>JAYKQN010000013.1:4706666-6093333 GCA_036785175.1 Eupleurogrammus muticus | reverse complement strand
TGTGAATGGGATTTGTTCTGTATCACAGTTTCATTCTTGTTTGAGGCACACTGCAACACACAATTACACTGATTTTATTACTTTCCAATGTTACAGACAGTCATTAGTCTCATTTAAACAATCTTAACTCAGCCTTAGTGGCACCATATTTTTCCCAAATGTCTGTAGGTGGTACCAAGATTGTATCAGCATGTTGGGTGTAGTTATACACATGTTCTCATTTATTTTTTATAGTGTGTGCGTGTATCCCAAAGGGAAAATCCATTGGCCGAGCTTGAGCTTTAATTTTGTAAAATGTAGTTATGCATTCAGCTGCCCAACTTTGACCTGTTTTGAATGACTTGTTCTGAAGTGGAATTTGTCACCAGAATTCACTGGTCTCATTCCCTTTGCAATCGTCCTGTGGATTATTACACTTCCTAAGTGTTGTTTGCGTGCTCTATGTATGAGCTGCAGTTGGCAGTGATAGCTGTCCAGTATCTGCAGAGACTTGCATGATCAACATCACTCACATTCCTCCTGGACGTGTCCAGGTTTGCTGTTTGCACACTTACTTCAGTCCTTGTTTTGTCTTGGGAAGTCTTTCACATCACTTTCACGCTGATATGATACTGTGGTCTACTGCTCCAGTTCAGACTAAAATACACACACACACACACACACACACAAGATCAAATAACAACATACACAGATATGTTCAGTGAAGGTGAAGGAAAATCATGATGGAAAGCAAAGGCAAATGTCTTTTAGTTCCTTGTATGGGCTCACAGATATAATCATGGTGTATTCATTTTTTGCAGAGAGTACAGCATAGAGACAGGAAGATCAAGTGGACTACAGCTTCTGAGAATGCCAACACACTGACATGTTGCACTTTGTAGGAATGCGAATCCACGAACATTTGAAGTTTGAAATTATAGGGGAAAACAATGTATTAGATAAGAAACTTGGTAACACTTTTTTTGTATGTATGCTAAATCAGGACAGAAAGCTAGTAGGTGATTATGGGGTGGTAATGAATGTTCTAGGTATTAGTTAGGCACCTCATTGGTGATTGCCTTAGTTTAGCATGAAGACTCAGAGCAGGGGGAAACAGCTAGCCTCATTCAGTCTATATATATATATATATATATAGTAGTATCAGTATATACACATATATATATATATATATATATATATATATATATATATATATATATATATATATATATACATACAAGGTAGATACATAAAGTGAAAATATGACAACAAAACTAGACTCAATAAACAATAAATACTCAATAAAAGCCTTAAAGACTAACAACATATCTCACAACAAACTGAAAAATAATAATACAGAAAAAATACCATTTTAAGAAGGCACTTAAGGCAGAAACAAAGAAAAATATAAAATCACAGTTGTTTACCATTACTAGGATTTGTTGATTGATATTGGTTGCTGTATGTATGTATGTATGCGCATGTGCGCAAAACAAACTAAAATTATATGAAATCAGATGTCATTGATTTAGGGATTCATTGAGAAAAAGAAGGGTGAAATAGTGATACTAAATTATTAAAATAAATAAAGAGAAAGGAAAACCAAACAAGGGTAAAACAAAGAAAACAACAGAGAAAAAGTATTTAGCTATTTGTAAGACCTCTTTTTTTGTGCAGAGTCTCCTCCAGAGAGGTCAGGACGCCGACGCAGCATGCCAGGCAGCTCCTCAGACAAGACCACTCCCACAATGGAGGCTACATCCACCGCTGCAACTCCTTTCAGAGTCACCGTGAGTACTGTGAGTTTGTTTCGTCTCCTCTCTATTTGTTTTAAACTCCCTGACTTTGTCTCCACCTTAGCTCACTATAGGAGGCTGTTAGTTATAGATCAATGTCTTTGTGCAGAATCCCTGTCTGGTGTCCAGATGGACCCGTGCCGAAGTGAAACTCATTTACTCCAGAAGTTGGAACGGGGCCTTTTGATGTTTGGCTGCACATCTTGGGTTTACATTCACTGCACTATGCTCCGGTGCCTTTGTGCATCCTGTGTGGATTTTTTTTCTTTTCATCACATCCCACTGATTAATGTTAACATGCTTCAAGTAAGCCGACACACGTGCACTTCCCACACCTGAGCACGCGCAGCAGTCACTCACTCACTTCTAAGCACCCGGTCTCTCTTCCTCTCTGTCAGACACACACACACACACACACACACCCAGAGCAGTCCCTTTTGACTGTCTTCCTGCTCTAATTCAAATCCAGTATGCTTTCTGCCATGTTTAATTCAATAGATAAACAGCTGGTTAATGAAGCACAAAATTCCTGTATGAGTCATCAATTTAAAGCTAATTAGCAATTAGCAGTGCATATTAATAAATAATGAGTGGGGAGATGATGACCCGGAGGTGAAATGTGAAGAGTTGCTATTAGGGCCACGCTCACTCAGCAATCAGTGACTCATAAACAATCCAACTTTTCTGTAAACTTTCTGCCGGCTTCACAGGTAAAGCTAGTGGGTCAAGAAAAATTGTAAAACAACATTATATTCTTTCTGAAAATATAATGGATGCAAAATGACAAAAGTGTCTGTCTCTTAAAGGTACAGAGTGTAGTTTCTGGTGACATCTAGTGGCAAGATTGCAGCTTGCAACCAATGGAATGTAGAAACACGGCCGGTCAAAATAATGAGCTTCATGGCGCAAGACCTGTTACCTATGTAGACAACCAGCTAATAACTGATTTATATATTAATTAAAACATACTAATGAATGTAATAATTATATTCCTTTTCTGCTCAAATCTGTTCTTCTTACACACTGTACCCAAGTCTAGCTGAAACTAACCAAACTAACAAAAATACTCACATGGAGGAATGCTCATCACTCATATCCAAAAATAAAATGAAATTAGTCCAAACCTAGTTTTTCTTTAGATGAGTACAAACACAGTATTTTACTCTTGTTTGCAGCTGGATATTAAATAAAGACCCTTGTGATATACTGTGTGCTCCCAACAACCAACAAATACTATTGACTACTTCAAATGTCTCCCACTCAGAGAGATCAGGTTTTTTGGTAAATACATTTGAAGTAGTGAATAATATGACAAATGACATCTTTTTTTTTTCTTTCCAGTTCAGATGGACGTTAAATGTAGTCAAAGTCAACAGAAAATAAGATAAACAAATGGGGTAGACCCACTGGTGTTGGACCACCTGCAGAGTGACAATAAATTGTTTAATGACTTTAAACAGTTTGGATATTTAAAGTCAACCTATCAATTTCCCACAATTTTTATGAGATTTGATTAGCCGTGGCTAAACTCTAATCTGTTCATATAAAACAGCGGATATTATGTTTCCGGGGATATTGAATTTTACCTGTGGTCTGTGTTGGCATGTGCGTGTGTCTGTTTTCTCTTTTATTGTCTTCCTGACAGATTTATCACATTTCAGATTAATTTCTTCCAGATACTATGAATGGAGTAATTTCTTGTATAGGCTTTATTTTGATAAGGCATGACAGGAATGAGTGGATATACAGAAAGATATTTAAACTAAAAAGTAAAAGCAAGCTTGTGGGAGACAGGAAGGGTCAGATAGAGGGGCTAAATATTGATTAAGTGTCGCTTAAGCAGCTGCTTGTACTCTCCATGGATGGGAAAGAGAAGAGGAGCACTGCAGCAAAGTCATCCTCTCTCCACCATGTGACTACTTAACTTACTTCTGTGAGCTTATTGGTAGGCAGCAGTGACTTCTTGCACAAAGACAGCTTCCTGCACATTCCCCTTATATACTGCCTCCTTCTGGCTCCTAACAGTAGCACAGACAACAACCAAGTCTTTTGTTAAAACAGAGAAGATTCCACCAAAATGTAGTTGAGTTTTTGTTCAATTTAATGAATTTCATGGGTAAGCAATTAGCAAAAAACTGTCAGAAACACAGTGAGCAAATAGAAGGAACTCTGGCATACACAACTATGAAAATGAAATCAGGAAGACGTGTAGACAGACTGGTCGTCTCCTCCTTCTCTCCTGCATCTCCCACTTTTAGCAATGACAAACCAGCCTCACTTTTCTCCCACCGGTGAAAAGAGTTGTGGTGACATCTAAAGTACCCCTCCTAGGCCTTGAGCTCAATCTGTCAAAATGTTTCTCTCTCATGTTCTTTGTAGAAACTTGCTACAACATCTACACACACACACACACACACACACACACACACACACACACACACACACACACAGAAACACACCCTCCAGTATTTCTCAAAATCAATTTCTCACCAGTAGGCAAAACTAAAATCTCTCCCAAGCCTAATCTCCCACAGCCTGTTCATAAATACTAGAGGATTGCATGCATCAATATATAAAGAGTTGCATGTTGGTAGTTTGCTGTATTCTGTGATCACAGAACAGGAAAACAAAACTTATCTAAGTGTCACATTCCTTCTGATTGCACTAGCTGGCCAGATTGATTCTCGATTGAGATTTAAACTCCTTATCCAATCTCTCCCTGAGTCCTTTTCTACCCCCTCCCCCCCCCCCCCCCCCCCCCTCAGATAATAGCATGTGGTCTAATTGGACAGGTATGTCTCTTGTTTTCATCTGGTTGTACGAGAGGAGGACAAGAGAGGTGGATGTGGAGGCAGAGAACACCCTGCTGATTGTCCAGGCACTGATTCTATCAGCTCCCTATTAGGGAACCCGAAGGGAATAGAATTAACTTGTCGCAAGCATTTGCTTTAATTCCATGAAAAAAAAAATCCCAGCGATAAAATTGCAGAGCTGTCCTCTTAGCGCTGATTTAATGGGCTTGGACAGGCCGAGATTATCATCACGCAGGCATGCGCAGAGCACAGCGACACGCATTTCACTGTGTAAACAAAGTAACATAGTAAAATGTGGGCAAACACATTCTTTCCACAACCCGTCGAATTCCCTCCGGAGCGAGCACGAGGCAGGGCCAGAGGATCGGCAGTGAGCACTAGCTTCTCCTCCTCCTTCGAGGATGCGTGTTGAATCAGATTATTCCATCCCCTCCTTTCCACTAATTAGCTGTCACCCGTAGAAATGTGGAATAATTAAAGAGCTTGTTAGAATTCACTCCAACATGTGATGCTGTAATGCCCCTTGTCAGGCGGCACTGGCTCTTATGGCCCTATCATGTTTCTGGGTATAAGTTGCTAAATGAAGTGCTTTATGAAGGGCCAGCGTCGTGGTGTCATAAATTAATAAACGGTAGGGGTCAATGTTATTTATATCCTGTCATTTTTGTTTTCATTCATGCAGACTCTTCACTGAGATTTATAGGTATGACTCAGCTAAGCATGCTCGGAAATTGTATTCCCATAGGTCAATTCATTCATTTGTTTGCCACACAATAGAACAATGGCATCTTATTGGTTGTCAGTTTCCATTGTGTATATTGAAGTCACTGTTTAAGAACTAATTACACATAGTGATACAAAATGGGAAGAGGTCATCACTTCCTTGGTTATGAGTACAGTCAAACAGGGCTCTGAGTCAGCATTATTGAACTTGTTGTCTTAAAACATTTCCATGTCTTTCTTGACTTTTGATTTTCTCTGAACTGTTGGATTTCTTTTCTCTTTCTCGTTTGAATCTCTCACTGGAATTGATTTTTATCTGTTTTTTTTTTTTTTTTTTTTATTCTGTTATCTAACAAACTAACGAACGGACCGAAAAAGAAAGTGCTACAATGACTGATTTTAACAATGCTTTCAGAGTACAGTAATTTTGAAAAGTGAGATGCAACAGAGGAAAAAGAAATTGAGAAACCAAGTAAAAAAAATAATACATGACCACCTGTTTGGCAGGTATTTCTTTGTTTAACGAAAGGTATAAGTTAGAAAATATCTATGAAGTAGCACTAAAATCAAGCTTGATTTAAAAAAAAAAAAAAGAAACTTTGTAACAAGTTACTGTGATGGAGCCTAAATCTTTGCTTGTCTCTCCTCAAACTAAAATTATTCCTTATCATGACAACAGTAAACTATGGACATATCTACTAAGTCAAGGACTGTAAAAATACAATACAAAAAAAACCCACAGACATGGACAAACTTTATTTCACTCAAGTTTTGTTCTAGCTTCTTTACAGATGCAGCTGCTCTGCAGAGCCCTGATCCATCGGTGACCTTGTCACTCATTTGCTGTACTTTTCCTCCTCACTTTCTCCCTCATTTAGCTCCATTTTTTGCTTTTTCTATCAACTCATGCTCTGCCACCTCCACACTGTGCTCCCCCCCCTTTTTCCTTTTTTTTATCCATTCATCCTGCTCTTATACCTCATCCTCCTCAAGACAGGCATACACTGTAATTTTCTCAAATCTTTGAATTGTTCTCACCTCTATTTCTGTCCTCTTTTTATTCTCTATATGTCTCTTTCTTTATTCCCTCATCTGCATATTTCTTTTCTCTTGCCCTCTTCAAGTCATCTCATGTGAGCAGGTGCTGAAGGCGAATTAAATGCTAACATTTTGCTCCCAGTGGTTCTCGCCTCCCATGGGGTTAGGTGTTAATATAGACATCAGTCATCCTTACTGACATATTGTGTGTGAAAACAGTCCATTCATATCTGCTAACCTTTTACCCTGTCCAATAGCTCTGACAGGTTTATTGAATTAAAGAGCATTTCTTTTAATGGAACACCGTTGTCAGGAATACAATTATAGGTTCTTCTTTTAATTTGACTTCCCCATTTCTCCTCCTCCTTCCGTTTTTTCATGGGCCATGCATCAGTGGAAGAAGAAGAGAAGTAAAAACTGAACAAGCAGCCGCTAATCAATCCATGTCACACACAGTGACAGGTTTCCTTTTCACTCTTAGCTTTTTCCTGCGGATCGGGAAAAAAAAGCATTTAATTTGTTAGCTGTGAATACGCCAACAACAGCAGGCATGCACTCTCTCTAAGTACTAAGAGGAAGAGGCACGGAATTACTTTGAATTTGGAGCAGATCGTGAATGATGATGTGCGGAAATTAGTGTGTGTTTCAGAATTTAATCAGTGTCAAATCTTTTGCCTCTCAGGGTCCACGCTGTTCAAGGAGCTAGTTTGAGCGCACTGCTAAATACACAGTGAGAATATTGGAAAGACTCTTCCTGCTGCACAGAGTATACGCCCATCTGCCCACGCACTCATACACATATGGACTGAGTCATGTATTTATACAGTCTAACACTTTGAAAAAAGAAGTGAGAATTAGATTCAGAAAATGACCCTGGCTAGAACCTCAGATGTCTTGCTCATCAGTGACTCAGGCCTGTTCATTAAATGTAGCTAATAGCACCTCAACATAGTTCACTGGTGGCAGGTAGAAATAGTAAGCCATTTGCTCCCCACTTATAGGACCTCCACAGTTCTAGGCTCCTGTACTATGCCATTGGCATTAGCAATGGCCATTTATTTCACCCAGCTGCCAGTCTTTGTTCTCCTTCTTTCAGGAACACTTCTATTAAATGCTCCAACACTTGCTTTGAGAAGTTTTTTTCCATCGTGTAGTACGTAGACTGAATAACTATCTCTTAATGTTGGAAGCTTGCAATTGTCCATGTGTTTCTTTCTTGGTTATTAATAAAATCCTATCCTCCTAAATCCATCCTAAATGCATACTGTATGATTTACGGTTTGCAGTCAGTATACAAGAAATCAGTGTATGAACAGGAAATTATACAATACTGACGCCAGCAGACATTGATCAAAGTGTAACGTTGGAACGCCTCGGCCAACTTCACAGCAAAAAAGATTTAAAGGGGTACAAGTGCACTTTAGTATTGGACTATAACAAAGCTCAGAGGGTTGGAAAGACATTTTTTAAAGAACTGTCAAAATCAAAGCAGCAAAGGCCAAGACATCCAGACTTCCTGTCCCTTGTATATAATGGATCCCACCTCATTTATAAAGTAAATGGGGAGGGGGATAAAGGGGATGATTTTGGGACACAGAATGTTCAGAGACAGTCCAGGGTGCTTCCTAAATACAGGTGATGATCAGGACACAGACTCCTAGATCGCCATCTCAAAGTCCCTCTCTAATTATCTCCATTGCATTGTTGCCCAGGGCGACCTATTCACACTATAGGTGGTAATTATACACATGTGTTAATGGCCTGACAGGGCCGAGGGAGGGCTTTTCACCTTGTGTTGCCTCACGCTGTCTTACAAGTGTGTTTCTTGAAGATGCTCTTGTTTATTATTTGGCAGCAGTGATATTCGTTCATAATATAAAGCTCCACCTGAGCCTGAACACTGCCCAATTTAGTGCATACTGGCACACTTGTTAGGTATTGCCCTCCTCAGTTGCTCTGTCAATTCTCTTATATGCCTTTTTATTCACAGTTCAGTTTCTCATCCTCCTCCTCCTCTTCTCCTTGATATTCTAACCTGCATTGAAGAAAAAAAAATGTTTTTTTTGTCTCCAAAAAACATCCTGCCATTTCTGCACTGCATCTCATTCTTTCATATTCCTCTCCCTCTTATTGCCTGCCAACAGTTGCTATGGAGACGGCGAGGTGCTTGGGGAGTGTGATTGCAGATGTTAGAAGAAGTAAACACACACAGACTCAGACAAAGAAATGAATGAGAAAACTAATAAAGGGACTGTATCAGTTCAGTAAGCATATGGAAATGATTACAGAACACAATGTTTGTACATGGCAGAATTTGTCGGAAGTGCTCTGGGAAACAATTCATACCGTTTGCATTAATGTAACTTGCCAGCTTATTACATCCATCTTCTTTAAGAGTGTTCTTCATGGTTCTGTGAATGTGTCGTTTTACTATGTCACTTTGAATTCAGGTAATGCCTTTGACCTTGTCCTGACTTTTCCTGAGTGCAGCCGTCAAGTCAAGTCAGATATGAACAACTAAACTCATTTATCACCCTTTAACTATTCATGACATCCGGCCTCACTGCATCCAGGACGCTGAGTGCAGATGTCGGTTTTAATATGTTCTGTCCAGCTGCCAAGTGGAGAATAATGATTGACGTCTTGGGGACTTTCCCGCACGCACCGGCCGGGGACACCGTTTTATTAACTGGTCTGTGTCTCTCGCTCCACCAGGGCTTCCTCAGTCGGCGGCTGAAGGGCTCGATAAAACGCACCAAGAGTCAGCCTAAACTCGACCGCAATTCCAGCTTCAGACACATCCTGCCCGGCTTCAGGAGCGTGGACAATGACAGGTAAGAGTTTGCTTGTCGCGGCAACACCGGCGTGGACCAGTCCCCGCAGTGCGTTCTGTGCCTGATGGATGGTTATTCAGGTCACTGTTGACATTTTTTTTTTGTGCTGTGTAGTTGTCAGTGTGTGTGTGAAAACAAGCGAATCCTGACCCTCCAATCTGTCACTTCTAATACATGTCCAGCTCTTTCTAGTCCAACTCTAATACATGCAACAGTGGAAAGTAAATAGATATATTTACAATTTTAAGGTACTTGTATTTACTTGGTTGTTTAAATCGTTCTAGTTTTACTCTTCTGCAGCTCAGAGGGGAATATTCACTTTATACATTACATTCATCTGACAGCTTTAATTACTTTTCCGATTAAACATTTTTTACATGCAATAAGATGAATGTGTTGATTATGCTACGTTATTTAAGATTAAAGCAGTGACTCCTAAACTTCACAGGAAATCCGTGTGGAGTTGTCTACTCATGTTCAATGAGGGCTGAGTTGCTAGTTTCTTCAAATGCATAAAATATAAAGACATTAAACTCCTATATTTTACAGAAAACATGATGATGAGTAGTCAGTAATTAATTAAGATTGTACTTTTCTTCTTTTCCACAAAGCATCTAACAGTACATCAGATTGATCTTATAATAGTTATATGGATATATCTTGCTTTTTAAAAAATGAGAACTTCTACCTCTAATACTTAAAGTAAAAGTTAACTTACCTGGCAATACATTATCATACAGTTACTTAGGATTATAACTGCAGGACTTTTACTTTGTAATGGAGGATTTTTTAAATTGTGGTATTTTTTTTACTTTTACCCCAGTAAAGTAAACGATAAAAGGACTGCATTTGTATAGAGCTTTTTTTTAGTTTTTTCGATAACTCAAAGTACTTTACAGTACAAGTGTTCATTTACCCATTCATTGCGGTGGCTGTATACAGTTCTGTCTGCACATCAGGAAACTAATCATTCATAATTTCATAGAGGAAAGTTGGGCTTAAGCCCAAGGACAAAATGACATGGAACCCATGAGTGAAGACATCAGCTCTATAGTATACTATATTATGAATACTTCTTACATGCAACTTATGCCCGTGCATCAGTGCTGAAATATGATTTATTAAGATTGGTACTGGGCAGTATGAACAAACAAGTTCATACTCAAATGTCCTTATGTCCTTTTATATTATTACTATTTATTATTATATTATTTCTGTGATAAAAGTTTGCAATATGAAATGTATGTATATATATATATATATATATATATATATATATATATATATATATATATATATATATATATATATATATATATATATACACACACCTGAAGCATCATTGGCTAATAAGACGTACTGCAGAGTGCGAGCACACCGTCTCAAACACCAGCCCATCCCTAGGAACAAACAAATCTGTCAAATGAACCTCCCCCACACCAAAACCTAATGTTACCATCTGCTTTTCCTCCATTAATAGACACATCTAACATGCTAATGTCTTTTTATGTTTTAATACCAAAACATGATGACAGTAGGCACAGATGAACAGAATATCTAAGATATAAACATTAACACTGTTGGATTTTTTAAAATTTATTATTTATTTATTTCTGAATTTACTAGTAAGGAATTTCAAGTAGAAGATTCCTAAGGTCAACAGAGATCCTGCTATTTCCCCTACACCTGCTAACCATGCTGCATCACCTACGTTTCTACCATATAGCATCAGACTCGAAACTATACAGTATTTACAGTATGTTGTGTCACCTGCCGTTACCCGTGAGGTGGTGTCTTGCCTCGGGCCGTGATAATTGACAGTTTTTGCTCACTTCGCCTCCTCCTCGGGTGTTGAGACTCTTGGCAAAAGAGTTGCCTCCCGCCTAACGATGACAATTAGGATTCCTGACCAGCCTACATTGACCTGTAATCATGCTGCCTGCTCACTCTGGATTTTTGAGAGTCGGTCTTTCCATGCAAAGCACAAGTAAGAGCTATCATTTCCAGCGCCTATCTTTTGCTGCGTCTGGAAAGGAGCCAAAGTGTCCATCTGTGAAGTTTAATTAATGGTGGGGCTGCGTTTGAAGGCATGTTCTACGGCGTTCAGTTTCAAACTCTGAGCCGAGTTGCCATCGCTCTCCGTACTTTTAATGAGGCATTAACATCACTGTCAAACTATCACAAGGGAACCCTACCAATTGTTCAGTGTGGACCATGGCAAACTGTTCGCCTGGTGCAGTCAGACAAAATGAGCTGATACTTCGTCCTATTTGTCTCAGTGCCTTTTCTCATTCTCTTTCCCCAATTCTTTTTTATATATATATATATATATATATATATATATATATACACACACACATATAGCTATCTTTCCAGCCTCACTCGCGTCTATCCATTTCAAACTCATCACTCTCCAATTTCATCCTCGCCTCCCGCCCCTTCCTTTCTCTAGTTTTCAAACAGTAGTAACGTTTCCTAACCCATCAGCATTTATATGCTTTTCCTGCGATAAAGCGCTTGGTAAAGAGGGCAAATATCGGGCAGGAAATTGGAATGTCCCAGAGGTGTCTTATCACACCTGGTATAACAGGAACACACACCTCACTTGGAAATGCACACACTGAATCCTATATAATGATAGCTCTCATACACATATCCCCCAGATTGTAGAAGAAGAGAGAAATTCGGCTTTGGTGCTATCACTCTTTTAGGCTGCTGTGTGGGTAAGGGATGGATATAGTGGCGTGTAGATATATATATGTGGAAAAATTGGGATTGAGAGCTGAAAGTATACAGAATGAGAGAGTAATGTGCTGCGAGAGGGGTTGGTGACACTCCCTGGCGGCCGGGGTGCAGCCTCCCCACAGGGCAGAAAACACTGCGGAGGAAGGCAGGCCTGAGGAAGGCAGGAGTAGGGAAGAGAGATGATGAGACGAAGGAGAGATTGCAGGGTGGAGGGAGGGAATCCTATCCCCTGACAAACTCCCTGGAGTGCAGATGTGCAGCCTTGAATGTGAGAGATGCCGTGCACACAGAGAGGATTCTGTGTTCAGTGTATATTGCAAACACGGCTACGGTGCTTTATATGGTAAAAGAGTTGTGTATATGTTGAGTTGTTATTTACTTTATACGAGTTTGGTAGCTGCAGTCTTAATATATTCTTTTGTTGTGTTTGCACATATTTATATCATAATCATTTGAAAAGAGCAGCAAACCCACAGTATCCTGTGAACACACGTTCAGCATGTTGTTTAGCTGTGATGACATTATTGGGCCTTGAAGCCTGAGGCGGTCTCAGGAGAAAGACCTGCAGATGAGGAGCAGCTGGACTCCTAAAATGAAATATTTATCTGCCTTAATCCAAGGTTGGACACTCATGAACACTTCTATCTTGAGCAATGAAGAAACACAGCAATGTGTTGGCACACAGACTCACACACAAAATCACTATTGGCTAATTTTGCTGAAATTAAATACACTATTTATTTATATGTTGACTGAAAATTGCTGTTTTCAGGTGTACTTCCTGCAGATATCAATCCTGACAGGGCAAAAAATTTTTCATTTTAATTTCGCTTTGGCAGTCAAGGTGATTATCAGAGCCACAGAATGAGAAACTAGACAATAAATATTGCAGTTGAATAATTGTAGAAGCTCCACTGTTCAGGAGCTACTAATGAATAAAAGGTTCTGCAGAAATGAGAAAGCATTTGCTTAGTTACACAAAGGGATTATGTTTGTGACATACATACCAAGCTTAACTTTATAGCTTTATATTTCAACAAATCATTAAAATGTTTGGTTTCTCTAAAAGTTAGACTGTTTATTATGACTATACATTGATATATGTTATAATAGAAGAAAAAAGTACTGTAACTGACAGCATTCGTCAGTACTGTAACTGACAAATGCTCAATTAAAGTCACAAATTACTAGCTAAAAACCGATTACAGACAATAATCGGTGTGTCTGAACTTGCAGAGAAAATAATGAGCGGCTGATGTAAGGATTGTAGAGTGGATATTATCCCCCTTATGTCCTTCAAGTGCAAACTTCCAAATAATCCTATTGATCCCCACCTCATACATATCAAACTTATGACCCAATCTGCCCCTTGTAATTCGGTCGGTGTGTTGTGGTCACATGCCTGTGACCTTAAAAGATACACTACATTGACACTCTGGTAGGTTATTGTGGGTTAAATTATAGTCCATCTTAAGCTTCTCCAGGCCATGGCCTGTTATGACCTCCTGATGCATTGTGCTCTTGTTACTCTGCTCCGCTGATCTTCTCTTGTTATCAGCGATGGTCTGCACTTTCTAGCTGCTGCTCACTCACCTGATCAATATCGACTTGGCCTAGACACACTGATGAATATCATTGTGGTTCCAGCCTGACTGGATAGTATACTATAGAGCTGATGTGTACATATTTTTTTTACCCAGAACGTGACAGACATGTATTTTATAAAAAAAAAAACAACGTTTCTTTTTAGAACAGAAATGACAAGGAATACAGCTCCTGTGCAGGTCATGACACTGTAGATCTGGGTGGTATGACCAAAAATTATTATCACAGTATTTTTCAAAATTATATCAGTGTCACAATATGCATGACTAGGTGTTAACCCCATATTCTAACAATTTAGAAATCTACCGGAACCTTTGCTTTAATCATATCCTTGAAGCCATCTTTCTCAGCATTACTAAGGCCTTTATACCATGTCTTTGGATAAGTGGATAGTAATAGCGTTCATAATGTTTTTCACAATTCCTTTTGTTTTTCTTGTTGTATGCAGTCCCCTTAGCTAATGTGTCTTTAAATGATGTCTGACTCATGTATTGTTTCTCATCGCCAACATGAACATTACCTAAAGACGTGGAAGAATGCAAAGATCTTGATTTCATGCATTCTTCATGTATATTCAGCAACAATATACATCATTTACAGATTATGGTTGTTTGATCATCGTATTATTTCTAAAGCTGAAATACTTAATACCATTCAACCAACACAGCTCCTCTTTTATTGGTTTAAAGGTTCACCATTGAACACACGCAGGCTGTGACTCTGACAAGCTCTTTTTAGATATTAAGGATACACAGTGTTTAGTTGAGAACATATTGTTTTGTTTTCTTGCTTAAAAGTAAACTCAGCTGCACCCCAATAATTAGCATCCAGCCCTATGGTATCTAATTCATTTTAATTTGTTTTTTAAAGAATAACCCTTGTTGTATCATGCCAGATGTGACTGTGTTATTTATGTATTGTTTCTCTCATTACTGCTCCAGTGTATATGTTGGATTTTGACTGACATTGACAGTGTTGTGCTCCTAGTGGGTTCATAATATCCTGCCACACCTACAAAGTCCCACCCCCTCTATGTAAATAAATAGAGGCGGCCCCCCTGAGTGCAGCCAAATCACTGCTGTCAACAGCACCTAACCCCCATCTTCCTGTCTATCCACCCCTCCTTATGTAATGGGAAGACTTCTGGGACCACTGTGGTCACAGCAGTTGTTGAATAGAGCTGGATGATTCTGTCTCTAATTTTGTGTGTGTGTATGAGACTGCTCCTGTAACACAGCAGGAAAGCTTTTTTTTGCTGTCACTCATGGACTGTGGCTCTAAATGTTAACGGATAGGTAAAATGGCTAAACAGATGTATTTAATTCTATATTTATCTCCTGGTTTCTGTGCGGTGTCACGTTTGTCTTGTTTGTTGAGCATTTTACTTTATTTACTAGAAAATATTTACTGCTACTATATATACCTGCCTTGACTCACATATGAATTTAAGTGACACCAACCTTTGTGCACTGGATGCTGGATTTGGATGGATGAGTAAATACTTTTTGGAAATATGGTGTAAGTCTTCATAAAAAAACATTAATAATTTTTCAAATTGTACTTTGAATACATCATCCACAGAAACAATTCCTGTGGAAAACGTAATTACAAATGATAAACACACCATGGGCAGTTTGTGTGTGACCACAAATCCCTACTAAGGTTATTTAAATACCCACAAACACCACAGAGGACATGCTCTTTGTGTTTCTGTTTGTCCTTAATGGTAACAAACCGAAAAAGCCGCTGCAGCAATATGGGTACCATCATGGTAATTATTATTGTGTGTGTGTGTGTGTGTCTGTGTGTGTGAGAGAAATATGGAAAGCGGGCAGACAAGTGAGAGAGAGTGAGACATCTATCCATGAATCCAATAAAGTGATGACATTTAGAGTTATTAAATCCTGTAAACATTCCCCAAGTGATCCGACTATAATATCCAACCTCTTCTACTGCTCCCTCTGTTCTTCACTCTTCTTCTTCTTCTTCTTCCACCTGCCCCCCGTTGCCATCCGTTCATGTTCTTAGCCCCTGCCTCTGTTCCCACGTGACTTTCTCCTCTTAAGTTTTGTCTCTGGACCATTTTTGCATCCTCTTAGATCTTACTCTCATAGTCACAGTTAATTTCAGAGCTGTTGTTTGGAGCTGCATTTTGCCAATGGATTTCTGCTACATTACACCCAATCCGGCAGTCACACACTAGATCCTCTGCTCACCTCTCTTTGCCCTTTTCTACTTCATTTCGTGCCACTGTGCCAAAAATCTCCTCCTCACCCTTTCTCTCATTTATCTCCATTTGCTTACTCAACCTTGTTATCTCATTTTTGGGAGAAAATGTCTTTGCCAGCACTTCCTTCTCCTTTCCACCCCTCAGTTATCCCATCAATTCAGTCTCCTGTTGCTGATGATCACATGCTTGTTGATCACATGTGAACTTAAACCAACATCATACACAAACACACTCTCTCTTTTAGAGCTGCAATGATTTTAGTTGTTTAATCAATTGACAATTGTCACTTTTTCAAGAAGATATACCAAATATCATTTAAAATATAGATACAGCTTCTTATATGTATCAATCTAAAACACATGAGTTATTCCAATAACCTAATTAGTTCTTAATTGCATAATTGTAGTGCTTCATGGCATTAAAACTGCTTGATGACTCCAGCTGATTTACAAACAGTAACGACGACTGCTGCAGTTAAAAACAAATCCCACACAAAAACACTCAATCATATCAGGGATTGGAAAAGATCATGGTTTGATTTAACTGGGTTGCCATGGCAACAGTAAACAGAGACTTGTAGTGGGTTGAAATATGGTGTTTTTTCACCCCAAGTGCAGCAAAATGTTAAGTGAAATAATAATTAAGTAACAATGTTTCACCAGAAAAAAGGCTGTGAGTAATCAGACTATGCTCAGTAGCATGTAAACGAGAATATGAATGGAATATTCTACAAGTGTCTCATATAAATGCCTTAATCACAACATTGTTTTATTTTAAATAAGGTCAGTTGTCGGATTATTACTGTCCATGTTAATGTGGTATATTTAGAGAAGCTGTGAGTCATTTTTTCATTTTTTTTAAAACATGAACTAAATGATTAATCCAATAGGAAAATAACCTGCATCATATGTGACAATGAAAATAATTGTTAGTTTCTGTTATAAAGTACATCTGTAAAATATATTTCCAGGCTGCATGGTCTTCTCATGTGTCCAATCACTTCTTGTTGGGCATGACCACTGTCAAGAGGTGTAACTCACTTAATAGTGACAACAATCAAATGCGCAGTTACAGATTTGTTTGCCAAAACGTGGAAAAAACAACAGCAGTGCTTTCATTATGTTCATTGCAGCAGTATAATCAAGCAGAGGAAGACCCCCCCCCTCTCTGGCATCCTTCCCCCTCGCTCACCATCTCATTTACAATGCATCAGCATGATTTGGTGTAGATGAAACAGAGCTCTAAGGGTAATAATGTGTTGTACAGAGCAGGTTTCTCTTACAACTGTGTATTATTAAGCTGTATCCAGACAGAGTAGAATGGATTGAATGAACCCATCATCTCAGAACTTAATGCCTCTAATTTAGTGATGATTACCAAAGCATGGCTTCATCGCATTATCTATTGTCTACTTGAGATTATAATGAGGATTTTATTAATTCAAGAGTATCAGTGGTGTTCAGCTTCGGTAGAGGTGGGTGTTGATAGCAAAAGGTTGAGTGATCTTCCTTTGTTTTGGCGTTCGAGCACCAAGCACAGTGTGTCTGTGTGTGTGTTTGTGTGTGTGTGCGTGCGTGTGTGCGTGTGTGCACTTGCTTGTATGTGTAAAACAGACCACATTCTCCAAACTTACATCCAAAGTTGGGCCTTCTACTTGGTACGTAGAGTACACCATCTTCAAAGTAGCTAAAACAAATTAAGTACTGCAGTGCCTGTTCAGAAAAAGCCAATTTCTTGGCCTTGGTGGGCAGCCAGTATTGCTGCTTACAGCTTTCTTGAGAAAAGTTTAACTTCGAGTTTAGCAACTTCACACTCCCTGCTGCACATCTTTTGCTTCTTAGCAAACCACCCGCTAAGTGTGAAGCCACTGGATGGATGGCTCACTGCAGGTGTTGTTTGTACATACACTCACAAAGAGCATCGATATCAGCTTAAAGGTACACTGTGTAAGATTTATTGGCATTTAGCAACATCTAGCAGAATGGACTTGGAGGAAATGCAGTATATTATTCATAAGTATGTTTTGACATAAGAAGTGTTGTGTTTTTTATCACCCTATATTAAGCCATTGAGCTTTTTATTACCTTAGATTGAGTCAGTTGTATCTACAGCTCTCTCTGCCAACCCCGCCATGTTGCAACACCATTTTCTACAGTAGCCCACAACAAAAACATCCTATCATGGTTTTCATGGCCACCGTAGGTCCACTTTACCTTCAATCTAATAGGTGATAAAGGGAAACAGAGAAAGTAGTTGCAATCTGTTTTGCTGTTAAATAGCTTCAGATTATATTGTGTGTATAAATAGCAGTTATTTTTTTCCCAAAACTCAAATTTCAGAAAAATGCATGAACTTACTTTCTTGAAGTTTTAATTCAGAGACTAGAAGTGGTTATCTCCCACAGCAGAGAGACATCAATAGCTCAAACATTAGCATCATCTTATAGCGATTATACAGTATTATTTGTACACTGAATATATTAAGTACTGCACGAATTGTAGTCCCCCGAAAGTCCACCGACCCCTCAAATTCAGCTAACAGCCATAAGCACAGTCCGTCCACAACAAAACAAATAAGCTTCCACGTCACATTGGTCCCATTTCTCGGCACACTTAGAACAGTTGGCTTGTTATTTACTTGTATGAAGGGAAATTGTGCTTCTCTCATCCCTATATTAAATAGACAGAAGGTGTGAGATTTACATTGCAACAGCTGAGCCTCCTGTTAGGAGGCGTCACTGTATATTGCTCCTCTTATCACTTTACTGTCTGCATGATTTGCAGCAGAATTATACCTGGAGCCATCCATCCTGGTGGTGTTGACACTGACCCAGCTGGTAGGTTCTGGCGGCTCAGTCGATGTTTAACCCTGCTGGGCTCTCTGTGAGCTTGGGGAGAGTATGGCCAAGGGTCTCCTCTCTTTCATTCTCTCCCCGGGTAATGAGCTGTAATGGATAGGGCCTTGGGCGTGACAAGAATACAGAGCGCCCCATCAAAGCAGCGCTGCAACCCTGCACATCCCTTTAAGGGACTCCTTAGTACGCATTCAAACACTTTTTCAATCATGCCTCTTTTTAATCTACTCTGATCACAGGCTTTTTGTCATTTATCATGCACAGATATTATAAATATTTGAAACTATGTTGCCTTCTTAAAAAACGAAAGGAATAGAGGTGATAAAGAGTTAGATATTTCAGAGTTTACAACAGGTTAGTGATTCATTTGAGTGGTTGATCTTTGAAGGGAGGTGATGTGCTGATGGGAAGCACTTGATACGCACAATCATTTAAGAATTGGCTGCAAAAGAAAAAAAAACTTTCATTAAAAAAAATCATCTTATTAATATAGTCACATTTTGTATTTGTACAGTGGGATGACACATCAGGCTCTTCAGATGAGCTGACGTTGTACCTGCATTTCCAGCTGAGGTTTAAAAGACATAAATAATGGACTGCTTTTGTATAGCACCTTTCTTAGTCATTCCAACCCCTCAAAGCACTTTAAACCACAAGTGTTCATTCACCTATTCACACACTGGTGGTGGTGGCTAACAAACACGCTGCCACTCACGCGTCAGGAAGCCAACCGTTCACACACCACATGGCACAGCCGTTGGGGGGAAAGCAGGGTTAAGTATCTTGCCCAAAAGAGAGAGAGATAGAGAGAGAGAGAGAGAGAGAGAGAGAGAGAGAGAGAGAGAGAGCGTAGTAATACTAATAAAACAGGGTATTCTACTGTTTATAGTATACCATGCAACACTTACATATACATGCACACTTACACACAGAGAGTTCAGTGTCTCTGACTGTCCAGATGCTACCCAGTGACTGACAGACCCACTAAATTTCCATAGCGATCACTCTGGATGATTTTTACCACTCTTACTTAACTAATACGCCTCTCTGCCACTTTACTGCTCACTGTGCCTCATTGTGTCTATGTATGTGTGTGTGGTATAAATGCCCTTATATTAAAAAATGCAGGGCGTACAAGTGTGCATCAGCTATAGTATACATACTGCACTCTATACCGACTGACTTTCAGAAATGCTAAATAATCAATTCCACCATTCAGCTCAGCATCATTTTGTCTGTAGAAGATACAAAAAGTGTCACTTCTATTCTATTTTATTGGTCTGTTCGTATAGACAGGCCAAACTTTCTAAACACTCTGGACAATCACAGTAAACGTGTGCTCAAACTGGCGATAGGAGATGAAGGACTCACTTGACTATATGTCAGACTTTATTATCTCATACAATCTATCTATCCTTCCATTCTGTGCTTGCAGTGGTGCTTCAGTGGAAACCTTAAAAATGCATTTGGAGGAACTCTTGCCCTCCCACTATGTCACGGCCAGCTCGACAACAGTGTTTTTAAACAGCAGATATTTATATTATTGTTTTATTATAAAGACGAAACATGGTGTGATAGAGCACTTGCAACTTTGATTCAGCAGTGATGAAGCTTGATGAGCTCCCTGTGTGCTTCATTAACCACCACTTACTGTGCCTCCTCCAGACGGAGCCTCATCAAGGTCAGATTGTCATGTTGCGTGGGTGTGTTTGTATTAAGCGACGATCAGTGTGACCCGTGTCATTATTAAGGAAACATGGGCAGCATTTAAACACTGTTCTCGTCGTCTCGTTATTCTCATTTTAGTGTGTGATGTGTGTGTGTATATATATATATGTATATACAGTGGGGAAAATAAGTATTTGAACACCCTGCTATTTTGCTATTTCTCCCACTTAGAAATCATGGAGGGGTCTGAAATTTTCATTGTAGGTGCATGTCCACTGCGAGAGAGAAACTAAAAAGAAAAATCCAGAAATCACAATGCATGATTTTTTAATGATTTATTTGTGTGATATAGCAGCAAATAAGTATTTGAACACCTGAGAAAATGAATGTTAATATTTGGTACAGTAGCCTTTGTTTGCTATTACAGAGGTCAAACGTTTCCTGTAGTTTTTCACCAGGTTTGCACATACTGCAGGAGGGATCCTGGCCCACTCCTCCACACAGATCTTCTCTAGATCAGTCAGGTTTCTGGGCTGTTGCTGAGAAACACGGAGTTTGAGCTCCCTCCAAAGATTTTCGATTGGGTTCAGGTCTGGAGACTGGCTGGGCCATGCTAGAACCTTGATATGCTTCTTACGGAGCCAGTGCTTGGTTTTCCTGGCTGTGTGCTTTGGGTCGTTGTCGTGTTGGAAGACCCAGCCACGACCCATCTTCAATGCTCTGACTGAGGGAAGGAGGTTGTTCCCCAAAATCTCACAAAACACGCCCCCAGTCACCCTCTCTTTAATGCAGTGCACTCGTCCTGTTCCATGTGCAGAAAAACACCCCCAAAGCATGATGCTACCACCCCCATGCTTCACAGTAGGGATGGTGTTCTTCGGATTGTACTCTTCATTCTTCTTCCTCTAAACACGCTTAGTGGAATTATGACCAAAAAGTTCGATTTTGGTCTCATCTGACCACAAAACTTTCTCCCATGACTCCTCTGTATCATCCAAATGGTCATATGCAAACTTAAGACGGGCCTTGACATGTGCTGATTTAAGCAGGGGAACCTTTCGTGCCATGCATGATTTCAAATCATGACGTCTTAGTGTATTACCTACAGTAACCTTGGAAACGTTGGTCCCAGTTCTTTTCAGGTCATTGACCAACTCCTGTCGTGTAGTTCCGGGCTGATTCCTCACCATCTTAGAATCATTGAGACCCCACGAGGTGATATCTTGCATGGGGCTCCACTCCGATTGAGATTGACCGTCATGTTTAGCTTCTTCCATTTTCTAATGATTGCTCCAACAGTGGACCTTTTTTCACCAAGCTGCTTGGCAATTGCTCCGTAGCCCTTTCCAGCCTTGTGGAGGTGTACAATTTTCTCTCTTGTGTCGTTGGACAGCTCTTTGGTCTTTGCCATGTTACAAGTTAAGGTCTTGCTGATTGTATGGGGTGGACAGGTGTCTTTATGCAGCTAACCACTTCAAACAGGTGCATCTGATTAAGGATGATACATGGATGCAGGTGGACTTCTAATGGGCGGACTAACAGGTCCTTCAGGGTCAGAATTCTAGATGACACACAGGTGTTCAAATACTTATTTGCCGCTATATCACACAAATAAATCATTAAAAAATCATGCATTGTGATTTCTGGATTTTTCTTTTTAGTTTATCTCTCTCACAGTGGACATGCACCTACGATGAAAATTTCAGACCCCTCCATGATTTCTAAGTGGGAGAAATAGCAAAATAGCAGTTCAAATACTTATTTACCCCACTGTATATATATATATATATATATATATATATGTATATATATATATGTGTGTGTGTGTGTGTGTATATAAGAAGTCTTGGGTGTACATCTGTTTGCATTCAACTAATGGATAATTATAGGCAATGTTGCTGTTATTTGTCATTCTTTTTGATAAACTTTTATTGCTCAGTCAAAACTATTGCTGTAATATTTACCACATATGGCTCAACGGAATTAAACTCAATTAAAAGAGAGGCTGGTGGTGTGTGTGGTGGAACAGCAGCACAGCTCCGCTGGTGCTGTCTGACCTAGTTAGAGACAAACATTGAGCTGCCTGTTTAGCTCTCCGCCTGCTCACAGCTCATCCTTTAAGCATGTGATTGGGTTACCTCGAAAGTCAAAAGGCCTATTCACTTTCACAGCATTTACCCATGTCACTTACATTAACAATTACAAAATAAGCAAAATTGCATTCTTTGCTGATGGCTGTCTTTGTGCTGAATTGCAGTCGCACTTTCTATAGATGAAATCGTAAATGCAGACACTGAAGTAAAGGAGAGATGAGATGGCAGCAGACAGATCTCAGCATCCCATTTAAAGGGCAGTGTTATTTGAGTGCTGTCATTGTGAGCTGTATTGCGTCTGGGTCAGGCATTCAGCTTTTGATTGTGCATTTGTGAACCCTCTCAAATAGCTCCCTGCACTCAGACTGCACTTGTGCCATTTCTATAGAGCATATTTTTCAATTTAATTCCATTTAATTACAATTAAAGCTATAGTGCGGAAATTATACAAATAAATGAAGGTCTGCTACAAGTCCTTGCCAAATGATTTCATGCAATGCTGACTGAAGTCCCGCATTGTGTACTTTTTTTGATTTTAAGTGATGTGTTGATAATCCTAACAAGTTATATTTATGGTTTTAGGAAGCAAAACTCATTTGAATATAGATTTTATAGCTCCTCTCTCAAGCTCCTCTCTGGAGTGCTAGAAAGCACATGGCAATTCGGGTCTGCAAATTTTCATGGATTTGAAGATGCTCTCCCAATATGGAGCTAAGGGAACCTGCAGGTAAAACATGTAGTATTTGATGGCAAATATCTGGGGCCCCTGCCCAGCTTTATAGACATCAACAACAGTGGCCAGCAGCATACAGATCCACCAGATCCCTCTGATTCTACATGGAGTCATGATGCTGGTGCTGGTGGGAAGGGGATGATTGCATCAGCTGCGGTGGCTGGAAGCAGCGTGCTACAGGTGCAGGTAATTGGACTGATAAAAGGGATGGTGATTAGCGATTGGCTCGTGTGTGGGAAGCGAGGGGCTCAGTGGCTTCAGGCTTACTTAATTGGATTAAGTGAACCAGAAAGGACTTGCTTCCTAGATTTTGAACTGATTGAATGATGTGGAGAAACAGTGTAAACATGAAAGGACACTTCTAGAGGAGTCCATATAAACCCTTTATTTTAGCTCAATTTAAAAAAGACTCCAAAAGGAGTCTGCCACAACATTACAATCTTTACAATGATGGCAAGTAACAGTAAAAACATTGGCAGTGATTTATTTTGTTTTCTTTGAAATCAGGATTTCTTTTGATTTGTTTTTTGACACATTTTAATCACTATATCACAAATTATCATCCTACAGCTCCTCCTGAGTACATACTGTGTGTGAATAGCATGTGCATAAATTAAAAAACCTACCAAGCAGCAATCTATGCTGATATAATTTCATTTTGTTGGTGAGTATTAGAACCTAATTTTTAATGAATCAAAAAAAGACCTTACTTTTATGTAATGCAAATTATATTGAAATACATAAACTAAATTAAATAGACTTTTTAACTCTTTAGTTTGCAAGGCTGTTAAACTGGATTGCATTATATACTGTTGTCACTACAAGAAAGTAATCTGTCTATAATCCACAACAGGTCGTGCTGAGATTAAATGAAAATTGCTGTTTGTGGGAATATTTGGGAACTTTTTAATTGCTTTCTAGTTCTTTACAGTGTTTTTATAGTATAAAGTAAAGCAGTGTTTCCATCATCATATTAGTTCACATTTTAACTATTGCATTAGTAAAGGTTGATGGAAACAGCAAAATTTAAACAACAAAAAAATATAATAAAGCTTTTGCACTCACTTTGAGTGTTTTTTTTTCTGTTGAAAAGGAGCTGATGTTATAAATGGGAAATGGAAAGAGCTATGCAGAATACTTTGCATCAAACATTTAACTATAATCATTTGCTGTCTATGCTTCATGGATATAGATATATTCACATAATGTGCATTTGTTTTCATCTATGGACATAAAACACTTGTCAGTACTATCTAATATGAAAGAACCATTACAACTACCCCGATTAAAAATTGATTGTAATCTACAGGAGGAAACAGGTGCCAGCTGCTGAGCTACTGCGCTACTTCTCATAATGATTTGTAATTTTAAACCACACAATGTGGCTGTGACCAGTGCTTTTGTTTGGAATGAGAGTTAACTCAGAGCTCAGTATCCTTCTCCACACCCTATTGTGCGGTCATTCTGTGTATACTCGCACTGGTGTGTCATGTGTCCGGGAGAATAAGGGGTAAGGGTGATGTCATATTTGATGACATCATTGCAGACGTGCAGGGAGTGCAGATTAGTGGCCGTGGCTCCTCTGAACGAGCTTGCCACAGCTGCTCTGCCTTATCTGTGTGTTCTGCCTGGCCTTTTATCCCCCCTCGTGCCAGCTCTGCCAGTGCGAACGCTCGAAATAGCCTCCGTTTCACCCCTGTCTCCTCTGCCAGTCTACCAATCCCAGCTCAAATTGAGCATGGTAAAAAGCCCTCCCACCCACATTCCAGTCTCACTACTACTACCAACCCTTTGGCTGGCCCCGCCGGCCAAGTCATTTTGCCAAAGCCCTGCTCTAGCATGAGTCCTCGGCTCCCCGGCTGAACCAAATCTACACTCTGATCGGGACTGGTCGCATGCAAACGCACGCCCAGCGCCACCCCAGCTCACCCCAGTTCCGACAACGGCGGCGGCAGAAGCAGCGGCAAAAGTAACACACCTCACACCAAGAGTTGACAGGACAAAGGGCACAAACACACTCCCTCTGGAGCAACACAAGGGGGGCAGGGCTAAGCTAGGCTGCACCACACACACACATACATGTGATCCCCGCACACCCATATGCAGGCTCCTCCCTGCGCATGGAGACAGAGATGGGAGGTGCAGTCAGTCACTGACAGAGGAAGGGAGAGGTTTAGCTGGAGTTTGGAAAGAGAGGAAGAGACAGCAGATCAGAACGGGGAATATATATCGTCATCATTCCCCAAATCAAGAGTCAAGTGTAAGGGTACCCCAAGATTTATTCATGCAGCGTGAAGGAAAGCAAACAGAAGAGAGAAGAAGTGTGTGTCCCATTTAAGGGATAACACAGGAAGTAGGGCATGCTCTGTTACAGGGTGAGCAAGAGAGGGTGGGAGAAAGAGAAAGGAGAGGGAGCAGCAAGAGAGAGAGCACTGTAGCTCTTATTCTCCTCCCCTCGCCTTAAAGCAGCAGCAGGAGGAAAGGAATGAGTCGGGGGGGGTTAGAGAAGGAGGAAGAGAAGCACAAGTAAAGAAGAAGAGAGGCGAGCAGCAGTCTGCATCTGTTGCAGGGGAGGACAAAAATGGAGCTTTGAAAGCGCCTCTGCCCTCATCCATCCCTGCCTTCCTTTCTTTTCTCTTTTTTTCTCCCCTCCCCTCTCTTGTTCTGGCTCAGCCTTGGTTTCCCTCTCACTGCCTGCCTTCGATTGTTCTGTGGAATTCTGACAATGCCTGGTGAGTGTTATTCTGATTTTCACATGTCACTCTCTGTCTTTTGTGTGATGGGTTTGCTTTGGGTTTATGCAAAGAGATATTTACATGTTTTGTAATGTAATAATTTTATCTTTTTTATTTTTTGTGAATGTGTGGCCACGAATAGAAATGTGGACTCTGCGTGTAGTGGATGCTTCATTGAAGACTGTTTACGCTCCTCTTCCTCTGCATGCTGCTTGTACTCCAGCTGTGCTTTTTTCTATCAGTGACAATGCAAACGAAGGCTGCGCTCCAAAACACACACACATACATTTACTACATCCTGTGTAAATTCTGGATACTCAGTCATTATTACATTATTGCTTCAACTTCTAAATGGCTTTCATTCATTTTATATTTAACACCGGAGATGTTTGATGCAGCGTTGGGGGGGGGGGGTTCATTGTGAGATACTGACCATATCCTAAATCTAGCAACATCACACAAAGCTGGCCTGTGTGATGGAGGGCAGCCAGCTAACACAAATCAGATGACTGGGACATGCTGTGAGGTCAGCCGCTGATTTGGACTGGCATTCACAGTCCGAGTAGTATGTTGCAGGCAATTAGCAGTTTGAAGAGAAGGATTGTGGTTACTCGTGCTGGTTAGTCATCATTTCGTAAAAGCTTCAGTGAGTGTTTGTAATCTGTCATGCGCCAATATTTTTAGTAATGTCCTTTCAAGAAATGTTATTACGTCTATCAGTACAAATTAAGATGATAACAAGATATTTAAGTGCATTTCCGGGTCATGATTTGACATTTGACATTCACAATCCAGATAATGCACCATATACATAACATGTATAGTAGCAGCAGTAATGCCAGTGGAGTGAAACATACTGTACAGGCTACTTGCATGTGTGACATTATACAGAAACCACACATCCAGATATATATATACTGTAATTACTAATCATTTTCATACATTCCTTATTTAGGATATGACCAAAAAATAAATACGGAGGCTGTCGGGTGTGTTTACATGTACATGAATATCCCCGTTATAAGGTATTTGTCTACTAGTTAGGTGTTGAAACCAGGATGCTGTCGCATAAACACAGCTGCTTTCTCAACATTATTTGTTGGTAGAGAAATAAGTCAAAAGATAAAAAGTCCAAACCGGGACAGTCATGTGCATGTAAATGCTGTCAGCGTCTGTTCAAACTTTCCTGCCACATTCTGTAGGGAGAGTTGCACAACAGGATCCAAACAATTATTTCCCTCAAGAGGTGGCTTCACGGGAGGAAGCCCTCATTGGTTTATTAAACACATGAACGATATTTTGATATTTTGTTTACTGCAGTATGCAGATATATTTCAGTGTGAGAGCTCAGCTGGTGGTCTTCTTGAATGTAGCCTGCTGCTGAACCCTCCAGAACAAAACAGAGCTTGACTTCTACATTTTATACTACGGGCATTTGTGTCAGTCTGTGTTTGTATGCAGTAACAGTGTGATTCCATTTTTTTCTCTTGGCCCAGGGCACTGCATCTGCTTGCATGCATCACAAAATGCTTTTGCACACATTAATACTACTGTATGCAGATATGCATATGTTTTGAGTGTTCCAACAGTCCTATTTCAGGACAGAGCTGGCTAAGCAGTAACCTATAGCAGGCATGGCAGAGCGAAATTTCATTTTGATAAACTTATAGTCAATATGCAGGAGGGAGGGATGTTTAGAACAAACAGTGTGGGAACAATGAAACAAATAAGACAACTGAAATGATAAAGCACAAGAGGGCCGACAGTCTGCAGCTTGTGCTTCAATATGCTGTGCAGTTCATTCTGGGTGACTAACCCTCTTATATAATATTCATTCACCTTCCAGGATACTGCTCTCAAATTCTGCTTGTGGACTGAATTTTGTGTAAAGTACAACTTCCATATAATGAAATTAAACATATACACACACAGACACATGCACGCACACACACACAAATTATATATGCATATGAATATATATAGTATTTCAAATTGGGAAAGAGGAAAGGTCCTCTTATACATGGAAGGGCAAAAATAAATGCATTGGCATCATTCAATATTTCAGCATTTTTCTACTACTCCCTCACATCCCTGCATGTCATTCTCTGAGTGTTCTGTGCCCGTGTAATTACTCTGTCATAGATCATCTCTGTGATGTCCATTGATTTACTGAGAGCTGATGAACTGGAGCAGAGCATTTGATCAGACACATGTAGAGAGAGGGAGGGGCGAGTGCCTCACCCGGGGGCTACTCGACTTGGGGTCAAGAGGTCTGAGTCACTGGCAGTTTTTGGAAAGAGGGGGGAGGGTGAAACAGCCACAGTTTAACGCTCAATCATGACCACACAATCACCAGCGTCCAAGAAAGTAGTAATGACGACCAGTTTGTTTGAAGAAAATTATCTAAGTCAGGCTAGTCTTAATTGTACTGTATTATATAATAATTTTAATGAGAAATATCCATGTTTGGTCCTCATATTTTCAGAAATTTAACAAAAAATAGTTCAGTTTTTTCAAGAGATGCGAAAGATTCCTGTTTTTGGAGGAAGTCAGAATTGACCCTTCCCAAGTCCCCCCTCTTTACACCCTGTACTCCTATACATATTACCTTTCTTAATGCCCACACAGCTCATCTGTGTTTTTTAATTTTAAATTTTAAAGAAGGTAATATTAACTCTTACCAAGTTAAGTCACATAATATTAGCAACACATGTGATTGTATGTCTTTACATCTCTGTTTAAAATAATGATAGAAAGAGTTGTAAATGTTTTAAAGTTTTAAATGTGATTTAACAGTTTTATTAATGTCCCTTTCCATTGGTGGTCTCTAGAGAAAATGTTAAATATAAATACAATATCATTTTAAATAATTTTAATACATTGATAATATTGGTATTCGGAGGAATAAGTCAGTCAGACAGATTTTCATCCTCTTTATTTTTATGGCCCTGATAGAGATTTGGAAAAGGACAGATAGTTTGGTTGCCAACATATTTTTAAAATGTCATAAATTATCATTAGGTCTCTTTGTTTCTATTTTTCTCTCAAAGGCTATGTGCTGCCTCAAAGGCATGAGTAGTGGTAATTACTTGGACAACTAAGAAAAAAACGTATCATAAAGTTACTAAATATAGTACTTTTCTGGTCCCGAGAACAGGAAAGGGGGGCACATCCCCTGTAGCATTTATATTTGTCAAGCTTGTCCTACCTAGCAACAGTAACTGGGGGGCAGATGCACACTGATGTCTCATTTCGACAGGCTTGTGTTCAATGAGTTTAATGCTTCACAATTTGTGATGTGCATCAGCAAACCAGAGGTTAGAATATTGGCTTTGTGAATGAATAATGCTTTAGTAGGTTGCGTCGAAGACATTAGTCTGGATCTCGTCTACCCGGCCTGCCTGGGAGAGGATGAAAGAGAAGCATATGCTCATGATGGGGCAGCAATCTGCGTTGTCAATAATTTAATCACTCATTGGCTCTCTGCTGCCCTGAAGGCCACAGCGCCGAGTCAATACAGGGAACGCAAGAGGAGCACTCTCCAAGGCCTCTTCTGCTCTACCCTTCTCATCCAGATATCTCTGTCTTTACATCTATCTTTCACACAAGCAAACCCACTGGAAGCTGATGTTACTGGCCGGCCTGTGTTTTATCCACTGTACTGAGCTGCTTTACCGAAATGAAGTTAGGGAGAGGCTATAGAAGGAACCCTTGTATCTCCATATTAAGTCATTTCTCTTTAATCATTGTTTTTATAAACCAATGGTTTTTCGGGAATCGTTATGTATGTGGGTTTCACAAATATTTAACCAATGTGAAAGTATTAAAGAGCTTGTGACTAAATTTCATATTTCCATCGCATCCTCAACACTGTCTGTAAAACTTCATAGATCCACCCAGCCTCCATCTTGAAGTAAGTGTGTCATCTGATGCATGCAGTTATCTGACCATAATATAAAAAAATACCAGCTTTGATGATGAAGTGTCTAATAGGCCTGAAACATCTATTGTTCTAGATCGAAAATCATGATTTCTGACTTTAGTTTTTATTCTTATGAGTAATGGCATTTATAATTTTATTGGTATAATGTAGCTGATGTTGTTAGGTGTAATGTAATCAGATATATAAAAGGTGTGGTGGTTATCTCAGTATTAATGGTACTCTTTAGCAATGATGTGTTTGAGCATTTCCTCATGTATATTGTAATTTCCCCACCCCTGCTATATAACAGAGATTATATTTTTAAATTTAGCTACAGAGGTGTCTAATGAAACTTGATAACTTCCAGGCCAGATACAGCACTGTAGCATTAACAGCTATTATTCTTGGTCTTGCATTCTTTCGTCATTGGGGTATTAATATTCTCTCCACTTTAGTTTCTGGAGTCACTCGGTCTTGACTGTCTCTTCACTTGGTCCTTTCTATCTTTATTCCTCCCTCTCTGCCCTCCTCTTTCCTGCCCTCTATCAACATTTATACACATCTCACCCTCTCTCCACCCACCTCTCTTGTGGACTTGTGGAAGCTTGTCTGGAATGCACTGACTGTTTTTCCTCCCTCCTCTGCTTTACTCCTGTGCAGGCAGGTGGTGCTCTACTGAACAGGTTAGCGGTTAGCAGGGGAGTAAGTTCTCAGAAGAGAGGCCTCTCGGGGGCTGCCTGTAGACAGACAGCTCGCCATGTCTCTCCCACCCTCTCACGACCCTGTCCTGTCACTGTCTGCTGCTGTACACTTGGCTCATGACCTCACAAGTACCCGCCCACACGCTCCTTGGCACGATTTGACATGGATTTTTTCTCAGAAAATTACACGGAACACAAATGTATTTTCTTTGTGCGTGCGAGTACGCACGGAAAGCGCGCCTCCACACACTAATGCACTTAAATATGTGCAAAACATAAAAGTCATGGAGCCACATGACTCGCAAAGTACAGAAGACCATTGTTCAAGATGCATTTTCCTATGAATAATGAAGATCTTGAGATAATCTTTCTGCATTCCTCTCTGGCTACAGTGATTATTAACAAACGTATACCATAGATAGAATAGCCTGGTCCTTTCCAGCGTTATATTTGGGAACAGTCACACTGCAAACAACCCTGTGATATTATCGCAACCCAGACCAGAGGAATGAGGAAATCCCCCAGAGTATTTAGTCTGAAGGCTTCGCCTTGGCTTTGTAGTTAACCTTTAACCAGTCTTTCTCCAAAACAGCAAGGCATGCAGGTCTGTTTACTTGTGATAAGAGCAGGCTAGTCTAATCCATCGCATTCAGGCAAAATACAGTACATTAGACCTCCTGCAGATTCACGTCCCAAAATGATACTCAAATACATTTTTTGAGCTGAAGTGCTGGTCAATCTATGAGCTGCAAAACCCTTCCAACTGCTGAGTTGACCATTGTCGAAGTTGACAACTGCTTCTGCTGCTGCTACCATTTTTTTAACATCTATGTTATTTCTCCAGACTGCTGAATGACTGCGCTGTCGTCATTTTAATGAGAAACACCAAAACTGGCACGTGTCAAACTGGACCTGTTTCCATGTAATTATTTCCCAAGTGATGACTGGCAGTTTTGGGGCTTTGGTTATTTTATTTTTTAGTTTTTTCACACTCAAACATGATATTAAATCAAAGTGTCCCCGACAGCTATGACATCAGTCCTTCCTTCCAGTGCGTGCTGAAGACACATATATGATACATCTGGTATTATGTCCTGGCTGGCCTCATTTTCTCCTCTTCCTCTATCTCACTCTTTCTCCCTTTTTTTTTGTTGTTGTCCGTCCCCCTTTCTTTTTTTTTCCTCCTCCCTTTTCCTGGAGTCCCTCTCTCCAGCCAAGGACCCAGCATTTTCCCACAGAGAGCGCGGTGCTGAAGGCTGAGCCATTGTTTCCTGCTGCTACAGGGAAACAGGGAGGGAGGAGGAGGCAGGCTGACTTCCTGGCTGCCAACTCGGGTTCTACAGTGTGTCAGTGTGAGAAAAGGCAGGGGGAGACAGATCTGATGATGACGATGGGGGAAAACTGTGTCCCAGGGATGGACTTCTCCTTTAAAGATATAGATTTTTCAGGTCTGGCACCTAAATAACTTAATAAGCTGTCACCCTTCTTTTTGTTCGATGTGCGTCCCTGTGTTAAGAACAAAGACAATTGGAGTCAGCTCTGACCTTTATTATAAATAGAAGAAAAGATGTTAAAAATTATCACAAATTACAAAAGAAATGTTGCCTTGACCACTAATTTTCAGTCGGATATGTTACAGTATGTATTCCCCTTTCAAAAATAAAGTAGCTGTATTTCTGACCACCTGTATTTTTACCTTTATTGATCCATGATATAATAGGCTTTATGCTGTACTTTATCACAATATAAGGTTACCTTGGAGCACGGTTAGGCTTGTTTTAAATTAGTGTGCTGTCTTTTTAAATGGGATGTGGAGAGGGGTGTGTTCGTAGCAACAGACATCCTTTGGGAGCGGTGTGGTGTAACTCAGAGGGCAGAGGCTCCAGCCACGTTCCCAGAGACTCAAAAATAGTCGGGAAAACACTGAGACTTTGCCGCTGGTGAGGAATGCGACCCAAAGTTGAAGTTGTGCGTTCCGGAGATCCAGCTCGGAGAGATTCTGCCGGGCCATGTTTCACATATTCAGTAGATCGTAAGTGTCGTCTTGTTTAATACTTTATTCATGCTCTGCTGCTGTGGACGGCTACAGCACAGCTGCACTCTGCGGTCTATAGAAACCTCTGTCTTCGCGTCAACCCAAGGATCACTCTGGATCTTGGACTGTGGCTTTAAGTAACGTTTCTTTTTTTGCTTCAAAATTTCTCTCTTATGAATGTATAGAAAGGTCAAGGTAGTTAATTAAAAGAGGAAAATTGCAGTACAGCTGAATAGTTGGAGACGACGGTTGCTGGGTTGAAAAAGCAGTGCACGTTATGACTTGAACATGAAAACTATTCAGCGCCAGAGGCAAATCTTTGGCTTTGGAGTGCAAATATGTTCTGAGTATTGACAGCACACTCCATGAACAGGATGAAGCAACCTCACCTGTCTAAATCAGATATTTCCAAGTTTGCGACTCATAAAAACATAAACAAAGGAGTAAAAGTTGTGTTTCCAAAGAATATAGCTAGATGTTGTATTTGCAATGTTGTGTGGGAGGAAAGTCTCTGCCCTCATTATCTGCTTGTGAACTTGAATCTTTGCCTTGTTTCTTTGTCCAATGCCACAGGGGGTGTTTGAATATTCAGGTCAAGAAGTGAAAAACACACTTTCTCATCTTCCTCTACATCTTTGCACATATAGTTAGTTCAGTTCCTCCAGCACTTAATGGTTATGCAATAGTTCAAGATGGGGAAAAAAAAGATTTCTTGTATTTAATTTATTTATGTTTTCCTCAGTTTATGAAAAAAAACATGAGAATTAAGCGTGTTTGGATGCACTTTGGTTTGTCTTTTCCTCTGAGAACATCCCTGTGTACTGCGGTATCATGTGGACTTACACACAGAGACATTAGTTTATGAGCACAGATGCTCACACACCATTTCCCTGACCTTAGCATACCTTAAGTACTCTCAGCCTTACGGTCACGGCTGAGTCATACCCGCTGATATGTGACTGTTTTGCCCCTTATAATCTATTATTGACTGTGTGGAGCTTTCTGGTCAAAGCTTCCTTATATTTCCACAGAAGATGTAATTAAATGATAAAACAGGGACGGCTAATGAGGAATACTAACAGGGAAATACTAACCTCAGAGTAAAAAGGACGTATTTATGTGAGTGTGCGTGTTATTGGACAGTGTTAATAATATGACATATACAGTGTAACCAATTTTAGAATGTGATCATGCCATGAAATTGTCTTTTCTCCTGCACTTTTCTAGTAAGGTCAGGTTCTCATGTTGAGGGACAGTGTCCCAAACTACCCTGACACCTCAGTGCCCTTCAGGGTCTGACAATAAGGATTGCTGGATGGCCCGAAGCCAGAGGATAAGTCCATTAATTGGACAGACATTGGCACAGTTGGGCCAGCGTTCTTCACTACCCCCCTGTCTTCCTATGCTGATAACTATATCATCTTTGCCTCTTGGTCTTCTGCCGCTTCCCCTACTCATCTGTCTGCTGTGGTACATCAGTGCAGGATTTAATGAGTTGCTGCTGCACAGATACTTTGAATTACAAAGTGGAAAGTAAAAAAAAAAATGTGTATACTTTGGTTGTGGAATCTTTTTTTTTCAGTTTGAAGCAATGAATCAAACTTGACCGGTCAAGGTTGTTTGCTGGCATTTTCAAAGACTTGAGTTGGCTGTTTTTTAAAAGCATCTTTGCTGTAATTATCATAAACACACACTCAGGAATCAGCTATTATCTAATACATATTTCAGAAAATAATTAGGGTAAGTTATTCATTCAGGAGTGATAAAAAATATCCTTGCAATATAGATGAATCAGTTATTAACATGTTTGTAATTTTGTAATAAATTGTTAGGCACTCACTTTGCTGTTATGCTATTTGTTGTACACATTTAAATAAGAAATGTTACCAAGTATAGATAGAAAAGAAAAATATATAATAATAGGCATGGATCAATAAGGTAATGCAGTGTATTTATTTCATTCATTTCATTTTGTCGTTCTAATTTTTTCTTTTTATCTTTCCATTGTTCGGCTGGTCCAGTTGAAATATACAGAAAAGAACATGCAGTCCTCTCATCCAACTGATAAAACCTGTAATACTCAACTTTGGTATGTGGGACAGAGATAAAAAAAGGAATGGAGCTTTGTTTAATTCTCCTACTAAGTTATCCAAGAACAAAAACAAAAAAAATAGATGGAATTTAGTTCAAAGGACACTTTTCAAGTCTGTTTTGAAACGGCACTCAGATGGCCGTCTATATATTGAAAGAAGTTAGTGGTCACTGCAATTGTTCCTCCTGTTTAAAATTCCCCTGGAATTCCTAACACAATTGCATGGTAATAGATGGGAGACAAAAGTTCTCCAACTACTGTAGATACTCTGTTAATTGTTTTTAGTCATTTTTTGTTTAATAGGCAGTTTTTTATCATTTCAAATCCAAATGAATATTCTTTGGAACTTTTGTTTTGTATGACAGTAAACTGAACTTTTTTGGATTGTTAACTGTTGATCGAGAAACAGTTTTAATTATTTAGTTTGAGTTTAATTATTGAAAACAATTCTCAGAATAATCAATAATGAACACACTTTTTGGACCATAGATGAAATCCACAGTCCTCTTTGAGTACAATTTGAATTTAATTTCATTCCTCTGGGTCCTTCTGTCTCTCCCAGACATATTTACTTTCAGTTTGAATGTGACCCTTCCAAAATATCATCCAAAATATGTTTGGGTAGCCATTCATTAGGTGTAACAAGGTCTACATTATGTGCTTTGACTCTTGGCTCTTAAAACAGGGAGAGGAATAAGATGATTAACAAGGATTAATCACATGTGTCACATCCTGCAGAGCTTGGCACAAATCAATATTCAGATGAAGTCATCAGAAATATAAAAAATGTAACCGTCCGCACAGACCATCAGAGGTAATTGGCACGCTATGTTTTGCAGCTGCTAGTGTGATCTCCTGCATCCAGCGGTTGCATTTGCGGCCAGCTGTTCTGTTCTCTTTCACTCGTCACATGACCTCAGAGCCAGACCGTGCTCCACGGCAGCTCTTCAGCGCTCCGTATTGGTCTCCTGCAGTGAGTGTCCTAGCAGATGTTACACTGAATTACCTCCCAGCCTCGTAGGGAGGCTGCGCTCTCACTGTAATCAAGCTGTGCGTGTGTACTGTATGTGTACGTGTGTTACCAGACAGTCTGGCTCTGTGGCTGCGATCACTCTCCCAACAGTTGTTCTCCGACCACCTGAGCTCAGTCACCAGCCAAGCTTTCCCGCAGTGTGTCTGCCAGCGCTCTGAGTCAGGCATCCCTGCAGACTCCTAAAAAAGGGAAGGAGCTTGGACCATTTAGGAGGGAGATACCGAATGCTAAAGCTAACTCCCTCCTTTCCTGTGCATGTGTGTCTCTTTAGCGGGGAGGGGTGTGTTTGCATGTGTCTCATTCTTGCCTTTAAAAGCTTCCTTCCTCCCTGTAAATGAAAGACCGTCTTTGTGTGAAGGGTTCCCCCCTATACTTTGAGCTAATGTGCCCTTCCATCTATAGGTCCCTTAGTTTTTCTCCACTATAGTGGTCACACCATAGCTGCGGTTTTTATCCCCTCTTGTTTGATGCAGCGATGCCTGGGGCAATGTCTCTCTTCCTCTCTTCCCAATGTAATCTCTCTTTTGTCTTGCATGCATTAGACTGCTGGCGGTGCAGGAGCCTCGGCAGCCGAAGCCGTCAAACAGCACAGGTGCCGCAAAGCGCTAATGCACCAGATGCCCACTGGTCTATGATGCCCATCTGTCTAGATGAACATTTTTTGCCCCCACCCCTCTTTTCAGTGTCATTGTTGTTGCGTTCATAGCCGTTCAGCATAGCCAATCAGAACTCACAGAGGTCACGGATGGATGAGCAGAAAAGGGAGCTTTTGATTGAGAGTGACAGTCTCAATGTGATGTGTGGAAATTTCCCTCTGAGGGCTATTGGCACACAGACCAGTAGTAGGGGCCGTCACTTTATTTGCCACATCTCAAGCTCACTCCCTTTTCCATTTCAACCTGTTTTTGTCTCTCGAGAGCCTTCGTTCTCTGCAGTGCTTCTGGCTTTTGGACAGTGACTGAGGGTTGGCTCCGCTGGTCTATACTGTTTACTGGATCTTCGAATCATCCTGATTGGAGTTTTGGACTCTGAGGCTTGAGGCCACATGTCAGTGGTTCTTCAACTCACACGTCCACTGTTCTGCACCAGCAGCAACTGACAGGATCCCCCTCGTCTCTTTCCTCTGCTCCGTCTCCATTACTCATCTAACAGTCTCTCGCCATGGGCCAAAAGTTTTTGTTTTGTTTCGTGGTCTATATTCTTTCACTCCCCCACCTGTTCATTCCAGTGCATCGACAGATGGAAGGTTGATGCACAAAAAAAACACACGTTTTCACAGGAAAACACGCGTTCCATTGTTCCACTGACATACGCGAGAAAACAATTCTGAGAGTATATGCAGCAGGATTGTAACTTCCTCTCAGAGCCTCATTATTTACTCAGAGCAGCAGAGAAACGCCAAAACAACATCTGCTCGGATCAAACGAGCGACAAGGTCCGTGACAGAGGATTCTGCAGTGTGACTGACACTTAGTTGTTTCATTACGGCTTGTGTGGTTCTTTCCGCTGAGTCTGCACCAAAGCAGTGGGAATAATGGACACTTTATTGTGTGCAGCTTGATGCATGAATAATGGCTTATTTGTTTGGTTGCCTGTCTCAGTAGTGAACAATCACTGTGTGTTTGTGTGTGCAGACTATGTGTTTATCTGTTAACTGTATTGTTCTGCACTTACATGCTTGAGTTAGGGCCCAGGTGCTTGCATAGTTGGCTAGACTTTATTATTTTGAGTACCAGCTCTAAACCAGCTGTTGGGGGGGAACACTGCAAGGACAAATTTGATGAAGATTTTGCAACCTTGTGTAATGTACACTATTACAGGCCACTTGTCTATCCACTGTTCTTTCCAAATCCTCTCATCTGGATTCATAACTACACGATGCCAAGCTCTTTAAGGCCAAATTTGTCTCTCACACCTGTCAATGATAATATCCATGCTTGTGTTGAACTTGTATTGTGTAAAACATTTTTAAATGTTAAATAATATACAGACTAAACCAACATAAAGTATTCTAATGCATCAATACTATATATTCCTTCATGTTTGGTGATGGTAGGAGGGAGCACTGTTTTGTGTTGTGTTCAAACCGAAAGAAAAAAAAAATATTGGCATTGCGTGATGATGTACACAGGAGTATTTGTATTTATCGCATGAGTACCCAGAGGCAAATCACTGCTCTTCCCACAGGGAATTCTGGCCTTGCTTGTTACTGAGGCTATGATAATGCTAACCTGCTTTATAGTAAGGTGCATCCATAACTGCCAGCCCCAACTTCCTATCAGACTTTTCTTTCAAATTCAACAGCCGAGGGTTGTGGGATTCTGTGTTGTCTGCTGGGTGAGAAGCGAAAGTGAGGAGAAATCATTTAATCCCAACTCAGATGTCTGGTGTTAATTCTTCCAGAAGCAGCAGTCACAGCCGGCAGGACTCTGGATCTGTTCTGGCTGACTGTCAACACACGTCTGACAGCGAGCAGAGACTCAATCCTCCGCTCCAGAGCATGATATGACACGTCTGTTTGCGTTTTTGCATGGAATTTGTATGAGATAAAGTCATGGTGTTTGTTCATTTTTATTAATACTATAACGGAGTCTCCTTAACGATCTGAGTCTTTATCAATAGCAAATTTGCTACTTTAGTATTATCTATTTTATATTGCTCAGAAATTAACAAATTGCCATCTAACTGACTTATTTATTTATTTTTTATCTTAATTTTGAATGACATTATACACAAACACAATATTACAGGCTATTTTTGGATTAGTATACAAAAAAATAATTTAACCTCCATGAGAATCAAAGCAAGGTGTAAAAAATGAGTGCTCTACTTTTTGATATGTTGCTCACTGGCAATCCTCACAGCACATATCCATCTCATGTTTACTAGCATAACCATATTTTTTGCAGTGGGTTTATTAGAATATCTGGACCTTGCATAACTCTCAGGTAATAAAGGGACCTTGCAAACTTCAGTGAGCATATAGCCTCTGTTTCCATCACCTTGTGTTTATCCCCACCATGCCTCTCATGTGTTTAATTGGTACAGATCATTATGGGTGATCAAAAGTTAACAGGCAATTGCTGTGCCAGTCTGCAAGTGGAGAGTGTATCGATTGGTGTAAATGCTGGTCTAAAGGCAAAGCCAAATGCTGTGTAAACACTGTTTGTAAGAGGACTTAATCAGACCACTTAACTCCTAATTGTAACACTTCATTTTGTTTTTAGGTTATGCCAGAAGCTTTAGCTTTGGTCATTAGGGTAATTGCCTGTTGGTTATTACAGTAACGTGAAGATTAGAGCTGCTTCAGATGGATTTAAATGTGCTGTTGTTGTAGTACATGTGATTGTAGTGAAACCATGTGTCTTCTGAAAGGATGTGGAGTTTCAAAGTTGCTGTTGTTTGGATTTGCAGTACATTAATTCAACCTATCTCGAGCTATCAGTGAAAACATACTGTAGTCCCCTGTGGTGCAGCCAGCTAAGCAGCGCTTCAGTGTGTTAGAAGTCTAAGTGCTCTGACGCCTATAACGGTCCAAGGTTTCAGACTATATCAGATCCCAGACAGGCTATCAGATGAACTCTTTTTTTACAGGATGCAGAGACAAAGCATGCTGGGTGCAGCCCAGACACACTCAGAATCCATTACTCTGCTCTCGCCGCCACTTACTCCTAACTGAGTTTATATTGAACCTCAGCAGGGCCACAGTGCATCTAGTTCTCAGACTGCGTTGACAGCATTCGGCCTAATGCAGTGGCATAAATTCCCAAATAGTGAATGCACAATACATCACTGGCTAATTAGCTGTACAATTGATACAAATCTAAATGTAAAACATAGCAGCAATACTAAAAAATAACTACTTTGTTCAACTGAATTTGTCATGGGAATGTGCTCTTCACCAAGTACAATTTTATGTCAATAGATATATTCCCTCTTTATGTATGTATGTTCAACTTGTACCTTGTACATAAATCAAATAGCAGAATTCTGAAATTATACAGGATATCTTGCAATTCCGCAGTTGTCTAAGTTATCACTATCTCTGATCAAAAAAAAAATCACCCCAACTACAAATACGGTTTAAGTGGGCAACAGCAATGAAATGCCATGATATTGCCGGTGCTCCATTAGTTGTGTAACATTGTCACACCTTTGTTAGTGTATTTGCAAAATAAAAATGATGCATGCAACAATTCACACAAACTAGCTGAATGGAAAATAAATGAAATGCAATATACCCTCTCACACAAACTTCTTTATGTGGGATACAGTATGAATAGTGCTCGTTACAACATCTCTAAGATATTAACAATGAATGCTCTTTATAGCTTGACCTTTTCAAATATGTATTTCTCTACAGGGATGTATACATATATTTGTATGTGTATATGGTTCTGTCTGCATATAGGAGCCACTGTAACTTTCTGACTGTCGGATGCCTGAGTATCTCCTGCCTAGCATCTGAAATATTTAGGTTGCCTGAATGAAGTCCAGAAGACAAAGAGAGATAGATTGATCTGTGGCCAAGAGAGGAGAAGGGAGATAAACAGAACAGTGGAAGAGGAGAGACTAAGATGGAAAGAAGTGTACTCAACGAATCCACCTAACATAAACTAGACCCCCCACCTCAGGCAAACACTGACTGAGAGGAAGTGAGGATAGAGGAGACATGGAGGCAGAGAGCATTGGGAGGATTCTCAAGGACAAAGAAGGACGTTTGCTGAAAATAGACGATGTTGGGGGAAGGGAGTAGAGAAAGACTAGAAAAAGCCCATCTGAAATGCCAGTTTTTATATGCGGTGACCAAAATGAACAGGGTGTCAAACCGGGTGATGTAGAAGTTTTGAGCAGATTTCAGATGCCAGACAGTCTCTCATTGTCATCATTACAATATGTCCCACCAAAAGGCTGTAAATTACACGTTACAGTATAATTTAATACACTGCCATACAGATGACAGGCAGCATTATTATTCATCAGTTCCTACTTTCATTCTCCCACATTTCCACTGACACTAATGTTCTTATAATATGATGTGCCAAGAGAAAAAAGAAAATCATAATAGCAGAATTATATGTATTTGTTTTTTTGAAATTGCATTCTTTTCTCTGTAGCAATTTCCCTGCGCAACATGCAGGATATTAAAGCCACACTGGTAGCATGTTCCAGTCCATTTTCACGGGACACAGACTAAGACTCAGCCTGTGAGTAAGCTGATTAGCAACTGCACAGAGAGTTGTGTTGTGGTCTGCTGAGCACATTTCATACAAACATTCCCATCAATAAGCCTTTTTTGTTTGCGGTGTATAATCATCATCATGCACGTTCAATGCCTGTTGACCATGTCTCAGATATAAAGTTCTCATCCCCCCTCCTGTTCTCCAACAGCACATCCCACCAGAAAGCCTCATATTTTCTTCTCCTCTCTACTCACTCAACTCACTCTCTGTTCTGCCCGGTACCCAGTCAGCCAATCACAAAGCAGAGCTAGGTGCAATGATGCTTCCTCTGCAGCTGTGCTTTGGAATATACTTGGAGCTGGTAAAGCTGGATTGCAAAGCTTATCCTTGAGGTGTTTGCACGTATGTTGATGTTTTTTTTTTTTTTTTTTTTTTTCTTTTTTTGAGATGGTAAAGTATGCCTCTGTATGTGTGTTTGTGAGAAAAAAAATAAAAGGGAGAGAGAGTCGAGATCATTGTCGACTTAACAATGGACAGAGGATTTGACAGCAAAGCTGGCTGACTGTACAAAGGGCTGCATGCGGTCGCTAATCTTTCATTACGCCTGCTGCATTTTTTTCTGGAATGCTCTTCTTTTAGCCCACAGACAAAAAAAAGATACAGTACAGTGCAACACACTCACACAAGTGCACACACACATACATGGGATTAGTGTGTAAGCCCTCCATAGAGGGCATTACTAAAAGAATGTTCTCACTCATTACACTAGCAATTGACCCCCTGTCGTCTTCATCCTGCCAGTGTGCGAGTGTCAAGGGGGTGATTTTTATGTCACCGCTTACATCCCCCTCTAGTTTATATAGCTTTTCATCCCCTTATCACTGTAAGGCTGACTGGACGATGGTAAGGTTGATGGGTAATATAAATGCAGTGCAATGCAATGGCCTCTGGATGTAACTTAAAGCTGTAATGCAGAATTTTAACATATAAATGAATGTCCAATCCATTCAAGCCATCGACAAACAAGCTCTCACAGTGCTGATTAACTTTATTAGCACAGGTAAATCTCTCACAGTAGTGGGGGTTATTTTTATTCATATGTCTGTGTGGATATGGCTCTATGGACAGAGCATGTGTACCACAGACGTCCACTGGCTACTAGCCCTACAGTAACTCTCAATCTGCCAGAAGGAGGAGACAACAGTCACATACTACTTGAACTTATTTTAGTTATCTTTCTGCTGGAGAAAAATCCAGATTTTTCAGTTTTTTTCCTACTGTCATTTATTCCTCTGTACCTCTTTTCTAAAACTACTGTTTAAGTGAATCAATACCACACTGCGGCAATGGAAGACATGTTCCTTTACCCCCAAAATGGCAGTCTCACAATCCATTCTGCCACATATATATCTTTACTTTGTACTACAATGCTAATATGCCAAAGAATGTCAGTAAAAATAGTCACAGGACTGTAATCTATAGTACAAGTAGCTAGCAAAGCTCTGTAAACAGAACCACATTCCTGCACATGTGAAATGACGTCCCCCTTATTGGGACCTACTCTCATGAGAGTCATTACTGTTATTAGTGTTTGGAGCCATTTCTAAACAAACTACCGTGACCAGAATCTTAAGCAGAAGAAACGGTATTGAGCATATCAAGCGTTGGGTATACTTGCGTATTACACTTGTAAGTAGGAATAATTCATTGTTGGTTGGGCCAGCTATATCCTTAAAGTATGTAACTGGTAATTGTTGGATGATAGAAAAGCTAAATGTTGGGGTGAACATTAAGCTTATATATCACACGAAGATACGCCAGCAATTTCCTGGTCCTCTTATAAAAACACAGAAAGCAGGGTGACATCACAACCCAAAAAGTGAAAAACTCTTTACTTTGTTTTCTAATCTTCTATGTCGATGTACAACTTGTGTGGTGTGTGTGTGTGTGTGTGTGTGTTTGTTGAATTATGCTTCACAAAGCAGTTTGCAAGTGGTTTATCACTGCAAAGTACTTGACCATTATCACAACATGGAAGTTGTCCAAGCCTGACCTGATAATCACTGATATGAATTACTTCCCATTTATGGTGGTTCCACTGTATCAGTTTGAAGCACAGCTTGATTCAAATCTTTCATGCTTTTGTCATTCATTGAAGATGCCAGTGAGAAGTCACCAAGCATCCATTAGCAAGTGAGCTTCCAAGTGAGTGCATGAACATCTGCTGATGTAGTGTGCAGGCTTGTCATGCGGAGGACTCGCTGACTTAGAGGCATGTCAAGCATCTTCTTCCCGTCATCCTCACACTTTCTTCCTCCACACTCGCCAGCTAATACGTGCGGTGCATATGCTTCCCCTCTCTCGCTTCCTCTCAGACTCCGCGGGGTGATTCATTTCTCTTCCTCTCCCTCCTATCCCATTTCTAGATCTCATCTGATGCCAAGGCTGAAGGAGTCTCGCTCCCATGAGTCATTGCTCAGCCCCAGCAGCGCTGTGGAAGCCCTGGACCTAAGTATGGAGGACGAGGTTATCATCAAACCTGTTCACAGCAGCATCCTCGGGCAGGACTACTGCTTTGAGGTAAGGTGGTCCAAGCACATGGAGACACACACATGCAGGCACAATCATCCAGTCCTAGCCTTCATTAATGCTTCCATGCAAATAAAATGAAAGCATAAAGCTGTTCTGATCAACATGTTTATATCAATGCTGGGTCAAATGACTACGTGTTGTGTGAAAAGGGATTCCCCATATTGGCAAACCCACCGAGAATCATCAACACCTCTATGCATTTCAGCTCATTGTATTGCTATTTCAGCCCACTGAAAACAGCAGCAAAAGCTCCACTTTATTCTTTCTGCTCAGCACCAAATGGCAGATAATGGCTGAAGAACATATCAGAGCATTTTGCTGATAATGAGCTAGATATTTCCATTGGAAATTGGTGGAGACCGAAATAGGACTGTAAGGAGAGAAACTATTGAACTTAAATTGGGTGGACAGGCACTCCAATTCATCCTCATGTTCATCTCAACAACTTAAAGGCACAGTGTGAAGTTCCTAGCAGGAAACTGTGGTGAGGCTGCAGATTCACAATTATTATCTTGATTGAATTATATAATCATTATACAATGCTACTAAATCATTCACATTGTCCCTGCATAGAAACAGATAATACGTAAATATATTTAAAGCTTGTTCCACTGCAGTAAGTCTACTGAATGTATCTCTGATGACCAGCAGAAGCTGAAAGACTTTGTATTCTTGTAAATATGTTATTCTATATGTATATGTATATTTCTCTTATTATATATGTTTGATATTGTTATAGATTGTTATATATTTTGTGTGTATATGCAAAGGAAAAACTGGAGTCAAATTCCTTCTATGGTCACACATAAAGCTACAAAAAATACTTTGAAGGAGCCTGTTAAAACATTCAGCAGTCTAAAATTGATTTTTTTGGTTTTAGATTCTGGGTTAATTGAGGATGAGGCTAGGATGCTGTGATTAGTTCCTAGTTGGAACAACAAATCATTCGGAATTGGCTCTGATTTGCTCCTCTGACTGGCCTCTTCACTAAGGCAAAAATCGCCAAAGCTTATGCAGTGGTGAGAGAAGTATTCGATCCTTTACTCAAAAGATATAGCTGACTATTTAAAATATGTTTTTATTGTCAACAAATCTAATGTCCAACAAGGAATTACATAAACTAACAAGCATTGTGTATGTATATGTAAAGCCAGATGTGTCATTTTCTTCTGAGCTGTACTCAGATGGGAGTCACATGGGTCTGTCTACCAAGATGGTTGTAAAGGACATTGCTCTGGAAAGATTGAACATATCCCCCTTGGATTTGATCACTTAATGCATCATTTTAACATTTCATGTCAAAATGCTGTTTTTGTAATCATTTGTAATCATTTTCTGAAAACTGCTCCCTAACATGGGATGAATTAGGCTAGCAGATGGAAAGCACGTGATGGATGTAATATGTGGGTAGAGATTAAGGCTGATTTCCTGGGATACTAATGAAGCTCCAAATCCCGTTGATTGATGAGGCAGATGTTGCATTTACACAAGAAAAAAACATCCAACATATTCAGAAATTGACAAATTTAGGAGAGCCTGGGTTTGCAGAGTACTTAGTATTCACGTAATAATATGAAACAAGAAGCTGCAATATTTGCTTCATAAGACATTTTACTTTGTATTGCTACACAAGGATGGTGAGGGGGCATTATCTATGTGGAGGCCATTATTAATGAGATGAGGATCACATTGTAATATATATGTTCCAAATCAGGAGGTTGCTGACTTTTTCAGTAAGCTAATACGATTGTCAGAGCTGTTAAGAATGAGATTGCAATATTGGGCTGGTTAGAATACAATTGAACAAAGTACACTAGCAAAGTTCCAAAGGATAGTATTCTAATGCATCAGCTTATAAAGGACCTGGGCACAGTAAATGACAAATCTCAAAGAAAGAGAATATATATATATATATATATATATATATATATATATATATATATATATATATATATATATATATATATATATATATTGCTATCTAAAGATTAGGTCTCTTTAGGGATGGTAGGAAAGGGGTCATAGCAATGACAAAACATGCTGCAGCGTGGCTGTGCCGAACAATAGATATTCAAAGAAAGAAAGAAGAGCAGTAGGTAGAGACTTAACACTTCTTTATTTTAAGACCAAATAAATGTGAGGTCTCCTGAAAGGTTAGGTATCTTCTAGCAGGCCTCCAAGGCATGTATCAGGGGCAAAATCGTTTCCCATGCATCAAAGCTGAAGAAAGAAAAAAAAAAAAGTGCCAAAGTCAATAAATTGGATATTAAGTTGAAAGAAATTGAGGAAAACTTTGGCTGTGAGAACTTCTTGAAACAGATATGTGACATAAAAACAGTTAAAGGAGCTAAATTTGCCGTGTTTAGACTCAAAAAAACATTTTCTATGAAGGTAAAGAAAAGTCTGTGAAATTGCTCGACCAATGAGTTCAGGCAGAAGGAAGCCACATATCAGCCATTTAAGGATGAATCTGCACAAGTGTGACTACACCTCAGGAAACTAATCAACTTGTTAAAAATTCTACTCACATCTGTATACTTCAGACACACTTCATTTTGAAGAAATGAATGCATGGCTCTCAGTGGTTGATCTCTCTAGGCCGTTGTTTAATCAAGTAGAAACTTTGGACGCTCCAATTACAGTGGATGAATTTGGGAAAGCTATTAAATTACTGAAATCAGGAAAGGCTCTAGGGTTAGGTAGCTTCACTGTCAAATATAAGAACTAAATTTTATATATTTATATGCATTTTATATTCACACACACATGCACACACTATATTTAATCAGTCATTCAAGGTAAGTCAGCATTTTTATTTCATACATTTCAATTTAGATTCTTGAATTTGAATTTGTTTTAAAACTACATACTGAAAGCTAACTGATACTAACTTAGCCTTTTTATTTTTTAACTTGAAATATTCAATGCAATTTTTTGTTTATTTAACATTTTGAATTTTAATTTGCTACAGCTGACTTAATGATTAAAGGGAAATGTGGGTGCTGAAGCTAGACCATATTGAGCTTCAGAGTTGGGTTCTTAAATTGGATTAGAGTGATAATATCTGGACCTACAGGTGGAGTGATTAATGGATTGATATCACTCTCCATTAATCTCTGAGGGGGCAAAAAGCAGGAAGACCTGCTCTCTATTATTTTTTAAACTACTTGCAGTGACTTTTAGGGCACATCCAAAAGTAGTGGGGTTCATTCTGCAAGAAAACCCTACATTTTCAACCCCCACATTGTTTATTTTAAACATATTCAAAGATATCAGCTTACAAAATTAATTGGCACAAATCTGATGTAATAACAGTATCAAGAAGTTGCCATAGGGAAATAATTATTTCACTACAATTCAGATGGATAGATGCAGGACGGGTTTATCATGGTATAAAATATGTCTCCACTACTTCAAAAGATTAAACAAAATTAAATGGATAGAAACTAGTAAATATGAGTTTATGGGGAAAGAAAAGCATGATAAAAAATAATACCTAGTTTAAATATATCTCCATGATGATGCCAGTCAGCATTTCTCTAGGGACTTTTAACAACAGGTAATTAAAGACTGCAATGAGAGTAAACCCAGAATTAAGGATTTTAAATTGTACACTATATGAGTTTAGGAGGGTTTGGATTTGTTGGGAGGTGTGTGGAATATCGTTTGAAATAACAAAATTGGCTAAACAAATAATGAAAACACTAATCAACTTGGATTTATGGATGGATGGATGGATAGATAGATAGATATTACTTGTATCCACTATTGTGTGTTTATGTGTGCCTGACTGATACTAGATTTTTTGGGCCGATACAGATATTAGTGAGTAGGCTTAGCACCATGTCCTCTAGTGGACAACAACATAAGACAAAAACTTTTCTAGGTTATCCCAAATTCTGTAAAATAATCATAATCATATTGGTGGAAATCAGCAACATATATACAGCAAACAAGAAATAAGTTGGGCCCTGATGTGTGTGTTTGTGTGTGTGTGTGTGTGTCTGTGTGTGTGTTTGTGTGTGTGAGAGAGAGTGTGTTGTCGATAAGCTTCTTTGTCGTCCCAGTACTTGTGAACTAAGTTTATGAAAGCTGTTTCTTTCCCACCTAATATCTCTGGCATTGTTATGCATGCAGGTCTGATTATTGAAGCGTTCATTTCCCTTCTCCCTGTGTCGCTGCGGCAGGTCACCACCTCCACAGGAAGCAAATGCTTTTCCTGCCGTTCATCAGCAGAGAGAGACAAATGGATGGAGAATCTGAGGCGAGCAGTGCAGCCCAACAAGGTAAATATGTAAATACACACAGACAACGGCTGAGGCCATTGATATACAAATGTCCCTATTCCAAGTCACATATTTATATACTGGTTAGTGTAAAAGCAGCAAGTAATAGGCATTATATAACAATAATAATAAAACTTATTTTCAGAGCTCTTTTCATATAGGAAAATAAATATGCTAAATAAAAATGAATCTCGTTACAACATGGGCAATAAACCTAATATATATAAATAGAAGAAGAATGACTTTAATTAAAAGTCAAAATCTCAGATCTAAGAGCTTGTGAAGGACTATAAAACAGAATATCATGTAGGCCACTTAAAGAACCTTAACTTTTATTTAAAAGATAATGGCAAGTAGTGCTCTTGCAGGTTAAAAATCTTGCAGGACAATACTGAATCTGTTGCTTTTTTTCAATTGACTGCTTACAAAGATCAGTAAAAATAATGTTGCAATAATCAAATCTATTTTTATCTTTATAGAGTAGTATCACCTGCTTTGGATATTTCTTAATGACAGATTAAAATAAGCAGTTTGGTCTTCTTCTTTATGTGTGAAGTAAAATTTAGCTCAGAACAATGCTCAGAAATGTTACTTCAGATTTAATCTCCAGAGCCAGCTGGCCAAGTCTAAGAAAGAATACATCTCTTTTTGCTTGGGGGGGCTCTTCTAGTAGTATTTCTCTTTTATCTTCATTCGGTTTCAAGACGTTATTGGTCATTCAATTTTAAGGTGTTGCCGTTCCAGTCGCCAGGAAACACGGAGCGTTGTCACTGTCAGGGTCGAGTAAAAATGTACAGCTGAGTGTCATCAGTATAACAACCGTGATGAGTTATTTGGTGCAACTCGTACATCTGATCTGATCATTCTAAATCCGGCAGCACTGTAAACCTCGAGAGCAGAGGACAAAGGTTGTGGGGAAAACCACAGAGTGTCTTTTTTATATTTTTTTAGTCCTTTGTGCATCGATACCATCTGCAATCTTGACAAACACAGCTGTGAGAGACTTGTATGCCAAGAAGTAGTTTTAATCTCACAGCGTCTTTGCTCCTTCATCTGTCATTATTTCGCAATTTAGTCACTAATTAGAACTTTGGATAAAAGATCCCTAATCACGTTCGAGTCCTCGTTCTCCCCAGCTCTTTTGGCAGCGATTATTCCTCAATGTTTGCTTTGTATTTTTAATCATTCTGTGATTTTGAGGGATTAGATGCATTGCACTGTTTTTTGGCAAACGTAAAAGATGGAAAGAGAAATATTTGTAGTCCTCTGCAGTCTTATTAAATCACAATTGATTCTACTGCTGAAATGATTGTAAAACCACTTGTTTATTATATCAAGACCATTTATCCAGAAGCGGGATAAACAGGTGAATAATTAACTAGAGTCAATCATTTATTCCCTAAAAATATATTTTGCTCCTAAAGGGAAAAAAAAACTAATAACTATTGTAATACACACAGGACTCAACCTTGATGCCTTTTTGATTTGCAGGACAAAATTGGTTGCTGTGACCTTGCCGTAAAGTCTGTTTCTGCTGCTGTTGTTTTCGTAGTAGGAAGGAGATAAAAACGAAAGAAAAATGCATTCACGCGTTTTCAACACTTGCCCGAGATATAATCAGTGTGAATGAAAAACAGTGGTCTACATGCTGAACCAGCAAGATTCAACTCCCGTCTGAGGGAGGATAATTATAGGTATTTGTGATAATAGGTAATTTACACAGGGTATCATCTACAGTTTGTGAGATGGTGTTTGATAGCAAATGAACTTCAGTGAGAATGGAGACGTACTTTATTCTCTATTTGACTGTGTAAAGCACTGAACACTGATTTAAAAGTCCTGGGTGTGGGATTTAGTGGCATCGAGCAGTGATGTTGCAGTTTGCTCTATAGATATGAAAAGCTCATTCTGAGCTAATGAAAACACAAAAAATATTATTTTCAGAATATACACTAATAAAAAAATTGATATATATATATTTTTAATTTCTGCCAATAGAGCCTTATAAATCCTTCAGGGTAAAATGTAGCTCTTAATCATCAGGATTAAGTATTGTTCCGCAAGATGCGTGATGTTTGACACAGGAGGAAAAGAAAGGATTAGGAAGCAGGATGTAAGACATTTTTTGATGAAACATTGTTGATTTCCTGTTTAGTGGAGCTCTCCTTTCTGATTAGGATGTGCTGGCTGACTCAGCACATGCATCATGCAAGTCAAGGTATGTGGTATCTTTGGGTAGAGATAAATAAGAAGGAGAAATGGTTTCTTATCACTGCCATTGTCTGAAGAAGGTGTTGTTCGCTGGATTAGTGTAGGATGGACCTGGGAACGTATAAACACATGAAATATCTTAAGATTCAGAGCAAGAATAAAACACCTTTTCGCCGTCACTTTTAGTTTTCACATCATAAGGATACCTATACCTCGAACAACACAGAGACACATTGAAGATAAGATGAAACACCTGATATCAGACAGATTTCAAATATGAACAGTCATTAAAGCATTCAGTCTCTGACCATATCAAAAGCATCCAGATAACGTCTTCATAAGAACAGCTCCCAGTATTATATTCCACTGCTCTCCTTGAGAATATGAAGCAGGTTCTGGAATTTTTTTCTAATAATCTAATTATTAGTTCCTCCATACCTCGCTTCGTTTTCAGAGGTAGTTTTCAAGGCAATCTGAATAATGAGCCAAAAATATTCACTGCTCTTGGCGAAAATCAATTGATGACATAAGAACGGGTGAGCAGACTGAAATAATGTAGGAGTGAGATTTCATAGCTCTTTAAAGACTGGAAACAGAGGAGCGAGGATTGTGGATTGCTACTGTGAAGTGATGCAGTACTTTCTGAAATGTTCTAAACCGGAAAAAAAAAAAAAAAAAAAAAAAAAAACATCTCTAACTCAGTTTGAAGCAGTCAGCATTTGATTCATTTAATTCATTACATGATATTAGGTTGTTAGATGAGTTCTCAGGTCAGCTAGTGTCGTGTCTCATCCGGTTCCTAATAATGTGGTAGTCTGCAAAATAAATGCATTTTAAGACCTTATTTTACCACCTCTTGTTCTTTTCTGTGTCTAGGACAACAGTCGTCGGGTGGAAAACTTGTTGAGGCTGTGGATCATCGAGGCCAAGGACCTGCCAGCCAAAAAGAAATACTTCTGTGAGCTTTGTCTCGATGACTCGCTCTATGCCCGCACCACCTGTAAGCTCAAGACCGACAATGTCTTTTGGGGAGAGCACTTTGAGTTCAACAACCTGCCCGCTGTCAAGAGCATCACAGCCCACCTCTACAAAGACACGGACAAGAAGAAAAAGAAAGACAAGAACAATTACATCGGACTCATCAATATCCCTGTCGCAGCCGTCACTGGGCGACAGTTCGTGGAGAAGTGGTATCCAGTGAGCATGCCCAACCCCCCGAAGGGCAAGACATCTGGACCCATGATCCGAATCAAGGCACGGTATCAAAGTATGAGCATCCTTCCCATGGAGATGTACAAGGAGTTTGCAGAGTACACCACCAATAACTACATGCTGCTGTGCTCGGTGCTCGAGCCTGGGATCAGCGTCAAGAACAAGGAGGAGATGGCGTGCGCACTGGTGCATATTCTGCAGAGCACTGGCAAGGCCAAGGTAAATGCCAATAATGAAGTTTATTTCCATTTTCCCCACATTGGGACCTCTCCAGAACACCAGACCATTATCTCACCGTGAGCACTGTTGCGTTGTAATGCACATAAAGGTTAACTACCCCTCCACTGCCTGCTCATCTCATGAACTCTTGACCTCTGCAGCCGTAATAATGCTCAGACAAAGACCAGACAGACGGGTGATTTCCTCTCACCGCACCAGCCTGTATTACATTTTTTAACTCAAGCTAATCCTTTACACGTATCCCCCGCAGTGCTTCACGCATACCGATGCAGGACAGAGGCACAATATATCCGCCGCTGTCTGTAGCCACGGCGAGCACGAGCAGATTAGTCTGGCACAGCGGGAGCCAAGTCTCCCATAGCATCCGGCCGCTGGAGTCAGATAATCTTCCATCCACCCACAAATAGCTGCATTTGACTTTACTCTGACTGCATGTTTATCTTGGAGGATGGTAAAACAATAGTTGGCGCTCGTCTTTGCAGTTTGATCCTGAATATATTCAGTGGTGGAATGTGACTAACTAAATTCATTTCAGTTAGGTAAGGGAAGTTTTCTGAACAGCACATTTCAGCAAAAAGGTAATTCATGTACTTACATAAAACATTAAAAGCATCAAGATACAAATCGAGAACAGTTGATTAAAAGAAGAAAAGTAAAAGATTTAAAATTAGAAAAATAAGGAAATTATATATATATAATTATATTCAAATTTAATTAATTTAAATAACATTTTTTTAACAATGTGTACCTGCTACTTTGTATTTTTTACTACACTATTTTCAGATTGAAAAGTTACATGCAATATGTATGATAAGATTGAAGTTTGAGCCTGTACAGAAGTGCTCAAAACCATGTCATGTTACAGACGTTTGACTTTTTTTTTGCAGTTCTGCCAAAAAAATAATTGGTGGAGGCCCTTGAGAGGTAAAAACTAAACTACAATTTTTCACAAAAAAAACATTTATATTATATTCATATTTACATTATAACTTAATTTTTTTAAAACCTGGCAAGCACTTTTACTTCAAATGCTTAGTAGAGAGATTTAGCTGATTCATTACTTTTACTTAGGTCAGTTCTTAAAAGTAGGATTTTGACAATTAATGGAGTCTTTGTAGATTGTAGCATTGCTACTTTACTTAAATAAAGGATGAGAAAACTTCAACCTCAACCACTGCAAACAGCAGATTGTGAGATGAAAAGGAAAGACATCTTCTTGGCTGCTGATGGCAGCGGTGTAAAAAAGTAAAGCTGAGTGGATTTATCAAATAATCAATTTTGTATCAGATTAGTTGTTTTAGTCATTATATTAAGAAAAAAAATGACAAAAGTTGTCTTTATCTGTTTTTCATCATAACAGACTGAATTTCTTTGGCTTTAGTTGTCATCCATCATGTCCTGGGAAGTTACACTGCATTTTTTCCATATTTTTGATATTTTAAAGACCAAAAAGCCACTTTACCGATGAGGAAATAAGATTAGTACAGCCTGGAAGAAGTTTAATATTATGAACAATTCGGAAGTAATGAATAAAATGACGGATGGACCTGACACCAAGGTGTTTCTAATAGACAAAGTATTTCCAAAAACTGTAAAAGATTAGGACAGGAAATGACATCTTGTTGTCCTCATCATTCAAGCCTGGAATCCGTCTGCTTTCAGTCAGATATCACCTCAGGCTGCTCTCATCGCCGCAGCATCAACTCTGTCTTAGTCAGTTGCCGGTGTCCATTTGTGCCTCAATTTAGCCTTGATGACAGTATCTCATCAGCAGAGCTTTGAAACTTTCTTTGACTCAGCGGAATGATGAATGATTGTGCTTAAGAAGTGATGTCTAATCCACACTGTACCACCAGTCTGCCAGTTCAGGCTCGCGACTGATAGCTGCTGATTGATGGAGGAGAATGTTTCTACAGCTCCCTGAAGGGACGGCCACATCCCTAATTACTTTTAATTAAGCTCCACCTTCTGTGCAAAGCGGTAAAACTTATACTTCTGTCTCACCTCCCGGTCTCTCTTCCTGGTCGCTTTTTCTATCTTGTAAAACATAACTGGCAGCAGAGATTGTTTTTTCAAGGCTGCTTATCATGAGAGAGATCCTCGCCACGTATGTGTTCGACACCACAACGTTCCGCTTGAAAAAGAAATCCATTCAATTTTTTTACCTTTTGTGGGGCGACGCAGGTAAAAATCTGCAGCTTTAGAAAAACAAGCCTCTGGATAGACGCAAAACAGGAAGAAATGTTGAGTGTCCTCGCAGACACTATAGCTGCTGCAGCTCCCTTTTCTAAAAAAAAGGACTTTCATCATTGCGGAGCAGTCTGACATATTTAGACACTACACTCACACACTCAAGTGCATGTTTTTTTGATTGAGCCTCGATGGATAGAGCAGTCAAGTCATGCCAAATGCAGCACACAGTCCGACCAGCAAACCACTTATCCCAAAATATTCTCAAGGGCTAATTAGGATGTTCTTTGATCCGGCAGAGTTGCAGCCTACACACACATCATGGGCTATGTTGTGTGGTTGCTCGTTTACAATCCCAATGATTTAAGTCCTTTTTTCATCTGCTGCCAAGCAGGGTGCGGCCTTCTTCTAACAGTGGCGAGTTATATTTAGGAATTGAGCAATCTACTCAATCAAAAGATAAACTCGGAGAAAATCTTGTGAGCCTGGATTCATTGTTTTCCTGCAAATGTTTGATCGAAGCCTTGCTTATTTACTCCCCCCTCCCCGGTGTTCTTGTAGTCTACTAACTCCAGGTCTCAAGTGAAAATCCATGTGTCAAGTGTCTATTTCTATAGTTCAGAGAGGAAGACGGAGACATTAGCATCACATTTGCATACGGTGACACCCAGAAGTAACACTTTGTAGCTCAGTGTGAGGGACAGAGCAAGTCGTGCCGACTTGCATCGTGCCTAATCAGCTGTGCACAGGTAAGAAGCAGCTCCTAATTGCAGCAGGCTATTGTTAAGAGATGCAGATTATGGGTTGTAACGGTCATTAGCATGCAACACTTCCAGACTTGTGTTTCTTCCCAGTGTCACTTTATCGCCCATCACCTGGATAATTACATCCTGCATATTCTGCTCCATAGCACGCTCGCTCCTTCTCCCTTGTTCTCTCCCCACTTTCCTGTCTTTGTCTTCCTTCATCTTGTTCATGCTTCACTGCATCATGAGGCCAAGGCCGTCTGGAGAGATGTGATTACTGACGCTGTATTGATGTCTGGATGCATTTTTTTTGTTTGTCTCCTGCCCGGAGGATACGCCGTTATGTCCACACACCCAAACAGCACTTTTAGAAGCCTTCAGTAACAAAAGCAGCCTTCTGCTGCGTAGGAATTGCCCGCAGAAGTTCACCTTTGCTTTCATCTGAAAATACCCACTCCTGGCATGAATCCTCTGTGTTATTGATCTAGTCTCCCTGACGCCTCAGCCCCTCAGGAAGATGATGTTCTAATTCTGTTGCCGCTCCCCACTGCCTGCTGCACCGACTGTTGAAAGTGCCGATAAGGAGGATTTATCCCGATGATAACTTAAGAGAGCGAAATATGAGACTTTCCTCTTCCACAGCCTCCGTGGTGGATTGTCACTGCAGCTCAGCTATCTCTGCCAGTTATGTTAAGCACAAGCATCTTATTAGTGCGTTCAGAGCTGTCATCAGTGGGCAGTGATGCTCAGCGCCACAGCTGTAGCACACGGGCACAATTTGTGGTATGCACATAATACAGTGTGACAAATGATTTATTAACATGACATGAAGGGCTCTGGTAGTTGTGCATTCCTCTGGGCATTTTTTTTAACCTGGTTTGAATGAATCAGTCGCCCCCTGAGAGGGTCAGTCAGTGTTCATACGAAGCAGCAAAGTGCATTTACTGAAGCACTTAAGTACAATTTTGAGATACTTGTATTTTATTCAAGGATTTACATTTGATACTACTTTATACTTTCACTCCACTGCATTTCGGATGGAAAGTGACATTGATTCGACAATGGATAAAAGAATAAAGCTTTTAAAATACAGCACAGTTACAGATGAATCCAGTGGTTTCAAGTTGTTAGTCTGACACGCTGACATCTTACAAACAGCAAGCTGTGCCGTCAGGTCACATTTCACACGTCTGAGCTCCACCAAATAAGATTTTTTTCCCTCTCTAAATGTCTAACTTAGTTTCGTTTCAGTAAATTCAAATGATCCAATATTTCACCAAAACAAAGTACAGAAACAGATTTGTGAATCAGAACTAAGTTTTGTCCCCTTTCCTCTCCCAATAATCATCTCACAACTGCCCCAGATTTAATTGCTGGGACTCTGGAGCCCTAGGTTGGGAACCATTGGACTATCACTTATACAGTGATGTTGCATATTATTAATCATACAATGTCATATATAATAATGTCAGTCAGAGGGATCAATGACTACTTGTACTTTAATATTTCAGGTACATTTGGTTACTAATTGTGTACATTTACTCAAGTTTTTTTTATTTTTTTTTATTTATTATTTTATTTGTTTATATAGGACTTCTGTTTGTAGAATGTTGACATTGTTGTATTGGTGGTGTTTTTGTTTTGACAATAACACCATGCCTTTCTTCAGTACACTATTCGCCTTCCTTTGCCCCTGTCACTAGAGTTTTTAAAAGCTGTAATCTTATCATTTACCACAAAAGAGATGTGATGAACTACAATGGATGTTGGAGGAGACAGCCATCCAGTGTGTGGGTGTGTTTGTGAAGTGTATTTGCCGGGAAGAAAGAGGCACATAGAGAACGGAAGATGTCAACTAGTCATAAAGGCACAGATCTATATGCTCCAACCAGAGGAGGAAATAAATTCGAAGCACATCAATGCTCTTTCTCCCCTCATAGTCTTTCCCATAAAAATTTGTACTACAAAGACAATGCATCATATTCTCCGACTGTTTAATAATTCATGGCTGATTTATATTGACTGTCCCCTGACAGCGGCGAGTGATGGAGGAGAGGTGAAAACAGCCAAACAGCGAAAGGTGAACACACTAAAGACGAGGATGGGGGAAGACGAGAGGGAGGATTTAGAGAAATGTAGTTTCCCGTTGCAGGAAGCAGGGTGAAAACATTCAGCGGTACAATGTGATTCTCCACACATTGATGTGGAAACCTCCCGTCCACTGTGTTGGTGCTAAGAAAACATTCACTGCCTCCTCTTTGAATGTGTCTGTCTTTTTCAGTTGATTTTAAATTGACGCAAATTGTGTTCATCACATGCAAAGACAGGCATATATGGTATACAAAAATCAAATGAACATCTTTACACAAGTACAGTACAATTTGTGAATAAGATCTAGCCATTAGTCATTTTCTGAGTGAATCCCTGTGCTTGGCGAGCTGTCCGTCTCCTTTTCTGTGCTCGGTTTTGATCATCCAGGTTTTCGATTGCCTAGAAGAGTCCATCTCAATCAATTTCTTGGGATGCGATCAACTTCTTTTTGAATCGCATGCAATGTGTGGCTTGACAAATCATCAAAGCAAAAGTTTAGATAACTTAATAGTCACTCATACAAAACCAAGAAAAACATTCTGCCACACTGGCTGTCTAGCTGTAGAGATGACAGCAACAATCTGTCCGTCCATCTGTCCCCAGGTTGGTGCTGGCTGAAATAACTCAACAAATACTGAATGGATTCCAGTGAAACCTTTGCAGAACATACAATATACTTCCCCTATTAGAAGGGTAGTAATATAGCTGGGAAATAACAAGTAATTGAATTAAGGTAATTTAATGAATATATGCTGGGCTTAAGGGGCAAAACACATCATTTCACAAAACATGACAACATTACATTTCATAAGGACCTTCCTCCAAAATGTTGATGCCCCCTAGGATAAATGTATTGGAAACAAGTGGAAATGTGTTAACTGACTGGCATTATATTTCAGACACAATTTACAATTGAACACTTGAAGTGGAAGTGGGACAGTCCATTTAAGCATCAATTATACATCACAGGGTGTTGCGGACTAATGACATCAAGCAGACACCCACACACACTTGCTGAGAGTATGCACAGCCAGTTGGCGAACGTGACGTTCGGAAGCTGACGACACTTACTGTAAGACCCCTTCAGTCCATCTTATATTCATAATGATCATAAGCAGATAAAGCAGGCAAGCTGCAGTATTTCCTGTTTGTCTGCTGAATGTGAAGCCTCTGTGCCTGCAGGGAGGAGCCACATCCATTTCCATTCGGCCTCTGGTCCAGCGCCGTCAACCCAATGTGACCCTCACAGGAAGAGCTGCAGGCTATAGCGCTGTAACACTAGCCACCGGTCCCAGGGGAGAGGGACCAGGGGAGGCAGAGGGAGGGAGAGAGAGAGAGTCAGAGAGAGAGAGAGATACACACACAGAAAAGACAAGCAAAGCAAAGGATGGAGTGGCTGGAGCGGTTCCTGCTCCCCTCCCCGGAGCCTTACCTCAGCCCGCGCCCCAGGCTCATGAAACCACACTCATCGATCAGTCGGATTGTTAAAGCAGAAGACTCTCTTTTTGCTCCTCACATTCAATCCATTGCAGTGTGTTAGAAAGTTCCAAATTACTGAACCCAAACTTTGTTATTTAAAATGACCTAAATATGTGTATTTGCTGCCTTGTGGGCCATTTTGTTTGTTTTCTAATTAATTCTGTTCAATAATGGTGTTTCTCTAAAAATCCCATTCACAAGATAAATTTATAGCCAAAATGTTAAAATTATGCCAGAATGAACCTGTGTTCATGCTCTGTTAAAATATAATGCAAACAAATAACACATTTTCTTGTGTTGATATAAGTTCAACAGGAGGACTGTCTAAAAGAAAAGTGAGCACTAGTCTAGAATACATTTTCATATTTTGTTTAAACATCACACAAGAAAAAAACAACATGATTCAGCCATTATATTTTCTACACTTTTACAAAATACGCAGGGCATGAGTTCCAATGCCCATTACACTGTGTGGAGCACACTATGAAACAAAACGACCTGTGAGTGATACTTGACATCCACATACTCTCCAGAACAAATTTAATGAGGCCTTTTCTCTCTTGCTCTTTTCTGCTCTAGTATTATCCTTTTAAGGCACTGCGTTTGCCCTCACATTTGGATTTCTCTACATTACATTACCATAGAAACGCTGGAAAACATCTGGCTGCATATAAAAAGAGTAAACCTGGTTCTTTTTGGCTACTTCTTCTCTCTCTCCAGTCTTTCCCAGATCCAATGTCCTAGCTATTCAGCACCACTGCGTCCTGTTCTGGGTTCAGATTTGTCTGTTCGTCTGATAGTAATTTTGTTGTCTTTTCCGATCTCCGTATGGGACTGAATGTTTTATTGTAGTTCGGCTCGGGTGGTGAAATATTGCTGAATAGAGATGTTAGTGTTTGCACAAACAGAGGCTGTTCCGAGCAGTGATTGGATTCTTCTGCGTAAAGCAGAGCAAGACTTTATGAGTTTTTCCTGGCAAGTACTCCCATCTACTGAGAGATTCTCATCTTTTTTCACCAGGACTCTGTTCCCTGCTATTTATTAGATGTGATCAGCCGCTTTACACTATCCACCCTCCACCCCGACTCCATCTCCATATCAACCTCCTTCCCCTGTACTGGGTGTTTTTTTTTTTTTTGAAGCATGGTTTAGCTGATGAGATGTGGCAGTGATACAGAGAGATTCTACTTTTCCTTATTAGCACTGAAGCAGCAGAGGAAGGAGGAGGGGGGAGGCTGCAGGATTGAAGGATTCAAAGATTCATAGACGCTGGAGGACTGAGGGAAAAAGAAAGAACTTCCAGTATCTTTTTGATGATTTCTTAGTCTAAGAGAGATCGATCAAGGTGGCTCTCAATATATCTCATATTCAGTTAGTGTTACTGACAGCCATTTTTCAAAACATTTAGATCTTCACATGGATTTCCACCGGATTCATACATACAATGTGTCTACTCACTATGGTGAGTAGACACATTATGTATCTTTTTGCAAAGTATTTTTGGTTTAAAACTTTCTTCAGATATTCAAGATACTCTACATATTTGAGATGACTCTGGTGACCCTCTGACTTTTCCTCTAGCACCATCATGAGGTCAACATTTTGGTTTATGAGCAAATATCCTGCAAAACTAATAACATTCCCATCACACTCAGCTGTACTGTACCGTTTCATGCAAATTGATTTCTTTGGTTTAATTTCAACATTCTCAAATATTGATAAGATACAATATATTTTTCCAGGGATGTAATCATAACCACTGGAATTATTTCCATTGTTGTCCCTGGTGACAACTTAACTCTATACGGCCCCATGTTAGACTCTTTTACTGGGTATTATTTTAGATTTTGATATCCTTAACATGATATACTATAAACTCATCTCAGTATAGTTTTACATTGCTCAAGCTTTTTTCTGGAGCTTTAGAAAGAACATTTTGTTTGTGTCCATCTCGTTACGGCTCTACCCTTCCACTGTCAATGGGGGATAGGCAGTGAATGAACAACCCCTGTCAGACCCTCAAATAAGTGTTGTTGATGTGTAATGGATGTGAATGCAAGAGTTGTCCCAGTGGTCCTGCTGGCAACTGCATTACAAAGCTGTCATAACATAGCTTTGAAATAATAAAATCAAGGAACTTGTCAGGCTTTTGCAAATCTATTTTAGTAGCAAAATGGAAAGAAATATTGAAAAAAATGTTGACATAATGTGCAGTTTGTACTTGAAGGAGAACTGAAATATGCAAAAAGCACCAGTATAGTCCCTCTAATTTCTCTGTTTGGTAGAGTTATTATTCGATGAATAAACCCACGCACCACTCAGCGAATGTCTACCACTAGCATGTACTGCAAAAGATTATTTTCAGAGGTGGTTTGGATTTAATTTTGGTTCAGTTTCCCTTCTCCTCCATCCTGACTATCCTCTCTAATCAGGCCTTCACCTCGCTCCAGAGGCCACATAAGCAGAGAGGACAGAGGAGAGAATGGAGGCACAGAGCCACCGAGGGGTAGAGGTTAGAGGAAAGATCATAATTGGGATGACATTTCCTCCGAATGAAGAATAACCAAGACTCCCTGGTCTAATGATTGGATGGGTGTCCATATACCACGAAAGGTTAGATTTCCTCAGGCCTGTGTGTTACAGGCACACCTCTCTGCTGCACGCCCTATTTATAATGAGCACAAGCTTATTGAAAGACTATGACTTGAAGATGTCAAAAAACATTATTTTTTTACCTTCACAGCAAGAAACGGCAAAGCTGATCTGTCTCTTTACTGCAAACTCGCCCACTTAAAAAGCTTCTCCAAAGCTACGCTCTAGATTGAATTTAAATATGTATTGGTGTGAACATTTGTTAAACCTCAAGTTGCCTGTATACGTGCGCGTCTGGGGCTCGCATGCATTTAGTGTGCAAACGCATTAACCAGAAAAAGGCTGTGCCCATTGCACATCGGCGGCTGATTGGCTCCCTGCGGTGTGTCTTTGATTAGTCAGATAACAGGCTTCTGCAGCAGCTATAGGAACCGTCTGAGAGGCTCCGTTGCATTCTCTCAGTCTCCCTCTCTGTTCTTTAAAGACCGCACCAGTCTGCCTCTTCTTCCCCTCCTTCCCGAGCTTCTCTCTGTACATCTGTCACTCGCCTCTCTTCACCCCTCAGTGCTACGCTGGCTTCCCCAGTTTAACAAGATGCCAGGGGACAAGCATGAGAGAGAAATGTGTTGAAGGGATCTAAACAGGGGGATGATTCATCCCCAGCTACTTTCCCATCTCGTCCATTTAGACTTTGGGAGCTTTTAATGCGTGTCTCTGCATGGTTCTTCTCTTCACCTGATGAATCGTATATGAACATATATATATATATATATATATATATATATATATATATATATATATATATATATATATATATTAGCAAGTTATTTTATCAAAGACAAGTAAATAAGAAGCCTCCACCACCCCTTCAGCTAAGAAGAAAGATGAAAACCATTTTACATTGGACATGATATAGTAGTAGTATTTGCTTCTCTCCATTTCCATGAGCAGCAAACAGACTTGCATTTTCCATTCATTCACTCATTGTCCTGCTAAATGGATGTCAAAATCACCTCTTGAGGATTTGAATTGAAAGGAGAGGGGGGTGTTTGCTGTCACATGAAATTGTCTATTTTGTGCTAAACATTGTGGCGCTTTCTCCAGCCAGCTCCAGGAGGTGTCACTTTCAAAGGACGCCGTGAATGGAACAATTTTGTTTCTCTCTGTTTTATTGTGATGAAACAATTCCACGATGTTCACATTAAATGGTCATGAAAATGTGATTTTAACCCCTGTTGCACCTTCACAGTGTAGTGCACTGAGACACACTTTTATTCCACTTTACATTCAAAGCACAGGCGCAACTGATTAAGGTGATTAATGATACGTGGATTATTACGGGCCAGTGGATGAAATTGCTTCATTCTACATGTGGGTTTTTGACTCACAACCTTGTAAAGTCAGTGAAGACACAAAAGAGAACAGATTAAAGGTCCCATATTGTAAAAATCTATCTATCTTTTAATTGCTTATTTATTATAAGAAAGTCTAGGTTTACTTAATCTTTCTAGAGCTCCAGAGAGAAGTTTGAGAAGAAATTTATACGTTAAGACTATTTTTACTGTCTTAAACCACAAATATATCGTGTTAGGGATATCAAAACTTAAACTGAAATCCAGGAGGAGTAAAAAGGAGTCATCAAAACTCAGAGCTGATACTTGTGAATATTAGATTTTGATCAACTTAGGTGGCCAGATACATGATGGGAAATGAATGCTCATGTTGCTTTGTGCCTGTTGCATGTGCAAAATAAGCAACTGTTACCAGTATATGACAATTGTTGAGTGCTTTCTTGTTTCCACTGCCCCTAAGTGGCCAAAAAGATAACAGGACAGGAAAATATATAACTTAAAACAGTGTATGTATATACACATGCACACATGTGTTACTGTTTTATATTAACGCAGTGATTTTAAGGCATTTAACTGGATATCCTCCCTGTCTCTCCTCTTATCCCTTAAGTGAAATTTATCAGGTAGACCTTTGGGACCTGCATTTGACCTTGTTCTCGTCTTGTTTCGAACTTTCTCCTCAGGACTTCCTCACAGACTTGATGATGTCAGAGGTGGACCGCTGTGGGGAGAACGAGCACCTCATCTTCAGAGAGAACACTTTAGCGACAAAGGCTATCGAGGAATACCTCAAGCTGGTGGGACAGAAGTACCTGCAGGACGCCCTCGGTAAGTGGAGCAAACGGCGGAGGCCAACATCTGCTGCAGGACACTGGAAAGAGGAAACTGCAATGTCTCCATACATGTACTTGCTTTCTTTTTCTTGTTGTCCATTTCTTCTACTGCATGAAGAAGACAGCTTTCCCCTGATTTTAGTCAAGTGGAATGAATCGCTTGTTTCTCTTGTTTTCACCCCTGAACTCCTTAATTTCACTTTCTCATGAAAACTGTCAAATCCATATAGATATAAAATGCATTACTCCTCTCGTCCTAAAAAATCAGTATGGATGCATCCATGTAAAATTTTATTATAGTCGCTACTGTGTTTTGCTATCATTTATGAGAGGCTTTCTTCTCACCAGTGTAGGTTTGACACACACACACACACACTGAGCTCAATGGAGCAAATCAAAGTTGACACTTGTTACGTTACATGAATGTATATTCATTTTTTAAAAGCCTAGACTCCAAATATAACTTTTTTCCGATTTGTTTCCATGGAGGAAAAAAAAAAACAATGAAATTGCAATAAGAAGACATCTAATTGTAAATAATGGATGAAAGAAATCTGTCTCTTGCAATCACTGATTGGATTGGCTTTTGTTGATGTTATTGATTGATCAACCCCCTGGTTTCACTTCTACAATATTAGTCCAAGGTTAACTGGAGTGTGTTTGCCTGTCTTCAGTTCCAACAATAATCGCTCTGTATGCTTTGTGTGCTCTTCTCCCCACAAATGTACTCAGCGGTGGTTTAATCCACAAACGGCACACATCCTTTCTGACAGTCATCACTTCTCTCTCTGTGTGCCTCTGCTTACAATAACGCACAATGTGTGTTTCTGCCATTCCGTGCATGCCTCTCTTCTCTGCAATCTTTGCACATAGAGATGCGTTTATGCAATGCTTTGCTGCCTGTTGCGTTTCACACATATCTCTCAGGGTTGAGTCTGAGAAATATTGAGGGCTGATTATGCATCACTGCACCTGTGGAGATTTTCTTGTTTGGTGTCTTTGTTAAACTATTTGAATCATTGCAAACGGAGACTAAAGCAAAACCAGCCTCCTATGATTGAAAACACACACATATATACATTAATATCATTTATATTAGAGTGAAGTGGCCAGACTAAACGCGGTCACCTTCGGTGGGACTCTAGAGAACTGACGTCTAACTTTACTCTTCCAGGTGAGTTCATCAAGGCTCTTTATGAGTCAGATGAGAACTGTGAGGTGGATCCGTCCAGATGTTCATCAGGTGACCTGCAGGAACATCAGAGTAACCTGAAGATGTGCTGTGAGCTGGCCTTCTGCAAAATCATCAACTCATACTGGTGACTACGGAACAACTTTTGAGCAAACTTAATAACCCATAATTTTATTATATCGTTTCTACATTCTGTTCCTTACTTTTTTTAGATATAAGTATTTGAAGCTCGTTTTCACCCCTTAATCGATGTTATTTGTTCTTATTGCTCTTTTTTTCCTTTCTTTTTCAAATATATTTTAAAATGATGAACCTTGGTTAACGTGTTTGTCATTGTAGTCCATTACCTTTGAAAAAAAAATAAATAAATAAATAAAAGGAAGGGCTGGGTGGGAGCTTGGAGGTGCACATTATATACAATGATTTCACTGGAGAGGGGTCACAACCAATTATGTTGGAGGCTTTAGTGACAATCCGCTCCACTTTCCTCTTGGTGCAACAGACGGTAAGAAATGATGCTCTTTATGATGGCTTTTCTTACATGACACTTCTTCAGTTATCTGAAGAAGTGCAGCTGTTGCAGGGCCTTTTTGATGATGTTGTTGATGTTCCATTTCAGAGGGCTACTGATGTAGGTGCCAAGGTATTAGAAGCAGTCTGTCTGGGTTATGGGTTGTTAAGAGATATAAACCAGGGCTTTGATGTTTGACCTCCTCCTGAAGTCTCCAGATTTTTTCTCTCCATTTTACCTTGTGGCAGTGTTGAGTCTCATCGTTGTTATTGATAAGTCCATTGAATATTTTACTCAACTCATTGGTGTAAATGGAGAAAAGCAGGAGAGATAACAGCCTCTTGGAGCACCAGACAGTGCTGAGGATCTGTCTAAATGATGTAGAGTTGTTAACCATAACAGATTTAATTCTATTCAGTATATTCAGTTCTATTCTAAGGTGTTGGATTTGCATGTCTTGAAGCCTGGTGAAGAGTGTGAGAAGATTAATGGTGTCTGAGTGCTGAAAAGCTAAAACTCTAAGAGCAGGATGTGTGCTTAGTTGATTCCAGGTGTCTCAGAGTGAGGTGAAGACAAGCCAGGTTTATAGCATCCTCAGCATTCTCTTAGCCAGGATCTATTAATCAAATAGCATGACAGCTAGCAGCATTTTCAGCTATAAAAGACATCTGTAGTTCAAAGCTTGGTTATGTGAGTTTTTTAAAGACAACCGCAAGAGCTCCAAAATAGCCAAGTCATCTGTCTTCAAATTATGGTGTGTGAATACATCAATGGAAACAGGGAAGTATGTCAAATACAAATAAATTGCTCCAACAAAAAAGGAAACAGTGAACACAAGTTGACCTATAATATAATATTATCGATTTGTATATACTTTAAGTTCAAATCCTGTTTATGTGCTGTGACTATAGATTCAGTTTTAAACAACATCTGTCCTGCCTTTGATTCTCAATAGTGTTTTTCCCCGGGAACTGAAAGAGGTGTTCGCATCATGGCGACAGGAATGCAGCAACCGGGGTCGACCGGACATCAGCGAGCGTTTGATCAGCGCCTCCTTGTTCCTGCGGTTCCTCTGTCCCGCCATCATGTCCCCGTCACTTTTCAATTTGATGCAGGAGTACCCCGATGACCGCACTGCACGTACGCTCACTCTCATCGCTAAAGTCACCCAAAACCTAGCCAACTTCACCAAGTGAGTGTCGTTCTCTTCTTTATTCACATTTTTCATATTCTTTGTTTTAAACGTGCTCCTGACGGCCTTCTCTGTCATCCTTTGCCCCTAGATTTGGCAACAAGGAAGAGTATATGTCCTTCATGAACCAGTTCCTGGAGCATGAGTGGACCAACATGCAGCGCTTCCTGCTCGAAATCTCAAACCCAGAGACAATCTCCAACACAGCAGGGTTTGAGGGGTATATCGACCTCGGCAGGGAACTCTCCACTCTGCACTCCCTCCTCTCGGAGGTGGTGTCTCAGATGGATCAGGTAAGATTTTTCTGCCAGTGAATTTTTTTTTGTCTAGGAAATGAACATTGTACTGACACTTGTAGACACATTCTGCAAAACCAGATTCAAAAGACAGCTTACTAATTATTTTTAAACCAAAAAAAAATATATATATATATATATATATAGATTGAAAAAATATATATATATGTATATATATAGATTGATCAATCCAACATCCAACTGCTTCCAGAAAGTCTAGAAATCTTCAGTACATTATCACAGGCTTCAGAATTCGTATCCTGCTTAGACAACATTAATATGATCTCCGAACATTGATCAATAATTTATTATTCTATTGCATAAACAGTGCACAAGTGGAAACCACTGTGAAGCCTCAGAGGCTGAGTGAGGTAAATTAATGGATTTACAAGGACATTTACATTAGCACTGAGAGCAGATGGGAAGCTGGTAATAAAAAGATAAAGGGTAGATCCATGTTCCTTCTCTTTTTTGCCAGCGGTAGAGCATCCAGTTTTCTGGAACCTTGTCTCTCAATAATTCAGAAATCATAGTGACTCAGGCTAATACTGCTGGGCTTATTTCATTATTCAGCATGTTGTCTGAATAAGAGAGATTGTATGGCACTGGGAAAATGAATTATAAATATGCCAACACAAAATCCAACCGAACAATATATGAATGAAATCAAAACGGATGTTTTTATTTTGGCTTAAAATGTCTTTGTTCCTGCTGTCCCTCTCCACAGAGTGCCGCCTCCAAGCTGGGACCCCTGCCCAGGATCCTGCGGGAGGTAAACACGGCTCTGTCCAACCCGTCCTGTGTCCAGATGACACCCGGGCAGTCCTCCGAGCACATGGACTCGCCTCTCACCGAAGCGAGCTGCAGCATCTCCACCGGCCTGCAGAAGATGGTCATTGACAATGACCTTTCAGGGTGAGAAATCCTTAATATCTCACCTCCTCCTGTATGCACAAACCAGGGTGGTTCACTCAATGATGATATTATTTTTAAATCATGAATGTCGACAAGGTTTAGAAATAGTGTGTGAAATATCTCGGATGCAGTAAAATAAATAACAAAATAACATTTTCTTGGCTTCTCAAGGACAAAGCCGATTATTTTCTATCTATCTATATTAGGAAGTTCAAACCCATGCTGGAACATTAAACTGAGCAGCACAATAAAGGTCATGTTACAGTGAGCAGGCAGCTAATGTCTGCTGCTGTTACAGCCGCTAGCATGGATTTACAGAACAGGATTAGGGCCACATGTGAAATTCCTCTCTGAAAAAATCTAAACAATTTTCACATGCGGCTCTAATCTTCAGTAGATATTAGTTATGCCGTTTATATTTTTGCAAACTATAATTATAAGATAATTATTAAACATTAATTTAAAAGGTACAGTTGTATTCCTCTTGCATATTTGGGGAGAAAAAAGACTAATTTAAATGTCCAATAAATAAAATATATGAGTCCATGTGCAAAATAGTTTCTTTAGTGTTGAAAACAAACAACAGATTTAAAGATCTGCTACTCAGCTGCTGTTGTCCAAATAAAATCTTGTGTCTTTTGGAACGGCTCACCCGTTTTTAGAAGGTCACTTACCATTTAATCTGCTGACATATCTGTGTTTATTTACAGATCATTTCTCATCCTTTACTTATTCCCTGGTGCTCCAAGCTTTTGCTTTTACAGCCTACGCCAGCATCATGTTCTTGGCATCTCTAACTGCTGCTCTGGAAGTGATTCAGAGTCTTATTTTACTTTTATAGAAAAACTCCAAAACTAGACTCCCCAGTCGGCAACGGATACTTCACTCTCCGTTTCGCTGCATTGTCTGTTTTTTTTTTTTTGTGCGGCAGTGATGATGCTAGACACCAGTCGGCTCTCACGCTGCCAGTCCTGCCAAGAAAACACTTGTCATGTGGGGCCATGACACGGCGCGGGAGTCACCCCCTGCGTGTTTACATCAGCCTCTTATACTCACCTGTGGAGAAACACACACTCAGACAGCACCTTATTGCGCTTATCTCCTGTCCTCTTACTACTGATCATTAGGCAAGGTGACACTGGGAGATGGATGGACGTAACGAAACTGTGCTTCAATAACCCCAGTAAACACACACAAAAACAGACAAGAGGAGAGCATGCTATACATAACAGGAAGAGGAGACGACAGGAAGCCGGGGAGCCAGACAGCTGATATCATTATGCTTCTTCAGGGGACCACAATCAATAGAACTAATAAAGTGATGTCCCTATACAACCTGATGTCAGATACTACCCTCTTTACTTTATCACATTAACTGTTTGCTTATATATTGACGTGTGTGTATGTATATTCTTATCAGCACGCTGTGAGACATTCGAATGAGCTCTGCCTTCTCTCCCTAATTGCTTTTCATCCACCAAACAGTGACATGAAAAGTGGGAGAAAGAAAAGGAGACAGTGCCAAGATTGGAGAAAAAAAAAAAGGAAAAGGGAATGAAATTGAGCAGAATGAAGGAGAGAAAGAAGTTAGGAGAGAAGGGTAATGGAACAGAGGGAGAAGGACACAGAAAGAGGGAGGAGATGAGCGTGATGTGAATGATAGAGATTATTGGAAGATAAATCATGTCTGTCAAGGTAATCGTCTTCTGGCGATATAGCCTCCATCTGCTGGTGGAAAGGAAGGTGAAAGGACAGGGGACGAAGCAGACCAACACAAAAACTACACATCTTTAAATCTATCCAGTGGTGGAAAGTAACTTAATACATTTACTCAAGTACTGTACTTACTCTATGTACAATTTGAATAATAAACATTTTATGCCCATTGTTGTGTTTCTCTATTCTCAGACTGGTTGACTTCACCAGGTTACCCTCCCCCACTCCAGAAAATAAGGACCTATTTTTTGTAACGAGGAGCTCAGGGATACAGCCCTCCCCGGCACGCAGCTCAAGTTACTCCGAGACCAACGAGCCTGACCTAGGCATGGCCAACGGCAGCAAGAGCCTGTCCATGGTGGACCTCCAGGACCCCCGCAGCCTGGACAGTGGCCCTGGCCCCAGCAGCTCCTCGGACGTCCTGGGTGAGAGTCTAGTCTCCGGGGGCGGCTGGTCAGCCAGAATCCCACAGGGCAACATCCCAGGAGGCCCTACCTTGAGGAGGCCAGGCCAAACCCCCACCACCCCGGGAACGGAGAGCACCCCTGGCCGACCTGCCCAGCTACTAGCCCCCCTGTCCTTCCAGAACCCGGTGTACCAGATGGCCGCTTGTCTGCCCGTGTCCCCTCGCGGAATAACCGACTCGGGTTCTGAGTGCCACAGTTCCGTCAGTTCCCATAGCAACAATGAGGACGGACCAGCAGGAGGGAAACATGCCTTCTTGAACCACGGCGGCGGCGGGAGCAGCGGGGACGAGTACACCCGGCGCTCGGGCGAGTTCAACCGCCGGCAGCTGTCCCTGACCGAGGCGCAGCACCAGCCCACTGTGCCCAGGCAGAACAGCGCCGGCCCGCAGCGGAGGATAGACCAGCCGCCTCCGCAGAGCATCACGCGGGGCCGCACGCCGCCCAACATGCTCAACAGCGGCCCGTACCCGCGGCCCTCCTCCGGGAGCATGATGACCTCGTCCCCCGACTGGCCCGGCAGCGGGGCCCGGTTACGGCAGCAGTCGTCCTCCTCCAAAGGTGACAGTCCCGAGACCAAGCAGAGGGCTCAGCACAAGCAGGTACGAGACATGTGCTTAACTCCCGACAACGATCAAGACCAGTGATGGGAATATTACAATAAAAAAGGCCATTGGGGCAAATCTGTGATTTGTGATTCTGGGCTATACAAATTAATTTAATTGATTGAATTGAATAATATGGGAATAACAAAAAAACACTATTAATAAAGGTGTTATTTTTTCTGTAATACGGTGGACAATCGCCTGGCAACAGGTCAGAGTCAGAGTGTAAAGCAGTGACTTAGCGGAGAAAAGGTAGAGTTAAGTTCTGAGCCGGTTTAGCTGCTACTTTACTTAACACAGGTTACTGTACCCAACAACAAAATAATTACCTTCGTAATAAGTGTTTTCATCTGCAGTTTACTGACTATCAGGAAATCCCACAACACTTCTAAATTAAAAGCATTAGTTACTTTCCTTGGTGACTAATTACTTTATGGGACAATACCAAAACTTGTTATTTAGTGTAACCCCGAAATCTTGGTATCAAATAGTGTAACTGTCTTAAAAATATTAAAAAATTTTAAAAACATGTGCTATTAACTACTTTTAGGTAGATAAAATATTTTAAATGTATTAATCCTTTTCTTTAAATGACAAGACACCAACGTGAACACAAAATGTACATTTGGAGAGACCTAATGAATTTTACTTAAAACAGTATTTTAAATAGCTTTTGACTTTCTCTTCTCGCTCACATTTGTCACTGACCCATGTAGTGGAGTAACTCAGTTACTAACTCACTTACTTGTTTGTGGAGTAACTAATAACTAATTAATTTTTCAAAGTAACATGCCCAGCACTGATCAGGATATTAATTGGAACTCTGCGCTGTACCATCGCTGCTTCAGGGCATGTTGAGAAGCTTTGTGGGTGGACTCAGCGCAGACGCTGCACATTGTGGCCTAATGAACTACAGTTATCGTGCGTGTAATAACAGTGATTTGCATAGAGACAGCTCATCACTTCAACACTGTTTTACTGGTTAGGTTTAATGGGCTGAGAATAAGGGTGGTGGAGGCAAAATTAGCATCTTATTAACTTGAGCTATACAGTCACACGCATGAGTGCAAACAGCTATAAACGGTGTGTGTGGACACAGAGGGAAGTTTCCTAAAATCAGCTCTCACCTCTTTGACTGGTGTGACTGGACATGTAGGGATCTTAAACTCAGCTGTTTTAACTTCATGATGTGATGTGTGATGTTTTAAAGTGGTGGGAGAAAAGTAGCAGTGAATTTAAAATTTTGCTAGAGCTATAACTATAGCTGGTTGTCCCAAAATTGACGAAATATCAAAAGGTAATAGGAAAACTGTCCATTCATTTCCAGAAGCTTCTAATTACATCTGCATATTTCTTTGTTTTATTCAATCAACAGTCCAAAACGGAAAAATATTCTGTTCCTATTGAAATGAAAAAAGAGAGGCAGAAAATAATCACATTTGCAAACCATAACTAAATGATTTTTTTTTTTTGCCGTTTTTTGCTTGAAAAATCACCTACTGATTAGGTGAGACATTACAGCTGAACATGAAATGAATAGAATCATTTATTTCTTGCATTAGACAATTATTTTTTGGGGTTACAAGTTTTCAGAAAAAAAAGAAATAATGATAACTATGTGCAAATTTCCAGAACAGAAATATGAACATTGGCTAAAGCCAGGTTTAAAATTCATGTTCATTTTGTTGACATTTGTCTTTCTGTCACTGAGTCAACGGTCAAAAACACATGTTCACCTTGTTTTAAGGGATAACATGTTCTACAAATCAGTCTATGAGTGATATACGTACAAACCCCTCTGGAAAAACCTTCAGAATTTAGTTTGGAACAAAACTGAAAGATTTGGTGACCACAGGTGCTACTGAAGTAGAGATTGGCTCACAATGGGGGAAGAAAACTCTTTTGAAAAAAAATATTGGTTAAAAACTTCTTTCTTGTCATGTCTTGTCTTAATCAAGACTCGAAAAGACAAATTCCTTCCTGCAGTAATATAATGTCATAGATGATGAAAAGATCACAATCATTGATTACAAGAAAGCAGGATCTTGACCATAAATCAGTATATATTTATCTTGTAATTCAATTTGTTTGGATTAAAATCAACTTTTTCTTTTTATTTATCACTAACAAAGGTACCAACACAGACGGTCAACTGAAGTATATTTTTTATTCAGTTTTTTCTTTTTCTAATACTTTGATCCAAAGATGTCAGCCTATTCAGAAGCCTTCACACAAATGTTTCGTACATTTCCTCTCAAGTATTGTAACAGCCTGCAGCCACGCTCTCTGCTCGTCTGTCCATGTGATAAGTGGCACATACAAATACGCTCAGTGTGTGTGCGCCACAGTGTGTGTGTGAACCCGCACACAGGAGTGTGTATCCATCCCACCTGCTTTTCAATCCAGATGAGTTGGTGCATTTCAAGCTTATTTCTGTTGTTTCAGTGCTGTATTGCAACCCCTCCCCCCTCCCCCTGCTCCCCTTCCTCCCCCCCGTCCTCCCCGTCACTTGCACTCAGCTCATGTACGTGTGTATGTGTGTGTGTGTGTGTGTGTGTGTTGTGTTGGTTTTACTAGGCCCCCTCCCCAGTGAACCCCAGTGCGCTGGACCGCACAGCCGCCTGGCTTTTGAATATGAATGTGCAGTATTTAGACCATGAGGGGATGGAGCCAGAGTCACTGAGAAACAGAGAGGATCTGACTCAGGTGGAGAAGGTAACCTGCCTCCTCATCCAACCTTCGATCTCTACCAACCCTCCTTTTCACAAACCCACCTCAACCTTCAGCCCTCCGCCCACTGAACTGTCCTTCCTCTCCTCTTCCTGTCATTAGTTCCTTCATATACCTCCCTCCTTTAAAGCACCCCTCCTACACTTAACGACCCGCTGCATCTGTCCCCACCTCGCCCTTCCCTTTCCTCTAAGCCTGGGCTCTGTTAGACATGCACAAACTGTCATTCACATTCATAGTAGGAGTATTTACACATTCAGCTGAAGTAAAAGGGATATCACCCTACTTAAGAATTTGAACAAATCATGTTCTAACAAAAAAATGTAAAATGATTACTTTTCACACTAAATCCATTTTTTAAGATTTATACATATGAGATAATTAGTATTTATGAAACTTTACCCGTTTGAAAACAAGAATACAAAACAATTAAACAATTCATAAAAGCCTTTAACATCTAAAACAAACTGAATCAACTGAAAACATACAGTAGCTGCGAAATAGTATTTTTATAATCATCATGTTTTTAAATATAAATTATATCAATAAATACATTTGAATGAAAATGACATTATTTCATTACTGTTGACAAATTTTACTCAGACATAAATAGGGTTAGCTATATCCTAATGACCCCTGTCTCACTTCCTGGTGTGAATGTTGTTCAAGGAGGTTCCCCTAATCCAAACTAAATAATAATGTAACTTTGGAAAATAAAATGGCTATTCATTACGGTGGTGTGCTGTAATGAAAGAATAAAATAAATAAAAAATAATGAATTAAATATCAAACGTTTTGATTACACAGCTAATGAAATAATTTGCATTTGATTCACAGAAAAAAAACATTTAATGTTTCCTTTATGTTTTATGTTATGACTTTTTGTGTGTCTGTAATGGAGCTGTGTTGTACACCCTCAGCAGCCAAAAAGCTATAAGGAAGCAATTGAATCATTAAGAAGTTCAATACCCCAGACTTCGATCTTTTAAAATCTATTTTCCCAGCATAATTTAATAATAGGTTTTAAGGAAGGTTTTGTTCCAATTCTCAATAACTGACGTATCAAGCATCAGCTTGAAAATGTGTGACCCTAAAATATGTCAGTCTAATTTTTTGTGAAATTGGCTTTTCCACCACATTCAGGCTGTTTATTGGATTGAAATGGGATCATGATGGTGAATTTGATTCACAACCCACAGTTAACGTTGGTTGTAGCTGTCATCTTCAGCGACGTCAGCAGCCAAAATGTCACAAAGCAATTATTGCAGACAGAAGGAGCCAGCAGCGCTTATGACCACGTCCGACGGTTTCTAACCTGCTTCCTGCCTCAGGACAAAATGCTGTGTGTTGTTAGGTTGAACTCAAAGAAGATGATGTAAAACAGGTCAAAAACATGACTCTTCTGCAGTGTTGATATTCTAGTAAACCTCTTTCTACCTCGGAAACCGCCACACACCCTCACAACTTAACTCCCTCTTCCTCACCATCTGTGGAATGAACTTAATAGCCAGCAGCAGGTGTGTGAATGTGTGTGTATGCACATGCACTACATTCACACTGACATGTTTGAGCTTGTGTTGTTGCATCTCTGGCTTTTTTTTTTTTTTTTTTTTTTTTTTTTTACTGCTTCCTCTGCCTACGCTCCTGCTTCGCTTCTCTTCTCAGCAACCTTTACAATCTCTCACCCCTTGGCTTCACTGCTACGCTTTTGATTGGCTGCCACACGCTCCCCCGTGTTATTTTCTCCATCCATAATGAATACAAACCTGTCATCCTAACTTGGCACACTTCACGGAAGCAAGCGGTCCAAGCCGGGAGAGCAAACCAAAGAAGGCAATAACTTGAGTTTAACAAAGAAGCCGCGGCCACCTTAAAATACCAGAGCAGCAGCAGGAGAAGGAAAAGAATAAATCTTCCACAGCAGCTTAGGCACATGCTCCATAGCTGGGGATAGATTTTTTTTTCAATGCCTACCCTGTAAAATGTATAATTTATTTGCATATACTCTTACATCCTGAAGTCAAAAATGTCCAGATGTAGGATATTCCGTCAAGATTTTGTTGATACAGGCGAGCACAATAACTATAGTAAAACACTATCAACATTTCAGTGATAAAACAAACCTCGAGGAAGTGAAATCATTGCTTGTTCTATTTGAGGAAGCACAATCAGCAAAGGGACGAGAATTCTTCCAACACAATCCCTGAAAGTGAGCATGAGCATGAGATCTGAGTTGAACAACGCCAAAAGCTCAGCACACGAGAGGGAGATTGTGAGAAGTTTCATGTTATAATGGCTTTGCTTGAACGGAACAGCTGATTCCAGGCAGGAAACACAGACACTAACATGGGTGATAAATAAATAAATATATTTATATATATAAGCATTTTTCTGTTTCTGTTGATTTTTGATTTTTTTTAACGGCCAACGGTTTTAACACAGTGTTTGTTTTAGAGTGGAGGAGGAGACATCTGCAGATAATTCGGCTTAAAAACAAACAGCTGGATGTTAAGTTATTAGAGAAACATTAACAGCAACTCCCATGATCCAACACTAAATCATGACATCACTCATTTTGATTAAAAGAGCTGTAGCCTGCGGAAAATAACATACTGTGTGTTAATAGCAACATGTATAAGCCTGTGTGAAATTTCTCCAGATAAGAAACTAAGATATCAGCAATCTAGGTAAAAAATATATATGTCTGTATCAACTTTGTTTAAAAATAGATGTCTTGGTGCAGTTGGAAGGACTGCAACAGATCTTTAGATGTTTTTTTACTGTGCATATTTGAAATTTGCACCTAATTATCCAAAGATGCAGATGCAGAGGACGGTCTCTTGGTAAAACATGAGATCAGTGCTGGGATCCTCTGAAATAAAATCGTACTTCATGATGTTCTCACCAAATGTAATACAGTAGGGACAGAGACGACCTTCATTATCCATTCTCTTTTGTGCCGTCCCACTCTTTACTATCCAACATTAACTGTAGCTTTAGTTGCTTGAATTTCAAGTACATATCTGCAACGAGCAGTAAAACATTTTTTGTTTATCTTCATCAATCTACAGGGTCGAAATACTAAAATATTTAGGAACAGGTACGATTTATATTCCAGGAAAACCTTCCCCACCGATATCCGAGCAACACAGTTTTCTTCGCTTTCAAACATTGTGGAGGGAAAAGGTTTGACAGCTTCTACAGTAATGTGTCAAGATCCGATCTTACAGATCGAAACAGAGGATGCAGGTTAGAGAAGAGCAAAGGGAAAGACATCGAGCAGAGTTGCTGTGTTGTGCTTTTTACGCAACAGCTCGGGGACTGAGGGAAAGTTATTGATACAGCAGATGTCATTCATCCTCAGAGGATGTAGTGACAAGAGCCGAGGGATATTAGAGATGGGGAAAGGGTAGGGGAGCCGATACAATAAATCCATTGGAGGTCACAAATCCTCCTGGGAACTAAAGGGGGGAGGGTGGGAACAATGAGTGACGCAGGAAAATAAGAGAAGGTGACAAGGCAAGATAAATGAGCATCCTCGCTGTGTGTAATTGAATCGGATCATTCAGGGTGCTCTGATAGTTTGTCTTTCACTTTGTTCTTCGTCAGTTATTGCTGAATAATGATCCGCAGTGTGTGCAGACATAACATGCAGAGAAACTTCCACCGTGGCACAAAAAGATCTGCTATAGATTCTCAGGCCTTTCCTTTTAAACGTTAACAACATTGTCCAAGTTTTCAAGTTTTTGTGGCATATTTTCTTTTCATTAATATTTCTAACACAATTTAGAGAAACATTTCTAATTATAGCATTCCTTTTTTACACAAAGTCATTTTTAACTTATCCTTTAGTAATAGGAAACTTTACTTGTTCGTATGATGTTAAAATAGGAAAAAGTTCTATTAAGAGCCTCGAAGGACACTTGATCAGTTACATAACAATATTGATCTTTTGGTCTTTCATAACTATGGGCTCTTATTGTTTTCAGTTGCTTTAGATCTTTGGAAGTGAGCCGCAACCGGACCGTGTAGTAATAAGTACAGACATCTTCTCTGTCCCTCCTCCTGACAGCTATAAATCACAAGGTCACAAAGGAAAAATGCTTAAATATGGGTTCAATTCACAGCCTCTCATAAAAACAAAGTCCCGTTTTTATGTTTCAATTTCTAACTTAATCCAGTATCACATGACAACTGAACATTGCTTGAGGCGTTCCATTCCTTTCTAAGTGCAGTTTGACAAGTTTTAAATTCTGTTTAAAGTTTTGAATCTGTAAAAACACATTTTGATGATATGCAGGCCTTGACTTTAAATGGAGGAATGAGTGTGAGTATGATCTGTCTGTACTATACACGTCGCCCTGCGACAGATAAAGGACGGACAGGCGAAGGATAATGTGTCTCATCACAAACATGAAATAAACAGTCATTGTTGAATGATATAGCCAGTGAAGGCTGATTAAAGCTCTTCTGTTCAGACAAGTAGATCTTTGTAGTTTTATTAGAACATAAATCATGTTCAAAGGTTGGAATCAAATTGGAACAAAACATAGTTATAACATTAGAAGAACCTATGAATAATGAGTTGTAGCAGCCAATAACATAATATTGTAATAGGCCAATATTATAACAGCCCTAAACTGATAAGGTAATAACTGTTTGTCAATAATGTAATAATGTATTAAGTAATAAAGTAATGTCTTATTACATAATCAGCATAAAATTATTAGCAGCATCAGCATTTTTAACATGTTATTGGACAGTTATTACATTATTGGCCTATAACTAATTTATTACGTCACCAGCTGCTACAGATGTTTGTACCTGAAATGTTTCACAGGTAACTTCTGTTTTCTTCAGGTCACACAAGACGTAGTTTGTGTGACGTGCCGTTATTGGCTGGTGTTACGGAGGTGTGACCCTCCTGTCACCTGTCTCATGTCTCATAAATGAAAACTATTCATAGAGTGAATGGAGACACAATGAGCCTATACAAGTAATAAAAGGACCTTACTGAAACCTGATTTTTCTCAGGTTTAACAGCAAGCAGCGCTGTTAGAGATATCAGGAGTCAAATTGCAGATTCTGTGAAGCTGACATCTTAACGCAGTGAATAAATACATTATTATTGCTTTTTGCCTTTCATCTTTAGTCACAGATATTGTGATATAATGCAAATAAATTGTCTTGCAAAAAGAGATATTGTAATATCATTGTAGCATGAGTTACCCTGTGATTCACACCTTATAATAGCAATGTGTTGGTCATAGGGTGCTGCCATTAGTTTAAGTTTATTCTGCATTGTTTTGCAGAAAAAAAAAAAAGTTTTTTACCAACTTCTTTTGTGACAGCATCCAATGTAAATCGTATTAGGAAACAGTGTAAAGTAAGAATGATGCCTGATGAGACATAACACCTTTTCTTTAAACCGCAATTAACTGCAGGTCCTAAAGAGACAAGGGTTTAACTAAAACAAGCTAATTGGTTGAATTAAACCAGAAGCCTTATCACTGTTTCCTTAATCCCTGTCAGGTCATTCTGTCTGCAGCGTCACTCTCACTGCTGACTCACCACAGGCTGCACCATGTTTTTTTTTCCTCTATTCAGAAGAGATTTGACTCCTACTATCATTTTCCTCCCCACCTGAACGAAACTTAAGGACAAGATTATGGAGGCTTATTTTACAGGCTGCATTCCACCCTCCTCACCCCTGCTCTCTTTTGTTCATTCTAAGTCTCTCTCTGTTCCTTTGCCAGTTTAACCTCTCAATGGGTCACAAAGTCTTTGTTTCGGAGGAGAAAACAGCTGGGTGATGCTGCTTTTTTATCTTTTAACAGTCAAATAGAGAGTATTGCTGGACTGAACAGTTCCTTTTATTAGTATTTTTTTATTAGAGTAAGTTTAGTATAAATAGTGTTGTTTCAAAAATTCATGAGAAAAAATGAGCACAGAATGTGTTTTAGAAACTGTGCCCTAAAACGGACTATCATGACATCGGTGTAGTTGTGATGTCACAACCATACAATCATCGTCCACCCTCCCCATTGACCGTTTTAAATGAGCTAACCAGAGGAGAGAGACACAAAATGAACTGTTCTTTCTATAGCTCTAGAGAGAGGCTTATGGAGAATTAAAACTATATTGAGGTGATTTTGGTTCTTAAAACCACAAATAGACTGTTTCTTGTTATGGATATCACAACTCCAAATGAATCCCAAGAAAAAGTGTGAAATATGGGACCTTTTAAAATGTTGTTATACAGGATCAGTATAAAAGTGCTATAATGATTGTGGTTTGTAAATGAAGTGTTATTTCCTCAGGGGCCGTCCCTCCGTTCTAAAAATAATTTGTTCTCCCGTCTCAGGAACAACGGGACATAGTCTCAGGTCTGACGGAGAGCTTCTTTTCTTGTTGTTCTTGTCAGCTACGGTAATGAAGGAGGGGACCCCGCTGCCTGATGATGATCATCATCATTATTGTAGCGACAGAAGTGATGGCGACGGCGATGATGATGAAGACGATGATAATCCCCCCTCTGCTTCTCTGTTGTAGTACCAGCAGGAGATCGCGCTGCTGCAGGAGAAGCTGCGGGCGTCCGTGCAGAAGCTGGAGGAGTACGAGGCCCGCCTGAAGGGCCAGGACGAGCAGGCCCAGAAGGTGCTGATGGAGTACCAGGCCCGGCTGGAGGAGTCTGAGGAGCGCCTGCGCAGGCAACAGGACGACAAGGACCTCCAGATGAAGGGCATCATCAGCAGGTAGGAACAGGCAGAAGCTGTTTCTGTTTGCTGCCTCATGCATCTGTCCGATTACTTATGTCTGAATTCCGCAGCGCCACGCCTCACATCAGCTGGGCAGCGCAGCGTTACTTTACCTGCTGCACACAGTCCGTCTTTGTTGGGAGTTGCTGTGTGCCATCTGTGTGTTCTGCTGAGGTTCTGAGGAGTTTTCAAGGAGATTTCAAGCAGGATACTTTGAAAATGTGTCAGTTTAAGTGCACACTAACGCTGTGCTTTTAATTTAGCTGGATCATACCACATATTTTTAAAGTGCAATTGATGTAAACAAACACTTTCTTGAATGTACAATGACAGACCAGTTTGAATCATTTCAAAAAGGTTGCACTTATTGTCACGCAGATCCTGTTCAGAAGTTAAGACCTCATATAGCCTCTATCACACCACGTCCTGCTGTTTCCAGGTTAATGTCGGTGGAGGAGGAGCTGAAAAAGGATCATTCAGACATGCAGGCAGTGGTGGACTCTAAACAGAAGATCATCGATGCACAGGTCAGTTCTCAACCAACAGCAGTGATGGAAAGTTACTGACTATGTGTACTCAAGTATCATACTTGAGTAAAAATTTGATAGGCTTGTACTTTACTTGAATATTTCATTTGATGCCTTTACTCCTCCACCTACAACTTACTGCTTTAATCAGAACTTTATTCTTCCATTAATTATCTCATGACCCCTCACATTTATCTACTGACTCTTTGGGGGGGACCAACCCCTAAAGTAGCTAACTGTATATAAATAGTTGAAAATAACTACACCTCCAACAGTAACATGATGCTCAACACTGATGCTTCATATTAATAAGATGTCATATAGGATAATACATCAGATATTGCAGAATGACAACCTTTAATTTATTACTATGGGTACATGTTGCTGCACAACACTTGCTTTTACTTTTTACTTTTACTTAAAGGATCGGAGTAAGTGGAAAATCCTAGAGTCCCACTGTGCAATTCGCAAATGATTCTGTCGATACTTTCTGCCTTTGTTTCTTACATTTGTATGTGCTGCCACTTTAGTTTTCTGCTTGAGGAGACAGAGGGTCACTGAAATACAAAGCAATGTTTAATTCATAGCTGTCTCTGCACTGGCATTGACAAGCTTGAATGGCTGAGCAGAGCATTTCAACTCCCTCCCCTCCTTCTCTCTCTTCTCTCTCTCTAAAACAGATTTATACATTTCTTATCTTATCTTTTCTGTCAATATGAAGCTCTTCTATAATCCATGGGTGGTTCCTATTCATATAAAACTGTGTTTAAAATCCCTCTTAGAAAACATGGAAAGTGTTGCTGGAGTCGTGAATATTGATTGTTGGAAATGTTGAATTAACCACAGAGTCATTGTGTGTGCAGAACTGTTGCCATAAAGGATTAAACGCTGCTGTGCATTTGCTTTGTATTCTCTGGAAATGTGTACATCGTATGCAAACACACACAGCGAAACGCATATGTGCATCTCTGGAGACTAATTATTAGTTTGGTTTATGACACAATGGGAGAAAACTACAACATGACATTTACACAAACCCAGATATGCATACGTGATTAATCTCCTTCACGCTTAAAGTAATGAGACTTTGCATCTGCAAACAAACACAGTGAGGCAATAAGTTGCAGCCGCAGTAAACAGGCTGAGAGAATGAGAATGAAAAGCTCATTACAAAGCCGGGGAGGGAAGCTCGCCTCCGTGGTTCGTCCCAGCCGTCATTATTCAACTGATACAATGAGAAGCACGGCGGCTCGCACCACTGATTTAAAAGAATTCACCAATTTACCCTAGAATTTTCTCCCAGGCACGAGTGAAATCAGAACTGTCGTAAGACTCGTGAACACCTAGGAATCAAAATCTCTTAACGTGAATACATTAGGCATTTTATTGGCATATTTTTGACATGGTATACAGGTTTATGTTTCTAGGAAAGGTATCTCATGTGACAGCTGCCTCGGGCCTTAAAGGTGCAGCGTGTAGTTTGTTGCAGCATGTAGTGGAGAGGTTGCAGATTACAAATAACCATGTACCTCTACACGCCACCTACACAGTCCTACACACTGAATTTTTAATCAGGTCCTGATTATAATTAAAATTGTCACTTTCTTTTGGATTGCCTCCAGGTTTATTCTACTGGACCCCTTTATTGAGCCCCTTTATTTCAGCCACAGCCTCAGCGACATTTCACAAAGTCACGTACACTGTCAAAAGTCCTCACTTCGCAGTGAGGATCCCACCAACCTGACTGTTGCTGGGTCAGGCGGAGCTCAGTGGCCACGGGGCAGGCGGCTGATGTTAATCTCAGCCCGCGTGTTCTCCGTTACACTCCAACTGAAAAATAAGACGTGTCCTTGCAGGGGATCTTCTTGTGTTGGTTCAGGTCGTCAGGGATGTCTCCTTCCAAGTGTGAGACGCCCCGAGACAGCGAGGTCATGAGGGCTGGAAGTCCATATAAAGTGGAAAGAGATCACTGTTAACTCTAAGCGATCTGTTCCACTTGAGCGTACAGTCCCAGAATAAATGTTTTCTTGTAAGACAACGGTGAAATGTGTTCCGTTCCCCCGGCTGATTCATGCACTGCAAGAACTGAAATCTTAACAGGTGAAAATACCTTGCTTTTGGTACAATTAGTCCACTATTAAGTAGAATTATCTTATTCTACTTGTGAAAGCTTATTTCAAGAATAAAAATTTTTAAACTAAGTAATGTTGAAAAACATTTTTTTAAATAAGGTAAAAACCTGCCAGTGGACTAAGATAATTCTATTCCATATTGTACCAAAACAAACCTTTAAACCTCTTAAAATTTCAGGTTTTGCAGTGGATGGCAGGACTCTAAAGCTTCAGCAGTGTGACATTTTCATTTTTACATTTGAGTGGCATCTTTGTGAAGGAAACTTGCCTATGATCAAATTTCTGCAAGCACAGACCCATCCATTAGTCTTGAACCCATTTTCAACATGTATCAAAATATGATATTTTTTCCAGCTTTGCACAGTCAGTTTTTTTATTTATTTATGCGGAACAAAACTCTCAGAAAACTGTGATATTTTGACTAGACGATATCACAATGTTACATTTTTGATATCATCTCAAGCTCTGAAGAGGGAGAGATTATATTGTGTCTTTCTAACTGTATTCATATGTGTGTGTGTGTTTGTGGGTACAGGAGAAGCGCATCGCGTCGCTGGACGCAGCCAACGCCCGTCTGATGAGTGCTCTCACCCAGCTGAAGGAGCGCTACAGCATGCAGACGCGTAATGGCATCTCTCCCACCAACCCCACCAAGCTGCAGATCACCGAGAACGGGGAGTTCAGGAACAGCAGCAATTGCTAAACAGACTGACACAGAGTGAGTGCCGCGTGCCTGCGTGTGTGTGTGTGTGTGTGTGTACAGTAAATAAATGCCAGGACGTCTACGTGCATGCATGAATGCATGCCAGTTTGAAAGCCTGCAAAGGTGTGTGCGCGTGCGTGTGCACGCGCGTGTGTGTGTTTTTAAAAAACGGACAGTACTGTTTTGGAAGACATTCCCACTTTTTTGGACACAGTGTGGGAGTCAGGACCTCGCTCTGAGAGAGGCGGGACTTCAACGTGACGGACAGGTCACCGAGAGAACAGGATCACCAGACAGCCTTCACCACGAGGGCGACGGCCAGAGGAGGCGGAGCTTGTACATATGAAATTCAAACAGCTGTCCATCAGTCAGAGACACTTTGCCAGTGGATGAACACAATCGCTGGGACAATTCAACACCCGGCCTACACCTGGGCAAACCACTATATAACCACACAGTGACGACCTGCCAGACAGCGGTCGCCCCAGCAACCCTCCTCACCTCCTCTCTCTCTCTCTCTCTCTCTCTCTCTCTCTCTATTTTTCTTCCTCTTGAGGTGGACCCACCTAAAAACAATAAGACACTGAGGATTATCACTATCTAGAGAGGATTCATTTCTAGTGCTTTATTCTGAACTCGTTGTTTATAAAGAACCAAATAGGAGCTAAAAAAGAAAAAGAGAAAGATATTTTTAGTCCAAAATCTTCTTCATTTCCCTTCACACTACTCGGGTGTGTTCCTGAGCGCCCCTCCTGCTCCCCCCTCCATCCCTACGTAGTGCACTTTGTGGAAAGCTATTGGTACATGAAACGCCTTAAAGTAAGGAACACACCTCGACTTTATCCCAGAGCTCCCTGTCTCTGCAAAAAAAAAAAAAAGGCACAACTTATACTGTGGATTTGTAAAGGATACAAAATTGTACACACTTTAAATGTATTATGAAAACTAAAGTAAATTCTATGTGATACTATATTAATGAAATTTAATATAGATGTATGCATTTCTTTTGTTTCTCTTCTATAGAATATACACACATATAAACCTATATTTGATAATGTCAAATATAAAAAGCAGCCCTTTATTTAGGAGGTTTATTTTCTCTGACAATGAAAGACTGTAAGTGTGTAGCTTTGCTTTTAGAGAGCAGTGATCAGCACCGCCGCCGCCGCCGCCATCCCGTCAACACGTCCGTGACGCTTAACCCTTTACATACACTCCACGTCAGAGAAATGTCTGTACTCCAGCGTAGCTTGCACAACTTGCGCCGTCAAGTGATCACTTCTTCTTCTTCTTGTTCTTCTGGTGCTTATCACTGCTCTACAAGACTGACAGATGAATTATACACAGATTTAGATTATTGGTTGGCTCATGAGTTTATATATATATACATATATATATATATATATAAATGTGTGTGTGTCTTGTCGCTCTAGTAGCACAAGAGCTATTGAGAGATGTGTTTTGGACGCACTCACTCATACTTTACACTGGACTGGTGAGCCGTTGTACAAATGGCCTCCTTAAGTTACAACATTTTATCTTTGAACTGCTTTGTTTGTCAGTGGTAATGAAGTATGCTGCATCCAAACTGTGACTCTTATTAATCCTAGTGGCATCATCTCTCTTCCTGTCTCTTCTCTTTGTCTTATCCCCTCCCCTCCTCTCCCCCCGCCCCTCCTTTTACCGCCCGGTTCTTCTGAATGTGAAGACTCACAGTTGGTCTTAAAGAGGTCCTTTGATTGGTCGCCCGTTATTGCTCTCAGACCCCCATCCAGCTCCATCTCAGCATCTGTATTTTGTATATTTTTGTATTCATTTTTCTTACCTGTAATAGAATATATACATCAAGTGTGAGGCTCTGCATGCGTCATCCTTGCTCTAAGGCCAATGGTAGCATTGGTGCCACTATTTGTTTTTTTCTGTTGTTACCCAATATGGAAGATGGCGATGTTGATGATGATGATGAAGATATTGATGAGGCTGAATGGCTCGCTGCAGAAGTATACAATGAATATATGATAACAGAGTGCATCAAAAGGCTGGTCAGCCTGGGAAAGTGTAAATAAAATGCTCACACTATTTTTACCTAATGTTAACAGGAGCTTTTTGTAAATGTATCTTGTGCTCAAACTCTGCTGTATCATTATGGATATTGTAAATACCAAAATAGCTCAGTCGGTCACCTGTCCTCACTGGGTAGAACTATACAATTAAATTAACCTTTCAGTGTTCTCCCTGTTAAAGCTTTTGTTTTTGTTTTTTATTATTATTATTATTATTGTATTTAGAGTGTAATATCACTAGCCAAAAAAAGCTGACAAGGTAAGTAGGAGTTTTGACTCTTGGGAAGTTGTGGTGGATGTCCAAGCAGAGTCCAGTCTGGATGAGATTCACAAGCACAAATTTCTCATCAGTCCAGCTCGAAGCACTTTTACGTTCAGTGGTTGGCGTTTTATAATTAGTTTTTCTTTTTTTCTCTCTGTTGGAGCACAGCACCTGTTTCAGGTGTTTGTTTTTGTTTTTTTAAAAAAGGCTTTCGGTATGATTAGTGTATTCACAAACCGCTACATCAGCACAAATGTTAGTGAATAGAAAAGAATTCGCCTCAAACGTAAAACTCCTCATCAGATCCAGGCCAGGCATCCAGTAAAAAAAAAAAAAAAAAAAAACATGGTGCAGAGTTTAAACTGAGACTGTGTCATTTTAACAGAAGCAAAAAAACACATTCTGCATCTTAAGATTTAAAAAATGTCAAAATCTAAAGCAATAAAATGCTGTTGCAACATGGTCTGATATGATCTTGGTGGCTAATGTGACCTGTTGTATGAAGCTTGTGATTTAAAGCAATGACTGAAGTTCTCAGCTTGTCAAACAACTCAGTGAGGCCACATCCTGGTGGCATCTGGTTGCAGCTTTTTTTTTTTTTTGCATTTAATAATAAACTTCAATAAATATAATCATTTTGATTTTTATAGCACCCTTCATCCAAGGACTCAAGGGCATTCAAAGTGATTATTACAATGCAGAAATTACAAAATGAAGTAAACACAATTTCCATAAAAACAAAGATCCAATGACAATGTGACATCTCGATGCGTCATGTTGTTATATAAGTTTATTGTTAAATATTGAGATGCTGCCAGGAGGATCCTGGACTCGTTAGTGCTTGTTATTCAGCAAAAGTAACAGTCTCAGTTTAAACTGCTGTGTACAATAATAAAAAGGCTGTTGTCAGGCTGCTGCTTCACTACATATCGGTTTCTAATTTCACTACTCAGCTATCAGCTCTTTAGGCCCATCAATGTTCCACCTCTGTTCTCATTTTGAGTTTTACAGAGTCAGAAAAGTTCACGCATCACAGTTCAGCCAGTCCGTCAGATACGATTATTCAAAAAAAAATATATAAAGCTATAATTAAAGTAAAAGATGTTGTATGTTTTCTATTATCTTGTAGAAAATACTTTTGTAAGTATGTTGAAAGTATAAAGTATTTGCTGGATTCCGCTTCCTTTGACGACAGTGACAAAACAATAATGTACAGAGGAATTTGTGTTGACAAAACTGTGGCTGTGCAATTTCTGTACATTTGCAACTAGACCTATTAAAGTTTTATTTAGCTATTTTAAAACCTGGTGTGTCGCCCGTTGTGTCTGTCTGTCACATTTTTTTTTTTTTTACAGCGACACACTGTTATTATAAAAGGTGCCGTGTTATCATTCACGGAGATGAAGCTTAATTTGAGCACAGGCGAAGATGAATTGCCGGCATTAAATACTGCAGAGCGGGCCGAGATGGATCACAAGCAGCCAGAGTGAACATATGCTCACACTCTGGGTCCAAAAGGAGGCTATGATGGAGGGATGTGGTGCCTACTTCTCAGCGAGCCTGACCTACATACTGCCTGATTGTCTCTCCCCACACTGGCTAGGAGAAAGCCTGAAATGGAGGCTTGTGAAGCAAAATCTTACGAACAGCTGTAACGTTGAGCTGAAGGTTTTTATGAAAACGCTCCACTGCTGCTGAATATTGCTCAACAGCTAAAAAAAAAAAAAAAATGAAGTACAAAACTCTTTAATAAATCATTACGTGATCTTAAAGGGGAAAGTGCACTTCATTAACAGCGGACCTCATGTGTATTTTAAGGAAGCTCCTGTTGTTAATTGCTCCCTGTGAGGCCCGCTTACTCGCTCAGCCAAGTAGAACAGGCCTCAGAACCGCATTTTAGGACATGGGGCTAAATAAAGCAAGCTACATATTCCTCCCACCGCTCCCCTGTACGGCTCCCAGCGTACCAAAGGCTACGAAACATCGCCACGTATGAAACCACTTGTTGATGGAAAGACGGTTTCCTGCCAAGAAGCGCAACACTTCTGTTCCACTCTGAATCATCTCTGAACATAAAAGCCAAGTCAAGAGTTGTGTCCTTTGGATATCTGTTTTATACAAAAAGTATTTACGAAAACCAAGAGATGATGTTTGTGTTATATCCATGAAGACTATATTGAAGGTATTGTCAATGACTGTGTTATTAGACCATCTCTAAATACTTTTTTTTTTTGGCCACACCTGCATTTTTGGGTGCATGTAAGGATAGTAGGTTTTATTTCCAGTGGAGAGCTGCCTGCAGCAGGTTCATTTTCATTGTCAGAATATGGTGATTATTTCCTTAATTAATATTAAAGAATAGAAAATGTCAGAAAATAATGAAAAAACATTTATCTGTACATTTCCAGACCCCGAGGTGTCTTGTTCCTTGAAGACACAGATAGGTTTTTTTTCCCTGTTCGTGTAAGAAAAACCAAAAAGATTTAGTGTATTATGACATTATAAAACATAAAAAAACGGAGAAGCTGGAGCCAGAGAATGTTTTGTTTTTTTGAAAAAAGAAATTTAAATGATTAACTGCTTCTTAAATAGTAAGTTAGCTCACTGTTCTACATTCTGACTAGTTGGTGAATTGGGTGAAATTCTTGTTCACGCTGCTCCTCACTTATAATTGAAATACGTGGCCGTTCCAAGGCTGAAGAGGAAAGGCGCGGGAGAGATAACACGAGGAGCTACAGAGAGCATCTCCAGCAGAAGGTGAAAACATTGGCAGATGGTTGTGCTGTGAAACATTTCAAAGGTCGTAAAACATGTAGAATAAAAGCTATTTCGGGCTTGTGTATTGGCCTGGCTCAAGACAGAGATGTCAATATGTTCAGCTGCCAACAGCCGGTACACAGCCTCCCTTCATGCTGTGGCAAACCTGTGATGAGGCCATATAGTAAGATGCAAAATTTATTTGGTAATTAATTTATTTTGCAGTGCTATTAGTACATTAGATTCATGTGATCAGTCACTGTTAATAACTCTAGAAATCTACGTCATGTTGCAGTAAAGATGTTTGTCCTGCAGTTTGCAGAACGGTGAACCTTTCACTTGTTCAGTTCCCTGCGTGTTTTAAACCAGCAGCTGCCCACACTGCAGCTGTTATGAAGACGTTTCAGTGGAAAACAGTGGGTTCTTATTCTCAGGCTGCATGTCCCGAGTTTATTAAATAATCTGTATAAAAGCTAATGCAGGACACACTATTCAAAGATGTTTGCTCGGTGAGTAACTGTAGCAGGAATTATATAAAATGACAGCGATGACTTCTGTTGGGTGTCATTTTTTTGTGTAATGGACAGAAGAACGCATGAATTGTGAAATGTTGTGCCATGCAATTACTTTGCAAATAATTAATCCCCCTTCGTGGCAGTTGTTTGGCTGCGAGGTAATCGTTCCAAAAACATGTTTTTCTTCATCGCTGGAGGCCTGTTGCTGCCTGATTGGAGAAATTGCAGAAGTGAAAGAGGATAAATGGCGGCTTTGCCTTCTTCTCTTTGAATATGTATTCACTTAACAAATTCCTAATGGGCTCAGGGAGCTGAGCCACCAGCTGTAAAATAGGCTTTGACCGTTGAGCAAAACACAAAATATATATTTATATAAATACATACACACACACACACACACACACACACACACACACACACACACACACACACACACACACAGTAGAGTACATACACAATATGTCCACTCACGCTCACATCCATTTCTGTGCAAATTGTTGTGCAAAGTCAAGAATGTAACATAATACACAAACTAAGGACGCTCCCTTACACCCATTTATGTGTAAAGCGTGTAAATGCAATGAATGTGAAGCCGGAGCATCTAATGTTATCCCTGAAAAGAAAGTTGGTTTCAGTGTATGTGTTGCCAGAGAAAAAGGTGAAAAGGGAACAAATAGCTGCCCTGAAGAGTCAGTAAGAATGTTAAAAGCAGCCTCAGTGGACCACACTGTTCATAGCTGATCACACAAGGAGGAGGAGGAGGAAGAAATGCACTGGATTCTTTATATTCCCCTCTCTAATACCACTCCAACCCCCCCAGCGGACATCTTCCTCTGAAGGAGAAAAAGCAATCAGGGTTAGCGTAGCTAGCCAGCAGGGGTCAGGCTGGCCGAGCCAGAGCTGCAGAGGAGAGACGGACACCTCATTTCTCTGCTCCACGGGGGGAGACGAGAGGTGGTGTTCAGGGGCCGGACGTCAGTTCTCCACGTTGGCCCTGAGGGGGCGGGGCTTGAGTCTCTGGTGCAGCCGGTAGTCCTGGCTGGACGCCCGCCTCAGGGGGGCCGGGGAGCCCAGCTGGGGGTCGGCGGGGCCCAGGTTCTGCGTCTTGACGCGCGCCCGGCTGCAGCTCAGCGAGCGGCGGTCCTCCACGCCCGTCTGGGACTCCAGCTGAGCCTCGCACAGCTCCAGCAGGGACGCCGCCTGGCCCCGTGGCAGCAGGGTTTTGAACCGGCGAGCTGCCAGGAAGAAGAAGGCTTCCACAAACGCTTGGAGACCCATACCTGGAAAAAAACAGAAGGTGGGAAGGCTCAATTTCAAATGTATAAATTATGGTAATATACAAATAAACATCCAATATGGTGAAAAGAGAGATTTTAATATCACTCAAGTTACAGAGAAGAGTCATACAGCCGATTTAATAACTGTGCCTTAATAGTTTAGTGTGTAGTTTTCTGGCAACATCTAGTGGTGGAGTTTTAGACTGCAACCATCCCAACGTAAAGGAGAAATTACAGTGGATGAGAAAAGTGGCAACGGTTATCTCTATATCCACTGTAGATTAAATAATCTGCTAATTAGATGATTCAATCACAGGATTCAGATTCTACTGCTAGTTAATTTGATCAAACAACGGCCATCACAGTTAAACATATACATTTATTTTAGATTATTTTCAATAGAAGAATAGGCAAATGCTGAAAAATATTTTAATATACAACTGTGGTGGTGTCCACACCCTCCAGGTTGTTGTTTTTAAACCCCTTTCAACTTATCATCTCATTAAAACAAACTTTCTTATCATAACATTAGTTCCTGAATTGAGAAACGACCACAGGAACACACACACAAGAAAATTGTGAAAAAAAAAAAGTAACATTTTCCCATGTGGGAGACAGATAACAAGAGCCGGAGGTGATTTTTTTTCCCAAAAAGCTCTAAATAATTTTACTGCAGTCTATTATTTTCTACATTATTAAAAAAAAAGAAGACAAATTTACAGAATAAAAGACAACGAAATACAGATTCACATTAAATAATATAGTGAAAGTTGGCAGCTGTGCGATAGAAAAAAATATATCAATTAAGGGGTAGAGGGATATTTACATAAATCCCTTCATGTGGCCTTTTAAAAATGTGTCACATAGTCCAAATAGAAGTGAAGAACATAAACTTTTTGCTGGCTTCATGGATCAGATTCTCTCCAGAAATAACAGAGCCTGACTCCAGTCTCCCTGAATACGCATGAGCTCATTTCAAATTCTGCACAGGCGCTTCCCTCCCTGGTCCATGTGATCTCCATCCATCCGCTCCGCCTCGCAAACACTCCCTGCAAGGTGCAGCGTCTGAATAATTCATGTCAGGGAGTCTCTCTGCTGTCACATTGTGATCTCGCCTCATTTCAATTATGGGAGCGCGCGTGTCAGAAGGAATCTGACAAAGAATGACAAGCAATTATCTGCGAGTACATTATTTGCTCCGAGTCTCAAGGATACCCGCGTGTCTGTCCGCTGGCTCGGACCGCTCTGTCTGTCCCTTTCTGCCATGTGTGCGTTACCTGCTTCTTTAGAGTCGGGCATGGACCCAGACCAGCGCCGAGTGATGTCTATGTAGAGGATGTCCACTGACGCCATGGTGAACGTGCTGTTGCTCAGTTTGCAGGTCCTAAACAAAGCAGACAAACCGGTAAAAATATCTCAGTCGGTTTTGAGGATTTCATTTGTTTTTAACTGAAGTATTTGTTACCTGATGAAGGTTCTGAAGGCGGTGGGACCCAGGCGCATGTTGCCCTTGACCCCGAGGAAGCGTATGAAGAGGGCGGCGATGCGCTCCACCAGCCGCAGGTAGTTGAACTGCTTGGCGTACTTGGGGTACACCTGCTTCAGGCACAGCGGGGGCAGGGCCCCGCCCTCGTCCGGGCTCCTGTCCTGGGGCTCCGCCTCCATGGGGATCTCCTCCCGGTGGTCGAAGCCGCCAACCTTCTGCTGGGAACTGGCGTCAGGGTACGGCGGGAAAAAAGCACCGGGAATTATAAATCTGTTGTGCCGCATTCAAATGACTAATCGTTCTCTTCACTTTATTAGCGAGTTGGCCGAGCATTTAATCAGCAGCTTTGGAGTCTTTCCACAGAGGGAAGAAAAAAAAAAAAAAGGCCTAAGCTCTGTATTTATTGCGTTTTGTGCTGTCCAGCTGCAGGGCTGAGTAATGGCCTCCAGACCATAAGGCCAACGTAAGCTTTTGTCAGCTGAGTTACAGCCAACCCACCTGAGGTAGATAAATGTCCTGAGCTTTTTTCACTTGAGTCTGCACTTAAAACCGAGCTGGCTGAAGGAAACAGTTAGATTATTGTTGAATGAAGAAGAAACACTGGCCCCAACGCTCTGTTTCTGTCCAGCATGTTCTAGCCTCTCTACAGTCAAGTAACGTTTCACTGAAAAATCAAAATTTGATATCAAGACCGTCAGTCTGACATGTGCAGCATGTACCTTCATCAGTAGCAGAGGTTCAGTATTTCAGTTGTAAAAAGCAGCATCTTATTCTTTTAAAAAGAAAGCTCAATTAAAAGTAAGCTGCTTACACAAAGACTTGTTTCTGATGTTTCTGTTTTTGAGGTTCCTCAATTAGATCATGATTGATTATTTAAATGCAGATGAGGCAGAAATATAAAAGAACAGACATTAATTACTTTAATTGTCCATTGACTTCAGACTGATCCTCATTGTGCTGTGGCAAAGAACAAAGTGTGGCCTCTATGTAAATAAAGCACGACTTGGCTTAAAGATATTTTTAAAAAAGGCTTTGCAAAATGCTTTTTTGCTGTAAAAAAGAATGCATTCAACACGTTTGTCAGGCTACTCACAACAAACACACTGAGGTGACTTTGTGTAATGTCACAGAATTTGATAATGCAAAGTCCTGACTTGAACAAAGTTATGCATTTGTTTCCCATTTAAATGCAGTGTGTGTATCATTTCAGTCATCTGGAAATGAAAAAGTGTCTTTGTAATCCTTTTAGATCACATCCCTGCACTTTATTCACTTATTTATACTATATCTGTATATGAAAATTCTTCCTGTTCAAATAAATCAAACATGATTTTTTTAAATGCCGTTTCAAGCTTTAAGGCCTAAAAAAACATGTAAATTCTGAATGTCCTTAACTCATAAAAGTTTTTGAGGACCAAATGTTTGGAACATCAGTGAACCTGCATTGTTTGCATCCATGTTTTTTCCCTGCAACTTGACGGTTTATTGTTAGTTTCACTTCACCTCCACCTATCAATCAAACTAGGAAGAAGTCTCAAAGAGCAGAATCAGTCATCATGCAGGCAGGGAGCCCCACAAAGTCATGGATATACGCTCAGGGCTTAATGATGTGAAAGCTTGAAAAACTTGAATCTTTCGTGTTTGTGGTAAACAACTTTCATGTAGCCAGGTGGGAAAATGCCACCAGGTGGCACTGTCAATTTGGAGATAGTATAGAGGACAGTTCAAAAAAGACCAGAAGTCCTCTGTGATGTAGGCTTGCTGCTACATTTTGCAGCTGTGTCGCTAAACTGATTAAAGGTAAATGTTATGTTTTAAGGGTTCACATGAAATGTCGAGTTGAAAACGCACCAGTATATATCATACAGTGCTGCTGTAGGTGTATAGGTTGACCGAAGAGAGACCTGGGGGTTGTTCTGTAGCTAGCATCCTGTCATTAATGTTGTTTCAGGACAAATGTACAAGTTAGTCGTACATGTACAAATCTGTAGATTCACTGTAATATTTTATTGTCACTGTGATAGTATGTGGCTCTAAGAAAGGTCAAACTATAATATAATTGTTTTTACGTCCTAGAATAAAAAGTGCAATTGCACCTCCACTACATTAGGGGGCAGTAGCGCTCTCATTGGCAGAGTGTTCGCTCGGTGGTGTAGGTGTATAAGTATGATGTTAGGACACGAAGTGAAGAAGACCCTCAAGTTGAAGCCATGAAAAAATATTTAAAGCGTATGTAGTACTTGGTTCACTGTGAAAGACCGGTGTGTTACTGTGTCTAAAATGTTGGCAGCGGACAGCATGAAGACAAAGAAATTAAAGACATTGCACCCCAATTACACTGATAAGCCGATTTTATGTAATTTTATTTTTCAGTATCATATGGTTTGACATAGTCAGTCAAATTTTTATAGTTTAATTAAGGATTTAATTTTATTTTTGAATTTCAGATGCACTTTAAATCTTTTCTGTTGCAGTTGATAAAGCTATATAAGCTTTGTTGTAAGTTGGTCTACATTTCTTTCTTTTTTAATTCTTTTATACGTTAATACTGTAATACTTATAACATTTTTATAGACAAATGATACTATTTATAGTCACGTGGGGGGGGGGGGCGAGATGTTTTCTTCTTCCATAGGGGGAGTGCGACAGGAAATAACCGAGTAGCTCTGCTATAGTATGACCCTCTTTTGAGCGACATACTATAGTAGGACTCTTTTGAACTACTTACTATATTTTGACCTTTTTTGAGCGATATACTATAGTATGACCTTTTTTGAGCTAAATACTATAATGACCTTTTTGGACCTACATACCATTCCTCATTTCAGTCATCTGATGTTGACAGTACTAAGTGTTGCACATTTTGTTTTTATACATAACTGCATATAAAACGGTAGACAGTCTGTGAATTTCATTTAAAAACTTTTTCTATTTTCCCTGAACACCAAACCAATTCATTTGTTCTGAATACAGACCCTGAGATGATATTTGTGTGTCCTGTGCTACAAATACATGCATAAAACCATCTATGTGATTTGAATGATCCTGGTAGCTCTTGCATCTGTTTGGGGTCAGTGAGGGTAGCAGGGACCTTTAACACATATGTGCATGAGTACACACACGCACGCAATAAAGACACAGTTCTATACATGTCAAGGTGGACACAATACTGCTGACTTTTATGAGGCGGTTTCTTTCTCCATGAATTAGTAAGCAGTGTGAATGGCACTGAGCGAGCGCTGCTGAATGTTTAATAGAATCAATCATCCCACAGCGGCCAGAAGGACACCACCCACATCTATTTAGACAGGAGCAGGCTCGGCTAAAAGCGGACATGTCGTCCAACAGCAGCTGACAGCCAGACAGACGGTGAAGGCGATGTCTACACAAACATTCTTGGTGGACTGGCAGGAAAAGAAGTGATGGAGGGCGAACGGAGGGTAAAAGGTGAAGGATGGCAGGTTATTAAGAGGAGATACGAAGGCTGGGCGCCAAGTGGTGTTAGTGGAGTATGCAGGAGGAGGACGGGGCCTAATTCAGCTGCCATTAACCTGCATGATTGCTTCTTCTGGCCTCCTTGTGAATCAATCTTCAAAGCTACTGTCAAGAGGTCAATGAAAAGAAATCTCTACATTTACGCTGGACTTAAAGTGATTGCCTAAGCTTTTCTCATACTAAAACACTGACAGGAGTCTCCCACAGTTAACAATATTATACAATTATACTAGAGGTGTGCCCATAGGAAGTATGGATTGCTGAAGAAAAACTGGAAGTAGATCTTACATGTTAGGCAGACCTATAACAAATCTCTTATTTCGTACTTTTCCCTGTATAGTGTAACAACCTGGGCATATTACTGTTATATGCATTTATAAATGCAAGAGGAGGAGCACTGCGATACAGTGCTATATAAGTGCTGCTGCAGGATAGCATTGTGATACATAATCTATGGGATTTCAACTTTTAATGATAAAATGATGTTCTGAATATCTATCAAAAAAATTCCACGAAGAAGGATGCACACCATTGTGCCTTGTCCAAGATATATCGGAAAGCTGACGTACAAACACACAGAGGTTCCTTGCTTTATAGATCAATGTGTTACCGTCTTAAATATGTTGATTAAATCGGAATATAGTTCTTTAGCTAGTTACTTTGGTTAGCACCATATAGACCTCAGCACCTGCTATGCCCGTTGCACCTTATTTTGCGGCATGTGCCTCTGAGTATCACCTTCTTGTTCTCCCATAATGCCTCATGAATCACCTTCCAAGAAATAATGCACAGAATTAATGAACTGGGCGAGAGATCTACATATCTGATTCACTCATACTGTCAAACTTTCCTATCTACAGCCCGTATCTCCAAAATGCACTTTTTTAACCCCCTTCGTTCTTATATAAGCTCTCACTCCGACTCCTAAAAACAGCCTCACTGTTTATTTTACTCAGCTGTATCCTTCAATCTTGTCTCGGTCAGTTCTCACCTCTCTTTCACTTCATCTTGACAAGTGGAATTCATGCCGGCAGTAAATCCAGTCTAAAAATCTGCATTTTCAAATGAACGGGTCCCATCCATCCATCCTGCTGCAGAACAGCTGCCGGCAAACAACAGCGCAGGTATATTTACCTACTGCACAGGTAAGACCATCTGTCCAGTAAACAAAATCACTTAACCTCCAGTAATGATGTTTGGGAACATTCAGTTGTGCTCAGCTCGGTAATGTTTCTAAAGTCTGCAGAACAGATTTCTCGAAGAACTTCTGCACAAAGTCAAGCAGTTGTGATGTAGCACAAGCAGCAGGCTTGGTATCTTTTCAGTGCAAAAATTCCAAGACAATACAGCTGCATTTAGCCATTTTCTGAAGCTAAAACCATATGTAGTATGGCAATATGTAGGATCTCCCTTTTATTCTGTAATCATTGTTTTGGCATGTGTGTAAACAGGACAATGTCACTAGCAACTGCTCTCTGGAAACTGAAAATTTGACTGTCTATTAGACTTTAGAACCATTTCTAAACAAACTACTGTGACTATAATCTTTGTGAATAAGGACAATGGAGTGCTACAGCACAGGGGAATACCACATAAGACTGAATACACACACATGCAACACAACATGTCTAAGATCAATACACTGTTAATCTAACCCATTTACACAATAGAATGACTATTGTGTCACCCATTGGTTTGTGAACCTGCATCGTCATGTTGGTTTGTTTCAGCTAGAAGTGTCTCTCCTGTGATACACATATAAACAAGAATGTGGAGCTTGGTGGGAGCTGTTCCTAGCAGACCGATAGCAGTAGCTACCTACTGGAATTTATTTGTTTCAAGCTGTCACTTAACAGATCAGGCGTTTTTTTTTTTTTTCCAGAGTCCAGGCGGCAATTTGGGACAGGAGCTTAATTCCTTGCTGTTAAAAAACTTGGTTGGCAAAAATAAAAAAAATTAAAATATGGTAATTTACTAAAATTCTTTTATTAAAACCTTACTATGGTATAACTTACCCCCTTCTCCTCAGTTTCATAATATATATATATATATATATTTTTTTTTTTATGTTTAATTACTAAATTAGACTGGATTGTCATCTATAGACAGGGGTGCACATAACTGGTACGCAGGTACGCATGCGCAGCAAAAATGAGCGACGCGTACTGCTCGTGATTTACCGCAGCGCTCTTGCGTACCGTCCCTCCCGAAATATTTCACATGGGGTTTCATGCTGCCAATGCTAGTGTGTTTAGGCTAATGTTGATAACTAGTGTGGATATCAAATTAAACACTTGTCAAACATGTCTAAAAAGAAACAGACAACAGTTAGCAGGAGCAAAACACACACGTCCCATGTCATCATTTTCGGAGGATATTCCGTTACTGAAGCGACTAGGGAGTAAACGTCGGAACTGCTTATCATACACGGATCATGCTGAGCATTGCTCATGCTATCAGTGGTGAGCTACGATCAAAGTTACAGGCTGCTCAGTTTTGGGGGCTGCTCTTTGATGGGTCAGAGGACATTACAAAAACTGAACAGGAAATCGTCTACATTGTGTCAGTATCCAGCAATGGAGAGGTTTCGTCCGATTTTCTTGGATTGATTGGATTGGGTGCCGACCGAACCGCACAGCCAATCACAGACGGACTTGTGAAACTGTTTCGTGACGCAGGCTTGAATGACTGGACAACAAAGTTGGTCGCTGTGTGTTCAGATGGAGCAGCTGTTAACGTCGGAGTGTACAACGGTGTTGTACCAAAACTAAAGGGATTAGTGGCGATTGGAGAGTCTCTTGTGCACATTCTGTGCACTGCACACACGCTGGAGAATTGCGCAAAATCAGCTGACCGCCAGGTTCCATACTGTAAGACGTTCAATCAGTCTGTTGTCAGGCTGCTGCAGTTTTATTTAAAGAAGGGTGGTGCGAAAAAACAGCTGCATTGCAGAAGATATGTGAAGAAAATGGAATCTCCTTTGTGATATTGGGAAAATTTCATAATAATAGATGGTCTGCATGGCGGCATGACGTGCTGTTAAAAATATCAAGATTATTGCCAGCCATTAAAATTCATATGGCTACAAGTGATAACACTGATTTGCAGCACATGCACAGAGCGTTTTGAATGCTTTCTATCACACATGCTTGACATTGGCAACATTTTAAAAAACACATCAATCAGATTTCAGAAAGAAAAGCTGACCATTGGAGAGTGTAAGGATGAGCTCATGGTTGTCATTGGCCAATTCAAACAGATGCTGGGTGCTGGAGACCACAGTGCACAGACTGTTTCTAATGCTGATGCTGACAGAGATAAGGCAGAGTTACTCAGGGGGTTAATTGAAGAGTTTGAAACCAGATTTGACTCCCTTAAGTCGTGTGATCATTTCCTGGTATTCTCTACATGGCCTCAGGAAATGCAAGACCTCCACGGTTTTGGAAATACAACAGTTTGCAACATTCTCCGAAACTATGAAGCCATCTTACAGCTTGACAAAGACATCACTTTACCAGAATGAATGTGCTTAAAGCAGGCAGCAAAACGCCTAAGAGCATCTTCGGTGTATGACCTAGTCCAAGTAGTAAATAATCCAAGGACAGTGGGAGCGATTCTGAGGAGGAAAATGGGGGCGACACTGCGGAGGACAGCGAGGAAGACTTAAGACTTGTTGTGGATGAGGTGAGTACCAAACACTATCTGCTGGTCCTCATATGAGTAACTTACTAAAAAAGTTATGTGCACCCCTGTCTATAGACCTAAAGTGTTTTTGTACCAGGCTGTAAAAACGTCATTCGAGCAACTGCAGTTTTTGGCTCTTCCGGGTTTCTGGCTTTATTTTTCCTGTAGTTTCCCCCTTGGTATGGCTAGATGCATGAGATTTGCTGACAATTAAGGACATTATAGAAGTAGGCCTGCCATATCCTTTAAAGTGCAGGTAAGTGAATATTGGATGACAGATTTTCGTAGCTCTTACTTCTATAGGTAGTGCCACAACTTTACCGCAGAAAAGAATTGATTTTAAATAATTCAACAAATGTTTCAAAAAAAGTGTGTTCTCCATCAGTCAACACGTCTCCCTCCGGTGCTCCTGCAACTCACACAAAGAACAAACCATGGAAGTGAAATAATGGGCTTTTATTCTGTGCCCATGTTGCTTGGCCACAGTCATGATTGCATTTTTCAGAGCATATCCAATCTAATGGATAATTTAATAAACATTAGCACTGGCTAGTTGGGACATAATTAGCATATCTCTCCATCAACCACAAGACTCAGGCACCATCTGCAAAGCTGACAATACACACTTCTTCTGCAACCACAACCTGACACGAATACTAATAAATCTTTGGGTCAGAGGTGTACACAAATTTTTTTGAATTATGCTGAACCGCAACAGAAGTAGCAGCTTGATTTTATCATGAGAATAGATTTATTTTCTTTAGCCTTACAGCCGTAATTATTTAAAAGCTGTGATTGTCAATCATTAGCATCCCAAATCTCTGAACACATTTCCAACACACCAGCACCCTATTACTTGAGACTATTGCCACTTGCCATTTTATGCCATTAATTTTGCACTATTTGTTGGTATTGTTGCTGTCTAAATACCCAAGACATTATTTGATTTTACAATCAGTCCTTCACATTATAAACCGTATCGTTAAGCAGCTCATTATAAGCTGTGATACACTGGATTGAAACAATTAATTATGTCTGATTAAAGTTCACTTCATTTGCTCCTTTGATGATATGCATTGTTCCAAACTGGATTGAAGCCTCCTTTCTCTGCATGACTGCAGATTGTAAATACTGTCTGACTTTGAGATTTTGTATTTTTATAACTTTGAGATATTCTGGCGCTATTAACTTTAATGGTTTGAGGAGGCTTACAATTTGGAAATAAAGTGCAATAACTTGTCACTCTATGAGAGATTATTGTATGGTCATAAAAAATCTCATGTGCAGCTTTAAAAACAAATAGCTATGAAGCTACAAGCTACTATCAATACACATAATAATAACATATAGCTCAAAAATCACACCTTAACACCTTTTGTGAAACAGGATATTGTGTGTGTATGTTTTGAATTATGGGGCTGCAACTGTCATTTTCATTATATATTAATGATGATGATGATTAAATGATTGATTGTTTATGAGTATTTTGCTCTAAGAGAGAACCCAGAAAAAAAAACATAGGAGGCTCTCAATATGTTGAAAAATGATGAATGCTGTGTAGTTATTCCCTCCCAACGAGAGAACTTTCAAAGGATTTAGAAAGGTACCACTGAAAGATTCATAGCAACATTTTTTTTTAACAATTGTGGGAATGTTTTCTCTCATATAAAGAGTATGAGAAATGTTAGATTGGGGGTTTCTGAAAGTGTGCAGAAACACTGTTATAAATGTGTACCCTGCAGACTAATACATCATAGACAGTACTGAATCATTTAATTCTAGCTGGATGAATATATAACATTACAGAAGGAACAAGGATTAAACATTTTAAAGGGGGATTATTGCAATGTTACTGATCCTGAATATAATAGTGAAATGGGTCTTATCCCTGAGACAGATTTTCTCACTTGTCGAAGAAAGAAGATCAAAGATCTGATATATAGAGATATTCTGGGAAGGAGGGGGAAAAAAAGCGTGAGGCAGTGAGGAGAGAAAGAGGCACGAAATAAAAATAGTGGTCAAATAAAAGGAGTAAATCCTCTTGTCATAGAGTAAAAGCACATTGAGAAGGAGGGGGGGGGGACCAAACCAGGATGGTAGAGGAGACTTACTGCCAGACAGCAAACTAGGCCAGAGAGAGAGATTGAGCCACTAGACTTGTATGGTAATGTGTGAATTTTCTCCACGCTTCAGCTGAGTTTAATTTTTCCATTTAGCAGAATTATGGAAAAGCTGTTGAGTGGTGCAGAGCCGAGCTCCGAGGAGAGACAGGCTAAGTAAGATATCACGTCCTTAAGAGTGGACTCTTAAAGGTTCAATATGGAACGTTTCCAAATTAGAATGTCTAAAAATGAAAATTTTGATCTTTGATCATAAAACCATCTTTAACCAGATGAAGAATTTAAATCGTCAGATGCCTGGCTCTTAAGAAAAGTGAGCAATTTTTTTTACATTTTTAACAGTTTGAAGTGCCCATGAACAGTGTCAGAGAAAAACTGATTTTTAACCTGAAATGACTTTATTCTTTGATTTCAACGATTTTAATCACTGCGTCTATTGCTACTGAGCAATGTCATAAACACCGCTTTTGGTAATGTTTTGATTCAGAAAATGACATTTTGTGCGTTTAAGAGCAGCAGACAGTGGAGAACATGAGAACTCCAAACTTCCAGCTCTACAGTGTGTGTGTGTGTGTGTGTGTGTGTGTGTGTGTTTACATTGATGGTTTCTTGTCAGCAGGGTCCATAAGGCGAAGAGTGTCCCTGATCACACCCACTTTGACCTCCTCATCCACTGGACTGGGAACATATTCAAAAACTCCCGGTGCCATCTGGAACACAAACACACAAACATGGATTATAACAGAGTGAATAATAATGACACAATCATGATACAAGATGGTGACAGTCACTTGTACCTCCTGCTCGTGCTCTATCCTCATGCTCGGGTTGGAGTTGACCTCTAGTAACACTGGCTTCAGGTTTTTCATCAGCAGGATATCAAACCCTAATATCTGAGATGCAAACACATCATTGATTAAATTCTTCTTGCACACAAGTTCACCGTTTAAGTTCTCGTGTCCATACCCACCTGGAAGCACGTGGGTCCAGGTTTACCGGGCGGTATATCAGCCTGGTAGTAGACTTTGAGTTCAGGCACCACGGCGATGACGGTCTTGATAACGAGGGCGATGATGTCCGACCACACTTTCTTGATGTCGACCCCTTTGGCAGCCAGCCGGTACAGCACGCTGGAGAGCGTGCGCTTGCTGCCCGTGTTCTGGCTGTCTGAGTGGACAAAGTTGCCACTGTGGACGTTGAGGGAGTAGTTGGTCAGGTGCATGAAGACGTGGCTCAGGTTCTTCTGGCTTGGCTCCTGCACAGTGAGAGGAGGAGTGAGTGTATTGAATTCCATTCTGTTCAGAATCATCTATTGCATCTACTCTCTCCTTGAAAAGGGATCATTCTCGGTTACTCTTACTGAGCTTTCTTCCTCTATTTTCCCACCAATATATTTTCTTTTGCAGGAGTTTTTCCTTGTACAATGTGAGGGTCTAAGAACAGGTGATATTGTGTTGCTTTTGTAAAAACTGTAAAATCCATTGGGGTGAATCTGTGATTTGTGATTCTGGGCTATACAAATAAAATTGTAATGTAATGTATGTTGTAAATGTAAGTTATACAGTAGTCATACTGGTTTAATAAAAGATGTTGAGTAAATTACCATATTTTTCAACTCTAAAGTAAACCTGCTGTCCTCATGTCTACCTGGTAGGGTTCGGTGCAAAAACGTGTCAGGCCTTCCTTGGCAATATAGATCTCCAAAGGCTCCATGGACTTTATCAGCACATAGAGGCGGATATCAAACTTGAGCTTGTCGATGAGCAGTGGCTTCTGGATGTACTCCTGGACCACAGCCTGTTTGGCCTGTGAACCCACCATAAGCTTCAGCTCAGTCGGGTCACGGATGAGGTAGATGCCGTCCCCCTGAGAGCCCCCGTCCGGCTTGACAATGAAAGTGAGATTCACTGTCGCATCGTTCGCCTTCACCATCCGAATCTACAACAGAAGTAAGAGAGAGAAGACAAAAAGAGAGAAAAAACTATTGAGAATCGGATAGTAACTAATCATGTTTATGAGAATGAGAAAGTCAAAACCTTTTTGAAATTACAGTTGCAAGAGCCATTCATCGGGTATAGTTTTTACAAAAATCATCAAATAATGAATACAAATGGAATACAAAAAAAGTTGATAGCATGTGTTTTTATTTTTTAAATCCTTTTTTAAGAGAGTTCAACTATATGGTATCAAGTTTTTAGGATTACATCACATGACAGTTTTGGCATTGTCCCAATAATGGCTAATGGATTCACATTCATTCATTCATTAAATCTTTAAAACCAAGAACTTCACATTTGTACAATATGAAGCTGACAGATGCCTCATACTGTACAAACACTACAGTCCCAATCTTATAATGACGTGGTGCTTGAGAATTGCTACACAAAACAAATAAATCATGCTTTTGAGCACTAACAATACTTTGTTAGCACTATGCTACTTATTTAGAAGTGATAGTAATACACCACCATAAAGCAGCAAAGAAGAGGACTGAAGCAGGTTTTAAAAATCACTGACTGCAAACATAAAATATGCTCCTTAAATAGATTACTCATGGCAGATTTAAATTACTACTTAAATCTTCCAAAATTGCAAATTCATCCATTATTAATGTTAGTTACTTGCCTTAACTTGAGAACCTGACAAAGTGCAACATTATCTTTAGCTACTACATTTCCAAAGACTTCTTAATGTATAATTAGCAAAATAAATGTAAATTCTAACTGTACTATATCCATGTTAACCAGGCGGCAATTATTGAAGCTTCATAACAACCTCATTCCGCATACATTTTGCTTTTATCTTTGCATAAAAGCTGCTCCAGAAATGTTACACATCATTAAACCACAACCAGATTGCATTACTCTTGCAAATTCAAAACCGAGTCTGACCAATTTAATATTTGTCATTTATCTAAATTATACTCGCTGATTTATAGACAAGTCAATGTCAGCTTTATTAAAATTAGACATTTATAACTCAAACAATCTTAAAATACCAAAACAATTAAAAAAGGAACTACTTCCCCCAGACTGTAAGAGTGCCATCTATTGGGAAAAAAAGTTTTGCTGTTAAACAAATTGAAATTGAAATAGTGGTATTATGCTGCCCCCTACTGGAAAAAAACGTCATTTTAATTTATTTTTTCCTTGTATTGCAAGTATTGAACATCTGCTCTTCCACTTACTTCACAGATTATAATAACTCACGAGTGACAGCTAAAACCCCCCAATGACATCATTAGTGTTAATAGCAACAGAAATTAAATGCTAAACTGTCAAAAACAATCAGTAAATGTTTAGAGGTTACAGAGATTACATATGTGAAGACTGCATATGTGAACCCAAAGTGAAAGTCAGTGATTGATAGACTTCAAAAACCAAAATGTCAGCACGAAAAACATTTAATAAATGCAAAGCCTGCAATTTGAAAAGGTTATTTCCTTGTCTCATTAACTTTGCTCCTACATTTATTACCATAATGATCACAAATGTGGATGCTTTTAATTTATAAGATGTTCTTTCTTGTGAATGGCTGTCACAGGCTGTAGTCAGTCAGGGAAAAGCAGCTGTGAGAGGGTCATTCTTCCTCTTTTCTCTTCATCCATCGTCCTTCCTTTTTGTTTATTTATCTCTCCTTGGAAACCTGACTTTTTTGTCTGGTGGATTTGATGACCATCTAATCTAACAGAGAAGGCGTCTATGACCATTATTTGGCTCATCATCTAGAAAAAAAACACATTGTCATATTTGCTGAAACTGTTACTATGTCATAACAGAAAAGATTTGTATAAAAGGCCTACTCTATTTAATCGAATTTGCAGAATGGTTTGTCTAGTAATCAACAATCAGAACCAGAGAAAGCGACCCACGCAGTGTCAATCTCCTCTCATGAACACAGTCAACCTGAGCTGCGTCTCAAATAACTTATATGTCATTTCCGCGGTCCTCGGCTGAAGTGCAAGTCATTCAGGTGGGGCGGTGTTCCTTATTTGTGCATAGAGGAGTGACATCCACCCTTACTGGAATGAAGTTACTACAGGTGTTCATGAACAATAGAACTATAAATACACAATATACTTATGGTTCATATTGCAGTGGCCCTATTGAGCAGATTCATGGTTGCTGGAGCTTATCTTGCCGGAGAGCTTTTTAGTTGAGTGGCTAGCCTGTTCTGTTGAGATGTGGTAAATGTATATTCAACACAGCCCAACCTACATTATACTATATTCAACTATGTGCATTTATTGGTGATGTTCTTTTCCCTATTAATTGATACTATGGATAAGATTAACTATAAGTTAGGGATGAGTCTATCAGCTAGGATACATATTAAACAGACTTATATTATCATATATCATTTACATTCAGTATATGATGTCATGTGAGGCTGAAAAAGTCCTGAGCAGCAAGTTTGATATGTTACATTTACATTTTCCCTAAAGCTTTCAATAAAAGAAATTTAGTTGTCAAAGACAATCTCTGATTATATATACTGATTATAATGCAATTATATATTGACATAAACAGTTCATATGAACGCATTCTGCTAGTAGAAATGGCTCGTGTGTGTCTGAGTCATTCAGTACATAGTAGAATTTATGTGCTGGTGTTGGCTAGAGAGAGCAAACACTGCTGCTCTGGCAGCTTCATTAGTGTCAGCACAGTGAAGAGAAATCGGTCTAAAGTCTCTGACGCTGTCAAAGTGGACTGACAGATGATCAGCTGTTATGCTGACTGACAACCACCGCTCCTGTCACCAGAAGCTGACGTCACTTCTCATGACGCTTCGGAGAAAACAACTTGTGTTCTTAAACTTATTTCCAAGTTTCTGTCTGCTCGGATCATTTCTCTGAGTCTCTCCTCAGTTTGTACCAAGAGGCACGGAAGGGAAGCAAGTGAGGGAAACAAGGATGCAAGTGACAGGAAAAAGACTCCTGGAGTCCACCCCCCCTCCCGCCTCCCCAGTTCACAGAACGGTCAGGGAGGAGGGGCTACAGTGCAGCAGAGAGGGAGGGGGGAGTTGTAGCTTTTTAAATTTCAACCAGCTTTACACAATCCCAACTCTGACAGCTTTAACTGTGTTAAAGGATGTGGCTGAGGACAATTTCTTGACTTGAGAGGTTGTAACCTAACAAGGAAGTACTCCTCAAAGACTGGATTGCTGTTATTAGTCTTTCTTTCAATCAAACTAACCACAATGTTTAGGGTGATGAAACAACCTTCGCTGTGGCCCACTGACGTGGTTTTAATAGTAACAACAGAGGTCTACAGCACAGAGGAATAAGATACTAAATAAGATACCAATCCAGGTTTGCATACAACATACATACATTGTTGGTTTGCCTCTTCTCATTACAACTGGAATGCAGCAATAGTATACAGTTATAGCATTGATCTGCAGAAGTGCATTCATCACTATAATCTTATTATTACACTAAATGTAAATTACCTAATAATAGTCAGGGTTGTTTCAATTATTTAACAGAACAGCCATTTATTTGAGACCAGGCAGCAATATGGGACAGGCAATATATTATATATATACGGCGGATATTCATCAAAATATACACCTGCACCCAGTGGTAATGGAAACTCGGTTATTATTTGGTAATTAATTGGTGGTATGCAACTAATTTCATCAGCTCTGGAGCGAACAAGTGCTTCGTGCATACAGTATACCTGTGTAGAGAACTGCGGGTACTCCTCAGGCAGGATCCAGGAACGGGGATAGAAGTCGTACTCCTCCGGGAAGAGCTCCTGCATCGTCCGCACAGCGCGACTCAGGTTGATCTTCCTCAGCATTTCAATCATTCCTGCAACACACAAATCAGTCTTAAGAGATGAATACACCTCAGCAAATCAGCAAATGATGTACATACAATGATCTCCAGGCTCCAAGTAACGATTAGAACCACAGCATGAAAAGGCTGGAGCAATGAGGATCAGTGAGGCTTTAACTAAGTCTTTCCTGATGTAATAGAAAATAGAGTACACATGAAGCACCTGCAAGCGGCAATAAAGCAAATCACTACACAGAAAGCAGGCAGGAAATGAAATACCTGGGAACTTGTTCACTTGTCCTGAGACAATATTTTCATTATCATGGAAGGAAACGCCATGCCAGTAGATATCGCAGGCTGCTCGTCTTCCCAGAGGAAACTGCACAAAAAAAAGGGAAGAGGAAAGAGATAAAATGAAGAATAAAAGCCAGGATGAAGAATAAAAACAAAGGATGGAAAGAAGGACATTTAGAAAATCACTTTTTTATTGTTTCTGTAAATAAAACAAAGCCTTAATCTGTTAATATGACTCAGAACATTGTTATGGTATGCCCTGTCGATGATCCCATAGCAGAGGGATAATCTCTCCTAAAGATGGTTAGTTGTGCTTGTGTGTTGTCACGAGCTAAGGAAGAGGAGAGGACGTGTCAGTGATAGTATAAAAGGATTTGTAGTTAGGAAATCCTAGCTGGCACACAACATGGCTTTTGTCCTCACACACACACACACGCACGCACGCACGCGCACATGCCACAATCCGCACACACACCAAATTTGTTATGACAATTCAGTTTGTTTCAATTTTCTTGTGTGAACATAATTTGCCAATTTCATATCAGCATGTATCCTTTCTTAAATTAAAAAAAAAAAAAAAAAAAAAAAAAAGTTCAGAGAAAGATTAACACAGGGTGTCAAACCAGTTTGCATTTTCAGTTGAGAGCAATGATAACTGCACAAAGACAATTGTATTATATAGGACACCATATGCACTACTGTAACTTTCACTAGCAAAAAAATTATATACACAATGCATTATTAAGATTATCAATTCAAGCTCATTTTTCAAAAGGATATAGTGGAAGCTTTCCGTGCGTGGTCATGTCACATGTGCTCATGTGGATGTGGTGCAGCCTCAGTGGTTGAGAATACAGCTGCTGCTGACAGGACATGTAACCCTGTGACATTAGGGGAGTTTTCTCTTCATTGTTTAAATAAGCAGAAAATAAGCATTCAAAATGTCCACATTCTCCAGCTAAATTGCAATGGAAGCAGTCAGCAGGATACCATCACCACTCTCTATTTCTAATCCGATATGACCTGCCCCTCTGCCCAGCTGCCAAATAGATACACATGTGACAGAATTGAGCCTCATTAATGACTAAGCATGACGAGAGTGTGTGAAACAGGGAAACCCTGCCTGACAGTCAGGAGCTGCTATAAATACTTGCAGAGTTTCCAGCGTGTAACTGTCTAATCGCATCAGGGAAGGAGGTCAAATTAATTTGAGTAGTTTCGAGGGATCAGGGCCAAACATAGCAACATCCTTTTCGTATGGAGAAATAGGACTATATTCTACCCCCTTTGTTGTGGACTTTAGTCACATGTTCATTTTTTCCCGAGCCATTTTGTGAAAGGATTTGCACAGAGAGGCCGGGCTCAGGCCGTCTCGTCTAAGCCACTGCAGGGAGAAAGCAGCGACTGGAAACACCTTCTCCGTCAGGCCTTGTGGTAAAAAAGCGTTTCCAGTTCCCAGATATTTAGGTCATTATTTTCCCCCAACATCTTCTCTACAGCTGGCGGGCCTTTTCAAATGATACGCTTTTATATAAAATGTCAGCTTAATCTGCACAACGCTCATAAAAATACCAAGCTGTGATTAAACGTTATTAGTCTCATTTCCTGAAGTTGTCGCTACAACCCTCCAGCGTGGCATTCTCTCCGCTTAAAAGAGGACTTAGAGCTCTATTGGATTAGAGGAGCTTAAGGATAATCATTTCCCACTGTTTAAGTGAATGCCATATGCTGAAAGTCAGCAGAGAGCTGTCGCTCAGGCTAGAAACTACTGCAGATGTAAAGATGTTGTTAAAGTTATCGGATGCAAATAGGACATTCAAGCCCCAAGAAACATGCGTAATTTTTTTTTTTTTTTTTTTTTTTCAAAGAATTAAAACACTGACAGAGACACTTTCATAAACTTTCCACATCTGTATCCAGTCACCTCTGTTGTAAACGGACTTAACTACTATGTGTGTGTAACAAATCATTCATAATTTACGAACAAATAGAGCGAGGCTACTTTGGTTTCACCCTTCAAAAGATGTTGACGGGTGCTTTCAGAATGAGTCCTTGACTGCGGGGTTGCGTCGTGAAGACCGGCGCATAGTATCAGCCTACTGTCAAAACGTTTCCGATAGCACACCTGGCCGGGCTTAAGTGTCACGGCGTGGCCGCTGTGTGGTCACCACGCGGCCACCGGTGATAAATAAGAGTCTTTACCTCACCCGTCTCATCACATTGCCCTTCTTTACTCCTCATGCATAATGGAGGCCGCGATTACAGGGGTACGTTACATGATAGCAGCGAGTAATCGCACCGCAAATTCATTCAAACTGCTCTGTGACAGACCAGATGGTGTTTGTGGCTCGGAGAAAGAAGAACTGGATCAATTAGTTGTCCCCTCATAAATATTTTAATTGAAATTATTTAATTTTAAATTTATTAAGAGTAAAATCACAAGCCTTATTGATCACAAATTACTTCTTAATGCAAACTTTGATAGAGATACTGGAAATAAATAACCAAATTGTTCTAAATCTGTAGTTATTATTTTGTTACACCAATTGAGACAATTCCTAATGCATTTATATAGAAATTATTTTACTTTATGCCCATGTTAACATGAATAATGATCCATTGCTACATTAGTTACTTGTAGAGTTAGAGCCTATGTGTGGTTATGATTTTTTTAGGCCATGTGATTGGCAGCTTGAGCGATATCCAATTAAGATTGTGAGATTTTCTTACAGATCACGATATGATATTATCACATAATATAATTTTATCTTCAGGCATTTCCTCTGCAGCCTTGAATTAAAAAACTTGAGAGTTGCAGCGGACCTACAGTTTTCTGGGAGTTTGTTCCAGATATGTGTAGCATAAATGTGAATGCTGCTTCTCCATTAAATGTGTATACATTAATGTAAGTAGTGAGGTGAACTTTTGACTCATAACAGGACAGAATGTGCAAAACTATTGAACTAAATATATTAAGCATTGGGCTGTTTCAATTATACAGCAGTACTGGAAAGAAAGCAACTTTTACAAAGAAGTTCAACGCAAGAGAATGAATGAATGGACATATACATCAGTACAAATATAAATGATCTTTCTAAAAGAGCAGTTACTTCATGTTTAGTTTATGGCCATTATTTAATTCAGATGTGGAGAACATCTAAACCTTTCAGTTCTAATGGTTGTATTATCCATCACTCGATTGTCCTGTTGAGAGACATGGTTAAGCCGTTTTTTGATTAAACTAAACCTCTAAATAGAATAAGCATTTTTAATGAACTAAAACGGAAAAATTAAAAACAGGGGGGAAGTCAAATTTTTTATCCAAGCACATCCATCATGACCCAAGCATAAGCTGGTTATCATACTAATGAAACACTGATGCACTGAGCAGCGGGTGTCCAGTGTTTCATGAGAATGAAACCACCACAAAGCATTTACTCCAAGACAAACATGTAGCACACCTCTTTCCATTTTAGCTGCTTGATGCTCAACTTCAGAGCCTCCAACGAGGTTTTGGCTTTGGAGATATCCACAGTCACAGGCCTACTCTTCCTCGTGTGTTTGAACCCCTCATCGCCATGGCGCGTTTCCTGGACGTTTCTGGACGGGTGGATGTTCATGTAGTTGCCGTTGGTCTCCGACTTGCCCTGCAGTATCTTTCCGGTTCCTGTGATGTGAAGCGTCCGTTCGCTCGCCATCTTGTTCAAGTTTTTCCCAATATGGGCGGAAACAGAGCCGTGCAATAACGGGTCTGAAATGTTTCTGCCACAAGAGTTCTTGTCATCTTTTCCGGGCTTGCCACGACTTTTCCCTCTGTGTTTACAAGTGGTGGAGGCTGCGTGTCTGCCAGCTGTGGTGATGTAGGGAGGGTCCGGTGGTGAGACAGAGGGCACCTCCTGTTCTTCAGTATCCACACCCTGCTTCTCCACATCCTCGCCAAATGACTTCATCTGCTCAAGTTGAATCTTGACTTGTACATAATGATCACTCATTATTGTGGTACCTAAGTAATAATAATTAGTTACAGTACTAAAGTATTTTTGCGGAGTATCTGCCCTTTAGTTTTTAAACTTTTATCAACTTTTACTCTTCTATGTTTCCTAAAATGTGCACTACATTTCCGCTAAGCAATTTCTTTACATGCTACATAAAAAGTTTTAGTGGAAACAGACGACAAACAGCCTGTTTCGAGCATGGTTTGCAACATCAAAATTTATGTGAAAGGCAATTCTGGTTCAATATTCAGTTTACACAAGTGTGACGTGTAAACTTGAAGCCCAGACACTGAGAATAAACTTCATAATTCCTAAAAAGATTGTATTGCTTGGTATGTTTTGTTTTTCTGATGGCATTTATTTGTAGTTTTACTTTCAATATTATCAGATAGCTTTAAGACTTCTATTCAAGTCATTTTCTATTGCTCAAACGTCTACCAGTCATTTTTCTGCTTAGAAATCTGTACCTTTACTTAAGTGTGGCGTTCAGGAACTTCATACAACACTAATCATTATAAGAAATGTTAAAGTGACTGCTGGGCTGGGCGCAGCTGCACCACAGAGTAACGTTACAGTAATCCTGCAGGCTAACGTTATTCTGAAAAAAATGTAGTACGCATTGCTACATTAATTTACCAATTAAATAGTGAAAGCCATTTTCTTCTAGTCTGGTGAAGGAGCAGACAGCCGAGATTTGCTCCCAGTCTTGAACGCTACATGGGTTAGCTATGACAGGCTAACGCTATTAGCCAACTGACATTAATTCAGCGAGCAATTTAACCTAGCTGCTATTGGCAACGGCACTTGTAGCTAAACCTGACGCTAGCCTGTCAAACTTCATTTAGCTGACATTATTCTCCCGTGTCAGAATTCGCTTTCAGTCATAACAGACATCGCCTCACCGGAACCGTTATCTACCTGTTTTCTAGATGCGACCGGCGATGTGCTGCGGTTTTTATAGTCGACTGCTCTGCGTGCTGAACAGAAGGCAGAGCAGACGAGTGACCAGCCTCCGTCTGCTTTGAACTGCGATGCTGCCTTCACGATCGTCTTAAACTCCTCCTTTTAGATCTCCTTTCTTTTTGTCTTTCGCTAGTGGCATAAAAAACCGAGTGCAGTTATTCTGCAGCATATATTGTTTATCTGTTGTTTATGAAAGAGGGCTGGTGCCATTGAAATAGTGAATAGCCGTACTTTTTAGTTTTTCTATAGACGTTCAACTGGGAGAAATAATTATTTCCGACAGTAAGTGAAGGCAATAACGGGATGCCATGTTTCAGTGGCTGTATCCCCCTATTCTAGCGACTAATCAGTGCTGAAACAAGTACTCTGATGCAAATAACAGAAGAGAGATAGAAAGTGTTTTTGATTTCTTTCTTTTTTTTCTGACACAAAAAAAAAATATTTTATAAGCAAATGTGAGATTTTGAAACACTTTTTTATTGAATAAGTTCTTACCATTTTTAAATCATGAACCAACCGCTTTTAGGGAGAACATTGTTTCTAAAAAATCTGTCTTTTGTATTTGATTTAAACTTTTTTTTTTGTTTGTGTTGTTCTATATACTGTAAGTGTTGCTGGAGTATTAAACCTTCTATTATTAGAATGATAATGAAAATGGATATAATAAGGTATGTTTTAAATATTCGGGCATTATATAGATTACATTATATATAATAACACTTGTTCTTGATATTGACAACTAATATAATATAAACAATACATAATAATACAATAATACAATAATATAATATTATAATACTACCACTACTAATTAGTACAAATAATAATACTGTGGAGTACCTCTACCCGTATTCCAAACAGCAGAACCAGGTTAGGAAGGCAATGTGGGAAAAAATAATTTTCTGAACCAACTTTATTCATGGAATAGAATGACCAGTCATGTTTAATTAATGGCTGATTATCCTTGACAAGTGCAACCTGTTTTAAGATCCATGCAGGGAGGAACATCATAATCGCATCCTTCCATCCACTATTATTTTTCAAATGCATATCCAATCTATACAGGAAACAGCAGCGGTCTACTGTTATTTACCATAGTAGAAAAACTGTTGCATCTCGTCATAATTTCCCGTCCAGCTTCTGCGAAGGAAAACGTTTTCTATTAATCCCTAAATCATCCAGAGTTGGTTTCTTTAATTTTAAAAACACATTATTTACTTTACATCTTACAACTTACAATTATACAAATAAAGTTAAAGGCAATGTCCTGAGAATATTACTTCTAAATAGATGAATGTGCTTTTCAAAATAAAGCATTAGAAAACAAAAGCATGACGGGGCATTTGTGAGGTTTTAAGGAAACAAGTTTGCCTTATCTGCTGTTTTCGTATTGTATATCAATTATTTCACAGTTTCCTGTTATTCACAGTCAACATAGAGTGAAAATACATTTATACCATCACCCGCTAAAAGATGTTCAGGAAAAACTATTCATATGTACACGTAAAGGTTAGAAATACTGGTTGAATAATCTCGGCCTGATTTCAGGAGTACTGCGTGTTAGAAATTTTCTTCCACAGTAATGTCTTCAGGTTGTTAAGGACTAGTGAGTGGTGAACCTCCATCTGGCTCGCCAGGCCGCTGAGTGTCACGCACGTGCGCAGCTGCTTCTCCAGATCCCCACGGACATCTGATGGTGCTCCGAAGATCAGGAAGTCCTGCAGCAGTGTGCACACCTTGGCGAGGTTGGGCTGCACCACCTCGGTGTTGCACTGCTTCACCAGCCGGTCGCAGGTGGCCGTGCAGTCTCGGCCGTACGTGCAGTCCGCGTTGGTCTCACAGTGCCGGCCCCTCAGATACCCCCGCACCACCGCCTCTGACGCCACGCTGCGCAAGTTGGCCATCTTGCAGTCGTACTTTGCGTTGTAGCCCACGTGGCGGGGGCTCGCGTCGCATATCAGAAAGCTCCCATAGGTCCCGTGGAAGACCTCCTCCACAAACTCCAGCAGGCCGATTGTAATGCGGGCCCGGCGGGGCCAGGCCGGCGCCAGCCAGTGGTTCAGGCTGGAGGTCAGGGCCTCTGGGACCAGGGCCTGCAGGTAGTGGGGCACCTCCAGCCTGTAGAGCGAGCTGTGGGCCACCTGTTCCGTCACGTACAGGTCGCCGCAGAAGCCCAGCAGCTTGGGGGCGTGCTCCTTCTCCTGCAGCGCCACCATCAGCAGGAACTCGTTGATCTGGAGGAGAGCCCAGATGGACTTGGCCTCTGCCAGGGACACTTTGCCGTCCTGGTTGACATCAGCCAGGGTGATGATCCGGTCCACCAAAGTGCTCAGAGCTGGCTGCTCACCAAGGTTAGCCTGCAGGCACAGGGGAGACACACTGTGGCTTTTATGTGGTAGTTACACTAATATTGAACGCACACTCACAACCTCCCTTTTGATTTTTAATTAAAATACAGAGTTTTTATTACTTATCTTAAATGTACTTTTTTAATCCAATTTTCCAACCCTGTCGCTAGTGTCTCCTCACTACAAAGTGTTTCCTCACCTTCTGTAACATTTAGTTTTATTTGACTCAGTGCTTCATTCGTTGAATAGTAGGTCTACTGTTTTGTGTGTGTGTGCACTTGTGTGAGTGAGTGAGTTACTTTATTTGTTTAACTGTGTTTAGCACTTTGCATACCTTTTGATATATGAAAAATAAAAACAAATACAGAATGGATGACTGATGTAGTATAAATAAATAAATAAATATCCTATCCTGTCAATTGCAGATCTGATATTAATCTAATATTGGTATATTTGATAGATTGAAATACTGATATATTGAACTTATAGAATTGATATTTATTCAAGCAGCTGATATTGATATTGATGCATTTATCTATACATATTAAAGAACTAAGCAAGTGAATTTTTCTATTGATTTGGTTGATTTCTGGAGTTCAATGGGGGATTTGAGTTCTGCACCATAAATTTTAATAATTTTACTAGTTATAAATAACTGAGAGAAGTCAATACCTTGAGAAAACCATGCAGCATCTCTTTAAATTCATCCATAGAGGTCCCACGCGTGGGTTTGTCGAACAGACTCATCTCCTGTCGCAGCACTGAGTCGGGCGTCCCGTCAGTCTTCACCTGATCCCCAAGGCCGCACTTGACCACGACGGGTCTCTCCTTCCACAGTCCACTGTACACCTGCCAGGACAGTAGGTCGTGCAATATCATATGACTGTGTGTGTGCGCGTGTTTTTTCAATTTTCTCTCCAATTTTTTTTAGAGGTGGTTTGCTATTACAGGGACGTGATATACTACAACTGCCAGGTATGAGAATGAAATCATAATATTCTTCTTATATGTCATGACTGCAGGGCCTCTTTTGAAACTATACTTTGTAGCCATTTCACAAACAGCTCAATACCTGATACTTTGGGCACAACAACACCAAATTATTATAAATATCCAGTCTTCAGACAATAGGTTTTCCCTTTTTTTAGGTCTTTCCTAATTAAATGAGAATATCATGTTATCATATTTACTATTTATTATTGAAGTATGTGTGTGGGGACAATTCTATGCTAATATTTAATAGCCTTAGAGTTGTGTTATAATATTTAAAAGCATTAATAGCAAAATATGGTAAAGAGCTACTCGTGGCTGATTTGGACCTGAGTGTTTTTTTTTTCATTGTGTGTGTGTTTTTGTGCATGTGTGTGTGTATTTATTAGACCTGGTGTGTAGCGGAGGTGGACATGCAGCGCTCCAGGGTCAGAGCTCTCTGATCACACAATGCCTTGCAGGACGAGCCTGATATTATTCCTCTTCTGTAGTGATCACACTGTGGGGAAAAAAAGGAAACAGGAAATTCACTGGATTATGCACATGGAAACAAACAGGAAGATCTCCTGAAGAGTTTTGTGCTCTTGTGAATTTTAATTTAAAAAAAAAAAAAGCTGATTTATCATCTGACATCGCAGACATTGTTCATATTTGCCACCACATCCTCTGTTCGACTGTGTCAACTTCTAACATCTCATCTTGTTCCTCTCTTGTCCACTAGATGCCCCTGAAGAGCTTCCTACTACAGCAGCTGGCAGGTCTATATGTCTGTAGCTGCACCTACTACCATCCACATCCTAAAATAATAGATGTAGCATTAAACGTAACTGCCCATAGATGCTGATGAGGTGTGAGGTTGCCATCTTGGAGTGGTGATACCTGCACCTCTCAGTGTGATCCATTTAACAGGAGGGTTGAAGTATCAGTGCATTTTATTAATAAAACCTTGCTTATTACCACTGATTTTCAAAACGTTTTAATCATATGTGTATCTATGATTAAGGAGACATTCTGCAGAGTTTAGTATTCATAGTTGACTTGACCTAATTGAATATTGTGATATAAAGATCATAATTATGTATGTATACACACATCAGATATTTATATATTAAGGCCTGAGCACTTTATATCAGCTAAAACCATCAATGTGTTTTAACAGATACAGAATAGAAACAAATGATGTCTTACGCAACAATGTTAGTATTTGAATCTTGTTATGATTAACTTATTCAGGGTTACACTTATGCTGCGAAGAATGTCTTGGAGTTTGCCTAAGAATAAGAATTTCATCATCGCAGCTGGTGAATGATACAGGGAAAGAGATCAGAACAGAACGAGTGAAATTCAAAATACAAAAAAAAGCTGTCAGGGTAAATGCAGACAGACCGTTCAAGGTGTTTTACAAATGAGTGAAGAAAATCATGGAAAGAAGGATCATGGAACATGAATCTATCAGGTTATTAGGTTGGATCAGGTTTGTAGTAGTAAATATATACAAAAAGATATGACACAATACGATAAAAGAATATTATTGTCAGTTTACATCAAGATTCTTTCTGCATCCGTAGGCAACTCATTTAAGACAGGGGGGCGCATACAGTGTACAGAGATGTAAACATATAGCATCACAGACTATATATGGGATAATGTTAAAACTGACAACTTATGTGGTGTAAACCTAAAAACTTGGTACCAGATAGATTAACCCTCTTAAAGTGTCTCCCCCAAAAAACACACACACACATGCTATCAACTACTTTTAGGTGGATTAAATATTTTTGTATTTATCATTCTTTTATGGTTACACCATTTACCATTTCATGTCAAACAATCACGCATTCTGTGTAATTTTTGTAAAGAAAATGTTACAAATAGACTTTCAAATGAAATGAAACCAACATGAACACAAAATCTCATCGACAAAATTCTCATCTTGCCAACCATGTTTGCCACTGACCCATATATATATATATATATATATATATATATATATATATATATATATATATATATATATACAATAGTACAGTAATTTTAAATCTTACTTGATAAAAGTAATCCATCCATCCATCCATCCATCCATTGTCTATCCCGCTTATTCCCTTTCGGGGTCGCAGGGGTCTGCTGGAGCCTATCCCAGCGCGTTAAGGCGAGAGGCAGGGATACACCCCAGATGGTCGCCAGCCAATCGTGGGGCACACACACCATTCACACACCATTCACTCTCACACTCACACCTATGGGCAATTTAGAGTTTACCAATTAACCTGAGCATGTTTTTTGTATTGTGGGAGGAAACCGGAGTACCCGGTGAAAACCCACGCAGACACGGGGAGAACATGCAAACTCCACACAGAAAGGTCCCAGACCCAGGCCCCAAGGCGGGTCTTGAACCTGCGACCTTCTTGCTGTGAGGCAACAGTGCTACCCACCGCACCACCGTGTCGCCCATAAAAGTAATCCATCGATTTCTATTTTCCTCAGTTTGCTCGTTTGAGCAGAAACATGCTGCACACCAGTTCCCTCTGTAATATTTCTTTGCTGACTGACTGATTCACCACTCCAACATGGCTGCTGTAATTCTCCCGCCCCAGCAGCTGATGCTACACTGTCTGTGCCTGATACAGGTCATCAAAACCACGGGTGAAAAGAAACCTTTACAGGAGTGTACCTCTGTCCATAGCAAGGGTTTCAGGACAGACAGTTGGTACACAATGTCCAAACATTTGGCCTTATAAGATATTTTTAGGAGGATGGAAAAAAGAGACACCATAGAGGTCAAGCCCTAGCGTGGCAAAAATCTTAATCAACTGAAAAAGCTTTGCATCAGTAATATTGTTGTCTCACAATGTCCTTGCACAGAGATAACAACACAGAGTAGCCCCCCAGAATAATGATGCTTCAAAGATGGATTTTGAAAATGGATGTAAATTTAAGGGTGAAATTGGTTCACAATTTTCGAAAGTTTCTATTATGCAGAAAGATTGCTTTTCCGTTATAAAAAGAAATGTAATTGTGTTATACAAGTGTTGTCCTATGTTTCAACTGCTGCACTCACAAATATGTCCTGAAATTGGTATCAAAACTTCAAATAAAAACCTGGTAAAAGTGTTAAATGTGGCACCTTTACGACCTAACGGACATGTGTGATCTGCTTCAGCCATGCACTCCAGCATTTTTCCTGTACGGATGTAGGTCAGTCATTGTAGTTTGCTCTATAGAATCAGACGCCCCAGGCAGAGCAAAGCGAGCTGTTACCGTCTGTTTCCAGTCGTTGTGTTTCATTTAGCCGACCTGCTGCTGGCTGCTGCCTTTTATAATGACCACACACGAGGGTGGGATGAACCTTTACGTAACTCTCAGCAAGATGACAAACTGTTCCTTTAATGATGTCTAAAATTACAGCACGTTTAAATGTTAACTAACTACATCCGTGCACCTGCATCCCCTCACACGCACGCACACACGCATGCTGGCAAACACTGCTATGCTGATCTGATTATACTGAGTTCCCCATCATTGATCTTCCATCGTGCATTAATTAGTTTCCGGTTAATCACCGTCCTGTTCCTCCGAGTCTTGTTAAATGGCCTGTTCTGTACTCACCGGCTGAAACCTTCAGCAAACAGCTGGACACAGCAGGTTTCGGCTTCGGGCTGCATCCCTGCCCGGGGTCAAAGGTCATCGAAATAAGAGGGCAACATAAGCATTCTCCCAACCGTCCTTCAGCTCAGAAAGAGCCCTTCCGTCCCGCTGTCCTGTCATATTTCTGCTTGTTCTGAAACCTTGCACATCACTGAGTCAGCTGGACCATTTTGTTTCCTTAGTGTCAGTAATATCTGTATTGATCTTCATCCGCCTGTTCGCCATTGTTGTTGTTCTTGCTCTCCTGCAGCCTCAGGTCTGCCCCTAACACAGTCCAACATTTTATACATTTACCAGAGTACTAACATATGAGGTATATTTTTGACTCCAAACAAATCAATTCTGAATTGATCTGAACATGTGTATTTATAGTCTCCACATTGTTTCCTCCGCCGGATTTGCTCTGTGAAGCACTTATGTGGATCTTATGTACCGCTAACTGACCACTAGCTGAGTAACATAATATTTAATCAATGAGGCTGAGCAAACACAACCACACTGGAGAACAGATTTAGCCCAACAGCTGCACGCGAAAACCCCTCCACCCCTGATGTGGCTGCAGCCAATGATTTTTCCCACAACCGATTAATCTGCAGATTACTCTGAATAAATAGCGTCATTTTGAAGCCTCAGGAAATAGATAATCCATTCCAGGTCTCAGAGACTAAGGTGATGTCTACAAATGTCTTTTACCAATAGTCAAAAATCACATGATCATATCCTCATATGGGTGAGTGACAAATAATTTTTTGCAAGATAAGAAGGTCAATACAGTTTTAATCAGGTCTCTCACAATGTACAAAATGTACATTGTGAGAGACCTGAGAGACCTTACAATGTACATTTTGTATTTATGTTGGTTTCTTGTCATTTAAAAGTCCATTTGTATCATTTTTTATACAAAAATGGCAATTCTGTTTGATTTTTGACACAAAATGTCAAATGGTGTAACCGAAAAAGAACAATTACTTCTAAATATTGAATTCACCAAGAAGATAAACTAGTTGATATCATTGTGTTTAAGAGAGGTAAACTATCTGGTACCAAGTTTTTAGGGTAACACCACATGATTGTCCCACATACGGCTGCTGCTCCGTCGCCATCGCCCTGACGAACTTATGATATTGAGTTTCATAAAAGTGAGAGACTCTACTTACAATGACCATATGGCAGACATGGCCGCGGCACAGCTCCGAGTAGGAGGCGTACTGCATGTAGATGACCCAGCTGGCGATGAGGATGCCCAGCCAGGCCAAGAGCAGGTACTTCACCTTGACGGCCGGGAGACGACTCTGTGGGAAACACAGTAAGAGGACGTGTGCAAAGTACCCACATTGTACTGACAGCGTTGTTGGATTTGTGGCGTTGATATGTAAGCAGCACTTTATTGTTGCACATTACAACTGTTAAACAAGGCAACAAATTTATTTGACCACATTTTTCTGAAATGTAGTGTCTGTTGATTAGGCTGTAATAATATATAATCCATGAACTAAACATCACCTAATGATTCCCAGGCTGTTCTCATCTCACCCGTATCTACTATAAAGTGCTCCACTAGAGATTATAAAGTCTTCCTCGCTCATGTTTTAATTAACCAATGACTAAACATCAAATAATTATGAGCTACTCGTTAATTAAGGGATAAGCAACAGTTACTTATTCCTTTCCTGGAAACTACTCATCATGTTATGTTCCTTGCTATGCTATGTTCAAAATAAAGTGCAACTTCCTCAAAAATTGGGGTTACAGTAACTACTTAATACTTTCCACCTGCTGAGGCCTACACGCACACACACGCACGCACACACACGCTATAACGATTGAAAGAATAACAGCTGTCCTTACAGAAAACAGATATGTTAAATGTATCTTAAAGGTTTACTCCATTTTGTGATTATGATTTTATGACGCATCAGATTATATAGCCGTCGAAGCACATTTGATTTTTTTTTTCTTTTCTTTTTTGGATTTTAGAAAACAAAAGCAGCTGCAGCGGCGCCGCTCGGGTCCATACCTGCAGGCCTTTGGACAGAGGACAGAACAGCACCAAATGGACGAGTCTCCGCAAAACCCTGGGCATCATGAGCGAGCGTGTCGGGCGGCAGCGGAGCGAGAAAGCTGGGATTCCTGCCCGATCACATCCTCCCTGCTGCAGCCCTGCTGTCCGAGGCTCCGCCGAAACGCGCGCTAATCGTGAGAATTACGCGCATCATTTGGCATGATAGCGTCCTCAAGTCGTTTTCTTTTCTTTTGACAGCGCCGGGCTGACAAAGCAGGGATGCTGTCTAAAAATTGGTTTCATAGTCCATCTTTTTGGGGGGGTTTTGTTACATCAAAAAAAAAAAATCATTCGCCGGGAAAATGTACTAAACCGGATTCGGATGTGAGCTCCATATACGGACGTCTGGACGTGTTCAGCGTCCAGCTGCGATCACGGGCTGAATCCGATGAGCGTTTGCGGTGTCGACGGAGACACTAAACATGATTGTGACACATTTAGCCATTGGGGCTCCCGGTGAGCTCACAGCCTCTGTATCCCGGCGACTCATCGCTGCGCCGCTTTAAAGGGAAAGACGCACAGGCGCCGCTGGCTTCCTATGTTTTTATACCGCCGACACAAAATCTGCAGCCTGTATTATTCCAGTGGCCTATAAATATGTATGTATATATATATATATATATATATATATATATATATATATATATATATATATATACTCCTCTTTCATGGGCTTCTTGAAGACCTTTGTCATGACTTAAACGTGTGATCCATTGAAGCCTTGTGAAATTTCATGAAATGTATGTTATTCCTTATAATATATATATATTCCTTCATCTTACCTAAATGTGAGATATCTTGTCAGTCTTTCAAAAATATAAAATATTTATTGTGAGAAGCCTTGTTATAAATTTGCCTTGCTGACGTGAACCTTGCTGATACTTTATTTGTATTTTAAGAGCATTTTGAGAACCATGAAATTCTGTTAATTTTATACTGTATATTGCATGTCATCCCAAATTACAGTTGTGCTCATTCATAGTCTTTGGCCAAGAAATGAATTCTATTAGATCACATAAATTCATGAGCACAACTTTTTTTTTTTTTTCGTTTTAAATATATACACATGTTTATATACGGTTATAAGAACCAAAAATCATTTCAATGGGGTTTCTTCTTCCTCCGTGGATCTTGAGAAAGAAGTTAGCTTTGTGTCTTGTCTCATTGACAATGATCCTCTACTGATTGAATGATTTGTATAGTTGTGGATGGAGGGGTAACAGTATAGTAGCAATGTCACAAAATGTCACAAGACAGTTTCTGGAAATATATATATATATATATATTCTCTGGAGAAAGTAATCTAAAACAAGACCTTTCAAGTCTCACTTTCTGCTTCCTTTTAAAAACATTCAGAATGACTTATGTGTAACACTTGAAGGCTGTATTCACATCCATCTGCTGAGGTGATAAATTTTTCTGATTTCATTAAAATAATCAAGTTGAAGTTTAAGGGGCAGACCTCTGAGCAAGATTTGGGACATCACAATAGCTTGGAAGTTAATTCTGGTTGCAAATTCATTTTACAAACATGTGAAATGAAAAGTTCCCTGTATCCAAACACTAAAAATGGACTTTACAGTGAAATAGGAAGCTTAACTCCTGGATTTAATTCAGGAGTTGTTTCTTCTAAAGATGATCTAATCATGCATTTCTATTATGCTTGTATTTAATGTTTTATGCTGCAAAAAACGAAATCCCACATGAGACAAAGACCTAATCTCAACACAGGTCAAGTCTTTGTATCAGTGTTTAACAGTGTGGTAATAGCACCAAATTGGTAAACACAATGAGCTACAAAACAAAAGTGCAAAAAGAGAGGAATATGATTTATCTACAGAAATCAGACTTAGTGATCATTTAAAATAAGTGAAAAGAAATGAATGCAATGCAGTTAATCTTTCTAGAAAGTCGACAGCTTGTTTAATGAAGACATTTAGCAATGGTGTTTTTATTCTTGCTTGATAAAAGAAATGAATCAGAACAGCGTCATAAATGACCTGATTATTCCAAATATATTTAAGATGTTTACAACTCTGTGGTGCAGTCTCTCTAACATAGACTACATAACATTTTAATGACAACCTGCAGCACTTACAACTTGTTGTGCTAAATAAAGATACTTATTTGTATTTCAGTGAACTGACAGATTTTTGCTTTCTTTTTTCTAAACCTGTACAAACAAACTCAATGTTAAACAAAGTATGCTGAAGACTGTATGTAACGGTAATAAGATTCATTAATGAGTAATGTACACTTCAGTCATAACAAGACAGCACAGTGGCCCTGAAAACAAACATTGCATCTTTTCCCAAGTCCAGATGCAAGATAAAGGGAAGGGTCTTGACTCTACTGTCTTTGATTCGAGAATATACTATGTCATGATGCCCTGCACAATCTCCATCCGTTTCCTTTTTTCCTTGGCACGTTTTATTGTCATCTTGAATAAGCGGCAGTACAGCTCCATGGAGGCTGGAGTGTCATCATTCCCAGGCACGGGGTACGTCACCAGACTGGGGTTGCAGTTTGAGTCCACCACGCCCACTACAGGAATGTTCATCTTGGCCGCCTCTGTGATTGCCGTGTGTGGCTGAAACACATTGTTGAGAGTGGAGAGGAAGATGATGAGGTCTGGTAAGCGGACTCCTGGGCCGTACTGAGTGGGGCCGTTGGTGATGAGGCCCCCCTGCCAGTAGCGCGTATGGGCATACTCGCCACAATCCCTGGCAGTGGTCTCCACCAGGTGGCTGAACTGACGCCGGCGGTTGATGAACAGTATGATGCCGCCGCGGTACGCTATGTGAGCTGTGAAGTTCAGGGCTTGTTGAAGGAGCTCCGCAGTCTGGTCAAGGTCAATAATGTCTTGGTCTAAGCGGCAGCCATAGAGGTACGGCTCCATAAGCCTACGAAAAAGAAAATTGCAGTCTGTCAAAGCAGCCATAACAGTATATCAGTGAATTAACTTTAATGGGTTTTAGTTAGCATCTTACATGTACCAAGCTGTCGATGAAGTCATACCAACCTGTGCCTACAGCCTTTTTTATGACCGAGGTGCACTCTGGCGTTGAAAAGGTCTTTGACGGAGATGAGCTCAGACACACAAAAAAAGTCTGGATCCTGTAGTGACAGGTCCAACATTTTATCTGTGTGTAGGATAGAGGTGGAAGAAATACTCAGATCATTTATTCAAGTACAAGAATCAATACAGGAATTTAAAAAGTCATCAATACAAGTAAAAGTCCAGCATGAAAAAAATCATGCAAACACCATAAAGAGTGGTTAGTATTAGCAGCAATTAGTAAACTGACTAAATTTTTTCTATATGACGTTAGATTTTTAGAAATATACATCAATGTGAGAGTAGCATGTTATTGTTACTGCTGGGGATGGAGCTAGTTTAACTAGAGTTAGTTTAATCCAATTCCCAACCTAGGGGTCAGGGCCCTTCAAAAGGGTCAGTAGCAAAATCTGAGGGGGTCATAAGGTGATCAATGGGAGAGAAAAAAAGTTCTGCTGCACAATTTTCTGTTCTGGTCCCAGTTTTTTAAAACTGTTGACGTTTTGTTTAAATGATGGATAATCTGAACATTTATTGAGAAATAAAACATAAGTGAGGGGAAATCTGTTTGGAGCTGTTAACTCAGACACGTAAGACGTCAAAAGATTCCATCTTTACCAATGTATTGCAAACACCTTGTTCCATTTCCTCTTTGATAAACATGCAGCTAAAAAGACTAACGCTGTCAAATGTAGTGGACAACAAGCACGCTATTTCCTTTTAGGTATAGTGAAATGTAAATATTGCTAACATTCTGTATACAAAACACAGTACCGAGCGGAGTACAGAAACACGTCACAGCCGTTAACGTTGAGCTAGCATTAAGCTACACCGGTTAGCTCACCTAAATGGTCGCCAGTCTGGGCTGGGGGTTCTTTGATGGACGCTGCGGTGCAGTAGTGATGTCCACCACTGGAGAATCCCGTCGTAGCGGCCCGGGAGTGCCGCAGCCCCCAGAGTCCTTCACATGAGACACAGAACACTGCTGTTAACTTCTAACGTTACTCGGATGGCCGCTACTGACAATAGCTGAAAGCTAAGCTGCTTGTTTTCTCCCTTAACAAGCTCACATGCAAAACAACAACGCCGCCGCCCCTTCTCCCATTCGTGACATAGACACAATAGTCGACAATGTAGTTACTGTGTTAAATAATTGACATAAATTTGTGTGAAGAACACGTACCTCTCGCCAGTGCCCGGACTGCCATGCTTGCTGGATTACCGCAGAAGGTCAGTGAAGTGCGCATGCGTGTTTCAACTCGGTTCTTCTTCTTCGCTTCAATAGCAGCCAGGAGGAATTTTATCACCACCTATTGCTACTGAATGTCTACGTTTTCTTTTTTATCGGTCCTGTCTCTTATTCAGCATACAGTAGGTGAAGAAATATTTAGCACAAAGTCAGGTAATTAACCAATATGGTCAACAACACTTCGATTTATTCAACACTAAATGGATCAACCTAGGTACATTGATCTTGCATCGTGTTAGAATAATAGTGTGCATTACCTACATTATGCATATAATCAATTGCAATAACTAACTCATGTATATAATAGTAAGACCTAATGAACCCCACTCTAGTAGCTTTGAAGCTTTGTTGTTGCATCAAATTAAATCCTATCCTATAATGAATTACAATACGCATGTTTTTTTTTAATTAACTTTATTTAAAAAAAAAAAACTAACAAAATAAACAATCTTACAGCTATTACCAATGATAGCGTTCCTAAAATAACAATTGCAGTTCTTTAAAACTTAGTTTATTCTCTACCAGAAAACGAGCAGGAACTAATATTGTCATAATACAGCCAACCTAAACCTCTGAACTCTGATTATTCAAGAGCAACATGACTAATGAACAATAGCTAGACAATACAGTAAAGAATATTCAGAGTTCCTGAACTTTGGCTTCAAGACTGGGAATGGCCAAAACTGTCTGCCACTTTATACATATAATTTGCAACATTAAAAAATATAAAGTACAACTAACAGAAAAGAGTACTTGGGGGAAAAAAGGCCAAAATCCAAAACATACATTTTCCAGAACCCTGTGTGAACCTTACACAAATAAAATAAAAACTTGAGTTCAAAATCAATACTAAGCATAACCTTATATTCTAATATGAAACCATATCTATGCATGTTTCAAAGTTATGTGTTTAGTTATACTCTGCGGGGAGCTTCCACTTCTCCTGAAAAAGAAAAATCTCAGTTTACTGTGATTACTTCACTTGTGGAATAATACGTTTCAATCTAATCACATACCTGTTCACCGGGATAAATTGAAGCTTTCTTTTGACATGTTCCACAGTCTTGTTTTGAACTGGAACCCTACTCCAAGAAGCTGTCACCTGCAAGTATTAGTTTAACACAGAATTCACTCTTGATTTGACAGCCATAGTACAACAAATATTCTAGGTTTTCTTGAGTGAGAGTGAGAGACTGTGAAAAACATGTTAAATCTCTTAAAGGGATATGAATAGTAAATAGATGGCTGTTGTCTCTCTACACAATTGTACCTTCTTGAATTTATCAGTCAGGTACCTCATGTTGAACCTCCTGCTTCTCTCCTCTGTAGAAAGAGCTATGCAAGGCCTGAAGGTGATGCCAGGGTCAATGGCACGGGACAAAGACCTGAGCAAGGCAGAGTGGGACATGCATCAGATCACTCCCCGGTCAATAGTCAGTGCTCTAAAAATTCTAAAAAAAAAAAAAAAAAAAAAAAAAAAATTTTCATAGTCCCTCTTCAAGCCTGCTTGCAATTAATAATACAAGTTGGAATATTACACATTAGAAATCCTCAATAAAGAAGACTCATTGTTGCTTCGATTCCACTCTTTATTACACAGATGCACTTAAAAGACACAGCATTTTTTTTTTATCTGAAAGAGTAAAAGAAAAAAAAAACACCTCTTACAAAATATTTACAAAACCTGGCAATGCACAGCATGTTCAGTATCTTTTATTTTTTTTGATAAACAAAAATAAATAACTTTTTTTCCTCCACATAGGAAATTCGAGAAAACTTTTACAAGACAGAAAGAAATTAACACACTAAATATCTAGTCTAATAAGACAGAGGAGTAAATGTGTGGCTTTTGTGGAATCTGGAACAACATTTGAGTCATTGACTGCTGAACTGGCTTTCATTGACAACATAGTATTAAAAATGTATGAATTTAATCTACACAATGAACTAAGGGCTCTGTGTCTGAAAACAAAGTATAATTTTGGGGGAATGTAGTATGTTAATTATGCAGTGATAAATGAGAAAGGATACAAGATTGGATTCCTGCTTAGATATCTAGTATCCACGCAAACACCAAGACAGCATACATAGAGGGGCAAGGATTTTAAAAGTGTACCTTATTTTGGCTTATTTTCTCTTCATGTGCAAAAGTTAAAATGGCTATCCTGCTGGCAAGGTGAGAGGGGACATTTTCTGAAATGACCCTTTAAAGCACCAGATGAGGGGATTGACTTAGAGCTTCAGGAGCATGTGATATAACTAAATGGCTGATATGACATAGGGAAAATTTAGCCAGGTGAGGTCATAGCAAACTACATTATGCTTCGTTGCGAGGGCCACAGTATTTCAGGGAGCTAGTCAGATTTCAACTGGCAACCCCACACCAATATGAAAAGGCTGGGTTAAAATACACGTAATAATTGATTTGTTTTTTCCTATTTATTCATTTAATTCACCAAGAATATTTTATTTTAATAATATTGGGTTTTGAAGTGTAGGATTTTAACCAGTTGCTCGGCATTAAATCGCTCATATGTTTAAAAGTTTATTTTCATGATATTCATCTTCCAATGATTCTCTTGATTAGTTGAAATGCAAAACATTAAAAAATAAATCAGAATGCCCATCACAACTTTTCCTCATCTTTATGTCTTGTTTTACTTACCCAGCAATCCAAAACCTCAACATATTCAATAAGAATCTGAAATAAGAGTTTTTTTTCCTTGAAAAGAAATAGTTGGTGATTAATGTTTAATTGCTTCATCTTCGAAAGTATTTTCAGCAGTCTGTTTTCAGGGTTACACCAAGCTGTACAGCTGAATGTGGATGAGTCCAATCTAATCATTTATTACCCCTAATGAAGGCAGTGTAGGAAATATTACATCTGTAATAGCGACTTGTTAACTTTTGCACATAAAAAAGTTAGTAAGTAATTTCTTTTAGGTAAATTGCAGGAGACTATGTATAACAGCATGTATTTTCTGTTGCACAGGTACTTTTGGAAAAAAAATACATCCTAATTTTAAGCATTAGAACTTAACCATTTTTTAATCATATTACAAGGTTTATTTTCCTGGTAACCTATTTTTACATAAAATGTATGGTACTTCATGTGTCAGTCTGCCTCCTGAGCCAAAAATGCCACTGTATTGCTTCTCGTTGATATCCGAGATTCGGTGATATGAAATATTCTCAAAGCACAAAAAAAGATTCATGATGCTGCTGTTGTGTTACATAGCTGTATAAATGTACAAACACATTTTTTCAAAAATGCCTGTTTTGTTTTATCTTAAATCGACAAACATTCCCTTAGAGCCTATAAATGAACTTGATCATAACCTACATTATATTTATGAGCAGGGCAAAACCAAGTAATGAACTTGTATAAAAGTTGGATTATGGTGCTATGTGACATAGTGGCCAAAGAAATACTTACAACATGGAAAAGCCCTGCTTCTTCTCTGGATTTCTCTTGTTGCCTGACTCACAATCTGTCTCGTCTATAAATTCTTCCTCTGTTCTTTCTAGGTGTACTTCTTTATCCTCTATCTTCACACTCTCGCCCTCTCGTTTCCTCTCACTGGGCAAGTCTGCTTTCTCCTTTCCCTCGCTCCTCTCCCTGCTTCTGACCTGGACGTGGTTGGTTCTATCAGATTCCAGCTCAACAAACACACTCTTGTCCTTAGACATGTGCACCATGCTGGCAGCCTCTCCTTCAATAGGGCACTGGGACATGTGGCCGGGTGCGAGGCTGCGTGTAAACGACATCCCTGGGAGCTGCCTGGCGGCAGACAAAAGACTCAAAACAGGCGGTCGAAACATGGCATTTACGGTTTTCTCTGTGGAGCAGGCGAACGGTGTTCTGCTGGTCCCAGCAGAGGACCAAACATTGACTGGAGTCTGTGATTTAAAGGCAACTGCCTGACCTTGATACGGAGAAGTTGCCGACACGGTCTCGCTGGTTTTGGATGAGGTGATATGGAATGGAGTTCGACTAGGTGTCCTTGTGTCACTAGTGGGGAGTCCGAGGCTCTGGCGCCACTTGAGGGCCTCGGAGCGAGAATGAGCAAGGTTGGGACTCAAAATTGGTCGAACCCTTGCCGTCTGTTGAGTAACGCTACGGATATCCTCTTTTCCAGTGAAAGGCATTCTTTGTTCAGATCTGGCAACCCCTGCCCCGTCCGCTGGCTCCAGAAGACGGGGGCTGCAGGTCTGGGCCGAGGACAGACACGATTGTGCGCTGACAGAATAGACAGAGTCGTCTGGTAGCAAACTCAATGGCTTTGGGAGTGGCGGCCAATCTTGAGGTGTTTTACTTGTGGGACTAATCAAAGGAGATCGCCCAGAAAGGAGAGGGACACTTTTTCTTGGAATTTCAGCCAGCTGATTTTCCTGTTTAATGTCTTCGTCTCGAATTGGGGCACCAACCATTCCAGTGCCATTCCTTGACACCTCTCCATCTTTACTTCTCTCTGCAGTGGAAACTTTCGCCTTTTCAGCCAGAAACCTTCGGATCTCTTGCTCAATGCTATCATCGCTGTCTACTGAACTGCTGTCATCCTTTATCTGGAAATTAGTGTGAGTATTGCACGGCAATGCGTCCTGGCCCTCGGTCCCTTTAAATTTTTCAGTTTCACAACCATGCATATTATGCTCTTTACTCTTGTTAGGTTGTTGCAAAAGTGTCTTTTTACTCAATGTGGACTTGTCTGTCATGTCACCTTTACTCTTGTGAACCTTTTTCAAAGCATTGCGCCTGGAAATATCGGGTTTTAACTTTTTGGCTTGCAACGCATTCGCTAGTAGTGGTTCTTCCTCTTTGAGGCACTTCCTTGATTTACGCTTTAAGTCTGTCTTTTTCTTTGACTTCTTTTTTGTCTTGAGCAGGTCTTTTATAGCCATGTCTAGGTCCTCATCACTGTCAAGTGAGCTGCTTTTGTCTCCACTTTGATCATGGTTGTGTAATGCAGTTATTGGCTGTGGTGGACTTCTCTGAGAAAATACAAATGGGTTTGATTCTTGTCTATGCTCGTGTAAAGGTTTAGGTGCTGTACCTTTAACATCATCTATCGCTAAAACAGTGGAAATGATACGGCTTTCCTCTTTGTATTTTCTTCTCTGTGTCAAGGACAATCTTGAAGGTTTCTTTTCAGTTACAACTTGTTTTGTTTCCATCTTATCCGGCTCATTTATATTTTTTGGCTCTTGTGTCACAGTGGAGTCGGGCGACTTGTGCATTTGCGCCTTCTGCTCTAGAAATTTCCTGATTTCTTGCTCGATCCCGTCTTCACTGTCAATAGAACTGTCATCACTTTCCTCGTCCGGGCAGTTGTCGGGAAGTGAAGACTGCAGGGATAGTTCACTGCAGGCACAGCTGCTCAGGCCTACGCTATGATGGAAGGCCACGGGCATAACAGTTTTTGAGATGTCCAATATTGCCTCGGCACACATGAGCTCTGCAGTGGTGTTGGCCTTTGGAGGGACAGTCATGGGTTGCTCCTTATAAGTTGAAAGTAATCCATTCCCGTGACCCCTCTGGCTATCAGAAAGTGTGTTCTTGGCTACAAAAACAGATGGCGGTAGAACAGATTTTACTTCTTTCTCAGCTCTGTTCTTTTTCTTTTTGTGTTTCTTCAGGTTTCCCATGCTAGTATTTCCAACTGCCTGTATCACTGATTTACTTATGGGTTTTTGCCTGTGTAACAATGGTTTCAGGATGCTCTTCTCTTTCTGCTGCTCGAGCTGGTAGCTGCGAATGGCTTCTTCAATCCCATCATCACTTGTGGAGTCAGAATCCTCCTCAAACGCGTGTGGCATGAATGCTTCCCTTCTGTTCTGTTGCACCTTTTGCTCCAACTGGTATCTTTGAATAGCCTCCTCAATGCCATCGTCACTGCTGGAGTCATCAGAATCTTCCTCCACATCAACAGTGACTGGAGAAATAAATTTGCTCGGGAGGCCAATTGTTTTAGAAGGGCTCTTTGTCTGCTCCTTAGCCAATAGTAAACTTTTGGCCATTTTATTTGACTCCACTGTATTAAATGTGGTTTCATTAAGAAAGGCCTTGTTTTTGATATACTTTTTAATAGGTACAACAGCTGGTGCTGTGATGACCTCCGTTTTGACACTTTTTGGAAACTGGTTGTTTGCAATCAGAAATGTATTGCTGTCAGAGTTCTGGTTGGAAACCTCAGGAACAGGTGGGTTCCTTCTGGGAACTTTGGATGTTTGGAGAAAAGTGGTGCATGGTTCAGCCTTGCGTTTGTGACCGTCCTTCTCCTTCAGGTATTCCAATATTGCCTCCTCAATTCCTCTGTCTACAGAATCGTCACTGTCAGAGTCACTGCTCTTGTGGTTGATTGGGGAGGAAACGCATTCCTGCTGGTTTTCACTGGGACTTTTGGACTTGGACTTGGCTCCCACGAAAGAGCCCACTGCACCCTTGCAGACTTGGGGATGGCCTTCCTGTCCTGATAGCACATTTCCCTCGATCTCGTCGCCCATCTCGAGTGAGGACTGGGTGCTCCTCAGGCTCTCTATGATCATCTGGACCTTATCAGAGATAGGTGTGCCTCTGGTGGACAACTCGCTGTCAGACTCATTGAAGCAGACTGGAAGGCTAAAGCCTCCAGGTGGCCCACATGTTCTCCATTCTGTGTGAGTCGCTGCAACAGGAGGTACATTCATCAAGTACATTCTAGTGAAGTAAGATGAGGTCCTGGACCATGGGAGTGCGGCCGCCTCCGTTCACAATCACATTGTTCAATCTGTGAGGGAAACAAACAAAGAAAGACGAGTGAGTCCATTCACACTGAGAAGTAAAATCCCATTTGCAGAATTGTTGTGTTCATCAAATCATTTAAATGGCAGTCATTCTGTATCCACATGATATGTAAAAGGAGACAATTATTTCATTGCAATATTGCAAGTAGGCCCACTCAGAAATGCGAAAAGATGTCAATTTACTTTAGGGAGATTTGATGGAAGTTCCATAGAGGCAACTACTACATCCAAAATAAACAAGTCACAATTGCGTTTGTTATCATTTAATCTGTTGATTATTTTTCATAACGAGTTTCTGAAATGTCAGAACAGCACAAAGTAAGGTTTTCAAATTGCTGCTTACAAATCAAAAGAAATTCAGCATGTAACTTATTACAGCCAACAGTTTGAAAAATAGACTAACTTAGAAATGCATTGAAACTTACACAAGTGAAGATATCAAAGCTGACATCTACACATCTTAAACATATAATCAAATAGGAATTTTAGGTGCACTCCTGCCATCAAGTGGAGGAACTTAGGGTGACCAGTTTCAGATCCTATTAATGTGGTATCCTATTATTGTGACGGTGCTGTATGGTTTGGGAAGATTTCCCTTGGTGCTCATTTTTGGACAATTCATGAAATTTCTGGGAGACTTGAGATCCAACACTGCTTCTTCCGAGTCCTTTCCTGTTTTTATTTTATCTAGATCCCACATTATTACATGATAATTGAGCCCCTCATATGTACGGAAGGAGTGTGTCCTCTTCCATGGAGCCTGCCATGTTTCTACAGTAGTCATTAGGGACAGACTAAACACCGTCCACATGGAAGGGGAGGGTGAAGGAAGGGGTTATTAGTTGGCTGCTAAATTCTTCTACATTTTTTTTTTTTTTTAAACACACACTGGTCCTTTAGATCAACAGTCAGGTGCCTTGATGAATGTTTAAAAAAGGTTTTGCTTGCTGTGATCTTTTTTCAAGAGCCACAGTCCTAATTTTCAGTAAAATGCATTAAAAATTGAAATTTAACATAAGGCTTCAGCCATCTGTGTTAGTTGAATAAAGTGGATATCTTCAACAGGTGGTCTCTTTGGTAAACATCTCTGTCTTGATGGATAGGGGTTTTCTGTTCAACTGGAGTGAAGGTGTGCAACAACATCAATTACATGAGAAGTGCGTTATGAAGCGATCTTCTAATGGCCGGTATGAACGGGAGAACTGATTACAGCAAGAACAACACATGTCAGGCCTTATTGGGTCACCATAATTTCAGAACAAAACTTGAAAAATTAGGAACCTGTCCTTTAATTGATTATTCTGGCACTCAAAATGATGACAACGTTGCTCGTCATATTGAATTTGTAATGAGACATTTGAACCCAGGACTACTATGTGACTGTCCTGTGCCCAAAGTTCCTACTGGTGGAGTATTCAAATCCTTTACAACAATATAAAAACTGCATTACAAATAAAGGTCCTGGACAAAAAAAAAAAATACTCCTACATCAATACATTATTATTTCCAATAGCATAGCCTATGCTTTTTCCAGGTTAGAATTTCATCCACAATAACTCAGATTTTGTATACTATAAGTAGTTACAGTATCACTCAGTTTCTTTGGCAGTGGGTGGCTCAAAGTCACAGAGTGATGAAAATGAATCCGAAATTAATTCATATGGAGTCTCATCAGGGTCATTAAAATTCTTGGCTGAAGTAAACGCTATTTTGCAGAAGACTTATTAAAACCCATCAGCTATCTCCCTGTGGTTGAGGAATTCTCCCCAATATCACAGTTGGCTCAACAACAGGCTTTTTCTATTCAGTAATTGATTAAGGATGTACCATGATTACTTCAGTTCTCAAGTATGATTATTTGTGTCTTTCTTACACTAACCTTTTTTTTTTCTTAAACTTTCTGCGTAACTTACAATATCATCTAAATAATTTATGTTGTATAGACGTGTAGCAGTAGAACTTGCTATCCTAGTAGGTGTATGAATCAGAGGATAAAAATAAGTTGAAAAAAGTACACTGAGAAAATCAACATGATAATTAATTCAAGAAAGTTAATATTGAATTAACTTTCTTAAATGAATGAATTAACTTTCTTAATTTAAGAATTAACTTTCTTAATTTAAGAAAGTTAATATTGAAATCGCCAAGTGAAGAACACATTTCCTCTTCTTATATATATTTTCCAGTAGTCTTAATAAAAGTGATTACGTCATAATCAAATGGTCTAAAAATGCATACAATAACACTTTTGCCATAAAAATAACTGAAAATTTTGAGTGAATCCATATCCTTCTCTGTTCCTCCCGTAGGTAATAACAGTAGGAAAATAAAACAAAAAATACTTGATAATAAGAAACCAAGTAAAACTTAAGCCAAGTTTCTGAATAAGCAATCTGAAAGGGTGTGGTTTAAAGTGCATTAACTCTAGTTTATCATAGCTACTAGGAAGACTATGGATATTCAATTGATTACTATCAGATTAGTTTTGTGCAAATGTTTAAACTGGTCTTCATAATAGTGTCAGGATAAACTTGCATCTTTTACAAATCCTCAGGATTATAATCAGCATCAAGATATACTTTGTAAATACATACATTATTTATGTCAAAAGGAGCTGAGAGATATAAACGTGCCTTACACAGGAATGAGTCAGTTATATTGATATTGGTGGAGCGATCCATGATTCAGTAGAAGCATCTGGAGTTGAGGATGGTGAACAACGAACTTGCTATACTTCAAGTAGGCAATGTCTCCTTTTGGTTTTGTAGCTCTGACTAGGGAGAATAGTTATTTCCTCTTCAGTCTGACGCTTTCTGAAAAGTCTTCATTAATGAAAAAGTTATTACCCCTGCGGTTCTTTTTTTCAGGATTTTTTTCCTATATCCTTGAACCAGAGCAGTTTCAGTTCAATAGATCTTGTATGCCCGGTGCGTGCATAATTTCCTATGTAATGTCCTCTGAGTTTGGGGTCAGTTTTGAGGTGGACAGTTTTCTCTCTTTTATTTTGCTATGCTCTGAACTGCCATTGTCAAACCCTGTTGGAGATTTTGCTTTTGGTTTGCCATCAATGACCAAATTATTTCCCCTGGATTGCTTTTCCAAGTAATTCCGTTTTCTAGCCAGGTTGTTAACAGATGTTTGGTAACCAGAGAGTCTGTTATGGCTCTGATCCTTTTCTCCTTGGCACACAATTCCTCCACACCAGCTTGAGTGTACCGCAGACTGGCTTTTAGCTCCAGATTACCCTTGGACATGCATAAAATGTCCTTAACAAGACCATCAATACCGTAGTTTACCAAAGTCTGCACAGGTGATTTGTAGCTACTCTGCTGAAAGCAATTCTTTGTAAAGTCTTCTGCCACTGTAGCATTACACAAACCACAGAGAGTGATGTATTTACTTACATCCCACCACTCCATTTACTCAAGTTGTACATTACTTGAGTATTTCCATTCTACTTTATACTTTTGACGCAACCTCATTTCAGAGAGAAATATTGTACTTTGTACCGCACCTCATTTATTTGACAGCTTTAATTATTTTTTTTAAATTCAGATTTGACATCAAGTTATATAATTTTATATTCTAACTATTGTTTGTTTTATATTAAAAAAAAGTGCCGTGCATTTTGTGTGAAAGGTTCTATACATATTAAGCTAATTATTATGGAAAGATAATACAACTATATAATAAAATGCAGTACTATTACTATGAATCCACCCAAAGCATCTGAAAAAACTTCTACAAGAATTGAAAATCAATAAAACGATCCTACATGTACTTGTTATTGTAGAAACAAAATATCTCTAACCAAAAAGCACTCCTAATTTTGATATTTTGAACATATGTTGCTGATTATTTTCTATTTTTACTTGAGCAACAGGTTCAATTGGGGACTTTTCGTTGAAGAGCTGTTTTTTTTTAGGAAGATTTACTTAAACAAAAATGATTTGAATACTCCTGCCAGCACTGAGTAATATACTTTAGTTACTGAAAGTTGCAGCCTGCAGCAACAGCCACTAGTGTGCTTACACGAACAAGCTTGCGTAAAAAGGACGTTAACCCCGCGGAGGAGCTGCTTCGCAACGAGCTCCACTTCGGCTAGCCTCGTTTGTATACCCACCAACTAATGTAAATCCTCCCTTCCAGCTCCAGGATGCAGCCTGCAGCAGCAGGGAGGGGGGACACGACTGCAGCCTGACACCCAGCGACAATAAAACCCTAATTTTATAAACGTACTAGTCTCAAAATACAACCCCGCGGAAACTGGTAGAAAACAAGTAACGAGTGCGGACGCCCTGCAGATGTAACTGCCAAAAATAAACCGATGCGAAAACGTAGATTAATGCCAACTTTAGTTTTGACATATCATGTGTACAAAGAAAGTTTAGGCAGACAACATTAATGACAAATTCAGTACGTTATATAACGAAACGTGTTGTAGGCGTGCATTTTTTTTACCCGGGGACGTTTTCCTGTTCGCGACAGAGCAACCCCGGTTGTCCCCGTATCCCTCTAGCGGCGCGGACTGCACCGATGCCCGGCGTGCAGCGCTAGGAGACTCCGCAGAGCAACCATGTTTCTTGGTTACCGGCCACGGTTGTCAAAAAACGAACCGCGTTCGGCTGTTGAACCCGCTGAAAAAACACGAGCAATGCAAGTTTAGGCTCGCGTACGACGCGGAAATTGGTCACATTTGTCGGGGTGGAAACGAGCGAGGCGAACCGTCGGCGGGGATAACCGCGGGTAGTCGGTGACTTGAAAGGCACAAGCGGGCCTCCCGGCTGCTGCAGCCCCGGCATTTTCTCCCGCAAAGAAAGCCTTTGTACTGAGCCACGGCGAACACTCCTAGCGTCGGCTATTTTCACACAGCTTAAAGTCGCTAAAAACGAGACAGCACACAAGTTCAACTCACCTGGATGTGCCACCGAAACCGAGCGCTACAGAAAGGGTGCGTTCATCGCTGCGTTGTTTTAGCCCGTCGTGGAGATATTTGCGGGTCCGTCACCGGCTCGCGCCGCCCGAAGCTCTCGCCGTCGAGTCCCCCTCCGACTGCCGGGGCGGACGAGCGTCCTTAAGCCCTCCCTGGGTCCGGCCAAGCACGGACCCTTTTCAAATATGGCATCACCCCCTTTTTTCCTTTACCCGGAAAACATGTTCGCTCACGTCTTGTATGACTTTTAAGTAAAAAAATGTTCTAAATTTAAAATATCAATACGGTAATTGTTTGAATGAGTCATTTCCGTGAGCAATTTATTGTACAATAACAAACATTTTTTTACTATTAAAAGTATAAGATCTAAGAGGACTTAATAGGAACTACCACGTAAGCCTTATTATTGGAAAAGTTTTATCTCCCAGTGGCAGATTATGAATGAGACAACCCCCAGCAGTGGTGGAAAGTAACTAAGTACATTTACTCAAGTACTCCTCTTAAGTGCAGTTTTGAGGTAGTTAACATTTAGCTTTATATTTCCACTCCACTGCACACATTTCAGAGGGAAATATTGTACTTTCTACCAACTTCGTTTATTTTCTTACTTTTCAGATTAAGATTTAATTATATTATTATATTGTATTATAATTATATAATTATTCTAATTATAGTTTAATATTCTAACTGCTGTTTATTTTATACTATATAAAGTGTATTATGCTTATTATTAAAATATGTGGTACACATAATATATTATAATGCAGTACTATTACTACCCCTGAAAGTACCAAATTCTCTACATTGATAAATTCAATTGTATGAATGAACATTATGAACATTAATTCACCTGCAAAAAATTCATATACACAAATGCAGTGGTAGAAACCAACTTGGTTCACATACTCAAGTACTCTACTTAAGTACAGTACTTTACTTGAGTATTTCTACTTGCTGCTTTGCTACTTCATACTTTCAATCCACTACATTTCAGAGATAAATATTATTCTTTCTGTTCCACTTAATTTATCTAACTTCTCAGATAAGGATTTTACATAACATCATATTTTAATATTTTCTTGTTTCTTTTGCTATGTATTGCACTTTGTAGGAAAGGCACTATATAAATAACACCTTATATAGTATTATGGTTTACATAAAAATGTATAAAATAATGCAGAACTATTACTAAGAATCCACCTTAATTACCTGAAAATGCTCCACATTAATTCACATACAGAAATGCAATATATTTAATCAAGTACTGCCTATTAAAGTACAGTTTTAAGCTCCTTAATGCTACTTTATGCTTGCACTGCACTACATTTCAAAGGGAAATATTATAGCTATAGACTATTATCACCTAATATTGTGTCATCTCATGGACTTTCAGTTAGTGCTGTTACTATGGCAACTTTGACACCTTTGTGCAGGCAGAACTAATAGCCACTTACAAACAATAGTAGGTAGAAACAAAAGTAGGTCCCACCCCCAATGAAAAATTAGGGGGTGTTCCTATGTCCACTTCTACACCCTAGCACTAAGTTAATGAAAATAAGCCCAGTATTTTGTTTCCTTAATCCAGTTCAGAAACAAACAACAATGCCTCCTTGGTGGAGGCAATTTATTTATATGTTCACAACTTAATGCTTCCATTAGGATTTTGACTAGTTCTATGCCGAGTGAATGGTACCATGTATAAATTAAACTAATCTATCTATCTTCCTGCAATATTATTAAAATGGATGTCAGCACAGGTAGGATATCATTTACTATAAGAGAAAGCATTATGTATGATTTTATCAGTATTATTGAGAGGAAATGCAACTTTAATTTACAATAACCGTTACATTAATGTTGAATTAAATTAACATTTCTGTGATTTTGCGGACTCTCTCCAGCTTAGTTTAACAGCAGTATGTTATTTAATAAATGGATAAAACATGATTCAATGTGTCTTGCTTTATGTTGAGCTTAACTTTGAACAAAATAAGATAAGATGAAGTCACACATAAGGTTATATTCTTTGTGTGTCAACTTTATTTTTGTTTATTTTTGCTTCTGTGTGCTACACCTGTTACAATGTCACAATCTGTCCTGAGGGTGGCGCCAGAGGAAAGGCAACATCACTGAGTTTTATCAGGGCATGATTGTGATGGGGCTGGTGCTATACTGTACAGTTTGAAAAACAAGATTTATACACCTCTTTGCAGCTTTTATGCACACATTCACAGATTCTGCAGCAATACATGCAGCCAGCTGTCCATTCATACTGAGTGTGACGTCGTATTCATCTACTGTTTTATATACAGCCATTCTAGTTCTAGACAGTTTGGGTGTGTCTGAAAGGAAGAGCCATTGTGCAAAGACAATCATGCTGTTAAAAAGCACTGGTTTATTTTACACATGTTTATTCAGAAGCAACTCATCAATGTTAAAATGTAATGTGAGATAAATCATGATCTCACTTTGGCTGTTTTCCAGAGAAATGACATTATTATTTCCACGAATTGATAAGTAAATCCACAAAAGACTGTTCTGTAAAACCTGTTTTACAGGTTCTAGAATGTCAGACTGTGCACCAAAGTGCACATCCATCCTGTGAGTGCTGCATCTTTTCAGGTTTTATTAGAGACACATGGGCGTAGCTGGCAGGCATACTGATAACTGTTTTATGGGATAGGGCCTTATATGTCGTATTGAAACAGGGCTCCCCCAGATGCCTAAGAGGCTGCCACTAATAGGTTGTATTGATGAAGCCAAAGTTGTCCATGCTTTTATCTCCTCAAGACGGGACATTTGTGTTGTGTTCCTCACAGGGATCCCTAGCTGGATGGGTCTGGTACATTCAGAACAGCGCTGTCTAGATTCAGTTTTCTCATTGGCTCGCTGTCTCCTTCATGGAGCAACTAAAAAGTCCCGCTACCCACATATAAATATACATACACATTCAAAGTCTATCTACTGGAACGGAATACACAAACCTCCATGCGCACCCTTAGATCTGCCAGCATCCTCCTCCTCCAGGCCCCCTGCTAAGCTCCACACCACAGGGGGACTGAGCCTTCTGCTCTGCTGCATTACGCTTGTAGAGCAGCTTTCCCAAAGATCTAAAGGCAGCAGCACAGACCACAGTCTCTTAAAAAAAGGCCTAGAAAGCTCTCTGGCTGTGGGCTATGCTAAACCACAGGTCTGTTCACATAAATAAATCAATAATCAAGCTATCAATCTTAAGGCTCGCTTAAGGATATCTTAATGGTTCAAAGCAATAATAAGGAAGTTAGTGGGGTATGTAGGCTACAGTTTGGGTTAGGTTTTTCATTGACCTAATTTTTAACATGAAGAATCCATCTTTCCCGAGAATGAGCCAGGTGGAACTGTAAATAGGAGACATTCTTGGAGGGATTGATAAAAAGAGGCCTGTGACTCAAGCGAAATGTGCAAATTGCAATCAGGCTGATAATCCTCAGCTTGCACTTAAAAGGTCCCTTATCATAGAAAGTGAAATTTTAAATGCTTTTTGCATTATAAGAAGGTCTCTGTGTTAGAAATACTGTACTGTGTTTCAAAATGTTCATTCCACAGAGAATCGCACACAGTCTCAATCTGAAAAATGTGCCTTAGAAAGAGCACCAGGACTTCTATGAAGTTAATTAATGAGACAGACAAAAAAAACTACCTGTTCTTTTTGGAGCTCAAAAGAGATGCTTGGTGGAAAAAGTGTCAAAGGAATTAAATTTTAAGCAACTGGACTTTTTGGCACCCCTGATAATTATCAACCTTTTCCTTTATAAATAATTGGTTGTTTGGATCTGCAATTTAAGTTAAATATATCATATAGTAGACAAACACAGTGATGTTTGAGAAGTGAAATGGAGTTAATAGGAGTTACAGAAATCATTCAATAATCTCTGAAACAAAAGTGGGCATGTGCATCTATTAGGGACCCATGTTTTATTGATCTGAATACCTTTAGCAGTTATTATTGGAACACAAAATTTGTTTTCTAAGTTCATTGATCCTTGGCATGCATGCACAGGTGAAGCCAATAATGTGAGAGGGAATTTAATATGAACAATTGCAAGTTGTTCTTCTCTTTCCTTTTCCTATAAAGACTGGCAATCAAACAAAACAAAGATTGTTCAACATCATGTTTACAAAAAAGCTATTTTAGAGATTTCCGCTGTCAGTTTTCACTGTGAAGATTATGGTAAGAAAATGGAAGACCAAAGAAACAGTTCTAGTGAAGGCCTGGAGTGGCAGGCCAAGAAAAATATCAGATAAGCAGATGGGGAAGGATGGTAAGAACAGTCACTCACAGACCAGCTCAAAACCCCTGGGAGAGTATTGTGGAAGACACTTGAGGTATGCTAAAGCACATTTACACAAGCCAACTTCATTCTGAAATAAGGTGCTGTGGATGTTTTGGGGCTGTGTGGCCAGAGAACGTTCTGGTAATCTTGTTAAAGTTGAAAGTCTGAGGATTCCAGTCAGTTCCAGCAGATCATTGTTAACAATGTTCAAGAATCAGTGACAAAGTTGAAGTTACGCCGGGGCTAGATACTTCAACAAAACAACAACTCTCTGCAGAAATTCTACTAAGGCATTCATACAGGGGAACATGTAGAACATTCTGAAATGGCCATCTAAATGCCCAAATCTGATTATTATTGAAAATCTGGGGTGTGATTTAAAGCAGGCTGTTCTTTCTCGGAAACCATCAAACCTGACTAAACTGGAAATGTTTTGTAAAGAAGAATGTAAAAAAAATACCTTCAACCAGAATCCAGACCCTCACTGGAAGCTATAGGAAGTGTTTATAGGCTGTTGTTTCTGCAATTAAATATTAAATATCTATTAAATATTGATGTCATTTTTCTGTTGGGGTTCCCTAATTTATACCATGCCCACTTTTGTTTAGGTAATCATTGCACACTTTATGTAAATCCTATGAGCTTCATTTCATTTCATTCACTTCTCAAATATCACTGTGTTACTCTACTATATATGTTTAACTGAAATTACTGATATATAATAAATATTAAAGATGTGAATGATCAAGGATGGCCACACTTTTTTATATGACTGTAAAAGAATGTTTATACTCTTAGTGAAAAATAAATAAATAAATAAATAAATAAAAGAAAAAGATCTTTTAATGCTCCTTGTGTTTTGCTTGTGCAGACAAAGTCAACATGCCCCCCTGGAGATAGTTTTGTGTTACCACGAGAAAGTCCCAGAACACAAGGAGACAACAGACTGTAACTGTACAACTCTGAGTAGATACCGTTTGAGATCCTCTCCGCTGAGAGCGCGAAAAAAATGCTCTTCCTCCAATTTTTGACCTCTTGTTCACACTAACAATATAATCCCTTTAACACCAGTATCCACTAAGTGGTTTTAGTTGCACCAATGGTAATGCAACTAAACTGCTCGGCCCCTATGTTAAATGGCAGCACTAAAAGCACGTTGGCATTACCCTGACCTTGAGATGCACTTTGCTGGGTCATTTGGCGTTTCCCATTTACATGCAAATGAAGAAATGGTGGGCTAGTTGTTTTGGTGATAATTGAGTCAGACGTTGCAGCGCGAATAGGCGTCAGAGGACCACTTCACTCATTTGTTAATAAATAAAAGGCATGATGGGAATACAAAGCAGACGCCCTTTCCCTTCCTGTCTCTCCTGGCGCTTCTTTTCCGAAAATAACGCTGTCAGCTGTGGATGCTCAGCCGTGCAGGCGGAAAGGCACCAAAGAGGAAAAAAAAAAAAAGAAGTTCAGCACCATGGACAGCAATTCTCCACACATAGAGAAGAAGGAACATTATACAGCTTTAACACCTGCAATATATATATATTTATATATATGAAGCCTTTCACACCAGCCTCATCATAATTCTCACCATAATTTATATAATTCGATTATTTTTTGCATGTCACATTTATTTTTTGGCACCTTCATATAGATCAATTTACCTATAGACTTAATATCACAGCACAGTGCAATGAATGTTTCATTTTTAAGCTTTACATACCATATTAAATCTATAATTCGATTTAGCTGATTCCCCTCCCAAAGTGTCCTGTTCTTATGCTTAAAAAATCTTCTACAGTTTTCTGGAAAGGCCATAAATTAAACCAAAGTTGCTATTAATCTAGAAACTACATTAATTTCAGCCACGTTGTGTGTGCTCATTATCCAGTGAACCTGGGGGTGCTCATCAAAGCTGGAATGGATCACATGAAGTCTGTAATTTAGTGGAATTTAAAGAGAAAAAGATGAAGCCAGTAGAAACAGAACATGTGCTAACCGAAAGTTAGAGCATGATTTAGGAAAAAGACTGATGAGAAAAGTACCTGTACAACAGCTAATTCATCTCACTGGATTTGTGAGAACATGAAACCTTATTCAAAAAACAGCAAATGATGTGGTCCGAAGGGAGAAGTGATGCATTTAGAAACACAGCTGTGATATCTAGGGAAAAAAATAAAAAATAAAACATAGATTAATCTCAAACAACATCTGTTATGATCTCAATGAAACACGATTTATCACACCCAGCATAAAGCAGACTTGATTTGATTAGGGCTTATGACTAAATCCAGGTTAATTTATGACACTTTACCTTTAATTAATTTTCATGAAACACAAAGGTTGCCAAAAGACATATTCTACCACCTGCTAAACTAAAATCATGACCGCATTTAACAGCAATTAAAGTTATTGTCCTTCCCTTTATAACTACAGTACATTATGTTTGAAAGTATTTTTTTCTGCAATGCTCCAGCAGGTGGTAGTGTAGACCTGTGTAAGAGAACAGACTAAGTCCCTCCTCAATCATTGGTTCCTCACAGACAGCGAATAAGCATAGTTTTGAATGTGCACAATGTGAGCATAGATCCGGTTAATTTCAATTTGAAAATAAATACAAATATATGTAATCTAGGAAACTCTAAAATTAAAATTTGATTGGGGTCTCTTTTAATCTGCAAAACATAACATAACATGTAAACATAATTATTTTCTTTGTTATATTGAATCTGGAGGATCAATTTCTCATATTTTTTGTTTGCAATGATGCCTCCCATAAAGCACTGCGTTGAAACACTGCAACTTGATTCAATTCCAATCACCTACAAGAAACAATTAGTCAGTCAGAGTGAGAGCGAGGAGCTTTAGAGACACAAACCAGTAACACTTCATGTTCTGCTGAGAATCACAGCATCAGCACCTGTGGTGATCATAAACATTTCATAATGGAAACCTTCCCTTCTCTCACTACAATTTTTTTTTGGTTGCAAAACCTCCATTGTGAAGCTGGATTTCTCATAGGAGACATCCAGCATTATATTTGCCATAACTCCTGTGGTGTTGCTGCTGTAGAGGGCAGCAGAGATCCACTGTGGAGCCTCCTTGTTGATTTATTTATTTATTTATTTTGACATTGCAGTATATGTAGTATTCAAATGAGCGAAAAGGTACACCGCAAAGTTCAATCTTAATTTGTCTGTACTCATTCTGCGCCGCCTCCTTAGAGGCGCTTGACAACCTGATATGATGGCTGATGTTTATTAACCAAAATGAAACTGATCCAGAGCTCCAAATGCGACTTGGCAGGGCCATTATTTTTCTTAATGCACCTGTCAAACACCAAAAGTGTACATGTCTAGCTGGAATGCGTGCGTATGTGATTTCAGAGCCGGTGGTCTGGAAAAAGCAGGCAGACACCTGTTTACCAATATACCTGTCTAAGGGAGGCTATAGGAGGCAGCTGCTGCTTGTTTGTAGCTAGGCTGCAGCTCCTTCGTTCAGCCGATACAGGCGACAGTAATCATAAAGCAGGGACAGAAGATATATCACGGTTTATGCAGCACATATGAGAACGAACAGCACTGCAGCGGGTAGCAGTGACAGGACGTATATGTGCAGACATAAAGATACTTTAGAAAAAAAAAAAAAAAGGACGTTAAGAGGCGGATTTACAATGAGATGTAAAAAGGCTTGAAGATGGTGTTCAGAGAGAAAGCCAAGACCCCAACTGTGCCCCCGCTCCCACTCAGCACACATGCACATATGCAGGTCTACCCACACACAAACAGTGTGGTCTAGAGTTAGGAAAGAAAAAACAAAAAAAGAACAGCATATTTGAGTAAGTAATAATTCTTACAATATAATATCCAGGCCCTGGATGCACTTTGGCCCTTATTTTTGCGTGCAGATGGCAACGTTTTGATACTGTTCCTCCTGGACACAGAGCCTATGAAAAAGCTATGCATGCCATCTGCACAGCCGTCAGACAGCAACTCTGTGGAAATTTTTCAAAACTTCATGCTCCGGGGTTCATCAACAAGACTGTCAAGGTGACCAGAGCGAGGCGGCCCGCGACTTCTTTTTTCCTTCCTCAGAAAGGCAAGGATGTGACACAGAGCCATGAACACGCTCTGTAGTTTCGCTGCAGTGCGTGAGTTCACCACAAGGCGGAGTTAATTCCTCACAATAAAAAAAAAAAAAAAAAAAAAATACTCGGTGAGGCTGAGAATGTCACAGAAACGTGCAAAGTGTTTCACAAGAAATGCATCTTGGCGAAACATGCAAAAACGGTTAAAAGCTTTCTCTCTGGTGCTGGTATCAAAAGTACAGAGTCTTCGGGACCCTGCAAAACTGTGGTCATGTGTACAAAAGCACAAATGCTGAAATCATTTGTCTAAGGATGCTTTTACACCAATAGCAGGTGGTGCACATCAACATTCCATTGGAACCAAAGAAACTTAGGTTGTCTTCATTAGTGTGAAAGCATCTCGGATGGAACCTAAATACGCATAATAATAAATGTTTGTAGGTGTAGAAGCAGACCACACTGGAGCCTATATGCTACAGTTTATAAGATGGTATTGACCAAATAATCAAAATAGTTGTGTGAGAGGGCCCTAAACCATGCCTGTGAGGGTCATGAGAGTAGCAGGAGTGAAACAACAAACACCAGGACTCAAATACAGAAGAACTAGAACGGCGCTCGGAGGGAGCAGACTGCTGATGCCAATGGTTTGAGCTACAATCAGTAATTGATTTCCATACAAGCATACACTCATATGCCCTATAAAGTGTTTGTAATGTCTTCACCATGGTGCATCCTGTAAAGCCCTTAGCCACCATTGTACCCTTCATGGTCGAGAGGCCCTTACTGGCTTACATTGGCACACTTTCATCTACAGAGCCATCTTGGGCTTACTGTCCCAATATTTATGTAACTATAGCTCAAGATGAATGAATCTTGATCAATCAATCTTGATGTCCACTGTAGTCAGCCAGGACTCTTTCATGGACTTTGCACCTGCTCCCTTGAATGCACTTTAGAGGAATCTGAACCTCAAAGAACTGATTTCATTTGGTGCATTAAAAACCTTTTCAGGTACTTGGAATCATCCACATTGCATTCCTGCTCCTGTCTTAGTGTAGTACCCCGTTGTCTTACTCCTGATCTCACCAGATTGCTCTCTTCATTTTATTGTTGATGACCTGTTGATTGACTGACTCATTGATTGGTGGATTGATTGGTTGGTCGGGTTGTACCTTTTTATTTTATTCTCTCTGCATTTTGGCTGCTGTCTTGGTCTCTTGTAAAAGAGATCTTTGTATCTCAATGGTACTGACCCAGTAAAGTTAAAAAAAAAATACAGCAGTTCTAACCCCACTGATAGCCACCAGGACAGCAAAACAACCATTTTGAACATTTTGTATGTGAGATCCAACCCCGAAATGTAGCAGGTCCACACTTGGCCATGAAACCATACTGCAATGGATTCATGAAAATCAGCCTGTTTTTTTTTTTACCGTAATCTCGTTTTGCAGGTAAACAGAAGGGAAAGAAAAAATGGCACCGAAATAGAAAAGCCTCCTTGGCAAAGGCAGCTAATGAGGGAATAGAGAACAGGTGAAGGGAGGCGCAGGGAGCAGGCCGGGGCTAACGAGGTCGGGGCGAGGCATGAAACACCCCATAACACAACTGTGACACACTGATGACAGGGATATCCATGGAGAACAGCTATTAAATATCTAGACTGAGACATCCAACATTCAGTAAAACACTGAATCTTGTCCCAGTCCATTCTGCTGTATACACGGATACAAACCTAATAGGGTCGGAATTCATGTTTTATGATTGATTAACATCCTGGCAGGTTATTTCCCCCTGGGTTGATCTATTCTGGGAGTGAATAAAACACAATGACCTCGGCCGTCAGGTTTGACATGTAGGATGGTTCACTGGTCTTTGATATCTTATTAACGGGAATATGCGTCATGCAAAGGCCAGGAGAAGCTGAGGGCACAGCTGCAGCATCACATTTTGGATGAAAAAGAAAGCTGTCGCATCAGGAGTTTGTTTTTTTTTCTTCTCCTTCTTCCAACATTTATTTATTGAATATATTAACAACACAGATGGATATTGCATAAGTTCTATTTTCCTTCTCAAACCTGCCCTAGGCATCCTGCTGACATGAATATAAAACTAAAATCTGCACAGAAAGACACATATTTGTATTTGTTTTTTTGCACCATAATACCAAAAAATGAGTAAATAGTTAAAAAGGTTAAAAAATATATACAATAGAAAGTACCCAGAGAAAAAATAATGCTTATTCTAGGAAAAAGTGAAGATAAAATAAAAAATAAAATAAAATATTCAAACTAATAAAATACTCAAAATTTACCCAAAAATGAGTTACCAGCAGAAATTAATATTGTAAAGAGAATTATTAGAATTAGGGGCAGTTACTTAAAAAAAGGATAGAAAAGAACCCTGTATAGAACTGATTTTGGGAAGAGTAACTCATTTGTAGTAGTAGAAGTTTCAAACAAACACTAAGTTTCATATGTCTCTTTAGGCAAATGCCATGCATGTTACTTTTTTCACAGGCAGTATTCTGGGATGTTCTGTGCAGCAACCTCAGATGTGTTTCTAAAAATCCCAACATAATCAAGAAGGGAAATCTGCTTAATTCAGCTCAGCGTTTGTGTCGTGTTTAATTTGCACTTGTGTGCCACTCAAGGGAAAGTAGTATTTCTCAGCATGTTTGCTAATGACCAACAAGTGAACACGAGTGTTTGCCCTCGTGCATTCCTCCCTGTCCCTTTGCAGATGTCTGCGTCTTTCACAGCAGTGTTCATATTTGTTATTAGAAATGTATGCCCTTGCCTTTTCTCCAGGACTCAGGCCATTGTAATGCAACGTGGAGGCCATGCTGCTTAAGCACTTTTCATTCTTGACCTCAAAGACAACATTCAACAACAACAGCAGTCTGCATGGAGCAGGCCTTGCTTTTTTTTTTTTTTTCCTTTCCTCCATTTCGCACCGCCTGTCATTGGATGGCGGCATGTGAAGTGAGGGAATGCGATTGTCTGGCACTGACAACGTGTGGGAGGAGGTGGACTACGGAGGAGGCGAGTCTGACATTTCAAGTTCAGACTCAATGAAAATGAGTGGCACGCAATGACAAACGACGGCGGGGGCCATTATATACTTGTTTTAACTTTATTCAATCGCGGCACCACCAAGGAATTCATTAGCTCATGAAAAAATACATTTATCTCTTTTATGAATTAATTCGTCGTAGGTCACCCAGAGACAGGTGAGATAAAAAAGCTGATTTAGCCAGCCTGTCATTTTTAGCCAAAAGTTTGCAATGACCCCTCCAGCTTTGAGGACGATGTCATGTCAGGTAAACACTCAGTTTTTCGAACCCCAACAACTCTCCAGCATCTCCACACAGTGGGGTATTGATTAGAGAAGAAAATACATGTAATTTCTCTCTCAGCAGGTCGGCGGTGCCCAGCTGTCCTTCAGACCCACTTTTATCTGCTTACTGCAATATTCCATAGAGACCCAGAGAAAGAACATAGCGGTGCGCTTTCAACACCTCCCCTCCATGGGGAATCCGTATATGATAGGTTCCTGCCATAAAAATCACATGGCAGCAATGAAGTCCCCCCCTCCCCCCCGCTCCACCACAAACGTCTCCACTCACTTACCCTGTCATTTGAATAAGATTCATCTTTTTGCAGGATGACGCATATCATAGTTAATCAGCATTTTGCATAATACTGATTTCCTGCGAAATGGAAAAAAAAATACTTCAAAACTTCAACAAAACATGACATTAGAGAAAAAATAAGTATCTTTCTTCACAAAACTAATAGTGGCATCTTTTCTGTTCTATTCAATGGCATATGTCTGAAATATTCTGTACAATACATGAAACTAACATACGATTTATGATATGGACTTTGCACATGAAATCACTGTACTTATAAAGACGTGTTAGAAATCTCTACTGCTGGACAGCGTAGACAGGATTCAAATTGAAAGATAAATCCAAAATAATGAGAGAAGAAACAAAGACGGGTGACGAAGGGTCATTAAACGGTTTGATGAAACCATCAAATGTCTTATATTCAGTGCATTGTGAGGAATTCTTATGGGTAGTGACGGACGATGTACTCAGATATTTGACTTGATTAAACATAGAAATGCTGTTATCGATGAAAAACAAATCACTTAAAAATATATATTTTGAATTAAGAATGTTATTGAAGTAAAAGTATTATCAGCACAATGTATCTAAAGTATCAACACTAGAAGTACTCATTATGCAGACTGTGTCATATGTCAATTCAATGTTAAATATTAAAATCTTCTTCTGAAAAGTAACTTAAGCTGTCATATAGTGAAGTAGAAAACATAATCATGTGGAAATATAAAGTAGCATTTAATGAAAACCCTCAAGTGAAGTACAATTACCTGGAAATTGTACTCAACATACTTTCTGCCACTTTTCACAGGCTTGTTTTTGCCCTGAATGCAAGCAACATTCATTTATCCAGTCACAGACAATGAGGAAACAAAACATTTAAAAATAGCAGCATTCACCTTCATGAACAGAATAAGGTTTTGTTTCTGAAGTTACAAATGTCCCGAGTTTCCAGCAGTTGACGCGTAATGCCTTTGGGTATGTTTGCGAATTTCAAAACATATCCATATGTGTCATACGGCGTCCCCATGGGTCCTTTATTTTTTTCGTGGAAAGCCATCCTCTGGGGCTTTTACAACCACTTCCAACCTCATTATAAGCGGATGACATCATGTGCGGCACTTCCTTTTTCCCCGAAGACCCGAGTGGAACAACGTTTCCATGAACACTGATGTCACAGGAGACTCGGTTCAATAGGCCAACCTATACACATGTGCACATTATCGGTGGAAAGTTGGGAAACCTGAAGCTGGCCACTTGAGTTAAAGCCATTGGTTCTGGATTATTTTCTATCATAAAAAAATGATGAACTATAAATTTTGTAAATAAAGTTGTTAAGGATATACTTGATATAGAAATCAAAACGCGTACAATGAAAAACGATTTTTGCTTTTATTTATATGACTGAAAGCAGAAATTTCTATGAATAAAATTACTGTCTGCAACTAAAGGTTATTGTTATTATTGATGAATCTGATGTTTATGAACTCTCAATTAACAGATTAGTCGTTTGGTCTATAAAATGTCAGAAAATGTTTTTCACTGTCTCCCAAAGCATAAGCTCACATCTTCACGTCTTGTTTTTTCCTGATCAATAGTCCATGACCCAAATACATTCAGTTTATGAAAAGAACTGAAAAGACTGAGACAGAAACTACACTTTAAGGAGCTGGAATTAGCTATTTTCTGTTTATTATCGTATTGATTAATTGACTAATTCTTGTAGCTTAAAATGAAAAACCAAGAAGAAAATTCATCACCACCCACAAAAATGTACAACCACAGTGTTTTGGTCCAATAGATTGTATTCAGTAGATTCAACGCGTAAACTGAAAATAAAATTGAAAAAGTAGTCAGAAATGCCAACCAGTATATAATGCGTCCTGATCCAATAAAATGTTGAGATTAACACAGATGGACATTACCGCATGTCCTGTTGGGTTCATGGCAGCCTGCAAGAAAATGTTTGCCTAGACGATGCTGGACGACGTGACTTTTAACCAGAATGCCCCTGCGGGTTCAGGACTGGGATTGGAGTGAAAGGTTGTCCATTAAATATGCATGTCACACTGGGGGCCAGTGGTAGTGTAAATGTGAGTGTGTGTATGTGTGTGTGTGTGTGTGATGGGTGTGGTGCTGAGGGATTACTTGAGACCTGTGAGACGTGTGGAGGTGTTGTCTAAGAACACTCTCATTCTGTGAGTAGAGTTGTGCTCTCACCGTTCGAAAGCCATGCAAGTCAAATGGAAAATGCAAATCCGCGATAGCATTTCGTTTTCGTGCGGTGCAGTGTGCACACAAAGCTCAGATTGCATTTTCATGTTCAAATGCACAATTGTTTGCCAATATAAAAATGGAAATTGAGGTCAATTTCGCATTTAATATTCTCACCTATCATGACGTCTCCGTCATGACTTATGCAGGACTGTCACTCAGTCCGAATACACTCACAAAATGTACCCCTTCCTCCTCCTGCTTTCTCTCTCTCACCCACAAACACACACACACACACACACAAACACACACACACACATCATGCAAATATGAAGATAAACCAATGAACATCTGACCCTGAAAGAGCCTAAAAGGCATATGTAAAAGTGTGGTGAAGGCGCAAGGACACATAACAATTTCTAAATTAGAAATTCTAGACATTTTATTTATTCATTACAGTAAATGCTTTAATAGTATATGCCTAGAAAGGAAAACTAGAGTCCCACACCGCTTGACCTTATTTAAAAGAGAAGTGGATAATTTTTACTCTAAATTATAACACTATTTTATTAGGGAAAGTGTCGATTGTGCAGTGTAATGGCTATAGAATAATGACACATCTACATTTAGATTGGTTGCCTATAAGCCGGCGGGCATGATCTCACAGGAAAATGAAGGCTGGATTTATGGCTCAAGATTAGATTAGACAATAGATTAAATTAATGCATTAATGAGCTAATGTTTTCTCCCACCACACACACACACACACACACACACACCTTAAGCCAACCCCTCCTTGTTTGTAGTAAACAACACTGCTACTCCAACTGTTGTAATGTAATTAGTGCACAGCACACGCCATTACAATCGGCAAAAGCCTGGCCAAAAATTCAATATAAAATCGTGACAATTACAAATGACCTCTTCAGTGATGGAAAGCAATCTATTTGCGTCTGCAACAGCAGTCCATAAAAAACGGGGGGTCCGTAAATCATCTCAGCTTCTTTATCCTCCCTTTAGGTTTTCAGTGAGATTGTGACTAATATATTTTAAATATTATAAAATGTTTGGCTACCCCACATCCAGCAGACATACAGTAACATTAGCATCCATTAAGAGTCATGTTTCAGTCCACTAGCTGCTAATTTCTTCTGTCTGCAGTTTGGTGCCGGACAAGCTGTGAGCAGTGAGCTTATCAGAATATTGTGGCTGCAAATAGAGCCGATAACGAGAGTGGACCCAAACTCTAAAATTATAATCCATGACACCAAAACATGCTGAATATTAAAAAAATGCTCCATAGAGCTGTGGGCAACTGTAGATTTAAATAATAGGTCTTTCACCATGACCCTTTCCACATCACGGTAGCCACATATGTCACATTTAACATGAAAAATGTTTGATTTTTACTATTTTTATTGGTACAGAGTGCAATTTCTGGTGGTCTGTTTGCTCTGCCCGTTCTGGGCTACTGTAGAAACATGGCAGTGCAACATGGTAAACTCTCTGTTTAAATTTTATACTAATTAAATTTGACCTATGATTATTATATTCCATTTTTACAAGGTCTGTACTGCTAGATGCTACTAACCCCCCCTCTAATTAATCATATCACTAAGAGGGGGCTTGCCCCTTCGACCACGAGAGTGACATTGTCAGGGCCTGTAGCTCCTGGGAGGGTTTCTCAAGGCAAACCGGGTCAGGGTGAGCAGCCCCCAAGGTCTCTGTGCATCGGCTTCAACAGAAAAGAATGCCCTTGCTCAGAATCTGGGAATCAAGACTCTGGGGCTTTCGTCGTCTGGCTCAGTCGTAAAAAAAAAAAAGAAAAGAAAAGGGGCTCATGCCTCCACGTAGGCTCATAACCTGCAAGGTCAGTTGAAGGATTGAGTCCGAGTGGGGTGGGGGGTGGGAGGGGTGTGTGACGGGTGGACAGCTGGCTTCAGAAAAAACATTATTAGGGCATGAGATTGTAAACGATTAGGCTAGTTTTAACTTTAAGTTTTAACTTTAGTTATTATCACTTTAGTCATTAAATTATTTATACTTTGTTACACACATTTTTAGTTTTACAATACAAACACATGGCCAAAAAATGGGGAAGCATCATCTTAGCAACATCCCATAATTAAACTTATAATTCAGTTTTCCATTGTTCTTTAACAAAACTCAGAATACATCATTTCCATCCTTCTTTAACCAAACTCAGAATACATAAGACTTAACTTTCAGTTAAGCCTGGACACTCCTTTACTGTAGTTGCAAGATGAGACACATCTGGCATATGTAGAGACTGTCAAAAGCCCCCAGCAGAACTTCTCTACATTGTTTCCACATTCAACCTACTCCATGACAGCATCATGACAATTCAAGATTCAGAAAAACTAAAAAAAAAAAAAGAACTCCAGGGGAATTGCATATGAAGTGTGAAATCTCCACTGCAAAACTTCCCTTGTAGCTCTACTGCAGTGCAGCCTGCATAAAATATATAAATTCAGCTCCCGCAGCAGGTCAAAGTATTTATTCCTTCGCGCTCCATCCTACTTCTATGTCATGCCATGTATATATCGAGTCTGGCTCCAAGGCAAAAGCTTTTAAGAGTTTTATCTATACTTATGTGCATTCCTACATTTTTCAAAGTGAAACTGCCACAACACTAGAAGGAGCCAATCCATTAAGTTCTCCTCAGAGGACAAAGCTTATCACATCATTTCTAATGCGCCGTCTGGCTCAGGTGAAAATGGGAACAAACATTTAATCTAGTTATTTATCAACTTTTATTATGGTTGGAAAAAGCCCACACAGGAGCCTAGTAAGATTTTATATTTTATATTTAGAAAAATAAATACATTTTAGAACCATTTTATTGTAGTGATAGTGGGGAACTAATATGCAACAGGGGTTTGATCTAATTTTTTGTTGTTCTACAACTGATCCTGACAAACATAACACATATTGACTCAAACATATGACAAACGCCATTCAATAAAACACGGACATGCAAGTGCTCCACTAATACAGATGAAATCACTGGTTGGTGGTTTGGGATAATGTCACCTCTCTCTGCACTGCCAACCCTTTTTGGCGGTTGCTAGGAGACAACACTGTAGTGCCTAAAGGTTTTCAGAGATAGTGTAATGTTCCAGAGCCCTACTTTTTCGCTAGTGTGAGAAACATGTTTGAAAGGAGGGAGGTTTTTTTTTTTTTTGATGTAGCTGGGATCCAGCCAACACGTGACGGTATGAATGGCAGATGCCATAGGCTACTGAACCGTGTGGAGGAAAGGTTTTGCATGATATAGAAATGTAACAGGCAACTTTCTGTCTTATGAAAATGCCAGAGAATTTACGCTAGAGAACATGATGATTAAAATAAACACATATCCAATGCTATGCTTTCTTCTTTCTTTCTGCCAGTGTTGTATTGTAACTTGTATATCTCCATCGGTGGGGGGCAGTGGAGATCTTTATCAGGTTGACGCTCCGTCATTGCGACTTTGCTGTTCTTTTTTTATCTCCCCATTATGTTTAAATTTTCAGTTTTATCTCTTTCAAACTAAAAATCAAACAACAGTATTGGGAACACACCAGACAGGTTTTTGGAGACCTACTGCTGTCCGCTTTGGATGAAAGTGGAATTTCCCAGGAAGCCTTCTTGTGTTCATGGAAGCCTTTAAAAAAATCATAACCAGAAAATAGTACCTAGTTGAATCAGCTCTGAATATTAAAACTGTTAATTGACATGCAATTGCACTCTTCCATGCGTGTTACTTGTTTTTCCTATTTTATGTTTGATCCAGCCGGGGATCAAACCACTTGATACTTAGGGCATTTGCACCCACGTGGTATACACTTCAACCATTTTAGGACTTAATAGAGTGCTGCATGGATGTAGTTTTTGTAGGCCAAACAGGAAAAGAGTCAATGGGATTTTTTCCATTGGATTTTGGATTATTGCAGAAAATGAGCTTTATGACAAACAAAAGTTCATGACACTTATGTATTTTGTTCAGCGAGATGATCTCTGCAATGGAGCACAAGCGGTACGTTCAATAGCAGTATGTTTGCGAATGTTCGATTAAACGTTTGCAAACAGTGGAGATGATAAGAAGCAATGTTTTCATTTAAGTCATTTACATTTAGCTTATCAAACCTTATCTTTTACGAAAGCCTGTTAGAAGGACAAGCCGACACACCAATGTTATTCTAACTTTAATATCAAGGTAAGTATAGATAATTGTTTGTTTCTCTCACTTCCCCGAGCCTTCTTACTTGCTTGTCTGAGCCATAGTATTAAATGAATTATCCCACCTGAAATGTTCCTCAACTCATCCTGAAATGCGAGTAGATAAAGTCACTGATAAAGAATAAAAGTTTGATTAAAATTGTTTAATATTGCTCCAGAAACATCAGAAAACAGTGTAATTGATCACACCTTAGGTTTGTGATTTGTTTGTATGTATTTTATGCATTAATTTATGTTTTGATAGCTAATCAAATTGATCATGGTCATTGATCAAGGATGAATGACAATGATTATTTTTGCAGAGATTTTGTAATTTTGACAAAAAAAACATAATGTTTTCTTTATCCACTCTCCTCCTGGCCACAATTTACAACATACACACATAAATTTATTTACAACTTTGTAGAGTGATTTGTTCTGATTTTTACAATATGTTCAAAATACCAAGAGAGATTTACTGGATTTGAATGTGCAGCCTCTAATTGTGACTGCATCTGTCTCCTCCTCATTGACTTCAATACAAAGATTTTTTTAGGAGAATCAGAACGGACCTCTCTTTTAAACTGTTCTAAACCAGTGTCTCCAAAATATTTACTATACAAATAAAAAATCACCCCAAAACTTTGGTGAAGTCCTTACAGTGATAATGGTCAATGTTATTTTCTGATAGGAGCTACTGTTTTGTCAGTTGAAGCTAAAATGGGAGACCAGTGCAGAGGCATAAAAATGATGTTTTTCTCCACATTTCTGTATGCTTTTACCTGCAGTGCAGTCGTCGTCATTGGCAACCAGCTCATGTTGCTGTGGTAACCTAACCAAACACACACACACACACACACACACATATTTATTTAATAGAATTTTTAAAGGTCATGTGTAGAGTAAACCTGTTGAAGGGGCATAGGTTGCTATTTAAATACTTAAAAAGAAAAGATTTATTGGTTGTTTGCTCTTAGTATGTAATACTATCATAAATTTACTATTTGTTTGAAATTTCTAGAAGCTCATCATAATATAGTATACACTTAAGAAGGGGGCCCATTACATGTTTAATATCCCTCTATCTTCACTCTGCAAGACATTCCTCTGTGCCTTGATTTGTTGTAATATCAGATAACCTGTCTTCCTGTAACCCCAGTTCACACGCTGGATAAACTTGTGGAAAGTTTCCATATCAATGTCAAACAGAAAATATGTAGACATAAATCTACATGTCAACATACCATACAGTGTTTAAAATGATTCATTAGACCATTAACGGAAACTATATTAACTATATTATTTATTGTGTATTAGCATTGCACACTAGTTTGCAGTAGAATTTTCTACACGGTAGAAATAGTAAAACACAAATCTTTCAAAGAATAATTCCTAGCCTAAAAGAACAATTTCTAGCATGGAATATTTGTTCTTTGAGATAAGAGGCAATTTAAGACCATATCTCATTATTCTTATCTCCAGCTGATGCATGATATCAAGTTATGTAGAAGGGCATTTTAGTGACACAACCTTGATGTGATGTATATAAGGGCTGTACTCTGCCACTGGAACTTCACTCCTCTGAGTCCAACATTCAAGACACCAGCATGATGAAGTGCCTCGTCATCTTGTCAGCCCTTGTGGCATTCTCCGAATGCCTTGTTAGGTAAGTCTGAATTCTTGAACGGCAATTGTCTCTTTGACTTCCTCAACATTTTGATCCGGAATACACTAAATTGAATGTAAATATCTCTATTTGGTTTTCCTGAGGAAAACCTGAAATGCTGTCTTTCTGCATGATGCTCTGATCTGTCACACCTTTTCAAACTTGCAAAAGAAGCTGAAAGTTTCAGATGGTTTCATTGTATTATCTGTTCGATGAGCAATAAAGGTCAAGAAAAAAATATAATAATAATCCCCCCCATTAATTATTTCAGGATTCCTCAGATTTATTAATTGACCCTTGGGTAGGATCCCCTAGACTAAACTAGCTATATGAAGTAGTTCAAAGTTACAAAGGCAAGTCATCCATATTTTTATGAATAGTAACTAAACATAGTTATAGGAGTCAATGCTGTAGATTTTCTGAAAAGAAATTGTACTTTCACACATTTTGACTTTTCATACATTGCTGATAATAGTACTTTTTATTTAAGTATGATTTTTAATACAGGTTGAGGTATTACTACTACTGTGAAAGATCTGAGTACTTCTTCCACCACTGTGTATGCAGGGTACCTCTGATTAAGGGAAAGACTGCGAGGGAAGCCATGCAAGAGAAGGGAGTGTGGGAGGAGTACAGGAACAATTTCCCATACAACCCAATGGCCAAGTTTTATCAGACTGGGCGTGAGTCAATGACCAACGATGCTGACGTAAGTCCAGACCAGAGACTTGTTTTATAATTCTAAGACATACATAGGCTTAGCAGGAGTTTAACTTTGACTTCTTTCACCTGCAAAACTTGAAAACAAGAAATATATCTGCATATTTGCTGCTAGTATCCGATTAAACGTTAACCTTCCTTTTGTGTTGCTCCCTTCTAGTTGTCCTACTTTGGTGTGATCTCTATTGGCACCCCTCCCCAGTCCTTCCAGGTCCTCTTTGACACCGGCTCCTCTAACCTGTGGGTCCCTTCAATCTACTGCAATAGCCCAGCCTGCAGTGAGTGACCACTGACATTATGCTCACTCCAAATAACTCACTCAAGTACTGTATATGAATGAAAAATGAGATTTTTAATTGAATGCTTTCATTTCTTTATTATTCTCTTTACTCCACTACGTTTGTTTGACGGTTAGAATTTAACCTTAAACCTGCAGTGCAGGAACTTTTGCATATGAATGAATAGCTGATCCATTCAAGTCCCTGTTGCCAAATGAGTTCACACAGTGCTGATTAAGCCTATCACCGCCAGGTAAAGCCTTCTGTATTTCACAGTAGACTGAGCTCTTTAATCCTGTGTGTGTGGCGCACATTCCCTGCTGCCTCGATGTATGCACACTGCAGGCGTAACAGAGGCTTCTGCCAGCTACTTCTTGGTAGCCCTCTGTTAACTTGAATGTGGGTAAAAAGGAAAAACATTTTGCGGTTGCAGTTAATCCACCATTTTACAGCTGCAACTATACATTTAGCATGTAATTACTGTCTCTCCACCAGCAGAGGAAGACAAAACTAATATTAATATTTTACATCTCACACATTATCTTGTGAAGTAAAAAGCATAGATTAAATATAATGCATATACATTTTATAGAGCTCCACTTCGGCAATGTTTAAATGCTTTTTACACGGATTCTCTATGCCAAATGAGTAAAACAAGTTGACATGTGTCCAAGTTTCTTGACATGGTCATGGAATGCATATGTGAAAGAGATGTTGTTCCTCTGCAGATAACCACAGGAAATTCAACCCTACAAAGTCCACCACCTACAAGTGGCTGGGCCAGCCACTGTCCATCTATTACGGAACTGGCAGTATGACCGGTTACCTGTGCAGCGACACTGTTCAGGTAACCAAAAACCCCCTGGAATCACATGCATAGGTTGTTTAGTCTTCAAACAGGTCACAGGTGTGAATAGTGGTAGGAAGTGACTTTATACTTCCCCTCCACTACATTTCAGAGAGAAATATTACATTTTTTATTATTATTTCACTTATATCAAATAAACTTTAATATTCCTTATCTATATTGTATTAAATCACTGATAATTTCAATTCAAAATAAATATGCTAAATATTGTGATGCAGTAAAAATACCAATATTATATCCAAAGTATTGGAAATTGCCTTCTCATTGATGAACAATCAAATGATGTCACATGTATCCAATAATTAAAACACATAATATAATAGGATCTGTGACCGGGAGCTGTCTCGTGTTTCCAGGTGGGCGGCCTCACTGTGAACAACCAGGTGTTTGGCATCAGCGCCACGGAGGCGACCTTCATGGCATACATGTATTCTGATGGTATCCTGGGTCTGGCCTACCAGTCACTCGCCTCTGACAACGTTATGCCCGTCTTTCAGAACATGATAAGTCAGAAGGCTGTGGCTGAGTCTATATTCTCCGTCTACCTGAGCAGGTACTGACATTGGATAGAAATGTGCCGGGTGTGAGCAAGACACTTTCTGTGACTTATTTTTTTTTTACATTTGTTTTCTTTTTCTTTTTCTATCTTAGGAACAGTCAGGAGGGCAGTGAGATAATATTCGGTGATTATGATAGCAAGCACTTCACTGGAGAAATCCACTGGGTCCCTCTGACCTCTGCTACCTATTACCAAATGAAAATGGACAGGTACAGAGAAATGCATCTGAGATCATCAATAACAAACCACCAACATCAGTTGCACAAAGCCTCCTAGCTGAACTGTAACTCACCTTCTGCTCCTCCTCCTCCTCTCCACAGTGTGACCATCAATGGACAGACGGTGGCCTGCGCCGGTGGCTGCCAGGCCATCCTCGACACAGGCACCTCCATGATCGTTGGACCAAGCAGTGACATCAGTAACATCAATCACTGGGTCGGATCTACATCCTCCCAGTATGGAATGGTGAGTCATACATTCGTACTATCCATCTATAAAGCAAGGAGTGTCTGTCAGTCTGTGGCTCGCATACCTGTGACTGTTGTCAAATCAACCTTTTAGATTTAGCTTGCACATGGTACAATGGTGTGTATCCTTTTCTGTAAATTTTCGGATAGGTATTTGTATCCTTTTTATGAAATACTTTTGATGCATAGTCAAAACATCATTATTTTCATTATTATCCTTATGGTTAAACTTTAGAACTGTAGGTTCACTGTGGTGGTGTAGGGGGTAGTGCACTTGCCTAGTAAGCAACATATCCAGGTTTGAATCATAGCTGAAGCATTTCTTTCTTTGCTTCTATGCCACACATATATATAAATAAATAAATAAATAAATAAATAAATAAATAAATAAATAAATAAATAAATAAATAAATAAATAAATAAATAAATAAATAAATAAATAAATAAATAAATAAATAAATAAATAAAATGTAAAATGGTTTAAAACCCATACACTTACATATGACACTGCTATTCGGCAAAAGTACTTTTGTTCCAGTGTTACAGCTCTGGATCACAAGGACGATTACATCCCATTATCATCCAAACCTCTGTTGTCTTCCTGCACCAATCATGCTAACAAATGGTGACATTTGGACATTGTATGCGTAGCCAATGCCAAAACAACACATTTCATAAGAAAAGTTCATGTGCTCCCTTCTTGGCTGAAACTCCAAGATGCATTCACAGACCCTCAGGAAGTTACATGACACTATTTTATTGACCATATTATCCAGAACATAACACAATATCAAAACAAAACAGAAAGCAGATGCTGGAGAGGTATGAAACCTGAATGGGCTTATAAAAGTAAATCACTGTGAATAATACAAGGGTGTATACATAATAGAATATAATAACAAATAATGAAAAGATATATACAATACTATCTGCTATCAGACTAAACAGAAATGCTCTGACATCAAATTGTCTCATAGAAAAACAACTAACTAGCTGTAAAATACAAATAAATGCAACCACTGCTGCTCTACAGTCTGCGTGTGTGGTTCCTTTCATAGGCTGCAGTTAACTGCCAGAACATCCAGACCATGCCGGATGTTACCTTCACTCTCAACGGGCAAGCCTTCACCGTCCCTTCAAGTGCCTACGTCTCCCAGGTCAGTCAGAGCCCTGTCGATCGCTGCTACACAGCCCTGTTTGTACATTTTACATTGTGAAGATTTGGGCGAAAAATAAATGCACTTTCTCTCTTCCCTCTGCAGAGCTCTTATGGTTGCCACACTGGATTCAGCACGAGTGCCCTCGGCGACCTCTGGATCCTGGGAGATGTCTTCATTAGGGAGTACTACTCCATCTTTGATGTTGGTGCTAACTACATCGGTCTGGCCAAGGCTGTGTAGTCAAATGAAACACCTGATGGATAATATATGAACATGTGATTCCCTGCAGTGGTTTGTGCGATTGAAACGTGAAAGCCAAAAAAAAGAAAACTGGCGCCAATGGGAGAAAAGATAGATGTGAATATGTTTCATCTGCCTTAGCAATAAAAATGTTTATAACAGCAAAATGAATTTGGATTATTTCTGTATGTATAACTCAGCCAAAATATGTTGCATGCTTAACAACATCTTAAAGGATTCATTACAAGGATATATTTAATTGAAGGGGTTCATCAGACTTTTTATAATACAAATCTTTAAAAGTGACAAAAAGAGACTAAATAATGGTTCAAATCCTAATAATTAAATATTATATACATATTCCAATAAATATCCCTAGTATAGATCAAGCTAAAAAAAATCCTCACTTATTATATTGGGGCAAAAACCCTAGCAAATATATCAGATAGGACCTTTTATACACTTGTAAGGGAGGTCTTTCCACGCACATGCAATCTCAGAACCAACACATATAGAGCACATCACAGAAAATGCCATATTGTTCTTGCTCGTTTTATCCTCTGACCTGCTGTGAGAAGGTCTGGAGGAGAGATGCGATGTGAACCACAGGAAGTACAATTTAATGTCAGCTCGACCTGCCTGGAAGCAGGACGCAGTGGGAACCCGCGCTGCGTGCAGTGAGGTTTCATATCAGCTTCTGAGGCAGGAAGGAACAGCAAACAAGAACTGTGTATGGTAAGAAAGACTAATTGTCCATTACTGGCAACCTTTCTTGAGTGAATGTAGCAACTACGCATAAAAAAAGACATCTTTACCAGGAGGAAGTCACAAAGATTTGAAAGAGTCAGTGGTGAAACGTTAACTTTTCTTATGCATCAATTTGCTATATATTTGTTGATTGTATGTTGTTATATGAGGTATACATTTGTTATTTTTGCCCTTATTTTTAATAATCTAATAGTTTTTCATGCCCCAATAAATAAGCCAAGGCAAGGCAGCATTAATTATATCAATGTTTTTTACATAAAACTTCATGTTTCAGCATTGGGACGAAATGCAAAACATAATGCAAATTGTGTTATAGAGAGACAATTAAAAGCAGTCATTGAAGAAATTAAAAAAAGTAAGCCACGTTCAAAAAGGACAAAGAAAATAAGACAATAAAAGCCACAATTTGGTGTAGAATGAAAGAAAAAAACATTTAATAATAAGCAGCAGCAAATGAAAAAGTTTTCAGGCTGGACTTAAAAGAACTAAAGGTTGCAGCAGACCTGCAGTTTTTCTGGGAGTTTCTTCCAGACATTTTCTCCATAAAGCTGAGTGCTGCTTCTAAGTTTAGTTTTGACTCTGGGAACAGAAAGCAGATCCGTCCTGACCTGAGAGGTCTGGGTGGTTCCGCACAGAGCTGTGGACCAGACATGTATTTTGGCCTCAAACCATTCAGAGCCTTGTGAACCACAGCAGGATTTCAAAGTCAATTGTTTGACAGACAGTAAACCAGAAGACCCCTGAACCCGGAGCAGAGATGTGATCCGCTTTCTTGGTCCTGGTAAGGACAGGAGCAGCAGTGGTGAATGATGAGAAATAAAACTCATCTTCCCTGTTATTATCACAGCCTTGAGCACAAATGACAATGCCAACACGTCCGCACCCCACTGGACTCAGTTTCCCTTGCGTTGCCCGATGCTGTGAGAATCCAACCTTGCAATTACAGGTCAGAATAAAATGGACAAAAAAGAGGTTTATCTGTGGTTAACTGAAGAAAAGTCCATGTAGTTGTTATTTGCAGTATCTCAAGAATTACACTGCTCACAGTGACCCAGAGTTACACAATGTATTTGACAAATAAAACCACTTTGACATAAGAAATGAAAAAAAAAAATGTCAGGGTACCATTCTAACCAATTTACTTGGTATGTGTTCTTTTCTTAAATCTGTTTTATTTGAACAATGCCTTGTTCTCTTTTATCAGTCAAGGGCGGACTTTGGCTCATTTCACAGAGACAAGTGTGCATTTATAACTCACATGTGGGAGTTATTATAGCTCTCAAAGATCAGATTTGAGCAAACCCAGCTACCTCAGGATGCATTTCACATCAACTGGCTGGTATATTGTACTATGCTCGCAGATGTGTGCATCTGTATTTAAGGTTACTAGTGCTATGAGTTAAACTATCACTATCATGAAACTGCTCAAACCTTTAGCATAATTTCCATCATCCCCTTAAGAGTAAGCATTCTAACTCAAAATAAAGCAGAGTTTAGGCATTTGATTATAAACCAGAGTATTACTGTGCATTGTATGGTCTATTCCTGTCTTGTAAGACGAGACACCATGTGAGATATCTAGATCTAATGAGACGGACCTTGTGTGGTCTTTAACGTTTTAGAACAAAAGGCCTAAAACCAAGGTCAGAGGTCACTTATCTAGACAGCCTTAAGGTAACTGACCAGCAGGACACAGGCTCTCATGGTGGGTTGGCATTTGGGGATATAAAGCGAATATGAGAGGGTTTGGTGTACCTGCAATTTGACCCTCAGAGGGGCTCTCAGATTTGACAGTTTTTTTGACAGTGTTCTTTTTGTAATAAATTCTTTTTTTTATGGAAGAGCAGACGTGTCGGGTGGTGCCTTCTTTCCTCAACACATCAAGAAACAACAAGCGCCACTGAGGCCTGTGATGGCTGTGGAAAGAAAGCAGAGGGATCGCCAAAAGTATTACAAGTCTACCTGAGGGGAAATCCGATAGATGTCAAGATGTGTCACTGAAAACAACTAATTTTAACTTCATGGTGGTGCTGCAGGAGAATTGAAAGTCATCCCTAAACATTTGTATAATCCTCCGGGAATCTCTGAACAAGATACGGTGCCGAGCTATTGGATATTGAAAGCTTTCGATGTGAAAGTGAAAACTTGCTGACATGCTGGTGGAAAAAAAAATCCAAGAGGCTAGGAACCCATCTGAGAACCATGAAGGATGTACTAAATTTCACCGTAATCGATCCAATCGTTGATATATTTCGTTCTGGAGGAATGCCACCGCTTGTCATCCCAGCCAGCCCTTCTATACAACAACAGATCAATACGTGGCTCGATTCAAACCAACTCATGCCCACAAACTCTGCCCCAAACCTGGGTGTCATGATTGATGACCGACTAACCTCCACATGGCCTAAACTGCTGGGTCATGATGTTTGATTTTCCTTGTACAACGTCAGAAAAAAATCAGACGCTGCTTGTCCTCCCAGGACACGCTTCATCATATGACATGTTGCAGTCTTTATTTTGTCAGACGAGACAAGACGAAATATATTCGGCGATGTTTTTTTTTTGTTTTTATATGACGAAAAAGGATACACAGACACACTGAAATCAATGCCCTTAACCACTAACTGTGATGAAATTAACACGTTTTCTGTGTATGAGATGAAATCTACTTTATTGAATTAAATTACAATCCAAAAAATGTGGCTTCACTGTGTATGCACCACTTGTATTTATCCTCCAGCGCTGCTGCCAGGAGTGTGTGTGTGTGTGTGTGTGTGTGTGTGTGTGTGTGTGTGTGCTTTCGGCACTAAATGTGACAACGCAGGGGGAGTGCTTCTCTGGTAAAATGTGCTGCCAATCAATAGTAATTTCGGGTGTTAGCCTGTGTTTCAATAAATTTATTCCTGCCTGAAACACCCTGAAAAAAACAAAGATAAAAACGTATTATTCCCCATTTTACATGTCGCGTCTGCATCTGGGTCGATTTACCCGCCTGCCTAAAACAAAAATAAAAATAGTAATTGTGAGATCTTCGGCACCAGCGAGTTACCCATCTTACTTAAAGACATTGCATTACATAAAACACAAAAAAATAAAATCTGAACATTGATGGGTTCTGTAAATATCTGACCAGGCATGTTTAGCTGTGCTGTAGCATTTCTAATCATTCAACATGTGGAGCTACTTCATCAGGTAATAATATATCTTTAGCAAAAATAACTAGAATAACTTTGATTAACAATAATATCAACCTGCTGTTATTTAGACTATTGACTAAAACTACTATTGATTTTCTTTGACTAAAACTAGGTTAAAATGCCAGGATAAATGCGAATAAACAAAAAAAAAAAAATAATATTGGGCATTTGACACAAGTCTGAGATTAAAACTAACCTTCAAATCAACATGTGTTGGTCTGTTCAGCCTTCTTCTCTCTCCCAGCTGCTGCCAACATCAATTAAAAAAAAAAAAAACAATGCTCAATTACAAATCAGCGACTAGGAGAGCACTCGCCCACCTGAACCCCCCCATTCAGGTCTACAAACGCCCGTTACTGCTGCAACAATGGGGCTCTATGTCAATAGCTAGACTCTTCTCTTTCCTGCAGTGGTGCGGAGGTGGAACAAACACCGAATCCCATTGGATCGGCGACGTCCCCCCTGATCTTCAAGAAAAGGGCTAAACACATATATTTCCTCTGAGCACTGCCTATTGGCACCTCGCTTCTGTCGAACTCCAACGTAGCTTCAGGGCAATTACTCAAGTTGTTTACTCGCGACTAGTTCCTTGCTTTAGTTTTATTAAATCTCAGATGTACTACATGGCTTTTGGATAAAAGTGTCTGCTAAATTAAATCGGAAGAAAACTTGTAGTGAATAAAAAAAAAGAAAAAAAAAACTAATAAAACAACTGTGATAATAAAAAAGCCTACAACGTTGAGGTGTGCTGCAGAAGTCGTCTGCAGCTCTGCAGAACCATTCTCTGTTTGCTTCTTGAGTTCTTACAGTTTCAACAGACCTCCCTATCCTGCTCCTCATACAACACCTTCCAGTTTCCAAGCTAACACAATGTGATTGTGTCCTGCTGGTGGAGTGTGACATAGCAGAAAGCCGAAGTGAACAATGCTTACTGAAGAGACTGGAACTTCTTCCAAACCAGCAAGATATACACACCATGGATTTTTATTTTGTTGTTTTTGAGGAGTTGACAGACCAGACCAAAACCAAAAAGTGAGTGAATATCCGTGTTGCGCTTGACAGGTAGATTCCAGTGGGATGCCCATATCGCTGCATTACTATTGCCTTGTTTACCTGGTCGGCAATAAGGATTTGATAAGTTGTCATATCAAGGCTTCGCTGCTAGTTTGTGTTGGGATCTGCAGTACTCTTACCTGTCTGGAAGTCAAAAATAGATTAATACGGCTTTAAAATCACAACTAAAAAGATTCACAAAGCGACCACATCCCTCCTGTTCCTCTTCTACACACAACAGTTAATGTCAAAGCTGTCAACATTTCTTTCAAATCAAACAGAGCACCGTCTGTGTATGGTGCAACACTGTCTGTGTGGATTTCATTTGTTTGTCTATTCTTTATTTTATTTTAATTCTTTCTAGCTGTCTTGAATTTGTTATCAGTGCATTTGACAGATTCTTTTTTTTCTATATACATTTTTTTCAGCCTCTGCTCAAACAGCACGATTGAATCACAGGGTTTAAAAGTTAAAAATTCACAATTTCTTTTCTCACACTGTATGGCCCGATGCTTTTATTTGACTCCTCAAACGCAGCTTTACAAGTGCGATTGCCTCGCTTTAGGGCCGACCAAGATTTTAAACAAGAATGTGGCCCAAACCCCTAAAACAAACGCACGAGTAGAAAAAATAGTGTCAAAATGGCTGAAAACAACCCAGTGTATGCCTAGCTTTATATATATATATATATATATGGCAATTGTTCTCCATTTCATGTCTTTGAAGCGTGTGGTTAGACAACAGTGTTGGTGAACTTTTGGCTGCATGGCTGCACCGGTTGGTTAGGAGGGCGCAGACAAGGCCATGCTGCGTTGTATCTTCTCCATGTTCACAGCTGATTGACTCGCTTTTATATCCCCCATGTGGCCATAGGAGCTTCTGATTGCCCCCTTTTCTGAAGACTGAAGGGGAAGTCTTCAGAGTGGGAGATTCCCATAACAAAGGGTCTTTTCTCGAGTCCATAGCTGGAGTTTGGTTGGTTCCTGAGATGTTGATAGGGGCTAAACATGGCTGAGGAAGCTTCTCCTGGACTTCACTCATTTTACCCGAGGGTTCATGTCCATGAAGCAGGTGTCATATACTCATATACTTCCTGTCTCACGTCAGCCGGGGCGATGCCACTGAGAAGATGCAGGTTGTTCAGGTGGTCGGCTTCAAGCAACCAGTGATCAAGCAGCAGGTGTTCAACACTGAGTCTAGCTTCTTAGCAACATAAAGCAATGGATGTTGAAAGGCAGAGGTGGTGGTGGTGTGTTTATGTGTGTGTGTGCATTTGAGTGCAAAGTGGATGATTGTAAGGGGGGTGGGGACAGATACAGAATGTTAATTGCATTCTTGTTTCATCTGTTTGTAGTATTACCCATTGGTTATATTTTCCAATTTTTTACCTGGTAATATAATTGGATGAGATGTGCGTGCAGATTGTCTTGTTTGGCTCTAATTTTATTGAAATACACAACCTGTATAATAATATAACAATGGGATTTAATGAAAATGGTTTTGATGAAGATTCTTCTGCATGCTGCTTGCATGTTAATCATTTTTTTCTCACTTTCTCTCTGTTGTTGAAGCCACTGTGCTGCTTCTGATGTGATCTTCATCTGCAGGGACTACAGAAGTAGGGCACTACATATTCAGCTGAGGAAGGCTTAGCATGCCTGGACGCCCACATACCTGAGGTGATGTGGGAATTTGCGGCGGAGAGGCTTTACAGTAGTGGCAGCGTACAGGAGGTGAAGAACTTGCGCTGAGCTAATGGCCCATTCATTCCTGTTGACAGCATGCTGGCGAGTCTCCGGACCTGCTCGGGTTTCCGTGCCATCCGTCCGGGAAGCGTTGTTTAATTCTCAATGGATCAGAACGCTGAAAACGTATTTGTCGGGGAAAGGAGCAATTTGTGTAGCGATGCTCGAGCTCTCCCGAGGCACAACTTCAACACTTGAGGTTAAGCGTAAGTTTGCACTCGCAAATAAAAGGCAGAGCAGGTAAATTACAGCAGCAGACAGGCAGCAGGGTTTTAATAAGGAATCCGTCCCTGAAGATTTCTGCCAATTTAAGTCACATAATTGAAAATGTATCAGTCATATAAAATGAAGACACCATATACATATATATATATATTTAGACAATTAGACAAGCAGCCAGTTCAACATCAGTGTGTACAGAGCCCTGGAGGTGACATTGGTAGGAAAAATATCAATGCTCGGCCATGAGTTAGTAAGTCATTCCCATGCGTTAATAAGTCATGCGATTGAGTTAATTAAGTTGTGGGAATGAGATAATTAAAACGTGCCCATGAGTTAACAAGGCGGCAAAACAAGATACAGAATCTGCTGATGGCAACACCGGGAAAGCTTCATAGGCATCTATCAAGCACCTGAAGTTAGGTCGTAAATAAATAGGCAATAAATGTGAATAAATATTCGCCTCTCAAGTTCTTCGCTGCACCTTGTCAACAACAGATTGAGAAGAACGACTTAATGAACTCTCTGGCATGACTTATTAACCCGTGGGAACGGCTTATTAACTTGTGGATTGGACTATGAAGTTTATGAAGTAGCTTGATGGAGGAAGTACAAATCAGTTTGAACCTCCAAACTTTTATTGTGACACTGATTGTAGGTGAACATCGGTCAGAATGTAGCATCCAGGACTTTCAATTTCAACAATGTTTATTATTCCAGCCCTGATTAATCAAATACAATAAGAAGAAAGGGGGCAAACACACACATGGATGGTGGATCTGGAAAAGAAAAACAAACAATTAGAACAAATTAAGGTCAAATTAAGCAAATAGAATGAAACATTGTTCTAAGTCAAATAACTGTTACCAGCACTGCTGCCCCATGTGATAAGGTAATATGGAAAAAAGTGAGTGAAAAGGCTTTAAATGTTGAGTGAACAGATGAATTCAATTAGGTAAGTGAGTGAACATAGGAGTGAAAAGAGCCAATCAGTGCTGAGGAAAAGAGAAGAAGCCAAGTGAGGTAAAAGAGGTGATGCTAGTGATGAACAAGTGTGAAAATAAAATAAAATTCCTCTTTCCTACAACTGATGCGTTTTGTTTTAATTGATTACAGGCAAACGACTTATTCTACCCTCCCACTCATTAAAAAATGCTCAAAATTAATTGTCAGTTTGGGTTATGAACGAGATCCCTGTTCAACTGTCCAACCTTGGGTCTGGCGTCGGAAACAGACGTCTCAGACGGGGCAGCCGCTGGCAGCAACCAGATGTACGCTGCAGCGTGCCTCACAACAAAACTGCAGCTGAATTATTAATGTACATTTGTAGGCTTGGGTAGGCAGCGCATAACTCCTCTGATCACACCATACGCATGCCAGCTTGGATGTTTTTTAACATGCACGTTGAGTCGCCGGTTCGCGACAGGTTCAATCTTGTGCGATCATGCCATATTTATGTTGTCATGATGTGTGTGTGTGTGTGTGCGCCTAGGGTTCAGTGCTGATGAAGGTGGAGGCCAGGCTGTCGAACCCGAGAAAACACTTTTTACCAGGCGGCATCTGTCACGGCTGTGTCAAAGCACTCAAAGCGCAGCGGGCGAAAAAAAAGGAAATAAGGGGCGTGAAGCCATTTTCCAACACAGTGCCCCGCTGTTTATACACTTCTCGGAGGCCGCCTGACCAGAATGTCACTCCGTATTTTGACAAAGATATTGAGGTCCAAAGACTCTGAGCATTTATTATAACCTTCGCCCCCGCCAACGCCGGCAGCCACTGAACTGAGAGGGAGCACAATAAATCAAAAGGCTCGCAGGAGCCCAGAAGTTAAACCAAGTGGAACCATCACACGCGTCAAGCTGGAAAATATATGAGAGCTGGTAGCTTTCACTTCGACTTAACATTCTCTTATCAGCCGTGTCACCGGCTGCCACGGCTGAAATATTAATTACAGCGGAGTGTGCTTTATCCACACTTGTTAGATCTCAACGTAGAAAATAATAAGTATTGCCAGCGTAGGCTCTTTTTTCCCGGCAGCCATATTGACATGAAACAGTAGGTAAGCACAGGTGCTAGCACTGATACTAATTAAGGTTCCATTTAGTGAAGCAGAGCCTCTGCAGACAGCCGCCTGACTTGGCTTGACAGTTTCTGTGAAGCAGCATTAGCAGCACTGAATTGGTACTGACAGGGATGGTCTGTGAAGCCATGTTAACATGCTCCTTTGCAACACGGGACAGGAGCGTTGCACTTTATTTGAGTAAGTCTCACATAAAGCATCGCTGCCTTTAAAGTCACGCTTTGCTCCAAAAGTGTTTTCTTCTCGCCGCCTCATCGGATGTTTGCGCTTTCCCGTGCAGAATTCAACACTTGAAGATTGGTTTTCACATCCAGCTACTGAAGGAGGTAAATTTCCCCAGCTCACAGGAAATTAGAGAGAAAGGGGCGGGGCTATGAGAATGATTTATAACATCATGGAGCTGCCAATCATGGTCCTGTACGCAAATTATGGAAGAGCGATGTTTAAAGTTGAGGTCTTCAGTAACAAGCAGTCAGAAAATTGACTTTTCTAGTCAATCAGACTAATCAGAAGCTTTTGAAAACATTTTGTAGGAAAATCATATAAATTTGTATTAAATTTTTTTAAGCATAAAAATATATATACTAGTCATTTTTGTTTTTCTTATTTCCATCGTTATTTTTGTGCTGTTAAGTATATTAGTGAAAATACAAATATATATATAATATCTACATGTTACACTAAGAGATAAAACATATAATATATACAGGCATATACTGTATTATACATGTTCTATATATATATATATATATATATATATATATATATATATATATATATATATATATATATTAGTGATGCACGATATATCGGCCAACCGATATATATCGGCCGATATGTCACGTTTTTTAACTTATCGGTATCGGTCCGATATCAACAAATTCTGGCCGATATGTCAACAATGTGCAGAGTTAAACCGCTACAGTTAGTTGGGTCACTGTCTGCGTGTCTCTCGGCGACGCGCTAAGCTAGCTGGTCCTAGCGGCTCCTCCGTCACATCGCATCGCCCGAAAAGACAAAAAAAAATGCGCGGAACGTTTCTCCGGGGTGTCGGACGCCGTCCTGCCGCCTTCTCGTCGGCGGAGGCGGAGGAGGCGGCTGTCTTTTCGGGCGATGCGATGTGACGGAGGAGCCCGCTAGGACCAGCTACCTTAGCGCGTCGCCGAGAGACACGCAGACAGTGACCCAACTAACTGTAGCGGTTTCTCCTAGCGGGCTCCATCGCCCGAAAAGACAAAAAAAATGCGCGGAGCGTTGCTCTGGGGTGTCGGACGCCGTCCTGCCGCCTCCTCCGCCGCGGCCGCCGACGTCGCCGCCTTCGCGGAGCTCCATCGGGTCCGCTCCGCCGCACTTCCTCTAACCACATGACAGAGTTTTACAGTGAGCCTTCCTTTAAATAAAGAGCACTGTTGTGCTTTTCAAATGTACAGTGTTTTTTCTGGTCTGTACTAAATTTGTGACACTACAGAAAACTTTTTTTCTCTACATATATCGATATCGGCAAATATCGGTATCGGCAGTGACTGCCGATATGTATATCGGATATCGATATCGGCCGAAATTTTCACATCGGTGCATCCCTAATATATATATATATATATATATATATATATATATATATATATATATATATATATATATATGTATTATACATTCTTCATACACAACACTAACCACACACCCCTCACACAAACACATAAATTCTGCCTCCTGTGAGTCTTTTATTTTTTTGGTTTATTTCTTCTTGGTTTCATAAAATCCATCCCGTGATGTTTTATTCTGGGTCCACTGACACAATGTTAAAATCATGAACCCTGTTATGTTTCTATTCCTTCCTGCTGGATTCATATGAAACTTTAATGATTTCTGTATAAAAAATGGGTCATTGCAGCAACTGTGATATAAGACAAACAGAGAGGGTTAGCAAAAGCACTGTAGTAATATTTAAGCATTTTGAAAATAATACACATAATAAATAATAACTTTATTGCATAATATGTGTTTATTATATCATGTGTATTATGCGTTTGTGAAAGGATTCTTTGACAGATGCATGAAAATAAAGCAGCAAGAGCACATTTCTACATAACGACAGATTGTTGGAATTTAAAGCTTTTAAAGACATTTTATAACCTCAATAATTATAAAAAAGGACTCAGGACTTTTCTGTCTATTTAAATATTTTTCTATTCAAACTATAAACCAGAGAATAGTTTAATCAATTATTAATAAGTTTAATAATAAAAGCCTGTCTCAAACCCAAAAACTAAAAAATAGGGTTATTTAAAATAGGTTATTTGACTTTTAAGAGAGCAAGAGGTCAACCTGAATAATAATTCCTAATCTCTCTTTTTGTTGCTCTCATTAAGACATCTTTTGAGGCTTAATTTTCTTTTTAAAGGAGCTGTTTTGGATGTATCCAAAAAAAATATTAGATGCATATTTTAAGGCTATATAAAGTTTACATATTGAACATAACAAAATCGTACACTTCCCAAATGATTTGTCGACTTCATCGTAGAACGATAATACGCCTCTTTCACTTAGAATAACTGGCACTGCACTTAGCGCCATCGACACCGATCGTAAAACGCTTCCAAACTGGCAATTTCCTCGACATCTTTCTAAAGGGGGCTGTTGCCCAAGTGTGAAAGTGAAGACAGATTGATGACAGCCACGATCGAACGTGAATGCAGACATCTGCACATCGCTTGAGTTTGAAGAAAAAAAAAAGAAAAAAGGTTATTTATAATTTGAACGCCGCCTTTAGGAAGGAGCATTCGAGGATTCAAAACATTCTGTACATTCTATTTTAAAATGCGATAACTCTGCGAGATTTGCAGCTTTTTCGGCTTCCTTGATTTCTATATTTTCCAGTCTCTCTTCAACTCTGAGAATGAGCTCTGCCACTCTCAGATCTACATCTACTGCCAGTGCTCCTACATGCTCTACTATGCTCTCTGTCTATCCCTCTGTTTTGCCCTGCTACCTCTTTTTTTTTATTCTGTTTCCCTCTGGGTACCGAGGTCTGGAGGCCCCTTGGGTTCTTCAAACGAACTGGGCTCAGCCCTGGGGAAATGGAAAAAAAGAGGGGTCTCTGCGAGCAAAAGAATAATGACGTGGTGGATGGGCTCTGCTCTGCCATTGTTGCGTGCAAATCTATACTGGATGGCAAAAAATTAGGTGGGAACCTGCCCGAGTGGATTTCCATATTTTTACTCATATTAAATTCATGCACACATAGAACAGTGTGGGAGGACAAATTGAACGTGACATGCTTTGAATAGAATGAATATATTGGTACATTGATAATAAAGCTTTCAAAGCAAAAATCCAGTCCAGTCACAAATAAAATACTGTATGTGTCACTATTGGTAAATCTGGAAACAGGTAGCACTCTTGAGGTAAAACAAAGAGCGTGTAAATTAATAAATTAGCTAAATCATTCAGGTAATAGGTACAATTATTTACAGTCAACAGGCTGACATATTTGATGGTTTTGAGGCACGAGGCCTTCATCAGAGAAGCACTGATCTCTGTTTTTTAAAGACCAGAAAACTACTGCACTTGCACACTTCCACTTATTTTGAAAAAAAAGGGGAAAAGATGAAAAAAAAGAATAATAAAGATAAATATGTGTTCCTAAATGCCCTTTGGGTGCTTCTAAATTTGCAGCCATAAATCACACTGGCAAATCTCTGGGCAGTCAGCCCATATCACAGCCTGTTACAAGCAGAGATGGGAAGTAGCAAATTACCACAATACTACTAATAACATTACTTTACATCACTTAAGTTACATTACTTGTTACATTACTTAAGTTACATGTCTATTCAGTTACATTACTTAAAAAGCCTTTTTTTCAGGATCTGTACTTAAGTAAGTTTTATTTGCTCCTCTTTCAGTCACACTCCAATGCATTTTTTTTATATATTAAAGGAGACATAACATCCAAATTGTGCTTTTTTAAAAATAATTACTGGTATTTTTATGAGGAAGGACATATACTGTATGTTAAACAAGATTGAACTTATGACTGTATCAGACTTATGTATTGCTGCCATCATTCAATTCTGTATTTCTTCCATGAACCATGAGTCAGTTCAAGCTGCACAGATCCCCCCAGACAAGAAGTTCGTGCACTTTTTGAAAAAATGAAACGGCACATTTAAACACATTTTGTCCGTTGTGAGTGTTTTAGGGAGCGAGAGCGAAAAGGAGAGACACAAACACACACACACACACACACGTGGCACCCAAACAGACACAGGGAGAAAGGAGGTGGGAGAGTGGTGCAATGCAGAGACCTTCAGGGGGCAGATGCTCAAAGTTAAAAAGGGGCACGGGGTTTGTCCAGTGGTGGAATTTTTTTATTTGAAAATGTAAATGTGAAAAACTACTACTAATTAATTTTTTCCAAGGCCACAGACGGGCCTTTAATACCCCCCCCCCTCCGAATTTTGACCGAAAGGGCAAGTGCTGGAGCTCCTGCTTTATTCATTTTCAAGAGGTACAACTTGTACTGCAGCAGGTGCTTGGGCCATGAGCTTTGTGCTACATACCTATTCACTTAAGTTTCCATGAATCTTGGAAAGAAATGGCTGGTACTAATGCACAGTAGATGGAAGATACAATATCCCCCGTCTCTGTCAGAGCAGTATGCCTTCTAACAGTTAAATATAGCTCTAACACACATTGTAATTACATATAATAGAGGAGTGTTATGCGTCTTTTCTCTTCAAGGACAGAACCTGATAACCACATCTCAGCTCCTCTCTCTGTGTCTAGACACTTTTATTTGGCCTCTAAATCCCAGAGCTCCAGTAAAATCTTTCCTCAGTGACGCGCGCCGTCCAGTCCGAGCCCTGGGCCTCGTCTGTCCTGTCATTTCTTCGGGGCTCTTCAGCCGCTGATGTTGTGCAGTAGTAATGGAAACACACGGGTCTACCTGCTCCTGTCAGTCCCTGCTGGCTGCAGGCCTCGTTAAAGCCGTGGAGGGCTCAATGGCCTGTCACACCGCATCTCTGCGCCAATTTATCTAGGGATGACCATCGTCGTGCGCGGTCGTATGTGCATGCCAGTGTGTAATTGGCGAGATACCCAGGATGTGTGCTAGGGGATCAGTAGGTCAGTGTGTTAGAGATGTTCATTGTCTGCGTCTATTCAGGGTCAGATACCATGAGGACATAGGCAAAATTATCCACACAATATCGTCACAGTGTTTCACTGATAATAATATAGAAATATATTTTATAACAGCCAAAAATGTTCCTGTTGCAATAAAGATAAAGAATAATTTATTCAATTCAGTGTGTCTATAAAGACAGTCCATGCTGACGATAGCTGGTAAGTTATGCTCTATATACATGTAAATTGTTTTTGTATTTTTCATTCACAGGCATCTGGTCGAGAGGATCACATCAATCATCTACAAACTCAGTCCTTTCCACTTCTGGCGTTTCTCATTTCATTGGAACTCCCCGAAGGCCCGATCCAAGAGGCCCGTGTTCTACCAGGATTATTTCAACTGTCAGGGATATGCATTTCTGCAGGAAACATTATGGAAGCTGGTGAGAGGAGAATCAGAGAGAGACGTTTTTATGACACACAGGAGAAGAATGAAGGATATCTGATGGTATTGTTATACATTTTGTGTATATACACTCAAAAAAATCAAAAATCAATTATTGAAAGTATTATTGTCTAATTATAACTAATGTTTTGTTGAGTGACATAAATGTAAATATAAAACCATTTAGGCAGCATGGCGTTCATCAAATCAAAGGGGGGAAGGAGGCACTGAATGAACCACAATGACCTCAGAACTGCATAAAGTGTTGAATTTCCGTAACTGATCCGAAGACACAACATGGATATGTAAATACAATTAAAACAATGACAATCGTCATCGTAAGCAAAACTAAATGAACAGTAGTCAAGGTTGGCAGCAGCGTGAAATATTGTTACACACCCGCAGACATTGTCACACTAGCTACTGCCCTGCCTGAGGGAGGAAATGGAGGTGGGAATGAAAGAGCGCCTGTTTCTATTTCTCTTTATAAGGGAAATCTGATCCCAGAGTGAAAAGGTAGAATCTGAGGACAGGCAATGACTGATAGGCTGGATTTATCCTCCTGCACTACCTGTCTGTTATGCAGGTCAATGAGGTTACTCTGCTGGACACACAGTTTTATTGCTGACTTTCACTGTATTGCAGACAGCAGTTTCATTCTTGGCACTGAGAATACAGAAAATGTTAATTTAGGAATTGTTGTAAAAAGGTCATGAAGGTCCTATTAGGGCTTTTTTTTTTTCTAATCCATAGACCATAGACACAAACACGTGCAATGATGTGACCTTTGAAACTGGTTTTAAAGATTGCAGTCCATGCACTTTCCTACCAGAGACACAACACTGTTGTCGGCCAAACACATTTTTTTTCTTTTTTCAAGAGATTTAAATCTTTTGCCTCTCATCAGCCAGCGTGGGGCATAAATACTGCAATATATATGTATGATGTTTTACAAGAATCGGGACAAATCTGGCCACCATGAGTTTCTAATGCTGGTGGAGATAGTCGACTGTGAACACACACACACACACGTCCTGCAAAGCCATTTCCACTGCAGAACTTTATCGCAGTGAACGACAGGCGTTAAACACAGCGACTGCATTCATGATGTGCCTCTATGTACTGAGGGGTATATAATACAGCTCGATAATATGCAACAGATCCATCATTATGTACCATCTATGATTCTTTCTTATTGTCAGCATATGACATGTAATTTACAGAGCAGATCTGTGTGCTGTGGCAGAAACAGATACACACATGCAGTTCGCTTTCAGAATGGTCAAAATTGAAGCAGCTGTGGTAAATTTATCATGTCTTTTAGTCGGGATCTAAAAACACTGGAGGCCTCATTTTTCATATTGCAAAAGATAATATAGCTATAGTATATAGTAGAGTGTATGTCACGTCTCGTCGTAAATGTTAAGTTGTCACTCGTGTTGTCTTGTCCTGCACTTCCTGTCTTATTGTGAAATGACTCTTCCCCCTTGTGTCAGGCACCTTTGCTTCCTGCCCTTGTGTGTTTCCCGCCACAGTGATTGCCTTCCCCTGCCCTGATTGTTTCCACCTGTGCCCTGTTACCTCTCCTATATATTGTCTGTGTCTCCCCTTGTCCTGTGCCAGTTCGTCACGTCCCATGTGTCAGAGCCAGCGCCCAGCTCCAAGTACTACCAGGTTTTGTTCTCTCATGCTCATGTTCCCAGTCTTGTTTTGTTGGTCTTTGCCTCGTTATTTTTCCTAGTCCCGTGTTCCTCGTTAAGAGTGATTTTTTGTTTGTTCCTCGTGAGAGTGATTTTTCGTTATCCTCGTTAGAGTGATTTTTTTGTTGTTCCTCGTAAGAGTGATTTTTCGTTTTCCTCGTTAGAGTGATTTTTTGTTTGTACCTCGCAAGAGCGATTTTTGTTTACCCCATGTTGAGTGATTCTTTTGTACCGAATCATAATAAAGACTTTTTCTTTTGATCAACCCGTGAAGAGTCGTGCATTTGGGTTCAGCCTCCGGCCCCCGCCTTCGTGTCAGTGTATAGTGAATAGTATAGCTATATCTACAGCAGTATGTTATTAGAACTCCTCTTTTACCGTCTTTTCCACTCACACCTTCCAGTTTTTCTATTGTGAATGTGTGGCACTAGCATCAAGTCCACCATGTCGAGATAATTGATGACATTATCAGGTGTTATCTTGGCTTTTCTCAGATTTGACAAAGCTCCCCCAGAGCCACAAATGATGTTACACAACTGTTCTCACGGGCTGAACATTGCTTGCCGTGGCTATAAATGGCCTCCTAGGTGCAAGATTGGTGCAAAATTAATTTTAAATGGTGATTGCAATTTCATTTTTTGGTTTCCCCCCAAATTAATTTGTAAGTTTCTCTGGACTCATTTCGGAGATACCGACACACTATTGATGACGTTTTCTTCTCATCTGTGAAAGCCCCATTTCAGAATTGTACTTCTCTGTCATCCTGAGTTATTTCTGTACTGCATGAAAAAGCCCCATAGCTATTTTATAATCTTATTTGAACAGTTTAATTCATTTCCGAAGAGGAAACATCTTTAAATTCTATCAGCGTTGCCAGTGGGTGGATGCGAAGCAAATGACTGTCACAGCTGATTTTTCATGTTCTTTTAGGAATGTCTTTCTTCTGTTGGTATACAAGTGGAGAAAGCCGTAAATGAAATAAGGTGAATATTATGCATATACTGGTCAGAAAATATCTACTGCATAAGACACATCTAGTACATCGGTGTAAAAAAAAAAATACTGTTATTTTGATGATTAAATTTGAAAATAAATAAATAAAGAGTTGGGAAGTTATCTCATGCCCTGAGACAGGTGTGCAATATGCACTTTAACGTCTCTAATAAGATGTCTGCTGCAAAAATTATAATTCCAAACTTGGACTCAATTGCCCAGGACAATATAATAGTATTAAAGCTCGGAGGATATGATAGCATCAGTTTGTGATAATCTTGGCTATAATTTTCTTGGATCAGAGTCTGAAACTTTGGCACATGGGCCCTGTGAATTTGGATGCCACTGCTATTTAAGAGTGTAATGAGATGGGAACATTTAAACATTTATCATGCACATTTTCTGGTCTATATATTTTTAGTCTGTAGTCTACAGTTAAAATCCTTTTCATTTATCTTACACTGGATCTTTATGCAACCCCTCATTTCAGCCTCTGTCTGAAACAGGCTGCTTTTTTAAGCTCCTCCTCCAGATCCGCCCACTCTCATTGGCTGTTAGCAGACTTATGGCAGTTTCAGATCTGAAACATGCAAGTGGACGACATGAAACAACCTAGGCTATGGAACAGATGGCGCGAACAATCTGAGAACTACATGAGAACTTTTTTTCATTGTTTATCATAAAGATCCACCAGCATAACTTCATAAAAACAACAGAAAATCATTGAAAAAGCACAATGTGGCCCCTTTTGACCTTCTGGGAGAAGCCACAGCAAAATGTATCTAGAACATAAAATGTTATGGTCCACTGTATACCGTGTACAATTGATGTGTAGTTAAAAATGTTTAAAAAAATTTGGAAAAGTCATACATTGTGTACTTTTCCTGTGTTTTACAGCCAGATATAATTGTTGGTTTGAGTGCAAAATCATCCTAATATTGTTCGACTATTGCACATCTGAAGTGTTACTACAACCTCATGTGCAACGCAACATACATGTTGTCATGAGGAAAAAATCAAATCCTGCCTCTATGGTTGTCAGTCTAGCCATTAAACCTTCATCCCCCCCCCCTGTTATTTTCAGCCTCTCTAGTATATGAGTGATGCTTGCCGGGTTTTTGTTTGTGTGTTTGTTTCTGCTGCTCCTCTCTCCACACACCTGCTCATCATCCGGAATCAGCACACCTGCCTGTCATCGAGTCATCGCCACTTGGCGACGAGCGCACGTGAGCCGGTCCCTGCCGCATCGCCGTCGTGTCTTCCCCCATTTGTCGACATGCACGCGTCTGGCTTTGACGCCAGTCAGGTGTTGGCGCCCGCCTGTCAGCTTGTGTTACGCCTGTTCCCCCCTCATCTCCAGGTTTTACCTCAGCAGAACGCGTTCCACAACAGAGCAAATGCTTCAAAACGGACCCCGATGCCTTCTTGTTTGCAGACTTACCGCTAGGTTGCAAAAGCTGCTCATCGAAATGTGTTCCTGTAAACATTTTGGGTGAATAATAAACCATGCATGTGCTGTAGCTGTTTTGATATTAGATTTAAACAGCTAGTTTCAAAGTTTGACGACTAATGTTTAGATGTGACATGTCTAATGCCCCAACTTATTGGGGTGTTATGTTTTTGTTATATAATATACAGTATATCCTATTGCTTAAAATCTTCTTCTCACCCAGATTGCAACTGATTAATTACATTTTTTAACACATGCATAAAAAATAATAACCTTTGGGATGGGCAGGTCTGAATAAAATCCATTCAGTGATTTAAAGCATAATAAATGATATATGAATATGAATAATAAATGAAATGCTAGTTAGCGACATGCCAGATAGCACAGGCTGCTAAAAGAAAATAAGATGGAAACATTTGCAACATTGTGGCAGAAAAAGTGCTTGAAAGCGTAGTCCTGTATTTATGGAGACTACTGTCAAGAAGAAGCCTCAAGAAAAGCGAAAGAAGACCAGAGTGTGCATTAAGGCAGCAGCATATGAATGATGGCGTCAACTGAAGCAACAGAGAGGCCACGGTGGCCGTATTTCCACTTGATAGGTAAAATAAAAAATGATGTCCTAGTGTCTTTTTCAGAGTATGCTTTGTTTTCCGGCATTATGTTTTAGAGTGTAGTTTTAGCTGTGGATGCCCCCTATCCGATGACATTTTAAAGGTATACTAGTGTTGTAAACACTACCGGGGATTCTACCTCGCCACGTCGGATTTCCTCAGGTGAACTGTCAGATTCCAAAAAATCTGGAAATAGTTTAAATATCTGAAGCAAGCAGACAATTACCGCACAACTGATATAAGTTAAAACTACTTTACACCGTTCGAACGATGCAGCATAGCAGACCTAAACCCTCGGGAACAAGCCTTGCATGTTCCTGCACTCTGGAGGCGCCCCTTTGGGTGAAGGGGAAGACTGATTTTCATTCTAAATGCTGCATGTTCGAACTGTTTTTCCAGGATCCTCCACACTCCTTTAATTCGGCCTCAACTCTACTATGTGCAATGCTGTTGTCTTTAAAAATGCACCACGGTGCTACCAGAAAGCATTGCAAACCGTCCTACATAGACAATGAATGGGAAGCATCGAAACTACAGTTGTACCTGCACATCATGCTTGATGCAGATGCCAGGATCAGCCTTGACACATGACAAAAAAGAGTGAAGATTGAGATAATCAAAAGATGATTTGTTTAACGTGAGGTTGAACCTCGCAGTCATTAGATGTGAGACGGTGTTGCAGCAGTTCCCGCAGCTGAGTATCCATGGCGAGGCATGTGTGTGTGCCGTATGTAGGTCAGGAGGAGAGCACAACGTTTCATAGCTTTCCCCTCAACCTGTGAATTAGGTGGTTTGTGCCTCTCCACACACTGTGTGTACATCACTGGAAATCATAGAGGGAAACTAGGGTAGTTAATGTTGTAGGAATATTGGCAAGTCGATTTGTAAGCCTGTCATGTCAGAAATAAATAAATAAATTGGGTGGAAATAAAAGCTTCTTGTGTCCAAACATTTTAAGCTTTTCCTGCAGCCAATGCCCAGTATTTTGTTTTTGGTAATGGAGCATTTAAATGCATGGAATATCTGGGGTTGACTGCAGCTCTGTCCATTTTTATTTTTGTCCTTAAATGCTGTCTCTCATATAAGTACTTTGTAACTTTGGCTGTGACTCATTACTTTGAAGGAGATGATGCTCAAATGAAGGATGACATGCAGGCGGAAGGCTGAGTGTTACAACCACGATAATTAGACTGGAAACACAATTTATCCTGATACGGTAATCATCCGATTTTAACTTTTTTTTTTTTAAATCATGCTTTGTTTCTGTACTTAGATACTGATGGCATGACTCTGCGTGTGATGTCTCCTTTTCACATCTTTTCAAGGCAACGCAGTGGTTTCAACTCACACTTTGTCTTTTCTAGTTTGGGAATGATTCCCTTGGATGCCATGAATTAGTAATAGAGCATCTCCGAGTTGCAGAGAGAAAAGTAGCTAAAAGCTAAAAGGAAGGCGTATCACTCATAGCTCTAAAAATATTGCTTCAAGAAAAAACAAATGGGAACTCTCAAATCAAGTCTGCTTTTTCTATTATAGACGAAAATGCTAGAATCTGCAAATCAGTTTGACTCAAATCACAATGGCAGAGAGGAGGATTTTCCAGTGGTTGCCATAGCTACTAAGTGTTCCCAGGGCCTAAATTCATCCATAAAAATTTTAATGTTGGTGAAGTTTATACTACCATATATTGAACTGCAACTTTGGCTATCTCACTGGGGGAAAAAAACTACTACTACTTTGTCTCTGAGCATTTATCTTATGTTCAGTATCAACATTTGTTTCATTATGTCAGCAAAACGTTTTTGCTGTTGCAATTAGCTTTTTTTATGCTCAACATAAAAAAAAAAAAAAAAAAAAAGTTTAACTTGAAGGCGTGGGCGGTGATACTGAGAGGAGATGCGTTACCTCAGGGCATTACAATCACTGTTAATCACTTTTAAGTTGAAGTCCAAGTACAGACAGCCCCATATGCATAAAAAAAGACTTTTTTATAGGACTTACAGTGACACATTCATTTAGAAAGCATACTGTCAGAAGATGAATCGCAGTAGAAAGAAAATAAATACGATGCCATAGTTTCACAGTATGCACAGTGGATCTCATAGCTACCTATTAGATTAGTTTTTAATACAGTAACAACCTTAATATCTGGGGTGGGACCTTAGTAGCCAGGAAATAATACCAGCAGGGTCCAAAGAGTTTGTCCATTGCTGAAGCCACAGAGAAAAATTTCTTATTCAGTGCAGAGATGCAGTGTAGAATGTAAGACTGTATACACAGCTAAAGATACAGGCTTCCCTGGAGCGTGACTACTTTGAAAAATAACAAAACAAAAAAAAACAACTAAATTTAGAAAGGGACTGAGCAGCCTCAATAAACACAGAAAGAAAATAGTGAGGGGTGTTCTTTGCAACAGTGGAATGAAGAAAAGATGATTACAGTGTATCAGGAACAGGAAAAAGAGCTCCTGCGACAGAGAAATAAAATCTCAAGTTTCTTCCCTTCTCAGGTTTTGAGCGTCGGACAGAGACAGACCCTGAAGCATCTAATAGATTTGAATCTAGTTAACCTCAACAGAGACCTCCTGTCAGAGAGGCCGCTGTGGTAGTGATAGCTGCTGTGCAGAGTAGGCCTGTTCCAACAACCGCCCTGACACCTCCTGGCTGTGTGACCCCTCAGCTGTGAAGGGCCCTCGCTGCTTGCTGATTAGCCTTTCCATATATAGCCTCTCAAATTTATGGGAGCCCACGAGTCCCATTCTATCTCATTACCTAATCTCACATACATTTTTCATGAGAACCTCCTAGAACAGATAAAACGTGAAGGTCTTATGATCCATTAAGTCACTGTGATAGTACCATGTTATCAGATGCTTCAAAGCTCCGCTGTCCTTTTGACTGTGACAAGCCTCTAAATGTAAGAGTTTAACAGTTGGGGATTCGACAAGAAGACCCATACTTAGATACAGGCAGAAGTGAGTGAGCTTTACTAGCAGGAAGGCTGGAAACACCATTTATACACCAACTCCATTTATAACAAAACATAACATGGAACAAACTTCTGTTTAATTGTTACAAAGTCTGTTGGTCCATAGCATGTACTTCCATATACCCCATATATCTTAGTCATGGTAACCCAATCTACTCTGCATAGGCCTACTCATCTCGGTTCTTTCCCATCAGCACATGTGTAGCCTTCAGGTTGCTTTAATTTTATTTAAATTATTAAATTTAATTATTATGTTTTAAAGTTGTATTGAACTGTATTGAACCACTGCTTCCATCCATCTATGTATATTTGTTTTTTTTTTTGCACTCAAATTCAGAATGAAGCAGCAAAGCCTCCTGGGAATAACAAATACGTCTGCTAGGTCAGTCCGAGCGGCCCCTCCTCTAACAGCATGGCAGTATAGCCTCTAGTTGAAGTAAAGTTACTTTTGATAGTGAATGGATTTGCAGGTGCTGGTTCATTAACATGGAAGGCGAGAAGAGAAAATAGAAAAGGGAGGGGTCCAAAAAAGGCCAGAATGAAGAAGAATGAACAAGCGAATGCTAGAGACAGATGCATCCAAATGCTTAAAAATAAGAGATTTATTCTGAAGTCCACAGCTGTCAAAAAGTTCTGATAAATTTGAAAGGATGAAAAACTCTGGCTTAAAACTCAACAATGTTATTGCTACTAGACAGGAACTAGCACAAACTAGTTAAATCATGTACATTTCAGATGAATGGGTGGTTTAATAATCCTTGACTGACACTTGGATTTGATAATTTTGTCAGTGGCCTTTAGTATTCAGATTTATTTATAATGTTAGCATAGCTATTGCGAGAAAGTAAAGCTAAATAATGAATTAGCCTAGTCGACATAAGTGTTGTTTGTGTTAATAATATATGGAAGATGGCGGCGGTGGTTGGGGCGTGGGTTGGTTGGGCTGGTGGTGGGCCGGTGTAGGCAGAATGCAATATCCCCGGTGGATTTTAGTGTTCTAGTCTGCCCCCGAGTGCCACAATAGTGGAAACAACAAGAACTTTTCTGCACCAACATTCTTGTCTGCATGGTTCTGAGCATCACAACATGAACACATATCAATGCTGATTAGGTCCAGTTGGATGTTTCCCTATAATCTGAGGAGTCCTGCTCGCATTTCTGTATCCTATCCTTTAATATTGTCATCACTACCTAACACTTTTCGACCCCTCACCCCCTTTCCCCCCACTCTATTTTCTGTTGCGTGCAGCTTATCTCCTCATTCCAGTCCTGCTGCCACTCTTTATTGATTTTCTTCTATGCAACACTGTCTCCCCCTCCCCATTTTGAAAGTTTAATTGTTGTGTCTGTTCTATTTACTGCGTGTTTTGCTGTTTTCTCGACTCTTTCATTGCCCATAATACCCGTGTTTGCAGGAACGCGGATGACTCTTGAGTGTCTTTCCATTATTTCAGATAGTGGGTCTCAGTGATTACTGGATGTAGTATGCGTTAGGCTGCACATAGCAGACACTGAGCAACTACAGATCTGAGCTTTATTAGGTTTGGCTTTCCCAACCCACTCTAAAGCCATCCAAATGGCAGACAACTCAATTGTAAAGACACTTAAGAAGTTTGATGCCTTCATACATATTGCAACTCTGTGGCTAGGGACTGTAATGCTGAACCACTGCGGTCTGATATTGGATCTTTTGATCCATCCATAAACACCTGTGTATATACTCTATGGATTTACTTTCTGTATAATTATAGAACTCATTTTCTAAATCTGCAGTGCACCTTTCTTCCTTTCTTTAAACACACAATATGTATAAAAAAATCGCTGCTGTTAGGCCTGTTTCAGACAGAGGCTGAACTGAGGAGCAGCATAAAGAGCCAGATTTATAAAATAAGATGAATAAGGCATTCAGCTAAAGATATAAATATAGGTTGATACCCCTTTAAAGTGATAGTGAACGTCATGATTTCCATGGTCACAACAATACACGCTTTACTTTTGTTTTGTTGATACAAGCAAGATACCAGAACTATTTTCAAGGTAAATGTAAAGCTGGATTTTACACTCCTTGTTTTTGCTTCATGTGTTGCAATGTTACTGTTATTTTTCATAGCCAGGTGCATGTGCAGGTCACAACTCGTCCACCACAGTGTTTGGGAGTTGCTGGATTGTGCATTAGCTGAGTTTGATGAGGGAAACCAAAAAATACCATTAGCCGCGTAGTAACCGCTGAGCAGCTCATGGCTCTGCCCTGCTGGTTTGAGAACAGCCTGTATTGACTAATGAAAAGGAAAGTAAAGCCCTTATTGCTATGACTATAGGAATCTTGGTGATGGGTGAATTTTCAAAAATATTTTAAATATCATTTTAAGCTAAGCTAACCAGTTGCTGTCTGTATCTTCATGCCTAGCATATAGCAGCATCTTCCTGATCAATGACTATATGTTTCAAAATGTTTGTCTTTTGTCTTCCTTTTTTTTTTTTCTTAACAAGCTTGTGATTTTATTGTCTCTGCTTGTCCTCTTGCACCTTCTGTCTTTGTTTAGCAAAAATCTCCATGTGTTCCTTCCCCCCTCTTCCCATGCCTCTTTCTCCTTCTCTCCCATTCTTTCATTTCACTCATCTGGCTGCCTTTTTTCTATTCTGGGCGGGAGGCTAAATTATCGTATATTATAGGATGTAATTATAGTCACTGGCTCCTGGCTGTGCAGCTCTAATTGAGCAGAGCCTCTCCATATACCTCATTAATAGTCTGCCAGAATCCAAATAAGAAGGGCTCACTCTGCCCAAATGCTCAGACCTTGAACAGACACATCACGCAGTCCATCGCTGGTACCGCCACAAATGAGATACACAGAAGAAGATGTGCCTGATAGCGATGACATTTCCAATGATCGTCGTCGTTGTCGAGCGGCAGCGGCAGTTGTTGTTGTTGTCGCTGCCGACATTTGCATTTAAAGGCATTGCGCAAATACTGTAAGTCTCATGGCGCTGTTTTGAATAACGAGTTTGGAAAAAGTCAGTGATGAATTTTTGTTGTCAGTGGAGTGGAATTTGGTGTTAGGTCATTAGAAGTACAGAATATTTTCATAAATAACAACCAACGACACGTGTGCGCACGCAAACACACACATACACACACACATACTGTGATGCTCATTATCTCCGTGGAGTTGTCCCCATTTTCATTTCTCCGGTAGCAGAGAAGGGGGGTTTTGAGAAATCTCCCCTGGAAACTTTTGGCACCACAGAGGCCAATTCTGACCCAGATTCTTTTCTTTTTATTGTTTAAGAGGTAACGCTCAGATGCAGAGCTGCAGGTGTACCACAGCCACACAAAGCATTTCCCTTCCTTAAATATGCGCTGACAACTACCTTTACATACATTTTCCCAGCTGGAGCAGAGGCATCGGCGCTACATAAGCTATTTTAAAAGTGGCATCGTTGCAAACTGGGGTAATTTAATAGTGTTTTTCTCTGGAAGTGGTCTTCAAGCCTCGCCAGCATTGCCGAGCAACAGTAATGAAGGTAACAGGGAGGGAGTCACTCCAGGGATGGAGTCAGGCTGCTTCAGAGGAGAGGGAGACAAAGGTGGCGTAACAGGGGAGGGCTGCGATAAATTAAGAAGGTGGCTGGGTGTAAAGAGGGATAAACTCTGTGTGCCAGAGCATGATTGAATAGCCGAAGTAGAGAAGTTACTTGTCCAGAGGCCTCTTATCGCGTGTACGTCCTAACAAAAAACAAACCCCCAAAAGCAGCCAAAATACCCGGAGTCACTTTAGTGGCACTGAAAGAAACTAAGGAATTGCCTTAAGCGGATGAAATGCGTTTGACCTTTTCCAGCAGTTTTTTTTTTAACACCAAAGAAGATGAATAGAGACGGAAGAAAAGACAAGCAAACAAGCGGCACAACACCACGATGAAAGGTTGCACATCTCTATCGATACCAGGCCAAGAAAAATACTGGAATCCCAGCAAGGATATCTTGACACACACCTTATTGTGTTTCATCCATGCAGTGCGCTGTACAATTATAGCTGTAATTCAGCATCTGTCACTTTGTTCCTTGGCCACACTGGGGCCTGTAAACCCTATACTGTGCTACAGATGAAGCGTCGGCCTGGCTGTTTCCAGCAGCGTGGCAAGTAGAGCAGCTTCTGATGGAATATTTAATGTAGGAGACTCTAAGAATGGATTTCTCACATCTCTGCAGTTTGCCTTCTCCGTTTCAACCCTTCCTGCTTGCTCTTCACACGCTGACATAAGAGCCACGCCGAACACACGCGTTTCAAAAGAAAACACATACCGGGGGTTTCGCGGCATCTCATGTAACAGCTACTATGTGCATAATCCTGTTCGCTTATCTATGAAATGCATCATTAGAATGCACACGCATTCAGAGGTGTGACAAAAAAAAAACACACACACACACACATAAATGTATACCAGACACGCAGCGAGGATGCTTTTAAATTAAATGCAGGAGCCAGAGGGGATCTCGCAGGCGCAACGGTGAGTGCGGCCATGATGAATTATGTACCGCCGAAATGATTTCAGCCCCCATTGTTCTCGCCCAAGAACCGCGGGACTCCATGGCAGACAGCCCCTCGCTGTCCATCAGCCGGGACAAGATTTAAAGCCGGGGGAGGAGAGCGCTGGAGGAATTCAGAAAGTCGGACGGAAAAAGTAATTAGAAGTGGGAGAGGAGTTCTCCATGAGCCCATGTCCATGAGCTTAGGTAACCTGCGTTAATATGTAATATGATAATATGTATTTTTAATTAGAATCTGCATATTGGGCATATGAGGCGAGGGTGGGGGTAATGAGAAGAGGAGCGGATTGTATGACTGGTAGAGATAAATGTAGACAAGGATGAAAAATGTTGGAGGGGGAGTGTTTGGGTAAAGAGATGGATGGTAAGGCAGGGGGCTGCGTGAGATTATGGATGTGGTTCCCAACCTACTGTATTTCCTAAGGGGCTTCTGTTTCCCCTCCTGGAGAAAGAAAATGTCCTGATGGTGTCAAAGAGTGCAGAAAGTGCCCTCTGACAGTTTCACTGGGGCCATTAACAGAATGTTGTGTGTTCTGTGAAGCGTGGACCTACGCTGAGGCCGAACCATTTGTATCCATGCCCATCTTTGGCAGGAAAATGCTCCGTCATCCATGTGTGTTTAATGATGTGCTTATGTCAACATCTGAAAACCATGATTTACTCTCCTCCTGCTCTAGCTTGATGGATATATACTGTAAGTATAAGCCTAGCATTTACCAGACTGACATTACATCATCTGCATCTTGTTTTTTTGCAGAAAGAATCAGTATAAATTAACAGAAGAAAGTGTAAAATGATGGAAAATTGTTCCTAGACAACACTTAGCTGCTTGTATGATTGTATCAGGGCTGCTATAATATGGGAAGAAATCATTATCACAATTATTTGAAAAATTTTGATTGAGTATTTTTTATAGTTACATAGTTCTTTCATTCAGCATGAATGACTTTGTGCATTTGTTGTGATTTATTGTGTTGCCAAGAGTCGCAGATATTACCTTGTAGCCACTGCCTTATTTACGAAGTTGGAGATCTTCGAATGCAGTGGATGGGTGGAACTGGTGACTGAAAAATAAAAGGGGGGGGCTTACTAACACCGCTCCTCGTATTCCAATATCCCTTCATACATTTGGTCTCTATTCAGACATGCCAGTTTACACACACTAGTATAACTAGTCTAACATGTCATATTTTCTAATACAAGCACACACACACACACACACACACAGACTTTCCAGGGAGTTGTGTGGCTGTGTGTGTGCCCCCTCTCCTTTCCCTTACCGTTATATACAAATTGAGATTCACGTCAATGAGATAAAAAAAACAACATGACCGATATCAATACAGAACACAAAATAAACTTTTATTAATTTACTTAATTCATCATTATTTCATGGTGCAGGCGGATCCAATTAAATAGCTGCTGGATCCGACGTTGGAGGCTCTGGATCTTTGTTTCAACATATTCTGGCTCAAATTAAGCCCTGCTTGCAGCAAGTCTTGCATGTTATGTTGCTTCTGCTCTTCGTTGGATTCTTGGAACCTTAAAAGGAACCATTTCTCTGTTGTTCTCTCTTTCCCTCTCTCATGCTTTGGGAATATGTATAGGGCAGGCGTGTCCCTTTCTGAAAATTGTGTAAAGAAAAATAAAACATCTCAACTTGATTACATGACCTTGGAGATCGTTTGACACGCAAATGGAAATCACGACCAATAATCAATCAATTGCACAGCCTTAGGTTGCATTCAAACTTGTCAAAATCCTCAGGTAGAAACATCAAATTACCTTGACTCCTATAAGATCTCTCGAACGTTTATTTTTTTGACACATATGTGTCATTCTAGTCTAGTGGCTCATTATTTCAGTCTTATTTCTGCTCCCTTTTCTAAAAGTCCCTGTCGAAACAACATAAAACACCAACGAATTACCAGTTACCTTCCTCCTGATCCACTTGCATTTAATTTTTTAAATGAATCTATTATCATTCCTGCTACAATTGATGTTTTTACATAAATAAATGTTCAACTACATTTACAGACTGTTATTCATGCCCTTCGTGCTCCTGTCGGAGTCTCTCAGGCATGATGTCTAAATAAGGATCCGTCAATCCTTCAAACTGCTTCTGACTGAAACGATCTGATTTTCATTCAGCTTCTCCCGGGAGATGCTTGCTCACTCGGACTTATCAGCGTATCACGCGGTGGAAACACCAGACTGTGGGAGCTCTCTCCTTCAATCCGTTATTGAAGCCTCTTTTGTTTCCTGCTCTGTCTGTGCAGAATGCATCTAAATGATTGTGAAGAAGGCTCCGTGCTTAAGAATGCATCAGCCACACAAGAACATTATTTTCTCCTGGTGTTTATGAGATTTCCAGCTCCTGCATAATATCTTATTTCAAAATAGTTTCCTCAGCGTGCTGGATGCATGCAGTGAGCATGCTGGAGTAGTGGCGGCTTCCTCCTAAGAATTAGTATGTTGATATTATTTTGTGCAATTGGCTGATGCGATTTTTAATTTAACCAATTTGTCATTTTGATTGTCTCGCACAATATGGCAGTGGCCATGAGACCATACAATTCCTTACTTTAATGTACAAACCTGCAATAATACAGCTCACGAGATTCTATTCTTTTCTATTCTTTTTATCCATATTATTATTATTTTTTTTTATTTTTGAAAGGGGTAGTTATTATTTGGGTAGGTTAAGTTGTTATATTAGCTTGTTATCTTGTAATCTTGTAAATGTAATCTATTAAATAACTAAATATTTAATTAAATTAAATAAAATATAAGTATAAATAATTACATATTAAATATTAATCTATTCATAATTATTCTCTTGGAACACTGTGATGAAAGAATTTTCCGCAAGGGATAAATAAAGTATTTTCAGTTCAATTCAATTCAATTTGGTCACTTCCTACCTTCCATTCAATAATAACGGTTACTCAGGTGATTTTTTTTTATATGTGCATTGCACATATCTTAGATCCAAACGTCCTCATTGACATCAGTCCCAGACACAGCTTTTTACGCCATGCATCAACGCCAGAGACCGATTGTGTTCTCAGTTTATCAGCATAAAGAGGCGCCAGAGATTATAGTTTTTTTATTCGTGCTGGAGCTGCTCGGAGGCTTAATTATTTATTGGTGTGCGTTTTGAATGTATAATAAATAAGGCGGACATAATGTGTGAACGTATGGCATTTGAAAATCTATTTCAAGTGTCATATGCCCGCTCCAGCTGATAATTCAAAAGTACTACAATCAATTTTTAAGTTGCAGTATAGTAACAGAATATTATGCCTGGAGACCACTCATGTCTGCTCCTTAATGAAACTTGCTGATTGCAGATGTTTGGCCGGGATCGTTTGAGCAGCTATCAGCACTCGCAGCACAGCCAGGGGCCACCTGATGGTCTAAATCAGCACATGCCCACTCACTAGTTCTAAAACTGTGCATTTTATTCTGAAAGCATAACAATGCAAACTGAATTCAGTGGAAACCAGTTAAATTAAACACATTCTGCATGACGCGAACAATGTAAACTTGCTCAAGTGATTCCAGTGGTGAAATACTGAGAAATAGCAGCCAAATGAAGGAAATCGGGTTAAGGTTGTTGTCAAACAATTATTAGACTTGCAGGCCCTTTTTTTTTTTTTTTACAGAAATAAACATTCTTTAAAATGAAGACGGCCTCCTGATCCCCTGTGAAATGAGGTTAGGTTGGGAAGCACGGTACGAGGGGATGAATAGGAAGTGACAAAGCAAACATTGGAAATCTTGCAAAGAAGGGACGTGTGAGTCAGGTGTGTTTCTGCCAGCTGGTTTGGAGCATTCGCTACGCAGGAACTTACGCAACCAAGTTGTTTCACGTTCAGTGCATCTGCTCTGATTCCCAGAGGAATGACGGCTGAATCCTGCCACCTGCTGTTATAAAAGAGCGTGTCGGAATATAAAATGGACGACGTGACAAAACTATTGCACTGTGGTTGCAAATTTGTTTTTGCTCTCGCTTTAAGTGAAACAGAAAACATCTAATTCATATATGAATATATTTAACCCATAAAATCTCAGGCTAATTGCATCTGGTTCTATTTAGCTGAGGGTTTTGGGTTTGTTTCTTATTTTTCGTCATGCAGAAGGCGTTTTCTGAGGTGTTATTTGTTGTTTTTGCATTGATTCAGGTTCAGTACAAGCTGCATTTTGTTTTTGAGTTTTTATGCTCCCTGTGTGCAGCAGTACTTGGTTCTTTTCTGTGTCATCTAACCGCTTTCGTTATTTTATGTTGCACTCTCTCAGCTGTAACCTGGATATAACAGTGAACATCACAAAGGCTTCTGACACTTTATCATTATTACCAAAGCATGTTGCAAAATGATTATAGACACAACTTCAAATAATACAGAGGAAATGTGCCTAACACGGAACCATTAACCTGTGTTGTTCTGAATGAATGGATGCATACTTTAACGCCTTCGTAGAACAGGGCCTGTCTCTGGTGCATTTTTGGAAAACAGGTTGCGTCATCCCTCCTCTCACTCCTTCCCACCCTCGTTCTATTCTTTTGCTCATGAAACACAGAGCAACTTCCATTTTTCACGAGTTAGGTGCCATCACAAGAACCAGTGTTTGCACACCTTCAAATCGAAGGTGCAGAAGCTGCATGAATCAGTCTCTCGACAGTCCTCTTTTTTCACATGTGCAAATCCAATAATATTTAATTAAGGTTATAGGTGTAACACAATTTCTGTATCATTAAATGTGCTTCACAACTCATCAGAGCAGATGTTTAATTACTAACTGTAGCTATCTGTTTATTGTTTCATGATGCAGTACAACCATTAAAACAAAAGAAAGAAAAAAAAAAATAACTTCAGAGCTTGGGGACCCAGTGTGCTTGGTTTGAATTGTATCCACTGCAACAAGTTTGTTTTTAAAACACTGTAATCTAAAAGATATATTAGGCTTTCTGAAATTGTTCTTATTTCTTGCTCTTTTTCCCAGCTTTGAGAATGTGGTGCCCTCAGCAGCTGGGTGCTTTAAAGTAATGCGTGGCTTTTATATTCTTAGGGAAACACGCTTGATGCCGGGGTGGATGGCAAATGGTGGCAACGAGCCAGAAGTAAAAGCACCCTTTTCTCATTCCCTTTAACCCGCAAAACCGATAAAACAATATATTTTCTATTTGTTGCGATTTATTTACCCACAAAGACTTTTTTTTCCACTGCTTTGTTTTCTCCTAGATCCACTCATAAATCATACAGCTATAAAGAGATGCGGCACAGTGATTTTAAAGCAGCCCCACTAAAGGAATATTTTGTAGGCTGAGAATATCTCTTACGGCAATTCAGAGCTGATCTGAAAATACCACTTCCCGGTGCTCTGCCCTGAATGAACACAAGAAACGCATTACCTTAACACCCTGCTATGCGAAACGCTTCATCTGGCACACAAACACCATTTAACCCCATCATGTTGTGTTATCCACAACACAAAAGCTATGGCAGATGATTAAAATAGATTCCTCTTGATGGTAATGGTCTGGTGAAAAAACTGTGTTTTCAGCAGGGCATCACTGGAAGTGTTTCTGAATTTACAAAAAAAAAAAAAATGAAGAATGCACACTTAGCAAAGAGACAGGAAAACCATATTGAGATAGATTACATTATCATGGACAGATAGAGATTATACTTTTGTTCCTAAACAGTGTTTCTATAATGTTTTTTTTACTGCATGCATAATAGTTCTGTCTCAGGGGATAGTAAACAACATGGAGATTTCTCTCATGAGGTTTAAATCTTTAAAGGTACAGTGTCTAGTTGCAACCAACAGTGTAACCGAAGCGTGTGGAAAAAAATAAAACCAACAATGAGTATTCTGTTCAACCCGGGTTCTTTTGGTGTTACGATTACTGTTTTTTCGAGACAAACACAAAACATTGGTATATTGCAGAAATGCTGTTTCTGCTACTACGTGACTTCCACTGCATAGTGTGAACAAACTTAGGTACTTAAAATATTAAGTGTAGGCTCCCTATGTAGACATACGAATTCAATCTAAGGTTCAATCTAAGGTAATAAACACAAAATTTCTTATTTTCATTCAATCATATACTTATTAAAACATACTGCTTCAATTCTATATTATTTTATTCCATTTCTGCAAAGTCTGTTTTGCTAGATGCTGGTAAATACCACTGAATCTTCCACAATGTATCTTCATCTTCAATAAAGCAGGCAGCCTTACTTCATATTTTACCCAATTATTTTGAAAGCAGCATTTTTATTATATATTTTTTCATACAAATCCAAGATCAGTGCATTTCATGTGTGACTGAAATCTGCCATGACTTTTGATTATTATGTCACTTGTGCAAAACTGGCAAATGACATGATGATTACCTTCGGATTGCCATTATTACATGTTTGCATTTATAATATTCTGCCCAGAAGTACATGTAGGTTCTATTCTTGCTTTATTTTTTGGTATTTTTGAGCACTACTGCGAGCCTCATTTGTTTATATTGGAGGTGTGGTTTATGAAAACCCAGAGCCATTTTTTGGGTGCTATGAATGTGTGGAGCATACCCACTAACAACACTGAACATCACACCTTCACTTTCTAGCTGCAGAATCATCACTCTTCTCACCTCCAGGATATTTCTAAGAACCTCCTCCTTCAAGACAACACCTTCTCCACTTCTCTTCCTACCTACACCATGATAGAACGACTTGAACCCTGCTCCTAGACTTCTAGCCCTGCTGCCCTCCACCCTGATGTCCTGGACACACAGTATGTCCACGTTCCTCCTCAGCATCATGTCAGCCAACTCCTAGGAAGTCAGAGATTTGATTTGCATGCCCTTCCTGGCACACCCTTCTGTATTTATCCAACCAGGGCATCTGCACATTAAGAAACTGGCTTGTGCCCCTTTGCATCTACACTATACCTGATATTACTGATAGTTAGTTATAAATGCTATAAATGGTCAATTACCATTCCCACCATGTTGGATCCACTTTTATCAACAAAGTCACTTTTGTGTTTTGTCTTTTTCTCAATGCACTCTGTTCTGTGATTGGCTCCCTGGATGAGAGGAATATTGGGTTCTGTGGAAGGATGGGTATACACAGGCTGCAGCATTCCTGACTTCCCAGCTGACTTTGGTGATACTGTGACTTCTCCTCTAGCGTCAGGAAGGTGATTCTGTACAATTATCAAAGGGCATTTGGCGCAGAAAATCTGGACATTCATGTTTCCCTGAGGATGTTAATGAATAAGTTTAACCATCAGGTCAAAATGTCATTTTCATAATATTGTTTTATGACCAAATACCTGCAAACATAAACCAGCTGTACTTCCTGTTTAATTAGTAAATCCTAACACGCTAATGCACTAAACTAAGTGCTTTCATTGTCATTGTCATATCTGTGGCTTTCTTATTGTAGCTTACTTCCTCCACCACTTAACCATATTCTAATGTGCAGTGAAAAAACACTGAACTCACCCACCTCAGCATCAGCCAACATGAGTTATGTGCTTCTGTTTTTATTGGCATGAGGCTACATAACAGCTGTTGCATCTGCACTACCATCGCTGATCCCCACCCCCACCCCCGAAATATATAAACCTTTACCTGCAAAGTGCTAGAGATTCAAAACACTAGAGGTCTGAATACTTAAGTGAATGTGATACCCTTAATAAATTTGCAAAAGATTATGAAATCCTGTTTTCATTATGGGGTATTGTTGAGCGAAGATAGATGAGGGAATAATTCATTTCAATAATTTAGCATACGGCTGCATCATAACAAAATGTGGGAAAAAAAAGGAAGGGGTCTGAATACTAGTATCTGCATGCACTGCGAGTAGTTGTTCAAGGCGTAGAGAAAGAGACGGCATCATTAGCACATCACAGCAACACCGGCTTGCTTTATTTGTGCAGTGACTCTGCTACCTCCAATGATGGACAAACAAGCGCTGACCATATTTAATCCTAACTGCACCACATTAATAAATATTCCTTAATCCTATGAATGAAAACATCCATGAAATCAAAAAACAGACCCAATCCATCCTCCCACACAAACCAACTTCCCTACTTTATTTCTCCAAACTCCACATTTTAATGGTGTTGCATTTCTGTATTTTTGCAAAGTACAATAGATGCAGCTCCACTTACACATGTTTTATAAATCCCTACAAAATCAATACCTAAGTTGAGATGGTGGTAAAAAAAAACGCATCATTTACAAGTTGTTTACTGTTGCAATTATATCCTTCTGCTTTTTTAATATCTAGGGCTATTCCTTGAGGGAGGAGAAGCCCACAAACAGCAGCCCTCTAATTTATCATAGCCAACATGCATGTCGAAGAGCTCGGCGAACGGCGATTAACCAGGCTGCTATCCTAAAGCGAGATATCCCACCAGTGACTTTGTCAGAAAGTTGGCAAGTCCTTGAGAGATCACATGCATTGCAGAAATAATTTGTGCGCTTGCAGACGTGGAAAACCAGACCTGCCATACAGTATATTGTGAGTTACAGGCTGTGCTGTAGATACCAGCCACACAGGACGCAGCTGTCGCAGGAAGAATATATATATATATATATATATAACTGCAGGACACATAAATCAGGAGATATGTTATGTATGTAGGAGCCTCTACAGGCTGATTAGACACAAACTCTGCAGCAGGTCTGCCTCTACAAACACATAGGGGGTCAGGTCTGGTTTTATGAAGCAACACGCATCTAGGGAAACACATTCTAATTTTTTTTGTTATATATAACAAGATTTGCTTAAACGACCCTTCGTTTCTCAGGTTGATCATCGCATCATCATCATCATCTTCCTCATCACCACTGACGAGAGGTACAAAAAGAACACTGGCTGGGTGAAGTGGATGTGTGGCGCTGACTGACACTGATGTGACAACGCCGCCTGATTACTTTTCGCCCCGCAAACAGCAGGTAAGCGAACTGTCAATCACAGCGCAAGAAATCAAAAATGCAATTCCAGTCAGATTTCTACAGGTCTCCCAGGTCTCTTTGTGTGTGTGTCTTCAACCATGTATATTCGAGGAATATTTTGCAAGTTTTAATTTTAATTATTTCTTTATACATTTTTTTGTGATCAGAATTTTATCTTTGCAAATCGTACATACATATTTAAAGAAAAGAAGTTCTGAGTGAGAAGTGAAAATAAAAGAAGTAGACGAATAAATGATAACAGTAGCTTTTATGCAGATATGAAGCATTATTTAGGTTGTTGTTTCAGAGCGTGTAGTTAATCAAAAAAAGCACTCCAGGGTTCCGCAGTCCTTGGTCTACTCTTATTGAGTTTTGCACTTGTATATTCTAGATTGACAATACTAATGAGACTTTGTATCCAGAAGGATTTCATACACCATTTTCTTTGCAGAAGTACACACAGCAAACAACAGTTTACACATTGTGCTTTAGAATGGTATCAGGATTTTCATTAAGGAGCCAGAAAGCAGCGTTAGGTACATAAAAAACATGCAGCGAGTGAGATAGAACAGAGTTTACATGACACCGAAAATTAGAAATAACCAGGCAGTACCAAAACATGTGCATAAATGTTCCAGGTGACACAAATCGGGATTCTTTTATATGGTGTAATCTAGGCTTTGTGCATGGTCTTAAAGTGAATTATCTGCTGTGCCATAGTTTTAGAAGTCAGTTCAATTTGACCATCTTCTCTCCCAGTTTGGATTTATATTCACTTCTGAGTTTTTTTTTAATTTGGATTTGATTGGTAAAGGTTTCCTTGTGCGCTCTGTCATTTTACTATATATTGTCGAAACAGAGCATCTGTCATGTAAAAGCGCAATATAGGATGTGAAGAGAGGCAGCGTTCCAGGGGACTTCATACGTGTTTAAATCTGATCTCAGTTGAGGGTAAACACAATAAGAGGGATGCCTGAGGGCACAAGTGTGTTCTTAAATCTTGGATGGAACAGAGGCCTTCATCATTATATATGTCACCTAATGTATCCCGAAACGTGGCTAAGAACGTTGGAGAAATGGTTTGTGGTTGAATGTTTAGGGTCGTGCCATAGGGCAGAATTTAAGTAGAACAATCATTCAACATTCCAATTTCTTCCACACTTGTATAGAGTTGTTTTGTTTCTTACATTACATAAAAATATGTGTCCTGCAGCATATGTGGTACAACTTTAGTGGATTGAAGCTTTTTCCATGAAGTGATTTTTCTTTTTTTATTTCAGGTTCAGGTTTTTGTTTTACTCTCACACTTCTGCTTTGTTCTTAATAATAAAGATATTTTTGCTTTTATGCACTAATTTTCTACCTATTGCACATGGTTTGGGGGGGCTATACTTTAGCCAGGTGCAGCTCTTGTTGAATCTTTACAGATCATTTATAGAAACAAATGCAGCACCAACTTCTTAAAATTGAATGTGACTCAAAAAGCATGTTATGTGAATTGCCAAGGAGACACCTCTCATACAAAGTAGTATTTCCTGGGGATGTGCAGTTACACTCCACTACCACATCCACCTTCTCATTATTAAGTTAAATGCCCAACAAACGGGACAGTTTTAGTTGCACAGTGCATATATGCATCCTCCACCAAAACCTGGCTCATTTTTCTTTAAGTAGTTTTACACTCAGAAAGTCTATAATTCAGAAAAATATCAACATATAACACTAATTATATTCTCTTTATTTCAATAAAAGGGTAACAGGGATGAAGATTAAATAAACATGATAGATAAATATACAGGGATAATTATGGTTTATATTTGCACTATGCAAACTGATTAACTCGCCCTTCCTGTAACACCATAGTTATTACTAAAGCATGCCTGACGGTGCAGACAGAAGTCACACATACACACAATATGGAAAACTGAAAACAAATTACATCCGACATGTCTACGTTGGCACGCTAGGAAAAAAAAAGGTTTTCCTCGTGTCTTTTCCTCCTATTGGCTTTCACATTGTCTCCAACTGTATCACACGTTCTCCATCTCCATTCTCTGTCTCCATGTCCCACTCTCATTTTCACATCTGCTCATTCTCTCTCTCTCTCTCTCTCTCTTTCTCGGTCTCATGTTTATTTCATAAGGCCCTCTAGCATCTCAGAATAAATAAATTATACATTTCATTATGCACTCATTTCAAAGCTCCTTTCAGGAAAGGGACTAAGCTCATTTGTCCCTGAGGTTCTGTTTATCCTAAATGACTGCATCAGACATGATCATGAGCGTCTGGGAGCCCTGACTGTCCGTGCTCGTTTGTCATGTACCAAACCTAATTCCCATACAGTGCACATGTCTCGTTCTAATGCTGCAGCCTGGCACTGATCCTAGGATTAGATCCGCCAAGCAGACAGAGAAAATATGTGGAGAAGCACACACCAAAGGAACGCTCCCATATTTTATCTTACGGTAGGAGCTTGTTAAGCCTTTGAAAAGCGATGGTCAAACATGAGGCTGGGAGAAATAATTTCATAAATATTTCTTCATCTGCTCTGTGGTCGCGTGCGTGAGATTCCGCTGCTTTTGTTCACCATTTCTTTCTCGACCCGTCCAACTGGGTCACGATTTTTCCTCTCCCCTGTCCGTGCCCGCATGCCTGTGCGTGGCCCGGCCGGCTGACGTCGGCAACGTCATGTTCCTGGCACTCCCCTCGCAGACACGCTGAGGGTCAGTTTGACCCGTGCTGGTGGTAATGTTGGGGCGTGGGAGTTGTGTCCAAAAAGGAGATCATCCCCTTCACAACGTGGACACACACACACACGCACAGAATGATTTATTTGTGCACACTCGTGTCCGACTGCACAAGATACACAAAATCCATAGGTGCACATATGGGGCGCTAAATCTTCGCACACAGAGAAAAAAACGCACACAAATGCACATGTACTGTATGCGTTCATACACACACGCACGCACACACAATGCCAATAGAACGCACAGGCATGCTCTCCCCACCCCATATGGACTCTCACAGCCATCTGTCCTGCTGTCGACATGCCAGGCGCTGCTCGATGAATCTCCTCTCCCTCTATTGGACCACGGCGCTGCCCCGCCGCAGTAGGCCGCACCGTTTTAGCCCTTTTCACATGAACTGTGGTAACCCAACATGAACACCATCTCCACTTCAGCAAAGAGAATCCCACAGGAGAATTTCCAAGGTGCTGGTCAGTTGTTTTTAGCTGTTTCCACAAGAGTGATAACAAATAAAAAGAGAAATCTCTTCAGAAGATGAGGAAGTATATACATATATATTTGTATCTATATATATCTATATACACACACACGTACATATACCTACATCATATCAACAGTCTTTGTCTGTTGATATGATGATGATGATGATGATGATGATGACAATAAGTATCACACTGGCAATTCTACAGTTTTTTTCATTCAAAATCTACCAAGATTACGAAGCATGCATCGGAAAAGAATATTTCCAAAAACCTTCCCATTTTATTGTTAGAAATAGTTCTGGTGTGACATCACTCTGATCTGGTTAGGTTTAGGCACAAAAATCCGTTATTTATCATATTTTTGGTTAAAAGCTCTGTTAAATATACACTAGGTAATATTTAGTGGCATTCAGATGAACAGGCTTGGCTGGAATGGGATATAATATTCATAAGCAGGCCTGGCAACAGGGGGGGGAAACAAGTATGTTGTCCTGGGCCAAGGAAAGGGGGTGGGAAACTGGGAGCTCATGAAATTGCTGAATAATTATTTTATTTCAAAATAAGCATATTTGTAGAGGAATGGGCATATCTGAATAAAGAAATGATTTGAAGTTGCTTTTAAAAATGATGTAAAAAACAGGGATGAAGAAGGGGCACAAAAAAGAGAATAAGACAAGAAGAAACCAGCAGCTTTAGGGATTCATGAAATAGATATTTAAGAAAAAAAATAGCAAAGGCAGGGCAGAGCCAACAATTTTCAACCCTGTGAAACAAAACCTTTAAATTAAAGTCAATGTTTTCCACTGAGAGTGCAGACTGGAACAGCGACGTCCCAGCCGCGGCCCCTCATACCACAGCACCGAGCCCGCTCCTAAATCCTGTGAGGCTCGTTGGGTCGTGACAGACAGGAAGTCAGATACCGTTTCAGCATGAAACCTTCGCCATCCTTTCAAAATAAAACAAAATGCCAAAATGGCTAAGGAGTGATTTTATCTGATGGAACAGAGAAAAAAAAAGATCTTTGTAGTCTATTTCTGAAATTAGCATTGTTGTGTTTCTATTACCATAAATACCAATTATTAGGCTTAGAAGAAAACAGACCAGATAGAGAATGACACACAGACTAATGGATTATTTATAGTGTTCTTTGGTCCACCAATCAGGCGATTTAGATACCCCTACATCCTTTTTGAAAATCTACAGGAGATGGAGCTTTCGCAGTTGCAGCTCCTACAACTAAAATCCTGTTAGCTTTTGGTGTAGTATAGACACTTTTATTGATTGCTTTTACTTATTCATTTTATTTGATATACTTCTTTTAACCGTTGTTTTTATGTCTATATGTTACACGCTTTTATTGTTTATGCTGTTTCCTATTACCTTTATTGTTATGTAAAGCCCTTCAGTAACACACCATCTTTTTTTAAAATGTGCTATATAAATAAACATGACATTGATTTTGTTGACAACAATAAAACTACAGATTAACACCACCCTTATCCTTCTAATTATCACCTACACCCACATAGAGTAAACACATATGGATACATTGGGCCTAAAAAGAATTTAATTAGTTTAATTACATAACTGTGTAGTAGTTCATCTCAAATTAATACAGAATAAAGTCAAATAAATAGCTTTTTTATATGTTTAGTTTAAATACTCTTAACAACATGAGAGTGGACATAATATGCCTGTTTTATGCCTATGTTAGCATTTATTAATGGGAACAATTACCCACACAAAACAATGCCATTGCCAGAAACCCTCAGAGGTGCAATCTTGATTTATGGCAAACCCAAGCCCAACAGGTAACAGATGGGCACATTGGCCAGATAAATGTTCCATTGATTCAGTACTGAGTCACTGCCTGGATCCCTCACTTCAAAAGCAAATCACACAATGAATTTGTGCCCAACCTTACATGGGGAAAATAAACGGGCTCACATAAAACATCCCCTTGCACCATGGGATATAAACAACATAAAACAAACAATAAATAAAGTGAGCAGGAAGCGCCGGAAAGGAAGAATCAGAAGGAAAATTACATTTGCACTTTGGTCATTGTATCATTCCAAATACACTTTTCTATACTACCTTCATATTTTTTTCTTCATCCATTAAAGGGTTTTAACCACAAACAGAATCAGAGATCATATTACTCCAGTTTACTGTCCCTGCAATGAGGGCTAATTTTAAAGTTTTTTTTTTTTTACTTTTTTAGGCATGACTTCAGCTTTGTCTAAACAGGCCCAACTCCCAGGTCCTCTGGTGCCATCCTGCTCACTATACAGAAAATAAAAGTAGGGAATAGACCGCCTTTACGTATATACAACAGAAGCCAGCTCTGTTTGACAGTTTTGTGCAGCAGCTCAAGAGATTTTTTTTTAATTTAATTCAACCTTTTATGTGTTTTAATCATTTCTATTTGCTTTTGTCTTTACTTGTTACTGAATGATATTGTTTGTTAGTCTGAGCTGCATCTTTTGTGCGGCAAGGCAAGGCAGGTTGCTTTCTATAGCAGATTTTAACAATGAAGTGATTCAAAATGCTTCACATTGAGAGCATTAATATACATTTTAAAAAGACTTGATTGAAAGGGTAACAATCAAAACAACAACATGAGAGGTAATATGTTTGTTTTATGGCTATGTTTGCATATATTATTGGGAACAATTACCTACACAAAACAATGACACACATTATTAGAAACCCACAGAGGTACAATCATCATAAAACAATTCAAAAGGAGAAAAAACAAAAGTTAAGATTAAAACAAGAACAAAGTTATAGTGCAGTAAAAATAAGAATTGGCATTATAATATGCACCTGCAGACAGAAAAGTCTTCAGCTCTGAGTTAAAAACAGTGAGATCTGCAGCAGACCTGCAGTTCTCTGGGAGTTTGTTCCAGATGTGTGGGGAATAGGAACTGAATGCTGCTCCTCCATGTTTACTTCTGTCTCTGGGAACAGAGAGTAAACCTGTCCCAGAGCATCAAAGAAGTCCAGATGGTCCTTAAAAGATCAGCAGATCAGAGCCATACCGAGGTCCTGGACCATTCAGCACTTTACAAACCAGTAACATCTTTTTAAAGTTAATTCTTTGGCAGACAGGAAGCCAGTGCAAGAGCTTCAGAACTGGAGTAATATTTTTTTTTTCTTACTGAGGACTCAAGTATAGTCTAAGTAAAAGTATACAAAGGTAATTATTTTTATTATTATCCTCATGACATGACTTAATGCTAGAGGGCAATCATCATATCATCATAACTGAGCCAAAAAATAAGTACATTACTTTGACAGCGCTATTTCTTTCTCTGTAGATATTGCAGCATATGAAAACATTCCAATTTTGTATATTTCCACAGGCAACTGAGTTTATTAAGATGAAGACTGGCAAAACAAAGTGACAAAAAAAGCACAATGTTTCGAATGAGATCATTGGTAAAAACGAACCACATCTGTGGGGGAACTATCCAGTTTTATGTCTTCAACTCACTGCGGCCCAAGTTCTACATCTGTATTGTAAGTTTTGTCATGTATGTTTCCGATAGAGGCTTTTGTCCTTTTTGTGAATAGGAAAAAAAAAACACTGGCCCCAGTTTCATGGTTTTCTGAGTGCAGCACCAGCCATATCTCAGGAAGAGTATGACTCACACTCGCAACCCAGAGCCTGTGGAGCAGGAGCCCCCAGGGGAGCCAGTCTGTTAGGGAGGCTGTTACACGGAGCTGATAGGCTCACCTTTAAGGTGTGATGCTATCCTCAGACATGTCACCTCATCCAATAAAACAACCTTTTCCCTGACTGCTGGTGTCTTTTCAGTGAGAAAACCCAGGGATATTTTGGAGTTATTTGTTCCCTGGCTCCCCCCTTTGATCACATGCCTCTTTCTAGTGTAAATCACAATAAATTCCTCATGGAACACAACAATGAACATAGTGATGGAGGAATAGTGAGTGGGAAGGAAAATGGTGCGCTCTTAACCTTGACATCATGGGTCTTTGGTATATATTTTATTTTCTATACATACATGATTGTCTATTTTATACATTAATCAATAAATTTACATAAAATACCAAGTATAAAGCTACTGTGTATTACCTTCCTTATTTCCTTCCTTCATTTTTTTTGCCAGTGTCCTTCCCCATTCCCCTTCCTCCATTATTTCAATCAAGGACAGCAGTTTGTATGTTTGTAATCGATAATGAGTTCTATTTTTGCCTATAGAAAAGGAATCTAAAATTACAGTGTGTGCTTCATATGAATACACTATATTTTTTCAATGTATTCACTCACTTGCCTTCACTCACATACGAATTTAAGTGACATCAACTCGTCTGCCAAAGCTGTCCACAAGGTTTAGAAGTGTGTATGTGGGAATGTTTGACCATTTTTCCAGGAGTGCATTTGTGAGGTCACATATTGATGTGTGACCAGTAGGATCCACTCAATCTCCACTAGAATCCATCCTAAAGGTGTTTTATTGAGTTGAGGTCAGGACTCTGTGCAGGCCAGTCGAGTTCATCAACACAAGACTCTGTCATCCACGTCCTTATGGACTTTGCTTTTTGGAAATATAGTGTATAGGTAAATTCTACTGTTATTATACAAATTCTCTCAAAGATAATGGAAATATTCATGTGTGATGACTTTTTTTGTGCCTCTTTTGCAGTTACTGATTTACACAGGATTTGACAGACAAGTTCGCTGTTCTCAGACAATGCCTTAGAGTTGTGAAGCAGAGGATTCCTCTTCGCAGCAATGACCTCAAATGTGCATCAAAAGATAGACCAGGACCGTTTGAAGTCAAAGAAACAAAAACCAGTGCTGCCTTAAAGGCTTCCCCTTCAGTCGCCAGACTCTCACTCTCATTTTTTCATGTTGTCTTTCAGAACATCAAAGATCCCATAGACCAGTGCACAGAAAGCGCATTACAGTCCGGTCTTTGAAACCCTGACATGTCCAGCACTGACGAGCTTAACCTCGCTCATACATAGTTGAACCTCGAACTACTGAAACTGTTGAGGAAGTCACAATATCGAGGCTGAATTTTTGTGAGTTTAGAGAGGCCAGCGATTACTACGTCTGATCCGCAGCCGAATGAGAGTGTCTAGCTAATGTACAGAAGTTTGGAATTCACGTAAACTCGCAGTCAGTAATGAATTCACGCAAATTGGATAAAGACGGATCGCATTGTGGTCGATGTAGTAATCCCCTTAAGAGCAGTATGGGGAATCTACATCCTTAGTTTTCTCCAGTCATAGGTCATGGGCCAGTGGTTAATGACTTTGTGTTGTGGTGTGAAGAGACTTTCCTTGAATTAAATGTCAGTCAGTCATTTTCTATTCCTCATTAAGGTTGCAGGGATCTGCTTGAGTCAATCCCAGCGCATTACAGGCGAAAGACAGTACTCCAGCCTATCGTGGGGTACGCAGATTATTCACTCACACACTTATACCTATGGGTAATTTAGAGTGTGCAATCAACCTCAGCATGTTTTTGGACTGTGGGGGAAGCTGGAGGACCTGGAGGGACTCCTTGCAGACAATGGAGAACATACAAACTCCACACCGAAAGGTCCCAAACCAAGGACCTAAACCTGTGACCTTCTTGCTGTGAGGCAACAGCGCTACCCACTATACAGCCATCTCACCCTTGAATTATATGTTATCAAGAAAAATTAGGTTGATCTTGTAGACAACTACAGTATAAATATGTACTTCAGCATTGTGTTGCTTGTTACATTCCTCTAAGAACCATAGATCTTTCAGAAGTTGATAGGTGTATGTGCTGTTCCTAGTCCTCAGTCAGCTCCAGATCCTCCACTCAGTGCAGTGGGTGGTGTCTCTGTACACCTGGAGCCCAAATCATCTAATCAAGCTTGAGGGTATGAAGCTGAGGAGCTCCCCTTAATGCCTCCTGCGCCGCTTGCTGATTGCCCTGCCATTGCCTGTTGCCTTGAGCCTAGTCCACACGAAAATGGATATTTTTGAAAACAAACTTTTATAGCCCCAGGTTAAAAAAAAAAAAAAAACTATCCTCACCACCGGTGTGATAAAAAATATCTCTGACCGCACAAAGTCGCAAAATCTGCTCAAACCACATCCTGCGCATGCCAAAGGAATAGGTGGCAATAGCACTCCTGACAGGAAGCACGCTTTAGCAAATCACAAGGCTCAAGTGCTTAACAGGTCTCTATAAATATAATTGTATGTTTCCCGTCACACAGCGTGACGTCAAAAGATGTCAACAAAAAATTGCGGTACACGTTTTACTTTTTTTACAAATATTATGTCAACCAAAGACAAAGTTGATCAGGCAGTTGCAAGAGATTGGCTTGGAGGAGGAATCTTTGAAAATCATTTTATAAATAGGGTCAAGAGGGAGGTGAAAACCATTATTTAGTCTTAATTATATAGTAGGATATAGTACAATAAAGTACTAGTCCTGCAGATGGCAGCAATTAAAATTTTTGGATGCCTTAAAGCGATAAAGAAAAAGAAGAAGAAGAAGAAACTGAGCTTTTCCCATTCACACATTAATATTAAAACTGGATTTTTCAAAAAAAAGGACTTGTGTTACCAAAAACTCCAGTTTGCGAGCTGTATCCATGCCTGTATTAGTAAAACTGAGTCTGGCTGATAAGAAAAATAGGCTGGGTCTGCTCATCAGAACAGCCAACAAAATGATTTGGGGCGAACCAGACTCATTTCTTTGACCTCTATGATCAACAGGTCAGGAAAGACCTGTGCCATAACCCCTGCAGAAGGAGTTTGAGCTTCCACCTTCCATGAGGATATAGAGCTCCTCCCTAAAGAACTAAAACAATTAAATACTCATTTGTGTGCACTGGAGTAAAAATGCTGAATTTGCACAATTTATTGCACTAAGCACTTTCTGCACTCAGCACATTGCTCATCTTCTTTTTTTTTTTTTCATATGAAGTGATCTTAACTCTATTATATTGTATTGTATTTTTGCCCCTGTATTTTGTAGTATGTTGTCCTTCATGTTGTATCTTATAGATTTAGTTTGACAAAAAAAAAATGCATGTTTTTACTATAATGCTATAGTGTGTCAGTTTTCAGAAAAGACAGCAAATTATTCCTTTAGTGCTGCTTTATGTGCCTCACATTTTGGGATCCTCAGAGGACACATCGGAGGTTACAGCCTGAGATTCGCCTGGACGAAAGGATAGTGGTGGGCAGTGTTGTACCTGAACATATTCATTGATTATTGTGTTCATACTTTATGCTAACGTGAACTATTATTTCTGCCTATGAAGGAACTGTGAACATGTTTATTCATGCGCTATCTATTTACCTTTGTTTAATAGGGTGGCAGATTCCTTTAGTGGTCCAGGCATGTAACCCAGTTAAACATGGAGTAAAGAGCCCTTAATATTGAGCAGAAAAACATTTTATCTGGCAACAACAGTAGCCATCAACATTGCATCGTCACATGAACAAAAAAAAAAAAAAACATTTTTGTAGATTTAAGGACAGGGTTTTTCCCTATGTTTTATGAAACTACACTGTAGGGGTGAAAGCTGCTAGTGACGACTGAACAGACACCAATGATGGGGGATGCCGTTGCCTAAATGCAAATGTGAACCCTTGTTAGAAAATAATTCACTATTTGATATGAATATGAAATCTAACACATATAGTTTCTGTGTTAAAACTAATTTAAAGAACGCTCTCTGTGCAGTATATTGAAATATTAGCTATGAACTAGTTCATTTTTTGGAACTATGAATGAATTATAAACAATTCTGAATTATGAGCGAACTAGTTAGACCTGTTACAGAACACACAAGCTAAGACAATTCTTTTTTGCACTGCAGCCATATTGACATGAACTAGTAGTCGCCAATAATAGTAATTAAGGTTCTGTTTGAGAATAGCAGAATCCTGACAGTTAAACATGATTAAAACCTTCCGAACAATAACGTGATACATTGATTGGTAATTATATAACACCTAGAACTTCTTAGAATAAAAAACCTCACTTTTTACAATTGTGGGTGTTTAAAGGAAACAGCACCCAGTGAATCTGGGCTGTACTAGATGTATGCCATTCTGACATTTAGCTTGTAGTCTTGCTGAATTTTTGTCTCATTCCCCTTCGAGAGTTTGAGTCACTGTGGCAGGAAAAAAAAAAAAGGTACAAACCAGACATGTTCCGAATGCCAAGAAGAGTGACAGATCAGCAAATCCCAGAACCACTTACTGACTTAAATCAGACATGTTTCTCATATAGTCATGTTCAGACAAGGTGCTCTGCTTTGATAGCTGTCATAGTTCTGCATATCACAAGAAGTAGGGAAGTGTTTTGGAAGTAGAGCGGGGGAAAAAAAGAAAAGTGGCGGGACGATCAAATAACGTGTAACTCTTCAAATGTTTGAGTACAAACTAAATTTTTAATTCTCAAACAATCTCAATGCTGATAGAAATGAGCGGAAGGTACAATTAATAAAAGTGAACAGTGAAAATTAAGCTGTATTAAGTATATTTTACCTTCTATTTAATTTTATACAATTTATTTATTTATTTTTAGCTCGTATACATTTTGCAAAGGGTAATAAAATATGAAAGACATTCTGTGGATAGAACAAGCATGCGAGCACAAGTAAAAATGATGTCTCCGATGCAGTCAGTGCTCCTCCCTCCAGCATTAGCCCCGGAGGATGAATTTTTCATGAGCCCTGATTTAAAGGGCAGGGAAGATAAAAGTTATATATAAACTGAAAGAAATGTACAAATCATTTTTACTGATAACTTTAAAAACGACAAAGGAGGAGCCTTAGCGGGGTAGATTTGTTTGTTTGGCCTGGTGTTTGTGGCTGGACCGTTAGGGGAGAAGGTGATGAATATTCATGGCGGGGGTCAGGAGGTTGAGTCTTGAGGCTGATGTGGTGGGAGTTGAATTATGTCAGGTCACAACCTTGTGACACATGTCAGTGCTGTAAAGGCTGACTTGTTTGGTGTTTGTATACTTGCTGTTAAATACAAAGTGTGGTTAGTCCATGAGGGAGTCATTGTTAAGTGTTGGACTGTGTGTTTTTTTCTGTTTTCCCCTACTTTTGTCAGTCCTGATTATTTTCCTGAGTATGCTCAGGTGTCCTTGTTTCATCCTGCGGCAGCCTCGCTGATCACACCTGTGCTCCATCAGGCCCTTTTTTTTCGACAGAGGAGAGCCTGATATTTGGCTAGAGAGCCAGAGCTGTGTGAACAGTTTCATCCCATGCCAAGGAGGTTATATTCGCTGGCATTTTGTCTGTTTGTTAGCGAGACAACTCCAAAAGTTCTAGGTGGATTTTCATCAAACTTTCAGTGAATGTTGGAAACGGTGCCACGAATACACAATTGAATTTTGGTTATGATCTGGAAGAAATCCTGGTCTCTGGATGGCTTTGAATTTCCTGGTCTTTGGTAACATTGCTCGTTTGGGGCCACCTGCTTGTGGTATCTGGCAGCTGTGTAGCTCAGCCCTATGCTTGGTGGAGGTCTGTACTCTCAGAGTGATTTTATAGTTCCCCCTGGGTTCTGCTTGTTTGATTAGAATCCAGTGTTTTGTTGATGTCCTGCTGAGCAGCTGTGCATTTGTGTATTTGCATTTGTGTATTTATCCTGTTGTCTTTGTTTAGCAATTGCATTGAAAACAAACCTTCTTTTTTTTTTAATTCATTTGTTTCTCAGTCCTCTTTTCCCTGGTTCCATTTTGACTCGCCTATTGATACATAAAATATTTTAGGGCCTCTATTGGGATTTGAACCCTGGATCTCTTGGACCCAAAGCGAGAATTATACAGTTAAAAGCAAATTTGCAAGAACCAAATTCTGAAGGTTAATTAGGGATGGTGTCTTCCAAAGAACCCCATAAACCCTTTATCTCTGCTGCTTTTTGTGTCTCTCACAGGAAGAGCTGGACGACCGGTGTCTCGTAGCTGTGTTGCGTGACACTGGGGCTCTCAGCACTCCATTCTCTCCAGTATTTGCCCTCAGGTAAAAAGTTTGACTGTGACAAGAGCACCACTGGGCCGAGGTATTTCCAAGTCTCCTGTACCTGCACCTCACCACTGTGTGCACATAAAGTCGAACCTTAAGACTTTTTGGTTCTCAATAGCGGTCCATTTATGGGAAATAACATAGTGTATCCTACCCCTGAGGTAGGATACACTTTAACTGCATCAAATTCACCCTGTTGCACCTGAGTTACTATGTCTTAACTTCCCTAGTCCATAATCCGATGTTTACCATCATGGTACATTTTATTGCCTGTTGGATGGACACAGGGGTAAAAAACAAACCTTTAAACATTTTAAGTATCTTCCACTGTATTTAATCGGTATTAAGATCCTGGTCTTTAGATTTATAGCCAAGGTGTTGGCATGTGGTTGATTGCGTTGTGTGAAGTAGTGTTAGATCGGTGTAATGGGTGTTCATTAATCACAAGGCGAGACCTTCAGCGTGACACAAACATCCTGTAATCATTGTGTGTGCTACAAAGGGGCCTTCAGACCTCGTGGTTGGTGTCTTGGTAGTATGAGGTGTCAGTAAATCATGTTAACATAGACACCCAACATTATTACAATATCTAAAATGACAGCAAATTCACATGTTATGTCCCCATTAAAAAGGCACATTATGCAACTTTTGTAGGATTAAAATATCTCAAAATGACTTGACACAAGTTAAATATTAGTTCAGCTGTGTTCATTATCCCAGATGTTCAGAATAATTTTCAGACCTACATTGGAGAAACACATTTAATTAATTCTTTCCTGATCTTTTTGTGTTGGAGCGAGAGGCCACTGAGAAATATAAAAATCGAACACATAGTTTTAGTGATAAAACTGATTAAAAAATTGCTCTCTGTGCAACATATTGAAAAAAAAGAATCATTAACTATTCCATTCTTTGGAACTATAAATTAATTATAAACAATTATGAATTTTGAGCAAAGTAGTTCATGAAATTTGTGAACTGAACTTTTTCACGAGTTCATGAAGAAAATGAACTTTCCCTACACTACTGGTTGGAATCAGGGAAGAATGCATGAGTCCACCTAAAGAGAACATTTGAAAACCTGTACACAAACTGAGACCATTTTTACTGCGGCCATATTGACATGAACTAGTAGGCAAATACACTTACCAATAATAGTAATTAAGGTTCTGTTTGAGTCAACATGAGGTAACATCCAGATAATTATAGAACACCTAGAGCTTCTTAGAATACAAAAACTGACTTTTTACAATACAGGAAACACCACCCAGTGAATCTGGGCTGTACTAGATGTATGCTGTTTTGACATTTAGCTTGTAGTCTTGCTGAAATTTTGTCTCATTCCCCATTGAGAGTTTGAGTCACTGCAGCAGAGGGGAGAAAAAGGTAAAAAACCAGACATGCTCCAAATTCAGAGAAGAGTGACAGATCAGCAAATCCCAGAACCACTGACATGTTCCTATAAAGTCATGTTCAGACAAGGTGCTCTGCTTTGATAGCTGTCATAGTTCTGCATAATATAAAAAATAACAACTCATAAACACCGAAATCCTAACTGGAGAAAGTTGACTGTACACCATGACATCAGCTCCGTCTTTTGTTATCGTTTTGATTGAGGCCCCTCGCAGCAGAAGAATTACAAACTGTTCGTTGGAGCGGATTCTAATGGGTAAAGACCAGAGCTGTCACACAGTATAGACATTTTGATTACCACAGCAGGAACAATACACACATATTTAACACCACAGCTCAATTCATTCGTCAGAAATATCTACTGTGAAAAACCTACGAGGCGTTTAACCCATTTACTGAACCCTGCTCTGAGAGAGCACATTTCCCCATTGTGTTACTCTCCCTTTGAGAGAATCATCAGCCTTTGCCTGCGGTCGCAGCTGCGGAGGATCGAATGGAGGCAAAAATCACTGCGGGCAGCAAGAAACTGCAGCTCACACGAGCCTTCACGCCTGCCACAGGTGTGAGGGCAGGAGAAGACTGGAGGAGGCCTGGTGGACAGGTGAGAAATTGCTTATAGTGGTGCCATGCAGCATTCATATCTTATGGAACTCCACTACCACTAATTTGATTATTTGGTCCACACCAGGAAATACACTTTTTAAAAATTAGCATATAGACTACAGCGTCGTCCGCTTTCCCACCTGCAAACAAAACTGACTGGTGTTTCATCAAAGTTTATCTTCTGGTAAAAAATAAGCGCCAATTCTGAATCACTATTGGACATTTTTTTGGCAAAATATCCAATTTCATCCTGCTGCGTATGAAGAAGCCATTAGCGGATGCACTGGCGTCGCTGAAAATGCATAATGCATCATTTCAGGCAGAGGAAACATGCTCTTTTCACAAATGTTCACAAAAGTTCATATGGGATGAACAGTGTTCCAAAGTCCCGCCAATGGCCAATTATGTGTAACCATATAAGGGATTTGTATCCGGATTTTCTGTCACCTGTGCACAAATATAAAAAAAAGTATTTACAGAAGTAAAGAATAATGTATTTAATGCATGCAAAATCTCCTGAAACAATCAGTATTCCCTTGTTTTGCACCACAGTTTGTGTTCTCACCAGAGGGACCACACCAAAGTTTGGCAATTGTTGCAGACTCAAGTAGACTCAGACCACCTGTTTTTTGGAGGTCTCGGTCTGTTTGATTTAGTGCACACCCGAGCGCGATTGATACTCACAGCAGTGAAAATGAACTTGGCTTGAACGGACGCCAAACCACCCTTGGATGACAGAGATGTGAAAGATTCTGCTAAACATGAAGCTAAACCAGCAGCTGGCTAGCTGGGCTTAGCCTAAAGACGGGATTACTGTAAACAGGAGGGAACAGCTAGCCCGCCTGCGGCTGCAGCTTCATACTTTGTTTGCAGACATAAGAAGTGCATCTATATTCTCATCTAACTCTGGGCAAGAAAGCAAATAACCATTCCTGCAAGACAGAATATAATGTATATGCTGTAATTCCATTCATCGATAAAGGAAAAAAACAGATCCAGACTGAAGGAAGATATCACACACAATGTGTATCATGGGAAATAAAAACCTACCCAATCATTGAAATGTTAAGTACATTGCAAAATTTGCATCATTTTGTTATTCACGTTGTCTTGGACCGGAATGTCAATACTTTGACATTTATTTCCCTCATTATTAAACATCCAGTTGGCTTGCATCTTATTGGCATGCATGTTGCAGCTTTTTGTGAGATTTGTCTGGCTCTCGAGACAAACAGCACAAACATAAGAATACTGAATGAGTTTGAGCTATATTTGATGATGGGACTATCGGTCACAAACATTAGGAGGTTCCATATTTTACACCTTTATATGAAGTTGTGACATCATTAACAAGATGTATCTGTGTTTTTATGTATCGGGTTGTAGGTACGTATAGTTTTACGTTGTCTCTCTCTCTCTCTGGCTTTTCTATGGAGCCGTTGAATGCAACATCACCACTTTACAGAGTTCCTGAGGCACTGCTTCTGAAAAAGCGCTATGTGCATTTCTCTGTTGATCGAGCGTTCTAAAACACTGGACAGTATTCAACACCATGACCTCCTTAAAATGAAACTCTCATTAAAATCAAATTCACTATGATATGAGATCTTTTAACACAACCATTGAAATGTCAATAGTAATATTATCTAATGTTTTATGAATGGATATTGCATTGTCAGTGATAGATACTGTAGGTTCAGTATTAACTTTGTGTTGTATTCCAGGCTGCACTATTTTTTCTTTCCTTTGTTCATAATGCAAACTGGGAGTGTGTGTGTGTGGATGTATATACATTTTATATATGGAATTTATAATTGTGAATTTACATAAACATTCTCGAACTGAGCAATTCAAAATCACAAGCTTACTGTTCTGAGAGTAAGATGTGCCATGAGAATAGAATAAATGTATTCTCGGGCCATGAGTGATGTATTAATAAACCTTTTGCATAATTCATGTTTAATTTGTGATTGATTAAGCAGTTAAATCATCTGGGACTATAACTATATGACAGTTATTATTCCGGTAATTTATGCACACAATAACAGAAAGTCTATGCTACATACATGAGAACAGGATTATTTTTCCTGATTAAATGTGATGAAGATTAAATGAGAGAAGAGTGACTACATGCACATATAGAATTCTTTATGGTAAATTGACTAAATTGATATTAGAAAAAAAAGGAACCTTATATAATCAACGGATCCAGCCTCTTTGTCAGGAATTTTAAATCAGGTTTAGAGGGGTGATTTATCCTATCTCTTCTCTCTGGGTGGAATTAAAACAATAAGGCTTCACAGCACTGGAGACTAGATGTTTTGCATGTCTCATCAGATGATTTTACTTAACAACCACGTAACCGTTAACTTGGAATCTCTCATCGAAACGTTTTTAACCGGACAAACTTTGGTCACGCGGCCACAGCTAATGATTTCCACCCACAGCGAGCCCTGATACACAAACACAATCACAAGATTCAATTTGGAGCAACACAAAGTAACAAAAGGGACAAATATTTGCCGTCTAAGGAGCTGCCACACAGATGGTGTTTGTCTTTCTCCTCTCCTGTTACCTGAACTGATGCACGCCGGACCGCCGGGTTGATTTCCAATTACATCGAGCTCTGTGGCGTGGGATCGCTTTCACAAAGCACGGCAGCTCCTGCTGTTATACGAAGCAAGGACTCCACACGGGATGAAGAGCCACAACTACCTATATTTTCGTCCTGCATTTTATTCAGAAGCGTACATTATTCGTTCAACTGCGACACATCCTCACAACACAGAATCTTATATAACCTAAATTATTTAGAGGAAAAAAACTGTTTTGAGCTTCGCCAGGCGGATTGATGCATGTGCAGAGTGTGATGCTAGAAGGTAGAAAATCTTCTTTTAATGGGTGGGCCTATGAGCGTGATTTGCGACACCACAAATAGCTCGGAGTTTAATCCTGGTCCAATTGTCACATTTCACAAGTCTGATGTGGAAATGTGAAATGTGCGCACACACACACACACACACACAGGCACACACACAGGCACACACAGGCACACACACAGGCACACACACACATACGGTGAGGATGGACTCAACAGTGAAGAAGAAGACATCTTGTGTGGAGCAGTTAAACTTTAGAAATGACAACTATCTGCATGCTTATAGATTCTGGAATTAGTAATGAGGGAAAGGGAGTAGATTCTATTTTAAAGACGTTAACATGAGAATTTTTAGTGGAGGTGTGTTTGTATGTGTGGGGATGGGATGGGATGGATGAGGGGTGGTGGGGTAAAATGTACAGAGCAATTATTTAGTCCCAGTTCAACCATAAATGTAAGTTAGTAGAGGAAAAAAAATGACATTTTGTTTTTCAAGTAGCTCGTCCAATAATGGTAATGGAGGGAATAAAAAGGAATATCAGAGGACGTAGAAAATGCCTCCAATTAAGGATTTTGATTGATGATCCTGGTAATTTAAGTGACTAGGGCTGATGTTCCCTTAAAGGAGGCCTATTTGTTGCTCCTTTCCAGCTTGTATCATACATTACAAGCATGTCAGACTGCAAGACCCAGTGGAGGCAGTTCAGAAGCTAATCTGACTCACTTCATACAAACACACACCATCTCTTACCCTCTATTTGCTCTCTTTCTTGTCTTTTTTGTCTCCGCGGTGACTCATTCTTCTACAGACACATTTTTACCCACCTGCAGCAGTCACGCCTGACAGTAGTGGTGTCGAATTCGCGCTTTATTTTCTTCACTGAACTCGCATCATTTTCAAGTCGGTGTTGGCCTTGGCGTAAGTTCCGACTAATCTTCAAGGCAGAAGAAAGGAGAACGCACACCGTGTGTGTCTCCATGAAATACACACACAAACACACACACATACACACATACATTGTCAGTTAATGATGAAAACTAGCGCACAAGACACAACTGAATAAAAGAACAGTCTTATTTATTTATGGTGCTATACTATATTTCTTATTTATTTAGTTTCAGGATGTGAATGTAGGTTCAAAGAGTCCCTCCCCTTTTGAAGCATTTCTTTAGAAGTCTTTTTCAGAAGTCTTTCTGCAGCTGCGCTTGTGAACAGTCTCAGGCAGCCTGACATGAACGCGGGCAGCTCGCTCATTAGCGCCTTTATCAAGAGGAGAGCCAAGGGTGCTGATGTCATTATACCAATATAAGATAAGCAAATGTTCGGGAGAGTGTGTTTTATTGACCGGGTTACAAACATGCAAATGCAGGGCATTAACGGTACAGATTCTACAGATTCTTAAAAACTGGCATTAATATGGCAATTTATAATGAAATGTCTACTTTATACACTTTATCTGCTGATTACTGTGGTGAGAAGTGGCTCCATGAACCCTCAGCCCCTTCATTCATCCAGTAATATAAAGGCCTGTGATGTCACTGACATCCACCTTGATTCCCTTGAACTGTCATTAATTAGATCATATCGGTGCACATTTTTATACATTTTTATGCTGCATCAATTTTCTTCGGTTGCAAATTCACGCTGATGTTGCATCCTGTACGAGTAACAATTTCATGTGCAACAGTTGCTAATTAGGATTAAGTGATTTAGCTCTGGGTAACTGTGCCCCAGATTTTTCAGAACACTTTGGGTTTGTGATGACACCAGTATGAAGCTTTGCTCTTGTTGCGTTTTTTTGAAGCAGTCATGTCGACATGAAATAATAGGTAAACATAGGTGTTAGCGTTCAGGTCAAACTGAGTCAAGGTGTTGCTATTGTGCGTGTTGGCTCAGTGGAAAGGCTCTGCTAGACTAAATGGAACAGAACATTAATTAGTATGATTAGTGGCGCCTGAGTTCGCCCTATTTCGTGTCATTATACCTGCCATTAAAAAGAGCTATTGAGAGCTATGGTAGTTCATAGACAAACTGGTCACCTGATCTTATGAATTTCACTGCAAGCTGGAACCATTACATAAATGCATAAGCTCTACTCTTGTTGGTATTCCTCCTGAGGAATGCAGAATTTCAGTAACCTGATAAAAGACCCACCGAGGAGGAGTTCCACACAAATTTCTTAGGACATTTGTGTTCCTCCAGCAAAATCCATCATATGTGTCAAAGATGCACGCGTCGCCACATCACCACAACATCAATCTGTCAGTTTTGTACTGTTAAATCCGCTGACGTACACAGGGAGATAAATGAAGTGTGACATTGCTCAATAAATGTTTACTGCACAGCGGGTCACATTGCGATGGTGATGCCGCAGCCTCCGTCACCGAGCAGGAAACCACAGTACGGCTGCCCTCACGTGACCTGGATCAACACAACACAACAGAGGGCTGTGTCGGCGTGTGTGTGTGTGTGTGAGTGTGGGGGCGTGTGTAAAGCCTTGCATGAGATTGACTATGTTTGTGTCTTTGATCCTCTCCTCTCACCACACTGATTAATTGGCTGGCATGGTGCGTTCAGGGCCGTGAATATGTGTCTGTGTGTCACTCGTGAGCAGCTTACGGGTCATTATCAGCGGTACACCAGTGCTTCTGTATCTCCGCCTGGCCCTGACTGGTCTCTGCACCTACAGCTACCCTCAGATGACCTTCAGCACATCTCTGCGTGGCAGCAGCTGCAATAACAAGAGTCTTGCATGAATCCACATAGCTGCACTCCTGGGAAAAACATAAAAGGGAGGCAAGGGAGAGAATAGATAGAACGGAGGACAATGGTAAGATGAGATGGGTATAGAAAAATAAAATGTCTTTATAATTACAAAAACCTTAATTACATTGTATTTTGTTGAGGAATTTATGATCAATCTTATATCAAGTTACATTTAAAAAAAAAAAAAATTTAAAGTGACTCATCCCGTGTGCAGACATTTGCTAAACATTGGTCAGCTTTGTGACAGGCTGACCGAAAATGAGTTGTTTTAAAGTGTAAATGGGATTCAATGAGAGGTAATGTTTTGAGAAGCGGTTTGTTTTTCAGTCAAATGTCTGCACAATAGCTAACCATAACCCATATGTGCAGACATTTGTGATTGCACAAATGTCTGCACATACGGGTTATGGTTAGCTATTTAACACAAAAACAACAAAAAAAACAAACAAAAAAAACATGATATTTGCAAATCTGTGTGAAGGTCAAAACTGCACTGCACCATTAACTTGCTCAGCAGGACCTACGTTGGGCCACAATTCATTCACTTGGCTGCTAATCATCTCTTCCCTGATGGAGAGCCCTGCTCTATGAGACAAGCTATCATTTCGCCTGGCTTCTAATGAAACGGGGTCATGTGAGTGATAACAGACATGTCTAGGAAAACGATGTGTGACAGGCTTTGATATCACACTCTCTGTCGGCAATCAGCCTGTGATCAGAGACGGGTGTCACTTGATGCTCCTTTTTGGATCTAGGTCCATTAAAAATGGTTCTTATTTCTGTAGTATCGATTATCACTCATATAGTACGTACAGTAATAATAACAACAAACCGTGCAGGTTTTAAACAAACCTGTCAAGACAAGTGGCAAGAGAGAGAAGACCAGTTGCCTCCATGATAAAGAGTGTCGCAGTAATCCAGCCAAAATGTAATTAAGGCATGATTAATGCCTCAAATTGCTGCTGTGCCAGAAAAAGCTCCACCTCAGCCAGCTGCCTAAGGTGGAGTAAACCTGACCTGACTGTGCCACCAACTTGCCTCTCTAATTTAAAATCTGCTGTCCATTTTAAAAGCCAAGTTAGTCACAAAAGACTTTACATAAACTGCCAAACAACCCAGATCAATAGGGTAAGATGCACTAGGTGCTGCTTACATCAATTATTTTTTCTTTTAATTAAAAATAAAAAAAAAAAAAAGTTTAGGGCCAGCCAGACTTTAATGCCAATAGGGGTTTGAGAAGGAAGGCATCACTTTTCCTCAGGAGAATATATATCTGGCAATCATCAGCATAGCAATGGAAATAAAAAAGAGGGGTCATAAATTTAAGCCCTGTGGGACCCCATATGAGAGTGGAGTGCAAGCGGACCCCTGACACACATTGTCCCGTCTGCTAAATAGGACCTGTACCAGGTAAATAGGACCTGTACTAGGTCGCACTGCGAGGTGCACACGATCTACACTGTAGACCACAAGGTTCTTGTGTCTATTTAACAGGGAAGTTGAGTTTTATTTCTAACACTGCCCAGCACATATGTGTCAGCTTCCATTAAAACAAACTCAATACAATTTGTAACCAATCTTTTGACAGCAGCCAAGAGGAGAAATTGGATTCCGCGGCTACTCAAGCTGCAAGACAACCGTCCACAATATCTGAAACGGCCCCAAAACCCATCTGATCATCCAATGGCCAGTTAGGTGACTGTTCAGGTAAGAAATTGGTTCTGATTCTAAAATTAGCTGGGGATGTTAAACTCTGGGCTTTTTACAGTTTTGTACCTGACAAAATTCAAATACAATTTTGCTCTGCTCTTGCTTTTATTAGTCTTAGCACAAGTAACACTCGGATGTGTGCTATAATTTTTTAGAGCTTTTGGGCTGCAACTGCATAATTCCAAAGGGATCTTTACTAAAAAATTGTACATTTTTGTCAGGCAGACATTAAATCTTTAACTTATGCCATGTTCCATCTTCGTTTACTCAGACCCAATAACATCTATATTGATACTTATACCACTGCAGACATCTCACAAGTCTTACGCTTCCACGATTAGTCATATAGACCCTGTAGTTGCAGAGATAGACTCTATTCACTGAGCCAGATGCTCAGGGCTTAGAAGGTTAATCATTGCAGTGTCTGCCCAGCATCAGCAATAGCTCCTTTTACACAGCCTGCTCAATGCAAGATTATTGCATCGTTATGCCGTCTTGCCCTTCTGTTTGAATGGTACAAAGGCCGAATGGTGGCGTCAGAGTTGTTCCACCATCAATTCAGCCTGGGATAGTAGGTAAGACGATTTGACAAATGCTGCATGTGTGACCCGCTTCTCCTCAGTTTATCCTCCATTTATCACACCCGTCAGACAGAGTGAATGGCGTAAATTATAAAAGTTACACTAGATGCTGACACGGTGGCATGCTGTCTTAAAGTCAAGTTGTCTTGTTTGGTTCAGTGTAAGAAGCAACAGATAGAAATGTTCTCCAAAGCTAAATCTCTAACAAAACTGAACCGTGCCAGCTGACCAGGCATCTTGCCTGCCTGCAAATAGCCAAAGTTGCTACAGTGCAAGCTAATGTATGTGTATATGAACACAGTTCTCTGCCTTGAGCTAATGAGGTCCCACTAGAGTCAGCATGATCAACATTAAGACGTAAGGCAGCTGCATCACAATCCTCTCTGAGGGGAAAAAAAATGAGATCCTCTCCATCTCCTCGCTCTGGTGCTCCGCCGACACCCTGTGTTTCCTCTCGCTGTTTTTTTGTCCTCCTTTCTTTTCGGTTGATCAGCAAGTCGTGTTTAGCACCTCCTGTCACTGTCACACTCTGTCTTTGTCATGGAATCCACTTGATGTACTTATGCACAATGAGGTTCCGCTACATCTGGGTCAATTTTCCGAAGATTAATTTTACATGGACCTATTTCTGGAGCTCCACAAACACGCTGGTGCGTGCACGCGAGCAGACGTATCATATAGACACGGCAGTTTCACACGCACCTATTCATTACCAGGTTAACCATGAGGGAAAATGACAATAACGTGCGAAAAACCCCCCACCTTCCGCCCCCCAACACACACACACACACACACACACACATAACACACTCAGCTGTTTTACTATGCATGGAGGAGGAAAGAGGCAAACCACATCATGGTTAAGGTCCTCCCGGAGCAGAATAATCTGCTGAGGAGGGGGAAGTGGACTATTTGGATGTGTAGATAATTAAATCCTCGCCTGCGAGAGGACTAATGATGAGATTTTCTCAAAGCAGCTCGACCTTATCATTTTCATCCGAGACGCGAAAAACAGCACTGACTTACGAATCACGCCGGTGGTTTTATTCATCACTCAGCAGTTCGCTCCCTGAGAGCAACTCTTCTGAGACCATGGGAACATCGAGATATAACCCGGTGTGAACCTGAAGCTCTGTCCCAAAGCTAAAGATAAAGAAGCATCAAAAAAAATTTACCCCACTCGGAATCACACTCCAGGCCTAATTATGTGAGCATATGGCTTGTGTGCGGAAATTCCTTAAGACTGTGATGGGGTGGCAGGGGGAGGGACGTTGCAAAATTCAGAGGTGGTTCTGACCATATGCAGTTAGTTTTGGGAACAGGAAAGTCAGCACCAGAGACATTTAAGACATATCCAGTGATTAATATATTTAGCGTTTTCCTTTTCATCAGAGTCTAGAAGTTTGCATTCCATGAGTTTCTCCTCTCGTTTCGGATACAAACCCGATGCAAATGACTGGCTTCTCTTTATATCAAATGAGAGTAATAGTTTCAGTTCTTTGGTCTTCTATACTTAGCTTCTGTTCAAGGTTTTCCTTAAACAAAAGCAGGTCATATTATCTTTAATAATTGGCTTATGGATGCAACTCGAGGAAAGATTAAAAATAAAAAAAAGAAATCCTTCAAATGCAACTTATTAGTACATAAAATCACGCATGCTGATTTTTTTTTTTGCTTTTTTGTTTTTTCCTAACAACATCCAAAGCCTTTCTGATTGACTGCTCTAAATCTGTTGTCTTTTGGTAGCTTAGCAGAAGATTAAGTGTCTTTTTTTCTTTTATTTCAGCCACAGGGAATGCCCTGTTGCTATTTCCTTGCAGCCATTTTTAGACGGTGCTCGGTTCAGTTCCGCAACGTGATAGTGTGCGCTATCTTTATCTGGTTCCTCTGCGCCATCGATCTGCCGCTCTGCAAGGGTAGAGGCTCGGCGAAGTGGTGATCTTGCGTTGCCCGATCGATACCATGATATTACATGGTTCTTGGGATACTTGTTTGTCTAAAAGTCTTCTGCTTCCCCTCCTTTTCCAGCCATCACAGTACACACATTTCGCAACAAGGTAGCGAGATAATACAAGAAATACTATATCGAGGAATGGGAGAGGCGCTGGACGAGAAAGGGATTTTGGGGGTTCCAAATTGTAGTTCTGGACCAAAGCAGTGGACCAAACAGAGCAGCATTTCCCTTCTCAGCAACACTACTAACACGGCAAAAATAAATTATGCACCGATTTAAATTCATATTCTGCAAAGTAATATCCAACTGTTGTGAATTAATTCCTCATTTCGTGGGCTTCAATGAGGTTTGTGTCAATGAATCAAACTGCGTGAGTGATGGAGCCAATAAATGGGAGCGCAGCGCTCGATATCTGAATAAATTATCAGGAAAATAATTGTTCAGCAGAGGCATTAGCTGAACTTTATGAAGTTCATAAACCTTAATCAGGGAACATCTGTTGGTTTTAAGAAAAAATGAATAATTCCAACTCCTGAGTTGGTAGGAGAACCTTGTTTACAGCGTGCCACCAAACAGGAGAATGTTGGAGAAATAATTTCACCTTGTGGTTGACCTATGAAATGATTATCAGGGTGAAGCTAATATGTTTTAAAGCAGTCTTGAAAATCAACACATACGTTATTCCCTGATTGTTTTAATATTGATTTACCAGTGGCAGATAATGGAGAAAAATATCCCTGGTTACTGCAAACAGGCTGGTATAGTATGGATTTGGATCTTGAAACAGATGGGCAAAATGCAGGGTGTAAACTCCACAGCTGAAAACAAATAATTGCTTTCAAAAACGCCGCTCTTTTGTGTGCATGTCTTTAATTTGAAGCGCTTATCAGCACGCTGTTGTGAAAGGATGAATCCTCTGCTGCCTTTTGAGTTGCACAAGTTGCCCTTTCAGACATAACTGTGGGAGAGATAATACTCAAACTCAGAGCAATGCTGCACACTTCACTGATAACACACACATGCTTGTACCATACACACAAAAAAAAAGTTGCAAGATGGCTTCTGGTGTATTTTTACTTGGCGATTAAACCTTGAATTCTTCATGTTGTGAAATGATTGTTTGTTTGAAAACAGCATTTTCATTTTCATTGATTTTAAAGTCGTAAATCCAGAATTCCAGAATTCAACAATGTAGGAGACAGTTTTAACTTTTTTTCATTTAAATTTTACAAACAGTCCACATTTTAGGATATACTGAGACAAGTCAAGTCGATTTTTTGTATAGTTGTCACAGGTTGCCTGGGTTTATTACAGTGGCCTAGGAAGAAATAAAAAAGGTGATGCAAATAAAAAAGGGGGGTGATGCAAATTAAAAAAGGGGATGCAAAACTAAATAAAACCAGTGGTGCAAATAAAAAAGACAATCCATAGCAGCAATTACTGGGACTGTTATTGCTGAAGGACAGGTGGGAGGAAGAAGCTTCTGAAGCTAACGCTAAACAGCCCACTGATGTTACTTAAATATAACAAGCTGAAAGACACATAGCAACATATAGTTAGGTACAAATAATTAGGTTTATGTTACTTTTTTGTTGCCTCTTTAGCATTTTCTACATGTTTTTCCTCTCCACCTGTCTGTCAGTAATACTATTCCCCTGTAGCCCAGAAAAGTTAATCATGACTCAGCATGCATTTTCGTTGTGGATTGTCTTGTTACTTTTATCACTATAAATGGTATACATATGGGTCAGTGGCAAATAATGTTTGCCAAGATGAGTAAGCCAAAAACATTTTAAAATGCAGCATTTTGCAAGCATGCAAAAGCATTCATCTGGTCTCTGAAAATATGCATTTTGTGTTTATGCTTGTTTCTTTGCCATTTAAAAAGTCCATTAGTATCTTTTTTTTCACAATTTTGTGTGAGTTTTTGACACAAAATGTCAAATGGCGTACCAGGAAAAAAATGATAAGTTTTAAATATTGAATCCACCTAGAATATAAAGATTGATAAAATTGTGTTTATTTATTTATGTTAATTTTAAATAGTTAAACTATCTGGTACCAAGATTTTAGGGTTACACCACATGATCATTTCGGCATTGTCCCATATATTGAACAGCACCAAAATCAATAAACCATAACTTTAGCTTTACATTTACATAGTAATCAAAGACAAAATAAAATATTTAGAGCTTTAGATCTTTAGAGCTGTTCAAACTTTGGACAGGCTGTTGTTTAAAGTTTTCTGCTTCATGCTTTACATACAGTAGTATAGTTTAAAGGCGTAGAGTTTAAGATTTGGTGTCATCTATTTGGAACAAAAATGGAACAAATATACTATAATAGTCATTCATTAGAATTAATTGTTTTTATCTATGTTGAATGTTCTATCGTTATTAAGACATGTAATTAGTCTTACTGTAACCCTAACTTGCAATTTGCATTGATTTATTTAGTTTTGATCAATTTATTGAGTGCATCCCCTCTGCAGAAACACAAAGAGAGGACCTAAAACACGGAAATGATGAGTATTCTTGAGTCAAGTCTAGAGGGTGATTAACAGGCAGCAACACTTCTTATCCTTAAATGTGCATGTGTGTTTTATGGCCTCAAAATAATGTGCTTCCTGTGACTCTCAGGTTAATATTGACTGTATAAGTAAAGTAAATCTCAATAAAAGGAAAAAAAAAACTTGTTTTCCTGACTTTGAAGCAGCAGAGATACCAGCTGAGATTCTTCTTGCCGACAAATTGGCAGGTTGACATGAAGTTGAAGAGAGAGGGTGAGCAGCAATTCCATGACACAGATTCCTTTCAGGGCTAACCTTCACAGAGGGTGAGGCTACAGCGATACACTAATTACTGCCCAGACGCTGTCAGTCGGGATATTCATTACATCTCTGGCTGGGAGCGGGCGAGGAGGGGGTGGAAGGGCGAGACAAGAGACAAACAGAGGCATTAGGGCGGTTACAGCGTGGGTAATAAGAAACCCCTACAACTCAATATCCGGGGCACCATCATGAAGGCAAGGCGAATCAAAAGGAGCGAGAAATGTCTAATATGCTCGGGTCACCCGTGCGGCAGGGATGTTCTCTACGTAGTGGAGGGACGAGCCGGCACATCCATCAATGACTCCATTAGCATGAAAAGCGTGGTTATGGATCATTTTTGTCGCACTGGCATGAGTGTGATACTGCATATTATCACCGTAACTTTATCCGAGAGGTCTCGTCCCAGATCCAGCCCTCATATTTCTCCTTAAAAGGGGGCTGCATGTCAGAATAGTGAAGCAATTTGCCTTTATTAGTCTTTTTTTTATTGCTAATGAGTGAACAGATTGTAACTGGAGGGAAGGTCCCTGGCTTCCTAGGCTGCCTGTAATAGCCTGTGGACAGTTGAAGAATCGGGGCAGTTCATGTTCTCAGGAAACCAAAGGTTGTGGGGTTTTTGCGTGCTCCTAAGGGCCTATAACAAAAAAAATGATTGGGGCTGATTAATGCATATTCTTGCAGGCTGGGCAGCGAGGATTGGCTCTCAATATAGAATCAGTGGGTGTGGGTATTTATTAAAAAAGGGCAAGCAACAGGATGCTGTCTGCAGCTCACTTAACATCAAGAAACGCCTGCAAATTTTATCTATCCTATTAAAAATGAATGAGAATTAATTCACAGCTGAAACGGGAGTGAGGTAATACATATAGAGGAGTTGTGAGGCATGTAGAAAGAGCAGGTGAATATTGCATGAGAGAGGAGCTGGAATTGCTTAAACAAGAGGAGGACACAAGTTCAGGGACAAACGACACAATAAAGAGAAATGAGAGAGTTAAAACGGATAAAAGCATGCAGGGAGAAGAGGGCGTGAAGCAGAAAGAGAGAAACGGGGGAAATTAGACGGCTGCGTGATTTGTTCCAGCTGCACTTGATCATTCTGTTCCACTAGCCAGTTATGTGTGTGTGTGTGTGTGTGGAGGTGTGTGTGCAGTCAGGCTTGTTTAACCGCTGTGGGGCCATCTCACTGCTGTCTCTGCAAGCCAATAAAAGGCGGAAAGGTTCAATCAGTGTTTCTCCGTGTTTCTGTCCTCAAACAAGCTGCAGCTCTGGCCTGGAGCGGCTCATAGAGAAGTGTCACGTTGAAGAGACTCTCCTCCTCCTCGGAAAAAAAATTTCAGGAGTGCCCCCAAACGACCCATTCATGTTCGAGTGAAAAAACCCTCCAGCAGCTGTATAAATGATGGAGAGGCAAAAGTAGAAGTCAGGTGACATTATTAAAAATGACAAAGAAAGTAAGCTGGGGTGATAATGGTGGGTGCCATAAAGTTAACATCTTTATGGCGTATAGTTAACCATGTACTTTCTCTTTAAAACAGCTACAGGGTAATCAGCTAATCAATATTTTTAACAATACCAATATATTAAATGACAAGGAGCGATATCAGAGGCATCGTTCATAGGGGTTCTTTATAGTGAAGAATCAGCAACTCTGCAACACTCAGAGTTTCCTGTCATTTTTAGCTGTTCTGGTTCACTCTCTGCTCTCGTGCTGAAAAACCCACTGTAGACTACCTGCTCAGCACCAAACTGTAACAGCTGGATATGTAAATGAGAAAAGCGCCCTGAGAGCGCAGACCTCTGCCCAGCATATCGTGACTCCCTCCCAACGTTATCCCATACTTATTGAACACACGCACTATCATGGAATGAAAAGTAGGTGTAGTCTTAGTGTCTCTGGTTGCAGTGTGCAAAGAAATCAAGTTATGCAGGTACCAGATATCACCACCAGGTGACCCCCAAACAATGGTGCCGTTTAAAGGTCTATTAACCATAATGTTACCAAACTGCAAAAATACTAAGATTCTAGGCTAGGCTAGACATTTGCATAGAATTTGACAAAAATCCAGTCAAAAATGTTATTAATGTTCCTTGGTGGTACCAGTGGTAATAAGCAGCTGTGTAACTGCACACAGGTTTGCTATATGAATTTAAAAGGTGATGATACTGTATTGAGTTCACAACTTGTTCCCAATGCCTCTAAATCCCGAAAAAAAAGAAAAAAATTGGTTAATTACGAAGAAATTTGGAAAAAAGTTAATCCAAACTAGTTCCATTATATCTTTGAATTATATCTGATGTGTTTGTTTCAATTCCACCAAACAAAAGACATGTGGCAAGACCCCGTACCACTGTCCATCATTTTAGCAGTTTTGTTCCGCTATGTTTCACGATTAAGTTTTTGAATCCTATCCGTTTACCTCCAAATGTTGTTTGCCCTCATCCCTTTCCTGCAGCAGAATAAAACACTGTTTGACTTTCATGCATTGTAATTGACCTTACAGTAGTTCCCAGTTGGTAATAAGTGTTTGGAGTGTGGCTTTGTATTTTCTCGCCAGCTATTGGAAACGCATTACTAGACATTGGCCCTGGAGCCAGCTCTGCAGAAATTCTCGTTTCGCTGCATCGGAGAAGCAAACAGAGATGAGAGTAGTGTCAGTTTATGACAATATGCTATAGAATGCAATGTCATTTTCTTAAAATGAACTATATAGTAAATCTTGACTCATCAAATCTATATTATGGATTTTGCTTGCAGACAGGTAATATACTACACATGAAAAAGCAGTTTTCCTGTTGCAACATAATGCATCCATCTTGGTCGCCGTATTGCATCAACTTTATTGTCAGCTTTTTCCATGTCTGCAGTGGTTCTCTGCAATATTAAAGACAGGCCAAAAAAACACTCTATTTCAATAAGTAATTAAAGCCAAGTCATTCATCAGCTGCATAAACAAGCAGTTTTCTCAGATCAGAGATTTATCATAATTACAATGAAGCAGTGTTGCAGCCTGATACCTCATCAGTTCTCGGCAGCTCTGCACGTTTTTATCTATCAACTCACGCCTTAGCTGTGTTGTAGATATTGGTGATTGTTGCCGGGGCAGAGCTCAGACCCGATATATTGAATGAGTGATTTTTTTTTTCCCTTCACACCTACTGTACATGTCAAGAGACTACGGCTTTTGGAGGGTAACAAGAAAATAGCTGATGCACCAGGTCTTGTGCTTTTCTGAAAATGAGGATGTTCAGTCATTCAGAAACTGGAAGTTCCACATGTTCCATTTTTTTGATTACCCACTGCCGGTGATACGTTTCTCATGCAGCGCATCTCTGTTGCAACAAATACGATACGTCGGATTTACGGCCTGCTCAGCTTCGCCGCGAGGAGGTTTTGTTGGATCAGCTTTTTTTTTTCATCCAATAACAATAAAGGGGACTACAATCACACGCGCACGCTCATCTCCTGAGCCCGGGATTTATGTTGATCACGTTTCCTTGGTTATATCATGCAGCAGCATCTCCTGACTTTAAAAATCCACTGTAGATTTATGGATAACAGCACTGCTTAACCCCCTGACCCCATCGAACACGCGGGCCTCCAGTAAGAGAGGGTGCAGTCGGGGGAGGTGAGAGTCAGATCTGGGGGGAGCTGAAGAGATACAGCTGGATCATTGCATTGCCAACGGCGCTCTCTGCATCGATCAGAGAACCGCTATAATAACCTTTCGAAAGAATGCTTCTGGCAAGGGAGCGGGTGGGAAAAAAAACACCTGCCTGAGTAAATTACAGTATATTGTAGCAGCTATGAATAGATCCAATCTTTAGGTTGTTTTATTGGTTTTGCCGTGGCGAATTTTCACAGCGAGAAAGACGTGAATTAATCTGCGTGGGCGAGACATCGCCGAAGCAAGTTACGGGAACTAACAAGCAACGAGATGAATGAATCCAAATACAAACCAGACGCATTAACGAGACTTTATATGACACCAGGACACATGGCGGGAAATTGTAAAAGCAACAACGAGATGCGCAAAGTGACAAGGGGCAATACGTTTGAACGTAGTTCTGATGCAGCGGGTGATTTATAAGTTCATTATTAACATGTTTCGCATCCATCCCTGTCGCCTCGATATGCACGAAGTGACGCTCGCCTCGTCGCTCCGCTTTCAATCAGGGCCCGCCGCTCCTCCAGCAGTTGGCTCATCAGGATGTTTACAGACGCTGTCAGGGTGGGGGAAAAGAAAAGAGAGAGAGAGAGATAGGCAAGATCCAAAGATGACGTTAGGGGAAACAAAGAGTATTTGAACCACAAATGCGTCAAAGCCAGCACATCAAAAGACTACAAAAAGCAAAAAGATAGAGGAAATGAAATTGTTTGTGGCTTCGAATAGCACGGATCATCAAAATAGATGCTTTGAAAGGCGCGATGCTAGTATGAACCATTAAATATTTATATGTGATATAAAGGAAGTTTAACATTATATGTGTAATTCATGGCATAAATCGAGAAAAAAAAAAAACTGTATCAACAACAAACAAGTTGTTTTTCCGCCATTGACGACTAAACATAATTTTATGGAAGTAACGTCCACCGGAAGTCATAGGCTCTCTAGACTTTAACACTAGAAAGACCACAATTTTTCTGCCTACCTAGAAGGACCAGAGAGGGGTCATTTGACCCACACAGCTTTTGCCGAGTACACTAATCACTCATTTTGTTATGGTAATGAGGCTGTTAGGGGCAGTGTGTGGGGTGAGGGGGTCACACCTTACAGGTAACAGCCAAGAAAAACAGGGGCAGATAGCTTCTTACGAAGGGCTGTCAGCCTCTGAAATCACCACAGGTAAATAGTAACTGATACAGTATACTGTATATAATACATATAATATTATGAATTAAAGCAATTCACGTTGTGCTTTGATCAAAACAATTCCTAACCTTATCCTGTCAGTTTTTTTTTTTTTTAACGTGGTGGATTGGCAACAAAATCCTATCACAAGAATCCTAGCAGGACACATTGTGATCAGATCTAAACAAACCGTAACCCTAACCTTTCAGTAAGAAATGTTTTTGAGGGTAAATAATCTTTGAAATCAGAAAAAAAACAAAGACAAAAATAAGACTTTGGACACATGAAATAATTCCGTGTCCCCCAACAGGGAATTTTGGAAAAATCCGTGCCAGTACCACAGATTTCGTGTCACAATGATCCTTGCCAGCTTTCACAGATTTCTAGGAGATCATGTTGCAGACATACCCACGTTTGTCATTGTATGGGGCAATGTTTCCACAATTTCTGCCATGGTCCACACATCCAGGCATGGTTCAACATGGCATCCAAGAATGCATAATGCCTTGCTACCATCATATTCTCCTGAAACCATAGAAGGTGTTTTTCTCTGCTTGGAGGTGGAGAGTATGAACATCATGGCAAAAAACAGAGGTCTCTCCTCAATAACAATCGTGCAACTGTGCGCTGTGTTGACTGTTACAAATATACATGTGGGAAATGCAGAAAGGAGCAATGGCAGTGCCAGAATTGTGAGTGACTGCTCAAATGTATTTGACTCATTTGCATTCTTTGTAAATATGCTTTTTTGTAAAGATATTTTTTCTATTTTTGGCAAAAAAATAGCAGTTACTTCTGCAAAAACCTTCCACACGAAAACTGGGAAAACAGTTGCTTTTTTATTCATTGTAAATATGTTTTGTTTTGATTTTTTTTAACAATAAATGTCAAGAGTTTTGATCCCAAATTCTCGTTCATCCTGATGATTTACTGCATAAAAATCCACCATATGTTTATAAATCCACCATATGGGCACATACACACACACACACACATACACACACACACACACACACACACACACACACACACACACACACACATGCAAAAACACACTAACCTACCTGAGTACTAAAAGCTTGCCTTGGGTTCCCCTCCCCCACACAGGCTCAAGCGACTCTGTGACTCAAGTGACTTCTCTGAGCCGCTAACAGCCACATTTCCACAACAAAAGGAGTGTCCACAGGGGGTCCAAAGGGTCAAATGACCCTCTTGTGGGCTTTTTAGGTAAAAAACTGCACTGCAGTTAATTTCACAAGCAAAGCAGAAAGCAACAAATGCCATTATTTCCCCTTTAAAAGGAAACTAGTAGTCAACTGCTCATTTACTAATGGACCCTGCCAACAGACAAACGGAGCGGAGGGTGGAGGAGACACATTTTCATTTATTTCAGTGCTTCTCCACCAGCCAAGCAGCCCCATCAGAGCAGTTTGGCAGGTCTAAACTCCAGAGAGAAGTAACGCAATATGTTGCATGCGCAGTTTTGCTTTTCAGGCCAACGCTCCTCCAAATTTGTCCGTGGGTAGATATAAATAAACGCCGTGCGGGAGGAAAAAGCAGTGTGAACATCGTGAGGCTCATTGCAGCTCTCAGCCAAAGCGCACGTGAGACACGCCGATGCACACGAAACGAAAGAAGGGAAAGTTTACATAATTAGAGAGAATAAATTTCTCTCCGCTAAACCTCTCTTTCAAACTCTGCCTCTCCCTCGCTCACGTGTTCAAACAGCCAATTTTCTAATCAAAGCAGTTAAACTATGATGTGATTAAATATAAAATGCAAATGAAATGCTGTTGAGAAAATGATGTGTTTGTGAATGTGTTTAATCTTTTCCACTGGAACGATGATCTGGGAGCAATTGATAACCAATTGGAGTTTAGTGTTTTGTGTGTGTGTGTGTGTGTGTGTGTGTGTGTGTGAAAGGTGCCCCCAGCAAAGCTGTTCAAATTATTCACAAAAAAATAAGCTTGTGGCGCCACAGTGACATTCTGCACCTCCGGCGACTGCTTATCTGGGCTAAGAGATGACAGACAGGAGGTGAAGTAGTGAGTAAAGTGCCATTGTTACTTATTCACACCGTGCTGCTGCAGGTTTGTGCTACAATGTTTAGGGCTGAATTGTTCATCTCCTGGTAGTATGTCCAGGATGCTGAAAGTCATACGTGCAGGGATATGTGGCCCTCAGTGTTCAGAACATGCATTTGTCACCCTGTTAAAAAAAAACATGAAAAAAGTCTTTTATTTTTAGAGAAAATCTCTATAACGTTAGTCTGACAAAAAAAGGCCTCTGACAGCAGTGGATCGTTTTTTTTTTTTTCTCTGTCACACCTAATTTCGTAAATTCCTGCCTGAATTAAGCCTTTTTTCCTTTGAATAAGTAAAGACGTACCCACCTGCAGAAAAGTGTTTGATGCTCAAAATGAAAGTGCCCCCCCCCCACCCAACCCCCCAACCCCATGTTCAAACAAATCCCATGAAGTGTTTTTGCTTCACCGCTGTGCATAAAAGAGACATTTTCCTCCACTTAGTTTTGAAAGAAAGTGACGTCCACATCATATTGATGGGCGGTAGAGGTGTTGGATGATGGCAGGGTCAGTTGCATGAAAAGTAAGAACACTGTGCAATGAAAATATCACAATATATTCATTCAATAGTTTAGAAATTTTAATTTATCAATGTTTCAGGCATTGTTCCTTATCTGAAGCCCCTTTTTATATAGGTGGAGATCAGAGATCCATTCTTTGATCGTACCTTTCAAACATAGCAACGAGTTGGACTGAAGGTGCAAAATTGGATTCAGATTATGACAAAAATTGCATTACATCGCCTCCAGGAGCCATGTAGACGCTGCCCCATACCTCAGTAATACAGATGGAATTTCAAAGCACTGTGTGAGCGGTGTGTGTGTGTGTCGCCGACCAGCAGGTGGTCAGCTGCTATGGCGACATCCGCCCAGAACCGCTGCCAGGCCGCCACCTCCAGATGGAAGTGACAACTAGCAGTTGTTGCCTGATTTGCTTTGGTCTCACCTCAACCCAAAAACCTCTCTCTCTTTGCAATCTCTCCATTCATGCATTATAACCACAGTCCTTGTTTATGTCTACCTCATATCTCAACATTTCAGGGATCAAACAAACAAGACAGAAGGTGTCCGTTCAGCTTTAGAGGTGCTGGGAGGTCCCATTTTTTAACATATAATTTTGACAGAACCAAGCAGATTTCCAATATTTATGTTAAGGTAGTCCTAAATTCACATATGATTTATTTTTTCTTTCTAATCTCTATGTTAATTATCAAGCATGTGGCTCTTAATGTTGGCTAAGAAAAGGGGAAGAACCTTGGAATACATACAAACAAGCAATACATGCCTGTGTAGGATGCACTCACTCAGCCAAATACATACACTACCTCTCATTTTGGCTACTAAAAGTGAATAATTAGCTTAGATTTGAAGTGTCAGAAGTATGTTGTACGGAATGTATCGCCACTTTGAGGAATACACTGAGGACTGAGAAGACAAGAAAAAAAATCTTTTTGACACCACCAGCAGTCTAGCTGTTTCCCCTGTTTATGTATATTTACGTTAAGCAGAGCTAATTATCTGCTGGCTCCAGCTTCACATTAAACAGGCAGACACGAGAGTGGTATTAATCTTCTTATGATACTATTGGCAAGCAAGCAAGCATATATTTTCCAAAATCTCCTGAACTCGTATTTTTTACCAGTTAACTCCCATTGACAATTTTTTTTTGGCCGCTTGCGGGCCACGACGCAAGCTGTAAACGCGACGTGAACATACTGAGTTCATATGTTCACACACTGAAGCTCAGTTAACACCCGGCAGACAACGAGTCATGTTTCTAGCCGTATGATAAATGTTCCTTTTGGCTCTGGTCTCCAACCACTGGTGCAAACAACCGCCTTTTAAATGCTTAAAAGCTCCTATGGTGCATATAGTGGGTTTATCTGAGCTGCCTCAAGAGAAGATGTCCATGAGACTGAAGTGAAGAAGCTACAGGCTGCAAACCCTAAATGGCGAGCTGAAAGACGCTATGCTCTGTAGCACTGAGGAGAACTGCAGTTATGGATATTTTTCTGTGGGACCTTCAGTAAAAGTGATTCCATTCACCTTACATCTATATTTTTTTCCAATTAAACAAAAAAAAGAGCTGTGTACTTTAGATTTAAGCTTATTAAATTCCCTTAATTTACATGCCGTTGCTGGATCACAGCAAATTTAATCACCTCTTTACCTATAATAGACAAACATAATCACATTTGACTGTTTTTTACCAGATTTGCATGTTGGATTATGGGTGAAATCAACAAAAATATGGGGGAAACATTAGGATATTGGCACAGCCTGTCTTCACAACCGACCCTTTTATATACACTATTTTCTATTCATGCTGCAGTATTCCTTCAAATGTTACATCTCCATATCCATCCTCACTCAGCATTTTTACCCCCTTCCCCCTCCTCCTCCTCCTCCTCCTCCTCCTTCACCTCCTCCCCCCCCCAAAAAAAAATAATCTGTATTTTTATTCCCCTCCAGTGGCGTTACTGCGCTCCCCCACTCTGGGGACCGCATATTAAACCTGGCCTCGCGATCGATCTCAGATAAAGACATTACGTTCCATCTCGAGCACAAAATGCAATTCTGATCCCACAATAATGACAAGGTACACAAGGACAAAGCAACAGACGCGGCAAACAAACCCACCGAGCCCGCCGGAATAACGACGCTCATGTCAATTGCCAGTCCTAGTTTCCCTTATATATATATATATATATATATATATATATATATATATATATATATATATATATATATATATATATATCTATATATATATATCTATATATATTTTAAATCTACATAAGGTGCTCCATGTTAATTACCAGGCAGGTGGCTTTAAATTTTGGCCAAGAAAAGGAGAAGAACCTTGGAGTCGGATCAAACGATTACTGGTTGCAGACGGTGGAAACACGGCCTCAGCTCGCCAGATTTAAGTCATCCCAAATACATACAAACAAGCAACACGCGCCTCTCTGCATGTGCGTATGTGTGTGTGTGTGTGTGTGTGTATATGCATATTTGTATACTCACTCAGCCAAATATCACTCATTTGACAGCTCAATGAATATCCTTGGGTGGTCATTTGAGATGTGGAATACACTTTGTTGGTTTTGCATTGCTGGAGACATTGTTCCAGACTTTCCCCATGTCACGCCTGTGTGTATATATGTGTGTTTGTGTGGGTGCGTGTGCGTGTGTGCGCGTGCATGTTGTTTTGATGCGCTGATGGTTGCACAGTATGTGCCCAAGAAGCGTTTGATCTGATTCCAAGGTTGTGGGCTTCGTTTTTTTTTTTTTTTGGCCATGACGATGAAGGTCTTTGTGCACCCCGCGCTCTGTGCTGTCCATCCTCCCCTAGACATTCAGTCCATGGACACAAACACGTTCTACACAGGCAACAGATGTCGATAGAACACGGAAAAAAAAAAAAAAAAAGATTCATGAACGAATTAGAACAATGCACAGTGAATTTTTCCCTATGTCTTTCAGGAATTTGACAGCTCAGCCCAGGGGGAGCCCTCCCCTTTCCTGTCATGTATAATCTATAGATTGCTGTGAGCAGAGCTTAATGACTGACCCTGATCCGGGCTTGGAGGTCCCATCACGCCCCGGCTCGCTGGCTTAGACCCCGTCACAGCTGCTGCCTCAGCGGCTACTGCTAAGGCCACATTCACTCAATGAACATATTTGACTGGTCGGAGCGGGAAGATAACAGAAAAGTCGGAGACAGAGAATAAATCACACAGGTTTAGTAGCAGATTTATCTGAAGCCATTTTAAATTAAATTCAAAGTCCTCAGAACCCCATGACAATCAATATTTCTTGCCCTTGCTGAAGGAGATAAACCAGAGATGGTAAGAGATATACAGAGTGTGTTTGTGACACAGCGGTGACAGATTTAGAAAGATAAAAATACAGTGACATTCGAGGTGGACTGAGAACATAGACTTCTGGAAAGCTGCGGATTTCTGCCGGTCTCCCCTTCCTCCCCTCCTCTTCATGAGGGAATGCGAATACAGCAGAGTATAGACGTGAACGAGATGATAATGATGTTTTTATTCAATTGATCTGCATACGGCACATCCACGGTGTGTTTACACCGCGGGGATGGATTATCACACTGATAGTACATAGCTGGACTGCACTCTGCTAACAATGCTATCACAGAATGGGGGCCATACTGATCACAATACAGAGGATTCAACAGAATCAATGGCACAACACAATATCTATATTGAAGGAAAATAAGAGAAGGGACGAAATTCATTTTTCAGCTACATTTTGTGAATTTCAGCACAGATAGCAGGTTTTACACATTGTGTAAAATTGCCATAAACCTGCCAAAAGAGGATCTGTCCCAAAATACACCTTTTAAAGGATAAAGGTGAGCAACTAACTATATTTTTATGATAGATCTTATTCCTATGAGGCATAGAATCTATTATTGATGATGCACTGTTACAATGGGTTCCATCATTACAATGGCCATCCAGGCCCACCGTGTAAATACTACAACATGTTAATCCACCTATCAAAATCCATCTATTTACTCCGGTTTGAGTTACAGTTTCTTTAAGCTTTCATACTAGCCGTTTCAGGGAAATACCCAGCCTTTATACAGTGTAAAGTATCCAAACACGTTTTAAGATGCAGGACTTCAGCAGGATAGTGTTTTGAGACAGAAAGTCACAGATCTAAATGTGTAAATTTATACTGCTCTGTACCATTTTCATTTTGCATTTGCATTTCAGAGGCAAGCATCGAACGTTTTGCTTCACAACACTTTTAGTGATTTTGCAGAATAAAATTAACACATGCAAAGCATATGAGGAGTGTTTTAAGCTTGTTTTTTATATATATATATATATACTTCCTAAATGCTACTTACTATTAAAACATCAGTAATAATCACCCAGTAATAAAATATGTAGCCTAATAATCACTGGCATGGTATTCATTTCTGTACTTAAAGTACAGTACATTCAGAAATTCGATCCAACTCCTGTATTGTTAGTCTCACAGCATAATCAGTTTTCAATGCTTTTGAAAAAAAAAAATCATAATTTTTAGAACTCACATTGGTATTTTGTATATTTAATTATTATTGGGATTTTGACAGTACATTCAACCAGATGTGTGGACATTCATTCATTCATTTTCTATAACCCCCATCCCTGGCTAGGGTCACAAGCACAATCTCAGCAGGCAGGAGGCAGGAATCCACCTCAGACAGGTGACCAGCCTGGCGTGGGGTAAACACATTATTCACTCCACCCTACAGACAATTTAGAGTCTCCAATAAACCTCAGCATGTTTTTGGCCTGTGGAAGGAAGCAGGAGAACCTGGAGAGAACGCACGCTGACACAGAAAGAACATGCAAACTCCACACAGGAAGGTCCCAGCTCAAGTCCTTGAACCAGTGACATTCTTGCTGTGAGGCAACATCGCTACCCACTGCAGCGCCCCTGATTGTGGGAACAAATATTCAAAAAACAAATAAAAATGACTTAAGCTTAAGAACTGTGCCTTGACTTAGGCATTTGTAACTTACATTCCAAAAGATATCTATCTTAGCCTTATCAGATTGACTGAAATCATATTTAATGTCTAGAAAACTAAGGAAATAGCTTTTTTTACTGTATCAAAACTATCAAATAGACTGCAGATTATGTGTTTGGATTCTAATAATGTTGTAATTGATGTAATGACATAAGCAGATTATCATTGGACAATTAGACATTATGCAAATATCTCAACTTGGAAAAAAACAATACCTAGGCAATTATATAAGACTCATGAAATGTGCTAAATGTAAAACCAGATAGCTTAGCTTAACATAAAGAGCAGAAACACAGGGAAAGAGCTGACCCGGTTACATATATTAGTAAGTTTTCCTTTTTTTTAAATATAAGAAGGCCTGTGTGTAGTATCAATATTTTCTCTTGGTTTTAATTGGCTCAATCCAGAAAAAAAAAAAAAAAAACAGCCTGTGTTCAGAAACTGAGCCCTAGATTGAGCTGTCAGGACTTTGGTTGAGATGTCACAACTATACAGTTCACAGCCATTCAAATTAGACAATCAAAGGAAAGGTTCATTTATATTAATGAGACACACACAAAAAAAAAAAAATCTTGTAAAAAGAAGATCAACTGAGGACCTATAAAGCTATATTGAGAGAATTTTTGCTGCTGAAAACCACAAATCTACCTCGTTAGGGATAGCAAACTTGAAATAAAAACCCTGGAAAAGTGCACCATATTGGACCTTTTAAAGGTAACACAATCCACTTAAGCCTAGCAGCCACTCGAAAGCTCACTAATTAACGCACATCTTGTTTCGGGGAGGTTTGTCATCATCAGGACATTGCTAGGCAACCAGCACAGACTCCAGGAAACCATTGTGCCCGTCCTAGAAATAGTCCCGGACACACACGCAAAATGATGTTTTTACACTGTTTTTTTTTTCTTTGCATGGTTTAAACAAACAAGATATGACTTGTTAATAAGTGACCAATAACCAATAAGTTACCGCCACCTGCTACAAAACCGGGCGCGTGGCGACCCTGCTGAGATGCCCGCGCCCGCCTCCGGGGACTCCATGGTACTAATGCCACGGAGCCACGGTTCCACGCCGACGCCAGAGCACGGGAGAAAGAGAAATGGTGTTACCTCACAAATTCCAGCTGCTCTTATTTGTTGCAGATTGAACCGGGGCCAGCAGCGAGAGGGGGGGAGGTAATTTAAGCACCTGCGGTGGATTGAAGACTGCCTGTTTCTCTTCCATCATCCCTCCCTTGTAGCCCTCTTATGTTGTTGCGCTCCCTTGCTCCATGTTCTATTTTTCCCCGCCATGGTTATTCTCTGCAGCGCTCCGACACCTCAGGAGCTGAAATGATGTACACTCATATATAGCAAAGCATAAGTAAGAAAAAAAACAACTCAGTGCCCATATGGAGAAATGCTACAGCCAGTATGCCCGACACATCTGCTGCTACTATCCGTGGGGAAGAAAGGAATAAGAAATGTTTTGTGATGACATCCTCAGCCCTTTTTTTACTGACTGGATTTAATATCTAGTCCGGAAGCTTGCTTTCTGCTTCACTGTCTGCATGGCAGGCGACGGGAAAAAGAAAAGTGTGAGTAGCTGTAAAAGGCTTAAGTGACTGACACAGGGAGAGTGCTGCAGAGTGCTAACACTTTTGAGGGCGATATTGGGAATGTGGGAGGATGATTAAAGGCGATGGGAGTATTAGAGGAGGAAACTGACAGAGGAAGAAAGAGCAAGAAATAATTAGGCCGAGTCTGTCTCAATTTGATATTCGTCTTCCACCGGGTTCTCACTTGTGTGGGCACATGTGTGTAGACGCGCTCGAGCATATTTTGCCGGTGGTTTGTGCGTCTGCGGGGCATGAGTCTGCATCTGTGCCTCCTCGTTTGTGTGTTAATGTGCCTATATGCGCACGCGTGCCTAAGTGAGCCGGCAAATGATTAATGACGGATGCGATCTGCATCTTCAGAGCAACCCCTTTTATACACAATATGCTAGAAGATAAATGATTTCTCTTGTACTCTTCACAAATCCGTTCAAGAAAAAAAAAAAAGAAACATTAAAATATGGATTAAGGCTTTAAAGGGAAAATAAAGACAGATTAGGCTTTATGGTCCATACACAAAGGAGAAGGAGGTAAATACAGATTATATTGCATGCGCTGAAAAATAAAGAGTTTTATTGCATTTCCTGAGCATGTGCTATATATTTTAAGCCCATTTATCCATGCATAATTCATTTTCAGTCTAGAAGTTAGAGAAATAAATGATTAGGTCTATGCGTCATCCTTGCCAGACAGCACCCATCTGTGCTTCGATGGGTAACATTAGATTAGTGAGTGCGTTCTGGTGTAGGCTGGTGCGTCTGCGTGTGTGCAGCAAAGAAAAGGAAAGCAGGAGAGGAACATGGGTGCCAGCAAGCATGCACAGCTTGCAGTGTATTTTTACAGACTTCCCTTAACAGGAAGGACAGTCTGGATGCTGCTGCTAGGCGTAAGGAGTGTCATTAAAAGTTTCACAGGCACACCGGATAGCTGTCAGAGCTCGTGCCAATTAGTGCCACTTTAGGTGTCAGTCTGGCAGACGAGACAGGCGAAAAGAGCAGAGAGGCTGAGAGGAACACCAGGAGAACCCCAGGCTGACTGAGCCGTCCTGCTTAGCTCGGCGTCCTACAAAGCACCGGCTAAGCTTGATACAAATGGTATCAGAAGCCTTTTGTTTCACCCATTTATACGTCTGAGGGGAAAGAACGGACCATTACCTCGATCCGAAATAAATCCCCATCCGGCTTTGAACCGTGTTCTATCTGGTAAACATTCAGTTTAATTGAAGCGGGGCAAAAGCATTACTAACAGTGTCCAAGAGTCAACAAACATGCGGCCGAGTGCTTTGACATCCTTTTTCAATTTTCCTGGTCGGTTAACGTCACCCTGTGGAGTTGCCGGACTCCTGTGGTGCTACAGTGTTTTGATGGTGCCTGCGTTGTACCTCCTCTGCTTTACAAGCATGTGCGCGAGGACGCACGCAAACAGTCTCGGGGTGTGATATATCCATTTCTGCAGTAGTCCGGGTGGGATCAAAAGCATACTATGCACCAATCAAATAGGAGAAGAAGAGTTAACTATGAAATATTCAATATGAGAAAACATTTTATTAGGCCTTAAGGGGACTCTAAAAGTTTTAATTGAGAAACAAATGTAATCAAACCTATAACTAATGGCGGTAGCTACCTTTATTTTTTTCTGTTAGAAAAACTGAAGAATCACAAATAGGGTAGTAATAATTTAAATAAATGGGTTATTAGAGGGGGATACTGAGTAACTCATATTGGTAGCCTGAGTATACCCATTATTCATTGCACATAAATTTAACCTGGACACGGAGGGCCAATCATAGAACTGGTGCGCAGCGACACAATATGGTGGCAGGCAGTAATTTACATTCAATGTACCCTTGGAAAAAGTAACTTAGATCACAGATATATTTTAAAAAATTAGCAACTTTTATCAATAAACTATTTGATCATCATCAGGTATGTTTGATTGGCTATAAGCCACCTACAGATGCATTTGATAGACATTCATAGCACCCAATAAACAGCTCTGGGCTTTCATAAACCACACCTCCAATACAGACAAAATGAACAGATAATTCCCAGACGGGATATCAATCTACATTTTTATGAGGTTTAGTGTTAGTCAGGCTACCATATTGCCTGTGTACCTGCTGAAGAAAATGGGTCTGCAAAATCAAATACTGAACCATGAATCCCAAAGAAGGATGCATCTGCTTCTTATTCAGAACACTAACAGGACTAAGGGCCCACGTTAGTGAATCTGTGAGGCTCTATTCACAGTGGTGATTGGAGCCAAATGCTAATATCTCCATGCTACAACGCTCTCTAGGTTATGGAATGCTTATCATGTTCATCATCTAGCATTCTAATGTAGGCATTGGGAATGTCCTTCATTTTTGCAAGTATTTGGTCATATATCAAAGTATAAAACACATTTATACACAGACCTAAAAGCTAGATGATGAAGAGTCAAAAGATCACTAAAGTTATTGTAATTAACCCAGAGAGGGATATGGAAGACTAAAAGTTAGTAAGATCACCATCTGAGGACCTTGGATGTCTGTACAATATTGTACCCAGAATCCAGCAAGTAGTTGAGATATTCAAGACTAAAAGTGGTGGGCATTGCCATCGTCAAAGCAATAGCTGAGTATGTCTAAAAATGCAAGGTTAATAATTCTGCTTTGCTATTTAAATACAGGATCATCAGTCAAGCCACACAGACTTCTTACAGTTACATTGTACAAGCTGTGTACTACTAATATACATGAGCTCACTTTTTTTGGAAAATTATTGCAAAAGCCTGGCACTGCGGAGAGAAAAAGGGAGAGAGGGGTCGAGGCGGAGGAGGAACAGCAAGGGCAAGCGAATGTGTTGCAGCAGAACATGGGCTCAAGCATTATTTGATAATGAGAAAGGACAAAGTCACTTCACTGCAGTGCCCGGAGTCTGCACTTTTAAAAGGAAAAGTGGACTGCTGCTAATTTTACTTAAATTCTAAATCCAGTAATTTGATGCCGTAGGATGCATATTTACGTCATCCTTTGAAAATCCTCTGGTTCTCTTGATCCTCCACGCTTCCAGCAAGTTCCTCCATCGTTAGCAAGTAGTACAGTAAACTACATTTTTACTGTATTTTCCACCTTGTTAGGAATGCACAAAGGTTCACAGAGCGCTGAGGGGAAAACCCAGCAGCAGCTGGGGGGTTATCAAGAGTCAAGCCACACATTTGACATTAGTCTACATTCTAGAGTGAAACCCTACAGTGTACTGACATCTATTATACAGTATATAGTTTACTTATTCAGGGGTATGGGGGTCAAAGAGAGGAGAATGAAGCATTTCCCACCATACACTGGGTAAAAGACAAACTATACGGTCTAGGCCTTACCATTACCATTACCTTACCAAAGTGTCTGAAAAGCATATAATAGTTTGAAAGTAGTGTTTCTGACGTGTGCCAATGACAAAAGTTTAAAAATCTAAAAAAAAGTTACAAACAATGAGAGTGGCATATCTTAAGTATGTTTTTTTTTTTTTTACTTGTCAAATTACTTTGAATAGGAAGTGATGTTACGTTCCAATTTTGGTGAAACGAGCTCCAGAATAGCAAAGTGGATTCAGGATCACAACCCGCAGTATGTCCGGGGAAAACAGCAGTCAAGTTTGTAGATGAAAGGTTACCAAACCAAGACACCGCTGGAATCAATGCAGCGGCGTCTTTGTTCCAATTATGCCGAGCCTTCTCTGAGGTGTCACACAGATTTGTCCACAGGCAACGTGATCGTTCATTTAATTAAACTACTTTCCAGCTGTCAACTACCCTCAGAAATGTTCCTCTTCTCGGTATGTTGCACAAAAAAAAAAAGTTTCACTTAAGGCACAAGGTGCCCTTCTGTTCTGTTTCTTTTCAGAAACTTTCTTGTTTGTGTTTCTGAAACATTCATATTTATGATGTGGTTTTCACTAGTTTTTGGCTTCACATGTCAGCCAGAGACATTTGTTTGTAAAAGATACACTGATGTGGGATTTTTTTATTATTTTTTTAAATTTATCATTCCTAGTGGAATTGCTCTGATTAAGACATAGTTAAGACAAAGACAGAATCAGACAGTATTTCTATGAAAAGGGCATGCAATATAGGACACAATCTGAGTATACACTTCTCTTAAAATAACACAATAAGACACAATAACTAGAGGTCAATAAAATGGCAGAGCACAAAAGGTTTAGAGATTTTATCATATGGTACATCTTAAATTAAATATAATAATTTGAATAATATTGCACTCACTAACATTGGGGATGCATCCTTATCCATAAAAATAGTTTGCGTTAAAGGTGCACTGTGTAGTTTTTGGTGACATCTCGTGGTTAGATGTCTGTGTAGATTCTCATTCATCCAGGTCATTGTAGTGTCAAAGGAAATACTTGTAAGGAACTGGACTTCTTCTTGTAGCTTGAGATCTCCTCCCAGGAAGTTTAACTGCTCTTCACCATCAGAGCAGGACTCATTCTCTGGATCATGTAACCACAATGACTTTCCTGGTGTCCAGCATCAGGCCAGAACTAAAGAACCCTTCTGGATTGGAGGTGAAAGGTCTTCAAGTTACAAGAAGAAGTCCAGTTGCTTCCAAGTAAATCCTGTGACATTGGTTAAGTTGCAGATTTCAACCAAGTGAGCCAGAGAATGAAGGAGAAGTCATGGTTTGGTTTGTCTGTTCTGGGCTACTGTGGAAACATGGCAGTGCAGCATGAGGGCTTCATGGAGGGAGACCTGCTCCCCATGTAGACGAAAATGGCTCAATACGGGGTTGCTATCACACTCACTAGTTTAATTATTTGGTGTGAAAAGCACCCTTAATGAGGTATGAAAACACAGCAATTCTTATTTTGATTTAATTGCATACTAAATAAAGCTTTTATATTCTATTTCTGCCAAGTCTGCTCAATGCTGCTAAATGCCACTAAGTTTTACACACTTGTACCTTTAAAAGCCACACTTTGTTCAGCAGTGGTATGTAAGTAAGGAGACAAAATAAAGCTGGAGACAGTTTTTTTTGCATTTTAGTCTGCAGAACCAACCATTCGTCATTTTGGTCGGTCGTCAATCTACCCCCGTGGTCCCGAGTGAAATATATGAACAAATATTAGATGGATTGCCATGAAATTTTGACATTTATGGCTTCTGTATAGTTTGTGAATCTTTCTTATTGTGTCATCTACTTTTCCTTTCCCACAAGCATGTTTAACGCCTCGCTGTGCACCGATAAATATATGCTAAGGAGTATGACACCATAAATCTCACGCATTTTCTCATCCATTCAGCCAAACCTCTTAAAACTATCTGCTGCAAGTACTTAAAGTTTAGTTGTTTCTAAAGAGTCAGCGAGTTTTGAACTTTTCCAGAATAAGGTCACCCCGAACAAATTCATCTCATTTACTCTTTTTTTGTTTCACCTGGCTGTCTGGACATGAAGACTAATGATCAACAGCTGCGTCTGTCTGCACAGCCAACTTCATTGGAAACAGCATGCGAGCGGACAGTATATTGATTTCAGATATGAATAAATGTAAGGACCTAGAGTCAATAGAACATCTAGCAAACATCATATTTGTGGCTTGTACACACTGTGCATGTGGATTTATCTCTCTGAAGCTAAATTCACCTTTGCGCAAATAACATGCCTGTGATGAAAAATACATCTATCTATCCATCTATCAGCAGATGTTTTCACCTCTTTTAATAAAGCAATTATTTTTCAATACAGATTCATGCAGGTTATAATGATTAATTTTGTTTTTGAATGCTAAATTTAGAAGACTAGACATTGTTACATGCACAATATGCATTGGCCTCAAGATGGTAATTTAACTCACAGGTGTACTGCTGATGTCCTAACTTCCTCAAAGTGGCACAAGCCAAAAATTTCTCTGACCTTTTAAACTCAGTGCAGTCATGTTGCAGTAATGATAAACTGGCTCCTGCTCAGTAGCGCTGAAGTGAACTCCTTTGAGACATACTCATGGAAAGTTGTAATGGTGTCCAGGCTGCTGGGCGCTAAGGTCAGTAGGACAACCCTGGACCTTTATTAGAAAACCAAATGACATTGAATTATACATTAACAGCCAGTTAATTACCATAAATATTGTAGAAAGTCATTAACTCCAGACGGTTCAAGATGGAATTTTTATTTTCTTTCTTTTTTTATGTTAAATGATCTTCTGTCAAATGCCCTGTTCATTACTTCTCAATTTGAAAATTACTAGGGTGTAAACATGAAATGGAAATCGACAACATCCGTCATCTGAACATTATGACTCATGATTTTGTGAATCCTACATCATACGCAGGCTCTGATGTGTCTATTCCATCTGAATGAATGCTAAGAGGAAAGCAAACAGCTACACGGTGTTAGAAAGTGAGGGGAAAAAAAATATGATGCATGCATACAAATGACGCTGACTAGCTGAGCATGATACATAAATCAGTGAGATAGCACCTCAGTTTCCTTTCATTTGCAGGAAAGTTCAAGTGTTAAATATGCAAGGATGAGTTTTCATTTTTATTTTAATTACTTTATTTTTACACAGGGTCTCTTTTATTTGACTCGCATCAAACGAAGCTATCATGTGGTCTCACCTTCAGTAAGAAAAGATTAAAGGGTTAGTCCCAGTAAATGTGTAAAGAGGAGGTGGTAGACTGTTGTTATACACTGTGAGGCATATTCATGATGACCCATTTGGAGCTTTGATGAACCAAGACGGCCTCAGGCAAAGTGTCGGAAGTTACTGCTTTAATACCACAAAACAACCACTTGGAATATGACACACGGCATATAAAACCGTCATTCAATGCAATGGCCAGCATTAGTGCTAGATCAATGGCTTTTTGCTGAATATATGAAGACGGACCCAAGAAATAGCCAAATCTTAGTTTAACATTTAGGCCGAAAGCAGGGGGAAGCAAAGTATCACTAAAAAAACAGTCAAGAAATGCTGGTTCTCAGATGAGGTCCATAAACCTGGATCTATGAAATAATTTACTGTAAACTATAAAACTGCCGTGTCATTAACAAGTGCAAAACTAAAATAGGGAAATCCTCACTAAATCGTGCAATGTATGGCAAAAATGGCCGCAACTTCAGATTTGATTGCTTAAAGTAGGATGTCACACGCAATTGGAGAAGAACTTATATTTCAGAGGTGGATGAAATGTGTGAAGTTAGCTTGGGAGAGGCAGCTAATAAACTGAGAGCTGTACCTCTCTCAAATGACACCGCGAGGGAGGGGGGGGGGGGGGGGGATTGAAGAACTCCCGGTTGACATTCAGTCACAGCCACTGGATAGATTGCGTTCCTGTGAGCAATTTTCTGTTCAGTTGGACGAATCAACAGACAGTGCCAACTCAGTTGATTGTTTTGGGTTACCATCCATGAGTAGGGAACATTTTAGACTTTCCATTCTGCAAGGAGATGCCTGGAAGGATAACAGGGGAGGAAACATTGATTGTTCTTATGACTGAAACAGGACTGTGAAAAGTATCATCATTCTCCACTTTGACTACAATGAAGACTTAAGTACCGAACTCGTTTGCATGTGGAGAGCAATCTTGCAGTCTTATAATCATCCATCACTCAAAGAGTGAAGAAGTTGTGTAGTGAGAGACAGATTCACCACTCTTATTAATTTAGGTGAACTCAATGGGTGAGTTGCTGTGAATTGAAAGCTGACGGCATGTAATTGCTGTCAAGTTTGGTCCAAGTGCAATTTGAATAAAACAACTCTCTATTTACAAAGATAAAACTGATATTAACATGATTGAAACTGAAATGAGTTTCTGACTGTCACCAAGTCTGAAGTATTTAGGTTGAAAAGATTAGAACACAAATAGTTCCACTTTCACACTTACCTACTTTGGTCTAGATTTTTTGACTTTTTGAAACAAAAAAACAGGTGTGAAATGTTTCCTTCATAACAGTCGGGACCAAACATCCAGAGGAAAAGAGATGAGCTCAGTCTGTTTTTTTTGGTTGGTTCGGACTTTCAGACAAATTACAGGAAGTTCTGGCAAACTGTCAAAACCATTAAAAAGAACTAGAAAATCACTCTAATACCTCAGACCTTCACCAAGCATAATTTGACTCTCACCCAATATTGTTGTCCTCTAACACACAGGTGCAAGATGACCTTTAAACCATGAGGATTGGTTTAAAGGTCCTTTTACTGCAGTGTTACCAAACTATAAAAAATTCAAAGATATCCAGAAACCAGAATTTTATCTGGATCATTATCAGCATGGAATCATCTGTTCACACTACTATTCCCAACAATCGCTGAAATTTTAATTAAAATCTGGCCAAAACTTTGCTATTTTGCTAACAGGCAGGCAAATGCCTGAAAAAAACATAACCTCATTGGTGGAAAAAATGAACCAAGATAGCACCCAACTTTTAATTGGAATATAGTCCAACATTCAATGTGGTGTGAGAAGGATAGTTTTAGAATACTCAAGAATCACAATTTGACACCTTGCCCATTTACAAACCAGTCAATGTCAAGCATAGGTAGAAGCAGCAAAATGTAAAGCAAAACTAATAGACCATATATATATATATATATATATACAAATGGTAGAAAACATAAAACTTAATTTGTGTTACCATCAGTAAAGGGTCCTTGGTCCCAAAAAGCTTTAGAACCCCTTAGCTAAGACTCCCGTCTCCTAGCTCTGACTTTATGTTTAGCCAACAAACACATTGATCTTCTCATCTAACACTCAGCAAGAAAGGCAATTTATAAGAGTATTTCCCAAATTGCCTATTAAGGTTTTAAGCCTTGATTTAAAGACATCAGTAGAAGCTGCCTCTCTGATTAAAAAGAAATCGAGCAGGGAAGAAGCTTGAAAGTTTTTCCAGCCGGGGTTTTGGAATTGTATAGCAATGCAGACATGTTGGCACCAGAGACATAAACCAATTATATCAAAACCAGTTCACGATGTTATTGAGGCGTGATTGCAGAGGGGTGGCTCTGTCATGCTGAGGTGAGCTTTGTTGCAGATCAATCTACAGCTGGAGGCAGGATCATGAAACAAAATTGGACTTAAAGGACATTCAAGGTCAAATTTATTTCATGTGGGTATGGATTCTGAGGGTAAATTTAAATATTTATATCTCATGTTCATGATCACATTTTGGGATTGACAAAAAAAATCACTTTACAGCAGAGCAGGGTGCAAATATTGCTGTTTGTATTCCAGTTACACCTGCTAACAAAGCAATGTTTAATTCAGACCAAAGATCTGTCTCCTGGAACTCTAATGTTCTTTTTCTTCATTTTAATTTGTGATTGTGTGACATTTATTTCATGGTTGGGTCTTTCTCTGAGTCACACAATAACGCTGAATCACTGCCTAGTCCAAGCAAAACTGACGGCGCCTTAGTTTATTTATGCTTCCCCTCACTAAATTGAGCTACTGAATTAAACAGAGAGAATGTTCAAAGACATAGCTCACACCATCTATTGTCAGATAAATAAAATGAATGCATTTGAATCGCCGAGACTGAATAAAATGCGCACCAGGAGGAGGGATTAAGCTGATCCCTGTCAACAGAAAATGTAATGATCACAGGCACGGAAATCAAATACGGAGCAGAAACCCACCCTTTTTCCCACCTCTGTGGCAAACCAAAACACATGCACACACACATGCGCGCTAACACACACACACACACATACACACACACACACAAACTGCTGCAACTATCCTGGATCAGAGTGTACCTGAAGCTTTGCTCTACAGTACGAGTGGCCTGTCAAAAGAGACCATTTTGCTCCTGCCTGCTGGTCGTCTATGCCGGTTCTGCTCATCCTCCCCCAGACACAGTAGCCTTAATAACCTCTTAGATGCTATGTAACAGCTCCTCCCATGAGAGATGGCTGCCAGTTCGACTCATGTGTGGGGGAGTAGGGGAGTGACACAGGAGGTGTTAGGTGTTGAGCAGAATTGCACATACTGTATTATAGCATAGCATTTTTTTTAGAGAGAACACTGAAATGATTGTCATGATTAACTGATATATCAGTGTATACATCTATGTAGCTATCTGCCTATTGCATCATCGTAATTAATTCACACCATGCCGTGGTCTGGGAAAGTACTCTTCTCTGATTGGCCAACAGGCGTGCATCAACACTATTTAATGAACACAAGTTTAATCACCTGTTCTAAATCCATCCAATCAAGCACATCTGTCAAACTTCCTCGTTATCAACCGCTGCAAGCACAGCTGAGTTATCAGGTTGATAAACGAATGAAGGAAGGAAAACACAATCATTGCAGGATCCGACATTTCTTTCAATCTTTTTCGAATTTGTAACAATTTTGATTGTCATGCAGCAGAGGAAAAATAAATTAAGCAGATAAGAAACCAAGCATAAAAAATTAGCACTGGTTTGGTAGCACTGTTATTTATTTAATCTAATAAATTTAACAACTATCTATTTGAGTTAGCCCTAAAATCAGGCTAAATTGTAATACTTTGTTATGGGTTTCAGAGCCATATCTTTGATTACCCCATCTAGAATTATTCTGCAGCAGAACAATCAGTCAGCACGGACTCAGCAATGTTACAGAAATGAGTTTAGAAGTTCAGTTTTAGATAGTTTAATAGGCTGGTGAGCTTTTTCACATCAACTTCCCTTCAATTTACACTACTGTTTTTGATGTAACTCACTTTTTAGTGAGTGCTGCTGCAGGATAGTGCTGTCATACATAAGTCTATGGAATTTAAATTTGTAATGATAATATTGATGTTTTGAATATCCATAAGAAAAATTGCACAGAAAAAGATAAACACCATCATGTGCCACCATGGGCAATATCCGAAAGCTAAAGTTGATCTTACAAACAGAGAGATACGTGACCCACAGACACATAGATGCTCCTTGCTTTTATAGATAGATGTTAATTAAAATCATTTGGAAAATGATTCAAAACTCAAAACAAATAATTAGTCTGATTTACTTTTTGAAGCAAAATCACACAAGCTTAGTACTAACTGGTCTGGAGCTGCAGGAAGGAAGATCACCCAGTAGTCAACTAATATGCAAAAAAAAATCTCTGGAGCAGAACTAGGTTTTCGGCTTGTTTTCTAAAGTGTTGAGTGCACCTCTCACTCCCAAAGCAAAATCTGTTCAAAAGCCCATTTGGTCTACTTACTTGTTGACAAGCATCCTGCAAGACATGTTCCATGTGAGACAGGAGATGCTGATCTGGTTGAATCTAAGAAATCCAGCACTTTAAAGAACTGGTGTCTGTATGTATCTCATATTCATGTTGCAGCACTGGAACCAGGACAGGCGCTTGGATGAGTGTGTTGTTCTGTACCTCTTCATACATATAGTAAAAGGAAATTTCTGACCTCAGTCCCCCATAGTTCATGCTGTGTGCTACAGGATGTCCTCAATTATGTCCGTTACAGACTGTGCCCCAGTGTGAGGCCAGTCATACATCCCATTAAAGTCTTCATGTACTGTGTAATCTGTGGAGACCCACCGAATAGAAAGGGACGACTGCTCTTCCATTTATGTCCCTGCTCTCATCCACATTAATTGCATACTTTTCAGGACCTCAGACACTGGACAGCAGTGTGTCAAGTGATGCTCAGTACATGTTCTCACTTGATTCATTCAGCATGTCGTGGGAGCCGAGCTTCCCAGCAGCCATGAATTTCTCAAGGACCCAGTTCGTTCTCTCCACCAGGGAAGTCAGTCGGTGGAAAATTTGACTCCTCGTCTTTGCGGTCCCTGATGAAAAGACCCCGCCGCGCAAGAAATGACCGTATGATGAGCTGCACATCAACTGACGTCAGCGTCTCCTGGACAGCGCCTCTGTGTGCAGAACTCCATCGTTGTCCAGAATCTGGGGGACATCTGGCGAGTATGCCAAGGTTGGGGGAAAAAAAAAAAAAACAGCCCATATGACATATTGGTCTCTCTCACATACTGCACAGATCAAGCCAGTCTCTAATGTCGGAGCAGCGCCCCACCTTCCCATATGTCGCGGCAGTGTCCTCCTTTGAGGTGACTGTCCCCCCGGCAGCACACGTCCATACCTATTGTACTTGAAGCAGCGGCATAAGCTCCGATCCTAGGGGCGATCTCTTTCTCCCACTCACTTTCATCAAGAGCCGGCGCCAGTGTCAGTTCCTCTCTATCATATCTGACCTTTCCACTGGCAAAGGTAATGACACTGTGTGCGTATTATTGTACTTTTTTTTTTTGCAGCTGCCAGATCATTCGCTATTTTTTTTTTACTAGCAGACGTGGGCTAGAGTGACTTGTAAGGCCAGAGATGACAGCTCAGGGATGCACAAATAAACACACATAATCAAATTTTATTGGATGCAATACTGGATCGCTTGAATCAGTTGAGTTACACAGTCGTCGATTATGATTCAATGACACCCATATTCCTCCACCTATAACCACAACACAAAAAAGGTAAAAAATGCAGACCTTTGCTTGAGTGGTGAGTAATGTTAACATTGCATGAGAACTTTATAGGATTGTAATAATTGTTCCAGGGATTAGTCAGGCCCTCAGGCCTTTCCCAGGAGTTATGAAACAGACTTAGGAAGTGGAAAAAACTATATATGTGATTGTGAAAATCATGAAAACACAAATGAATGGTCTTATCTTTGTTTTTAAGGACATTGACCATGCCGTAATGTTAATCAATGAGTTGATTAACCCTTATGTAATGCGCAGACAATAATCTAATTACAAACGATATACATTAAAGGCCATCCCCATTTCTAACCATACGGTGATGCCACTTTGCACATAATGATATAGAGATGCCGTACTCCAACTAATGCATGTACTTCAACACCACTTCTGATTTCAAAGAGAGCAGCTTCACACCCCCCTGCAACCTCTCAATAATGGACCAGGGCACCTTAAGTGATCTCTAATGGAAGCTCTTATGGGAGGAGGTACTCATTCATTTTCCATATTTCATCCCGCAATACTGTCACTGCTGCAAATGGGTCAAAGAAAATGCCACTGCACACAGGCTTTTGCCTCTCCAGGGAATTTGCCATGGCAAAAGAGGATGAGGCTGCTCGTAATCCAGATTATATTGGGATTTTTTTTTTTTTTTACCCCCTCTTCCTAATCTATATTAATCCCAAACAAGCAGCGGGTGTCATATAAGAACATGCCAGGGCATATGTGATACTGGTGACGAATGTGGTTCACACATCACACCCAGACAGGCAGAAAAAGTCAGAGTAGTTTGACATTTGGAGATCAGTTTCAATCATAGCTCATGTTCATTCATGGCCACAGTCACGCTGCCTATTGGAATCCATGGACGACTCCCAGAGAGCGTTCAATAATTTTCTGTAATATGCAAATGCTTTCCTTGCAAACCCTCTCTGTAATTTTTTGATGAAATTAATCAACACTGCTAGAGTGTAGTTAAAAGGATCTCATTGAGAAGTATGACACACTGGAATGAGGGACGGGGGGGGGGGTGCGGGTGAGAAAAAAAAAAAAGGAAAAAAGAGCAGGTCTTGCTAATTAGCCACCTGCAAACAGGCTCACTGATCATCCCACTATCTTTCTCTACAATGTTGTGACTTGTTTTCTCCATTAAGCGGCGAACAGTACACAGCTCAAACCTAATGCTTCATAATAGACAAAACCGCAGTGGCTGTTAGGGCCGACATGAATGCCGTAGCCAATGTCACCGGAATACAAAATATCAGAAAGGGAGACAGAAAGCCCATCAAATATTGATGCACTTTACAACAACATCTGCTGTGTGCCGTTTATGAAATATTCAAGGATACAGAGAGAGAGAGAGAGAGAGAGAAAGAGAGAGAGATACATGGTGGTTTGTCATGGTCTGGGTGCTCCATATTTTATAGTATACGTGCTGAGATGTGGAACAGAGCACGGAGCTACTTGAGTGGGAGAAGAGAATAAGGGGGAGGGGGTGGATGGGTGGGTGGGTGTTGGGGGGGGCTACACGGAAAATCCTCTTATGACACACTTAACACCTGCATGTGTAAGTGTAGAGACGAAACTCTTACAGTAATCTCTCGACGGTAATTGTGTTGGCATTTCATCTGCACTTCCGCGTGGAGTCGGCTAATGGCGGAACTGAAACGGTAAAGCTGTACTCTGAGAAATACAAAAAACAAAAAAAAAAATCTATCTATCTATCTATCTATCTATCTATCTATCTATCTATCTATCTATCTATCTATCTATCTATCTATCTATCTATCTATCTATCTGTCTATCTGTCTGTCTGTCTGTCTGTCTGTCTGTCTGTCTGTCTGTCTGTCTGTCTGTCTGTCTGTCTATCTATCTATCTATCTATCTATCTATCTATCTACGCACTCCTCCCTCCCCCTCCGAGTGTGTTCTGGAACCCGGTAATTCAAAGACCCAAGCGCCACCTCATATCTGCGATCAGTCGGGTTTAACCAAACTCTCTTAGCCTGTCGACACATCCCAAGTTCAAAGAAGACAAAAGGGAGAGTGGCTGTGGGAAGAGTCGGCCCCCCTCCCCTTCAGCTCCCATGAATCTTTTAATCACGACACTGACAGAAACTATTTTTTCTCCCCCCCCCCCGTTCCTTCTGTCTCCCTTGATATGCCAGTATTTTCTGTTCTCCTTCCCTTTCTTCTCTTGTATTAAACATCCCCCTGCTCTCCCCGCTTCCCTCTCCTCCGTCGCACTAAATAGCCGATCCTTCTTCTTCCTCTCCTCCTCTCCCTCTCCATTTGACAGCGCTCTCCCCTTTCCCCTCTCCTCCCCTCCCCCCTCGTTGTCTGCCTACTGTAGAGCCTTAATGAGTACACTGGCTAGGACTGTAAATTATTCAATAACTGGGAGGGAGAAAAAAAAAAATCTCAGATTTTTTTCCCACCCCCTCTGCCACCCCTCCTTCCCTCTTGTTATTCTGAAAATAGACTTTCTTATGTTGGAAGTGAATCATTCGCGGCTATTAGAAATCGAGATGCTCGTCGTTTCATCCTGATGGGGCGGCGAGCGTCGGATTTCACACCGTATTTTGAAATATTGGGACAATTATGATCCTATTACTTTGCGTTCGCTGACATCACTGTGCAATATGTTGCGATTGTGAAAATGCGTTTTGGCATTCTTTATATGATTATTATGATACATTACAAGCAAAGATAATCCCCAAAAATTGTAATCAGTGGAGCATGATTTGATTATGCAGTGACATAATCAGTGACTAGGGATTACGCTAGACCCACTTTGTGTTTCTCATATAATGCATTAGCATTATATGTATCATATCGCAGTCTCAACTGTTAACAACTCAATATCTAACTTTTCCAAAAATAAAGTGTCTATGGATGTCTAAACCTGTTAATTAATTCAAATTTTAATTCTAAATAAATTCATGATTTTTTTTAAATTTAATTTAAACAAGCGGATGGTATATAGCTGCTTTAACTTAATTTAATTGTTCCCTTTGCATCAGTGCATCAATGTTGGTTGTCAACCCCATTGTTGACAATTTACTTTTTATCCAGTTTTCAGCCACATTTTTGCAATGTGCTTCTTCATATGTTCATTCATTTTCTTAGAGCAAACACCGTTTTTTAATGTGCAATGGATATATGTTCATTGTTTTAACCTTTTGCTTTTAAGGACAAGGCATTTCATTTCGGAGAGAGCAGGAGACGTCTGCATTTATGCATAAACACATACTGTATGTCCTGCAATCTTTGTGAAACCCCAGAAGATCATTTAAAAACATGCATCACTGTTGTGAAGGTATATCTAGAAAACTCAATGACGCCTCCAATGAAAAACATGTTCCTCAAGCTTCTCTTTCCTAATCCAAACAAAGATGATTACCAGATATGACATATATGATACTCTCTAAATCACTTTTTGCATTTGCATAAAATGTGTTACATTTCATATTTTGCTTGTGTTTTATTAGTTACAAAGGAACAGGGTTCAGGGACATCATTTCCACCTAGATGGATGCAAAATATGGTACAGAATTATTTATCTATTTTTAGATTGAATATTTTTTTTTTTAATCCAGATGATTGGAGGAGTCATTGAGGTTTTTTGGAAATACTAAGCATCATAGCTGGACACAATTACACTAATAACAATACCAGGAAGAAATAAAACAGCCTTAATGATTATAATAAGTGCTTTATACCGTTTGTTTTCTTCCAGAAAATGTGAAATGTGTGCCTCCATAATGAGTTACAAGCTCTGTTAAAAGCTTTGTAAAATAAGATGGGCTGAACCTATTTATTGCTCTCAAAGCAATCAATAAAATCCTCTGAACTCTAAAAGCCAGTGTAAGGCAGTGAAAGTGGGAGATATACGATCCCAACGTTTAGTTATAGATAAAAGCTTAGCCGCTGCAAAAGTTGTTAAGTGCTTCATGGTAAAAGAAAAAAGGTATGGCTGCAGTAAATGTGTGAACGGGCTTTTTTAAAACGTCAGAAATGCCCTAATTTAGAGATTTGAAGGTTAGTCACAACTTAATCTTCAATTCATGTATTTACAGAATTTTCAGACAAATTTGCATAGAGTTAGATACAGTTCTGGACCTTTACTGTATATGTAACATTGGTTGTACTTTTTGAGGACTACTACAGTCAAAGAAATTGGCTTGCATTTAGTTTTAGGTGGTTTTCTCAAAAATATCAGTGCACAATATGTGCAGCTGTTATAACCAGCCACAGTGGAAGGCCTTGGACTCTCTTAACAGTGAACAGTGTATATAACAAAACACAGTGAATAACGTTGGCATTATAAGCTTCCTTATAGCAGCAGCAGCTGCAGCAGGTGGTGGAGGCTGAAGGATCAATCCTCTGCTGTGTAGAACTGTACATACACAATGTCAAAGTATTCATTAAATGCACCTGCAATTTGGACACTGATAATTGGCCTCTTTGGAGCTTCCCTGTCTCATTTGGCTTTCAAAACTCACACAAACTCTAATTTTCAGACTGGTGGCTGCCCACTTTGGGGGTTTGCGGATTCAAACTCACTGTCATATGACTTCCCCATTGTAGCATCTACAGTGTGTTCATCTATCACTCTACTTTCCTATTTTTGGGCCGAGAAACATTTTGAAAACCTTCAGTAGTCAATATCATTATCTCATGTTGGAGATCACAGCTTGCATGTTGTAAACTTAGTGAAATAGGTCTTGTTTAAAACTACAGGTCTCAGCAAAGACTCCTCGAGCAGCTTTTCGGAACAGAAGTGCAGCTGGTGGATTTGGTTACAGTGCAGCCATCCAAATTGACTTTGTTGTATTATATAAGCCAGACAGGAATTGGCCTTTTGCCATAATGCTGTTAGGAAAATATGATTTCATGCCGCAGTGGAAGGCTTGAAATGTTGAAAATGGCTCTTAATATCTGGTTTTGTATAAGCTTTTTTAAATGAACAACCATAAATAAAAATGAAACGCTCCCTCATCTGAGCGAGGAACGTCAACGAGATGGAATGAAGAATAGTAATGCTGCACCACATACATGCATGCATTTTAATTAAGCATAGGAATGGTCCCTCTTCGACCTTTCTTTGTGTGCTTTTTTGGTCTACTTTTCATGTGAATAACACATTGAACCAAGAAGGGAGGACTTCTAGTGTGATTTAATCAAGTTAAACAAGGAATGAGTGAAATCAGCGTTGAACTTGGACTTGGATTTAACACTGAGGACTTGAGACTTGACTCAGACTCGAGACTTGGTGACTCATCCCTAACACTGCTGCAATCAAAGTATAAATACATAAGTTCCATAAATGCCTCAGAGCTTTGCTAGAAAACATTAGTAAAAGAATTTAACATGAAGACCAAGAAAACAGACAGGTCAGAGACAAAGTTGTGGAGAGGTTGAAAGCAGCATCTTAAAGTTAAATTTATAAATAATACTTATCTTAGAACATCATCCAAACCTTTGAACATCTCACAGAGCACTATTCAATCCATCCATCACCAGTGTGGCAAGAAAAAAGCCATTGTTGAAAGAAAGAAAGACATAGGTCATATTTGTAGTTTGCTACAAGCCATGTTGGGGACACAGTAAACATGTGGAAGAGGCTGCTCTGGTCAGATGAGAACAAAATGGATCCTTTTGTGTTACATGCAAAAAAAAAAAAGCTATGTGTGTTGTTAACCTAACTGCAGGGATGGATAGCGTTAGAGTAAATGGTGGACAATCCTGGAAAAACACCTACAAAATATATTATAGAGGCTGCAAATAAGAGAGAGGCTGCTGTTCTAGCAGGAACTAACATACAGTCAGAGCAACAGTAGTTTAGATTAAAGCATATTTGTGTGTTAGAATGGCTCAGGCAAACCACACTTAAATCCTGTTGCAACAAGACTTGAAAATTGCTGTTCAGAGACACTCTTTAAGAAAAATAGGCAAAAAAAGTTTATTATGTGAAAGAAACTGGACTGATCACCCCAACCCACCAGTGGTCAGTAATGCAACTGAACACTGGCTGCCGCCACAACAAAAGAAGAAGATGCTTTAGGTCCCACCTGTTAAACTGGAAGTTACTATTTTCATTTCATGGAGTCTTTAATCCCACATGATTAAAATGTATGTCCAACTGCAGTTTGCTTTTCGTCAACATCTTAATATTGAAGGAAAACCTTCACAGATACTAAGAACAAAAGGATCGTCTTTAGCAACAAGCCCGCTCTCACTTTTTCTCCTCTGGATTCTGAAGAATAGTAGGAACACATGATGAAATAACTGTGGAAACCTAACAGTGACAACGCAAGCAGCGTTTCATCACAACAGCAGCTAAGGAAGGAAACTTGCCGTCCATGTTTTCAGCTCAACAGTGTGGGCAGAACTGAACTTAAAGCTGACAGTACATCAAGCTGAGGAGAAAAACCTCACCTTCAAGTCTCTGTTGAGGCTGCAGGCTACAACAAGAGAACATGAACATCAGTGAATGGAGCTTTTTTCAACAAAATATGAAGAGTAAGGACAACTAAATCTTATCTGCAGTTTATTCATTAGTTATCAGTTTGTCTGCTGTGTTGTTTGGCCCTTTGCTCATTGGATGCTGTAACTTCAGTTTGCCTGCGTGTAGCTTTGGCCCCTTAGAGCCTCTCCTTATCCTGTGACTTGCCGACTGCCCTTACCCAATGCTCTAACATGCCAGTGGCTGTTCACCCTGGAGACCTGCTGCGGATTTGGGTACAGCCCAGGAGATTTACACCTTCTCCCCTGGATTTATAAGGGCCAGTGAGAGCTCACTGGGTGTAGAGAGAGAGAGCACCTTCATAGATATGAGCAATCGCTGACTGATGTCTATAAATGTTCGTAAAATGCCGTGTTGAATTCACAAGTTTGTATTTTGCTCGTGGTAACGCCAGGCAATCTCCATGGAAACAAATAATCACTTATGAACAATTCATCTCGGAACCTATTGTGCTCGTAAATTAGACACTATATACATATACTACTGTGACCTTTTTTCTTTCAGTCACTCCTTCTCTTCCTACTTGCTTCTCATTCTTATCCTTTTCCCTTTCTTTTTTTCTCTTCCTCTATCCTTATTATTTCCATCCTTTTCCTCTTCTTCAGTCCTTCCTTCCCTCCTTCCCTCCTCTATTTTTCTTCCTCCTTAATTATATCCTTTATTCTCTTCCCCTCCCTATTCTATCCTCCCTCCTCCTTTCTTTTTTCTTTACTTCTGTCCATCCCCCTTTCTTTATTCTTCAGTCCTCTAGAGTCGATTAAATGAATACCTGGGTCTATATATAGGCCTAACACTTAATGGGATTAAGGTTTTATCTGCTGAGGCTTCACAGAATGTGATGATTTTGTTGAAAACGGTAGATTAGTCTGACTATACAGAATCAATGTATGAGCCACTGAAGTGAGTAATGATTTACAATATTTGGGCACAGACAGCAATTTAGCTGCATGTGTTAAATGTAGACATAACTACATCATGAAGTTTTACTGACAGATTTGAACTGACAAAATTTGCCAACAACAATCACAGAAATTAAAAAAAAAATTGAAAGGTTTCCTCATTAATTAGATTTGAATCAGCATTTTCTCTGCTTGCTGTATTACAGCTCCATTAAAACCAGTAGGGAGAAGTGTCAGGAAATGGTCGATAAATATCAAATACCATTTGATGTCTCAGCATCATGGAAGCCGTACACTTCCTTTGATATCTCACATCTTAATGAAATGAAGCTCTTGAAGCTTTTAAGGAGGTGAAGGTTTATTTAGAATTAGATTATCTGTCGCTCTGTGTTGCAGTAGGTTAGATTCGTGACACGATCAGACAACTAACACTGTTTACGATGGACCTTTTTTCTTTTTTATCTCTGCACACACATTGAGTAAAAGTGTTATTAATTCTGTTTGTCTGTCTGTCATCTGTAGCAGTGGTCCATCCATCCATCCGTCTCCAGATCTACAAAAGCTTAGTGACATTTAACTTTCTATTGGATTATTTTGTTGTTGGTAGCTGCTGTGCCACAAAACCTGTATATCTGTCTATCTATCCAGTTATCTAATTCTTCATTTTGTCTATCTATCTGTCTATCTATCCATCTATAATAATTGTAATATATTTATTTGTTTAATCAAATTTCGTTGGTTGGCCACTGTGCCACACAATCTATCTCTTGTCTCTCTGTCTACCTATACCTATCTACCCAACAATCTATCAATCTATCTACCTAAAATCTATTACTCTATGTACGCAATGATCTACAATGTTATCTACCAAATAACCTATTGCTCTATCTACCTAACAATCTTTTGTTCTATCTACCTAACAATCTAATACTCTATCTTCCTAACGATTTTTGTTCTATCTACCTAATGATCTATACCTAAAGATCTATCCACCTAACAATCTGCCGCTCTATCTACCTAACAATCTTTTGCTATTTCTACCTAACGATCTACTACTCTATCTACCTAGCGATATAATACTCTATCTACCTAACAATCTTTTGCTATTTCTACCTAAAGATCTACTACTCTATCTGCCTAACGATCTAATACTCCATCTACCTAATGATCTTTTGTTCTATCTACCTAACGATCTAATACTCTATCTACCTAATGATCTTTTGTTCTATCTACCTAACGATCTATCCACCTAACGATCTATCGCTCTATATATCAGCAATAAATATCTTTCAACTTGTCTATCGCTATTTTGTGTTGTTGGTTGACCACCAGTCAATCACTTATATGATATACATCAACAGTGAACTATGCTGAACACACATGTGTGAGGACCCATTCAGCGCTGCTTTAATTCATCTTCTAATGGAAGTCTGGTGAAAAAAACAGTTATATAAAGGAAATAGCCTAACTTCCTGGAAAAAGAAATGCCTCCCAGGAACCACAATACTAAAGAATACTAAGGGAATTGACATTTGTATGGGCGCAGCATTGTCATCTATAATATTCCCTTGTCATTGTGTGACACACACACACACACACTGAACTGAACATTCCATCATATGAAACATCTTCATGTGCTGTATAGGACATTGTGCTTTTGATCAGAGCCCCAACCCCCACCTCCTTTTCTCTCGCCTGCCACTTCTCTCCTCCCTCTTCCCAGCGGATGTCTGTAGAAAATGTGCCTCCCTGAAAATGGAAACAGAACAAACAAATGAGATTGGATGTGTTGACCTCACTTTGTAATCCCCCCATGAAATATGACTTGTGATGAGAGTATACAGTAGTGTTAAAGTAGATATGCTTCACGTAGACCAAGGCGTATGTCATTTGAGGAAAAATAGCATATTTTGTTGCAAGAAAGGAAAGACAGATAATCCATAATTCATGAGTCTGGGATAAAATGTATGACCTGATTAATTAGTGGATATGATGAAAGCATGGAGGAGAGAAGATGGAGGCAGAGAAGTCTGGAAGAAGGAGCAGCCAGGATAACCAAGACGATGCATGATTCTTGGATGATTGCAGGTGTTCTTTACTATGTATATATGCACATTTATTAACTTACATAAACACATACCAGGAAGCATCCCCACACCCGTATATAAAACAAATTGATCAGACTAGTGCTGAGTGCGGAAATTTTTCTGGAGATACTAAACAGAATATAGTTTTCATACTTGAAACCTTCCCTCTTTGAATATTAAATAGTTCAATTAGAGGAAGAGCCAACATGTGTGTAGTCTGTCCAACTTGCAGGAAATGATTTATTCTTTTACACTAACACAGCCTCTTTAAGACGTCTGCATAATGCTGACTGTCTTTGAGCTCCTCATGCATGACATTCTGTTGCACGGGTAATTTTTAGCTGCTTGATACATAATTCAGTCCCTGATAGATCATTTGGTCCCTGGTCTGTTTCTGCATGAGAACCATTAGGAAACATATTAAAGGATTTCCTCGGTGGCAGCAAAACACCATTATCCAGAAAACCCCACAGGTTATCCTGAGCTAACTTCAAAGGACACACTATAAAGGGGTATGATGAAACCCACTAGCCTAGCAACATTAACACTATAACAAACCCTTAATGAAATTTTCATTTCCTTGTTCAAAGATTAGTCAGGCAACATCTGCTCTGACATCTATTCTGTCAACTTGGAACTTCCAAAGAAAACCGTTCCACTGTCATAGAGAGCTTTGTGGTTCATCTAGAGTAATGACAGTGACAGACATGATGCTGCAGAATCTTCTCTTTACATTGTGAACGGAGCACACAAAATTCCGCTTACCTCTGTTGTACTGAAGTGGAGGTGGAATTTCTAGAGACAGATGTGTTGCAAATTTACGATATCAGGATAAACACCCTGGAATTTATTATCTTGTTTTCAAGACTCAAAACCTTGGGAATTAAAGTATTTTGCTGTAATTTGGGGTGGACCTGACAGACCCCTATGAAGTGGGGTCCCAGGGATGCCCAGGGATTTTAAAAAATCCTTTCAAAAGTAACACAAGGTCAGAATATATAGATTATTCATTTAGGGGTCCTTGATGTGAAGAAAGATTGTGTGTGTGTGTATGTGTGTGTGTGTGTGTGTGTGTGTGTGTTGTGGGGGGGCACTGCTTTAAAAGCCTTAAAGCTTGTGAAGCAATTTACATGTTTTAATCATTCTAAGTGCAATGGGTTGTAACATAACCTAAAGAAATGAGATCCTCCCTACATTTCTCCGCGTTTGGAATAAATTTTATGTGGGGGAACATGGCGTCATGCATGCTCCTGTGCACCTTGTATTCTTCCACTAGTCTTTACAAACGACACTGGCATCCACCACAGCGAACAGGGGCTTATACAACTACTAACACCCATTTAGATATTAGGTCTCCAGATAATAAGACGGCTAGCACAACCAGAAAACACACCCAAAAAAAAACTGCTGCAATAATGAGTCACCCACATACAGTACAACAAAGGAGCAGAAAACAAGCACCAGGGTGGTAGCAACTTACCTCTCTTCGATTCTCCTGATTAGTCAAAAGGTCTAAATAAGTAGCCACTTCACAATTCACCAGCCACTCCCCACAGGGTAGCTATTTTACGACAGTCTGTTCATTCTGTGTCTGTGTTTGTGGGTCAGCTACAGCAGGGGACCAAGACAAGTTGTATCATTTGTGATATTCTGAGATGTGTACAGATGTGTAAGGTGGAAACACACTAATCTGCTGTGAGTGACAGAATTTCTGTAGGTTACACATATCCTCTTTAAATTTGTTTCCCTTTTCCTATTTTTTTTCAAATTTTGTTCAAGCAGTTTTTTTTTATTTTGAGTGATAGAATCCTAAATATAACCATATTTTTCTGTCAACAGATTTGCATTTGTCATGAATTTTTCATGCCTTGAGAAAAAAACACTTTAAACCAAGTTCGGGAGCTTTAATAAATTATATCTACCATAGATGTTTTTAATTGAATAGAACATGGGGAATTGATGGGGGTTCTTTCGGAGATAAAAGTATCTGCTTCATAGATTCGCAGTGTTCATACTTTGCTGCATCCACTCACTTTGATCAGCTTCACTCTCCTCACTGCAACAGATTTGACATTTACCACTTTTCTGCCTTTGATTGATATGACTGTAAAATAGAGTGCATCCGCAGCTTTGCTCTGCCTCAAACCACAGTCATCCGGACCAGACAGACAATCAGTACAAGCGGCCACATTCTCGGACTCTGTGTAAAGAGACAGAGGCGTCCCATTTCCGGACAGAAAACATGACCTTGTCAGCCCATTACTCTCTGTTTGTCAGCTGCTTTGTGTATATATCATTATGCCGTTCCAGGCCCATGCGTCAGAAATCTATACCACGGTGCTTCAGCTGACAGGGATGACTCCACCGAGGGTGAAAGAGTAGTGAGGCTTGATATCTGTCATTCTGAACATTTTTCACTTGTTGTGGAATCTCAAAACATTTACTTTCTTAGTAAATGTGGGCAAAGGCTAAAAATTAAACTCAAGCCTATATCTGCATCTGCTGCTACTTCAGAATTCAAACTATTCACCCCCCGAGATTATCGTGTGAGAAATCTCTTATAATAAATGGGTAATTTAGATTATCCAAAGCTCTTTGTTATGCATTTGCATACTACAGTGGTGCTGGTGTCTGTTATTGTGATATGTAGATTCCAAAATTACTGTGTTGCTGATAAAAGCGGATGAAATGAAAGGAAGAAATGAGGTTGTTCTATTTTGCACGATTCTGTCTGCAGCATCAAAATAAATGTATTTTGTGTTCATCCCGCTCTGTTAGCCTAAGAAGACACAACAGATACAAGAATAACATAATGGAGTCAACAAAGTCGACTTCATACCACCACAGAGCTAACTTTTAATCAGTTTGTGTTTTGCAGGTATATTGGATTGGTGATTGTGGTCTGTTGTGATCTGTGAAAGGAACCTGATTCGATTAAATGCAGTCGCTGCTTCATAGCATTCTTTTCTAAATGCTCAGAGTATACTGCCATTGGTTTAAAGACTGATCTAGATGAGGCTATAAAAAGGTGTTACCAATTTCCTGTCTGGAGTCATTGGAGGTTTCAGCAGCAACCTCGGCTCCAGGATATGCAGCATAATAATGTGCTTCTTTCTTTGAGATAACGCCGTTTTTTTCGCCCCAGATCCCTGCAGAGTGCAAGAAAAGGGCAAATGCAAATTACTGATTACAGGTTGAAAATGAGAATTTTTTAAAACAAACACAGGGCTATAAAATCTAGCATGAAAAAACATGGTGCCCATGAAAAACATGAAACCATCAGTCTTCTACAATTAAATTTATTTGTGCACTGTTAAATTCACGGAGGGAAAAAAAAGCAGCCAAACATTACATGGTACATCCCTTCAGATCATTTCCTACACGAGTCCTCAGGGGGATTGTCTCAGTTTTCACACATCAGTCTGCAGTTCTCCACACTCTCTAATGCTTCTTTCTCTCTGACCAGTGCTGCTGCTTACCTCACAAGTAGTTAATACTGCAGGAAAAGGCTCCCGGGCACATTGTAAACAACTTTGGAAATATTTCTCCAAAGTCATTGTAAATGTCAAATTGAAGGCATCTGTAAAACTGAGTCCTTGGCAATATAATTTCATTAATTTCCACTGAGTATTGCAGAGGGCTTATAATTTTTGTTCTGTAGGTGAATGCAAAGAAAAATCTACAGACAAAATGAGGATAAGTGCTGTTTGTCAATGCACAGAAACCAAACTGATATGAATTATTTTATAAAAGACAAATAATGAGATAAATAAGTTGTTCCAACTTATAAATAGAAAGGTTTTGGATGTTGTGACACAACATCCAAAAGAAAACTAACTGATAGTTTGGTAAAAACAAAAGGCAAAAAAAATACCTGATCCACCTTGCACTCGTAATTTGTGTATAATAAACTAAATAAATAGATGAAAAGGGAGCAGGGCTGAAACTAGAGAATTTGCTCCCCATGAAAAGGTTACCTTAACCCCTATAAATAAAAAGAATGTGAGTTTAAAACAAACAAAATTTTTGAAAATGCATATTATATTTTTTGAAAGAACATAATCACAGGTGCTTGGTAGGGGAAGCACTGACCTCTATGAATACTGAGATGTATTAATTCTGACTGTGAGAACATTAAATAAATATAATGTCTACATGAGTGCCATCTAAGCATAAAACAATCAAATTAGTAGTAGATTTTAAACTAAGTAGGTTCATATATAAGTGGACTGAACAACTATAGTGTAATACAAATGCCTTCATTTTAGATTGGTTGCATGTCAATGCTTCAGCTAATATAGAGCATTTTGCTTTTTATTTTCAGAAACATTTAATTTATTTTATTTAATCTTTCTCCCCTGTAATCATAGATTAATTCAACACACAGCTTCTCCCCCCCTTTCCTAGTTGGGGGCACGAGGGCTGCTTGACTAGCATCAGGGGCCAATGCATCATTTTGACAGAGAGGTGTTCAGCTGATTGAATATGAACAGCTTGCTAAACATTTGTCTGCGCTATTGAACTAAACCAACAGTGGAATGTGAAAAATCTTTAAAAAATATATTAGTTGATATGGGGAGAAAAATTAAATAGACAGTAAGGCTAGTGATAACAGGTTAACTTTCTTACTTACCACCACTAATTTAATGATGAACCATCAACAAACCCACTGTGCTTTTCTAAAAAAAAATTGGCTGACATTCGGTCTCCCTTTTGCAACCTTCTCCTCTCTTTCCTTTTTTTTACTTTTGATACTTTAAGGAAGCATGACTAGAAGGGCGACCTTCCTTTTCCTCTACCGGGGCAACTGTCTTTGCTGTCAGCAGTTGAGCCAGTAGGACTGAACCATTTCATGCATGTGTTATGGCCCAGAGTTGTGGGCCTTGTACTCCCCTCCTGCTGTGTGCGTATATGTATGTATAGCGGGACCCGTCCTGGTGGGTGTCCTTGTCGACTCTTCCCTGGCGACTGATTGGTGCGGCAGCTTGGTGTTGGGCTCCTATATAATCCCCTTGTTTCCTGCTGCAGGTGGCAGACACCTTTTTGGCAGACACCATTGCTGTAGAGCTCATTACACCTGTGTTTGACTTAATACCACTCCCGTTTCTGTGTATCCCAGATTTTTCCCATGGGTGAAATATACTTTACTGCTTTCTACACACTTGCACACGATACAGGTTTACTTAATTCTCTAGGACATTAGGTTCAGGGGTGCTGTTCGCTGCATTTTTGCTTCCACTAGAGTAGTCAGACAGGTTTATTTTAGGAACAGTTGGTTTATTATCCCCTTAGTTATTAGACATTTAGCTCCATTTGTTTAATGGAGTCCTCTTTTTGTTATATTTGTTTCATTGTTTTGACAGCACCTGGTGGCCCACTTTTGCTGTGAATTTAATTTCCATGGTTTATAAATACATATTACACTTGCCTGTACTGTGTTACTTCTCCTTCTCCACAACTAGCCGGGTTTGTAACATACATAGGGGCTCCTCTGGGATCTTACCCCATTAAGGGGATTTCTGGCGGTGAGTATAAAATTTTTTTGACATTGATTATTTTCACCCATGAGCAACAGTGACAGGGTTTAGCTTAACTTCTTTTTTTGGCCCTCATATGAAAAAAGTTTGGACAGGATGAGCTGGTCTAACTTGCTGCATATTCTGAAATAAAACTCCCGAAGCAGATCCTTAAAAAAGATCTCAGGGTAATGGTGCTGGATAAGTTAGTGGAACAGCAGCTTGTCATGTTGCTGGTCGCCAGAAGAGGCTTGGTTGTCAGACCCCGTTGTTGTCAAGGGCAGCCATGAGCTGGAAGGACCTCTTTTTGCTACTGCCCAAATATGAACTTTTCTCATTGGAGTGCAGACCCTGCAAGAGTCCATTTCACCCGACTAAGGATTGAGCAAAAGGAAAAAGCTCAGGCCTGAGACGTTCAGGTCCAGCTGGAGATCAAGTGGCTGGATACAAAGGCTAAGATGGCCGTGCGCCTCCATGAGCTGAAGCTGGAGTCTCAGGGGGAGACATCACAAAGGTGCTACGTGACTGAACCTGTCCCCCACCTCCTTACCGCCTGTGTCATCTCAACTTCCATTAGATATCTGTCAGTATATTTCTCTTGCGCCATTATTCAGAGAGAATGAGGTTGACTTATACTTTGCAGCATTTGACCACATCACCATGGCTCTAAAATGGCCCAGCAAAGATTGGCCACTGTTGCTGCAGTGTAAAATACATGGCTGCATTGCTGCATTTTCAATAGAAAAGAGCCTAAGCTATAAGCATATCATGACAGACATCCTCTGTGCATATAAAAAAACACAGCCCAGAAATATGTTGAATTTGCAACGGAAAAGGGACAATTATTTGATAAGTGGTGTTCTGCCTGTCAAGTATCTGATTACATGTCTCTGAGAGAGATGTTGTTAGTGGAGGAGTTTAAGAGGTGTCTGTTTCCTCCCTTTCCCATGCTGCCATGTTACCTAATGAGTATATACTCACACACAAAATTGCATTTGGACCACAACCTGTCAAATTCTTAACTGAAAGAAAGAACTCGGCCGCTTTTCACTTTAGCGACACTTCCCAAAAGGAAGATAAAGAATGATGTTTCTGCTGTAAACCTTGTCACGTCATTGCCAACTCCCTCATACTTACAAACAAAGGGGGAAAAGCCAAATGGCCTATTCCTCCTGAAGGGAAAGGATTATTTGTCGGGTGTCGCTAGTTGGTGATCGTCAGATATGTGCCTGATACGTATCCTTAGACACAGCTTGTTCATGCTCTGTGATCTTCTCAACCATTTTCTAGCCCGTATGTATGTGGTTATGGTTCTGTGTTACAAGATGTAGGAATGGGATATTTGCTCCAACTCATCCACCGTGTCTACATCCAGCCTAAGGTAATCACCGGTTATTTTCCCTTGTCTGGAGTTGCTTCTCGAAGGATTTGATTCCCTGATGGGAAATGATATAGCGAGAGGAAAAGTGGCTCCTCCTTTGGAGGTGGTAGACTCACCCCAGGGCAGCACACAAAAACATAGGTAGGTACTCGCTTGCTCGGTAACCCGTGCACAGGAACAAAGGCATAAAAACACTGGCTGTAAAGAGAAAGCATCACTGTTTGATACTGTGTTTGGCAACTGCCTACAACAAAAACGAGCTGGCTCCCGGTTCCCGGAGGCTATCCCACTGCGAACAATCACTGCCAGCTTGATAGTGAAGGCTTTCATAAAGTTCTACTCCACATTCAGTCTCATTCGAACTGTCCAAACTGACCAGTGTGCTGACCTTAAGTCTAAACTGTTTAAACAAGTGCTCCTGCCTTGCGTGTTATTTCCCTTACCCTGTAAAGAGCTGGGATCGTAACAGTATACATATTCATAACCTAATTATTAGGAACCTCTCCTTGCCCCTGGACAGGAGAGCACTGTTTGAAATTCTAATCCCTCCATTCACATTACGGAGTCTTCTTTTTGCTGTGTTTGTTTCATTATTGTGACAAAACCTAGTGGCCCACTTCTGTTGTGAATTTAATTTCCACAGTTTATAAATTAATACACATTACATTTGTGCCTTGTGTGTTACTTCCTTTTTATATTCATATCTTATAATTAAGATATAAATATGTAGACTGGAACCTCTCCTCTCCCCTGGACAGGAGAGCACTCTTTAAAACTGTAATCTCTATTTAATCCTAAACAAGTGTGAGCCTAACCAGACCTTAACCACAGCATTGTCACACTATGAACATAATTATAATATTGATATTTACCGGTCACACAGAACCTTGTATAGCAGATTTTTTAGCAACCATAGAAATAGTAGAAGTCTGAACAGCAAACTAAAAATTGAATACTAGATAAATTAACATTTTGAGTGAAGAACAAGTTTACTGGTGAAAGTCTGACCAATCAGAGAAGACCTGGTTTAATGATACATCCTCTTCAAGTGACTTTGCCATTATTTTGTTCTCATTGTGTTGATGAAAACTATAATTCAGACAGTGTTTCTCTCAAAACATACTTGCTAATTACAGGTTTACAAGCATCATTTCTCGGAGAGAGAATGTCTGGATAGCCCTTAAGAGGTTGGTAGCTTTGATTGCCTCGCTTCAGCAAATGTTGTTTTCAAACTGGAATCGCAGGTATACCAGGGGATTTCAACCTTGAGTTTGAGAATGTGATAAAAATGGATTCCTATAGTGTGACCCATCTAATTAAAAGCAACCTACCCCCTGTTGCCATTCTTTCCCTCCTTGAGAGGTCAGCAATGGCAGCTCTCCGCCCAGAGAGCAGTGGGGGGGTCCCTTACTTGCTTTAATTAAACATGGATAAAAGTGCATCAACTGAGAGGGAGTGTTGTACAGGAAGTTAAAAAGCTAACATATGTTCATGTTCTGGAGAATGGAATCAAAAAGTTAGTGTACTTTATTTTGAACCTATAAGAGTTCTGTACAAGAACAACTGTTCCGGTCTTTGTTAATGTATTATGTGGATGACAATGAAGGCCTATTGTGATGTTTGTATGTCTGGTGGCATTTGCGTCACGTCTCTCCGCACAGAACACGAGCATCAGATGGCGAGGGAGCTGGAAAATCCTCCCCACATGATCACAAGCCAAGAACCACAAACTGAAATCATTTCAAACCAATGGGACATTTGGGATTAACGAAACACAAAGGACTGTTTTTCTTCCCTTGTCTTCCAGCCATATTCGGCTTGTGTGTGCCAGCCACTGAAAGGCTGGGTGCCAGATCAGTCTGCAAAGGCCAATGGATGCACAATTCAGCACTTTGCCCCAGTGAATTTTGGGGCAAGGCAAGTCCCCCACCCCAGTGTTTCTGTCAGTTCTGCCTTAGGAATGTAAAGTCCCACCCGGTCACAGAGGTAGGCATCCATAGTCACATTCTATGACTTTTTTAGGCAATGAAGTCACACTCTGCCTTTATCAGTTGGCCGTCTTCACAGTTAAGTCACACATTTGGACACATTATTCAGCTTAATTTATCCACTTTTATGTCACTGGTGTTTATCAGTTTCTAGAGTCAAGGTTAATTTAAAGAGCAGTTTTTATAGAAATAGCCTTTCCCATCAATTTGGCTGCGTTCATCGTTATCATCATTGGGCTGTTAAACTGTGCTCAATCATTCAGGAAATTATTTAAAAGGCGAAGCATTCCCTCTTTAGCATCAACAGATGAACAGCACATAAAACATTGTCATGTATCACACGCTCAAATGCTGCAGAGAGTCCATCCATTTGTTGTTAAGATGCAGCAAATGCTGAAATCTGTAGTTTTAGAGAACGGCAAAGACTCCTGATGCTGTGCATAAACAAAGTTTGTTTGTGACAGTGGCCGTTTTTGCACGAAATACAGAGGATTTGATCTCCTTTGATCCATGTTGGTAAAGCCATCATCACAGAATATATAATTATTGAATTTTCCATTTTCCAGTCTAATGATCATGAACTGTTCATCTCAAACTCCACCCTGGCGTTTTCTTGTGTTCTCAAAAGAGTTGTACAGAAATAGAAAAGTTGCTCCCTTCTGTCAGCATCATCTGACTCTGCATCTGTTACAGATGGCGTGGGCTATTTGCAGATCTGTGAATTATCCTTGCTAACTGTTCAATGGTCGTTTGTTTTACTGAGACACAACATTGTAAAAGTCAATAATATTCTGTTAGAATGTTTTTATAACTCTGTAGGATGAAGGACTTAACTTTTTTTTTAAAGACGATGCATAAATGCAGGATTATAACCTTTTAATGGAAGGATAATAATAATAGAGACATGTCACATCAGGTCTTGTCAGAGGTTACAGGATTGGTGGGCATGGTGCCAGGATGTACAGTTGGATGACAACCTTGTATAAAAATGATTGAATGACGCAAAATATTTTAATCTAGAAACCTTAACAAGTTCATTTTACTCCACTGTAAATAGATCGTAGAACTTATTTTGACCCTTACTTCCTTCTGCAGTTCCAGCGCAGATGTTTACCAAAAGGCATGAGGAGGGTACAGCAGCGTGTCCTTCCCCTGACCCTTTGGAATATCCATGAGGGCAGCAAATTTCATTTAGAAAAAAACTTCCAGATCGAAATTTATGAAAATCAAAGATGTGTGCGTGTATTGTTGAACTGTCTTTCCACCAAAGCACGTCTTAAGTACCATCTTCAGGCAAAGCACGTCTTTGCAGAGATGCTCCAGTTACCGCTGGATGGAGGGTGTGCATCATGCACACTGGCAGAGTATGATTGCAGGGAAAGTCTGTCAACAGGGCAACAACATATAAGCTAAGCGTCATGTAGACATTGCACTTATATTAAATGAAGCTTCTCCCAGCTGATAGCCATCAGGTGCTCTGAACTGAAAATGTATACTATGGCCTCGTCTACACAAACGCAGGTAATTTTGAAACTGAACATTATGGCCCCTGTCCACAAAAGAAAATCATGTCCACTCCCCTGGTGTGATAAAAAAATGATCACCACCTATAGGAAGTCCTCAAACAACATCTTGCACATGCCAAAGCAATAGATGGCGATAGAACTCCTAACAGCAAGCAATTTTAGCCAATCACAAGGCTGGAGCACTCCGTTTATACAAATTCCTGTTTACCATCGCACAGTGTGATGTCAGCGTCAACAAGAAATTGTCAAAACATGTTTTACATTTTTGTGGAAATGATGTCAACCAAAGACAAGAGTTGATCAGACAATTGCAAAAGATTGCCTTGGAAGGGGAAATGAGTTTTAGAAATAGGGTCAAGAGGAAGGAAAAGACCATATTTCTTCTGGATTATATAGTGGGTTATAGTATATAATAAAGTACTAGTCCTGCAGATGGCAGGAATGCAGCTGCCTTAAATCTAAAAGAAGAAGAAACAGTTGTTTTCCATCCACACATGACTGATGAAACCAAAATTTTAGAAACGTTCCAGGAGCCGGCAAATGCAGTTATGTCTGAATGACCCCAAAGTCTTTCTGGTTTACATGTCCAGATAACCTGAGTTAGTTTTAAACATGCATTTTAATGTGAAAAACTACTTTGTTCCTTCTGATGATTTGTATTTCTATGAATCATCATTGGGAAAACCACACTATCAATTCTGTCTCTACCTCTCCGCCCCAAGCTGAAGTTAATAAAGTACTTTGACTAGACTGCTGTATAGGCTGCAAACATGAAGTTAAAAACCATATTTTATCTTGAATTTGTAACCTGTAATCTCACAAAACCTTGTGGCTGTCCTCCATCCTTTCATGTCAATTTAAAACTGATTTGGATGCTGCAGATTGCATTTGGTCAGCGTGGGATATAAAGATACATTCTGAAAGGATAATGAAATGGTGTTTGTAGCAAGGTTGTTTTTCACCGGAGTTGGTGGAGTGCATCAGTTCCTGGGTCATAGGAGTGATATCTCGATAAGTATTTTTTATACTATTATATCATATTTTTCACTTTATCTAATGCAGTTGCTGGAGAAATACGAATTGGGGTAGAACATAATGCAGGTAGGAATATTTTAGCCTAAGTATAGATCAATAGGCTGTATACAGAAACTCAATATAATTTGATAGAAAGGGTGGAGAAGTATAACATGAGGCAACAATGAAAGATACACAGTTTCCAGAATTGATGTACTGTAATTTTTACTCTGACAGTTATTACATTGGTGGACATGGATTTAAATGATTTTCATTGTGTTAACATAGTAATGACTTGTTGTGGGAGCTATCAACTTATATTGTATACAGTATACAGTATATCTGCAGCTTGTAGATAAACATATACAGCCAACCAAATCCATCTTTCTGTCAATCCAAATGCAGTTTTGCAGTCATCTATCTATAAAGCAGGGAGTGTCTGTGGCATGCATATCTTTCTGACTGTTTGTCTCATCAAACTCAACTTTTGGATTTAGCTTACACATGGCATAATGGTATGTATCCTTTTTATTTATTAGATATTAAGACCGAATTTTAATTATTATCATTAGACCCTTATTTGGCCAAACAAAAAAAACATGTTAGCTTCTACTTTACTATAGGAATACATACTTCTATGGGAGTTGCACTAGTTGTTAAAGATGAACCCCGTAGTTTTCAACCTATTTGTCTTGCTGCTTACAAAAAGTGTAGACCATATTTCAAATATGTGAGTTGTTAACAGCTCAACCACAGATATTTTTCCCTCTAAACTTCTCACATAGTTCAATCAATGTTTTAAAAATCCAATATTTCAAAAATATTAGAAGAAAAAGTCCAAAAAGTGAACATAGAAATGTGAATCCGAACGTTTTTTCTATTCTGTCACATAAAATATCTCATGACCCCTCAGATTTATCTGGCGACCCTGTAGAAAGGGCCTGACCCTGAAAATGTTAACAAAGTTGAAAAACCCAATACATAAAACCCACCTAATTATCATGGCATCAACGTGGTCTCACGCGTCAGAGAAACTAATTTACTTGTTAAGGGTAAAGGTAAGCATTGTTGAGGCGTTACTATCGACCGCAGGTCTATTTTTAGATAGAGGTGCTAACCTGTCACCTAATGTAAATGTAGCCTACGATTACATGTGAAAAGGAAATGTAATATATACGAATATTATAAGGTCATGTTCATCTACAGCATAAATTATCTATCAATATTAGGCTATAATTTGGTTGTTTAGATGGATATAAGTAGTATAAGTAGTACAATCCCTGGCTAGACCCTTTATCTACAGTATATTTAAAAAGTCCTCCAGGTAATGTTTAGAAGCTGCATGCTAACTCAGCAAAAGAACATCCCAGCTGTGGTTTCACACATCTCTCTTGATTTCAAAAGAGAGTTATGCCTACAGTTTTTCTATCTCAAAGTAATCTAAAACAGGTCTCCAAGTTTTAATAAACACTTGCATTTAGTCTTCACTAGAGAACTCTCACCTTTCAAAGTGCAGTGCAGATATCAGGTCTCTCTCCTATGTAATAAAGATCAGTGCACCATGGAGCATTTTTTTACACTGCTTGTCTTGATCCTTTTGCTTAATTCAAGCATCTAAATACTACTTCCTCTGCTGATTACTGGATACATGACAGACCTGCCATGCGAGCACACGTCTCCCTCTCTTCATTACAGATGCCGAAACTGATTAATATCTGCATATAATTGTAATAATGTGGATTAAATTTGCACCTGTTCTATACCGGAATGAAACGAATGCCCTTTCTATGCAAGCTTGTTAGGATGAGTTTTCACGGCCTCCACAGTGCACTTCTCTTGTAGCTGGCAGGATGCTCTGCGTAGCCCTGGGGCTAATGAAGCCTTTGCTTGCCATCGCACATTTTTGCACACCTTTCGATTTGTGAGGCTGATCATTCCAGCCCGTCAGACATCTCTGGCCGAGCTTAATTTTCTTTTGTCTTATTTGTACCCTTTATACAACCTTTTTCGTCTTTCTCGTAGTTTTCAATAGCGACTTAACAAATTTAAATGGATTCTTGTAGAACACTGTGTACAACACAATTAGTGCTAAGATTAAATCTTGAGGTGCCCCGACAAGTAAAGGCAGATATATCACTAACCAAAGGACGACTGTTAGAAAGTAAAGCACTATGTCTTATTATAAGAACACTTACAGCTTACAGCACTTACAGAGCTTCTATGCTACTGTATGTGTACAGACACCAAATTGATTAAGTGCCGCTGAGGATTAAATTAATTAGATGAACACCAATCTAAGATTAATAACACCTTAATAGACATGTTTTGGTCCAAACAATCCGAATGATTGCTGAATACCTAATTGCTTTGCTACTAAAGCCAAAAGAATGATGTAGGGATCCTTCTAGCCAAAATTTGGGCACACTCTGCATTTCAGAGACTATATTAAACTTAAGGAAATTAACAGATACAGTATTTAATGTCATATTTTCTGGAGCATAGCCTTAAGTCTGGTCTCACAACAGAGAACTGAGATGACTGAGCATTTTCTCTAATGTGCAACTCCCCCTTTATGAAAAAATCTTCCATTTAAAATATAAGTCAAAAGGACCAATCGAATGGGACCCCTATGGAGAGTTTCTGCAGAATCAAAAAAATGGGCCATGTTTTGAGGTATAGCAACTATTCATGCTTTTCCTTCTCAAAGGGCTTATCAATTTCTAATGCGCTACTTCAAAATGGGCATCAAAATATCTAGATGGGAAGACAACTTGTAGTTGTAAACAGGGGACCCTCCAAACTCTTTAGTTGCCAAGTATCTCACGCCCCCCGAGTAAACACTTTGACGTGGAGGAATCCAAACCTGACAGACTGTCAAGCCCGGTTACGGTCGCTCAGCTATCATTGCAAAATCCCTGCTCAGGGAAAGGGTGTAGTGCATGCTCACTAGAGGAAAACTTTGGAAAACTTGGTTAAAAAAAAGACTTTGGACATCCTAAAGCAGCTACCTGATTAAAAAAACGCCCACCTCCGGGAAAGTCTGGATTTCTTTTTCAGCTAAAGCAAATGGATGTGTCATATTAGGAGAGGCAGTTCTGTTGCCAAGAGTATTTGAGTTTGATGGAGGCATCCACACTGAGGAAACCGAGTTGGACAATGTGACACGGGAGGCTTTGGGAGGGGGGCTGTTGGCAAGTCTCAAGACTGCAGATGGGGGTGAAATGCATGGATCTAAATAAAGTGCCAAGTAGGGCTGGAAGGCGTTAAAGACCTGCAGAGACAGTTGTTAATACATTATCTGCATGTAAGTCTAAGTTACACCACAACAGTGACTGATGTAAATGTAAAAAAGCAGATCTGGTTAATCACTGAAGGCTGGTAGTAGATACTATTGCTTAATTTCTGAAACTGTAAAGAATATCTGTAGCAAACAAATGAAGGGAGATAATAAGATCATTCGCTTAGCAAGACCTTTGCAAATTCTGTGAAAGAAATTGTTTTTTCGCGAAACCAAGTGTCCTTTAGATTATACAATTGGAGCGCTCTTATATTACATTTAGACTACCCTAATAAGCTATTCGGTTACTATAAATCATAGAGGGGGATGTCCTTTAAAGGGCAACAGGTCACCTTATTAGCTGCCTGGGAATTGTACTGCTGAATTCGAATGAGGGTCACCATGACTGGCGTGTCACAGAGGCCGCAGAGGAGCACGGGAAGCGGGAGGGGGCAGAACAGGGGATAAAGATGTAGATGGAGAAAAAGACGCAGGGACGAGAGAGAAAGACAGTGGCTGAGCGGTGGGAATGCGAGAGGGGAGGGCGAGAGTCGGCGCAACGGTGAGAGACGGCGAGTGGGTTGAAAAGAGAGAGAGAGAGAGAGAGAGAGAGAGAGAGAGAGAGAGAGAGACATCCCGGAGTAAACGATTGGAGCTGTGCTCCCCTGTTGTATGCACCAGATGGTGTTCATTGATTATTCATCGCATGCGATGGATGTCACTGTCACCGCATACGGCTCTGCTCCATTCTGCTCTCAGCTTCAGTGCACCTGGGGGCAGAGCTGGGGGCGGGGAGAGCTGTCTCTGGCCACGTTAGGCAGCACGCGGATGTTACGGGGCTGGGATCTGAAACCATATCGTGGTATCTCTAAATGCGACACGCACACACACGCACACAGCGGACGCGTCGATACACATGTGCGCGTCCCAATTTATGCATTTGCACAAGTGTATGCGCAGAGATCAGGGGGATTTGCTACTGGAACGTTACATTGTTTTGGGATTAACAATCGGTTAAACCTGATTGGTGTTGGAGGCATCAGTGAATGGATGTAAACCTGCGTTGCCCTGAATATCTAATTTCAAGTTCGTTTACAGTGCATCATGCATCATAATATTACACTAAGGATTGATGTTTGCTCTGATTGGGAGGGTAGTCTGAGATTTATACGCAGAGTTTATACAAATTTGTGAACGACACCCATTGCCGTGCGTGCACACAACATGAAATACAGCCACAGACACCGAAGAGTTCAATCACTACCACTCGGTCGACTCTCCCATAGATCTTGGCCGAGCCGTTTCACTCTGTCTCTCCGTGATGGAATCCACGATTGCTCTGCCACTTCCAATTTCCATACTTGATGAGTGAGGCAGCGACAGCCAGGCTGAGAAAGTGGTGAGGAGTCGTCGACGGGGACAAAGAAACACGATTATGATTCTCTGAGGGATGAGAGAGAGAGCAACAGGTGTGGCTCTCGTGCACCTGATGCAACATTTTGCAGCCCAGGTCAGTGACTTGTACATGTAATTGAGGTGAAGGGGTTGAGCACATAATTATGCGTTGACGGCGCAAAGAGAGCAAATTGCCTCCAGGTATTGATCCGGTTACATCTAATGCTGTTGGCGCGGCTGCTGTCAGGACTCGGGGTGCCAGGTGAAACGGAGTAATCAGGCCGCACTGACAGAACAGTGGCTGAACAAAATGGACGAGCACGGCAGTGAATTAGTTTCCAAATTGAACATCTTCGCCGATATCTGGGGGATTCTACGTAGGCAGGCCCTTATGGTATTAAAGTAATTGTGATATTGACACCTCGCGATGGCGTCGCCAGGCAGGCAGAAATCAGAGAGGACACGCGTCTGCAGCGCTCTAATGAGCCTCTCTACAGGTGAGGAGTCTGTGTGAGTCCATTTGAAGTCCCATATCAGAGGAAGCTGGTGATCTAAAGAGATGTGTGATATGCCCCGCAACAGGTGAGGGTGGGGGATTGTTCTTTTGGTGCCCACCCCTCTTTCATTTCCATCACATCGCTTTTATTTGGTCTCATTCCAGGTGATAAGTCAATATTGAATAACTAATTGTTCCGTCACAGCCTGTCCTCGACTCATCCGGAAGCAGTGATTAGAAGTGCCTGTAGTGACTTAGAACAGTGAGTCACCACAACGCTCACTGTAGTGGATCATACCTCACAGAGGATTAATTTAAAACCATTGAAGAGCCTAATCTCAAATTCAAGAGTTATTGCATTGTCACGAAGGACTCATCCGAATGATAAACGTCTGCTTAGGAGGATGTTGATACGCTGTTTATAGCTCAGATAGTAGAAAAAGTCACATTCTAAGATAAAATGTAACCTCTGTTTGGTTGGTAGAAGGTTGGTAAAATCAGTATTTCCAACAGACTTAAAAAAAAAATCATGAACATGTATGAAGCACATACGGTAATGTCTCCCCATGCGGGGACCATATATTATTGAAAAATCTGTGTGGTGAGCATGTGACTGGCTAACAGGCTGGAGCTTGTTGCTCCTTGGTTCCCTGTGATGATTGGCCAGCGTCCCCCCGATGAGAATACTGGCACAACTCGAGCACGAACACGAGTGTGAAATCTCCCGTGTGCACAGATGGCACACATTTTGTCACCACAGCTTGTTAGTAAGACATACCCCCACACACGCACATACACACACACACATGCACGTGCATGCACACGCAGACTCCCACACGCACATAAGGCTTGACCCCTGGCAAAAGACATATCCATATTGTCAACGCAGAGTGCTGTATGCGGCACAACTGTCATCGCTGCATGGGGCCACTTAGGTGCGAAGGCAAGTGCACTGTATGCTTGATGGAGCATAGCTCGAGGTCCCAAGAGACAAAACACACACACACACACACGTAGTGCTCAAAGTCTTTCGACTGGATGCAGAAATGGTGGTAGATAGGCATTTTTAAGTTTTAATTTTTTTTAACAGAATCAACTCTTATTTAGGTCTGGGAAAACAACACACTCCCGTCCACTCACACACACACACACACAATGCAACTAATGACTATTTTCATTATTGAGTAACCTGTGGATTATTTTCCTAATTATGTGTATTTTTTTGTTGATTTTTTTTTACCAAAATCAACTTCTTTCTAAAGTTTCAATGTGCAATTCTAGAAAGAACAGTTCATTTCATGTCATGAACATAAAGAAGACAGGTACTTTGACTGACTTTAATGGATGAATCAGACATCATAACTCTATGTAAGCCCTGATGGCTCATTCTAAGGCAAGGTTTCTGGATATGGGATGCGTGCATTTCTCTGTAGTTGAGCATTTTAAAACATGTGACAGTATTAATGTAACACATAGACCTTTAAGTAATGAAGAAACAATTCATATGGCCGTTATGGCAACTTTGCTCAAATTATTGTTTAACAGATAAAAAAAGAAAGATTCTCAAATGTCTTTTTCTCATCTGCACAATAGCCCATAACCTAAATATTTTCACTATACTACCACAGAAGACTAAGGCTGCATTCACACAGGATGAGGCAGTGCAGCACAAACAGCAGGACAAGGCAGGCAGTGTGTGTGGAGGTCGTCTTAACAATGTGTTGCATCCACGGACCGGCGGATTGCTGTTCACCGTTTATTGTTTCACCTAAAACAACCAGTTAACCAGAGAAATCTAACATTTTTCATTTAAAAAAAAACACTAAAAACATTTAATCAATTACCAAATCAGTTGGTGATAAAATATTCTAACCGGCAAACTCATTGATTCCAGCTTTGCAAGTGCTGAACAGATTCCATTTATTACCAACACAACAAGGAAATATTCATTAAATGTATTTGGAAAATGTCCACAATGTCCTCCAATTATTTCCCTATGAGCAATTCCTGGCAGTTGAAGCAGGATTATCCTCTAGGGCCATGGTAAGGCAACTCAGAAGGAAGGTTGAGTTCTGATTAAAGCTAATCTTCAGTCTATAATAACAACAGATCGGATAACATGAAACAGGTAACTCATGGTAATAAAACTGCAAAACTATCACCCGATTCAGCTGTACAGTGTGTGTGTGTTTTTATCCTCTCTCCCCTGTTTTGCTCCGCTCCCACTGCTCTCATCAGCAACGTTTTTCTGATGGAGCAGGCAGCTTTTCAGCAATAAAACCCTTAAAGCCCAGCATACAGTACCTGCTGCCGCCCGCCAGCACCGTACAGCTGACAGACAAACGCTGAGGCATTTGGCAGCTGAGGAGCCACATATTTCCCTTGGGTTTCTTTTTTTTCGTTTTTTTTGTTTTTTTTATGGAAGACCCGGAGTTTAGAAAGTAGAGTGAATATTGGACTCATATCTGACACATGGCTGGAAAACAAGACACCAAACGACTATTGATGTCGGCCTGTATCTACTGGATGTGTAAATAAGAAACTGTTTGTTGAAGAAGTTCAACATATACCACCTTAAGGGGTGATGGTGTTTTGAGCACAGCATGTTTGTGCCAAAAGTCAACACCAATTCAGTATTTAACAAATATATATTAATATAATACAATCTTTCCCTCAGGCCTCTCATCTAAACCTAATATGTGGGACAAAAGTGTTGGTCTCTGATATCACAGTCTGTCTCCCTGGATGCGCCTCCCTCGGAGTTTAGTGCTTTTATAAAAATGTCACGCTTCCTGGATTGGAAAAAAAAACACAAAACATGTGATTGTAATCCAGGCAGCATTTATATTTCCTACACTATTATATATATTTTTTTCACAATCATCATCATCATTGTGATGTGGTGCACGCACAACAGCGCATTCAAGAAAAAGTGCTAATCAAGGAGACATTTTGTCACAGCGAGCAGGTGTTTGAATTGCTGACAAGGACACAACTGTAAACAAAAACCAGCGCGCAGAGAATCGCAAAGGGGGCATCCGAGTTCTTTTTACTTTGCCTTTTTTATTGCACCATAATTAAAATGAATTGTCTTTAGGCTATTGAACGTTGTTTCTCTCTCTCCGACACCTTTACGGTTCTATTGATTTATTATTGGCTGTTATTCCAGCCCGCGATGGGCTTGTAATGGTTTTAGCTCGGAGACGCTCCCAGCTACAATGAAAACGTGAAACCTCGTCTTTATTTCTGTTTTGATCCCCTGTCAGTGTGATGAATCTGAATGGCAAACCAGTAAAAGGAAAGGGTATGCTTGAGAATGTACCCATATGCGTCATCCTGCATTATGTTTGAAAGGGCTCACAGTAATGGCTTGAGTGCGTGGAAGGTCCTACGCCATAGAACGCTTGTTACTGCTTTTATTTTCTCGACAATTAGGGATTGATCACATTTTTTATATCTTTAAAAAAAACAAAAATGACTATTGACTACAGAACTTTGATGGATTAACAAAACAAAAATAGGAGTTGAAATGGTCCATAATACAGGCCTGGGTTGTTTGTAATTCTGCAGTAATGGCATTGCAATTCTGCAAATCATAGATTGGTCTGAGCTTTTCTTCTCAAATGAAGTTCTTGGCACCATGTAGAACCAACATCTAATTGCAGGTTGTGATCCACAGTGATTACAACAGCTGCAGCTCTTAATAGGCCGTTCATGCTGCAGACACCTGGTCTATGGTTGGAATTCTCATGAATTAAAAGCTCTCTCCTAGCAAAGCACACTTGTGTTTTGCCTGCATGGGTGTTCTTATCACAGAGCAAAAAAAATTGGCTTATAATTAGTGTTTTTCAAGACTTTAGGAAGATAAAGGTATTGATTCTTTTAGTCAACCTTTTCTTTTTACAGAAATACTTAGCATATAGTGTTAGCAAGGAAAAAATGCTGTGATCTGTGAGGTAGATCAATGGGGATTCTGCTGGGAAAACTAAACCTTCTCTGCACACATTTAAGTTTTAGTGAAGTCAACAACAACAAAAGCATCAGAAGGAGGAGGTCGGGTCAGCGGAGTAATTCATGTCAGGATATATTCATGATTGCACACCTAATGAATATGATTAGATGTAACAGGGTAGCTGAGAGATAGTAGCTGATGAAATAGCCAGTGATGTTGAATGATGAATGAGGCAATCAGTCAGGAAATGCAAGAATGGCTAATGCTGTTTACAAGCAAAAATCCTGTTAAGTGTATATGATTTTGCTTTGCTAGTTGAGCTTCTGTTGGCTCTATGAGATAGCAATAGTCTGTCAGATGGTTTTAGTCTGTCTGACATTTTGGTGCAGACTTCAATATCTCAGCATTATTAATTAATATGGCATTAGGTACATGTATAAATGTATTGCACATAACCTAATTGCTTTTGTACACTGTGACACCCAATCCACCAAGATAAACTGGAGATCTTCTAGCAACATCGCATGATTGAGTTCAATACCTTGGTTTAGAGAATAAATACCAACAGAACTAATTCCTATCCAGTCTCCAGAGGAAAAGCACTAACAATTAGCATTTCTGCGAATCATAGATACACATTAAATGTCAGAATTTTAAGCATGGTGATGCAGTTCAGACAATGTTTTATAGATGGGAGTTAGTAAAGTTGCAGGAGACACATATTCAATACCACTATTAAGACTTTTTACCAGATTTTTGTCTCATGTTGTGCAATGATCACTTTACCAAAACCGTGATCTTTTTCTAACCCTAACCAAGTGTTTGTGTGCATAAACCTACCATAAACCATTTATGAAAATATATATATATATATATTTACCTTTGGTGACTGGGATGGAGATTCCCATATGCCTCAGCTTTGCTAACACAAATTACTTTGGGCCATGACTCATGCTCTTTATCTTTTGATAACCCTTACAGGGAACACAAGGGAATGTTCCAAGAATGTTTTGGGAACCAAATCTCACAAGCTGGGCCCTTTGAGTAACTTTGCAGTATCTGTATCAGCTTCTCTCCCTCTCATGTGAAAAGGCAGTAACACAAGAGTCATGTTAATTTGAACGCCAATTAGCGGTACTGCATGTGTCCGCTTTAACACTTTTCAACCAGCCACGTAGTCCCTTTAGTTTTCAAGGGTACATAACTCAACCTTTGAATAAACGAAGAGGCTGTAGTGAGAATGCCGCCTGAGGAAAGGGAATGTTCGTAATGAGGTGTTGGGAGAAGTCTACAGTCGTGACCTGTCATTGAATTTTTCACAGCAACATAAACATCATCATGGTGCTATGCAACATTTCTGCAAAGCTCTTCGTCGGCACGTACGCGCCGGCTCTCTATCACTGATAAGTGGTTTTGTCCTTGGGGGGATGATGCACCTTACAGCTGGCCCGAGCAAGGTCACACCTCTCACTGCGTCCGTCCTTTACTCCCAAAAGTGCTGCTGCAGTAGATGTGGCATTTAGAGGGCAAGGTAAGCAAAATTAGCACCTGATTAACTACCAAATAAATTACATTATAGCGTCGGCGTGGGAAGGAGTCGACAAAATGATGAAATGACATGCAACTGTCAGGTTGGGTGGCGATGCACGCGCGTTGATGTTCGGTGGCTGAGATAACTGGGACTGGAGGGAGTTCTGCCGTGTCTCTTAATGCACCAATCACGACTTAAAGATGCAAATATATTCAGCTGCTGACAGACGGATCATCGCGCTATATGCTGCGAGACCTTCCGCCACACGCGATTCCGTGTCTCTCTCTCTCTCTCTCTCTCTCTCTCATTTTCTTTCTGTCTCTCTGTCTCCCGGATCCTAACTCGAGCTCTTCCTAGGGAGCGAAGCAGCTTGTGTTGGCCAAGCACTCGGGAGTGAAAATAGAAGCAATCATTTATTCATCGATTGAAACATCAGAGGACTAAGAGGCAGTGAGGGAGTAGGAGCAACAAAGAGCGGGAAAGATAGACTGGCTGAAGGATGAGGGATAAAAAAGAAGGAGGGGGTTAAGTGAAATGGAGTGGAGATCAAAGGAGAGAAAAATGCTGAGGGAGCACAAATTGGACAGTTTTGCTGTAATGACAAGACATTAAAACCTATACATAAGAGACGCGTCAAGTGATGGAGAATCAACACAAATAGGGGTTATTCCATCGGATACCTTGTTTGTGACAAATAAAAACCTTTGATAAATAATAAGGTATACTCAACTTTGTGATCTTATTGAAAATGATGCCACAAAATGACAGCGGCGAAAACAGGATGTCTTCTCATCTGTGTCATGTCCGATATTTTATCTATCTTTAAAGCCTCAAAGCGGGAACACATATCGTTGTCTGCAACACTGCAGATGCTGTAGCACGAGGGGCAATGCAGTGCAAATACTGAAATCTTATTAGTTGAAAATATCTTGTTTTTGGTACATTAGTTGAGTAGAATTTTCTTATTCCGCCAGATAATTTAACTTATTTCAAATTGTTGTTCCTGATTTTAGTCAATTGATTCTTTTTTTTAAAAGAACTTGTTACCCTTGGTTTCTTACAAAAAAGACCAAATTGACCCAAATCAGGAAAAAAATACTTGAAATAAAAGAAATTATGTGGTATTGGAATAAGATATTCCCAATAAAACGTGTACTAACTGTATCAAAAACAAGATATTTTCACCTGTTAAGATTTCAGTTTGTGAGATGTGGTTGCTGTTAGATTGGATGGGGGTGTTTTAGGGTCATGGTTAGGGTTGGAGGTCAGGGTTCCTGTGAGGTCTCTTATCGCATAGACCGACAGACTTAGCCTCAAACCCGCTCCCGGGTGGGTTTCAGCGAGTTCGTGATTATTTTGCGTGATAGGGACCGTGCTTGTGTATCTGCCCATTAAAATTCAGTGGCTCTCCTGGATGGGCACCGCTCTTTCCCACAGGAGACGTGGGCCCCGTCCCCGGTGGGACCAGCTCCTGCCAAAGGACAGGATGCTTCTCCGCGAGTGTTCATCGTGCGCAGTAAAGGTGAAGGTTGGACTTAGTTTAAGGTCAACATTAGCATACAACTCTCGCGAGGGTTTTGTCCCCTCTGACCCATCCAGTCTAGCAGCACATCAGCTAAGGATGTTCACATTATCCACCAGCTAGTACTCACACTAGACCGGTTACGGCTTCACCAGAAAAAAACCCTAAATGTATAAAAAATTAAGGAAGAGCAATGTAAAACACCATCTCCATGTAAAGATTCTTTGTTCTTCCTCCCAGGCAAAAAAGAAAATGTCAGATTTCTCTGTTTTATTGACACGAATCATTAACTATCTCATCTCAGATACATCACATGTCCAGCAAAGCGCAAAAAGAGTGAAAAGCTTTTGTCCTCTGCGAGGGTATACATTTAAAACAGCATTATCCTTCACTAGCAGTGGGTGGGGGGGTACATGACGTGAGACAGGATTATCTTTTGGAAAAAAAAAAAAAAAGAAAAGAAAAACTCTCCCAACTAGAGGCGTATGATGTGATTAAAGATAGGAGGACCTGATTCCCAGGTTACAATACTTAATACATTCTGTTTTTTTTTTTTTTGTTGTGTTTTTTTCTTCAGAGAGATGTGAGCTAGATAGATTCCTCCTACGCAGTCCATATAAACAAACACAGAGAGGCGAAACCGCTGCCAACATTACAGTGGTGCAAGAACATTTTGAAATATAAAAAAAAAAACACTTGCAAATAAATATAAACGAACAAAACAAGAACTCAATAGTAAAAAAAAGACAGGAAAATAAGGAAATATCATTACAAATCCTAGAAGCCCAACGGTATTCTGTCTTGTTCCCCCTCCCACCTGTCACCCCTCCCTCCATTTTTTTTTGTTTTGTTTTACAGTATCATACAGCAAAAAGACATTCAGAAGAGCAGACCGGAGTGATAGAAAACACTCATGCAAAGAAAGCCTTTTTCACACATAGTCACAAACACAGGAAAATCATCTCAAACAACAGCGCTGTCAACAGTCAGTGCCTTCAGGTCTTTTAGTGGATATCATTATTGTTGTTGCTGTTCACTACAGACTTTTGATTTTGCTACTGTACTTGTTAAAAATGATATGACAGACTTGGCCCATTAGGCTATCGAGTCTTCTGACTAGACTGACCTCCCGTGTGTTTCTGTCTGTCCATGACCCCGGGGGGGGAGCCAACAACAAGTCTTTAGTTTCCTGGTCCCCCCCGTCGACCAAAAGAAAAGTTCAGCTGGGAGGATTTCTGCAGAAGAACCGGAGCCGTGGGAATGAGTTTAGGATGGTACTCCGTTATATAAAAAAAAGGCGTGATGTTTCTTTCTTTTTTTTTGGCATCTGTTCTTATTCTTTTAAAATCTGATATATAGTCTACTTATACAATCATTTTCTATGCGGCAATTATTTAAAGAGTTTCATTCCAAACTCGGATACCTCTAACAAAATAATGGAAGCTATTAAAATAAAGTTTACTATGGGTAACTATTTGTCATGTCCTTTATTTACAAAACATTTTAAACTATATCTGTGGCTGTGAATATATTAACTGATAAAACATCTTTTTTTTCTATAATATAACAAATGTAACACATTTTGGAATGAAACCCTTCAATTTTTTTTTTTCAGTGTCCTGTATATGCACATTCAATCCACTTTTGCATTCACTGTTGATGCAGTCTCTCGATAAAAGTTATTTGATAATATAAATAGAATGGTCTTGCCATATAGAGTCTTTTTTCTTTCGCAGATATATTTTTCGTATATAGGGAGATCTCTACACAGACAATATGTATTTAGGTATGTAATCCGTTTTCCCCGGGGTTACAGTTCCTCTGAGCGGATGACGTGGAACAGCGTGACATTGTAGAGGACTTGGTGGCCATTGTTCCAGGCATAGAGGGCGCGGTCCCGCGGGTTGTAGTCCAGCATGGAGATGTGCGAGTACTTGTTCTGGAAGGCAATGTCAATGTACTCGTACGTGGAGGAGTTGGTGGAGTAGGCGTAGTAGACCTTGGTGCCTCCCGAGTACCCGTTGGTTACGTACAGCGTGCCGCAGATCATGAAGGACTCGCCGGCGCTCCTCTTGGGGTGGTTGGTGGTCCAGCTCTTGACGATCTGCAGCGTGTTGGGGTTCAGCTTGCTGATGACTATATTGCCCGCGTTCTGGTTGGTGGCGTAGACGGCCCACAGGCCGCCCTCGTCCACCATCAGGTCGATGTCGGAGTGGCCGCCCCAGGCGTAGTGATACGCGTTGTTGAAGCCGGCGTAGTCGAGCTGCCGGGACTTGCTGATGGAGGAGGTGCGGAAGTCGAACTTGATGATGACGTGGCTCTGGAACTTGTTGAAGTAGATGGAGCCGTTGTAGACCACCTGGCCCGTCCCGGACCACGGGTGGGGCAGCCGGTGGGACGTGAAGTTGTCCGTCGCCATGAAGTCCTGCATCGACTTGTACTCCCGCACGAAGCGGTTGTTATGGTAACCATCCATGTACCAGACCTAAACATCGTGACAGGAGGGAGAAAGAACGATCAAACACGGAGACTACAGAGCAGAAAAGAACAAACATTTGTCATCATCACCCATCAATCCATTTATGAATACCTGCACCTTGTATGAACGGGCTACGTCATCGACATACATCCCAATTATTTTTAGTCTCGGGCTTGCTCAAGCAGCTGAAATCCAGCAGTTTCTGAGTATCAACAGTCAGGAAGACAGCCGCGGGGTGGCATGAGCTGGGCCCTGCAGGGATAATGCCCATCATTTCAGATAAAAGGCCCATCTCTGCTGCCCGGACCCAGCTTCCTGCTGGACCCTGCGGTGGTGGGCACAGAGTTCTCATTCTGGAGCCGGTGGAGGCTCAAAGACTTCCTCAGTCTCAGTGGGACTGAGACAGCCGGAGCCCTTCCCTTACCTGCATCCATGCACTGCTGTGACTGACTTAAAAAAAAAAAAAAGGAAAAGAAAGGTTCACATTGAGGAAGCGGGTCTCTGTGGGCCCAAAAAAATAATAAAAAGAGGTAAGATAACCAAGTGATAAAAAGAAATGGAGCAGGCCTGTCTGCTCCCGTCGATTACACTCAGTTTTCTTCTTTCTGCCCTTTGATAATGGTAGCACATCTTTCATGTATTCTCTTCAAAATGTATTAGTTTCTACAAAAACCTTTTTGGTATACCAAATATAATCGGTGAATATTCCACAGCCTGTGTTGCCACACCAAATCACCACAAGTTATCTCTTTATCCTTTTCCCTTCTTTGTGACATTGAGACTTCTGTGTTTTATTATTGTCCAATAAAGCATGTGCATGGACAGTGTGTTCGTGTTTAGTAGCCAAATAAACTTTCTTTATTTGCAGCGCCCGCCCCCCTCCCTTGTCCGCAAGGCTGCCTCCCGTTTAAAAAACCATATAGATTTATCCCCGGCATTTTCATTTTAATGTGTTCTAGTAATGAAAGCAGAACCATTTATTGAGCCTCCAGAAGCCCCGCTCCACAAAGGGAAGTCAGATACAATCAGCTGATAAAGAGCGGCTGTGACAAATTATGACAGACTTATTAAATTTCACACTGAGGGTTGACCTTCACCCACAATCAAGGTCAGTTCTGTCATTTGACGTCAGGCAAACTATTTTTGTCACATACAGTATATTGTTTCAGTCCTGGTTCATGGCCTGAAGTTAAGTAGCTTCATTAAAGTACCTGTAATTTACACAAAAATGCCACCCACATTCAATCTATAGGTTCACTTGAATTAACATTTTAAAGCAATATTCTGACAGTCTGGGAAATATTGGCATTTTTTGCCAAGAATTAAGAAGAAGAGTAGCAGGGAAAACAACTCACTTGGATATTTACAAATGTAACAAAATCTGCCTTCATACACCTGTAAGATATTGTATTATCTTGAGTCAGATCCAGGCTATCTGCCGCCCCACCCCACTAGTCTTAATGCTGAACCAAGCTAACCATCTAGTGCAGGGGTGTCCTGGTCCTGGAGGGTGCATGTGCAGGTTTTTGTTCCAACCAAGCACACCTGATTCTACTACTATGCAGGTATTTACAATCATGTGTGTCACTGCTTTGTTGGAACAAAAACTTGCACCCACCGTGGTCCTCCAGGACCAGGATTGGACCCCCATGGTCTAGTGGGTACAGCTTCAGGATGTCAAACTCTTGAAATGAGTGTATTTCCCATTGTTCCAATAGCTGTTTCAAGAATAGATCAGGGTAGTGATTAAAAAAAAGTTTGAAAATGGGATTTATTTTAACACTGTTATTCCCATCACTGTTCATAAGACTTTCTAATTAGTGTTGATTGGGTAACATGTTTGAAATACACTCCAGTTATTATACATATTCTTTTGGGTGCCTGGTTATGTTTTTTAAAATGGGAGAGCAAAGTTTGGAAGATATATCAACAGTCTAAATCCACCTGAACGAAACTAAATTAGTTAAATTGAGGATAGAACGAAGTATAATTACGTGGAAATGATCAGCGGAAGAATGCCTATTTCATATTTGAAGTTATATTTAAGCATTTAAACATCGGCTTAACCTATAATGTATTAGGTTGCAGCCTATTAGACCATTTTCAGGACGAAACAAAGACAAACGATGCATACCGCAGTCCCCCAAGAAACGAACATCTGACATTACGAACAGTCAGACTGATGCCCATAAATGTTTCTCGTTTGCTAGTATATATTTTGAACAGCACTCCACATCTGTCTAGCTCCCAGCAGCCCCATAGGTCATCTCGCCCAGTTTCTTCTTGCATGTGTCTCAACCCAACAGGCTCAATGCAAGTGACGATAGTGGTAGTTTTAAGAAACACCAGGCAATCTCCATGGAAACTAAGTTAATATACGACTTACGAACAATTTAGCTTATGAACAGCCTCTCAGAATGTATTGTGTTCATAAGATGGACGCTGTCTGTAATTATTAAATGAAACCGCCTTAAGAAAATTCACAGTATAATTTGGATGAAACTGGTTATATCGTCTTAAAGCTGAGGGCTTGCTGACTACTCACAAGGCCGTCTTCAAAATCCAACAATTACATGAGGAATGGAATTGCCTTACTCCCAACCTACAAACCTGCCATTGGGAATAGCGAGAAAGTCTCACAGTGACAGACGGAGCGTCCCTTGCGCTGCTCTTTCCTATCTGTCTTTGTGCTGTCATTGTCCTCTTAACAGCTATGAGCTTGTTTTTCCACCGTGTGAGGAAATGGACAGCATGTGAAAGGTGTCAATTGTGTGTCACCGCCAATGTGGGAGACTTGGCGGCAGCCGTACAAGAACTTGGCCCCTTTGAGGTGAGACACGCAAATTGGCAAAAAAGGGGATGAATTGAATCAAAGACAGGTCAAAGTCTAAGTATAGAAGAGCAGACGTCCAACCATGCAGTTTCTGATACACACGTTTTATGGTAAGTGCCACAAATGTAGTGCTAAGACTCTGTCTCCAGCTGTACTCGTGTTGTGGATACAACCATCGAATCAGAGGCGATGATTCACCTCCATATGGCATGACTAGGGCTACATACCCGCGTATCTCCTTCAGGTGCCAGAGGGTCAGTCATCCAGGAGCCGAACCTTGATCCGGACGTCTTGATGGTGATGGGATCGCTGATGCCCGTCAGCTTGCCGCACGCTGCAAGGAGAGAAGTGAGACGGGAACATCCAGAGCAAAGCCCATTTCTGCTATCATAGACTAATTCAGAATGTATTACAAAGGGATTCCTTCCCATTGAGACTTTAATTTCAAATTAGCTGGCCCAGTGGATGGGATGAGGGAGTTAACGTCCGGCTCATTGCTGTGCCTTTAATGCCTTCTCTCTTTGCGTGATGTACAATCGTGCACGAGGAGATGCTTGTTATTCCGTTCACACGCGCCTGTTTTATTCCCTCCGTGTGAAAAGTGAGGAAGCGGGAACAGGGAAGAGGGGAGAGAGCCGCTGCGTGTTCTGCTCCTGTGTGCCGCTTGTAAGCTGCTGTTGTGTTAATTAGTGCTGATTGAGGTGTTGCCGCGGATTTGACAATGCGCTGCAGCTCCGTCTACCCCACCCCACCCCCACCCCTCCCTGACTGAGTTGGCCAGACTGAAGTGCCCTCCCTAATGAGCCCAAACCAAATAACAATACTTCCCAGCGCCACTGCAGCACATCCACTGGTTTAGACGTTTGTCAGAGGGTATTTTAGGAAGGTCAATTAGACTTCTTTTCGATGAGTTAATTTTACCCCCTGAATGTAATGAGTTGCTCTGATATGCTAATTTAAAGAGCGGGACTGTGACGATGGCTCATTTTAAGTTCCCATTAGCGTCTCCCTCGGTGAAGCATTGCATCCATTAACCCCTCACTGTCTTCTCCCCTCTCTCTTTACAACCCCCTATCATTTCTCCCGCCGTTTTTATTTTTTTTTTCCTTCCTCGTATGCATAACATCCAGATTAAATCTTTATCACCAATGCATGCTCATCATGAGGAATTTTCCTTCACTTACATAATGGTTTGCAAAGGGTTCGCATGCGTGCCTCTGTGTGCAACATATGTCGGGCGCGCGTGTGGGCATCGCACCTCGGCGGCTGCCGAGAGACGAACACGAGTCACGTGAGCAGCATCTACTATCACTTCGTAGGGGTTGAGTCCCTTACGTAACCCTCGGCGGGATTAAGAGACTGCCGTAATACTATTGATTTATTTATTTATTTTCTCATAATCATGCCCCTATTTTTAGACGCCCGCTACTATCGTAGCTGCCGGCGAGCCAGCTGATGAATCTGAATTCGGGAGATGACCACAGGGTCTAATCTCCTTTTGGCCTGAATTTTCCCGGGGACGAAGCAGAGGGCAGAGCAAATGGAAAACCTAATGGGATTTGGAGCTGATGTAATAAAAACACTATCAACCTTTACCCTGGATTTCCAGGGGAGGAGAAATATTGATCATTTTCATTATTTCAGCTTAGGTCCTATTTATTTTTTGTAGTTTAAGCCATGATTTGTATCAGTTATGATGATGTTCTAATAAGCAAAGTAATTGCTGAGACCTGGAAAGGGGACAAGTCCTGACCTGTGGTTAGACAGCTTGTAAACCTGATAATCTGAACCACAGCATTTGGAAGTAATAAGCTTCTTACTATGACTGATGGGGTCCAACATCAACGCATTAGTCAGATCCGTTTCAGCTGTTTCACACGTGAAATTGATGTATTTCGTTTTTTCTTTCCTCTGTTCTCTTCTCACAGCATTGAAGGGGGCTCAGTTGGAACAATTCAATGTCAATGTTACACGAAGATGATTTCGTACTACATTTGCAGGGTGTTAAACTATTCTCACTCTCTACTCGTGTTTCTTGCCCGATATGCGTTCTGTTTTTAGCAACATCCCGGATTTTAGCAATTAATCAACAGGAATGGTACCCAAATATAACCATCCAAGTAGGAAAAAAAACTAAATATACTGCCGGAGATGATATAAGATAAATTAAGATTACCATATGGTTTATGTTCTAATCCTTCACAATATCACCTCATGAAATAACTTTTATACCAAATGTATGGCCACAAATCCATTTTATCTGTCATTCATGAATGAGAACCTCTATGAAGCTTTCATAGAGCAGGGAGAGTGTATTGTTTAAGTTTTACACACACACAGGATTCGCAATGGAATATTTTATGATCCAGTGGGTATCATGCAGCAACATTCTCCTAAATGCATCCAATTGTTGTGGCTGATTGTTTATTAGCATCACTAATGCCTTAATGAGGCAGATGTGCTGTGTGCAAAACCCCTCCAAAAAAAAAAACAAGCTTGCAAGAAGAAGAACATTAGCAGTAGGGAAGTTGATATTCTGTTAAACTTAAGTCAAGTAAACATGTGATTTTCCAGATTGCATTAGTACAGGAAAATCTAATGTAAAAAAGGGATGCAATATATATATTGATTGATTAAATATTATTTCTTCAGCCTGCAAATGATAATAATCCAATCAGACTAAGATTTAAAATTCGTTATATCCAATATTCAAGAGTAGAGCAAGAGTGAGAAAACATGCTGAATCCCAGAAACCAATGGAATAAAATGAGGACAAAATCTTGGACGAGAACAAAAAAATAAGAGGGAAAAATTTGTTGCATGAGGCCTAGTGTACCAGGATCATGTATTGTGAATAAATATGAGCAGCCACTTTAGGAAAAGAATGTTGTCGCTTCCCCCAGATGTAAAAACGAGTCAAATTCAACCCGGAGAGTGTGTGTGTGTGTGTGTGTGTGTGTGTGTGTGTCAGTCTTAACACGAGGGCCTGAGCTTTCGTTTGGTAAAAAAGACAAAGACGGACTCAGCGCCACGCGAACCTCGCTATAATATTATGTCATTCGGTCCTCTGCAGAGGCGCTGAAAGCTAAGAAGAACGATGGCAGCGGAGTATCAGGGCGGTGTGTGCTGGTTTGACCTTCCTGCTCCATTCATCAATATTTCGGTGTGAAGGGTCTTGATTTGCCTGAAGCTCCCTGTGCCTCCACATTGCCGGGACGCAGCGCGGGGTGATTTATATATTTGATTATTGCCCGGCAGGCTGGCATGTCCCTTTGATCGATGGCCGTTGTGTCCCAGCAGCCGCGGGGCTGTTAGTCTCTCCAACACAAAACAGCTTGAAGGACAGCTCTGCGGGGACCCTAGTTACTCTCTTTCACTTTTTCTGCTCTCCACTCTATCACTCCCTCCCTCTCTCTCTCTCTCTCTCTCATTCCACGCGCCGTCTCCTATCACTTCCTCCGGCCGCTCTATCTATTATTCAGCACTCAAATTTCTCCCGCCCTCTCTACATTTCCTCATTCCCCTCCCCCCCCCCGCTCATTGTTGTTTCCTGCGGATGAAAATTTCACGTAGTGACCTTCGCAACTTTAATCTTAATAAGAGGCGCGTTCGTGTGCAGTGTGCGTGAGTGGCCCCCGAAGGCGTGTGAAGATGGAAAGGAGCTCGGCCTTAAACCGGTACCTCGCTGAGCCACCTTGCCTTTATCTGGTCTGATCCCGGACACACACACACACATACACACACACACTCGAGTTAGCTCCCCACTGTTCCCTCGGCCTCCTATCTTTGGTTGTCTGACCACTCGATGGGATGAGCAACATGTGCACTGAACTGCGAGTGAAAACACAGATAAGCTTCCTGCTCCAGTAGGGTAGGTAGCGAGAGCAGAGGTGGCCACTTCATATATATATATAAAATATATATATACACAAAAAGAGAAGTGTGTGCACATGGATGAAGAGAAATACTGTCAGTGGAAAGCTGAGCTTTTGGTGTCTCCTTTGTGTTTCCAATTCATACACTCCACTAGCTTTCCACAAAAAGAGCATTGTAAAACAGAAAGCTTTTTTTTCTCCGTTTCTCCTCCAAAAATCCTTTCTAACACAGTGAATAATTTGAAACGGGGACACAATATACCCATGATGTGCAACATGTAAGTGCTTGCAATAGTCAGTGTAGTGTGGGTGTGCATCTATTAGCGCTGTGGGCTGTGACAGAGGTGTGAAGAGACTTGAGACAGGGGCTAAAAGTGAAGCTAAGTGTGACTGGAGCTCCCCGCGCTGAGAGATGCCGAGGCTCTGTAGCCGCCCCGCTCCGTGTGAACGCCCGCGTGCACGCGTTGGCCCACGCGCGCCATATAAATTATGGAAATATCCCATTTATTCCGTGACAGGAAGTCGGTTATGTGAGAAGATACCATAGACTCCATTACCATTACCATATAATTTTAATAAAATTAGTTTCAGTGTCAAAACACATTAAAGCTTAAATTAAAAAAGTTAAAAGTTGTGCCTAGTGGGGCTCCAACTAATTAATCATTAATGATTTAGTCTGTTGAATGGAGGGGGGGCCCAGGGAGGCACCGCCAATTTGTTTGTTTTGTCCGATCAACAGTCCAAAACCGCCCCAAAAAATACTTTTAGTATTCAGTTTACACTTCCCCACTAATGATTTCAGCACCAGTGCTTAGTGTCTCTCTCTCTCAGAAGTGAAAGTTTCCTGGGATGTAACTAGTTCTGTGATTTCCTGCACAGCCTTTTGAACACAGTGGTTTTATATCAAGCACTGGAATGAAACAAATTATAGGGCATAGGATAAGATAGGATTTTTGCTTTCAGATGACCATAATAGTCATATACTTATGTTATTGCCATGCTTACGGGGGGAGAACCACTGCTTTAACAGACTTCATTATTTGTTGATCCTCACAAGGTGAGAGGAAGACAAACATGAAGTCTGAGCATGTACAAAACAGAATGATAATGCATAAATGGCACGAGCAGGCGCGTGTGTGTTTGTGTGCTATGAGACTGTTGTGTGTGTGTTTCTTTCCCCTGTGGTTGAGCGTCGCAGCCACACAGAATGTTCCTGTGATGTTCTGCATCATGTGAAATATGCCTGAAGAATCTCTCTTTTTTTTTTTTTTTTTTCCGGGCCGGTCATAGAAACAAACTGTGTGTCTGTGGGAGTGTTTCTGCATGCACGTGTTTTTGAAACATGGTGTGTGTGCCAACGACTTTCTGTGCCTACCTAATTTTTGCATGCATGCTCGGAGTCTCTCCTCAAGATTTGACACTCTGTTGTGGAGCTCCTCGTAGTCATAGGCCCCCATCTCCTCCTGAAGTTCGCTTAGAACTGACGTCAGATTCTGGACCTCCTCCTTAAACTGCAATACCAATTTGGCATCGGCCTTGTACTCCTCCAACACTGGTATCAACGGTCTAAGCTCCTCCATTTTCGCTTTTATGGCCTGAAAGGATTAGAATAAGCTCGGTTGAGTGTCATGCGCGAGAGAAGGAAGACCCGCTGTCCAATAAAAGAAAAGGAAAAAGAAAAATAAAGGAAAACATCTGTCTGAACCTGACTACTCTGACGCTATCCTGGCCTCTCCACTGACAAAGTGTGTCCACCGTGTTCAAGTGTGCGTTTTGTGTGTGAAACAGCTGTGTGATGTTCTTTTTTTTTTTTTTTTTTTTCTGTCCGTGCGTGTGTGTGTGTCTGAGCGAAACAAACCCGAGAAAATTTTTCTCCAGCAGGCGGCTCCGTCCTGGCAGTGACCAGCCGTTTTTTTTAAAAAGCAAGCCCTCGGTACACCGACAACAATTGGGAAAGCTCTTTATTGGTCATCATCGTTTAAAATGCAACATCGTATTAAGGGTTACATGCTTTTACATGTCACACACAACAAAGTGTCTCGAATTTTTTTACGTCTATGATTTTTTTTTTTTTTTTTACGTATAGATTTGTTGAGTAACCAAATATGCATAGACAAAAGCCAAAGGAAAATAAAATTAATAACATAAAAATAATAATAATAAAGATGAGAGTAATAATAATAATAATAATAAATGTATTTACGTTTGAAAAAAGCTTTTAGATGGAAAACTTTGACAGCAGTAACATGCAGGAAGAGATCAGTGGTGGGTTGGTTTGGGAGAAGGGTGGGGTTTCTTAGTCTTAATGGTGCTAAAGGTAAAAATTAACTGTTTTGACGCCCAAATGCTCTCAGTACTGTGGCCCAGTTCAGGGGAATCTGGAATTGACCTGCCTCTTCTTCCCTGTGGTTCTCTTTACATGTCTTAAAGTTAGCCCTGCAAGCAAGAAAATGACAGACTGTTGACAGGGGCTGGAGCTTGCTAACCTCGCTAACAGACACACAAACAAACACACACACTTAGTAGGTTATGCACTCAAAAGAAGACACGTTACAGGAAGAGGTGGCACGCATGCACGCGATGTGGCGTCTTATGGTGGCGTGGAGGGAGTTTGGAGCATGCAGGATGTCGCAGTGCGGGAAAGATGGTGCAAATGCGTGAATCACACTATTAGATCATCCGTGATGATTTATAAGCGATTAGTTTAGCAACAAAAGTTTAGAGGTCCAATATTGTACAATCATCCTGGGTTTTATTTGAAGTTTTGATATTCATAACATTTTTTTTTTATTATTAAGAGACAAAAATCATTCCATATGGTTTTACATCTCTCTGGAGCTCCAGAACAAACTGTCTGTCTTCAATAATAATATCACATCTTCACTATTCACTATTTTTATTGCACAGTTTTTGAATTCAGGCTGTGTACATTTCCCTGCAGATTGGGCATTTTGAAACATGGGATGTTGTAGCAGCTGATAACATAATAACAGCCGATGACGTAATAATGGCCGATGATGTAATACATTTGTTCTCTCTATAATGTAATAGGCCAATAATGTAATAATTGGCCAATAATGCAAGAACAGTCCTAAACTGATAAGGTAATAACTTTTTGCCAATGACATAATAACTTATTACGGTAACGGCTCAGTTATTACTGTTCTGAAATAAGCAGCCAGTATCAGAATTTATTATTACGTTATCGGCCAAAAGTCTGTATATTTAGTGTTTTTATTTGTCTTTGAATATCTTTTTGTATACAAATATGCTGCCTTAGACTCTTGGGAATTATAAAAATGCTTATTTTAACTATTATCAGAAATTTCAAAGGCAAAAATCAATCATCGATTAATCCAAACAATAAACGTCATATTAATTGATAATGAAAATTATGAAATCATTATTCATTATCATCACAAATCATTATTTGCAGCTCTCATACATTTATGTGCAAACTATTGTCTTATCTATGTCAAAATCTAAAAATTCATATTTTTAGATTTTGGGTTTTTCATTTGATAGTGTCATCTTGGGCTTTAGAAAACTGTGTTAGTGCTGTGCTTTACTCTATCCTCTGACATTTTATAGGTCAGTTAATCAATAAACTCCAGTGAGTAAATCACACGTCTGTTTCAAGAGGTGCAGCATCACAACAGACACGTGGAGCGTTGTTGACAGCTTCTGTTCGAGTCTCCATCCTACTTTTTGGTATTTGACATTGATGGACCAATTAAAAGCTGAAATATGAAGTTTTCCATGTTACACTGGCAACAACATGTAGGACAGCCTGCATTTCTCTTTGTCATCAGCCAATCAGCTTCAGAGAAGAAGAAGACATGAAGTTTTAAAAGATTTAGTATTAGATGAAAAAATTTATCAGAATAAGGGGAAAATTATATTACTTTTTATACTTGGCAACCTTTGAAAAGGGATTCTTTCAGCTTGTTTTGTTTTTTATGTAAAAAAACAGACTCCATTTTTTACGTTTTTTGGGGGGGGGCTGTGTATGTGTTTGGATCTATATCAAACACTCATATGATAAACAGCTTTTTTTCATTCAAATGGCTAACTTTAGGACTTTTAATGGTTAACGGAGACAAAAATCTTAATATTAATTTTTAATTAAAGTAATTGTTGTTATCATCCCTTGTAAAATGAAGAACATCATTGCAGAGTATTTAGTGCCTACAAGATAATAAAGAAAGGGCAGTGTTTTATAACACTAAGGGGAATAATAAATGACGATGCCAAAACTGTCATGTTGTGTAACCCTAAAAACTTGGTACCAGAAAGTCTAGCTCTTCGAAAAAAGGTTTTAAAAAATTAAAAACACATGCTATCAACTAGTTTTATATTCTAGGTGGATTAAATATTTGATATTGTTTTTTAGTTGCACCATTTGACATTTTGTGTCAAAAAAATCACACAAAATTGATGTTTTAGTGAAAATAAATGATGTAAATGGATATTTAAATGACAAGAAGCCAAAATGTACATTTTGAGAAACCTGATGAATGCCTCTTAAAACTGTAAATACTTTCAAAGGTATATTTTAAAACGTTTTTGGCTTTCTCATCTTTCCAACAATGATTTGTCACTGACCCAAATGCAGCTTAGTTGATGAAGGTAATTATTTAACCTCTTTTACTGTGCATGCATTATGAGTTTGTTGGTATGGGGCGTGGTGGTTTAGGAAATTCTCAATCATCATAGTGATTATAACACACAAACACAACCAGGCGAGCTATGATGGGCTACAGTGGTGGGTTGATGGGGATGAGGACTGGCACAGAGGTTGAGCTCCATACCTTGTATTGCTTGGCGATATTCTGCTTGTGGTTCTCCTCCACCTGCCTGAACTTGGTCTCCAGACCGCGGAGCTGCACCTCCATCTTCTCCACGTACTGCAGGTCCCTCTGGGTCCGCTGGTCCAGCACCTGGATGGACTGCGTCATGTTCTGGACCTGGTGGACCCGGAAAAAAAAAAAAAAAAAAAAAAAGCAAAATGCATCGGAAGCTGAACCACAGAATAAAACCCTCAATTCTCACGCCGTAATTAGCAGGTAATCAGACGAGGAGAAAACGCAACAGACTTTCAATATGTCAGCTTGGCTCTGCTTTCTCCTTGCACTGATTCACCACGCTGACATCAGGCCAACTAGTCAGGGGCCTCTCACACACCATGTGAGTGTAGATTGCATACTGTTAAGACATTTGTTTTTTTCCAAAACCTTTTGGGTCCAGAACCTCCACAGACTTGGCACATTTTCTATTCATCCAGGCATCTTCTGTGAATCAGCTATTCTACATTATGGATTATCATCTTGAATAAAACGCTATTTTTCCCCCGCCCATAAATTTGCTTGAACGTGTCTAGTGTAAATGGGGTAGTATAGCTCCCAGTCTATGTGTATTGAGCTATGTTGCATCATTAGATGTGCTGTGTTGGATGTGTGCTGCGCTATAGAAGCTCACACAGAGTGAGCGTATCGCTGATGCCTGTTGGGTTTCCAGGGAGCTCATTAGAGTATGATTCCTGTTCTTGTCCAACAGGCAGAGAGGTGATTGGGAGACCACAGACACGGGTAAGCCTCCTCTTTGTCTTTGTGTGTGAAGTAGGTAGAGGCCAAGGGAGTAAAGGTAATCACTCTCGGGGCATTGTACGACTTTGATTGCCAGGGCGCCACATGTTGCAGGATGGGAGGGGGGAGTTAAGCGGTTAATTACCTTCTCTAACAGCTGCCTCAGTTGCTTGGTGCGGGCATCCCTAGAGCACATGGACTGCTGGGGCGCCACCACGGTGCAGACACACCTCCCCTCGCTATCCTGGGCCGAACTGTACACTTGCCACGACTCCTCTGGGTTCGCTGGCAACACCTGAGGACAAAGATAGAGATAAGTAGAGGGAAAGGGGAGGAGGGGGGGCAGCGGAACAAGTGGAGGAGAGGCGAGCGGCACGTAAAAGGAGAATAAATGTGACGCTGATCATGATAAAAGGGGCAGTTTACAAGAAAAATACATCTCTTTTTTGCAAAAGCGATGTGCATTTGCATCACCATTAAGCACCAGCCACCCCCTACATATACACACACTCACACACACATTGTGCACCATCATACTGTATATTTTAAAGCCGCACAAAGGGAAGCTGTAGCCAATCGAGGCAGCTGAAGCAGCTACTCAATGGATTGCATGTGTGAAAGCTCTCAGAGTGTAAGGTGTGACGTCAGGAAGAGAGAGACAGAGAGGGGGGGGCAGAGACAACTCCAGTCGTTGACCTGCTGATCAGATGAGACTGAGACTTTGTAAAAAGATATGCATCACAGCGTCAGCGATAAGAATCACTGCACAGCGCTGCTGATTGATTCAATTAGAGTGAAGGACTGTCTGCTGTCAGTCAGCTGCCAAACCAGGTGCTGACCAGACCAAGAAAAAACACCATCAAGCAGCCTGTCTTGATACATCAGTGATGCTGTGCATTGTTGGAGTAGTATTGAAAAAATGACTAATAAATACAAATAAAATTCTGTTTTTGAGCCCTACTAATGCTATGCTGCTTGCCCCCCCAAAAAAAGATATATATATTAAATAAACCCAAAACAATCAGTTTAACTGATTATCTACTGGTTTCGCCATTTATTTTTTTGATTGCCTGACATTGATTATTTTTTTGTGATTGCCTGACATCCATTGTCCATTCACAGTGTTGCTTCCTGGAACGGTTATGATAGTCCAGGATGTGCCAGGAAGAGACAAAGAAACGCTTCATCCCGTCTCTCTCTCTCTCTCTCTCTCTCTCTCTCTCTCTCTCTCTCTCTCTCTCTCTCTCTATATATATATATATATATATATATATATATATATATATATATATATATATATATATATATATATATATATATATATATATATATATACAACAGCGCCTTGGCTTGGCTCTGTGCGCCCTTTTCTCATTTTACGCACGAGCCATGAAAGCAGGAATGAGGTCTCCCCGCTTCCACCCCACCCCCTAGAAGAAAAAAAACTGCATTCATTTGCGGTGTCAATTATCCAATTCTATTTATCTCGGTGCCAGTGAGGAGAACCGGGCGATAACTTTCCACTTTAGTGCGGGACGTGGACAGAGACAGCAGCCCCACAGTGGCAGCTGGAGCCACATCAAAGCCGGCAGGAACACGTCTATGAAGCCTCTCCAAGACTTTTCCTCTAATTTATTTACCTATTTATGTATTCATTTTTTTTTTTACTTTTACGCCTTTCAAAGCGCATCAAAGACACTTCCCTTTTAATTAAGACCGGGTGCAGGGGAAAAAGAGCGCATATGTTGCGCATCTCTGATTCGTGAATTTGATAGCATCAGTCGACATTGATTCATTCAAAAAGGATAAAAAAAGAAAAAAATGATTCATATATACATATATATACAACCAGCCGCAGGAAATATTTGCGTGACTCGCGCACTTACTCCCGTGCTCCGGTCTGGGTAGCCTCCCTGTGCCGCCGTGAGCTTGGTGGTATTGAGCCCCACCAGAGAGGGGAGGGTCTGCGACATCCAGTTGGTGATCATCGCCATGGTGCTGAGCACGACGCCGATCTTCAGCAAAGGCACGGACATCTTCGCGAAGCTGCTGCCGCTTTGCCTGATCGGACTTTTTTTTTTTTTTTAAATTGTATTCTAACCCCCACCCCACCCCCCCACCCTCTCTCCCGCCGCTCAAGCCGTCTTCATTCTTCCGCGGACTCCGGGGAGAAAGTGAGGAGGCGACGGCTCATGTTGCCCAGAGGAGCGTGCTGCTTGGCCCGGGACTCCGGCTTCGCTGCTCTTTTTTTGGACATCTCCAACCGCGAGGGCGCGACGCTGTCGGACCGAAACCAGGTAGGGTCGAGATCAAACCGGAGACACTTGATCCAAACGGGAATAAAATAAAAGCAGAGCTGCTCCGCTGCTGCTGCTGCTGCTGCTGCTGCTGCTTTCCTCCGGATAGCTCCTCTCGCCCCGCGTCGTCCCGCACACTGGTGCCTCTCCGGTGCCCCGTTACTATTTCGTTCACGCCCGACGGTCCGCCTCCTGCCTTGGCTGCGCTCTGTGATTAAGTGCCACTGACTACACACGCAGGCTGCTCCGGAATGGACGAGGAGGAGGGGAGGAAGGAAAAGGGAGGAGGAGGAGGAGGAGGTACTACGGGATCTATCTATATCGCCAGACGCAGTGATGTCAGCCAGGTTGGGGTTCGTTCACGGGTAATACGGGATTGCGCCTGATTCGCCCACAGCCGCCCGACACCCGAGTGTGTCCCCCGTGGGGAGTGGGGGGGGGGGTGACAATGAGCAGTGCGGCTGAGGTCGCCCGACACTGATGCTGAGGTATTATTTATAGCTGGGATTGACATTTCCCACCCCACCCCCACCCTACTACTGCCCCAAACGGAGAAGGGGGCTCTCCTCTCTCTCCGAACCTCCATCGGATCACATGGTCAAAATCTGACCTTTACGCGTGGTAAATGCTCTCGTGAATAGAAACCCCGCACGCGCGGAATGCCGCATTCCGAGAGCGGCAGCGGCGCTATAGTATTCGGATGATGCGTTATCGATAGCTATTAGACGCCTCCAGCTCCAACAGGGAGGGATGAGCTTTTAAATCCGCGTGACTCTGGCGCCATCGTGCAGCTGATTTGGGTGTTGCTGAAATAAAATAAAATGCAAGGGGCTTAAACCCACAGCACAAAATATGTTTGCTAAATGATTGTAATTAAGAAAACTGCATTTGCATTCATTTTACATGATAATGTAATGGTCTTGTACTAAATCTATGGAGATCAGGACTTTGTTATAGGTGCTTTAGCAAGTGTGTGTTCTTTGTTAAAGGTCCTATATTGTAGAAAGTGAGATTTTAATGTTTTTTGATTGAAAGAATTTAGTGTGCCATATAAGCTCTGTCCACAGAGGAGTGCACACAGTCCATATTCAGAAAGCTGTAAAGCAAACCGCCAGAACTACTGAGAAAGCTGTGATGTCACAACTACCACAGTCACCGTCCACCGTCCAATGGGCCAATCAGGGGAGAAGCTTGTTAATACTAACGGAACGGACACAAGCGACCTGTTCTTTCTGAAACTCAGGGGAGAAGCTTGATTGTGAAACTTTATTATATAAGATCATTCCTGGCACTTACAACCACCGCTACAACTTCAAATAAAACTCAGGGAAAAGTGTAAACCAATGGGAGGCTTTAAATGTTCACGGAGACAAATAATTCATCCATCTGTCCACATCAACAGGCCTGTAGCAATGCAAGATAGATGAGGTCCCCCGGAATAGAAAGAGTGCCCCTGTGTCCACGGCTATTTTTGTCAGCGCCCATAATGCATTTTTCTGGTAAAAAGCGGAAAGTGGAAGGAAGGTTCATGCTGGCTGCACCTCCATATGTCTCCATTTCTCTACCTTTCTCTCTCTCTCTTGCTCTGCTCCTTATTTCTCCCGGTCCTCTGACCTATCGAGGTGAAGGCTCACGGCAGCAGTGGCAACAGATTACTGTGTGAGTGTCTGTGGGGGGGTCCGGCCCCCCCCCCCACACACACCGCTGGGCCAGCTCCAGCCTAGTGGTCTGTAATAGTGTGTGGCGCAGGAGTCTCTAAATGACACGGCTTTGAAATGGATACAGTGAGTTCTCCCGAGCGATCCCAGTCTGTTTCGATACGGTGGAGTGCGGGGGGGGACGCAAACTAATCTGAAAGTTTCGTGCCCAACTCCAATAGAAAGTGTTTAGTGTTTAACAGAGCGGTGCAGGTGCACTGACTCAGGACGAGTGCCTCCATGAACAAGTCAATCAGTCATCAGGGGGGATTTCTAGCGAGATTAAAAACCTTTATTGCCTTTCACATAACACATATACTGTGGGAAGATCAGAGACTTGTATTTTCTTTTATAGTGGTCTAAATGAATCTAAATGTTTCATAATTACATATTATTTTCATTTTACAACATAATTGATTATTGCGTTAATGCAAATGGGACCAGATGGACAAACAAGAACAGAAGACTTGAAGAAATCTTACAACGTAATAAAAAAAAAAGAATCACAGTTAAATCACTAGTCTCAGAAATGATCGGTGCACACACCCTGGCACGGTCTTAGCAAGGCAGAGAGGATTAAAGAGTCATAAAAAGTCATATTTTTTGCCTCTGATATCGTGCTGCACTGCATTGTAGTGAACAGGTGTTCAGACACAGAAGGAAATCAACACTGACACACTCGGTAAACAAAGTGAAAAGTGCCCATAATGTGGTGGAAAAAAAAAAAAAATCCATTTCATCAGAAAAATGCCACCACCTCCCCCCTCCACAGTCTCGCCACCTCCTCCTCTCCGGCACGCTTTCCCTTTTCTCTTCCTCTTCCCCGCCTTGTCGCTCAACCGACCATACTGAATAATAAATAGCCTCGACCATGACTGCCAATCACACCACGCATAGTCCGATTCATCTCAACTCCATCTCGGCTCCTCACATAGAAACCTAATAGATTTTTTTCCCCTTCACTTTCATGCATTAAAAACCCAGAAATGTCCTTTTTGTTTAAACCTGAGCAGAAGCGGAGGCGTCTGCTAATTATCATTATTATATTTTAATGTGAAAATCCACATTGGTACATAATTAACTGCGTGTTCATGTGTGTAATCTAACACCTTAGCATGGGCCGGTGCTTTACAGTAATTATTTGCAGGATCAGTAATGGTATGTAGGTTGTGGTGGTGTCAAAGGGGAGCTGCAGTAGCAGCACCATCTGTTTTTGTCAGGTGTCAGGGAGACGCTGTAGGATGTGGGCCTGCGGCCATGGGGGAGCCGCGAGGTGAGGAACAGCTGCCGCTCGGGCTGCTTACTATTCTAGTGAACGCCAGGCTGGAGCCCAATCCTCTCCAGTGGAAGGATAAAGGTGAAGGAATTAAAGAGGCGCGCGTGCTACTAATCAGGCGTCTTCCCCGCTATCTCTCGGCCAGATGTTGGGAGAGGAAAGCGCCGCCGCCCCGACGCCTGTCCGGAAACCTCATGAGATTTTTCTGCAGCGAGCTGGTTAATGTGGTCATTAAAAGGGCATCATTGTTCAGCATCAAAGGTCGAGGCTGCACCGGCTGGCTGGCTTTTACCGATGAGTAATCCGGTAATAACAAACAGGCTTTATATGTGGAGATACACGTCTGGGTCTTCATCAAACAGGGACGATGCAAAGCGGCCTTCCTACGTTCCTATAGCAGGGGGCTGCATAAGTAGCCTGTCAGCCCGAGTTGTGTTTCTGTTCACCTGGAGGGGATCGGACGCGCAGTGCTGAGGACCAATATCGACTTACCTTCAAGCAGAGGACAACTTCAAGAGAGATAGAGACACCCAGTGTAACGTGGGCCCTGAACCAGGACCCGAACCCCACCGACTGTCACGAGACCTGAAGTGAGACACACTTCTCTCCCCCTGCTTCCCCCGCCTCTCTCTGACTGATGGCTTCCATCTATCAGTGCAAATGGCCCCATTGTCTCATTGTGTCAGCGTTTTTTTTTTTTCCACTTTCTATTCACGAGCGCTCTGCCGCGTGTCCGTTTCCCACGTTTAGGACCCCTCTGTGTCCATTTGGGTGGGGGAGCGGTGACAGCGGCCCGGTTGGAGGTTTACAGCGCCTGGGCCCAATTACAAATCAAAATTCCACATGAATGTCAAAAAGCAAGCTGTTGCTCTGTGAATCAAATAACACTCCACTCACAGCACACTTGACGTTCCTCGTAAATTTTGCGGGGGAAATCAATCGCTGGCATATTTCTGTCAAGGCAATATTACATCAATATTGTTCTAACACGTCGGTTATCAGGGCCAAACTGGATTTGTAGTAGCAACCCACTTCCCGGCACATGTTTTATTGAGTTTGTCACTCGGAGTAGAAGAGTATATGACAGACACACCGGGCACCACATACTACTTTATTGATGGCACCTCAAGTGGTGATTTATTCATTTATTTTTTTTTGTCTCCAATTACCGAGCACAATTGGATTCAACAGTGAAGCTTGTGAAATATATGACTCCGTGGCTCATGCAAAAGGGCAATCAAATCATCAAATTCCTCCATCCAGTGGTGGCTGCTGGGCCTGGCAGTGAATAAATAACTCTTTCTCTTCCAGCAACCCCCCACCCCACTCTCCACCACCACCACACACACACACACTCACACACACACACCAACCATGCGTGATGCTGCTCCTGAAAGAATGCCATAAAGGCAACAGTTTAACGCAACAACAACTATCCGTGCTGCAAGATGCGGCTTCTTTACAGGAGCAACAGAATCACAGAGATGCATTTTTAGAGATCAGTAATTTGTTTAGTCCTGAGACTCTGCTGCTGGACTGAATGCCCCCCCCTCCCCATCACGTTGGCAACAGTAAATCACATTGTGGCCATTGAGCTAAAAAGAAGGGGAAAAAAACACCTTCTAATAGAGTGATGTATCTGATTGTGGAGCCCTGATTAACTAAACAAAGCCCCCCCCCCCTTTTTTTTTTTACTGTTGCTTTTGGAGAAAGCCACAGGCGGCATTTTAAACGGAATATCCCCCAAAAACTTGTTAATCAGACCTTGGCGCTAATGAGGAAATTGACAAGAAGCGTGCATTATACAACATATCTGGCCCTGTCCGTCAGCCCACGGTGGGAGAAGATGCTGAATCTAAAGGGATCTGTGGCGGATCTCTCCGCGCCCGTCCAGCACAATGTATTCACATCATGTAATCCCGCCCGCTAATCTGGTTAAACGGGCTATGAGCGGCTAATTCGCCGGCGCGCTTTACGCGAGGCAACCGGCTGTAATCTCACGGCGGATCTAAACAGCCAATTGGGATTTTTTTTTTTTTATTTTTAATTTTTATTATTATTATTTTTTTTTATAACAGGAGGTTGGAAAAAAAATGGCGTGTAAAAGGGGAAAAGAAGAAGACAAAATAAAACCTACTTGGGTGAGTTCTGTGCCCATGAAGATGAGGAGAATCAGAGTCAGGAGCTTGCTCGCGGGCTGCATCTCTCGCCTCCGGTGTGTGTGTGAGGACCAGCGGTCTCACATGCAGATCGAGTCCCTTCGCGTCCCCCAGCACCGCACAGCACCGCACAGCACCGCACCGCACAGCACAGCAGTCCTCTCCTCCCGGCTCTCTCTTTTTTTTAACGTGTGTGAATGTATAAGAGTGTGTTGTCGGCTGATGCTCCGATTCCTTTTTTTTTTTCTAATCTATTTTTTTTAATTATTTGATCCCTCAACAGCCGAGCGGTGCGAAGCGAGCGATCTGTTTCTCGGAAGCGTCTCTGAGCATATTCATGTCATATCTGGGGGGGGAAGCTCTCTCTCCGGCAGCGCCTCTCCCCTCCGGTCTCCCCGTTGCCCCGGCGCACTTATTTATCGCTGCGACGCGCCGGGCTGCGGTGCGGTGCGGTGCGGTGCGTTGCGGGGCTGGTGCTGGTGCTGGCGCGTGCGGGCTTCTCGAGCGGGACGCCGTCGTTGCTACGAACCCCCCCTTCACTCTGATACAGGCAAAAGTTTACCCTCCCAGCCTCAAGCTGCCGTGTGAAGCTCCCTGATGGAGGGGGGAGGGGGGAGGGAGAGGAGAGGAGGAGGAAGAAGAAAAAAAAAAAAGGATGAGAGTGACGGCGCTGTTCGTGGTGGGGAAAACGGAAGTTGCATCGGAGAGAGAAAGAGAGAGAGAGAGAGGGAGATTTAAATTGGCAAGAAGACAGAAGGGAGATCACTTCCCAGAGCTGTCAGTGTAGTCCAGAGGTTGACATCTGCATTAAAGGGCGAGTCGAAAAGGTCATATCAATGTTTCTACTTGTTGCCATATTATATAATTATATCCCCAGTCATAAGTGTCTGAATATTACATAATAACGAATTAGTAACTGATGACAATTTGCAAATTTTAAAGAAACTCATCTTATATCGATTAGCGTCTAATTATTTAAAGTTCTGCAGCAAAACATGGAAAATCAATCAAACAGTCTAGAGACTCGTGCAAGAATATGCTGATAACCACTATCAACAATTTCATTTATATATTTTATGAATTTTTAGAGATTGGAATATATGGTTTTGCGGTGTGTGTTTTGCAAAAGGTGTGACCAGCTTGTATCTGTTAAGTTGTAACACATTTATTCACTTTTCCATTTCTCAATAAATCACGTAAGTCTGTGGCAGCTCTTGAGGGACCACAGGAAATAAGGTGCCGGACCAAACTCAGCCTGCAGGCCTCATTTTAACCCATAGCCACTGTAGTCCATCATAGGACTTATTTAAAAAATTCGAATTATTCACAGGTTTGTAATTAATTATTGATCTATTAATCTAGTAACAATTTTGCTCCAAAAGCAATATTTATTTTATTATTATCTTTAACCACTGATAGTGGTCTACAGTCCTGGGAAACCCATCAGTGTTTCCCATATTGATTCATTTTCTTCCTGATGAAGCCAGTCATTTGTTCAAGTTTGGGCTGCCTCTGTGTACTCAGACCAGACCCAGACTCAGTATAACCATAAGGAACAACCACATGGTGGTCCATCCTTGTTGTTTGGTGTGCAAACTGTGCATAATGTGGCAATGTCTTATTCTCATTGTAACTGATCAATCATAATTAATGCATTAAAGTCCCACCACTTAAAAAAGATATCTTTATAAGTTTGGATTTTTTCCCATGTAGAGTATTTTAAATGCGCTCCTGTTTCAATATTTTTTATGAAGAAAAAAAAACATATTTGACAGTATTTTCTGCATGAAAGTACAGGTTAAATCAGCGACTCTATTTGAGTCCAGAATGTCTAGTGCATTACTGTTCATGAAGAAATGTGGCCACATTTTCACATTCAGATTTAGACGTTTATTATTTAGACTTTATTTGTCACAGAAGGGCAATTCACACCTGGGCCAATGCTAAAACTAAACTGCCACGTGGTGTAACCCTGATAAACTTCCAACCAGATAGTTAAAGTTTGAAAAAAAAGGTTTTAACAAATAAAAACACATGCTATCAACTACTTCAATATTATATGTGAATTTTTACAGTTAAACCATTCGACATTTTGTGTCAAAAATTGCACAAATCATGAAAAAAGATATTATTGGACTTATAAATAACAAGGAACTAATATGAACACAGAATGTACATTTTGAGAGACCTGATGAATGCTTTTAAAACTGTATTTTAAAATGTATTTAACTTTCTCACTAACCATGATTTGTCACTGGCCTTCCTACAGCCAAACCCACTTCATCTATCTATAAAGCATGGATTGTCTGTCAGTCTGTTCCTCTCATATCTCTCTGACTGTTTGTTGGATCAACCTCAACTTTCAGATATTGTTCGCACATTGCACAACGAGGCATATTTTTTTGTGAATTTTTTTTTCGGATGGATATTTGTATCATTTTTTGGTGAAATATTTTAGATGGAGAACAAAAACATCATTATTATAATATTATCATTTAAACTTAAAGTCCCATAGGTGTACTGTGGCAGCATATAGGGTAGCGTGCTTGCCTCAAACCCTTCAGACCTGTGTTTGAGACCTTGCTGAAGCATTTCTTTGCATCTACAGTATGCTAAAAGAAAAGAAAAAGGTAAAAAGCCATACACTTCTGTATCACACCACTATCCTGCAGCCCCAGTGTTACAGCTCTGGATCACAATGACGATTACATCCCACCAAATTTATTACCATCCAAACCTCTGTTGTCTCCCTTGAGGTGCTGTCATTTTTTTTTCTTCTGTCTATAAACTACGCTGAAACTCCAAGACACGTTCACGGACCCTCAGGAAACACACTCTCGTTTTATGGACGGATGGATGGGTGGATAGATAAGTCGTTGTGAATATTAAAACAATGTGAAAACACAAATAAGATTTATTATCATCTCACCATTTACTGCACATACTGTGGTTATCAGACAAGTGTGTGGGACATAAAAAAAAACAATCACATACATCCAATTTATCTACTTTTCTATAGGAATACAGACTTTTTACAGGCACTGCACTAGTGAATAGAAATTGTAGGAGCCTTCTCTGTTTATTGTTGGCATGTCTTATTATTTTTGTTTGTTCATTATACAACAATGGGCAGCAACCTGCTGCATGTTTTAGGGATGTCCCCACTCTAAAACACCTGATTGGTGTCATTAACTCATTATGGCACCCGTGCCAAGCTGCGTGATAGGTTAACAACTACAATCAGGTGTGTCAGAACATGCAGGGAAGTAGCTCCAGGTTGTACACTATTATTTTGGACACTTTTGGCACAGGTGTCAAGAAAGAGGTGAGGCACAGGTAGAAGTACGGTGATCCGCTGTAAAATCCAATCTATTTCTGTCCGTGTCAGAGCACTCTGAGCTCCCCCGTGTTTTATTGGCAAGGACATAGGACGCATATGATACATGACTGGGGGGAAAAAAAATGTCCATTGCGGGAGTAAAATAAAAATAAAAACTGCAGCCGAATTCAACAAACTGTACAAGAGGAAAGATTCGTGGGGCGAGTAGGGACGGCATAAAACTTAACAACTTTTTCTGTAAAATAAGTTTGTTATATGCATGCATTAAAGTGACTTGATAATTTAAGAAGTTGGTCGAATTGACAAATAAATAAAAGTGTTTTAAAGCAATATTTTATTGATTTCTAACTGCTATTTCTGCCTTAACTCAATATACAGGTGTATTCGGTTAGCACGACTTAAAAAATCCATGTTGCTGTTACTTAACTATCTGAGTAGGAACAGACCGTGTGTTATTTCCAGATGGAAGTGGAGGATGTGACTGAGCACAGAACACAGTCTGAAAACTTTGCAGCCTGGTGAGGGAAATTTGACTTATATCTTTCATAGCAGCTAATAACTTCATTAGTATAATAAATCATTTTAGCAGTGGTAGGCTACCATGTAAGCTGGCAATTATTGTAATTATTTAATTAAATGCTAGTGTTTGATAAGCTCTGCTGCACCAAGTACTGACTAAAATCTGCATGGACCATGAGAATATTGCTGATGCCGAGGTAGTGGCACCCAGTTGTTAACAGCCCAAGTGTCTATTGGCCCACTGCCCATTTCAGTGCAGTAGTTTGGGTGAATTTTCTATTGTGTTCCATTTTGGAAAAAAAAAGCAAGCAGTTCACATTTGTTGGACTTTATTGTAGGTTGCATGTCGTAGGCATCACAGCCTTCTGAATGACCTTAGTTCATGTTATTCCAACAGAACCGCTAGTTTTCGAAATGAAACACGTCTATACATTTTGCAAATTTTAAATGTTTCATAAAATGACTATCACTGTGTGATATATTGTAACTAAGATAACCAATTTATTGTAAAAAAAAAAAAATGATGTGCTGGCTCAACATAAAACATGTCTATGTAATATAATGAATGGAAATAATAAACTATAATAATAATAATTTTAACACAATTCAATTCTTTCTTTCCTATCTCTACATACAGTGGCCTGCATATTATTACATTTCAGAGACAATTAAAGAGAACTGCCTTTGGGGCTCTATGTAAGGACAATATGATAATGGTTAGTTCTAGTCTTAAAACCATTGGTGATGTGATGATACTAATTAAAAGTCAGGCTGATGCATGTTGGCTCACTGAAAATCTCTGCTACTCTAAATGGAACCTTAATCAGTATCATTTGTGTACCTACTATTCCATGTCAGTATGGCTGCTGTAAACAAAGGCCCATTTCGACTTCTCAAAGCAGGAAAAGAACAGGTTACATTGCCATTAGGGTCAGTGACAAATCATGGTTGGCAAGATGAGAAAGTCTAAAAAAGCTTTTAAATTTCAGTTTTATAAAGCATTCATCAAGGTCTCTCAAAATGTAAGGTTTTAGTTTCTTGTAATTTAACAGTCGATGTGTATCATTTGTTTTTTACAAAAATCATGATATTGCATGATTTTTTTTTCTACAAATGTCAATGGTGTAAGTGGAACAATCTTTTTAGGAGAATAAACTATCTGGTACCAAGTTTTTATGGTTAAACCGCATGGCAGTTTGTCATTGTCCCATAAAATATGCTGTGGAAAGGGACTGTAAATGCTATAAATTCTCTGCTCACCTAAACCCACACGGGAGCTTTTATTAATGTTGCTCAATTAGACCTGATTAGACTTGATTAGACCTGATTAGACCTGATTAGACCTGTTCTCAGTATGTGTGTGTGTGGTCTGTAACAGACTGTGTTACATTGATGTTTCTCTGACCCGCCTCTTAACTTTGTTGCAGGACAAACTGAATCTTTATCATTGGGCTGTGTTCCGTTTTGCTGATGCTGGCGTGCCATTTGTTACCACGCTGTCATGGTGGCCCAGAGCCCACATAACCTTCCGAAAATGGAGTCCAGGGACCTCATGTAATTCCCATCCAAGCGCCACCAACCTTCTGGTCTCAGCAGCCAGTATAACTGAAAACACATTTGTGGGTTATAGCAGGCCCTTTAAGTTTTTTTTTTCTTTTCATTTTAGGGTTAAAAAGTCTATTTTGTAAAAGATAGAGCTACTGCGGATGTGTGTGTGTGTGCGTGCGTGTGTGTGTGTGTGTTATTACTCATGTTGTAGGACATAAATCTGTTTTGTTGGGGTCTCACCCACCTTCTGGGGACAAAAAGTGAGTTGCCATAACATAAATTATTATCTCCAGCAAATGAATGTAAGTCAAAGTAATGTCTTCCTAAGTGACGGAAGCATGACTCTATATGTGTGTGTGTGTGTGTGTGTTTAGAAGGCAGTCTCCTTTGTGTGTAGAATACTACTTTAGTAAGCACTCTTGTTTCTGTGTGGGTAGTACAGTACTTATTCCATTGTGGATGTCAACAATAGGCTCTTAATTGGACGGCCATGTGGTTGTGGAGCTGTTCTTCTGCCTGAGCTACACTATACACACACTAATAGCTCAGTGGCCTGAAACGCATTCTGCTCAGAATCACATTGCAACAGCGGGATCATGTAATGAGTTAGCGCCCAACACTTGATTCTTGCGCCTCTGATTGCGTTTGCAGCCTTCGCGATGCATCAGTCAGCTATGCAAAGTTGAAAGCTGCCTAACAAGTCTGTAATCTACGGCCTTTTTTTTTTTGGCTTCTGCTTTTTCCTTTTCCTTCTGGAAACAAAAGAGGAAATAATTCAGTTTTGGTGATTCTTTGTTGCAATTGGAGCATAATTATTTAGTCCCTTGGATACTAAGAGTATTTTCCGCACCCCTGACGGCAAGAGCCTGTTGGTCGGCGTTTGGTTGATCTGTGTTGCTATCGACGACGAGCGGAGGAAGATGGGACCAGAAGTAAAACTGTTGTCATAAAAGAGGAAGAAGGTCCCGAACTGTAGGTTTTGAAGATGCAAATAGTTTAACGTCAGAATGACATTAAGTCCGATGACATTACTTGCATTAAAACCCACAAGTAATAATTTTCATAATGTTACCATTAAACTATCTTCCGCCCATTACCAAAAAATGATCCTGGGCTACCAAATGTGTTTAGAAGTGTGATATATATATATATAGGATTTGAACCCGCCTGCCATGAGGACTGTAGCCTCTATATATGAGACTGCAGTACTCATTGCACCACTGACCTCCAGAAGTGTGATTATCATTGGTGTAAATAACATTGTTATTCTCAAAATACATTAAATTGCATAGATTTATAGTGAAGTCCTAAAAATGTTCTTGGGGTTTAATGCCCTGAACCCTATATAATAATCACAACCCTGTAGTAAACCACTTATGTCTTTAGGCCTGTATGTGGTTTCCTATGCAGCTAGCATATTAACTGAGTTTCAGTGCCCTTCAATGAGGATGTGATTGCTCTTTGAGTAATGAAAGGGGAATGCTCTGTTCATAAATAGGAACATTTGTTTGTCGGCAGGAGCCCTTCCGGGCCGGTGGCGGTGCTCAGCCCACACACTGGACAGCAGGAGACACATCTCACTGGCACATTGACCGATCTTGAAGTTTACCTTGAAACGCACAAAGCCACAGCGGACGCCACCGAACACAGAACAACCCTTTAATCACCTCCGATATTAACGATATGGGGGAAACAGGAAACAGATTGTGTGTGTGTGTGTTTTCTTTGCGTGAGAGAAGACACTAAACTCCGGTTAGATCAAAAAACATAACGTCAACACAGGAAACAGGAGATGATGGAGCACCGCTGTGATTTGGAAGAATTCGATGAAGAAGCTGTACAAACAGAGCCGAGCCGAACGGGGGCGTTGATTTAATGTGGCTGCTTGTATGGATATTTCTCCACGAGATTTATTTCCCGGGCGTTGAGCTCGATATGCAAATACGCCGGATTGTCTAGTTTGCATGCAGATGTATGTAAAATGTCTTCATAGCAGGTGCATTGGCCGGGAATAAAATACGTGCGCCGCGTTAACGCTCTGTGAAGTTGCTTTGCATTTGGAGAAGTGGCTGAGCCTGATTTGCCACGGTATATCCAAGAATTACGGGGGAGGGGGGGAATGTTTTAACCTTACACTATTTGTCCCCATTTTAGAAAGGCCCAGTTCTTTCATCGGCTTGGCTCTTTTATTCTTCGCAGTCGAGGCTTTGTGAGTGTGCATGTGCATGTGTGAAAGAGAAAGAGGGGGGGCGAGGGACAGAGGGGAAAAGAGCTCCAGTTTAAATTTAGGTCCTAATAGAATTTGTCTTTCCTCTCAGGCTTGATGCCATTACTTCCCCCTTTCATCACTCTCCCTCTCTTTGCTCTCAGCAGGGTTGATGCTAGAGATAGCTATTAAAGATATAGTTCACACTTCTATAGTGCCTCAGTAATGATCCGGTCATTTAGTGGATAGGTCCAGGCCCTGATCAGCTGTGCAGCAACCTGGACAAGCTCTCTTTAAGTGTGACATAGCCGTAGCCTACCCCTGCATGTTGATCTGGACTCTGTATTAATGCATTGGATAATCAGTCTATCAGCGCTAAGCCGTTCGACCTTGTGAGGATAAAGGAGATGTGCCCAGTACCGCGCGGAGAATGAGGAATAAAAAGAGGAGAGGAAGAGGAGGGAAATAAAAGAAACACAAGCGAGTGTACGAGTGTATCTGTGAAATGAAAATGTAAAGTTTGTACGAGAGGTCCGGCCATTATCATTCACTTCACTTATCCCCAAAAAAAAATAAATTTAAAGATATCCAACAGTCTTATGAAACAATGAATTGCATTTATTGAGTTTACTGTAAACTATAGACATTCAAATTGTTTGCGCAAAGATGAGTATGATCTAAAAAAAAAAACAAAAAAAAACAAAGCACAAATTCTGTATTTCTGCAGCAGAGGGAAAAAATGTGTGGGCTGCTGAGTCATTTTTACTTATTTCTATCAGGACAGATTTATATATGGAGGAATAAACAAAAAAAGGCCTTTGCGCTCAGAGTTATTTGCCAGATGTTAAACATTGTTAGTGGAGTGATACAGACAGCCATCTACTGCGAGCCATTAGGTGCGCTCATTGTTCCCCCATCTGAGGGATATTAGATTGTGTTTAGAGCGTCAGGTGCACCCGGCGAGGCAAATACCTCTCCCACATGCTGCCGCAGAAGGCAAATGTTACCAGACACTCTGCCGGAGCAATCCGAGAGCCGTTTTATTGATGTTGAGATGGAGTCAAACACATTATACAGCCTCTCCAATCACCGCATCCAAAAATCATTAAAGGTTTATGAGAAAGTTCGAACCACAGCGTATGAATTAGATTGTTAAAGGGGTAGTTCGGATTCTTTGAAGTGGGGTTGCATGAGGTTCCTGTCCATAGTTCAGCCTATTACCTGAATTGGATTTGAAGCAGTTCTGAGAAGCCGCCACTGCACGAAGCTAACCCACACTGCTGTGGACGTGCCTTATTTTAAACACCTAAAAAAAATATGTTCCGTTGAATTGTGTTCTTTAAATATCCTGAATGTTTCCAACAATTTTTAAGTATAGAGAAATGTGTCATTTTAAAAGGGTTAGTTTGCACAGGGTCAGATATTCAGTGGCTCTTTCACCAAACAGGAAGTGCTGCAGGAAGCTAATGGTTTAGAGGGGTTAGAACCCTAATGTCAGAAAATGATGCATTGCTCATTTCAGCATGGTGACAATCCTGCTGCCACAGCATCCCACTTGAGTTTAACAAAACCAGCTTGTCCGTCTTCCACGTCCACGGCAGAATCAGAAATCCACCGGCTACCGTAGCCTGTCATAGCGAGAAATGCCATCATCTGTCTCTCAGTGATCTGTATTTTCAAGACACTTTGGATTCTATATCACCTGATATCTTTTTTTTTCTTCCCTCCTGGGAAATTATGTGGCTATGAAGGTGACTTCCCGTTTTACGCTGCTGCAATTTTTGAGAAGCTGGCTTTGTGACCTTGTGGTGCTAAATATTGTGGCAGTGCTACTGTGGCACTACTTTCTGAACACAAAAGCACATAATGATTTCACAGAATCCGTAATCAGATTTAGGCTTGACTACACAGGAGTCTCGGCTGTTTTCAGCAATCCTACGGATTTCTGTTTTGCCCACAGTCCAGTCAATAGTTGTCATTTTTGTCGCTATCACAAATGGAAAAATGGGCTCAACGCTGACACTCTACTGTCTTTGAACCAGCCTTTCTTTCAAGTGTTCATTCGCCGTGTGTGGGACATATGCTGTGCAGATCCTCCGCGCATGTGATCTACCTCTCTCCCTGTCACATTTTGTTTTGCAAAAAGTGTCAGCTTGAGCTGTACTCCAACTCTATATGTAAACACATAGAGGAGTGAACAGACTACACATTTTATTTGCTACCATTCAATTAATAGGAACAGCATGAGGGAAAACGCAAAGTACTGTTTTCCTCCCCACTCCAAAACACTATAAGAGGTCTTGTGAATTATTCCTTTACTCCTACTTCTAATAGCATGTGCATCTCTAACTCAAGGTATTCTTCTATGCTTTAACATCATCATGTGTCCATATATTTTGGCTCAGTCTTTTCCAGGCCCCATTCCTGCTGGTCAGTTTTTAGCTTTCCCTGCTATGACCTTCCTATCTCCCACAAGGGAGGCAACCCTCTTGGGCGATATTGGGTAAAAAAAAAAGCCACTCCTCGTCCTCTGTCTCCTATCTGCCCTCTGCCATGGTTGTTGGCCGCTGTCATTGGACCGCGCCCAATTCGCTTGACGTCGGACATTTCCTGCCGGTAGGGCTTCTGGGGGTCAGACACGTCGTTAATGTGTCAAACATCATTAATACGCTTGTCAGAGTTTCACCGGGTTATACACTCGGCCCGTATCCCTCAGAATACCCTGTCATGGAATCTATGATTCACGTCTGACTCAGGCGTCACTTCTCACCCCTTCGGGTCAGTTACGATCCTCTCTCGGGGAGAGGTTTTTACAGTCCCTCGTAAAACATCTAAATATGTTATTATATCTTTTCATGCGACAACCCTGACGATGTGACACAATGTAAAGTAGTCCTGTGTACAGCTTGTGGTGTAAATCTGTTGCTCTGTCAAAATATCTCAACACGCAACCATTTCTGCGTAAAACGTTGACAAGAAAAAGGAGTCCAACCCAAATGAAAATGTCCTTTTTTTTGTGTGGCTACAACTTTTTTTTCCAGCACTGCCTTAACTGTCTTGGACATTGAGTTCACTCGAGCTTCACAGGTTGTCATGGAAACCTCTTTTACTTCTCCATGATGACATCATGGAGCTGGTGGAGTTTAAACACCTTACGCTACTGCACCTTCCATTTGAGGTCTGGCGGCAGGCTTATACAGTTGGTCACTTTTACTCTGTCGAGCAAAGCCTGCAATCCTAGCTCTAAAAACCTGGCTCAGGACAGTCATCCTCCATGATATTGACCCCAAACCCACCTGCAAGATGACCAGTGCCTGGCCAAAGCCACTGAGGGTAATGCTAGATTGTCCAACATGCCTCGGTGCAGTTGAATCCGTGAGTCAGACAAGGGCAAACCTCCACGTACGCCAACAACAAAAAGAAATCAAACAATATTTGTATTCTCAGGCAATCTGTATTGCTTGCAAGAAGGAGCCATCCATAGCATTGCGCAGATATGACCGAGAGTGTTTTAAGATAACACACATTATCTGTTAGCACACAGGATGCACATGATTTCAATCAAGGTTTAATTCAACCGTCCTTTACGTGATCAGAGACATTTCTCTGCCTTTTGTATATCAGGCAGCTCATAGGGATTTTGATCACTATGGAAGGTACATATACTGTATATTCAACATGGAGAGTGCATTCATGTCTGTGTGTATACAGTATATCTCATATACTAAGAAGGGTTGAACTGCACATGCACACATGGTAATGGCTATGAGATAATTGATCCTGTTAAATAAAAGTGTATTATTAGATTAGAGTAAAACAATGTTGTCTGTTATATACTAACAAGTGTAGTGCAGGGGATGATGGAATTTGCAGTTTGTGGTCTATGTATGTGTGTGTGTGTGTGTGTGTGTGGGGGGGGGGGGGGGGGGGGGTGAGAGGTCAGTATGATCTTGGCTATGGGGCTGAGATTGCTGTCAGGAGTGTGATGCCAAGATTTTGCTGCTGTTTGGATGCTACATGGGAACAATGCTGCGCCCCACCTGCTGTCAACAGACTGAACTGCATGTGCAAACACACCAGAAAGAGCTGTTGCAAACAAATTATATTATTAATTAAAAAAATAATAATATGCTAATAATCATTATGTATGGTTCTAATGTCTTCAGAAACTGTGGATAATGTCTGTTTTTGTTCATGTTTATTTGTTCCCGCCTCGCTGCTGATTTGTCTACGGTACAGTGGGCCTTTAGAGGCTGGCTGACATGAACGCGGGGCTGGCTCCTCTCCGTCAGCGAAATCTGTATTTGAATGTGGGAAAATATAAATATGCATGTGCAAAGTGTTTGCGTATTGATGTAGCTCACAAATTTGTTGTCATTTGGGGCTCACAGCCTGGAGCCCCATCCCGTGTTGATGGGCTGACTGTCTGGCACAGCAGGTTGTGCCGAAATGAGCATTTGGAAGTGGGGAGAATTTGTTTTCAATTTTTTGTCATCTTACTTCAGTTTACCGAAAGGCGGCTAATTCGAGAGCTAGGAAATAAATTAATTGAGTTATATACTCAAGCACTGGTTTGAAACTTAATCTGGAGGATAAAGTGGAGGGAAGGTGGAGTCCACCAGCCACTATCATTACTCAAACTGCTGATAACCCAGGGTTCAGCATAGAGTTCAGTTGGCATCCAGAAATTCTTTCCAGGGAAGAACTGCTGTTCTACATTCTCCTCAAGTGACCCCCGAGATTCAGTGAGTGAAAGACTATTCTGTCACCCTGCGTTAGCAGTAGGCTACTGCTTCTCTAGGCCTCGGCCATATTCATGTGCTGGATCGATTATTGTACAGGGTGACAAGTGTCATGCTTTTCACTATTGGAGATGCTATGCCAGGTGTACACAGGGCCAATGGTGTTGTAGTTGTTGTCATCGTAGAATGGATCTGTGTCCTTAAAAGGTTTTTTGTGGTGGCCTTTTACATATAAAACAGCACTGCAGATTACACACTGTTACATGTACTCAGAGTACATGTAGACAGGAAGAGACCTCCATACTGGTTTACAATGACATTCCTTGTATTCATCAATTTCCCAAAGATGTAAACATTATAATGTCATGGAGGCTAAATGACACATCTGTCCCTACTAGAAAAAGCATTACCATATTGAGAAAAAGACAAGGATTTCCCTCACTACCCGTCTATCATTAATATGGCTTTTGCAGAATGTAACTCTATCCTCAATCTTTTACCATGATGTTGGTTTTAGCTGTCAAGAGCATTTGAGACAGGGTTTCCCATATCACAGCCAATCCGCCGCACACCCGACGACAATAATTAGCTTCCTAGCCATAGGACCAAATTTGCGAGCTGTCTCGATGGGAGCAAAATCAACGATCGGTAGCTAGAACTGAGGAGCTTTCCTCTGTGAAATCGCTCAGAATGCAGCGGTAAATCTGCCACTTTTATAATTGTAAACCGCTTTTCTCCGCCGACTGCCCCAGAATCCATCTTTTGTACAGCTGCGGGTATTGAGACTGGTTGATGGCATTACTTAAATACGCTCCGGTGGTTCTGTAGGTGGTTTTGGGTGCCGTGAGCGTTTCTGAACCCACGCGGTTTGGCACGGTTAAACGCAGTAAGTCCTGTGCCCCGGGATGGAGGAGCCTACAAATGTACAGCAAAGGCAAAAACAATCCTAAACTGGCGAATACCGTGCCCCTTCTCCCATAAATGCACCATTCTGAAAGGATCCAGGCGCATTCACCAAGTGAAACGCTACAGTAGATGCTCTTTTATTTAGTGCTTCCAGTCTGATACACTGATGGTATGCACTGCTCATAACCACGCTGTCAAACATCTTTACAGCTGAGTGACCGTATGGGTTTAGATGGCTTGAAAGTGTCTATAGCAACCTATTTGTTTCCCACGGTCTCCATTCAGTTTACTACTTCAACTATCTATTAAACCTAAGGTTTGTCGTTCTTGCTCTGCGTGTCTTAATTATCTGTTCCATTTATTTCTCTATTCACCACATCCAGCGTGTGTGCATCCGTATTATCATCTCCACTCCAACTGTGCAGGCTTTCTCCTTGTTTCTCTGCCTCTGAATAGGCTGCACTGCTGTTCATGTTGCTGGGGGGCTTATGTCAGCGAGTGACTGTTATGGTTCTGATTTATGCATGTATGCGTGAACTTGTGTTCGTGTGTGTTTGAGTGCGTGCATGTGCATGAGTGACACAGCCCCTCGAGGGAACCGTTTTGCCATACACGTCCATGCATCATAATGTATCAGCCATATACAAAATTGATGATCAGAGGTTATGTAGGTCAGGCCAGAATGAAGCAGCAGACATGCACAGAGGGACGTTGACAGACAACGGGAAACAGGCAGAGGCTGACACACATCATAGATGACGGAAAACTTCAGAGAATATTTGGGAGGAGTGCAGCAGGCGACTGATGGGCGAGCAAAACGAGACAGTGGGGGGAATATATAAGATCGGGGAGAGCAAGACGGGGTTCTCCATGTTTGTATTTCTGTCGTACGGTAGCGTTCTTTGTTCGCTCATCACAGACACGTCTCGGCATGGTTCTTGTGCTCATGTCAGAGCTAATTACAGTACAGGACGATGCAGCCGGTTGCCAGATCAGTAGTTAGAGGACGGAGCCGCGTGTCGGCGTTTTGATTTCCACCCTATTGGGTTGCCAGATTCGTGAACGTCTTAATTATGCTGTGAGAGCTCCGAGCGACGCCTCACCTTCTGCGTGTCCTCAAATAATAGCGTCGCTAGGCTACACGTCTCTTCACCGTGTTTCCCTCGAAGGCCGTGTTCATGCGCGTGCTTTTCTCACTGTGGTCATGTCGGATAAAGCTGTTGAAGTGTGATGAGCCGTTTTTGCAGCACAATTTGACCAAATGAAAAAATGTAGTGAAGAGGAATTCTCATTGATTTATTTTTGTTTGCATTTCAGACTACCCATTTGGTGATGAGGGATAATATATTGATAATACACTAGGAATTCCACTAATTACATTTCCATTGGATCCAAGGTCAATTAAGGATGTATTACATGGTGATATTTCAGCAAAAAATATCATTAAATATCACACAATAGCATTTTTCTATTAACGGGAGACCTGACACTTGGTTGTTGTAACCAGGTCCTTAAACTTCAGTATAAAAAAGAGCAATAGTCGGGAGGAGAGTGTTCATTGATGAGTCTGGTGTGGTATATATATTCTTCACTGCATTGTGTTCTTGAAAATGTTTGATTTTACAATTATTGTGCTCACAATGATCTCCTACTTCCCTTGGGTAAAATTAATGCACATTTTCCATCAAGTCCTTCTTAAATAGTTTTTTTTTGCATTTCTGTATTGTATCTGCTTGTTTTCAATACATCTGTTCACTTCATCAGCCAGATCCACCCACTTTGGATGGTTTTGTACCATTATGTCAGGCATTTTACTGCTATTCAGCTTGACATTTTAATGTTGTTTGTACCGTCACGATGGATATTTTGACTTTGCCGTCAACATTCTCCTTCCCTTCCCCTGTCAACATGGTACTATTGCATCATACCAAGGCTCCAGTGGCCATTTCTGCTCTACGATTTCCCTATGACAAGAGTTGAAGCAATGGAGAGAGTCTGTAGCAGGTTTATTCGTAAATGGCTGGGTGTTCCTCCAGCTTTCAGCGCAGTCAACCTCTACAGCAGGTCATCAGTACTCCGGTTACCATGCTCCTCCGTCATAGAAGAATTCAAGGCCACCAAGGCAAGGGCAGCATGCACGCTCTCAGGCTCTAGGGACGCAAAAGTCAGGTATGCAAGTTCTGCCATTAACTGCGGCAGAAAGTGGAAACCCCTCGAGGCGGTGAAGGAAGCGGAAGCCTACTGGAAGCATCAGGAAATCGTGGGCACTGTGTGTCGCGGACGGCTAGGGCTTGGAAACTACGGTGTCAAGAGCTGGTCGAAGAGCAACATGCGAGACAGAAGGGACTTGGTGGTGCAAAGGGTGCGGGAGGCAGCTGAAGAAGACCGTCGAATCAAAGCAGCAGGGCTGGGCTCCCAGGCGCGCTGGATGCAGTGGGAGGGGGGGCTCGAGAGACCATTGTCTTGGAAGGAGCTCTGGGGCACTGACCAAGGCAAGCTGAACTTCCTGCTGCGCGCTGTGGCTGATCTCCTACCCACACCAAGTAATCTGAAGATCTGGGGCAAGGAGGAAGAGGCATCCTGTAGTCAGTGCGGCACCAGCCTCTGCACACTGAACCACATTCTGACCAGCTGCCCAAAAGCTCTGGCAGACGGGCGCTATAGGTGGAGACACGACAAAGTCCTCACCGAGGTCGCTAAGTGGGTCGAACTACAGAGAAGCCACACCAACAAACAGCCACCAGTACCACCAAGGCCCACAAGCTTCCAGCGAGAGGGCAGTAAAGTCCCAAAGGGAAAAAGACCTGACCGCCTACCATCAATGCTACACTGCGCATCAGATTGGGAGCTGCGGGTGGATCTCAAGAAGAAGCTGGTCTTTCCTCAGGAGGTGGTGGCAACTACCCTCCGACCGGATATGATCCTTCTTTCTAGGAGCTCGAAGTCCATCATTCTAGCCGAACTCACTGTTCCCTGGGAAGACAGGCTAGCCATATCTCATCAGGCAAAGAAAGGTAAGTATCAGGACATAGTAGATGAGGCGACCCTTGCTGGATGGCATGCCACCCTCTACCCAATTGAGGTTGGGGCTCGTGGTTTCCCCGCCACATCTATTCGCAGTTTCCTGCAGAAGATCGGGCTTGATGCCAAACAAGTACAGAAGGCTACCAGGGAAATAGCCACAGTAGCCGAAAGCAGTTCCAGGTGGCTGTGGCTGTCAAGAAATCACAGCTGGACCCCTTCCGCAGGTGAAGGCTAACTCAGCCCTTGCTGCCCCACTCAGGAGAGGTGTACAGGTTAAGGGGCGAAACACCTGGGACCCTGAGATGCCTGCTGAGGATGCGGAAGGGGTCCCTAGGAACACTGTGACACTCCACCAGCTAAAACCTTAACATCTACATTGGGGGTGGGCGGTTCCGGTCCCGGGGGGCCGGTGTGGCTGCGGGTCCTTGTTCCGGCCGGGCGGTGGGCGCACCTGATTCTACTAATTACTGCTACTCTGCACCTTTGTTGGTGGAGTCGGGTGTGTTGCTGCCTGGTTGGGGCGGGGGCCTGTGCCCGCGCCGGCCCTCTGGGGCCGGGGATTGCCCCACCCCTGATCTACATCCATAGTTGCTCATGCAGTCTCTGCTTGTAGCAAAGCACCTTTGGTGTTTACTTCATCTCTCATTTTCAAAATCCCTGTTGCTAGTTCAAAAAAAAAAGTCTTCCGCCGTTAAAACGGCCATTTTATCAATAGGTCATTTTTATCAGTAAATATTGTATAACATTGTCAATATTTGTCTTTTACTATTATATCATATATTTAATAATGCCAGGGCTCAAACAAGGTCTCTCCAAGCTGATTTTGCAAGAGCATAGTCGCAGCATTCTGGGTTTAGCAAGAGGAGATGATTGTGCACCCTGCGGTGCAGCTTCCACCGTACACAGTGTTGGCACAGCTCTGTGGAGATACTGGGTCTGCTTATGTGAGGCTGCAGCTGAGGTGAAATGATCGCCATATGTCCCTCAAAAGCAGTCTGGGCCAGGTTTTGTCTACATTTCGTTCCTGATCCCAAGGTATTATTTGGTCTGGATGCAGACCAGAGCATGCCTATATGTTATTATATCATATACTGAACATGAGTATAAGTGCACACACTTTTGCTGTTGCTCCCATTTTTACGAGATTAACTCAAAGATCTAATAAACAAAAATAGCAATTTTTCTCTCAAATATTGTTCACAAATCTGAATAAACGTATGAAAGTGAGCACTTCTCCATTGCTGGGATAGACCACCTCACAGGTATTGGCATATAAAGATGCTGGTTAGACAGCATGATTATTAAACAGGCCTCAATAAAAGGCTACTCTGAACCAGTTTAGTTTTATTGGGGGGTCTGGGGACTCAGAACACCAGCCAGTATTTGGTGTGACCATCATTTGCCTCATGCAGTGCAACACATCTCCTTCAGTTAGTCAGGTTGTGGATTGTGGAGAAATTGTTATCTTGTGTATGTAGAAAATGTTTCAGATCTTTGAGTTTATCTAATAAAAAAATGGGAGCAAAAACAAAAGTGTTACTTTATACTTTTGTACAGCATGCATACACATAATTGAGTTGATCTCTCCCTGCAAAAAATGTCTCACTAGTTGTTATTGTCCGGAAATTGCACTTGCAAGTCTGACATTGTATAACTGTTCAATTATACATCACAATGTGAAAGATCAGTGCATGCACAAGGAAATTAACACCAGGAAGCGTAGATGAGAAAAAAAAAAAAAGTGGCTTAGTATTCAAAGTTGGTGCAGGGAGACTGCCAAGCTGCTTGCTAGTGATTTATGGGGGTGAATATGTGTGATTTGTTCTTGAAAGCAAAAACTGCCCCCTCAGTTTAACAGTGATTTGAATGTGGCTCAGGAAGCCCACACGAACTCTATACACCAGCGCTATAGAGTTCAGTTAAACACTATTTCAAAGCCCATCAAAGGGAGCATTCGGATTACAGTGATGTATTCGCCACTCCGAGATGTCACAGTGTGAGTGTCACAACTTCAAAGTGGTGACTACAGGCTCCGTTCGGCTCGAACGCCGGGGTGCCGCGCACGCCAGAGGAGAAAAATCCCTCAGTGTTGACATGGAGACGCCCACCAGCAGATAGCACTGAACATTCCCCTTCGTGTGCCTGTGTGGGGATAATCTTTCTAACAAAAGAGAAACCTTTATCTTTACACCGGTGTTCCTGTTCGCTGGGCCGTTGGTGACAGATTACGTCAGCGTGCTCGGCTACAAACTCACAAACACCTGTGGGATCTCAACGCAACAGCAACTTTGTGGAAGTGTCCCGAGGCTGGTGTCTGTGTGGTTATTGTAACGGATTGCAATGTGTTATTCGGTGCACTAAATATTTTGTCCATCTTTCATCAAGCTTAGACACAGTGCACAAACCCTGGCGCTTCCTCCTCTGTTTTATATATATCAGTGCCTCCCTCTCTGTCTTTCCCTGTGTGTGCCATCATTTTTAACTTTTTTTTTTTTCCCCTGCTGTATCTGGAGGGTGCCCAGGCAGGGGGGTATTCATCATCCTAATACACCATGTATAAGTACTTGTTAAAAACCCCACACTGCGTTTTTTTTTTTTTTTTTCGATATTCATTATGGTTGTAATATTTCTGCTTCGGGGCGCCTAAAGCGTCTTATGCAGCCGGTCAAAGAGCATCACTGAGAAGCATAAAATCAAAGAATATCTGGTGGAACTCCCAGATTTAAAAGTGATGGCTGTTGAGGGGAATACTGTTTTAGCTAGAGGAGAGGTCCAGCACACACACACACACACACACACACACACACACACACACACACAGCGTGGCTAACAGGAACTACTTACTGCAAAAGCATTTTTTTACACCATTTTCCCAGCATTTAAAAAATGAACATGTGCATATTACAACAAAATCAATCTGCAGCAAAATGACAAGTGCATTAAGCATTTCCCCGCACAATCTCACTGTAAACAAATCATTTCTTGTTTCTAATGTTCATGTTCCCCGCCTGCATGCCAGTTATTACATCATCATTAATTCTGCATGTCTGTCCCTCGCAGTCCGTCAGGGCGCACGCGTTCCCACAAATTTCCACGTTGTACACACTCTAAACACACAAAAAGACTGCGGCCCGCGTGTCTAAAAAAGCAATTTACTTTGTCTTGTTTATCGTGCCGCACACAAACAGAAATGCACATACATACATGCATTAAAAATAAAATGAGTTTGCCTCCTCTGGATGATAATGATGCTATTTGCTTGGTCAATGCTCCAGGCAATGCAGTCTTCTGGGTTTGTGCAAGTGCCATTAAAAGCCAAGTAAATGTCATCCAGGGGGACAAGCACCCTCGGTACCAAATAGCTGCCCTAACTTTGTGTTTTATAAATGCAGAAAAATACAATCATGAAGCCGATGTAAAGATATGTAAGGCTTTATATTTTTAATCCAGGCATGAACTCATTTTCCTGTATGTTGCCTGCAGTGTGTTTTATTTGTTGCACCAATAGATAAATATACACACAGTAATATGCTATGATTACTGTACTTGCATACACGGATAGCTTAGCTTACCTCACAGAACTACAACATTCTCAGGGCATGTACTGCTCCACTCAGGTATTGCTAAGCTGCCTTTTCCCAGCAGAGTCAGCTGTCAGATGATGGAAAGTGACATTTTAAACTGGTGGCACCGTAATGAATTCTGCATTGGATGTAACCCCAACACAAGGCCTCCAATCTGTTGCCTGCAAACAAAACTGCTCCTTCATTATGATTCCGGATAAAATTGAATTCCTTGCACAAAAACACCTAATGATCCCGAGATCCGTTCTGCCTCCGTTCAGCATCGCTAGCCGTCTCGTCAGCCTTCACTTGTAAATATGCCGCTACGCGGATCCAGCAAAATGTCAACATACAATTTAATCGATTTCATATGGCCACCGGAGCAGCTTAATGGCAGTAAACGTCTCATTTAGGGGTTGTACCTGCGCTGAGTGAGGAGCTGCTGAGAGGAATGGCTGAGTGCCTGCGAGCCGCTCTATTGTGCACAGCCGCTGATGCATGTTCATCACACATGCCCAAAGACTCATGATCATTTTAGGGGTAAATCAATAGCAGCCCTGGTCGCCCCTTAAATACTCAGCCCCCACAGGGGGGAACTGATCAATGGCCACACCAGAGGCAGGTGCATGATCCAATTACACCTGTGTAGCAGCAAGCATTCGTCTTGTTAGTTGGCATGCACACGGGGGCATTAACCCCTCACAGAATCAGACACTGTGATAAAGATCCAAGTGTTGCAGTGAGCTTCAGGAACCATCAGTCTCTCCCACCCCTCCTCCTAACCCTACAGGCTATTATAGACCATCAGCTGCCCTTGCCGCATTTACAAAGAGACAGCAACCGCCCATATTAATGCAACAACATACATTATGTAACAATCTTTATATTTGCAGTTCATGCAAGAAGCTAGAAAGTGTATCAGCACCAGTGTGGCCATAACACGTTTTTTTTCCCATTGCTTTTCAGTTAGAGTTTAAAGGTCATTTGGTGTCTGTCTCTTTATTATTATGGAACATCACTGATTGGCTGATTGGCTGTGATTAAAGGTTGGGTGGTGGCTGTAGAGTTGTGACATCACAGTTCTGACTGTGCACTTTCTGTATATATGCTTTTTGTGCAGATCTTTTTTAATACGGTTTTCATATCAAGACCAGGCACATTGTATTTAATAGAATTGCACTTTTCTCAGCCATCCTTAGACTAGAATTGTTAACCTTTATATAAAATATACAGCGACCTTAATCCCAATAATAAAGGCATGTCAGGAGATATTCTCTCATCTGGCTCGAGGCATCAAACAGTTACGATTACTATAAAGTCACTGCCTCTATTATTTCAGGAGGCTGCACAGTGAACAGAGTAAATCACCGTAACCCTGTAGAGCTGCTTCCTGACAAGAGGTTCTCTTTTCATTTCACAAGAGGAAGTGGTGGGTTTCTTACTGACATCTTCATATAACAGAGGTGTCTGTCTGTGAGCAGAGTGCCTGTCTGAGGTAGATTTGTGTTGACACATCCAGAGTAAGAGTAACAGTGAGCTGATACACTGTTGGCACATGTTTTAATTTATATTGCTTCTGCATGAACACAGAGTAAATAATTGGTACTTTATCATGCCAAAAACACTTACTATTACCTTTTTTCGTGTGGTTGTAAATTTGATGTGTGCTAGTGCGGTGCCTGTAGAAAGTATAAATTCCTGAATAGAAAGATACAAAAGTAGATAATAGAAATAGAAAAGTAGATAAATTGGATGTATGGTATGTGTAGTAAATGGGGAAATGATAATAAATATTACCATCCATCCATTAAACCATAGTGTTGGAATTAGTTTTTTAGACAGAAGAAAAAGATGAACTTTTCTAACGAAGTTTGTTCGGCATTGGCTATATCCACAGCAGCCTGTGTTACACTAAAGTAGCAGACAAACCAGAAAACTTGGTTTCACTACATCTTGATATGAAGTTGTAACACTGGAACAAAAGCACTGCTGCAGGTTGCTGCAGTTTTATATGTGTATGTTTTTTACCTTTGTTTTGTAAAATACATTTTGTAGCATACACGCAAAGAAATGCTTCAGAGAGGACACAAGGAATGCGTCTGCAGCATTTGAGGCAAGAACACTACCCCCTACACGTTTTAATGGTAACATTATAACAATGATGTTTTGACTCTCCATCTGAAAAAAAATCACCAAAAAGGATAGAAATATCTATCAAAAAAATTTCACACAAAGCGATACTCCTTATAGTGTCATATGCGCAAGCTACAGTATATCCGCAAGTTGAGGTTGATCCGACAGACAGACATGAGAGGAACAGGCTGACGGATGCTCCTTGATTTATAGATAGATGAGAACAAAGCAAAGCAGAATTGATCTTGGTGTAGTTCTGATGTACAGGTACGCACAAGTATGTAAAATTATATATATATATGTGCGTGTGTGTGTGTGCGTGTGTGTGCGCAGCATACCTTCATATTCATCTTCTAAAAGCTCCTTTTGTAGACTGCTCTTTTTCAAATAGAATTTCTAATGTAATTTGCACGAGCATCTGCAGGCTTCAATGAGATTCCTCTCTGTCTTTGATTTACTTGCAATTGTATCAGGAAAAAAAAATGTTGTGTTGGCAAATGAATTTGAGTCCTAATGCAGAACAGAATCCATCCAAACATCATTAGGTCTGAGTTTTCCCGCGTCCGTTCTCGGGAAAGCCAGCCAGACTCTGAATGAGTAATTTGCATCACATCGGGGCATTATTAACAGCCCTGATAGATGTTTAGACGGTGGCCCTGCTCACCTGGCATTGACATGTGTTATCTGATCACATGCACTCAAGATGCGCTGAAGACGCAGTGGGCTCAGTTCTCGCAGACTACATTCAGAGTGATCTGGGTTTTTATGTGATGAAGTCCTCTGCATAAGTAGTGGAGATGCACGGATGGCCTAATATTTCATCTGCAACTGCATCACAAAACGCATCATCCACCTGTCATCCATCCACACCGATGTGTTTTGACAGATTTTCAGAACCGCGCCCGACAGCCGGCTGCGATTTATTTATTTTTTTCTAGGGTCTATTACCAGGGTTCTCACATGTCAGGCATGACAGTCATTCTCTTGGGTGTTTTCTCACACACTCCTGTCATACATTATATTTCTCATTCTGAAAAATATATATATATACAGTATGTTTAAAACTACCTTAAATGTACAGGAACTTAGCAGCATAGCATAGCAGATAATACTCCGTAATTATTAATTATTATTTATATTAGGTATACCTGTCCAACTGCTTGTTAGCACTTAATTTCTAATCAGCCAATCACAATGCGGCAACTCATGCTTTTAGGCATGTAGACATGGTCAAGACAATCTCCTGCAGTTCAAACCGAGTATCAGTTTGGGGAAGAAAAGTGATCTGAGTGACTTTGAACGTAGCATGGTTGTTGGTGCCAGAAAGGGCTGGTCTGAGCAGAAACTGCTGATCTACTGGGATTTTCATGCACAACCATCTCTAGGGTTTACAGAGAATGGTCCGAAAAAGAAAAAAATATCCAGTGAGCGGCAGTTCTGTGGGCATAAATGCCTTGTTGATGCCAGAGGTCAGAGGAGAATGGCCAGACTGGTTCGAGCTGATAGAAAGGCAACAGTGACTCAAATAACAACCAAGGTAGGCAGAAGAGCATCTCTGAACGCACAGTACGTCGACCTTTGAGGCTACAGCAGCAGAAGACCACAATGGGTGCCACTCCTTTCAGCTAAGAACAGGAAACTGAGGACACAATTTGCACAAGCTCATCGAAATTGGACAATAGAAGATTGGAAAAACGTTGCCTGGTCTGATGAGTCTCGATTTCTGCTGCGACATTCAGGTGGTAGGGTCAGAATTTGGCGTCAACAACATGAAAGCATGGATCCATCCTGCCTTGTATCAACGGTTCAGGCTGGTGGTGGTGTAATGGTGTGGAGAGTATTTTCTTAGCACTCTTTGGGCCCCTCGGTACCAATTGAGCATCGTTGCAATGCCACAGCCTACCTGAGTATTGTTGCTGACCATGTCCATCCCTTTATGACCACAATGTACCCAACTTCTGATGGCTACTTTCAGCAGGATAATGCACCATGTCATAAAGCTGGAACCATCTCAGACTGGTTTCTTGAACATGACAATGAGTTCACTGTACTCAAATGGCCTCCACAGTCACCAGATCTCAATCCATTAAAGGCATCTTTGGGATGTGGTGGAACGAGAGATTCGCATCATGGATGTGCAGCCGACTAATCTGCGCCAACTGTGTGATGCCATCATGTCAATATGGACTAAACTCTCTGAGGAATGCTTCCAGCACCTTGTTGAATCTACACTGTAAAAAAAGTCTGTGAAAATTACAGGGAATAACTGTGAAACGGCAACAGTTATAAACCGTAACATGTAAAATAGTTTATTACTGTAGTATAAACATTAAATTACCTTCAGTCAAGAAACTGCTGAAAACTCTATTTTTAACAGTTTTAACATGTAAAAAATTGGTTGAAAAACTGTGAACTGGCAACTATCAGACCGTAAAATTAAAAATAGTACTACAGTGTGTTATACACGGTATAAACATGTAATTACCTTCAAACAAAAAAATGCCACAAACTGCATTTTTTTACATTTGTGGTGAAAAATTGTGGAATGTCAATAGTGATAGACAGACAAAAGGCAAAATATTACTATAAACAGTACATTACATGACCCTGTCTATGTGTGTGTGTGTATCCACCTGCAATCACTTGCCAGTCCCAGTCCAGGTGTATAATCAATTACAGTACCAGGTGTGGGCTATACAATCTACCATGTTGCCATCTCTGCTTGTGCTTGTTTGTTTTTACTGTGTCATCTAGTATCATTTGTCTATAAAATTATTATAAGTACTTCTGCATAACACTGTATCCTTATTAACGTATAAGAGAATAAAAAAGAAAGAAATATGGACCAACTTACAACAAAGAATAGCTCTATTAACTAACTGAAAAGATTTAAAGTGCATCTGAAATTAAATCTTTAAATAAAATATACACATTTTTTGACTGACCATGTCAAACCATATGATAGTGAAAAATAAAACTCCATAAATGGTCTTATCAGTGTGATTGTGGTGTAATGTCTTTAATTAGTTTGTCTCCAACATTTCAGACTCAGTAACACACCGGTCTTTCACAGTGAACCAAGCGCTACAGACGCTTCGTCATATTTCCTCATCTTAGCTCTGGGAGACTTTCGTTTGTCTCTTTATGTCCGTCTCTCTCCTCCTGTCTTCTCATCGCTGTTAAATGTGTTTTCACGGTGTCACTTGAGGGTCTGCTACACTTCGTGTCTACACAAATACACCTACACCACCGAGCGAATGCTCCCTGCGCACACTCTGTCAATGAGAGCGCTACCGCCCCCTAAGGAGTGAAGGTGCAATTGCAGCTTGCACGGCTGACGTACGCCAGGAACACGCTTGGACAGCGATCTCAAAGACACGCGCACACGTGCACGCCCACTTCGAATTCATGAAGAGAGGAGAACAGACGTTTCGTGAAAACTCAAGGAAGAAAGAAAGATACCAGAATTGACAACTGTTTGTTTGGAAGGTAAGACTTGATTAAACTTTATCAGTACATAGAATCTTCACTATCCCTTTATCTGCTGTATTATTTTTTCGGGGTCAATCTTAGGCGGCTTTTCCTTCCTGAGCTATTAGCTAAGCTATTAGCTTAGCTAATACAATTATATTAGCTAAGCTAGCCCCACATGTCCACCGTGTATCTGTTTGAACGAATGTAATATTCGCCTATATATCTCCGCAATCCCTTGTTTAGTTCGTTTGCCTGTTATCAGCAGATAGAATTCGTTTTAACCATCCTTTCTGTTGAAATCTGTTATGCTGTGAGAAAATATATTAACTAGAAGCTAGCCCCGCGGTATACCTTGAATCTTATTCGTTTGAAGGACTGTGTTTAATCTCTATGGAATGAAAAGTCTTTTTTTTTTCTCATTAAACTGATGTACATGATACGTCAATTAAATTTGCTAGTTTCCGTTAATCACTGAATTTTGCTTCTACCACGGACATTATAGCCTAGTTTACACTTTCCCGCTCTCCTAGGAAGACGGGGCGCGGCATATTCGCGTTTCCACGAATTTGAATCTATCAGGGGGTAAGTTTTTTTTTTTTAAACTTGGATCTTCCTACATGCACATTTAGAGACAATGTGACATTACAGTGCATTGAATCTGTTTTGTGTTTCAGCTCAGTAACAATAAATTCAGCTTGAAATGTTGCAGTGTAACTTCTGTGGAAAGTCAGTGAAAACATTGAGAGGTTATGTTCTTCATTGCAAACTTCATAGGAATGAACCACATTGTGCGGTAAGGTGTTTTTTCCACAGATTAATATCATGTAACCTAATAAGCACACTTTCAGGTTTCAAAAAGCTGTTTGTGGTTTCTTAAATCTAGATCCATCTTGTATTGAAACACTTCACTATAAAAATCATATCTGTTGTGCATTAATGAAAACATTACTGCATCTCAGAGTTGTTTGAACTGACAAATGCTTGGTCTTTTACAGGAACCTCCTGCTACAGTGCAAAACTGTTCATGCTAAGCATAGATGGCAATATTGTGAATGACAATATCACAAACTTCATCATTGCCATCAGCCTAATGTTTGGGAGCTACTACTGCTTGAACATCCACTATCCAGTAGAATTGGGATCAACGCTGGAGTTCCTTCAGAGGTATGCTGTGTTGTGGGTTGTGTGTTGTGGTGGGGTCTGGTACATGATGCAGCCCGTAGTGCTTGAATTAAAAAAAAATGGTCCTGGAAAGTCCTTGTATCTAATGTTATGGAAGGTGTTGAAACCCTGGTCACCTTGTGTGTTTGTGTGCTTCAAATGGAACTAATCACATTTTTGTTCACAAAGGTGTTTCTTCAACATCAACCCTGAGAGGGGCACAAAAGTCGAAACGAAGAAAAACAAGAAGCATCTGACGGTAAACCCAAGGGTCCTTACCCTCATCGCTGACGTAGCAGATCATGAATGGAGAGAGACTGTTTAACCCTCTGGATCAAGCTATCTCACACACACACACACACACACACACACACACCTTCATAGGGGTGCTTGACATCTACAACTACACACACACACATTTTTTTCCTGTCATCTCTTTCACAGATAGTTGTCCAAAAATGTTCCTGTACTAAGAGTTGCGTAACATGTTCTTTAAAGACAACTGTGCAGTTTTCTTTTAAATAAGAACTTGTACGTGTAAATCAATCCTAGCCCTGTTGTTTGAATACACAGAGTGCTCAAACAACTAGCAAATTTCACGAAACACAGACTGAAAACAAGTAGCTTACATTAACTTAATTGGCACAGCTAGGGGAATGAAACAGAAAGTTGTTATGCCCCAATGGATTATTGTTAGTAACTAGTTTATTATTTGGTCAGTGTGGCATTGAATTTTCCTACGAACAACTCTCTGTGTTCTCAAACAACAGGGCTAGGGATTTATATACATCATAGTTCTCCTTTACGTTCCTCTGCCATTTCTTGTTTTGTTCTTTTTATAAAGTTTACTCCAGTTTTGGAAATGTAAAAAATGGTTTTAATAGTTGTTGTGCCAAAACAATTTAAATTTACTGCAGTTTTGGAAATATATATATAACAATTTTTGAATAGCTGTCTAGTGGCAAAACAAATGGAGTTTATTTTCAGTTTTGGGTATAATAAAAAAAACTGTTTGAATATCTGTCTACTGTGTTTTATATACTGGTAGTGAGTGTATTTTATAATGTGTTGTACTGTATGCTTGGCAGTGATATTTTAGCAACCACAGCTGCCAGAAACTCACCGTATCACTGTATGCAGTGAAATACTGCAAAATACGATACAGTTCTACTGTAATGGGTTTAACAGAAAGTACTGGTTTTCACAGTTAAATACTGTAAATGGTTTTACGCTCCTGCTGATGTTTTAAAAGGAATTAACCATTAAATAGGGTAAGAAATTGTGAGATGGACAGCAATTCACCTTAAAAGCAACAGTTTGAAACTGTAAATTGAACAGTTATACCATCAAGCCATATACGGTGTCAGTCATTTTAACAGTAATTCATCTTTAATGGAACTTTTGTAAACTGTTATTTTTACAGTTGTAAACTGTTATTTTTACGGTTATAAATATACCTTACCGTTCAGCTATATACAATGGTACTGTATTTTTTACGGTGAAAAAATGGCAACCACAGCTGCCAGTTTTTCACCGTAAATTTGACGAGATTTTTTTTACAGTGTATGCCACAAAGAATTGAGGCAGTTCTGAAGGCAAAACCAACCCGTTACTAGCATGGTTTACCTAATAAAGTGGCCAGTGAGTGTGTATATATGCAGTGTAAAACAACAAACAGGCCATTGGACAAACCAACATCCCTTGGAAGTTTTCATTTCACACTCTTGAAAGGATACTCATATATTTAAAGGCTAAAGCCCACAGGCCACCTGAATTTAGTTGAAATATCATCTTCTGACACAATGGCCGCCAGAGCCACTGCTCATCCGTGGGAATCCACGGCTGCAGCAGCCAACCATACATCTAGTAAGTGCAAGTATCAACTCAGTTTGACAACAGCGTCATGTTAAAATATAGAACAAGAGACGTCAAAACAAGAAGCTGCAACAACAAGCAACACGGGATGCCGTAGATGGACATGAAACGCGCTGTCTGATTTCTATTTGAGCCTTGCACAACAGGTAAATAAAAAACAGCCCCCTGTCAGATGACAATGCTCCACACACACACACACATGCATACAACACACATCGCCTCATCATTGCTTGTTCTAAGACAGGTATTTGGTTGTGTGGACAGAGGAGCATCCACAGGACAAGCTTTTGAATGTGGATAGGGATAGGCTCCGCTATATTTCCCCGCTGCCTTCATTAAGCTCCTTGAAGACCTAGAAGCTCCATCCACCGCAAAAAAAACTATAAATAAATAAAGAAGTGGTGCGTTGTCAAGCTGGGTCTGTGGGTTAGGTGGGGTGACAGCCAGGATGGTAAAAGACCTAAACAATGATGCTAATAAAAATCCCAAGCCGGGTTTACTGGCCCGTGGAGTCCACCTGCTTGACAATCACGTTGTTACCTCCCTGACATCTGTGTTACCTGTTACTGCTGGTGAGCTGTAAAAGTCTCTCCGGGTGCTTCCACCGCGGAGCACGCCGAGCCAATTAGTGGTCATAGTGCTCTAAAACTTTTATTGCGTTTGACGTTGGGCGTCGGCCAGAGTTGGAGAGGAATTTGACACTCGTCCAGAAGTGTTTTTTTTTCCAGTTTTCATCGATCCACGTGCCCCAAACCCGAGAGGGGATGAGAGATGCTAAAGCAACACCTTTGAAAGCCTTCACCGGGCCCGTCTACTACGCGCGGATTATTCTCTGGACTCAGCAAAGCAGCATCACAACATCAGCAGCTTGGGAAGTTAACTTGCAAATAACTCACAGAGAGGCTGCTTTTTGAAAACCTGGTTGCCACGCATTTCTGCAGCAAAGAAAAAAAAAAAAAAACATAGTTAATTTTAACTCAGCTGTGTCGTCTCATTTAGAACACTCCCTGTCTGTCCAGCATGCTCGTGTGGCAATTTGCATCCTAATTAGATACAAATTTCAACTGTTAATATTAGATGAAACAGCAGATGATGTAGAGGTTGTTTTCCCACTGCTTTGTCTTCCATCCCTTCTCAATTCCATCTCTTATTAAACCATCATTAACATCTGGGCCCCCTGAGACACGAAAAATACCTGCCTCAGCTCACTTGCCAAAACAAAGAGAGCAAGAGAGAGAGAGAGAGAGGAACGCGCAGCAAGGGCGTCCAAGTGGAGGAGGAATGGAAGGCATGTGGAAAATCACAGCCAGCGACAGCATATGAAAGAGGAAGGGAAGAAAATTGGTGGTTGGTGCAAAAAAAAAAAAAACCTACAGATAGTTAGAGTAAACAAAGAGTTCGAGGGAAGCGAGGAGAGGAGAGGTGGGAATTAAATTCAGTGGAGCAATGAATGTTCAATGGAAGACAAAATTGCGGAGCCGGAGAAAGGGGATGGACTGACGGTGCACAGATAATGGAGAGGAAGAGGTGAGGATCTTTGTACCTTTCCCCCACTTTCTCAAAAAAGCAGCAGACACGTGCACACACCAACGCAGCCAAACTTCCTATGAAAATGGTTGATGAAATCATAAATGAAATGGCCTGGGTGAGAACAAAACAGCCCCCTCCTAATACCACAGGTGACAGACAAAGGTTGATTCTCCCTCTCTGGAGACTTACAGCACCAGGTATTATTTTAGCTTTTTAAGCATGTTGGACTAAAGCAATGTTGAATTCCAGGCAACAATTGTTTTATGGTAAACAGCAGTGATAATGCAGGAATACAATGTTCAGAGTTCCCACAATTGGATAGTATATGGTAAAGGTTAAGATTAGATAAAGTTATAGTTGTAGTCAATAAAAACAGTTGAAAATGGTTGAAAGGAGGGAGATTTTTTAACTAACTTACTATGGTGGTATAGAATATAGTTATAGGTTATAGCACAGCTCATAGTATTGGTTATTTGTGGATAGCGATGAACCTAGCGGTGCAGTGTGTGCACAGTTCAGGCTGTTGATCAGCGAATTAATGCTACAAATCCTCAAGACGCATGGCCCCGTGTTGCCTGGCTTGCCACCTGCTAATTAAAGTGAAGAGAGAGGGGGGCTTAATGACACAAGGAAGTGGAGCAGAACAACAAAAATCTCCCATGTCCTTTCCAGCCGGCGTTTGGTTACCCGAGCAGCAAAGGCCTAACATTCAGAACCGAAATGTTACCTGAAAATGAGCTAACCCGATGTGACCGCTGATTCTCATCTCAAGACATGACAGAGGAGTGTCTGGCCGCTCACAGGGTGATGATCCGGCACCCCCCTACCCTGACGGGAGGTGGAATCAGCGAGCAGAAGAGGCTACAGTACAATCATTTTCATGCCGAGACAAGCAATAACGTATGAAGTGTTTAATCATTCTATATTTGACTTGTTTCCTGTATTAAAGCTGCACCCGCTGACATTTCTGTCACTCTGAGAAGTTGTTATGGAAATCGTATAGCAGTAGAAATCTTTGAGCACTGTCCTTGGTGCTGGAGATGTCCCCTGGCCCCTTAGTCATTCAATTTAAATCAGGAAAAAAAAATTGCATGCACCAGAACTCTTAGGTTTGTTGCTATTGTTGAAATCCATTGTTGGAATACCAAGCAGAGATCAAACCGGGCAAATCTATGGCCCTGATGCCACGGCGGCACGGCGGCCCAGGGAGACGCGGGCCCGCCTGCCAAATACGCTCCGAGGCTTGGCTGCAAAATTGAGGTGGCGCACCCATGCCAGACAGGTCGGGAGAGGTCTCGCCGGGTCCATGACTAGTCGGATCCTTCTGTCACGCCGGAGTGCAGCAGGTGGACCCCGAAGCGCGGGAGCTGGAGTATGATGTTTATTTGAGGTTCAGGCAGGCAGATCACAACGCAGACAGAGGGAAACAGCACTGAGGAGCCGATAAAACAAAGCTGACAGACGGACTCAAATGCATAAATGTAATTATCTCAGGCTCGGGGTCTCAAAACTATCACAAAAAGATGGAGTTGATGACGTCAGGAAGTTGAAATGTCATGTCAAGCAATCGCACAAAATTGTGATTTCTGTAAAAAACAATTATATAAATGGACCTTAGAATGGCAAGAAACCAATATTCACACAAAAAGTACACTTTGAGAGTTGTGATGAATGCTTCTTTAAACTGTATTTTTGACTTTCTCATGCTGCCAACCATGATTTGTCACTGACCCTTTTACCAGGAGCCGAATAATGAGCAAATGCGAGTGTTGTTTCTTAAAATCCAGGCCTTCGATGACTACAATTTTTCGTCCTTTCAACTGAGGGCTAAAAGAAGCTTATTATAAAAAAAAAAAAAGAAACGCGGCTTAAAATTGACTGATAACATTAAGAATCATGTTAACAAAAAACTTAGTATACATTAACTTGGCTGTGATGGATTACAAAGTCTATGCAATTTCAAATTTTCTCTCTGAGTTAATGATGTTTAATGAAGTCCTGAAATGAAACCAATAGTTGGAAACAAATGGCTGCCTGGAAGGGATGAAATCAATTTAAAAACCTCTTGAATGCTTTGGAAAATGGTCAATAGTAATGAACAGCAGCGGGGTCCTTTAACTAGTTCATACAATAAACAAATGTATTGGATTCATGGCTTTGTTTTTTTTCCCCCCTGGTTTTGTTGTTTTTTTTCTTGGTTTATATCAGCATTTTTAATTAGTAGAGGGATTAGAAGGCGAGGATAATATGATATCAGCAGCTTCTGTCTATCCTTGGATCACAGCAGAGTGAGGAGACAGATGTAAGTATTGATGGATTAACACTGCCCCCGAGAAACCACGGAGCTCAGGCAGGGTACGGCTAATACCGGCGCGCGAGTTTGGCCATCGTATGAAAGCTGTCGTGATCCTAAACATACAGTTACCAGCTCCGGGACGCCGGCCACATGGACGCTCAGCAAAGGAAGTCGGCGACTCAGAGGGAACTGGTGGGCAAAAGCCTAAAGGTCGCTCAGATGAACATTTCTTTCACATCTTCGTATCACGATGAAATAAACAGCCTGCAGACAGGATCTGTGACTCACTGCCGGAACCGTGACTAGCCCCCGACAGCTGTTTTGGCGATGTCGCGTGATCCAATGTCTCATGTTCAGTCACAGGTTTCATAGAGAGACTTTAATCCTTATGAAACATTGAGCTGAGTTTCTTGGCCGTGCGCCTGAGGCGCACTGAGACATGGCTGGCTGTGCGTGTGTGTGTGTGTGTGTGTCTTATTCCACCACTCCCTCCCCATCTTTGTGCATGTTTGTGCCATCGTGCTGCAATTCTGCCATCTGTCCTAGCTGAGAATCAGGTGCTTTGTGGCTTGGCTTCCAGCTAATTCCATGTTCCCCAGCCCCATTCTCCCTCTCTCCGAGGCCAGTTTATGCCTAAATGAACCCAACTGAAATGACAATGACATTGGCACTGGGCAGCACAGGTCCAAATTGCATCCTGGAACCGTGGAATATGTCGCAACGGCAATACTGTAACTGTTTCTACCAAAGCAAAACTACACTCTTTTTGCTCCCAGTGTCGTTTGTATTTTTTTTCCTCAAGAAACTAAAATTGAATCACAAGAAAGTAATGCGAGATGGTGCTCAGTAGGGACTCAAAACAGCTGTTCAGCTGATAAATAATTAACACAATAATATGAGAATCAAGCAGTGATCATAAAGCCTGGTTACACTATTAAAATGATTATGAGCCTCTTGGTGCCAAATACAGTATTTTTATTTTATTTTGTGTTAAAGCAAATACGCTGCCTTTTCTTTTATTTACAGCAAAATAAAAAAAAGGAAGGCAACCACACAGCCGCTATAAGCCTTCAACATTTGTTTGCCTGCTGCTGCTCTCTCGGGGTTACGTGAGATGAGAAATAACCTAAACCAGAAGAGGTCATACAGACAGATGCTTGTAGAATACCGATACTGACAACAATATGGAGACTGCTTTTTTTTTACAAGCTCATCTCCAATATAGATTCATAGTTTTGTCAGTGAATCACGCCCACACACTCGGAGCTACTGCTCAGTTCGTTGCCTCCTACACGCGAGACCCTGTTAGAGTTTACGGCTCCTGCAGCCGGCCGCCGTGTTGCACAGCGGCTCGCTGGTGTTCAGCGCTCCCCTTTAACGAGCGCTCCTCCAACCTCTCTCCATGATCTATCGTAACAAATGACATCAGACGGCCTAACTCTCGTTCCCCTACAGATCCAATTTCCTCCCTTCGTAACCCCGGGGTATCTGACTGCCGCGCAACTAATTCCCACGGTTCTGTGCAAATCACCTCGCCCCCTTCGTCTTGGCATTGACTCTGGCGTTAATGTGTGGATTCTAGTGCATTGGATCAGGCGCCGTGGACATCATAGACATCGGGAATAGCAAATTAGATGGGCGGGGGGGGGAGAAATATGGGGTATGTATGGGAGAAATGAAATGAGTCAACAAAGACAGATGGCTGATAGATATGCCTCCTTTTTACATTTTTTCCATCGAGGCACACAGAGCACAAGCCAATAAAATTCGAGCCATTAACATGCATGTTTTAATACTTTGAAGGTCCAAAAAATATATTATTGAACAAATAACGTTCAGGCATTATTTGCTCAAAGATGCATATTTTGTAGGCAATATTTAACCCAATCAGGCAATGAGATGCTTCTCTCTGAATATTTATTGCTTGATGATATTGATTTTGACTGAAAACGAGTTAGAAGAAATGGGCAGGAGATGTATCCATCCATCTTGATGCACATTGATATTTTATGTCAGCTCTTGTAAGCACATTGTTTTGCAGATAGTTTGACGACTTCTCTCATTTCTGTCTGTTGAAGATAAAACCACAGCAAAGGATATGGTCAGGTTAGCTTGGCATTAGGCCTGGAAGCAGAGGGAGTCCTCCGCTAACCTGGCCCCATCCAAGGGTGAAAAATCCAGCCGCTAGCTCCTCTAAAGCTCACTGTCTAATATGTTTCATCTGCTCAAAAACTGAAGTGTAAAACCATGCAGCAGTTCTGTCAAGGGTTGTCTGCAGAACTGTCCTATAGTGCACAGAAGTCTTCCTGGAGCCTCCTTGTCCCTGTGAGGTTGCCAGGCAACAATCAGAGTCAAAACGCCAACAAGATACATGTTTTTATAACTTATATTTACGATATAGTGACTGGCAAAAAAAAATAAAAAATAATATCTTTACAAGCCATATGTCACAAGACAGGCTCTCACATCAGGCCTCACTAGTACTGCTAAACCTGTCAACACAAACATGCAAAAGATGCAACACATATTCTCAATTACTGAGCATATTTGACACTAGACGTTCTGTGATTCTCCCCAGACTGTCGCAGCCATCACAACTCCTTTGATAGTCGGCGCCGTGCGGGCCACTTCGCCGTGGACGGACCTCATGACGGACTGCTGTAAAAATTGATCGTGTCACGGCCTTCGCTCGCACAGCTCAAACTGGGTTTAATTTCATCCTGTCAGCAGTGGCACCAGAGAAGCTACTACTGCAGGGATGTAATGATGAGGGTTGCAGGGCTTTGTTCTCATCAGAGAACAGAATCCTCCTCCTGAACATAGACACAGGGTGTAGACGAGATCTGCAAACCACTAATGAACGAACTACGGCTCTAAATTATTCTGTCAACCTCAACCAGCGATTCTTACGCAAACAGAATCCTGCAAATGAGGTTTAGGAGTTTGCATATTGAAGATTGAGCGTATCATTCTTTTCCAAGTATCTGAATTTGATATGTGATAGTCTGCCACCAAACTGGTCCCTGATGTAATAAGCATTCACAGCAGACAGTGTTTTTTTGTTATTTTGGTTCACAGAGGTAGCACATCTCATTGAGCTTGTGGAAAAATCTGTATCACACTATATCCTCTATGAATCTGCCCCTATAGGGCCTCTGCTGTGTACTATACGCATTGTCCACTACCCCTGGCGTTGCTGTTATAAAAAAATAAATTAAAAAAAACTGCAGAAGGATCATGTTTGTGTTTTGAAGTGGTTGATTTGAACAGAGCTGTGTGTGTGTGTGTATTAGACTCCAGTCGCCAGCTGCACGCTGGCGGCAGCAGTCGGTGAAATCTGTAGTTCACCTCTGTTTACCAGTTAGCGAAAGCAGCGAATGTTCAGGAGGGCTGGGAACACGTCCGGGTTTGGGTGGCAGACGACAGCTTTGTGACAAACGGGTGGCTGACCAGTTTCCTAATTTAAGGTTTACCACAGTAATTAGTTATGGGGACGTATATTCTGGTGAGACTCATTCCCCTTTATCTCGCCAGCACAGCGCCCATTCCAAACATGGCTGTCCAGGAAGGGCCGATTGCTGCTTTCTTCAACTGCACGCACCACACCGTACTTCCTCGGGTCCTCGGTGAAGCCTGAAGTCGATTGGATGGAACGGCGGGCGAGAAAATCAAAGGACATGCAGACAAGACAGGCTACTACCATTTTAGTTAAATAAAGAAGTTATGCTATGAAAAGTGGTGATTGAAAAAAAAAAAGCGGGGAAAAGGGAAGGGAAAAAGATTCATTTATCTTCTTGATTTATAGAATAAATGTATTCACTAAATCTCAAATGTATGTCTGTGTGAATGACAGAGAGCCAAGGGGAGAGTAAAAGACACTGAAAAGGGCAGTTAATTGTAAAAAAAAAATGACATACCTTAATTAATAAGGCAGCATTAAAAGGGGCAAGGGAATTAGGTAGATACTGTAAAAGCAGGAGATTGGAGTGAAAGAGGAATGAAATTGGAACCAATCAATTTAGTGCAGTGAGGTACATTAAATAACCTGAATGTGACGGTGCTGAGGTGCTTTTATCTCATTTCCTTCTAAAGTCAGAAGATTGATATATAAAATTATCTGGGATCTGATAGAAATTACTAACTAAATTGAGAATTACTCAGCCTCAAATGACCTCCAAGTATATCCTAGATATAGGGCCTTTTATTGCATAGGCTTGCTACTCCATGCAAATTCTTTGTGTATGAAGCTTTTTTTATATATAATTTTGGGCCAGCATGCACTTCAGTATTCAAATTTGCTACAACAAATGTGCCCTGAGGGTCCACAAGATTTTTATCAGTCCATGGAAAAGGGTGTAAAAACAGGATTTCAGGGTGATGTGACGAAATTATGTATTTTTGTCCTTCAAAGTAAAAGACAACTTTTACAACCAAATAATAAAACATAGATTTTATACTGCTCCTTTTTAGTAAAATTGAGCCAAAGTAATCGTTGCCGTTTAGCAACACTATGCAATAGAGGATTAATAATAAATACAAAAAGATAAAATCATTTTTTAACATCATCTAAACCTCTGCTTTACTCACCACAGTCAAATGCAGAAATCTTTTCTGCAGGTGGGCCTCAGTGTACCTGCTGGAGGTCAGAGACGTTCAAAAGTACGTTAGACAGCTTGTCACAACATATTCTGTCCTGATTAATATAATTCATCACGTCCAACAGCATGTTGTTCTGCTTCTGCCATATTGTGTGTGTGTGTTTTTTGCACCCCCGTTAACCCCTGTTCCTCGTCTCTGTTTCTCTATTTGTTGACTGTTAATTTAATTACACACATTCATTCAAAAAATGTGCAACAGAGAAGGACAAAACTGCAACAAAGAAGCCTTATATAGAATTCTTATATTTAAGAAGACAATGGCAGACGGTCGTGTCCATATCCTCAGCAGGACATCACACATCTTCTCAGCAGCTCAGACATCACGCGGGGAATTCACGCATTCAGGCATCTGATAGTGAACCCTTTAGAGGTCTTTTAGGCACATCAAACTGAAAGTGAAAGTCTTTTTCAAGCCAGGAAAATCTGGCTTGGAAAAGTCCCATGAGTTTAAGGAAAGTTTAGGAGAAGGACCTCTGGACCTTTGCTACCTAACCCGGATGAGTGGTAAAACTGGATTGAAGGGTTGAATAATCCACAGCGACACAAAACGAATCAGGACAGATGCAATTTCCTAACTTACAGTAGACACAAGTCACCAGAACACAAATTTGGACCTGTACAAGACTGTATTTTGAAATGATGGGCATGCACCCATATTGGCAAGCTTGCTAAATTTACATACATTTACATAGGTATATTTATTCCTGCCTGCGAATGAACGATTCCTCTTCTCTGGGGGTTTTATGAAAGTCTTTCAACAGGTACAGGGAATCAGGGATATGGTTGCATTATTGAAGTGCCCTACAAACACGCATCACAGCAGCATCACAGATTGATGATAACTAACAGTGTAAGGCATTAACTTTTTAAGGAATAATCCACCCTCTAGACAGATTATTCCTTATATCTTAAAAAGTTAATGCTTCCTGATGCCTGCCTGGGGGCTATTAAACTTGTATTACCCAAGTTTATTTGATCCAGCTGGTTTGATGAGGTGATGATGAAACATCTTTGTCATGCTTTCCTCGCTGTGCTTGGCATTTCCTAATCCAGCTGTCATTTTAGGTAACGGTTAATGACACCGGTAGTGTTGAAGTCAGCCCTTCAGAGTCGTGCTGCCGTGCTGCCAATTGATAGAGACAGTAGTGAACTCACGTTATTTGGTGGGGCTTCAGGGTGCAGAAGACCATGATGCATGGTGAGAGGGCATCTAATCATGATTGTCACTGGAAGGGCAACCTAGAGGGCACTTCATCAAATTTTGCCATTGCAAGGGCACCCTAGAGGGCAATGCCGCGGTTCAGTGGACTTTTATGAGTGAGAAAAAGAGGGAAACCAACAGGGAGAAGGGGGATAGTTAAGGACGGGAAGTTGGTGGAATTCACTCCTCTGTGTGGCTGTTGGACTTTGTGTCATTCTGTGTGCGTACGTGTGTGTGTGTGTGTGGGCTCCGGAGAGCCAGCAGCCTGAGCTGCTGCAGGTACCAGGGAGGAAGAGTGATGACAGCAGTGAGCGGTGTCAACTTAATACCATTAGATGAATTATTCTCCCCATCAGTCAGTCTGGCACAGGACAGTGAGTATCATGGGTTTGACAAGGAACAATCCAGCCTCCCCTGCCTCGCCAAGCCCCTCACTGATGTTTCCCCAGTGCACGGAGCATAGGAGTAGAGATTTCATGCTGAAGATGTTTTTACTATAGATGAATATAAAGTGATTTAATATGAGCAAAAATACTTAGGATGCCCGCTCTTTATAAAAAATTTTATAGTCAGACATGTATGATGTGTAACTTGAGAAGCACACACAAGTGATCTCTCTGTCTACAATTTCATTTAGTGAACAGAGAGAATGTAAAAATTAACCAAAATGGAAACAACAGAAGAAATGAGAAAATTTCCTGAAAGGGCTCTGGGGGCTTCTTCAGGATTTTGTACATTATGATGAGTTTCTACAGAGATTTCAAACAAATGATATTAAATGTAGCACACCTAAAACAAACATTCTAAGTATTTAACTTATTCCCCTTCAATAACATATTTATGCAGATTTGATATTTAAAAATTCCATACTTTTTTCCGGACTTCTCCTAAAAAAAACTAAATATTTTCTAAGACGTACGGTTTGTATTTAGGTGTGTGTGTGTGTGTGTGTGTGTGTGTGTGTGTGTGTGTGCGTGTGTGGTTCATTGTTTAAACATGTTAACGAGCACCATGTGTTTGTTTAACGAGCTGTGGCCTGAGCCTCAAAGGTTACCATAGCAACTTGAGCCGGTTGCCAATGACAACGACTTCACTGCAGGTAGAGGCAGATTGAAATGTTGAGAAACAGCATTTTCCTGACTCTGCACTGGTCTCCTGTCTGAAAATAACATGGAGCATCATCGCAGTAAGGACTAAAACTTTGGTGAGATTTGGTGTTTCTAAAGTAAATATTTAGAACACACTGGCATATTTAAAGCAGAGGTCTGTTTTGCTTCTCTCTTAAAATCTTTATATTGGAGTCAATGAGTAGCAGAGACAGACCGCATTTAGAGGGCTGCTTTGAGCGATAACCTCATCTCATTCTAATTAAATGCTTCTCATAGAACTGGGAGATGCATCTGTGTTGCCAAGCAGGCTGCAAAAGGAGTCTGCTGTAGGCCAAAGACGCTTCACTGGTTTGATTCTCCTTGGCATCACTGTCTCCAACTTGATGTTTAATCAGAGGAAGCTTTTGACCCACTGGAAAGGTGTTGATGCTCCGATGACATTGATGAATTGCTTCCATGTGCTGTGACCTCAGGTGGTACATTCACACTTTCATAATTTAATCTTCCTCCCCCTTTTTTTTTTTTTTAAACCTGTATCTTTTTCCGGCAGGATGCAGAGGATGATTCCGGGTGACTCTAATCAATACAAAATCAGATTTGGAGCAAATTAGTTTCGCTGACATTTTTTTTTTTCCAGTCTTCACACCTTGTAGTGAGACTTCCATCCGCTGTCAGACACACATGCACTGACAAACCCTGCCCTGTATAAACAGGATTACAAATCATTTAAATGTCTGGTTGCATGAGACTGACCCAGGCATTACAGGAAACTATTACAGGCACTGAACGTGGTCAAGGCTAGTCCAAGGAGCCAATCACTCGCTGTTTTAGTGGCTATTAAGGTCAATGTCTGCAGACAGCTACATGAAAATCCTTGGGCTTATGTTTGTATTTTTATTATATAGGACATATGAAATAGGATGAGAGTAGATGTAATCAGCGTGCACATTCTGTGGCCTGCAGGCACAGGTCCCCTTGTGTTCACGCATGCATATGTCTCAGTGGCTGGATTTGCATCAGCGACTGACCAAGTCTGGGTCTGCAAATGATTTAATAGCAAATAAAAGCTCGGGAGAGGAATGTGAGCTTGCGCCGCAGCTTTTGCCAGCATCATGAAATATTCAGTTGAGTGCGCAGACACTGAAATGATTTTATCGTCACCTGATTCATTTGAGTCTCCCGGACATATGCTGATGGAGGGCTGTGAGTCGCGGTCCCCCACCCGAGACAGCGGGGAGGAATTTATGAATGAGATATCCCTAAAAATATGTTTCGCAAACATTGTTAAAAAACGGCTGATAAATGGTTTGTAAGAAGAACACTTACATATAATAACTTGTAATAATGGCTACTGGCTGAGCAAAAAAAAAAAAAAAACTTCCTATGAAATTCAGATTAGGAAATATAACCTATCGCATGGTCTATCGCAAGTCTGAATAAAAAAAAAAATAATGGATTCATAAAAGAAATAACCAAAAACATTTGTCCATTACAGTGTCCACAACCTATGGCTGAATCATTGAGCTGCTAATGCAACCAACGGAGCGGAGTGCACGCTCGCATGTTAAACAGGCCCACAATGTTGACTCTGTCCCGGCCCGCTCCTCACTGCTCCCAAACCCATTAACAACTCCCCATTTCTCCCCCACCTGTGCTTAAGCGACATTATTCAGCAGCGAAGATGTCGACCATCTGTGAGGCCACGAGAGCGGCGGGGGGGGGAGAGAGGAAAGAACACAAAAAGTCAGAGAAATATTATTGGAAATTGTTTGTCGACAGCAAACACTGCCACGTATAAAATTCTCCTGATTCAATCTGAGAGCCAACGATATTGGGTTGTGTGTTCATCGACCTATGAAGGGTGTTTTTTGTTTTCTTGTTTTTTTGTCTCCTAAATGTCAAACCATGAAAGAGCTTCCACTTCACCACCAAATATTTCCCTGTGTGCTGTAGAGTGAGTTTTATGATTGAATAACCTCAGGTTTTGGAACCATACACGTCCGACACTTTAACAGCATAAAATGTACAGCCCAACCTCCGTTTTTAATTGTATATCTCATTTTATATTGTGTAATGTTTTGCACTTTGTCCCCATGCTTTTAATGTTTGATGTAAATCACTTTGAATCGCCTCGTGCTAAAATGTGCAATATGAATAAATCTGCCTTGCCTTTTATTTTTTCGGGCCTAAATTTTATGATTCAAATTCCTCAGCTCATTAATTTCAGTATGTTGCTCACACAAATGAAACACACAAGCGGCACTAGACGAGAGCTGGGCATCAGCACATATGGCTGCAAACAACCCGACCCGGTCCCAGTGTATACAAAACAACTCCATTTAAAGTACTAAAAACACATCAAATCAATCAATTTTTTTGATTGAATTAAATACTAATTCAACCAAACTTGTCAACATTACATTTCATTACTGACAACTTCTTTTTTTTTGCTGCTAAATGCCACTAAATCTCTGCAGCTTTAAGCGGATGATTCACCCTGTCCTTGTTTGTCTCTCTTGAATGACATCAAGACACTCGCGCTCACACTGTTTCTAAGAGAAGTAATTAATGGCCTGTCCTTGGCTGCTGTTTGGGCTCCGTACCACACAGGTCGTCTCTGACCCCGTCTCTCTACAGGGGAGCGGCAAAGGGTGGGGGGAGAGGTCGCCGCTTCAAAGATGATACTCTGGGATACTGAAAATAGAACAGAAGCTACTGTATGTAAGCGAAGATGGGGGAAACAGCGCGGGACCATATGCTCTACCTTCTGGTCCCCGAAACAAGACGATCTAATTAAATCAAGTGCTAAGTTTTTTTTACACGAGCGCGGACAAAGCTTTTCCTGCTGAGGGAAGGTTCAAAGTCACATTGTTAGCTTTCCTCTCGCCACCAGATTTTTCACATCACTTGAGTGCCTCGGATTATTGCTTTAAGCAGAGGGTAACTCTTTTTGACTCACAAGGGTCTAAAAATCGTCGTTATTCATCATTTCGGCTGTCATTTTTCTGATGATATTTGACAAATCATTTTTCTCATGTTGGACCTAATCCATTCTATATTCCCTATCTTTCAGTCAAGTATATTAGAGTTTAGTCTGTGAATGTGTGTGTGTGTGTGTGTGTGTGTGTGTGTGTGTGTGTGTAGTCAAAATACAGACACTCAGATTGTTATAGAATAAAATAGCCCAGTGAAAACCCCATAAAACCAGTCATTTTTGAAACCATTGCCATTACAGCTTAAAATCACACATTCTATTTTTATAAGGCTAGATGCCCTTTTTTATTAGTATAGCTTTTACTATTTTCCAGCTGATTGAGCCATTTTCTCCTGTTTGCCCTGAAAAACAAATCATTTCCCAGCTTTCCTTCAGGGGCTTTGCCAGTAGCATTTCAACCACTATCTATTATGGAGTCCATGATATCAATGAAGCTGGAATACTCTAGTCGTATCATTTAAAGGGTTAACACTCAGGTTGTAATGAATTTTTGATAGTTGTGTAAAATATGTTGTTATTTTTTTTTAAATGAGACCTTTAAGTCCCTATGGGCAAATGGTTTGGGAAATTGTGCTATTTGTGTTAATGTGCCAAACTTTAATCTTTTTAATTTCTCACTTTACTTTTTTTTTTTTATTTTCAGGAGACATGAGATTTTTTTAACCCATGAGAATCTCACATCTTCTGACGAGCAGGATTTAACGAGATGTTTGAATCCCTAACCACGACCGCTGAGGGGGAACAAAGGAGATCAGTCGGACGGTTGCTTCCGTGCATGCTAATGAAATCTGCCGACACTTATTATTTGAACATTATTCTAAATATGAACCAAACTCATGTGTTATTTAACCACGTTCTCTCCTGGGGGAACATCACCGGCTGTGCACGGTTTATTTACACATCAAACATCTCCCTCGCTTCCCCGTCACTACTCTTCTTTTTTTGTCTTTTATTTTTCCTCCGAGTCGTTCCCATCTGCTCTTATCTATGTTTTTACCCCTTTTTTTTCCTTAAATATTTGTCAAATTATAATAATAACAAGCCTAAAATCAAACCAGTGCAACTCATTATGTTTGTGAGTGCGCCATCCGCCTACTTAAAGTTGAATGAATGCATGGCTGTGGAGTGTCACCATATGACAGCTGCAGTAATTAAACTTGATGTTGTTTGAGCTACGCAAAGTTTGTGTACTGATGAGCACATGGAGACAAATAAAGAGCATTCTGAAGGCTGTGGCAGCTCATTTTAAGACTCTGTACCCACACAGGTGCCACTCAGCTCATAGCGTGTTATGTGGGTGTGTGCAGACGGAGCTTCATTGACACGTGCCTGACTCCCCTGGTGGGTTTCAGGAGAAGCCGACTTCTTCTTTTTTTGATTATTTTAATAACAATGAACTGCTGTATGGAGCTTGAAGGGTTGTGTCTTCCCTGAACACCATAGCTTCCAGGTCTAAGTATCGTATAATAATTAAAATCACCATGTGGGTGGGCGCAGGCTTAAAGAAAGCTTACTATGCTTTTGAAGGCATATCCGTTATTTCTCAAAGGCTCCTCTGTGGTGAAAATACATTTCCTGGTACAAATGTCTCATTTACCATGAAACACATTGCTCACAGCCCCAGGCCACAACGAATGATCCCACTCTATATATGTTGATGCAGTATCATAGTATGTTTGTCTCAGTTAGGTAATAAAAAGACAACATTTCTAATTTTGATTGAACTATATAATAGGGAATATATACTTCTGCTACTTCTGCAGATGCTAATAAACACCATAAAGCACACTGAAAACATGGATCATCTGAAATCACTTAAATTTATTATGTCAAGTAGTTGCACAAAATCTAGAGTATTTATGTAACTGTAGATTTATATATATGATTTTAGGTTAAATGTAATTTTTTATACACTTGCAGAATAATTCCTTAGAGTTAAATTCACTTTAATTTTTTCCAAGGGATTTCTACTTAAATACTATAGGACAGAATTACTTGTACATTTCATTTTTGGTATACTGAAATGAATTATGTAGATTTAGTCGATACCATAGTGTAACTCCTACGTATTCAAATTAAATCCAACCTAATTAAAACTTTTATTTATTTTTCTGTATCTTAACCTTCAACAAATGTAACATTCAGACATTTTACTTGGATGGAAATTGAACTGTACATAGTTTTTCTAATTACTTTTAATTGATGTAAATTATCTTGCTTTAAGGAAGGGAAAAAAAAACAAAAGAAAGTATGATTCAAAAACATGTTAAAATATATTAAATGAACCATATGAAAAAATGTAACATTTAAAAGAATCCGATTTTTTTTTCAGTGTATGTTGACATTATCCTTTTTCTAATGGATGTAATATCATAATTCAGCGATTACCTGAATAACTAAAACATTCCCTAACCTTCTTCATGATTACTTTATATTAGCTACTGTACACTATACCGTACATGTAACTGTTTTCGAATACTCCTAGTATATGTTTAAATATTCCATATAGCATGTTGCCTGACGCCACAGGTCATGTTTAGGGTTCTTCTGTAGGTTAATGATTGACAAGCAGGATTTTACAGCAGATTGTCTCAGGTTCAGCATTCACAATGACTTGGACTGACAGTGCAATAAATTTGACTGATCGTTACTGCTTATGTGTGGTGTAATATACGTCAGCTGATGATTAAGGGCCTGCTTTGACTACTCCGCTGTCACACTTTAAATGGCACTGCGCCTTAAAGGTTTGTGCTGGTTCTCCCCTTCACTGATAAAAAAAAATGTCAGAGAAACAAGTTTTATTAGGGATGGATCATTTTATAAATCTCGTGTATGGAATTATGATCTGTTTTCGAACGTGCATCGTCATTTTTTTCATGTGCCAAATTACCATGGCAACCGGAGAGGATGGCTACCTGCTGTACCATAAACTGCCATTATTTGTATTGGCCAATGAATGGAGACAAAAGCGTACTGAATGCATTTCTTAAAATGTAAATGTAAAAAAATTATGCTTATGATCACTTTAATAGGTTTTTATACTACAAGGCCCAAACACAGCAGTGATATTGGAGGAGTGTGTGTGTGTAGCGCTTCATTGGCCAGCCCCTAATCACAATGGAAAAGCGTCATCTCAAAGTACGGTGTAGCCACTCCTCACTCTCAAAGTCGATTAGAGCAGAAAAGCCTGTGATTAATATCCCAAAAAATGACAGTCGCCGTGTTGCAACATTATCTCATCGTCTCCCTGCCATCTGATTCATATGTAAGTGGGTCAGTGGTGCAGGGGGGCTGGCTGTGAACGGGCTCTGTTGCTGCAGAACCACAGGCTCAGAGCAATTACACACAAACACAGGGGCTTCATCCCAAATTTGCCTTTTTAACGTCTGGTGCTTGACCCTTTCGGCTCGCCCCTAATCAGCCCAGACCACACATTAAACGCCCTCTTTAACGTTCAATAATCACATTTTCAGTTTAAACAAAGCATATCGAACGCTATCATCCATTAAGCAGCTTTTTAGCAGCCTGTGCTGTAGATTTTTCTAACCATGGAATTCTGGACCTGGAATTTGAAGGCCCATTGATAATTCTACTATTAATAAACAATACAGGATTGCACAGTGGAATGTAGTTACACACACGTAACAAATATTACCATATTTTAAATTAGAATAGAACGCTGTTGGTGCTGTGGCTGTTTGCTTTCTAAAGCCCGCTGCTATGTTTATTATAATAACTATCCAGACGTCTCAGGTCGTCTGGCGCAGGTCTGCTTCCTGTCCCCAGAGTCAAAACTAAACCTGGAGCAGCAGCGTTTAGTTTTCATGCTCCACATATCAGGAACAAACTCCCAGAAAACTGCAGGTCTGCTGCAAACTCGTGCTCCTTATAAATCAAGGCCAAAGACATCTCTGCTGCCTAATTTGTTCATTCTAATGAATAATAATTTCTTACCCTGCACTAGTAGTCTTGCAGTGGTAATTTATATTTAGGCTTATTCTTATTTCCCTTCTCCTAATTCATTAATGACTGTTTTTAATTGTATTTAAATGACCTTTTATAATGTGTTTCATTTGCACCGTTTCCTGAATGCCCCTAATGTTTTATGTACACCAATTTGAATTACCTTGTTGTTGAAATATTCTATACAAATAAAGTCCACCGGGCCTTAGGGATATTGCAACTTGAAATAAAGCCCAGGTAAACTGTACCTTATGAGACTTTTAATGAGATCTTAAAACAAGAATGGAAAAAAAAACTGCCATGCTTGATGTACAGGTCACTTTGGTTATTGCACACCTCATATCCCACTGGCAAACCTAAATGTATATTTCTGGCTGTGCAACCGCTCTGAATGGTGGAACTCTTATGGAAAGCAGTTTTAACATTTAATGGAACTCCCTTCCTATCTGTAGTTACCCACAATCACATCCCTCCCAGTCATAAACGTATTCTCACTCGTAAGAATGGTAATTACAGATGTCCGCAATCACATTCCTACACGTAGAGGTTTTATCACAAGATATCAACAACTTTGATTGCAGTCAAACTAAATTTTAAGATATCTTTAAATCCTAAAGAGTATAAGTGGCTGTTTTAACATTTAATAGCTGGACGGGATATTTATAGTTATCTGGAAAGGGGAGATTTTCCTCATAAGAACTCAATTGCAGATATCCACGATGCTCATTTCTGGGGATCCGAAATGTAATTGTGCATATGTGAGACTGAAAGCCCATTACAGATGGAAATGAATGGAAAAAGCGATGTCAATACTCCCAGGATGAACGCCGCTGAGGATATCTGAGTAAGACAATTGAGAATGGGAAGACTCTAATTGTAGAGGTCTGAATTGTTCTTTTTGACGAGGCTGAATTGAATTACAGACATCTATAATACATATCCACTCCAGCCAATATTAAACGTTAAATAAACCCTTCGTCGTTACTATAAATTTACAACAGTGCTGCTTTGTCCTATGCAGATGTGTCTGCCCCACGGTGACCCCTGATCGGAGGGAGTTGCTGCGTGGGTTTATTCCTACCTGCCCGACTAATCCTCCCCGACCCGTTTTGATGCCCCGCTTAACACGGCTGCCACCGTAAGTGGTTCTGTGCTTGCATGAGAAATTAGCTCTCCCCTCCGCTTCCTGCTTTCTGCTCACCCGCGGTGCTGCCTCAGCGCTATCCGTGCATTCTGATCATCCCAAATCCATCACGTAAACACCGCATTAAATATTGACCACGGTATCATGCACAACAACTCTTTTTTTTCTGATATATATATATATTTATTTATTTTTTTGCACCGTGGAAGGTTTTCTCCTAATGAGAATCCCTAACTGCTGGGATTCGTCATTCCTCACCGATTTGATCAAAAAGCCTGCAGATTGCACATTATTGAAATCAGTGGTGCATGTGGGGGGGCTTAAAAGGACATTTTTTTTAATGATCACTGAGGAACACACAGACATATTCAGTGGAAGAGTTACCATACATATATTTATTCGCCGTCTTTTTAAATATACTGCGGCAAACGTGGTAGAAGCGAATGCATCAGCTCAAACGCCAGGAAGATTCTTTTCAGCCATCTTTGTTGGGGCCATGGTGACCTGTGTCCGATCACCAGATGCAGCCCGGAATCTTCTGCTTTCTTGTGGTGCATCTGGGGAGTGAGACACTGTTAAGACAAACACTGTTGCACAAATCACCTGTTAAAGCATCATTCAATCATTCATGAGCATTTGAATACTTAACATCATTCCCTCCAACACACACACACACACAGCTCAGAGGTTATAAAACTGGATGTAGGCGAACACATTCTAAAATGCTTCATCTCGAATGATTTCCACCTTATATTTTTTTTTTTCCCGTGTGCACGTAAAGAGGGGGCCTCTTACACTTACACTATGGTATCATTTAACATTTATTTTTTTTATTTTAAATAATACAATAAATATACTACACACGAACATTGGCTTTGGTAGAGTTACAAGTTCATCATTTCTCTCTCCACTTCACAATTGGGGACATGACCCTTTTCTTTTTCTTTTCTTTTTATTCATCTGTGGGAAAAAAGGAAAAAAAAAAAAGGAAAAAAAAAAAGAAAAGAAGGGATGTGTCCCGGATGAATAAAACGTGGACTGGAGATCATGTCACTCTACAAATTCATAACAACAAGAGAAAAAAACTTTACAATTTCATGCATACAGATAGGTTTTAATGCTTCAAAAGACATACAAGAGTGGATGGCCACAGTAAACTTGAATTTATTGACATAAAAACCAATATATCTTCTATCCTCTTATCCTTACACAGGTTTTGACAAGACTGTGAAACAAACAAACAGACAGACGAACGGAAAATCTACAAAAAAAAAAAAATAACAATAAAACAAAACAAAACAAAAAAAAACAGTGGCATCACCACTGCCGGTTCTGGAAATTTACAAAAATTTGTTTGTCCTTTTTTTTTTTGTTCTTTTTAAATTGAGAGCATAGTGTTAAATTTGGGTGTATTGCTTCACAATGAAAAAAAATAAAGCCAACGATCTACAAGCATGTTGAGTAACAGAAATGGTTCAAGTCACATATTTGAAGATTTAAAAAAAAAAAAAAAAAAAAAACAAGGAAACAGAACAAACCTACTTATGAAGGGCTGTAAAGATTCTGTGGTAGATACTAGTGGTCATAAGCATAGAGAGTGCATAGTTTGAACAAAGAGCATAATTACAAATAAGGGCAAAAATAGTAGACTGAGAAGCGACTTTTGTTTTTTGTTTCTTTTAATGCTGCAGCAAACTCTTTCTTCTGGCTACCTTGGTGAGCTTCCTGTACTCTGACTAAATCACGATCAAATACTTCTCAAGTTGTTTCCCCATGCATGAACAGATGTCAAGCCACCGTGACACTTAAAGCTAAACACATATGTGAACACCTTTGGCGGAAAGGTTTTAGAAAAGGGTTTCATACACCGAGCTAATTCCTGCACTTTGGACAGTCACGACATATTTCCGCTTCTCATCTTCCATCAGTTTTGATGTGATCATCCAACAACGAGCACCAACCGAACCGAATGAAACAAAAAGAAGAAAATAATGCAGCATCTTAGAGCAATGATATGCAAAAAAAAGCCAACAGCACCACCTTAACTTGTTCTCTTGTCATTCCAACATTTGGTACATGTGTAGGGGAGGCAGGGGCGTTTTCTTATCTGCATGGTCCGCTGAAGCCGCAAGATAACATAAGGCGTCATGCTGCACGGATGGGTGAGTGGGGATGTGGAGGAATGGCATGCAAACACCACCGCTGAACATGAGAAACATTCCAAAAAGGACTAAAAAATGGATGTGGTAAAGATCCACCCGCGTCAGGCGTTGGGGTGGCTAGGAGACGGGAGGTGATATTCGGGGATACTCTCACCACAAATTTTCCTTTCATTCAAACAAACACAAACTAGAAAAAAAAATACATAGCACCACAGAAGAGAGAAAATAGCACCTAGGTTTTTTTGATTTCTTCGTGTTCTCGTTAAAATGTGACGTCATCTCCCATTGCATAGTCGGCGGACAGTTGAGCAAAAAAAAAAAAAAAAGGAAAAAAAAGAAGCCGTTTTATTAAGTTAATGAAATTTGCCACCAAAAAAAAAGAAAAAAAGAAGGCAATCTGTTCGGAGGGCACAAGAGAAGGAATGTATTCTCTTTTTTCTCTTTTGTTTGTTATGCAAATCAACTGTCACATAATATCACAGAGCTTGTTTTCGTCTTTTATTTCCATTCTGTTCTTTAAATTACAACAAGGTGTGCTCCACAACTGCAACAAGACAGGACTTTCCTGATTGTTTTTTTTTTCTCTTCTCCTTTTCTTTTTTGCTTGTTTCTTTTTTGCTCAATTTACAAGTCGATTTTTACTCGCGTTCCCATAAAAAAAAAAAAAAAAAAAGATTTCTACAATTTAGATGTTATCCCTGTATCCATCGTCTCCTACCTCACAATTAGTAAAGTCACATGCACGTTTTGAAGCCAGAAGCAATAAACATTACCAGGAAAAATATACAGAATGTACTTACAAACATAAAAATTATTTATATATATTTATATATAAGATCCATTCCAAGAGAATGGGGAGACAATTATGCACAAACGGATGCTCCTGTAGTGAATGAGCAAACAAAAGACAAGTGAAAAAAAAAAAGGCCACGAAGATGAGGGAAAACATGAGAATCAGAACTAAAGAAAGAAAAAGAGCCGAATCGGATGGAGTCCATGGCAAACGGCTGCAGCTCTCAGGGCTGCCTTCTTAGTTTGGTACCGAAAACATTACAAACAAAATCTAAATCAGGCGTGATGACATGGGGCTAGAGTCTGTACTGTATGTGTGCGTGTGCGGGCGTGTGTTTGAGTGTGTGTGTGTGTGTGTGTGTGTGTGTAGGAGGCAGGATCTGACATCCAGTTTCAAAACTTGCATGTGATGGAGAAGGCACACTGAGGTTTCAAGGTTGCTCTTATTTCATTTTTTCCTCTATTCCTATAGAATTTCACTGTATTCTCAACTTGATTTCATTTTGCTCATACTTGTTGCTTTATGGAAAAAAAAAACATTTACTTTATTTTTTTTTACAAATAGAATTGTCCTATTCTTTTTCAATTGTTTTTTTTTCTGAGAAAACAAAAAAAATATGCTTTTTTTTCTCCATTTGCTCAGTAAACAGTCTTAGCCGATGAAGCAGACGGGGCCCACTTCGAATCCGAACTTCTGCGTGGAGCCGCCAAAGTCGTTGAACATGATGTCCACGAATGGCACCTGCTCCACCTTTGGCGTGTTGATCTCAAGTACTGTCTTTTCATAGCCCTTTTTCAACTGTTGGAGAGAGAAGCCACAGGAGGAGGCAGAGTTATTGTGTGTGGGGAAACAAAATACAGGTGATACAAAGTAACCAGGAACTATAAGTATAACTACAACTACAGAAAGTACTATATCCTGAAGTACTGTGATGTAATGTTTAAGGATGCTTTACAAAGTGCTTAGGAACCATTTAAAGGGTATTATAACACCACCCTGTTAAAATAATGGCCTAAGTCGTTTTTTCAAGTTTTTGGTAAAAACACAAAAAACGTGATCTATTATTATATATTATCATATTTATTAGCCATTCTATCAAAAAGGTCTTGACAGTGGATGACTATGTGGACAAACATAGAACGTTGTGTGTAATTAAAGAATAAAGGGACTTTAGGAACTTTTCTAGTGTGACTTTAGGCAACTTTGAACCTGGAATAAAGTGTACTTTCATTCCATAGTAAAAACTTAACAATTAAATTACCAGGAGTTAAATTAAATTAGTGTCAGTTAAATCAAACTGGTTCAGGAAGCATTTTTTTTTCATCACTTATCTAGGTTTTCACTAAACTCACTATCTGGGGTATATACTGTTTTTTTGTTATTTTTTTTACATTTAATCAAATTTTGATGTAATATTTTTTTTCCAATATGCAAAATTAGACATGCTGCCATATGCCAACAATATGCAGATATGGAAAACTACAACCAGCATTAAAACATCCTAAGACTATGTGTACAACATTTTCTCATACTGCATACTTTACTATATCTATTATTTAGGCCATTTTAGGTTATAATAACATTCCAATACAAGTTGCACCATGTCTAAGTTTTTCATACAATAGAGGGTTAATAATGGTTACTCTAAAACATCACACACATCATTTACACAGATGCCCACACACTCACACACACTCCCCGTGACTTACCGCGCAGCCGTCGACGACGGCGCGGATGTAGGGGTTGTTATCGTAAGACATCTCCTCGTCGTTGGAGCCCAGGAAGCGGATGGCCTTGTCGTAGTTGTCCTGGTCCAGGTCGTGCCAGGCCACCGACTGGTAGCAGTTGTACGTCATGTTCTGCCGGGCGGCGGCGCTCAGCAGGCGCAGGAAGGTCATCTGCACCACGCCGATGGGGTTCCCCTCCGCGTCCACGTAGGACAGCTGAAGAAAAAGAACACAGGTGGGAGGGTTGAACATCAGCGGCAAAAAGGACCGTGTAAAAGAACGAGCTGAACCGAGAGGAGGAATATCCTGAAGATCCTCAAAAAAAAAAAAGATTTACTGAACACAGACGTGTCTATATAATTTGGCTCTTGGGAGTCTTGTGATTCAATTTATGACTAGTTGTGTTTCTCTTTTACTGCTGGATTGAGTTTCTGTGGCCTATTAACAACGGTATTAGAAGACGGAGTGCTACATCTCTCAGGCATGCGGATGCACTGCAACAGTATGAGGTAGCAGCAGCAATACTAAAAAATACAAACTTTTACATGATACACTTTATGTTTTCCTCAGTTCCATTAATTCCCCGTAAAGTTGTAGTTCTTTAAATTTTATAAAAAAAAAAAAAAAAAAAACATACAGTTAGAGAAAGTAAAAGGCACATTAAGTGGGGACTATTTTCAGCTGTGGATTGCTAAACATTTTGTATTTAAAATAAACTATGCTCAATGAATTCAACTTTTTTTTAGTAATTTCTGAACAATAAAGCTCTCTATTAGGAGCTATAAACAGGATATGTGGAAGTAGTTGGTTCTATTCATTGTTGCTTTTGTCCTTCTCATTGGATTTGTAGATTATAAAAAAGAAGAAAAAAAAACAGTGATTATTCTAAGACATTAAGTAACATGCAAATATGTGTGAATGTCTCCGGGGGGAAAAAAGGGAAAAGACTTCCTAGGCACTGGATGAAGTAATGATACTGTATAGAAGGGCTTAATGCCTGGAAGCTGCACTGATGTGCAAGGCTTAATATGGACAAATTTGCCTTCAAAGCACAAAAAATAAGCATTACTAAACACCTAATTTAAATCTCGAGTATGCAATTATGTCAAATATACAGTAGAACCAATAGGAGCAAATTGTGCTAAAACCCTGAAAATGTAATTTGTTTAATAGGGATTGTGTTGCAGTAATAATATGTTAATCAAGTGATCATTAACTTTAGATTTGGCTTCATGAGCTCACGTTGCAAAAAACAGAGGAGTTCATCCCATTAGGATGATATGAGCGCTTGTTTTAACCCTGACTAAGATAAGATAGCAGGTTTTTCCGACTATCTGCATACCAACCATCAGGAATCCATTAGATCCGCACGGTCACGTCGTCTCTCAGACAAACAGGACTTACTGAGAACAGAGTGCATGCAGCCATCCATGCCATGCAGCCAGAGCAGCAAACCATCTGCTGTGAGTCTGGATGCGTCCTGTCTTGACTTGTGCTTGCGCATAAGCGCGCACACAGACATGCACACACATACGCACACACACACGCATGCAAACCCAGAGTACTGACACTCAAACTTGACATTAACAGAGGGAGCTAATCATCTTCATCTGTTTGTGCAACAGTTTAGTGCCAGTGACTGATTTAATTAGCTAATTAATCAGACAATATAAACAGCGGAGACACCATTCAGCAATTTATTGTCTGTATATGTGCTGCAAATTGTTCCAGGATTGCCAAAATGTACATCAGGAAGTGTGAGATTAATTATGTGGTCTTAAACATTATTATTTAGATACATTATGTTCATGAATTGATCATGCGTGTCTCCTTCACTTGTCAGGTAACGTTAACTTGCTGCAGGGACAAATTAATTCACTGTTAATATCTCCTACTTTAGTTCCTCTGTTTTGCAGTGTGAGTGTCGGCACCGCGGCTTTCAAAGAATTTAAAAACGCCACCGTTGTGATGATTTCATCCTCAGAGTGGTGGGGCGGTCCTCATCATGTCATCATGCTTACGTCATTCGCCCCGCCCCCGAGCAGTGTGTGTGTGGCTCCAGCCCCGACATCACCAGAGAAACATTACCTCTTTATTATCACAGCCGCAAGTCAGCAGTGACCGAGTACCCAGAAGCCCCTGGGTGGTGACTGAGTGCCTGACCTATTTGACTCAGAGCTGCTCCGCCGGAGTTAAGTAGTGTTTAAGGGAGACACCGGGAGCATGAATGTAGCTGCAGCAGAGAGGAAATGACACTTATCCCCCCCCCCCCCGCTTGTGGAGGATAGATGACCCACTGAGGCAGGAACTTGTTGAGATCTTAAAAAAAAAAAAAAATCTAACGTGTAAGGAGGAAAAGTGTTAAATGATTTATTCACTCTCCGGGGGTTTTGTCCACACTATTAAATCTATCTGTGGATGCTTCTTGAGTCAAGGGGGAGTCGAGGCACGCAGTCACTCTCCGGCGATGCTCTCTTAATGCAACAGAGGTGGATATACAGTCAGGAATTTCTTCCCTGGAGCGGCACTATATTATTTCCCTCCATTACGTTTGAAACATATCGCTTCATCACAGTCAAATCTTGTCTGTATCATCCAAGAACCTCTACTTCATTTCCTTGTAAGAGCATCCCCCCCCTTTTTTTGTTGTCTAACCGAGTGCAGCTCGTGCTGAATCATGCACCCCCAAAAAAAAGACAAAAATCAATACAACCAACAAGCATAGTGCCATAGTGCAGTATGTACATACTTTTAGTGCAGTACCAGAACCATGCAGAGCCTTAGGCACACGGAGCCCACGGCCTCAGACCAGGACTCTGGCGCCGCAGGCGGGGGCCACTTACCAGGGAACCTCTCTTGTAGTGACTATACCATGTGCCTGGCGAGTCTTTGGGCCATTTTGCCATTTTGCTCTGCAAAATATGAGAGGCGTTCAGGGGAGGGAAAGGGACTTGGCAAAGTCGGGACTCTGGCTTACCAGTTTACCACGTTTGAATTCACTGAACCAGGAGCCGGGATTCTCCTTTACCCAGGATGTGAGCCTGGCCTGGCGGGGGGAGGAAGAGGAAGGGGGGGGAAAAACAGCAGCGTTAAAGGAGGAGAGACCGATCAAAAAAATCACCCCGCTCCCCACCCCCTCCCATCTTCCTCCTCCTGTGCATCCTCTCGTGGACCTGAAACAGTGAGATCAATCACGCCAACCAGAACCAGAGCGGGAGATTATAGCAAGCCATTACGCCATTATGTACAGTACACACCTTATCAGTTAATTGCTGCTGAAAAATTCATGAGTACACAGTGATTAATTGAGAAATGATCGCCTCTGAGGAGCTCCTCCACCTGGGCCTCCGTGCTGCGCGGTGTTAGCGCCGTGCCGGCTGCGCCGCGCTAACTTTGTTATGCCATTAAAGAGCCGCGAATTGGCCGGCGGGGCACGGCGTTAATGGGTCTCGGCCGTGGCAGTGATGAATTTCTCTATAATTAGATAGCAGGGTTTGATATGGGACTGTCATCAATAGCTTAATGCGTTAATGACTGATGGGCCGGAGATGGGTTATCGCTGCGAGACGGCGTACATCAGCCCCACGCTGCCTTGAAGGTGACCTCCGCCTGTTTTCGCTGGAGAGGACTGGAGCAGAGGAGGGAATAAATCCTTGTAGTGATGCTGGAGGAATGATACGTTTTACAGGAGTCATCATTTTCATTGAAAAGGTGATTTTTGTGCATTTCCCTACCAAACAAAGATGTTGTCTTACATGTGTAGAATGTGACGTGTAACCCAGGACTTTTGAATATTTAATGTAAAATTGCATTTCGAGGCAGGTTTCTCCTTCAACATATGTGGCCAAATTTAAATTTTGATATAAACTGAACAATTGTTCATTCCTACTCCCTGTGACTTTCGCTTTTCACCAGAATCCATGAATAGCATGTCATGTTGTTTGTGAGTGTGATTCCTTACATACATGGACAGTATAACTATGTGCTCCTATAATAACCGCGTCAATCCGGAGGGATTCCGGTCACAAACACTGACAGCGCCGGGCTTTTCTATTCACCCGCTGACACAAATGAGAGCAGCCCATCACCAGTGTGCTAAAAAAAAAAGGCCTGCTTCATTATTCCGAGCTTAAGCAAACCCCTCTGAGGCCTGGTGAGTGGGATCATTAAAATGGCTGCAGCACCACGCTATTGCACAACTTGTCAAAAACAGTGTTCCCGATGTTCAACCACTCCGCTGCGCTCCTCTCAGCAGCTACACACTCATGCGTGAGGCATGCAAAAAAAAATCTCCTCAATGTGTCACCTGCCAAAGGCCTGGAAATGTGATGAAGTCCATAACGGTGTCTCATCTAAAACATGGCGCTGGAAAAAAAGTCAGAACTAAACCGTGAGATGCTGCGCGTTTGCAAAATAACTTTTTTGTCAGGTCTCGCGGGGGAAGAGCAGGCAGGCGGCGCTGGTGAGTCATCCCCCGCATCTTCTTTGTTAACAATACACCAGGTAATCTTGTGGAAGCTAATTACATGGATACATGAGTAGCAGCAATGGAGTTACTGTTGCAAACGGTGCTGCCTTGTGAAGTTCTGCTTATTTATAGTAGCAGCAGCTTCGTCCCAGACATGAGTGGGGGAGAAAAAAAGACAATCGGAGTATTCAGCTGATCTTAACTGTCAATCCAATCATGAGCTGTAAGGAAAATAGTCATTTTGAAGTTCAACCTAACTGTCCTGGTGTCTGTGTGCGTGTGTTTTCATGCGATTCAGCCACACTCACCCCTTCCGACTTCTTATCGGGGAAGATGCAGCTCTCCCCACCGGACGTGAAGTTGCAGTAAACCTTGAAGGAGTCCCGAGAGCAGCCCTGGTTCGGATCAATCCAGTACTCACCTGGTGAAGTGAAGAGGGTGGGGAGAAAAAAAAACAGAGAAGGGGTAATTACAGTTTGGCACGTATGATTCAAAGCCTCTGATAGAAACACTTTGGGTCAAGGCCTGTGCTCATGCATCTTGCATGTCTGCGCTCTAAGTGACTTTACGCCTCTTGTGAATCGGGGGTCTACAGGAAGAAAGACGCCCACCTGCCATTTGACATTAACTAGCTCAAGGGAAACGCTGCATACACACTGCAATTGTGGTAATCTTTTGGTAAACTCAGCGTTGAACATCCATCTTCAAATACTGATCCTGTTGTTTGATAATATAAAACATTATCCACTGCCTATAAGTTATGCAGCGATGGCAGATTCGCTGCTGAAAGATTCAAAATGCAGAATGTAGTTTGTAAAACTTGGTTCCCTAAAGCTTTCTAGGAACATATTTTTTTTAACAAGCAGGAATACCTACGTACGTTCATTAGATGTTAAAAAAGAATGTTTTATCAGATGTAAAAAAAACTTTTTGTTCCCAGTATATTGAACATTTCATTAAGGTTACTTTTACATTTCCCCATGTCTTTCCCTAGATAATAAAAAAAGCAGATTTTTTTTGTAAAACTGACATTATTTGTTTGTTCTTAAAACATTTGCATGACATTATTAGAATATTGAGCAAACATTGACCTACTGAAAATTCTATTCCTTCACATGGTTAATAGCATGTGAACCACCAAATAGAAACCTAGAAGGAACGTTCCTGGAACATTATGTGTTAACTGGGTTATGAGTGTTTACTAACTCTATATACTGTAAAGTGAATGTGTCCAACAGAGGAAAACACACACACCCATTATCAATAAAGCAGTCAATAACATGCCATCACAAACATTAGCCCTATGAATACTCTCTGACATTCTAGCCCCCGTGTGTTCATGCTCAAACCCCCTATTTACTGTACCTGACCTTGGCTTTTCAATACATTTTGAGGGTGTGTGTGTGTTATGTACAGTGTTTGTGTGCCAGCAGCCTTGAAACATTTGCATAGCAGATTAAAACCATGAATGGCTGCATTGTCTGTTATTATGACATTTATTGCAAGCTGCTTGGGGACACCCGTCATTTCAGTGTAGAAATTAAAAAAGTGTTGGCGAGCAAGGATTAGAAAATAGACCACAGAGAGTAGACCTCATGCCAGGAGGCGACACCAACCGTCGGGGAAGTCGGGGTGGCAGAGCTGCAGGTCCTTGCAGGTGCGAGCGGGGTTGGCCTGCGTGCCCAGAGGGTGCTTCATCTGCTCGATCTCCAGCTTCAGGGAGTTGAGCGAGCCGAAGATTTCCTCCATGCCGTCGTCGTAGTCCTTGTAGTTTGCGTCCACGGCGGCGTCGTCCATCATCTGGCTGGCGTCGATGTTCCTGCGCGTTCTGCCCTTCATGGAGCTCTGCATGGGGAGCGGGTGGATGACGTCTCCCGGAGGGCCCTGATGGGGGGCGGCAAGAAAAAGACAAGAGGATTATCGAGGGTTTGTTTAAAATGATGAGATAATGACACACATGGGGGAAAATATACAAAAAATTTACTTACAGGGGGGCCTTGTGGTCCTGGTACACCAGTCTCTCCCTTTGGTCCAGTTTGACCCTGAGCAGGAAAGATTAAACACATGCTTGTTATTTGTTCCTATTTCCTATAATTTGTATTGTTTCTGAGGAAGCGTTATCACTTACCGATGATCCTTTAGCTCCTTTGGGACCAGGAGGACCCTGAGAGATGATGACGTGATCAGTATCAGCTCAAACATTACTGCAAATACATAATGCAGTGCAACTCGTATTAAGTGATAATCTTACAGGTAATCCAGGAGGGCCGAGGGGACCAAGAGGACCAGATGGACCAGCGATACCCTAGAAAGAAAAAAAAAAGAGAGAATCTGTAAATCAATACCTGTTGTTTATGGAAAGTGCAGCTCCCTTATGCTAGAGCATTGATCTGTGGGTAGGATACCAACAGTGGAGACTACATTTTGACCACAGATGAAGAATATCATCAATAGCCTGGATTGGAAGTGCTTGTCCACACTACTTACAGTTTATTTAGGTATACAGAATTAAAGAAAACACACTGGTGAGCATGTCCAGACCTTTTTTTTTCTTTTTTCCTGATGACTGTAGCGCACGTTCGTCTACTTACTGTGTCTCCTTTGGGACCGTGCGTCCCTGCAGGGCCGGGAAGACCTCTGTCACCCTTCTCTCCCTGCTCACCTGGGGGTCCGATGAGACCGATAAGACCTGGGTGGCCCTGGGGGCAGAGAACAACACACACACGCACACACACACACACACGCACACACACACACACGCACACACACCATCAATATAACAGTCGATAATTTGCCATCACAAACATTACCCCTATAATATATCTATGTGACACTCCCTGTGATCATTAAGGTAATGATTTGACAGCTGGACACAATCAACAGAATCATCTGTTAAACAGGTCCATTAGTCTTTGTTACAGTATTTATACTCCACATCAAAACACACGGTCGAGCAGATGCCGGAGTGACTCACCTTTTCTCCTTTGATGCCAGAGTCTCCCTTCATGCCGGGTAAACCTGGAGGGCCCTGAGAGAGGGAGGAGATAAGATAAGAGTTCAATGAGGAGCCACATCACAAATGATCTGAGATGCCTTGATTTAAAAAGTCAGGAGTCACTCCCGCTCACCATAGGTCCAGGAGGACCATCTGCGCCTGGACCACCGGGTAGACCTTGCTCTCCCTGTGCAGGAAAAAAACAATTACTCACAACAAGAGGCACACATTTCTATAAATAGCTCCTTTACACCATGTAGTTATTTGAAAACCATTTATGCTCTAGCTGCAAATGTCTTGTTTTTCAATGCAACATCTACAGAGGTGTATAGAGCAGGCATCACCCCAGAGTTCTAATGGTACATTGTGTTTGATAACTGCATTAGAAGATAATGGATGATTAGAATTATTGTGCAATTCCATTAGCAGAGCTGAAAACAGTTTAGCTGCTTAGATGGAGCATTCTTTGTTGAAAGCAAAGTTTGAAGGAACAAAATTTAAAAAATCATTATTCCTAACATTGTTTTTACCATTAACAGTATTTCTAACATTGTCAATTTTTTGACCATATTTTCTATTCATTTTGCAACTCAGCTAATAAATGAAAGTGTGACCTTTCATGGAAAACACACCTTTTGAGCTAGTGTATATTCAATATTACAAAATGCTAAAAGACTTTACTTACAACTGGGCCAGGGATGCCCCTGAGGCCTTCAGAACCGGGTTTGCCAGGTGATCCTTGAGGACCAACAGGGCCTGTCTTTCCTTGGGGACCCTCCAAACCAGACTCTCCCTGTCAAGAACAAAAACGGAAGTGTTTGATCCTTTATCGTCTCCTTGACGTTGTCAGTAAAGGAAGAAAAGTGTGAAGATTGTTTGCTGATACCTTGGCTCCCTTCTCTCCTTGTCTTCCCTCCGGTCCTGGTGCTCCATGGGGGCCCTGCAGGAAGCAAAAAAGAAGGAAAAAAAAGAAAAAAAGATGGCAGAGATCAATTTTGTGCAGTACAAACCAAGAACATTTGAGCTTTTTCTTTTTGTATTTATCACTTTTCAAGGACGATAAGAAGTGAGCACTTACTCTCTTTCCTGGTGGTCCAGAGGGACCAGACTCTCCAGTGGGACCAGGGGAACCCTAGTTGAAAAATTCATGAAGGGAAAATGAACACATTTGCAATTGAAATGACAAACATCCATAATGAACAACACACAGAGCTGTGGAAAAAGGAAAAGAGATCAACACTTACAGCCTGACCAGCCTCTCCGTCGTCTCCCTTGTCACCAGGTGGGCCGTCTAACCCCTGTGAGAAGTCAACAAGACTTTAGTTGTTTTTCACTGCATCAAAACTCCAAAAAATTGGGAAGAATACAGTTGGCCCAAAGCGTGGCTGATGAGCCGTGTCATACGTACAGCTGGACCGGGCTCTCCAGGGGGACCAGGATCACCGGGGAAACCGCTTGGACCCTGAAAATCAACAAAAGCTGCTTTGTTTTCTTTTTTTTTTGGATGATACATTTAGTTTCAGGTCCCTGTTGTTTGTAGGAATAAATCATTAAGACCGTGAGAAAAGCCAAACACGGAGAGGAACTTACCGGGCTGCCTTTAGGACCGTCATCTCCGGGGGGACCCTTGGGGCCGGCAGGTCCAGCTGCGCCAGCAGGACCGGCCTCTCCCTTCTCACCTCGCTCTCCTCTTGGACCCTGGGATTATAGGCAGTGTGTTAGCAGGGATGTTACATGAGCAGACAGAAATCTCATCTCATCTAACTTATATATTATTTATTGGTTCTCATTCATGTGAAAATGGGGGGAAAAAAGAGCATCAGTTAACTCACTGGTGGACCAACTTCTCCCTGAAGACCTGGCTCTCCTGTTTCTCCAGCATCGCCCTGATAAGAGAGAAAGAGACGGAACGAGGAGGGAGGGGGGAGGGTGTTTAGGGGTGAGAGAGAGACACATACATTATCAGAAAGGTGATTTGTTGATCCAACAGGGCCTAAAAATCCCATCAGTTACAGCAGCACCTCTCCGTCCCGACGCCCTTGTCACCCGAGCGGGGCTCGAAAGAGATGACACCAGAGATTTCAATCCATCAAGAGCAAGCAGATTAGGTGCCTGGAGCACGCAGGGCGCTGACCTCACTGCTTTCCCCGGACCCTGCCCATATATCTTCTCCTCTTCCTCCTCCTGCCTTAATGGACAGTCGCCCCGTTGACTCACCTATACGTCGGACGCTGTCGTTACTCACTGTCACATAAGGGGATTGTCCCTCGCTGCTGCTGTTTTTTACCGCACGCGCGGGCCGGCCCCACCTGTTTTTGGGGGAGCGAGCGTCAGCCCCCCGCTACGTTCGAGAGAGGAGGAAGGTGGGCGGCGAAACAGCCGATCGATAAGCTAGAGGGAGTGACGCGCTGTGTCATAACGCCCAGGTTTCCTGTAGCACGAACATCGCCGTGTTGTTGCGTAAAATGACACCTTAAATAAAAGCTGGCTGGCTTCCAGAAGCTCCACTCTGAGCAGTTGGTACTCCTGGTTTAAAGCGTGACTCATCCTCCAGTATTAGAAGCATCCATACATGCACTAGTCTTCACTCAGTGCTGCCTCTGCACAGGCCTCCTTCCTTATGGGCAGTGGGAGGAAGTAACCAAGTACATTTACTCAAGTACTACAAGTCATGTGAGGATACACTATTAATATTGTATTTTTTATAGTGTGGAAATTGACTCTAGAAAAAAATTGAAATAAGATAAATTATCTGCGAGCAGAATGAGATAATTCAACTCGACATTGTACCAAAAACAATATATTTTCAGTTCAGCTTTTCATTTTTTGCGGTGGTGAAAGAGTGAAAAGTACCAATATATAATGATGCAGGGTTATTCCTATGAATCAAAGTATTTTAAATTGGCTCCAGTGATGAACTAAAACATTCAAATACTCTCACATGTATTTAGTGATCAAAAACAAGTAATATTCTACACTATAATAACATAACAGTGTGCGTAATGACTATTTTGCTGATAGTATTTCTGCTCATAACATTTCCACTTTAACTTTTGCTTGTTATTGAGTATTTCTTATGACACTATTTCTACTTTTTCTCAAGGCTCCGAGTACCTCATCCACCGCCGCTCATGACAACCTGCTCATGTCCACCGCGGGCCTACTGGCCATTATATCTGCTGAGAAAAGGGAAACCGAGGGCGTGAAAGACAGCTGCTCATCACTGTCATATGATGGGTGTGTTTACAGAGAAAGTCTGAGCTCGGTTGCTTGCCGGCTCCCTGCGTTCTATCTAATAAAATGCTAAATCAGCTGAAACGTGATTAACCGAAGGAAGGCTGTGTTTTTTTTTTTTTATTGCACGGTAAAAGGTCGGGCTGTCCCCGGGGGAGATTATACCGGAGCAAAGGTGATTCTATTGAATGAACCCGATGAAACAGAGCGCACCGCCGCTACGGCAGAAAGTGATGAGAAAACGTGGTGCACCTGCTGCCAGAGAAGGCCCAAGACAATGAAACAGCAGCGACAGAAAACGGGCAAGAGCGATTTTATGAGAGCCTCCTTTAATATTGCATTCATCATCTTAGAAATGCAAGAGGGCGCATATGAGTATTTATTCATACTCTCCCCACCAGCCGGCCACAGTGGAGGCTGGCGGCCTGTCAATTACATTTGCTATGTGTCTGTCATGCTCAGTAAAAAAAAAAATGATCATGGCTCATTTAGAAGGCTATCGTATAAACAACCATGTGAAAAACTAATGGCTGCGAAAGCCTTGTAAAGAGGTATCATTCACAACCATTGAGCACTGAATCCACCACTTCCACGGGGTTATGAAGACCTGTCAACCCGGATAAAAAATGATATCGTGCACATCATATAGGCAGGTTGCAATGAATAATGTGGGGTTGCCACAGTGTGGTGGTTCACAGTGGTGCCTGGAGGATGCATAGAGGTCCTTGAGTAGGTCCCAGGGGGTCCCCGGAAAAAAAGAGGGGCCATTTCTTTTCAATTTAACTCCATCCATAAGTAAAACAATGACAGAATATAGGAGCATGTTGGTGATGGCTTTCAGACGTTATGTAATAAAACATCTGAAAGTGAAAATCATATTTTATGGGGGACCCTGGGATAGAATAAAATCAAATAGGGGTCCTTGGTTTAAAATACAGATCAAAAGAGATGCTTCGCTCCCTTTTCTGGGAACTAAACTTCAAATGTGAGTGCAAACTAAGGTCACAAGTGCACATGGCTGCAGGAAACAAATGTTCACAATCTTCATGGCCAGAGAGGTGCATATGAATAATAAAAAAAAAAAAGGAAGGTCACACCGGGATAAAGACATTGTCACTTGACAGAATACATTTCAGCAGGTTAAATGTGCCTTCGTAACGTTCAATCACAACAGTTCCTTCTCGTCCGCTTTAAAAGTCTGAGACGCTTTCCGAATGGGCCTGGGAGGAGACGTCGTGCCGGGTTATCCCAAAGGAAAATTGATTTTTCTCTGGGACGAGAACCAAAACACAAACATACTGCTCTACAAATGTGAATACACAGCAGTCCCCTCTCATCCAGGTCATCACCTTTGTCATATTCATCCATCTGGAAAAGACTCCCGGCCACTAAGACCAGCGAGGCCAGACACGCCAACAACCTCTCCCCCGGGGCTGCATCACTTTTTTTTTTTTTTTTAACTACACTGGACACTAATGAACTTGGCATGGACTTTCAAAAACTAAATGCACTTGTCATGCACCTTGGCCCTCTCAAGTATCCATTATCCACACTGACCTCATTTATTTATTTTATGTAGCCTCTCCTCGCTTTTAATTGCTACTGTACATATATGCACACAACAATTCAAAATCCCTTGTGTTACCAAATCATAATTAATGTGCGCAATTAAATGTACATAATGTTGTACTAGACAATGATATGTTTTGACTGAAGACTGTCGGCTATAACTATTAAGTTAGTAACGGTGTACAAGATAAGCACAATCCTTCTGAAATGTTGAAAAGAGACATAAACAACACACATATAATGATATTTTGTGACTTTGGAGATGTCTGTGTTTATGCTCCAATTTACAATTACCATTATCAACTGCCAAAAAAAGGCACCTGAACAATGGGCCGAAGACAATAGAAATGACGCTAACCTTCTCTCCCACAGCACCAGGATTTCCAATACCACCAGGAGGTCCCTGAGGGCCATCGGCTCCCGGGGGACCTGAAGGGCCTCTGGGACCAGGAGGGCCAGGCGGACCCTTTCGGGAAAGGATGAGACAGTTTAATTAGGATGGATTTAACCTTCATATCTCTTATAATTGATATGAATTAAATAATATTAAATGATGTCGTAACTTAAACTTACCATTTGTCCAACATCTCCAGTTTCACCTTTCTCACCAGGGGGACCAGGCAAGCCCTGAGAAATGTGGAACAGATTTGAATCATATTGTCTGTGCGTTGTTTTTCCAATGAGAACATCTGACTGCTGTCATGGATTCTATTATTCATTTAAGTCCACACCTGCAGCCCGACTGGACCCGGGGGTCCGGGGAATCCTCGCGATCCTTCATCTCCCTTCTGGCCGAACAGACCCTGCTGACCTCTGGGACCAGGCTCGCCATCTGCTCCCTGCGAAGGGGTCACAATCAGTGTTACTGCTGGCCTAAATGAGCCTAATGAGGCATTAAATGAGCCGAATGCATGATCTAGACTGGACACTTACAGCAGGACCGGGTGCTCCAACAGGTCCTTGAGGTCCGGTAGGACCAGGTGGACCCTATAGACAAGAAGGGACACATCAGCGGAATAATCAATAACTTATATTTTTCACCATTCAAAATTGAATACACAATCTAATATCAATCATAATTAAAAAAAAAACAACTTACATGTTCTCCTTTGTCACCTTTGCCTCCTTTCTGGCCTGATTCTCCAATCTCTCCCTAAGGATGGAATAAAACAAGATGAAACTCTCAACCCGAAATAAACATATTGACATTGAATGTTCAAGGTCCCATACTTTTCACAGTTCTTGTGTTTTATTTAAAGTGTCGATATCACTAACGATATATATGTGGTTTCAAGAACCACAGATCATCTAACATAGTTTTGTATCTCCTCTCTCAAGCTTCTCTCGGGACCTTAAGAAAAAGAACATGACCTTCTTATAATCAAAAAGCAACAAAAGTCTCACTTTCTACGGTATGGTAACTGTAAATTATTATCAAAAACATCCCCAGAAAAGAAAATGATGTATACACTCAGAACAACAGGACTGGCACTCAACTATATACCACATTGGAAAAGACATTTTCAGAGATCTGTATATGGATATTTCTATTATGTTCATCCATCTGTGTCTTGCTGACAAATATAGGTTCCATCTGAGACGGGCTTAACGTGATGTTTTTCACTGGCGCTACTTGAAGCCATAAAAAATGAAAAATTGCACCAGAATACCAGATTTAAAGAACTTTGCACCAATAATTATGTTAATAACGGCCAAAGCCGAGGCATTTCCTTTTGGGTCAGTCAGACAATGCTCTTTGTGAGGCGGCGTTAGCCTCATGAATAAAGGCCTTGGAGTTGTCTGTTCCCAGTGGACTGGGCTTATAATGACAGAGAGGCTGAATGTGTGTAAATATTAGCTCGCAAAATCCTTGTTATCTGCATGGCAAATGCCCTCTGTATTCTCTGTGTCTGCTGGGACTGCGGGGACAATTGTGAGGCCAGTTAAGAACCAAAGCGGGTATCTCAATGGATGATCTTCCTGCAAATGTTTTAAGAGGGGATGTTCTTGCCTCTGAATGCTAAGGGAGCCCTCTCCACGCTTTCTGTCACTGCCACAAAATCCCCCACCTGTCCTCTGTTTGTTTGTACCAAAGGGTACAAAGCAGGAACAAGGCAGGTTGGGCTGTTAAAGAGCTGTTAATCGATGCTAACACTCTGTCAGACAAATTCCCCCTTCGAGCGATTAGGGTCACAGTGCAGACGAGAGGATATCTGGTTTGGAGCTCAGGTTTAGTGCTTTTGTAAGGCGGTTAGTGTACACACGCTGTATATCAGCGTGCCTGGGGAATTCAACAACCGAAAGCTTCATTGCAGCTTTACGGAATGTCTTTTTTTTTTGTTTGCTTTGCTATGTAAAGTAACTCACCTTGTCTCCGTCCTCTCCTGGTGGTCCAGGAGGTCCTCCGGGTCCTGGCAGACCCACAGGTCCCTGAATACCATCTCTTCCAGCTGGGCCTTGAGGTCCTTTCTCTCCCTATTTTCAACAACATGTTTTCAGCCATGATTAATTTGTGTGTTTTTTTGCCTTTCAATGCCTATTGAATATTTGAATCCCCATTAGTTGTTTCCAAGGCAACAACTACTCTTCCCGGAGTCCACATAGAAAAACATACAGTATCCACAGACCCAGACATTCATTTAGATACATACCCCATACATATACATACCTATATTTTCAAATCAATTTATGGATTTTTGGCCTTTCTCCTAATAATCCTCTTTACATCTTAACTGCCATTAACATTGCTATAATTTCCAATTCCAATCCCTCTATTGTATATGGAAACACCTCTTTGGGCTCAATATTACTAAAAGGCAGTAATATGAAATCTACATTTTACTATTTAGTTGTTAAATTGTGTCTTACTTTGAACAACAAAATATAACCACATCCTCATGATAAGGAGATCCTGTTTTCACTCCTTTTTACATAAAAAACAAACTTTTGAACCTCCAGGGCACATTTGTTGCAGCAAATCTGTACACTGCAGTGCATTCTGGGCCAAAAATTTGAGTCTTATACTTTAGAATATATAGAATTATTACATCAAATTTGCATGGACTGTATTGAATATCACTGGGATCACTATAATGTGACGTCCTTACCGGTCCTCCTTTCTCTCCAGAAGGGCCTGGTGGTCCCTGGGGTCCAGGGCGTCCGGGTACACCAGTAGAACCAGCTGGTCCAGCGGGACCACGCTCACCAGGAGAACCCTACAGCACCAGTTAAAAATCAGAGTGGAAATAGCAAAGGCCTCCAATGTTTCAATGCCGGAGCAAAATCACAATATCAGGCACATCTACCTTAACAAATAGGTCAGACCTCTCTTATGTAAGTAGTAAACTGTGCATATCATTATATTATGTAAGACTGGAACAACTGAGGGTGGTAACGGCTACTGAGGTAATTGCCAGAGTTGGAGAGAACACGGAGGGCGAGAGCAAGAGGGAGAGACAAACTGAGAATGCAGTGAATTGTACTCACAGCAGGGCCAGGTGGGCCATGAGGACCCTCATTCCCTTTCAGGCCATGAGCCCCCTGTGGAACGACACAAAACGAAAGCTTCAGAAAACAAAACACATTCGCCAGGCTTACACGCGTCCTTTCTCACACCGGACTCCCTCTCCGTCTTCAAATAGGCTCAGCGTGAGGCCGCTAGACCTCCCGTGGCCTCACGGAGAGGAAGTGGAGAGCAGACGAGGTTATTTACCAAAACAACATGTCTCACGCCACAAGGAACAGGAGTAGTTGTTAAATTAAAAGCTGTTCTGCCATTGATTTCTGGCTAGTAAGTCTGCAGCCACAAAAAAAGTGTGGTTACATAACCAATAGGACATTACTTTGTTAAATTAGAATACTAAATAAATGAACAAATAAATGAATACACAGCCTGAAGCATACGGTTCTTCTTTTGAAGTTCACACAGAAATCCAATATTATGTCCGACTATTGAAGTTCACCACATCCTTAAAGTGATTTAATAGCCTAGAACTGTTATGTAATAAGAAAGCTGTGGGAGATATTGGGTTTGTGAGAATCTATTGTACTCAGTCAGATCAGAAAGCAAAACTCACCACAGAGCCAGGCAGGCCTCTCTCTCCGGGGAAACCTCTTGGGCCGGGAGGACCATCCTTACCTGCTGGGCCAGCAGGGCCGGGATCACCCTAGGGATAAAAACACAATGTTATGAATCCTTATTTAGATTTAAATCTATAAAAGAATTAAGATTATGCAGGTACCACGCTTCAATATTAACCTTAGCTCCTTCTTTTCCTGCAGCTCCAGGTAGACCTTGTTCACCAGGCGGGCCTGGGGGTCCAGGGTGGCCCCGGTCTCCCATTGGTCCAGTCTCACCCGTTGGTCCCTACAAGAGTTTGTGTAAAACAAAGAAAACAAAATCATGCTCACTATGGCATAACCCTTTCGTTGCAGAGGCGGTGTGAAGTAGAGCCACTACAGCGAGAACGCTGGGAGCAAAATCGGCATTTTAATTGCAGGAGAAAGATGCTACAAATTCCTCCTTCTATTGTGAAATTGTGGCAAGACGAAGCCGAGCATTTGCTGTGTAGGAGGCCTACTAGTCATTAAGGCCACATGCGGCTCCGTTATCGTCAGTGTTCTTATCTGGCATTAACGGAGCGGCTGGGAGGGAAAAGTCTGCTAAATGTTTATGCATAATGGATGAGGAGCCAGACAAACAACACCTAATTCATAGCTTGCGAGATGTAATGCAGGTAAATGGAGTAAAATCAATTGTTTTTTCCAGCAAAAACAAAAGGTTGCGATTGTGTTCTGGTGCACATCTTAATGAGCGCCTTTGGCTTCTCGTTGACTTTTTATGCATTTGTTTTTTTTTTAAACGATACCTTGAGATTTGGTTCTGCAATTTCACAGTTGTGGTGTAGTAATAAAGCTATGAGTCTTGACTCACCTGAGGTCCAACCACACCTGGAGGACCAGGAGGGCCAGTCTTGCCTTGGAATCCCTGCACGTGAACAAAAAACAAAAACAGGGTTGGTATAGGACAGATTCTGCGAAACAAAGATGAAGATGCACATCTGCTAAAGACGCGTTTACGCACAGTTTCTCCTCGCTGACCAGGATGTCCAGGCAGTCCGTCTTTCCCTGCAGGTCCCTGAAGAATGCACACAATATCCATACGTGTTAATGTAAAGAGCGACAAAGAAATACATATAAGAATATAGGGGAATGGGTGCATACAAAGAGAATTGTGTGGTGAACTTACAGGAGGGCCTTTTGGTCCTGGGAAACCTGTTGGTCCCTGAGGTCCTGGCAGACCCTGAAACAAACAAGGAATGGTGGCAGCCGCTCAGTGATCAGTTGTCACTGATATAAAGTGATACACATGTTACCAGACTGAAGTGAGCCTTGATGGCAGCGTGCGTACCCTCTCTCCGGGACCTCCTGGTGGGCCGTCATTTCCTGAGGTTCCCTAAGGGGACAAAAAAAAGATTTAATGGTGCACATGTACTGTACCTCAGTACTCTTCTCATCAAAATGCCAACTGAATTTAAAGCAACCATTTGAAATCTCTAAGTGAGTGGATAAAATAGATGCTATGTGTAGTTTGGTCAGAAGGGGGCGGTATAGGCTGTGTTATTAAGTTCTGTTTTAAACAGAGAAGAAGAAGTAGAGGTTGTGATTTTTTTGTGTCAGCTAGTATTAAGCATGTTCCATGGTGACAGGATTAAATTAAATTGTGTGAGGTAAATGTTCAGAACTTATTTGATTTGAACCTATCTTGCATATTGTGCAGTAGTTCTTCCGCCTCAAGCATGCGATAAAACTTTAACAAGCAGGCTATTTTTATATTTTTATCTAACCTTTTTTTATACATTGATAAAAACCTGACTAGTGAAATGTTTTACACACTTTTGGTCCGGCTTTTCCTGTTGGTCCCCTTGGTCCTCTCTCTCCGCGAGGTCCCTTAAAGGAAAGAGGAACAGAGCAGAATCATTATTTTATTGCACGGCACCTCTAAGAGATTCCTTAAAACGTGACATTAATGCCTCGACTTTGGATTTCCCTGGAAATCTCCAGGTTGAATGTCCATTTCTGATGCCAAGTGTGGCCATCTGTATCTAGGCACGAGTCTGCTGAGTAAGACCTACCGTTGGTCCTCTCTGTCCGCGTGGGCCAGGCTTTCCTGCTGTTCCCTGTGGACACGAAGAACACACACAACAAGGATCAAAAGGAGTGGCACTCAGATCAGCCTCCAGAAGAACCACGACTTCACCCGCTTCCAAATGACCACCGATATCCATCATCCCTTCTATTGGATTAAGTACCGCTACAGAATTTAAATAAAAAGAAAACGCCCAGTATAATTTTACAGCAACATTACAATTACAGTGCCCGAATACAACTTTAATGAGAAAAACAAGTATATTTTTGTTGTGGCTCTTAAGTTGAAAGCAAGTGCTGTGAGACTAAGTTAATGGGACTATTATTATTTCTGTCTGGGAGCTTTGTCTCATAAACTTCACAAATGTTTTGTGAGGATGAAAAGCTTTATGTGCTTTGCTCCTCTGCTGGCGACAAACCATTACTCTTGTGGGCGAGCTAATGGCCCATCCCTTAAACAAAGAAAATGAAACATAGCTCAAGTACCACAGAGTGATAAATAATGCTTTTGGTGGTTGGAAACGAGTAGTGTAAGTGGTAATGAAGAAGGAATGCAATTGTCTTTACGTCCTTGGTAAGAAAAAAAAATAAAAAATCTTTATTTTAGGGGCTGTGCACTTTCTTCTTGGTTTGATAAATCTGGAGCTGGGACAGAAGTCTGTCTCCAGCACTACTTTGCCTGAATCGATCCGATCCATGTAAGACTGAGAAGAATAGCAAGAGGTCTATTCGACGTACCCGGGTTCCTTTCTCCCCGTTGGCGCCAGGGAAACCTGGGAAACCCTGAGATCCCTGTGTGAGAGAAAAGAGAGCGGGTCAATCATCCGAGAGACGTCCCGTCAATAACACATCACACGTTTGCCCACTGAGATGCGCCACGCTCGATAAATAGACACAGGATACTGGCTGCCCCGTGAATAAAAACGCGTTTCTCTATTGTTGTGTCAGGAGCTGAATGCTGACACCAAAAGGCATATTCAAATCCCGGCTCTTTGATCAGGCCTCTTTAAGCATATCCACTTGTCAGCCTCTGGCTTTGCCTGAGACGGGCTAAAGGATGAGTCATCAAAAGTTCAGCAAAGTAGCTTTTTTTACATGCACACGTATGTATGTTTCACCCCTGTTCTAACCGAACACACACACATACTGATGCTTTCAATGAAATATTTTCTAATATCAAAATTATTATATAATCAGCAATGTTATTGAGCACTTTATACTTATTGCACTGTTACCTTTGGTCCTTGTCGTCCTGGGTATCCTGGCAACCCAGGAACTCCAAGTTTACCCTGTAAAGAGAGCAGATTTACTCAGAATGGTATTCCAATGGCTAATAATCGCTTTATTGAATTCATTTAGTTTCAGACAGATGATCACAATTGATCAGTAGTATATAGTTTAAGTTATATTAAAAATGTATACATTTTATCTTTTTTGGTTACACCAATTGACATTTTGTGTCAAAAAAGTCACACAATAAATTGTAGAAACACACCAATTGCCTTTAAATGGCAAGAAACCAACATGAGCACAATATGTAAATTTTGAGAGACCTGATGAATGGTTCTTAAAACTGTATTTTAGAAAGTTTTAGATCCTCTCATCTTGCCGACAATTATTTTCCACCGACCCATGGGTCACCAAAAACATACATCCTACAATTCCCACAATGTAATTTAATGGAATATTTCATTGGATCCTTTCTGCCTCCAATCCTTTCAAAAGTCACATTTCCAAATTGAACAATACTCACCCTATGTCAATAATTATTAGACTGATGACGTCACATTTATGCACAATTATCAAAGTATACAAAGCTCCTCTAGAGTCCACGTAAGATGTAAAATCGCATGATGACTATGATGCATGCATTAAATATATGTTTAGAATTAGCATTCATGTGATCATTATAGGAAATCCATTATGTGCATGTTATCAATACAAATCATCTGTGGAATATTTTCACATTTGTATTTGATCGTTTTCATAATAAGTATCTTTCCAACCCAGTAGTAGTGTTATTCTTGCAGAAAAAGTATATAAAATCGTGTGCATGTTTAACATATTTATTAGGTCTCGAAATTACAGTTCAGCAATGAAATGTTGGCTGCTGTGAAGTAATCTAAATAAATATGAAAATGACTCAGCTGCTACTTCATGCGTTATCAAGATACAAACCAGGTCCTGCATCTACAACGCTGAATAACCGCCCACATGCACACATAGTCAGATTGAGACTCCGCTTTACACAACACTTCAGTGTAAAGAGAAAGCTTTGGTTACTGAGGAACATGTGCATGGTGCTCTCACACCGACTCGTTAGCACTGGCTGCCTGATGATTTGCCAAATTGGAGTTTGTGCGATGGTTTGTTAGCGCAGCCTCAATGATACTCAACATCTGTTCCAGACACTTTTCAGACCTTCAGTGAGAACAAAAAAACGACTGAAGTATTTCACTAACAGCTTCGGCAATGCTCAGTTTGCTAAACAATGCAAGGACTGAATCCATTTCTTGCTCCCAGTTGGTTGGAGTGAAAAATTGGTTGCTGTTCAGAACAGAATGATGAGAAAAAAAAAAGTTAACATTTTCCTTGCAAAGCTGCGGCTGAGCCATCATCCTAAATCGTGAATGAACAGTAATGATGATACAAAAAACTACTTTTTTTACTCTGCATTATCTGTCAGTGTAGAATTTAGGTGGTCTATGTGGAATGTGGCATACATTGTTCGGACAAAGAAGCTTACCTTGTCACCGGTCGGTCCAAGAGGTCCAGAATCTCCTGGGAGACCTGAACGACCCTTTGGCCCCTCGGGACCATCTTCTCCTCTGGGTCCAGCTGATCCAATTTCACCCTGGAGAACGCAGGGAACACAAATATTACATGAACATGAACATAAAGCAGTGGTTCCCCTGTCATCATTACGGTAAGTCTCACCTCACCTAGTTCCTTCAGCTAATTGTGGCCTAGCAATCACGACAATCAACACAAACTCTAAATAATCTCTGTAATTACAGCTACTTTTCTGTATGAAACAGCCAAATCAAACAAATCGGGATAAACCTGCCAACAGTAATTGCCAAACACCAAACAAAATGATTTCTAAATGTTTCCAAATGAGGTTTGCATTCACTTTCATATCATGGTAATGTTTTTATTTCGGTGGCATTACTGACTGATTTACTGGCTGATGCCAATGTTAAGTTGAAGGCTCATGTACTTTATTTTAAAACTTTGAGTCCATGGTTTTAATGTTCAGAGAATAAACAATAAGAATTCCCTACTGTAATAGAGTTGTATTGGTGATATGCAGAAGTGATCACATATGGCTCTCTATTGGTAGCATTTTTTTTAAATTGTATTATATCTCTGTTTGCAATGTTTTCCAATTTCCTGCAATTCTACCACAACAAGAGCGCATGAAACACCGCGGCCTTTTGAGAAAAGATGCTGCAAAATCAGCATTTTCCTTCATACTGTTTCTCTAAAGCCTCAGTTGTTTAATGAGTCGTGTTCCCTGCCTTTTGCTGGTGATATGCTGCATACATTTCTAGGCTTGTTTCTGTCAGGAATGGGAACACGCCAGGATACACACTGTATGTCCATGTGTTCATCAAACACGATACCAAACAGCGAGCGCAAATTAAAACATTGTTCCTTAGCCCCACGAAAAGTCTAAAACTCCACAGATGTGCCGTTTAAGGTGCTGAAATCTATTTTCTCAATCACATTTCTATTATGAGCAATGGGGGCCTAAGTTCTACCAGGTGTAACTACTTCACATGAGAAATTACCGTGGCTGTGTTTTTCTTTGTGCTTTTTTGACTGGTTTGTAGCTAGTGGGAGTCTGTTGAAAAAGGTGTTGTTACATATTAACTTTACATGCACCGATTAGGATGTAGAAATATTTTAATCAAAATGGGGTAACAGTTTTTTTCCTGTTGAGCAAGCAAACACAAGCCTTTTTATTCAGGGAAATTCAGGTCAGCCTATAAAAACTGTTGAGAGCAAAGTTGCTTAAAGAAGTGATTTCCCTCGCCGCCTACTCCTCAAAGCAGTTAGTGATCCTATTATTGCTTCCCTCTGTACGTGTGCGCCCTTTCTAACAGGACCCGCGCTAAATGACAGAGTACAAACTCTCTCTGACAACCGTTCGCTGATGCGGAGACTCACCGGCGTGCGAACGGTGTCTAGTTAAAGGGCTTGTGCGGCGTTGCACGAGGCCGGAGCGTGCGCGCAGATACCCACACTCCGGGGCACATAAAAAGGCATCAAGCAAACTGTTCTTGACTCGCACTTGCAAACTCATCAAAGAGAACACTTCAAATTGAGCGCTAACCCACACACACACACCCTCCACACACACATAGGTTTCTTAGGCATGCTTAAAAAATGTGTCATCTAGATTCTAGTCCATGCTCGGAGAAGAGGAGCTCCTCAAAATTTTGCTTTCATCTGGCAGCACGAAGACTCTCAGTCATTCACATCATGGTTACCCAAGGAGGGTTGAATTGAGGGCAACTGGACTTGTTGTAGGCATTTCAAGCACCCACGACCACGTCCAGATGCCTCCTATTCATCTCCTGAGGAAAACAGGCTGAAGACCCCCGTGTCTCTCTCTCAGGGGTTTCAAGGGGTTTCAAGTGCCATCCATTCCTCCTTCCTCATCTCCCCGCTCAGCTATACACAGCCCAGGATGTTTGAAGTGAAAGGCCGCGGCGAGTTATGACTATCACTGTAAATGCCGGACTTAAATTCTTAATATGGCGCAGAAGAGGAGGAGGAGGCCGCTACCGGGGTCCACCTGTCAGACCGGCACCGGAGGAAGTGGAGGGGAGAGGGGCGAGCGCGGGGGTGGCAGATGGGATAGGAATGGGATTGGAAACTGCTCTCGTAAACACACGCGCACACCAACAGCTGACAATAGAAACGGCACCTTCTGTTTGCCCATTACCCACAATACCTCAGTAGTCACAGAGGTTTAGGACATAAGAGGTGTTAACGTGACAGGGGCGGCTTCACGTAGCCCGGGTAGAGGTCTTTCTTTAAATCAGCGACAAATCTGCATGCAGTAGCTGCCTCGACTGTTTCTCTGCTGCTTCCAGCACTGAGAAAAAAAAACTAAAACGCAAGAACTGGCACAGAGCTTAGCGTGAGTAGAATATAAATAAAAAGCACTTACCCTGTCACCCTTGATACCCATATCTCCCTTGAAGCCAGGGAAGCCGTCTTCTCCCTGGAAAGCAGCGACAGAGATAGAAGAGGTGAGGAGGTGATAAAGGAGAGAATTAGATAATACAGATGTTGAATTTTGTGTCAGGCGCTCAAAGACAAGCGCAAACATGCAGATGTCGCTTATCCCCCTGTTGCCACGGTAACGCTGGCCTCTCGCACTTTGCTTCTTTTGTAGCAGCCAAAGTCAGAAGGGTATGACTGACAACGCTACACTTCCTCTGAACTTCAAAGTCGCGCCCCATGCTTTCGCTTTTCTCATTCCGCACTCTGCGGCCCCTTACCTTTTCACCCTTGTGTCCTTTAAGACCGCGCACGCCGTCAGCTCCCTGTGACGGAAAGAACAGGCAGGAGTTACAGGACGAACAAAGAAATACTGGACAAAAGCGGTCAGTCCTCCAGGAGGACATTCACCACCCACATGGAGATAACAGTTTCTCTAGAATAAGGCTTTGAAGACAGAAATGTTATCTGATGCGTGGTGTGCTTCGAAGGCTGCGCTCAAATGGATCTCAGAAACTGTTTACTAGATGTTTCAGCCACGTGTGTGATCGATCCCCAACACACACACACACACACACACACACACACACTTCTCAGTGGAAGCTTTCATGATTTGGATCAGTCACACTCTCTTGCCAAGAATACTTTGATAGGATTTACTTTTGTGTCTCGGTTTTATCAGCTAGTAATGACACCAAAACGAGAGGAGGGCCTTGAGCTGTTATCAGCCACAACGTCTAACCTCCTCATCACCCCGTGTGAGCTCAGTGGTGTAAGATCTGGAAAGATGAGTTTCCTGTGTTAATCTTTGCACCACTTAAATCCTATTCATGTTTCTGTGACAGAGAGCATTTCTTAGAGGTCGACACTCAACTCACCTTCACACCTCGGGGACCAGGGTAACCGATGGGCCCTTGAGGGCCAGGAGGTCCCTGGAAAGAAAAAGTAACAAAAAAATATTATATGCATTAAAGCGAACTATTTTGATGCAAACATGTCTAAATTAGGAAACATAAGGCATACGTAGGTTGGCAAAACCCACACTCTAAAAGTAGCAGGCATGAAAGCAGAAATAACACGTACCAGGTGTCCTTTCTCTCCGCTAGGCCCTTCCTTTCCAGGGTGACCCTGTGAATTAAGAGAAATGTTATTGCATCTCATTTCAGCATAATTACCGCCATAAATACTACAACACCCCCCCCAATAAGTGACGGATTAAGTTGTAAAACTACTGGAGGTATCAAACTGGAAAATTGGAATAAGGGCCTTTAGATCTCATTTGGGATTTTACCCTTAATGTGCAGTATTACAGAGGCACTACTGGCCATTAGTGGACTCTCCAAGCTAAGACTGCTGTTTTGGGACTCACAATACATTACACACGCACGTACCGCACATGTATGCGCACATACACACAGAATCCCAGGGCACGAAACCACACATCTAATACACACATAGATGTAAAGAGAGAGGAGGAAAAAGCGATGGAAAGGAAATTGATTGCACTCTCATGAGACAAAGGAGCTCTTGCGAAGCCTCTGATGGGTTTTTAGAGTGAAGAAGGAAATAGATACAAGACAGAACAGAAATGAGGCGCTGGGGAGGGAGAGAACGGAGGAGGACCGTGATGGAAGATGCAACAAATGGACGAATAAAAAAGAAAAAGCTGAGTGTGTAAATGAGTTATTTCCACTCTAAAAAGACTTTGGGAGCCATTAAAGGACCAGGGGACATTGTATCTATATTTCTTTCTCTTTCGGCAAGTCGCTCAATTTTTTTTTTTTTTTTTTAAGAGAATCTCATTGTCGTCTTCCTGCCCTAGAGTTACTGTATTCATATTTCACAGCCTCTCTTAGATGCCACCTGGTGCCTCCCCAGACATCTGCCATTAGTGCAGGTGTCTGCTGTGCTGCCTGCACCGGGATGAGAAAGAGAGCATTTGCATATGAAAAATATATATTCTGTGTGGGGGAAGTTATACATATGTGGTGGTGTGTTGTATAATACATATGTTTCAGCCAAATAACAAATCTCAGTGTGACTAGAATGTGTTGAGTGTTTTTTTTTGTTTTGCTTTTAAAATGCAGTTTCTCTCATTTATACCAATTTAAAACAGAAGAGAGAACACGAACGCAACACAGTTGTTGGGTTTTTTTTTTTTCGCTTGCATGCATCTCTTTGCATGTGCAGCATGCACAGCCGGTGTGAACTCACCGGTGGACCATCAGCTCCCGGCATTCCTGGCAAACCTGGCTTTCCAGTTGGTCCCTAGGACCGAGAGGAGACAGGATGTAAGATATCATAAAGTACTACAACACAAACCACGTGAATTGTTCTTAAAACCTATATAACATCAGTATAAAGGTCTGTAGGAGTAAAAGAAATATATATAAAATCTAAATTCATGTCTACGGCTATGTAAGGCTGTACTTACACAGTTTTTCTACAAGGTAATTTCTAACATCAGCATGCAAACAAGTTCATGCTAACATATGATATGATGTTTACCAGGTTCACCATCTTATTTATTCTTTTAATTGGTCTGTCATACCAAATTGTTCCGAATTAAGGCCCGAAATGGAAACATAGGCCTTGATGTTGGTGCTAACTCAAAGGTTTAGGGATCAAAAAACTTGTAATTCTGAGATTCAGGTCTGTCACGTTTGCTGGTCCAAAGAAAAAAGAATCTCATACTTCTGCTAGAGATTACAAAAGTCATTAGCGCTCATCTACTATGACTGCACTGGGAGGAATGAATCTTCGTTGCTCGCATGGCTACTAAAAAGAACTATCAATATGGCTTCATACTGTACATTTCTTGGTCTCAATAGCGTTAGCTCTCATGAATTTCTCATAAAGCTTCTCTCGGTTTCATAAAAACACAGGGAAAAAAGTCTACATTCCACATTTAGCTCTAACTCGACTGTGATTGTACATTGTATGATTGTATTAGCTCCAAGATCATAAGATTGCTCACAAAAACTAACCTGTTTCTAAGATTAAACCTGGGCTACAAATTACTAATGACTTTACTATATTAGATTAATATGACTTATACATCATTTTGGAAGTCCTACATTGCTAATTTATCAAAAACATAGCCTTATATAATGACATTTATAATCGGAGGAAACATAATACTGCTTTATCCATTCTCAACTTCCAACAGTTCAATAAAAAAAAAAGAAAAAAAAACTGATTACCCTCCACATAAACTGGCAAATGTGATTTAGCTGAAAATTGGATTAAAATGTATTAGGATTAGAATCTGTTTGTACTGTCTCGTCTGCACTATTCGGCCCTGCCTTGGAGGACGTGTTTGCATAATGGTGTGATAAGCATTTGGAAGGGAATAAGATAGCAACTTGGCCTTCAGCTCATGCAAATGAGTAAGACCATTTCCTGAAATTTTATAGATTTTAGTTCTGTTATTCAAATTTCATAGATCTGGCAGTTTTCTTTTTCTTTGCAGGAATGGTTTCATATTGTAGTATAGTTATTTACTGATCATGTGATATCTTACCTTCTCTCCGGGAGGTCCGATGGCTCCTTGGGGCCCGGCGAGTCCCTGTAGAGGGGATACGCAAAAATGCTCAGAACACTTCCCTTGATGGATGAGAGAAATATCTAATGTCAGACATCCTGTTCATCACTCACCTGGGCACCTGGGTTGCCTTGCTGTCCTGGAGGTCCTGGCTCTCCTTGAGGTCCCTGAGGAAAAATAAAGTCTTGCTTATATATTTTTATTCTAATAAATCTTAAGATAAATTTGTTTTTTACTTCAGGAAAATGTGAAGGGAAAAGTGATTTCCTGCTCCATATGCTCCATTAAATGGGAAGCGTTGCTCTGAACAGATATAAATTAGAAGCTGTCGAAGACGCATCACTGCATTATTACCTTCTAACATGTGAACACGCCATCATTTTTAACAGACAGAACAATATCTTGCTCTCTCTCACAGTGGGGGCACACACACGTACCCATCCACACAGCTTCTTTCCTAATGAAAGAGACTGCCCAAGCTCCGACATAAAACACCTTGCCTCCTCGGATAACTGGCAATCAATTATGGTTCCCTGGTCCAAGAGACTGGAAAAGCTAATGATCTTCAATCTCCGCCTAGTTGGAAACTTCCCAGAAAAATTGACAAACTGCACCAGCCAGGTATTCTCTCATTACAGCTCTGGCACTACCAGAAATTGGAATGCTACAACCAACTGGATGTTGTGGACAGCTCAAATGGATCTAAAACACAGCCAGTGTATTTTTCATTATCTGCTAAGTATCATTAGATTGTAAGTGGGATGGCTGTGTATGTGTGAAAGAGAGAGTGAGAGCACATGAGATCCATATGGTGGATTTAAAGGTGAAAGAAGATCAAATTAAAACAAAATCAAAATCGAGCATTTTTTACATTATGAGGCAGATGCGGTGTGTGTGTGTGTGTGGTCACTTACGATGTTTCCTTTGGGTCCAGAGTGGCCGTCCATCCCAGTAACACCCTACAACAAATGAGAGAACAACAACAATCAGCAGCCAGAAAATCTGTGAAATGCTAAAAAGGTTCAGAATTTGGCTTCATAATAACTCTCAAATGTCAATCTCTGTGTGTAGAGAAGAGGAGAAAACTAGAGAAAAAGCTGTTCTATCCTTATTTGCACTGGGGGAAGAAGTATTTAGATGTTTTACAAGTAGCAAAAGAACACTGTCAAAATGGTAGTAAAAGTCTTGCATTCCAAAAGTTACAAGTATTACCAACAAAATATATAAATAGGAAAAAGTACTTAATTCTGCAATTCTATTGTGTTCATTACTTTAATGCTGGAGCTGGAGCAAATTTGAACCATTTTAATATGTTTTTATAATTTATGCACATAATATAATTCCAATAATATAGGTGATAATACCTATTAACTAAGGCTGTCACTTTTACATGAGTAAAAAGTACAAAATTTCACTCCGTGAATGTAGTTTAGCGGAAGTATAAAGTAATATAAAATGGAAATACTCAGGTAAATGGTATACTTAAGTACAGTAGTTAAGTGTTAATGTATTAAGTTATATTACATCACTTCTTATTCAGCCATTACATTTTACTCCTGAATACATATTTTTTATTATACATCCAGCACAGAGACAGCAGTTCAAAATAAGGTACTTGATGAATGTGCACTATCCTTGTTGTATTGAATCTGTTGAAACAATCTAAATATTAGGTTTGAGCTAAGTTGTGCTGTAGGCATTTGTGTGAAAAGTTAGACTCAATAACATGATTGCTTCTTTCTGTGTATTCTGTCTGAAATATATTGAATTTTTGTATTTCCCTGTGGGTATTGTCTGCAGTGTCTTTTGTTCTTTTGCCTATGGATGTGCTGAAAAAAATAGATTCTGCTCTCTATAAACAGTAAATCTATGGTAGCAGTGTGGATATAAAAAAAAAGGTGAGAGGAGAGGACTCACAGGGGGTCCAGGAGGTCCCTGAGGTCCTTTTGGTCCCAGCAAACCACGGGGCCCCTAGGTAAAGAATAGAAATGAGATTTAGAATGATGTCCCACCTGTGAGAGGATGGATGAATTATTAACAGGCTAAATCGAGTTTCAAAATTTTCCTTTCCAAACAACCTGACCCAGATGTCCTTGAGGAAATTCAGATTGTAGGCAAAACTGAAAACCCTCCTTTTTTTTATATATTTTTACCAATTTCTTTTTCTTACTACACATTCATTCCCCACAGCTACGCCTGTCAAACATTGCTTTGGATTTCAGTGATTTGCTTCATGGCTACAGTTACCTAACAGGCTGTGTTATCCTGGCTGTGAGAATTCAAACCAATGTAGCACACCCTGGTGGACAAAATAAAGCATAACAGCAGATATCAAGGGCTTCCAGATAAACTGGTTTCTCCCTCCCCATTCCCCCCCCCCCCCCAACCTCCATCTGGAATATCCTGCCCCTGCCTGAGAGAGTGGGATAATAAGGCTGATGTGAGCTGCCTGCATTTCCCACCCTGAAGATTCCCTTGTACAGATGAGGCACTAACGTTGCCTCATCAACACGCATTTTCCAGCACTGCGCTTCTAAAAAAAAATCTACATTTATATGAATGAAGAGTGTCTTACATCTTGCAGATGATATTTGAAACCATCAGAGCGCATGATTGTTCGCTAACATAATGAGAGCAGGCCCTCTGCTCTCGCCTCTATCATACAGTACAATCTCTCAGCATGAGACTGAATGGTAATGCACATGATCACTCACTGGTTCACCAGGAAGTCCCCTAGGTCCGATCTCTCCATCATCTCCCTGGGAAAGAGAGAGAGCGGGTTAGAATGTGGAACAGACACTGAATGATAATAGGAGTAGAAGAAAGCGAAGGGATGTGCGCGCGAGATAATGGGAAAGCGACGAAAGAGGGGAGGGGGGGATCAGATTGCATTAGCTGCGGGTAATGAGGATGGAGAGGGGGGATTAGAGGTGAGGGGGTAAGGGTTGCGTGGAAATCCCCAAAATATTAAGGTGCAAATCGGGTGAGAAAAGGGGTGACGGGAGGAGGGGTTGGGGAGAAGCAAAATTCAGATGGTGGCCAAAAGGTGAGGGGTGAAGTTCATCTCAGATGTAATTTCTCTCTTCCTGCAGCAGCATAACAATGACGGTTACGGGATGTGATACATCCGGCGCGACATCACAACGCATCTCACTTTTATTTCCCCTTCCAGGCTGCAAGAGATGATGATAATTGCATTTAATTGTAATTTTTTTTTGCTGTCTTACCCTCTCTCCATCCTCGCCAGGGGAGCCAGGAGGTCCAGATGGGCCACTCTCTCCCTATAACGACAAACATTTATGATTATCAGTTAGTGCACGTCTACTCACCTACGAACAGTGGCTAAACATGAACGTGCACACCCGTCACAGAAGCACAAAATGACCTACTCTGTGTCCTTTTTCACCAGGAAGTCCAGCCAGACCGTCAAACCCTCTGTCTCCCTGAGGACCAGAGAGAACAACGGTTTCAGTACAAAATGTCCCAGCTTTAAATCCAGACATGATGAAATATGGTGCATTGAAGTCATAAAAGGGGTAATGTTATGAAGTAATGAACTATGATGACAAGGCACCTTGGGTCCGGTCTGTCCTGGCATGCCCCTGGCACCATCAGATCCAGAACGACCCTGTAAAAAAAACAAAAACACACAAAACGTTTACGTAACACACATCCAATGCAAAATAACCACAAGAATACACAGTGAGAAACCAGAAATATCACTTTTAATTCAGTTAATATGACAAAACATTCAACAAGTATGAATATTAGTTTGCTTCTGACAGCATGCTTTACATTGCACCTACCCGTCTGCCGGGCTTTCCAGGAGGTCCAACGGATCCCATTGGTCCACGTGGTCCCTGAAACAAAAACATTATGTTAAACATGCAGGCATTCCATTTTTTTTCTGCACCTAAAATTTTGATACTAAAACAAGAAAAGCTATACAAATGCTAGACCTAATCCAGTGCATTAATAGTTTCCTCAAATGGAGTTCTAAAGAAATATATTTGATATCTCGTACCTGAGGACCAGACTCTCCAGACTCTCCCTTCAGTCCTGGTATACCAGGAGGACCCTGAGAAGAACAAGAAAAAAAATGTAATAGGCACTAAATGAGGTTTCATCTGTACTACAGAATTTTGTGTACTGTGCACTACAATTAGCCACTGACGGTATTGATTCTATCTGTGTTTGCCGGGAGGTGATTTGTAATACGTACCAAGGGACCGGATCTGCCAGTCAAACCCATTGGACCGGTAGGGCCGCGCATAGCCAGCTGAACACACACACAAAAAATAGCAAAAAATGTAAATAAAGCTCAAATATAGAAAATAACAAAAAATATAGAGAAGACATGTGATACAACTGATCATTTCCACAGCTTGTAGAAAATGTAGAATGGTGCTGTGCAAACATATATATATACTATATATACTGGATCCTGCAGTCGGAAAATGTGTTGATGTGTGAACATTTACCCTAGCCTGCTGCATGATGGCTTGCATCTGAGACTCCTGTGCTGATACAGCAGGTCCCTTTTGTCCGGCGTCACCTCCAGAGCTGAATCGGAACTGTGGAGGCAAACAGACCAGTGAGACAATAGAAATTTATCCAGCTCACAATTGGGCACCAGCAAAACATGAAACCCGAAGAAATAAGGGGGATGACTGAAATGCTGGCTTACCGCAATAAATATATTTAGAAAAAATATGGAGCTCTATTGCGAATAAATTGTTCAACATTTCTTTAATACACTGTTCTCAGTTCGAAACCATGCAACAGATGTTGAGCCTTCAGCCTCCAGTTGCCAGACCGGCACTATCGAAGTCTGCTTCTTGCAGGACATGAGTTTCGAATTCTAGTGGCATCTGGTGGTGATAAGGCAGCATTACATCATAGAAGAATTTCCAGGCGAAACCAAGTTTTCTCTGGGCCATATGCCTCGGGTTGGCTACCTTGCCATTCTTCACGGGGCTTGATTGTCGGTTGGTTTACGGACGCACAGCAACACAACAGTGAAATACTGCGAAGGGTTTCAGGCTTCACAGGAACATTGTTACCGAAAGCAGTTGATTCAAAACATCAGGGTCGGAGTCAGAGCAACTGCAGCTCACCCACTGTAAACCAAAGCTCTCCAAGGCACAATTTTCACATAACTATTGGGCAAATCCCACAATTTCTTCTACTGTCTACATTTCTGCAGAATTTAATGCAGCGTTGGAGCCAATAAAATATCTGTTGTTGGTATCTGCCAATCTGTGAGCCTGTCTTTGATTCTTTCTCTCCCCAGTCCTTCTTCAATAAAAAGTAACTGAGATTTCACCGCATCATCAAACTTGAACAAAATGTTCTGCAACATTTAGTTGTTGACTAGCAAGGCCCCAGAAACAGACTACTTAATGGATGTGAGTGGACCGTTAAAGGAAAAAGAAACATTTAACCCTGTCATGTTGATACCACAGAAATCAACACTGCCAGCCAAAAATGTCCTCTGGCGAAACAAGGGTGAAACAACAATGCATGTTTCTTATTAGACTGGGAGCCCGGGGATCAGATTTCAGGTTGTTGTTTTTTTTTTTTTTTTATGCCGCCTGCCAGTGGATACACCAGAACGGCTCCAGTTCCTGTCCAGACGGAGCTTGCCACATGGCTCGACCCAGACAGCTCCGCGGACCCCATGAAAACCGCAGCTTCACATCTGTGCAACTAATCAGGTCCAACAGCGACGGTGTCAGGCGTCTTCCAAGTACAAGAAAGGTAGACAGCATAGGAAGTCGTTAGGACGGCTGTGTGACTGTTGAGTCATTGCTTACAGCTGAAGCTACAAAGAAAGCTGACAGCATTGCTTTTCTTCCTGTCTAAAGCGAGACAACATCCTGGAAGGACATCTGATAACTTTCACTTTGGCCAAAGAATGTGTGATAAGTTCACAGAAAGCTCTATCTTATCTAGATATGACCAATCAGCATCCTATGAGGAATTGCTGGCAGCAACAATGTTCATTCTACATTGGCATCAGCTCAAATGCTGTCATTGCGTCCTTGTAAACTAACATGCAGAAAGTGGAATGTGAGGAGAATTCCAGTCGAAATATTTGGCCAATGTCCATCTTTTACCCACATTTTACATCTGTTAATCCAGACTAGCCCTTGACAGACAGCGATCAACAAATGGCTAATCCAGAAACCTGCCAGGCATTTCTGAAAGCACCTGCCCCTTCCCAAACAGTTTCCAAGGAAGACTTCTCAGACAGTTCCGTGTAACAAACCATCTGGCGCGTCAAGTTATCAAAAAATGGATTCAGTGGAATCTCCCCTACATTCCGCTAGAACGTGTAAACCACATGTCCGAGCATCAGTAATTGATAAAGCAGGAAAAAAAAGATACATCATACTTGGCCTCACGCAAGGCTACACAAGCATATAAAGCCACAGGGAAAATGTTTCAGCGCTTTAAGTGGGGGTAAACATGAAAAGCTATTTTGCTATTTTTAACTCTTTACCCTCCCCCTCAACAACTGTAATTTACTCACAGGCAGCATCAGGACAGTTCCAGGGGGTCCTGGCAGGCCATCAGCACCGGGGAGACCAGAACGACCCGGAAGACCCTAGAGCCAGAAAACAGTGCAAACATAACGTACACAGGCAGAAATTGCATCCATTCCCTGTAAGTCTATAGCTCAGAAATCCAGTGTGATTATTTTCCTTTCTACTCACCCTCTCTCCAGGATCTCCAGGTCCGCCTGGTGGGCCAGAAGCACCTGGGGGTCCAGGGAGACCCTATTGTAAGCAAAAGATCTGGTTTGATTCCCATACGTACATAACACGAGACAAAGGAACAGTCATATTTGCTCTACTCAATGTTTCTCTGCTTTATCTCGCAAAGTGGTCACATATGGGGGAAAGGAATGCATGAGGCAATATGGGGCAGCTCGTTCTGTTGTAAATCCTTTGTGGGGCGCTCTTTATGTCTATAGCTCAACACTCGAATGGCTGAGCTCTACGCCCATCTGCAGGGTGTCAAGAGGAACTATGTTTGGAAAAAAAACTCCCTTGATAAATAATTAAGTTCTCCAACATCTGGACAAGTCTATATCTCCTCGGGGGCGGGGGACAACTGTTAGGGCCACTCCTTTGAATTAGGAATAAGGCAGCCAGGGATTTTTCACAGGAAAGCTCTGAACGTTTTCCTATCCAAACGGATAAAGCATAAACAAACCAGAGGAATGGGTGACATAAACTAATGTCAGATTGTATTCCTTCTTAAAGAGATTACATAGAAAATACCAGTGATCCAGAGGCACAGAGGGAGAGGGAGGAAGAAAAAAAGGGGGGGAGGAAGTAAAGCAGGAAAGTCAGGAAGAGACGGTTTGACTTACTGTTGGCCCTTCAGGCCCAGGCGGACCCTCCACCAACATTCCCTGAAACACAGAAGCACACAAATCATTAGACGCCTCGCAGCTACGTATCTCAGAATGCACTTACAAGTTTTTTCTGTGTCCCCCGATTGAGGGACATTCATATTTGTCCCAACACACCTGTGGATCTCCTTTTCTACCTATTAAGTCTTTGTTTTGTTAACGCGCATACCTGCCTGTCATTACAGTTTAGCTTGCAATTAATCCATGGAGAACAGGAGAAACAAAGACTGCCCTGAGGTGCTCCCCTACCTGTACAAGCGAAGGGAAGTATCAATCAAACTGAAGTCCCTTAATTTGTTCATACTGACAGACCAGATGTCTGGTCATGCCTGTAACATGAGGCCAGTCCATGCATGTGGCTTGTCTTTTTGAGGTAAACCTAAACGTCTACCATATGCTGGCGTGGACTCACAAGCATCACTACGTTGTTGCAGCTCTGTACGTATGTTTGTTTGCTCTTCTGATAACACTGGGCTTTTTGCTTTGTGTTGCAAGGACAGAAACCCACAGATTGTCCAAACTTATATGATTTCTGCATTTTTTTTGTTCCCATCAGCCCCCCCAAGCTACCGCCCTCTAAGCATTTTCATCACAATTCCTGCCATTCATCTTTCACACTCACCAGGTTTACGCCTAATGTTTCGCCTGCAGTGTGTGTGGTGTGTGTGCGTGTTTGTGTGTCCCCGGGAACCGGACGCTGACAAAAGACCTTAGGAAGATCTCATCAGACAGGACACACTGGGTGGCGAGGTGCACTCAAACGAATGCGTGCACGCTTACACAAAATCATCGAGGATGTGTATTTAAACACGCACTCCTTTATGCTCACATATAAACAGAAGGACACTCAGTCAAAGAAGCATGTATATATAGTGGAGCTCAGTGACATTTGTTTAAAGTGAAACAGCTGTAGTGGTATTAACATTTTCATGTTACCTGTAGAGCGTCTGAATCCAGGTTGGATGTATTCCACCTGATTTTATTTAGCTTCAGTTTTTGGCAGGGAGGCATAAAACGTCTGAGAGAACCACCTTTTGTTCTTCTTTTATTCTTTCCATCCCTGTGTTTACACACACTACCCGCACTCTGTTTAGAGATTATTGACAATCTCCTCATGGCCATTCTCCAAATGTTTATGCTGGATTCCTGACGATCAGCCAGAAGCGAGGCCTTCCCCAAGGATGTTTCATAAAATATCTAGTAGACCCTAATGAGAGTGTTTGGCTTTATGATTCTCATACAGAATGGGAGGGCTGGCTTGTGTTTACATGTGGATCATACATATGTACTCACAGATGTAAACATCCACGTTAGCGCACGCCGCTTACATCTGATGCTCAAATATGTTGTTCAAATAGTGATACTTACAGGCTCGATAACAGCAGGCTCTCCCTTCTGTCCCTTCTCGCCGCGAGCACCAGCATCGACCTGCACACCAAACACAAACAGACAGACAAATACATGATCACCCACCACCCTTTCACCACCCCCATCATATTTATCCTCCGCATCTTCAACATGGTGTCTTTGCCAGTATGTTCTTCACCTGTCCGTAATACTCGTCGGTCTCAGCAGGCAGCAGCTTGCCCCCTTTGTCGCTATAATCGAGGTCACCATAGCCGTCGTATATGTCTAAATCATCGTAATCTGTGATGCGCTCCTCCTTGAACCCGTCCAGATCAGTGTAGTCCCCTTCGCCTTCGATGCCGAAGTCTGTTCCAGTGGCGATGGAGCCACCGGCGCCGGTGCCAGCGCTGGCTCCTCCTCCTCCAGTGGTGGAAGGTCCTCCAGCAGAGGCAGAACCAGTGCCAACAGATACAGAACCTCCTCCTCCAGCGGACCCGCCTCCAAGAGTGATGGTTGAACTGCTGCCACCGGCGCCTCCAGCACCACCGCTGGCACCTCCGCCGGCACCTCCGCCGGCACCAAAGTGAATTGTACTGCTACTGCCTCCAGCGCCGCCGCCAGCGCCTCCTCCGAGGTCAATTGTACTGCTGCTGCCTCCACCTCCTCCAAGGTGAATGGTGCTGCTGCTGCCACCGCCGCCACCTCCTCCAAGGTGAATGGTGCTGCTGCTGCTGCCGCCGCCACCACCTCCTCCAAGGTGAATGGTGCTGCTGCTGCCGGCGCCACCACCTCCTCCAAGGTGAATTGTACTACTGCTGCCGCCGCCGCCACCTCCTCCAAGGTGAATGGTACTGCTACTACCGCCGCCTCCACCAGTGGTTAAAGAGCCATCCACGCCATAATCATATGCATTACCATAGTCATCGTAACCGCCAACCTATGAAAAGTTTAGAACAAACAGTTAGAGGCGACTGCTAATACAGAAGTTACCGTCTGCATAAAAAACAAACCCCACAATGCGAGAAGATAATCTAGAATTTTTATTTTCCAAAAAGTTGCAGCAATGAAGAATTCTATAGAAGAATTTACTTCTCCACAGGTGTATTTTTTTTTAAATCTCAGTATCATGTTGGCTTGTTAAATGGATTGCAAATTGGAAGAAGGGCCCAAAGAAGGCCCACCTTAAGTATCCCACAAACTGTTGTAAAAGCATGTCGGCCTTGCAGAGAGTATATAGCACTAGTGAAGACTAGGCTTTGATCAATCTGTAAAGTCAAGTTCCATCCAATCTTAGCTGACAGTGGGACACGTTACATTCTTTACACTCACATCTTAGGTTAGCTAATGCTGGCAAAAAGCTAGCTTATAGCTACATTAAGAAGAATTTCTACCAACGTTGGTGACATTTGCTTGGTCCCTATCTTTGTGGTAACCTTAGAAATGGAATAGTTGGGTTGCCGACATATTGTAAGATGATATGAATTATTGTGAGTGAGAAAAGATCAAAGCTAATGTTTCTTTGTTCATATTATCTCTGGAAGGCAACATGTCACCCCAGAGTTCATTTGGACATATAGCATGCCAAAAGGAAAAATTAGCTGAGTAGATGTTAGCATAAACATCAACACATCATTACTGCTCACCTGGAGGGGAAAAGGGGAAACATAGCTGGTAGTGTTTCTTTTTGTCAAGCTTGTTCTACCTAGCAACACTAGCTATAGAGGAAAGGACTAAGGAAGGGTCAGTGAAATGAGGATGTTTAATTGTGTAATTAAAGTCAACCTACTGTTGTTTTATTGAGCGTTACTGAGCTTCCTCCTCCTCCGCCACCTCCACCGAGGACAATCCTTTCGATGCCTGTGGTTCCGGCGCTCATATCAACCTTCGCCCCTGCTCCCAGGTCCAGGTCACTGCCGGTGCCGATGCTGGTGATGGTGACGCGGCGGGAGGTGTCGCCATCGGGTGACGCCGTCGCCTCATCGTAGTAGGAATCGTAATTGCCGTAGTTGTCATAGCCGTCGTAAGGGGCAGCCTCCTCCCCGTAGGCGTCTCCGCCGCCGGCCCCGGTGCTTGAGGAGCTCGCCGAGGAGCTGCTGGACGAGCCGGCGCTTGAGCTGGAGGACGAGGATGTGGACACCTTTCCACCGGTGCCACCAGCTCCTGTCAACACCTTCTCCACGGTGGTCACCACCTTGTCTCCAGCTGTCACCTGTAAGGCATGGAGTTAGAGTTGGTGCTGTCTACTTTAGAATGTGCTGATCTGCAAAGATTCTTGCATAGCCCTCAGGATTATCACTGGATATTATGATATTGTATTTGGGAAGATGCCAGCATTAATGTGTGGAATCCATTTGGAAGCAACATTAGACTTGTATGCATCAGATCCCTATATGCATACCTTCTTGGTTGTCTCCTCGATATCAGAGGTTGAGTCATAGGGCTTGCCATCCGCATCCTCATAGTAGGGGTATTCATAATAGTAGCTGTCCTCCTCTGTGTTCTAAAGGAGAAAAACATCATATTGATATTGAGAGTGTGTGTGTGTGTGTGTGTGTGTGTGTGGGTGTGTGTGCGCGTGACTGAGAGAAAGAATAACTATCAATTATTGAAAACATGATTCTGAAAATATGATCCACTGTGCTGTTGCTGCCGATTTGGCAGATGGATGTGCGAAAGACTGGCCATCGATCAGAGGCACGCAGGAATGCCTTCTACTGGCAGAAACCTCATGCTGGATCTCCCTGCTGAAACTTGTTGCCACTGAATGACAAATGACTCTTCCGCCACTTTGTAAATTAATCTGTCATACGTCTGAAAGGTCATGTTTCTTTATGCACCTTGTGGAGAACACCCAGGGAGAAGAAAAAGGTCAAGAGGAAGAGCTTCCTGTTCAACATGTAATGCTTAGACTCACTGTTCATTAGAACACACACAGCGTGATAGTATTCAGTGTGGAAAGGGGTGCAGGGGCACAGGCTTAGGCAGGCTCCATCATTCCTCAACATTATGAACTAACTGCATAGCCTGATAACCCTGATCTTCCCAGTCAGCACTTCCCTCTGGCAGAGTGTGGCTCTCTTCTATGAGCCAAGAAGCTCTTTTCAACACGGGATCTGACCAAGATCAGATTTGAGGCAATTATGGATGGAAGGGAAATTCATTTCCTTGAGTAAGGTCAGCTGTTAGGACACTTGATGTCAAGCTAAATATCTAACATGTAGAAAGTGGAGTCTGTAGTAATAAGCTGGCTGTGAGCTCTGCGATAACAGGAGCAACTTAAGGGCTCAAAGATAAAGTGTTACTCACATATTCGTCTGTGTTGGGGTCCTGGTTCTGGGGCTGCTCAGGCATCGGCACTTCACAATCAGGGCTGTAGTGCTCGCAGTAGTCATAGGCAGCGCGATGGTCTGATACAATCATTAGCTGCTGGATGTCTCCCTGGAAACCACAAGAAAACAGGAACATGAGCCTCGCTGGTACACAGCTACAAGTCATTCATGTACAGTAGATAAACAAGCAAACAATTGACAGTGAACAGGGAAGGCGGTCTCACGCTCAGTGACCCGCGGGGGAAAAATGAAAACATATAAACAAATAAAGACGAGGGAGAACATCTGCGCGCAGCATTATGACATGCAGAACGCAGGCAGGACCAAAAGTAGGTCAAGCTAGTCTGAGGGGTGACTAAATGATGAGGAACTTTGTCCGGGGTCCATGGATTTGTCGTCTCACATCAGCGCTGAGAGTGTGAGGCGAAAAGCTCACAGCAAACAGAGTTGCGAGAGAACATGGAACAACTGACTTCATATCTGCTGGATAATGATGCAAACAAACACAACCAACCTCTCTGTCTCTCTCTTGCGCACACACACACACATACACACACACACACACAAGATTAATGATTCTGAAGAGCATATATAAGTCCTGCTCCAGATCTGAATGAGACAGGAGCAATACTGCCTTGGAGCTGATTTTATAAGACGAATGAATCTACTTGCATGAGCAGACCTGCATTTATGAATAGCTGACCTGAGCCATTTAGCTTAAAGGACTGAATGTATATAGCCGAATCAAGGTGTGTGAGAGTGGTTGTGGTGGACGGGGGGTGGGGGGGTGCACAGTAGCTGGAGCATGATATTTAAAGAAAGAAAACCTCATGCAAAAAAACAGAGATGGAACAGATGAGATTGATAGAAAGATAGCGAGAGAAAAAGAGAGAGAAAAAAGAAGTGGCTCTGAAGGATCCCCGGGCTACATAGGGAGCCGGGTGTGTGTGTGGAGTGTGTGTTTGCCACATGTTTCTGAGCTGAATGCATATGGCGCTTAAATGCTTATATTGTCGCTATCCAAATGTCTTGATCACACTTCCAAAACCCAGTGAGGTCATTCCACATCTTCCATTTACAGCGTCAAATTAGCTGGGAAAAAAAGAGCTAATTTTCTGGGGGTCTGGGAATCATGAGGCAAAACTATGGGAACACACGGAGGATGAAGTGTTTTTAATTACATCCAATTGCCAGAAGTCTGAAATCCCTCAACAAGACTTTCCAGCTGAAATCCTTCATGGATAGTTCTCTTTTCTAACCAACATAAATGGATTGCATTTGTGGTTTAACCAATGATAGCTCGGCGAGGATCGACCAATCCCGCAGCTCCAGCGGAACATACCACACTGAACTCAGAACAGTCTCGAATCCTTTAATAACCTTAGCAAAGCTCTCAGCGAGATGATGTTTCCTGCCCCGTCCTTGGCTTATGTTATCACTGGGGTTCACGGTGGATGCAGAAAAACAAATCCTGATACTTCCTCCAAGACAGAAGGACTGGAGTAGCCATTACACATCGCTCTCCCAGCTATGAACTCATGAGCTCCCAGGAAACTTTTCAAATGGCTACCTCTGAGCCATTTGTCTAAAGTAAGGATCCGTGAGGAGCCTTGGTATCGGTTTGACAGTCTGTCTCTCCGTTATCCTGGCAAGGCCGTGTGTCACAGCTGCGCTGAAAGGGGATGATAGGAATTCAGTGAAATGAGGTCACTTTCAATGAGGAATAAGCCCTCTGTACAACAAAACAGCCATGCTGTCTGGAGCGTTGTGACTGCTTGCCTATTCACATGCCATTCTTCTGCTTTTTTTTTGCTAGTTCCCCACTCTATTCCTCCAAGAGCAGCGAAAGGAATGTCGGGGTCGGTCCTGACGATGAGTGGCATGGGCCTCATTTTTCTCAAGGTGAGATAATTATTTTATGCACCAAATTGCCATGTGTACATGTGTCACATGTACAAAGGAAAGGAGAGAGATGTTTGTATGTTTAGGGAAAAAAAGTTAATTGTTATGATGAGGGCATGCATGATTGAGGTTGGAAATCTGATGGATGCACTCTGCTGTAGTATTTCTATGGCCAAAAGCATGTGGAAAGGGGGAAAAAAGGGTGAGGAGAAAATGGAGAGGGAATATGGGCCAGAGTTGTGTTGGAGCGTTCAGCTCTTCCCGTTCCAGCCGTCTGAAGTTTTATGTGTTTAAAGTTCTGGACTTAAAGATGGGAAGCCGTGCACTTCGTACTGCACAAAACCAACTGCAGATTTTTTTTTCTTTTCTCCTAGAGATGCACTCTCGTTTTAAAGTGTACTTCCATCTGCCCCCAAGTTCAAATCGATGCAGCAGACAGAGATATCCTCACTTTCTAGTTTCTGGTATGAGCCAAACTTAAAAAAACACTACATCCAATAATGCAGCTTTATACCTTATCTTCATCAGATCCTCCCTACCTGGTAAATGGTGACATCTGACAACTTGCACACTGTTTCCTATTAAAGATTTTTTGCTATAAAATACTGACTTAATCTGAAATAACATATCAATGGCATTACTATGAAATCAATAAGGCTTAATTTTTTTGTAACAATTTGAATCGTTTGGGCATGCACACTTTTGACCTTTTCTGTTCCCTCCTGATTAAATAAAAAAACACAGCAAAAATGCAATATATATGCATACACACATATAGAGTATTATATAAACAATTTCTGTATCTATATTTATATCAAAGGGCATGCACGCTCCACAAAAGCTGCACACCTTCACAGTCAAACTATTGTCAAAGTCTTGATCCACCGTGACAACCGCTAAAGCTGGTTCTGATTTCTTTTCTTTGAGCCAGAGCCTGCTCTTTTCACCGCACGTCACTCAACAGATTGCACTGCCAAATGTTATATAAGCTGCTGTATTACAGATGTAGGGAAGCAGTAAATATTCCTTTACTGTACTCCAGCTGTATGCTAATGCCAAATTTCTCATTTGGTATTCTGGCACTGACTGGTCCCCTCAGTCCAGCAGCCCATTAAAAGCATGAGATATTTACTCCATTCCTGTGTATCTGGGCAATTTCTTATATTTTGATGACAGGAGACTGCACTACAACTACTAGAATTGCGGAGTCAGGGATTCAGCATTTGATTGGACTGAACCCCCCAACACTTAAAAAGGGAATTTATAGCTTATTCCTCACCTCAAAAAGTCAATGGGAGCTGATATGTGACACAAAATTGTGGCCAAAATATACTGTGTATGGGGTGATTAGCATACAGCGACACATGCATACAGTCACATGGCACCGCCACCAATCCTGCACCTGGGCAGAGCACGTCATAGCATCACACCCAAACCCCTGTGGGCTGCATTAAAAATAAAACAGGCAAGGCACATTACTGACATTTTTCAGTCTGGACTCGAGCGTATTGTGGCACATGAAGAGTGGTGCAGAACTTTCAGACAGTTGCTGCCATCTCCTCCCTGGAGATAAAGCCATTGCCCATGGCTGTAAGCTACAGCCACTTCATGCATTGTATTAAAGAAACTGTTGAAGAAAACACCAACATAAGCTCCCCTTAAAAAATGTGCATATATACAGTGTTATGTTCTTCTTCCTTTCTGTATATTAATAATAAAATCATTCCCAAACCTCACCCCCCACCCCACCCCCCACCCTGCTCATGTTAATCCTTGTTGGGTGTTCTGCTTGTGTCCAGCTGGGGGCAGGAGAGTGCTCCAGTGAGCGTGAAGACAAACATCTGTCTCCATCTGAACCTGACCCACAATCAAAGCGGGGTGGACCGAGTTCATTGTGGTCCCTCCTCCCGTATTATGGATGCAGTTTTCACAATAATCACAGGCCATTTATGAGCACAGAATAATTGCTAAACGAGCAAGTAAAAGTTCATAAAAAAGAGAGAACTGCAGGCGTTGAGGTTTCCTCTCTCTCCCCTTCTCTCTCTTTCCCTCTCTCACCTACACTCACACACATACTTCCAGCATGAGGTGAAGGAATCCCGACAGAGGCTTATTTTGATTAGAGGAAGGTCTTGAGGTGATGTCAGGCAACCCCCTGCTGATCAGTTAAGGGGGGTTCGGCTCAGCGTCCCATGAAATCTACACTTAGTGGGTTTACAGCGGCTTACCATGGAATAAACAGCACAAACCAACGCTCATTATTTCTCCATAACCCCAGGGACACCTCTTACATATGCCTCAGACAACAGCAGCCTAAAGAAGAAAAACTGCAGTTGTTTTTCTAATTTTTTTCTTTCTCATAATGTCAGTTTGAGGAAAAATAGATAGGAAAGGCCCCCACAGAGCAGCCGGGTAAGACTCTGGGAGGTCCGGCTGCGTTTTAAGGCGAGCTGCACTCACAACGTATTTACACAGTCGCCCCTGAGCTGGGAGCCTGCCCGCGGTCCCGGTGCCAGCCCACACCGGCACACCGGCACACACCGGCACACACCGGCACACACTGACACACACACACACACACACACACACAGTCCCAGAGCCTGGACATTCTCCAACATGACCACGGAAACCAAACAACACGGTGCAGAGGACAGCTCGCTGCACAGAGACCATAAATCAACACAGGCACATACACACAAACACACACACACACACACACACAAAAACGCACCTGGACCCACAGAGAAAACACAGCGTATACCTGTACAACAGCATCTTCACTATCGATTAATCTGTCAGCCTTCGCTTCTTAAAAGAATGACACAAAACAATTAATGAAAAAAGTCGAGGCGATTCATTTTCTGTTGATCCACGGATCAATGAATCAACTTTGATTGGTTGCTGCACCCCCTTTTTTAATTAAATACTATAAGACCCATTTTAAGGCCTTGAAAGAGACGTTAGTACCACTTTCACAGGACAAATTAATGCATATTAGGACACAGCTTCATGAACAGGGGTATTCTGGGTATTTCAGTTTCTTTATGTAATCATGGGAAATCTCATTAAGTAATCGGTTCACTAGCAAATGCATTAAACTGTATGACTGTTACAAATGACAATAGATAAAACTGTACATTTGAAATAAAAAAATAATAATTTTGGTTTCAACTCATTTGTTTAGAATAGAGACAATGCACATTAATGAACATTCTAAAACTACAGGCTAATTTCCATTTGTACACATGTGGACATTTGTAAAAAAAGATACACGCAGAGATACGGACGGAGAGTTTCCACACAGCAAACCTAAAAGTAGTTAAACCTCCCTCAGACATGGAGTTCATTTTCACCCACACACTTTCCCCTCCAGACTGCAGCTAGATCCCAGTGCTCAGAGTGGCTGCCAAGAGTAACAGGCCCGTCTCCCACCCCACTTATCCACTACACCTCACCTAAACCATCCCCTCACCTTTCGGCCCCTGTCCTGCTTTAAGCTGTCCCTTCCCTCTATCCCCCCAGCCCCCATCACATTCCCCTTCTGTATAAGACGTTAATCCTATATGTCTTTAAGGTCTATGAGCAGCCATATTCCCGTTTCCCCTTCTGTTGGGATAGTGGAAACCAGAGCGCCTGGCCTCACCTTACAGACGTAGATTCAGAGTGTTTGGCTTGGCCTGTGCTGAAATCTACATAAAAAAAAGTGCTGAGGGCACACTTCAGGGATTGCTGACACAGTAAAGGAATAACAGAGGGAATAAAGAGGCGAAAGGCAAACATCTGACATGAGTTAAGGAAATTCTTTAATTATCCATGGTGGAAACTTCATCTTCACTGGTGCTACTGAAGTTTACGTCCCAGTCGCCAGCCTAACGTCTATGGAAGTAATGTGCTCCGACGGGTTGAGCATGACATGGATTTTTGGGCGAGACAATGCAGAAAAGGTGGAGTTAGACTGGTACGCTTTGGGTGATTTGGTATACAGCCAACCCACAACATCCACTTCAAAAGTGAAATCATGTCGACTAATGCTTGAAAGAAGCACAGATAGATTTACTGTACTGCATGTCTAGAACCAGCCGGGACACACTGCAGCTCACACATGGAGCCAGAATGCCTGTAAAATAAATCTCAAATGCATCAATTCCCCCGGCTTACTTATCTGTGGGAGTGTTTGCAGCTCGACAGAAAGGAAAATATTTGACAGTGTGGCAAAAGAAAATAGAACCCGAGGTTATCCAAACCTTGTCCGAGCTGTTGTCTGTATTTAAACAACCATATGTGGGGCTGGGGTGGGGGGTCCTAAATGGTTAGATAAAAGACTATTATCATGGTCAAAGACTATTATGCAGTCACACCTTACGTGTGATTGTGGGATTTAAAGATCGAATCTCACTGCACACTCAATGCATTTGCATGCTTATTTGGAACTATCTGCTCGAGAGCTGATAAACCCCCTTGTATTTTTGCACTAATCTAGTCATTAATGCCAAGCAGGGAATCATATTTCCAAATCTCCTCTAATGGGGCTTTGTGAGAGAAGCCAGTTTTAATGGTGAGAATCCCAGGGTAGCAATGCGATACGATGGCAATCAGCTTGAACCATGATAAGGCTACTATCATGATATAGCAACTTTGCAATAATTGATATAACACAATTCATTTATGATCCATAACAATATCAGGGGCTGAAAAGTTTTCAAATGTGGAGCCACAAAAGCTCTGCTATACAAAACAGAGGCAAAGTTAATGCCCGTTCAGTCAAACCAATTATACTACAACTATGGAAACTAAAAGTGGCCTTGAATCAGATTTTGGATTTGGGAAAAAAGCAGATTTAAAAAGTGGTGTCTTTTTCGTTCAAAAATATAAATCAGTACCTCCTAATATTTTTTTTCACAATATCTCTATCGGCACGGATGACGGAGACATGTGAGCGAGTGGCAGGATAAGCGGAGGAAAAGGTCCCGGGGTAAAGAGCAGGAAACAGGATGTGTAAAAGTCATCATGCCATCACAATATTAAAACTCCTAACGAGCATAAAGCTCATGCATTGCTTGTTTTTACTCCTTTTTCCTGGCTCCCCACGCGACACGGGAGCACCTCACATCATCCCAGCACCGTTGAAGACCTCTAGAGTCCTCGCACTGCCCCCCCTTTACTTCTGCCTCCAACTGCCCCCACTCATTCCATCTGTAATCCTCTATTAATATCTCAGCCTCAGTCCTCTTCTTCCTAATCTCCCCACTCTTTTTTACCTTTCCTCCCCATGACTTATCAACCACCCCCCCACACCACCCACGCACACACACATGCGCATCCAACCACAATTATTCAGACCACCAGTCTGAGACAGCCTATCAGCGGATACCAAGGAAACCTCTGGATGATGTCATGTGGTGCAGGGCCGCTGTTCCAAGGCTGACATCAGTGTGTGTGTGTGTGTGTGTGTGTGTGTGTGTGTGTGTGTGTGTGTGTGCGCGCGAGAGCTCCTCATTCTTTCCAGAGTGTGACCCAAAGTTTTGGCTCTTCTTCCCGAACCTGCTGCTCCAGCCCCCCCCCTCCAATTCTCTACCCTGAACATCGTATCTTGTTTTCCTGACACTGAAACCTCCTTCTGATTTACCCCGCCTCCAACTCCCTGATGTGCCGAAATCTACGTTTTTTTGTGTGTTTTCGGCACACAATCGACACTATGTCGCCCGCATTCACGCCAGACGAGAATACTCTGGCCTCGTCTCCAGTATGGGACAATGGAGGCCAAGACAAGAAGTGGCTTGTGTTTGCACAGCTTCACCTGGGCGGCTTTGATTCCCTCCAGGTTCCCTGCAGATTAGCTCAGAGCGAGGCCCAGTGGTCCGTCTGTCCCGGGCTCTGATCCCTCCAGACCAACCACAGCCATTTATTTCACCCTAGGCTACTTTTTTTTTAACCGAGGGATGGGCATTAAATTATCTGTGGTTTTTCTTGGCGTGCTCGCTCGGAAAATAACAGCGAACAGGGAAATCGGGGGGTGGGGGGGACGTGTTCTACAGATGGACTCAGTCAAACAAGGCCTACCTTCAGAACAACAGAGACAGGAATACACATGCATGAGGGTTTTTTCCGTTTGATTTCACTTTACACTTCCACTCCACTACATTTATCTGGCATCTTAGTCACTTTTGAGATGAAGCTTCGACAAAAGGAATAATAAAATATGGTGTTAAGAGTATAACTTTTTTCCTTCATACTTCCCACATGGTTTAATTTCAGTAAATGTTCAGATGATCAAATATTTCACCAACCATCAAAGATTAAAAAAATATTTTTTTTATGTTTAGTGATTCTTCAGTATTATTAACCCAATGATCTCATATCAGTTGAAGATCAATCACTACTTTTGCTGCAATACTTCAACTACTTCAACCTCATTATATTAATGTTCTTTTTAAAAATCATTTTTTCAAGCAAGACTTTTACTTTTAATAAAGTATTTTACATTGTATTGTGCTTTTACCCAAGAAAAAGATCTGAGTACTTCTCCCACCTCTTAGACCACTATATGCTCTGCAGTCATTGGTAAAAATCATTAGCTGGACCTTTTCGCTAAAGATAATTGTGTTTAATGATAGATTTTTATACATGCATTACAGTCATAAAGGAGTAAGTACTGTTTCATTTGTCATAAAATATCTGTCTCCTCACATATTCGCCACCACTCTAATTACCCTCACCCGTCTTCACTGGCACATGTTGCAGCTCCCTCATGCAAGCTGCTGAGGGGAAAAAAAATAACATTATGGTGCTTATAGAGGGGTAGACGCTCTCTCTGTGACCACAATAACCATGTCAGAAACCAAACCACAAACCACCTCAGCATACAGTAAGTACTACTTGCCTTCTGACTGCTTGTATGTAAAGAAAAGGTCCAGAACTTCACTAGCGCACACAAGGCAACACATACTTTATTCTGATTTAAAGGCATAATGCATCAGATTATCTGGCATTTTATTCATCTTTTTTTTTTTATTGAGGAAGTTCTTTCTTATGATGCATGGCGATCTACTATGACGCCAAAGAGCAATTAAAATAAGTGTTCAAAATGGAAAACAGATCTCTTTTAAGTGTTAGCTCAAAACTGCATTTGTTCCTTTTCCCCATTTATTCTTTAAACGCAGATTTTCTGAACAGATTGACAAGCAACTGCAAAGCTCTGTCTTGAGTCAACTGAAATAATTGGCCTGCCTGGTGGTGAAATTCAGAATGTTTTTTGTTTTTTTTGCGTGTGTTTTCATGCTCAGCACCTCTCGGCGGTAAGTGACTCTGGCAAAAGTCAACACACGGGATCCGACTAAACTACAGAAAGGGGAGAAGAGAGTAAGGGGAGAGAAAAAAAAGAGCGGCCTGAGTATAATTTGGAAAGTATGTGGCATATTTTCCATTTTCTGCACGCACTGGAGCCTGTCCTGTCTCCCAACTGGCAGACACACAGCAGGAGAGCTTTAAACATCTCTCACAAAATATCTGTCTGTTCCCACGGTAACCTGGTGGCCGTTTGCCACGGCTCTGATAGCCGGGTTGGATTTTTTTTTTTTAAAGATTGTTCCAGTATCACCTCAATCTCATGATGAGTATGCTACAGGCAACAATAAAACAACTGTGCCGGTTAAATGCAGTCATCTTGTTGGCAACTGGAGGAATTTACCACTAGCTATTAGAGCTTAGAGGAAATAATAGCTATGACACACACACACACACACACACACACACACACACACACACCAAAACCATCTGTATCTCTGCCTCATTAAGAGTTCAAGGCAACAATTTCACTCGAAATGTGGACATAATCCGTGCAAGATAAAACAGTGTCGTGCTTCCCGGCCTCACCCCTATGGCTTTGGCAGACCGAATTTAGGAATTGTGGAGGTTTGGGTGATGTCATATTTTTTCTTCTTATTGTGTGCAGCAGTGAGGTTGGAGGTCAGCTGGCTCAGCATCAGTCACATCAGCCAGCCTCTGTTACTAATTATTATTGAGGGCCTCAGCCTCACAGACTAATCCCCCTTTAAACAAGCACAACCCTGACAGGACAAAGACAACCCTATTCCTTGTGCCTTGTGCTTCTGTGTGTGTGTGTGTCTGTGTGTGTGTGTGTGTGTCCCTCACAGGGGTCATGTTTAACAGACACAAATATCCACACAAAAGCTTGTTTTAGGCAATGTCCCAACTAATTCTGTTTCATCACACAAAGTAAAAGCAAAAGACTATTTTAGGTTGACACATATCAAGTATCTCTGGATATTATTGAAAAAAAAAACCCAAAGGGCTTCCAGTCGGTAGTGAGATTACCATTAATCTTTCATCTCCTGCCACAAAGCTTTCATACATATATAAACAAGGAGAAAGGAAGGAGAAGTAAAACCCTCTCCTCCTAATAATGAAAACCTGTCAGCGCTTGTTAAGAACTGCTGTGAAAAACGGGAGAACGTCGCGGCCAATGTTATATTCCAGATAGGGACGCCAGCGCTGAGGGTGGAAGATGTGTGATATCTGACGCCTAAAACTGAGTTTGATTTGCAATTGTGTGCCTTTGGCAAAGATTGAGGGATCAGATCGGCCAAACGCTCATTGGGCCGCCGCCACTATCCCTGCTCTGCGTGCTGCGGCGTGGGGGCCTGGAGGCGACCGCCGTACGCACCACGGCCGCACGTGCCGTGTGCTTTTTATCTCACTTAGTTGGCAGAGTGGCCTCCTCAAACAGGAATGGTATGCACACTCGTTTGGAGCGCCCTTGAAAATAGCTTGTAACAGGAGATGCAAAAGTGCATCTGGTGTCAAATCTATAAATCAAATCACACATTCCACTATCAATTAAGTTCATAGAGAGTCACAGTAAAAAGCATTAAATTGTACAAATAACAACACAGTACATAAAAAAGGCTATAATTAGATTTAGAGATTACAAAATAATTCCTACCTCAAAGACTTCTTCATCAAGTATTCTAGTTCCAAACACTATAATTCCTTTGGTATCGATGATGGGGTGGGCGCTCCGGAGCAACTTCTGGGTGGTCTTCTTTTTACAGTCCAGAATGAGGGTGATGGTCTGCTTGTGCACGCTGATGGCCACTCGATGCCACCTGGAAGGGCGAGATTAGACAGTTATTTCACACACTTACTGGGTTACACGCGGGAAACACACACACACACAGGCTTAAAAAAAGCCTCTTTTGTGCTCGTTCATCATTCAAATTCAAATATATCCCATTCCTGTTTTCTAAAACGAAACATTCTCAAATCCTACTTTGTCCGGGGGCTTAAATAGACCTCTTTTATATGGCTGCAGGCGTCTGATAACACTGAAATCCACATAATGTGTGAGGGATTAAATGTAGAATGTTGTCAATGAGCTCCATACATGGACACCTGGTTCAGGTGTTTAACACATTGATAGATGCATCTAACACATCCACCTGGACTTTGTTTAGACAGTGTGAGACGTGCACTCTACGATTGCCCGCGAGACCGAGCGGAAAACTGTTGCGACCTACTTTCCGTCAGCCAGGTTGACTCCTCTGAAGAGGGGGTAGTCCTCGGGGCTGGGTTTGCCTGTGTGGTCCTCGTACAGGAACATGGGAGAGCGGCCAACCTCCAGTCCCAGCTGCTGGATGCCCTGTTCGTTGTACACGGACAACAGGAAGGAGTGGTTGCCCTTCCGGGGCTTCACCGTGGCCAAAATGGAAAAGTCCTCGGGGAACGCATCACCTGGCAGGCGACCGGGGAAGGACGGAAGGAACAAAAAAAAAAAAAGTTTAGTAACCGTTCATCATTGCGGGAGTAATGAGAGATTGTGTTTGTGTTCGGGATGTTGTAAAAATTATTGTTCCAAGGAGACGGATTGTGCTGTGTCAAGATAATAAGTTGTTATTGTTACTTCTAGTGAAAAGAAATGGAAACAGGCAGAGATCAGTTACATTGGAAGGGTTGGAGAGATGAGCTTTGAGCAAGGAAACATCAGAGATTCTGCGGAGGGCTCCAGAATGTAAGGGGATAGGATTCATCTGAGAAAGACGACTGGCAGACCAGAGGTCGGTCAGAGGAAGGGAAAAAAAAAAAATTCAGAAGCAGCAGAAGTGCATAGTAGAGCATTTTCTAGCACAGTGCGGGATGGGAAGCATAATGTCAAAAACATGTGATCCTGGGAGAGTTTGTCAAACTATACTTGAAACCCCCTCATCTGCACTTCCACCACAGCTGATCGATGTAGCAGACGCCGAGATGACGGGGTTGGAGGAGAGGAAATAAGAGCGAAAATGTTTGCAGGAGGAATATTTAAACACATATTTGTATGCAAACGGAAAGACAGACCACGAATCGGTATTTTGAACACGTAAAAAAAGGTGCAGAGACTACTGAGAAAAGACGCACTCGCCTCCATCTGCGCGGTTCCATCGCGCAACCGCAGCTATTTCCGCCATTTTGCTGCGAGTGTGGGGCACATCTGCCAGACAGATTCCCTTAGTGGGGTATTCTCAGGACCCCTGAAAGGGGGGCGGTCTGAGGGAGACTGCAGCTCTCTGATGTGGGGGTCAGACTACACTTGAGGCGAGCGGCGCTTCCTAATCTTTTACTTCGGAGGAGGCAATCAGATTTTTATTGAAACCACTATTGTTATGACAAACCAGCAATCTGGATTATGATGGCGCATAAACAGCATTTGGGTTCCAGCAGCGGTTCCAAGCTTCTCGGTATGTGCTGAGACTGTCTCTCTGTGTGCGGAGGTTTCCAGTAGAGCTGAAAAGGCAGGGGCGGGGCCTGCGGCCGCGGCGGTTTCCGTAGCACCTTGTGCAGTCATCAAACCCCCGCGCCCTGCCAGTCATGTTCAGAATAATTGCTGCACGGTGGAAAATGTAAAATTTGAATAGCCAATCATAACATGCAGAGAATAAGAGGCCGGAGAGGGAATGTGGTGTGGGAGCCTGAGAGTGAGGAGATAGGGGGGAAAAGAGAATTTTTGCGTGTTCTCATTTCCTCTTTTGTTTACTCTTTTGGTCAGTCAGCATCTGGGTGTCTGTTTGCCTTCCTGCCTTTTGCTGTCATTCCTACATTAATGCCAGGCATCATGATCCCATCATGCGGAGAGCACATGCCTTGGCAGAGCGCCTCCTCAGGAATTTGTTTTAATTGACAGACGTATTGGACAGGGGGACGGGGACGGTACGGCGTTAGGCGGAGAGCAGGGGAGAGACAGGACATGAGGAAAGAGGGAGTTCAAAAGTCACGTAGAGGTAGGAAAAATGTTGTAGATTTAAAAAAAATGACAGCGGTGGGCAGGGAAGAGGAATCGCTCAAGAGCCACGTCCTGTTTGAGACAATGACTCAGCGCATGGTTTGAGCCAGGCCGTTTGTGTGAAGGTCAGGGGTCAGGCGAGGGATGAAAGGGACACCATGGCACAGAAGTAGAGGAGGGCATGAAAAGCACTATTTTTGGCGGGCGAAAGAACTGAAATCTAAAAAATTCAAGCCGTGTTTATAAGGTTTCCATCCTCAGTGGCGTCACTACGAGGTGCCCTGAGAGAACCTTCCTCATAACGCCGAGGAGAGGAGGGTGAAGGAATGGGGTTAACAGAATTACAAAAATTGAGGACGAGATGTGGAAAATAATTACGTGCGCTCTCTCATGTCCCTTCCTCCTCACTCTCTCCTCAGGACCTCATAGCGAAGTGGGGAAGAGGAGGGGGTTCAGAAAAAGCTCGAGTTTCTCTGGAATGTCTCTCTCAAACCGCCACCAGATGAGAGATACCTCATTCCTCATTTAGTGTGTGTGTGTGTGTGTGTGAGAGTTTGTGTGTGTGGACATGGTGGGAATGGAAAGGCTGTGGTGCCAGGAGTCCTGGAGTTTACACTGGCAGCGCCATTACCAGCGTCAGACTGAAAGGGTCTGGGAAAATCAGAGGCTAGAGAGAGAGAGAGAGAGAGAGAGAGAGAGAGAGAGGGGGAAAAAAAAAGCCAGACATCTCAACCAGCCAATCAGGCGCAACCTATCATTTCCCTTCTTCTTAAATTACCAATTAAAGGAGCCTTTTATTTTGATAAATGCGCCTCAAGTATGATATATCTAATGATAGAGAAAGTATTTCTATTCTTCTTTGCACAGGCCCGTGGGAGAACTGTTCATAGTTGGGGTCGTTTTTGCAAGTTAAAGCAGACAGAGAATTTTGCCGCTTTGCACTTATTATTATCCTTCATCTACCAAATGTACAGAATTCAATAAAAGTCAATGAGGGTCAAGAATCCTCATTGCCGGCTGCCATGGTTGCATGCAGGCAGGGTAGATGGGGTATGGTGTCCTATAATTGGTCATTCATTCATCACTGTGTCCAGATCCCTCGTTCTGTAGCAGACAAGCAGCATTCCAGCAGGATTACGCACAGCCACGGTTACAGCTAGTGTACCTGTCTGATGGTGTGTGGAAAAAAAATGGGTATATGCAGGTGAGTGAAGCCCGAAATGTGAGTGAGGGAGACAAGTTCAAGACCCGACAGTAACATCAGGCGCCTCGAACTCTGTGAGTATGACTTTGTCTGAAAGTGGGGAGATGATGCTGTAATGGAATTAGATGCAGAAAAAAACTTGGATTATGTGCAAAAAACACAAACAGGAGAAGCAAATTATTCTCTCTGATCCTTGTTATTGCTTCTGCTTCGGCAATGTGATTAAAGGTCCTATATTGTACACTTTTCCTGGGTTTCTTTTGAAGTTTGATCCCTAATAAGACATAGGGATCAAAACTATAGACTATACACTCTATACACTCTCTCTCTCTCTCTCTCTCTCTCTCTCTCTCTATATATATATATATATATATACAGTTTTCTGTAATTTTGAAACATGGTACAGTATTTATACTCCTAGACCTTGTTATTATCAAAAAGCAATTAAAATCTCACTTTCTACGACACAGGGCCTTTAAACTTGTCCTTGCCTCGTGCTGCTGAAGGCCTACAGAATTATAATTTGATATTGATGAATTAATAGAAATAAAGCCACCTGGAAAAAAAAGGGTTGGAATCAGGGTGGGTTTAGATAACAGACTCTCCTGCGCTTCGCTCCCTCAGGGGATGAGTCAAATTTTCAAACACTCAGGTGTGTGACAAACAGTGAGACTTTAAACCTAACATTTTTAATATTTAACTAAAAGTGGAGGCTGAGCTTTTGATTGATGCCAGCCATACATAGAGAAAAGAACTTCTATCAATATTTGCAGCAGCTGTAATAACAATGGAAATGACTGGTTATTGGATACATTATTTCAGTATCCTTTTTTATATATGTGGGATCTGGTTATTTGCTGATGATAAATGTGGGTAATGTTCTACAACAAGTGAAGCAGTCAGTTTTGCTTGAGGTTTCCATGAAGGCAATATATAATGTCAGTCTGCTTTACAAGCAAACAACAGCCCCGCTGCTTCTGATCCTAGCCCACTCATTTGGATTTCATTGTATTCTGCTGTCCAGATCATTCTCCCTCGCGGTTTGGCTGTTGACCCATTATGGCAAACAACATAAACATCCTCTTAAAGTCGGGGAGATTTGTGACAATTCCAGAATGTTTTTAATGTAGTCAGAAAACATTTATCCCAGATTTTTCTCGGGAGGAGACATGTCTGACTGCTGAGGCGATGGGAAATGTGCGGTGTAAAATTTTAATTGTCGTTTTCCTCCACTTCTCGTTCACATAATAAAGGTAAGAAAGGCCTTGTCTGTTTTCGCTGCCTCTGTAGTTTCAAATGAATCATCCCTTCCACATGTTTGCCTAATGATTGCATGTCTGCACTTGCTCTTTTCCAACACTTCATCACACAAATTGTGTGTGGTTATGGGGTCACTGACCAGAGTGCTCTCAATCAGAGCTCCTAAGGTTTATTACCAACAATTATAGTCATGACCGTTTTTTTCTATGGGTGTCACTTTTTTTTGACCTTTAGGAGGCAGGATGCTGCGTTGATAATCTAGGGCAAATGCTACCCCCAGGCTTCGGGCCAAAGTCATAAATGTAGTGAAATGAGGGGAAAAAGAAATGGATAAAATGATCTCACAAGTTCAGCTGCCTCCTGGAATATATTAGCTCGACATTCTCTTAATGTCGAGGCGAGAGACGCACCACATCACTGCATTTTTACGGCCGCAGACAGCCAGTTATTCTGTTTGCACCTTTGAGACAATGCAGCGCCTGTTATGAACTCCTCCAATCTGGTTTGCTTTATGTGGACTATTATTTTGGATGATCCTGGGTAGCGCATGTGTAATTATAGCATGTGTATCTAAACAGAGGCTCATATGGACTCTGCTGGTGCGCGGCTTCAAAGTGAGCGGTATTTGTTTAATTGGCGAGCATGATAGGACGGGCAGGCCGCAGCGGCAGCCCTGTGGCTCTACGCTAAGCCCCAAAGAAGAGGCATGAGATGGATCAAAGGTCCACTGAGGCCAATGCAATGTCTGAGGCGGCCATGGACGGGGCCGTCGTCCAACCTAAGCTTTGTGCAGGCTTAATTTACAGGAAAGGGCTATTATGTCTCCATTTTTTCCTGCATCCAGACCACATAAGTGTTCTTTTTTTCTGCCTTTTTTTTTGCATCATTAAGCTACAGAGAAAACCAAATAAATTCACAAAAGGCTGATTCAGAGATTTATGGTTTTGAGTTTCTGTGCAGTGACAAAATGAAAAAAAAAAAAAGATGTAGAAAAAAATTTAACAAGTATCACCGGACAGAAGTTAAGCAAAAGTGAAGTGACACACACACACACACAAAAGGAAGAAAACACTGCAAGGCGCTCTCGGGAGAGGAGATAGAGGGGGGAAAAACGATGGCGCTGGAGGGAAAATAAAGAGAGAAGGAGGGAGGAAGGACTGACGGAAAGGGAGGAGAGAGAGAGAGAGAGAGAGAGAGGAAAGTACTGCTGCAGCATAGAGCAGTAAACCGAAGCCACGTCAGCACAATAGAACAAGGCAAGAGTGGAACCCCAGACTTCCCTCCCCTCTATACCGCCCCCCCCTCTATTTTCACTGCTTTTCCATCGGCCGACTCCTCCTACTACATCAGATATTACAGGGATGGATCTGCTGTGTGGAGCTAGCATGCATTAAACTTCCCTAAGCAGGAGGACTGTTGCTGACAATGCGGACAGATGTGGTGGACATCTCTCCCATTGTTTACACAGATTAGGAGAGAAGGAGAAAGACAAGACAGTAGAAACACTGTATATGTCTTAGTAAGTGGCAATCATCACACTACAGGGGAGTGGAGGACATATCCTTCCTAAAATGCCAAGTTGAGCTAAATATTCAAGTTATAGGAGCCTGTAAAGCTACAACCTGGAGGGAAAGGACAGGAACAGGCTAAGTGGGAAGACAAATTGCTCTCCTGTCATGTTTAAACTCTGAATTCCTGGTTTACTGTGATGTGGGGGGGGGAGGTCATAAAGTTAACCAGATGGCAGGCCTACGAAAGGTCCCGTACGGCATACTGCTATTTAACGTTCGGATACCTTTCACAAGATGTATGTGTGGTTGTAAGAATCATACAATCATTTTAGGTGAGCTTTACATCTCCATCTGTGAGTATATGGTTGTGTCATCACTACTTTACGGCTCATTTTAAGGCAAAATATCTGAATATTATCTGTGTGAATTGCTCTGTGGAATTATGAGACAGATTTCAACACTTCCTTATCTCACTTTCTATGATATGCCTGCTTCAGAAAAGAAAATAAATTCTGAAGGCTGAGACCTGTATAGTATAGTAAGTAAAAGCAAGAAATGGAACAAATGCGAGAATACAGACTACAGGTGGGAGATTAGAGCCTCTGGTGTGTGCGGAGTGTGGACACTCACCTCCATACAGCTGCTTGGTGGGGGCGCTGAGCTGGGCAACTTTGGATACTCTGTACGCCACATCGGGTCCTTGTGTTGACCTCCGATGTGAGCAGAAACCCGTTGTTTTCGTTACACCCTCAGGTAAACTGTGAAAATCTAAAATCTTCAAGAGGTCTGCTGGTTCCACTGCAGAAAGAGGGGAGAAGAAACAGACAAAACAACAAGAAAAAAAATGTTAGATTTAAGATGAATCAGCGGTCAAAAATATTCTAACTCAGCCAGAAAAAAATCCTAGTGCATGCACATGTATAGATAGAGCCTTTATACAATCAACTGACAGTTTACACATTATGTAAGCCTTAATTATGGCCATTCACACTATTTCCTGCCTTTTGCTGACTCAGAAGCAATAGTTAGTGGGGAGATTTCACTGTTGTGGTACTTCAGAGAGGATTTCTGCGATCCATTTAGGCGCTAAACAGAGACGTGGCCCATTTATAGACGGGCCATGATCACGGGTTTGCAGCTGCAGCACAAACCTATCCTTCCATCCACTACGCCTGCGATGCTAAATCCACTGCTGCCTCCCCTTCTGGCCACAAACGTACAATTAGCACACTCTCGGGCCAGTCGTCTGGGCTCTGGCCAGGCCACCGCACAAGTACACCGGGTCAGAACAACGTGACACAGGGTTTGACCCTGGAACCACACCCCCGCACGCCAAAAAAAACGTCCTGGACAAACAGCTGTTCCTGAAGCCAGATGTACACATCCAGCTTGCACAAAGACACACACACACACACACACCCACAGACGTTAGCATCCAGGCTCATCCCAGCAGCAGAGATCTAGACGGAAAAAGGACACCGGGTCACGTCTATAGGGACAGTTGCATACAGACAGGAGGGGGCTGTCAGGGTGTTTTAAGGAGAGCAAACACCTAAACAACAGGAGGACTTTATGGCACAGAAGACAAAAGATCTGTTTTCTGTTAGATGCATTTTTGTGAAGTTGGGAGGGTCAAAGGCAACCCAGTGGATAAGTACATAAGCACACACACACACACACACACACACATAGGTACAGCATTTCTGGTGTCAGGCTACAAAGACCACACACACTGTTCAGAAAGAAAAAAAAAAACTTTCAATCGCCCTCATCCATCTGAGAGTGAAAGGGCTGCTGGGAAAAAAAAAAAAAAGGTGGAGGAGGCAGGAGGGTGTTTGTGCGTTCGACGTCGCTCTGCAACGACCTCCAGCTGCTTGTCATTACAGTACGGCTCACGTGCAGGTCAATTAAGAAAAAAAAGAGCCGACCTCCCTCCTCCGAACAGAGGTCTCCATTTAAGAACGTTCTGGCTGCACGTGTTTCTCCACAGCTGTACAGAGGAGGGAGAAAAAAAATGTTGAAAAAAAATACATAAAAAAAGGAATTCATCCCCATCAGCTGATAGGAGGTTGCTTTAAAAACACAACTGAAGCATTTAAGACCACAATCGACAAAACATCTGCCTGACAACAAGCATAATAACTAAAACATCCGTTTGCAGCACAGACAGGGGGGATGGGGGGCGACGTGCAGGAGCTTGTGTTGAAGACTCAGAGAGCGAAATAAGACATAAACACGCTCTGTGACACTTTATATGTGGTTATGCACACAAGGGTCTGAAGCAAACCTTTGTAAAGCATCGGGAGAGCTAAATGCAGGATTCGAATGATACTTTTAGTCTGTGGTGATTTCTCATCTCATCACACGCATTACAGCTCCCTCTTTCTCTCTCTCTCTCCCTCTCGCTCTCTCCTGAGCCCAGCAGACTCTTCCTGTGTCAGAAGTCTCATTATCCAATCCCCGACTCTGTAATTGTGCTTCTTCTACACACTGGGAGCCCTGCAGAAGGAAGCCTTGCTTTAGGGACGTGCGAGGCAGAGGCAGCAAGGTAATAGCAGAGAAATGCATTAATCCGAGCAGGGCCACGCCCTGCAAAACCCCGCCTTCGTCCCACGGCTAAAAGATAACGCAGGTTCATTGGTCACGGGGGGCACATACCACAGCGAGACAGAGCCTGGGAGCAGGTGGGGGGGGGTCTAAACAAAACGACGGCTTTGTCTGTCATCGGCTCGTAATGTAGAGACAGAGAGGAAAGCGGCCACCGGCCCATCATTCACCGCCACGACAGAGAAGAGTTTAATGAGTTTTGGCTCCGAGAGCTCTGCAGTCGTGCAATAATATATGTCAGACTGTCAGAAGTGATGGGAAACGTAGTCCTGTTACAGATGACCCTGCAGATCTGTCATCAATCAGAATCTATACCTCATCACTTCACGTATCACTTGATCACCTGACATGAAATCATTTGACACGCCCTTGCACACTGCTTAGAAATAGGGGTGTGATGAGTTAGATTTTAAATCAGAGGTTAATTAAAATAATATTTGATTTAATTAATCTTACTAAAATTAATTATCTTAAAACTCGAATTAAACTTAATACTATTCCTTTTTAAAGCTAAAATATGTAATTCTTCTCATTAAAATTAGCCTAAAATGTCTACAAATGACTAAACCTAAATGTTATGTAGAGTTGTTTACATTTCATTTTTCCATTTTTTTTGTAATTATGAATTCATGATTTTAATTTTGAATTTAACCTAATTTCAGCTAAATGAATGTATTTTAAGATAACTGTGACTCAGTTATTTTTATAGTTACTATAGTTACTCTGACTCACGTGTAGTGGTCTTATCCAGTTTTAAGGCACATTTTATTTTTATTCATATACCATTGTAATTCTTGTTGTTGTCATATTTAACTATCTTTAACAATCTGAATCTTACAAACTGAGCTAGCTTGGTTAGCAATGCTACTGCTAAACACACATTGTTAACGACTGTTAAAGCTCTTTATTCACTTGTTTACCTTTAACCTGAGTCTGTTTGCTTTAAAAGAGGAAAAGAAGAAATATACAGATAACTGAGTTTCGGTTAAAAAGGAAAAAAATAAACATGAACGTCTTAATCTTGAGGCATTAAAGACAGAAGGTGAGAAAATGAAAACCTCATTTCCCATAATCCCCTGCTACCTCATGACGTCATCTCCTTGTTATTGCTCAGCGAGGCAGAGTCCCCTAGTGGCCGCAAAGGACATGTTGCGCCTTAAACATTTATTGCCATTAACCTGCACACTGCCGCTGAATCCCTAACGTTAGCGGCACCGCAAACTGAAAGTTGAGTTTCTATCTCTTCAGGACGGCTGATAACAAAACCTCCTAAAAAATGTTTAATTCAAAAGTTGAAAAATCAAATCGTGTATTTGGACAGTTGTGCAACTTCGGGGGCCTGAATGCAATAACCGGCGAAACACTGACTATATTATATCTGGTGTCAAAAGATGCAGCTCTAAAGCACAAAGAGGTCTACATATAGAGAACAGCAGAGCCCCGCATGTTCCATCGACGTCTGTGTCATTCTTCAGAAAGTTATGCAAGGAATTTTCAAAAAAAAAAACTTTTCATAACATTCTTGCTATCTCACACTTACAGAATTTTAGCGTCTCTCAGGCAGAATTGAAAAAGATAGGCGCAGCTTTCTTAAATAACAGTTTGTGTGAGTTCCGCTTCGCATTCACTAACATAAGAGCAGTAAGTGGGTGAGTGACACATAAACTGGCACAGAAAGCAGCATGTTCATTTAATGAGTTTTCTTTTCTTATTTTCTTATTTTTTTATGAGGATTAGATTGACTGTAGGCAAAACTCTACTTTTTTGCCTTCTTCCCAGACACATATGTTCCCTGTAAAAAAAAATTTAAAAAAAGGGCCACAACAGCCAACTTTGACACCACAGTAATTCCCTGACCTGCCAACATCCAACAGCACATGAACCCAACAATATCTGCAAAAGTCTGAGTAGGAGCCCCTAGAAGGCAAGGAAATAACTGGACTGTCTGTCTCAATGCAGCGATCACTCTCCAAACAACAAAACAGAGGTCACTTTGACCCGGAGCTACGGAGCTATAGCTTATTAGGCTGTAGCAGTACCGGTCGATAATCTCCTCTCGTCTGTGATTCGCAGGCTGTTATAACCAGCCAGACGTGGCCTCCTCTCCCCGTTCCCTTATATGGACACATCCTTGGCAGGTACAAACACTGACTTCATCCGCCACCCATAACCGTGCTGACAAAAAACACCTCCTAGCCTTTAACACCTAATTCAATGTCAGCGTCACTTTATTTGGAGAAGGCGCCATGGCAAGCATTTTAAACTAAGTAAGGTAAGAAGCTATCCCCATTTATCAGATAATCCCAACGAGCCTGTGTGATTGGCATTTGGTAGATGATCCATAGGAGTTCCTCTAGGCCTGAAGCCAGGCGGGAACCACACATCGCAACAATATGGCTGTCGTAAATTAAAAAAAAAAAAAATAACATCATCGTAATAACGGCCAGCTCAACAGCACAGGGGGAAAAAAAACCTGGTGGGGTGGGGGCCTGTAAAGAGAATCCAGTCGATGTTAATATAACCTAATCCTGTGAAAAAAGGAGGGAGGGAATTAAATATTAGCAACTCCTCCCTTCCTCAATGACTCCGTTATGTTATCGGACTGTATTCCCACTTCCTCTTTTTTTTTCCTCCAGAATTCCTTTCATCCTTGTGTAAAATATCCGTTTTCATCTGGAACTTTTTTTTTGTTTCCCGATGGACCCGTGGCAGGGTCAACCCGAGGTAAGCCAGGTGGAGGGGGGCTAATTAGCAGGTTGGGGGATGGTGGGTGGGGTCAGAAGGTGAAAGGACGGCATCGTGCGTCTTCGCCCGCAAGCGCAGAACCAACACGCCTCATGCAAAGAAGGGAGCTGGAAAGTTTTTGTAAAAAAAGAGCCTATCTACAAACACAAACATTATATCAACGGCTTTGCCAGTAAAATATCCTCCCATGACTTCACTCATTCATGCGTTCGGTGTCACCGGCGGCCGACCTTCCAGCGGAAGCGGCCCCCCGCCACATCCTCAGCCGCAGGTATTGGCCCTGAGTCCCACCTTGTTAAGCTGAGATGTTTACCCACTTAGCGTTGGCAGACCCACACCTCGCTGGATGCTAAAAATACTTCCCGCCGTGACCGCAGCCCCTCATCCCAGAGGCCGAGAGGCAGCCCCCCCCTACACACACACACACACACATCACACACACACCACACAAACACAGAAAGTGTTTATACACCAGCCTTGTGTACATTTGCACACCACCAGCCCGCCGTTCCCTCTTCTACAACTTCCACACCAGAAAAAAAAACGACTATAAATACCAGTGCATCCTTTAAGCTCCGGCGCTCTCTGGAAGCTTTTTTAATATGTATATAAAACTTCTCCCTGTCTTTCCTGCCTGTCGGTCGGGGGGCACTCTTCCAGGCAGAGGGGGCTGCGAGGCTCCCCCCCGGCCTGTGATGCAACCACAGCACGAACACGGTGCAACCGAGGACACCGGCGGTTTTGGATATCAATGAAAATATAATAATGGAACCTCAGTCAACCAATCAGAGGATTCCCACATATTATTTTATCTGGCCGGAGCTGAAAAACACCGAACTGCCAGAAAGTAATAGGTCGAGTCAAAATCTGTACATGACTCAAACCCTCATGTTCAGCCTTTCCAAAAAAAAAAAAAACTTTTTTTTTTTCTCCCTGAAAGATAACTGCTTGGTGATGAATGAGGTATAAAGCATGTGGTTAGATTTCCCCCAGGCCATGTGCGAAATGTTTTGCACAAATTAGCGGAGCGATGTTTTGCATCTTTGATGTGTTAAAAGAGGATGCTTTTAAGATTGAGGTTGCAGGATAAAAGGAAATTAATTCATAAAAGTATACTGTTTACATGTCTTTTTTTTTTTTAGTGTGTGGTGCTACATTAGAGAGAGGGGGGCGATGTGGTTTTTGCAAATATTGTTCCCTCCCTACCTCGCGATGCTTTCTTTCTACCTTTTTTTTCCCTTTTCTTCTCTTTCTCTAAACAGTAGCTTAAGTGCCAGATTCATAATCCCGCTTTCGGCACTGCGCCAAGACTGTGGCGGATCCCATTCCCCTAACCTATCCATCCACCCTCCATTTCCACAAATGCACACATATGTACAGACACACACACACACCCTCGCTTTTCTAACAACGCTTAGTGCCTCTCCAGACGGCACCATTTCGTTTAACAGGAGGAGGGGGTGAATTAGGACTTTTTCATGCAGGGGAGGGTGTGTGTGTGGGGGGGGATTAACATTCTTTCCTCTTTCGCTGCCCCCTATCCTCCTCTCACTCCAGCCGTCCTGAAGTGAGACCTGACTCTCCAGGCACATGCTTGACCTGGCGCTGAGGACAAGGAGTAATTAGCAGCCATAAAGAGGACCCTGCCTCTCCTGGAAACCAGCACAGCCCGAAAACAAGGATACCCAATGAGAGACTTCCGCCTCCTAGAGTGCATCACGGACAAGGAGTTTTTTTTTCTTCTTTTTCCACCTGATTCTGTTATAAAACTTTCAACCAAAGCCAAGAGTTGTGAAGCCAGAGCCTCGCTGTGAATACAGCAAATTATGACACAATTAAAAAACTCAGTTATAATAACCTTTATCATATATATGTATATAACATTATTGATGTTATCCATATCTTGGTTAGTTCAGTATTCTTACAGTTTGAAGTTTTCAATATGTGTACAAAAGTCCTGCTCAGTATCAAGGTATCAAGGGATCAGCTACATGAATGTGAGAGAAAAAAAAGAAGTTGACACACTTCCATCACTGTTGATCTTAAGTCGTTTGGCGGGGGCGGTTTCACGTGACCGTGCTGCAGGCATTACGCTTGCTAGATTAAACGCATTACATTCCCTGCATGGACATCCTGAGAGAGCACACACACACACACACACACACACATTACTGCTGCAGACGTGCAGCACAGGAGTAAGCCAGTGCCAGCAGCAGCACAGAACTGAAATAGGATGTCAGTCAATGAAATCTATCACAAACGCACGCACACACACACGTGCACATACACACTCACACACATACGCACACACCTCCTGCACCTCTGCTTAATTAAACCCACAACACCGGCGGCAGGGAGGTTTCTTTGCACTCAAGTGTTCCTCGACACATAAATTCTGGTTTAATGAAGAGCGACAAGCATGCATACACACACTGTATATGCACACACACACACACACACACACACACACGCTCGCTTCGGAAGACACGAGTGCACCCAGAGTGGCGTACAAGTGTGAACATGACCTGGTAAAGTGGCTGTTTGATAATACTGTATTTCAGCTGGGTGGTGTATACTATATAATTGAGGAAAAAATATTTATATCCTGTATAGTAGTAATAGTATTAAACCAGATGGTACGAAAAAAAAAACTTCAAAAGCGATTACATCAGAGCTGCCTGACAATGGGATTTCAACGGGAGATGACATTACTCAACATTCTACCGCTTAAAAAAAAAAAAAAAAAGAACTGTTTTGAATTTATAAGCAAATAAACTGTACTGCTCAATTCAATTGTAGCCAGCACCAAAATCTGCTAATCTATTAACAATAGCTGTAGCAGTCACTATGTTGCAAGCCGCTGTTGTTCGAGTAAGTATAAAAGCAGGAAAGGTAGAATTGAGTGGAAAAAATAGGTAAAAACGATAATTGAGGGAAATATTTGTACGGACAAAAAGAATTAATTGATCTCATATGCCTGTATCAGTGCAGTTTCATTATCATTTATCAGCTTTAATCCACACGTTTCAGGACACTGACCCAGTGACCCAGCTGCGAGCTGCACGTGAACGCAGCAGCAGGGAGGCAGGAGAGGAGTGAGGGTGTGTTTTGTTTATGTACGTTTTCCCCCTCATTTCCCCGCTGCTCATAATCATGCCGATGTTCATCGGGAGATACTCGTGCACTCCATCATCCCCTAATTACCCGATCACAGGAAAGATAAATTTAGATCGGGCAGCCCCGCAACACAAAATCACACACAAATTAACCCGGAATCTGCAGGTATAGGCTCACACTGTTCTCCCAGACGCACTGGGCCGCCTCGCACACACACACACACACACAGACACAGGCCTGAAAGATCATCCAGAGAACACAGAGTGTTTTTTCTTTTTTTTCTGACCAGCAGAGTCTCCTGTGTACGCCGGGGCTCAGTGTTTCAACCGGACTGGCTGCTATTGCTTTAACAGGGGGAATACCAGATGGTTTACTTCACTGTCTCCGTGCTGCAGCTCGCAGCGCTGAGGATAAATCACTGTCGTCTGCCGTCCACCACAGACCAAGACGGAAAAACTGAGTCAAAATTCCACCGAGCGCCTTCCCGAACGCTCATTTTTTTACAGCGAAGTGAGTGCGGGGACGGTGCTTCTGCAGCACACGTGTGAACGCAGTTATGTCTGTCTTTTTTTTTTTATTTACACATATCACTCTGTCTTCTTTGGCAGCTCCATTCTGTTTTATTTTTTTACCCTGCATTTGCAGCCTTATTTCCTGGCTCATCCTATTTTAACCTCTCCCTGCATTGCAGCCTTTTTTTCTGTTTTCTCCTACACGGCCGATATGGTTTTGACTGTTGAGGAATTGATGATAAAAGAGGGCCCCGGAGCACTGACATTACAGGGCCATTTCCTCTCAACCACACCGCACAGATTATTTCAGCACCAAGACACTGAGAGAGGACAATGGATTTTACAATCTATTAATGCAAAAAACCTGGACGATAATAAAGCTTTTCTTTTATTTTCTTTGTTGTGCAGAATCCAGCCCTGACACACACACACACAAGTAAAGCCTATCGAATCCAAGTTTTACAGCACTCAACTGAGACGCTGGGCCTCTTATCTGAGCGATTGGAACCAATCAGAGTGCGCAATATGCTCTCGCAGAGCAAGTGTGTTATCATCGCCGTCTGTGAACTCAGTGACCCGCAAAAAAACGTTGCTCAGGATCACCACAACACTGCAACTCGCAACAAGGGGGGAATAAACACGCAACATTCAGAGTGAGATTTACAACAAACTAAAAGCATCACATTGACGAGCCAAAAACACCTGAGTAAAATCTTATTTTATATCCAGATAATGATGCATATTATGTAGGAATAGGCAATATATTATATTTATTATAAAATATTGTGAAATGAGAGTAGATATTAGTGTTCAGATGTTGTAATATCTTGGCATAAAGTTTGGTCTTTTACTGGTTTTAAAGGCTGCTTTACTGAACTTAACAGATTGTCCTCTGTGTTCTATTATTTGAAAACTCCAGTCAGTGTATCCACATTACTGTTGATTATTTATCAAACATGTGATTGTGTAAATATTTTGTAAATATATAATCATCCCTACAATATTGTCGCAATATACAGTAGATATCAAGGTATTTAGTAACACACAAAAAATATTCGATTGTCTCACATTATTGCACTTTTTTCTATAAATGAATTTGTGTTTTCATGGGACAATGCCAAAACTGCCATGTTGTGTAACTCTTAAAGCTTGGTACCTGATAGTTTAACTCTCTTAAAAAGGTACACATGCTTGAGAGACCTGATGGATGCTTATTAAAACTGTAAACTATTTTAAAACGTTTTTGACTTTCTCATCTTGCCAATCATGATTTGTTACTGAACCATATGGAAAATGGCCACATGTAAAGGCCTGTTCCTCATGTTGACTCTCTTCCATGTTTGCTTGTGTTGCCTACACCTTCATACACACCTCAAATTTGCAACACAGCAAAATGCTGTAAAACATCAGAGCATAACCTGAAACAATAGAGCGCTTCCTATCACAGTCATCAGCATGTTCCCCTACAGCCGAATCCTGCAACGCTTCTGATACTGATACTGAACAAAGGGACACGTGCATTAAAAAAAAAGAAAGTAAATCATATAAAGATGCTTCAAAGACGTGTGAGAAGAATGACGATACAAGATGATGGGGAAACAAAAAAAAGGGAGTGCATCAGTCTTTCTCTCTTTGCAGCGTAATTGCAGCCTGGGGTTAGGAACGCGACGGACAAGTCGATCATCAATTCATCTCCTACCGACAGTAAACAGGGTTGTACTTGTGCTACATCGGGCCTGTGGGGAGGGAGCAGCTACCGTGCGAGTAAGTCGCCTGACTGACAGCGGGCTGCTCCACCTGAGTCATTGGAAGCACCGACAGTCCCCTGGTTCATTGTCTAACACGCTTCCTCCGGTTTCGCCCCGCCAGTCGTCTGCGGTCTGACTGCAGCTCGGGGCCCTCGTGGCGACAAAATCAACCTAATTAGGACTGAGGCTTAATTACTAAAACGCTGCCGAGCAAGCAGAAACTTTTCCATTCCGTTCGGCACCTAATAAAGTAAAAATAGCAGACATCTGACTGCAATGAAGTTCCTGGAGTGACCAGGAACCATTGTGTCCCCCCCCCCCGAGTAGGAAACAAAAAATGCTTACACTGGGTATTTGGGCTGCCCAAGCTGTGGCTAAGCTAGGGCTGTGGAAGGGGGAATGGGGTTGGAAAGGATGAGTCATACATTGCTTTCCATGCTCAACGATTATAATACCCCATTACAGAGAGGAGCACTGTTTCCCAGCTGAAGTGAATACTTAGTTTGTTAGCCTGGACTTTTTTCACTCCACAGATGCACTAACAGGCTGCAACAAAGCATGCCCTTAAAAATAAATAACTAAATAAATAAAAAATCAGAGGGGCGACACGGTGGTGCGGTGGGTAGCACTGTTGCCTCACAGCAAGAAGGTCGCAGGTTCAAGACCGCCTTGGGCCTGGGTCTGGGGCCTTTCTGTGTGGAGTTTGCATGTTCTCCCCGTGTCTGCGTGGGTTTTCACCGGGTACTCCGGTTTCCTCCCACAATACAAAAAACATGCTCAGGTTAATTGGTAAACTCTAAATTGCCCATAGGTGTGAGTGTGAGAGTGAATGGTGTGTGAATGGTGTGTGTGCGCCCCACGATTGGCTGGCGACCATCTGGGGTGTATCCCTGCCTCTCGCCTTAACGCGCTGGGATAGGCTCCAGCAGACCCCTGCGACCCCGAAAGGGAATAAGCGGGATAGACAATGGATGGATGGATAAAAAATCAGATGCAGGAGGAGCTGGAGTTGCATCATGGGGCACCACATCCAACTTTTAGGTCATGTGTTCATGTTGACTTTTTTTTTGAAACATCGCTGCATCCACTTCCATCCATTGTGTCTGTTGCATGAGTAGAGAACACGCTGTCCCATTCAGTTGTAATTTTGGAACCGAAAAAAGAAATAAAAAATCCGTTTTAAGCAGATATAAGCTTTAGGCAAGCAACACCTTTTGAGTAAAACCATCTGCAACTGGCTTTAAATCAAAGATTTAAAGTGCACTGTGTCAAGAATACAGAGCACCATTGAGTAGCTTTAAAACAATTATTTGACCCTTAATTAGTCTGGAAAGGAATAGGCGATATATTGTCCAGGATATGGTTAAATAATGCACCGCCTGTGCCGCACAAAGGGTCATTTTTAACCCCGACGTGGGGGTCAAAAAGTTTCCCGGTGCAGATTTTGTTTTATCTCCCGTGCTGTTATCAGACAATAAAGCTGGTTTACAGGGTCCCGTTTCCACAAAGCCCGCATTTACAGACTGAAGTGGCACATGCAATTGCAGGGTCACTGCTTCTCTCCACCGTCCGGCTAACTTGGATTCCTTGCTCAGCGCCATGGCAATGGGCACACACGCACACACACACACACACAGGAACCGTGCCTCTTTCTCACCGCCACTTATCTGATTAGGTTGGACATGACCTCGGGATTGCCACTTTAAGGTGAGTGAGAAACAACTCGCTGAAATCACACAGAAAAAAATGACTTTCTTTTTCATGACTTAACTGAAAAATGGGAGTGAGTGACATCACCGATTTATAACAGATCTCGATGAAACCCGTTGTTCTAAATGATCCATAAAGGTCACAACAGTCATCACTTTCCTTTAAATATATATAAAGCTCACATATAAAGATTGACACGGACAAAGCATACAGGAGGGGAATTTGTTCAGTTCTGTGTGAATGACTTTATTTTTCCCCTAAATGGGCTCATTAAGAACTTTGTACATGGTGACATAATTGACTTTTGCTTATAAATTCCTTATGAAGAGCAGTTGTCCTAATATAAAGAGACAGAAAATGAAAAACACCTGCGGAACAGCTGTATCCAACCTTTAACCCTGTCATAAAAGTTGGCCCGCTCGCACAAAAAGAGCCAAATGTGCACATCTGGTGGAGACGCAAAGGCCCACCGCTATCACTTTTTACAAACCCAACTTAGCCGTAAGGTTCCAGATGTTATTCGATTAGGAATATGCTCTAGAACCAGCAGAGAATGGTGTAATTCCGTTTGAAAAATGCAACAGTATTTTTCTTTTTTTCCTTTTTTTTTTTTTTCACAGTCCCCTGTTCCACCAAGAATGGGGAAAGGAACATCTGGAAGACATTTTTCCTGGCTTTTTGGAGGGCTTAGCAGACAGCACAATGGAACTTATCGAATCCAGATGTGTGCGGGTGCTTAGTGAAACAGCGAAGGCCTTCTTCTGTTTGTGCCCTTTTAAAAAGTACACGATGAAACAAATATGAGTTCCTAACATATATATATTTATACATGTAGCATAACACTTGAATCCAGACTCTAATCATATATATCCCCTGCTCCTTTCAGTACTTGTCATCTATTAACAACAGTGGCTTTGGCCCAAATCCATCCTTGTTTTCATTTGCACAAAGTATTCAAAGAATGTTATTTCAGTATTTTTGATGAATTAAGTAGGTCCTGATCGTGCATGAATGTTTGTTACAGCCACAGAGCATTCCAAAAGAAGCCTTTTCTTGTTTAATTAATAATAACAAACCACTGTGAAAAGAGTCAAAATATATTCTGTAGGACCTGTGAAAAGAGCCCATTGATTGGGGAAACTTTGTAGAAAAAAAGGCAACTCAGCAGAAAGACAGAAACCTTTTGAAGAAGGAAGCGGGTTCGGTCTACAGGCGGTGCGCTGGGTTTAGGACTACAAAACAATCTGAGCTCCCACACAAGCAGGAGGCCCGGACATTGTGCTAAAGCGGGTCCTATTTAGTCCCAAATCTAAAAGAAAAACACACGGACAGCTCCACTGTCTGGTGTCGGTTTCAATTCTAATTCCGGGATCACAAGCTCAAGTTGTCAGAGGGATTGTTTGGGAAGATCCAGCATGAAATCCAAAGACATGGACCGCTGACCTAAAATAACATGCTGCCCTATCTTTTTTTTTTTCCTTTGACCCCTCAAAAGTCAGAGGAGAGTTAAGTGAAATACAGAGCTCCAAACACCTTTGTCCTTGCAGAAAGAATTCCTTTCTTCAGGCAATGAAACCTATCCTAGGACTATATCTCTGAAATTCCAGACCTCTACTTCTGAACCCTGACCCCTCTTCTCATTCTTGACCTCTGTGCCGTACGGCCCCTTCTGTTATTACCACTTTTTTGCAGTTTAAAAATGAGGTTTCCTTATTAATGCACGAGCTTCCCTCGCTCTAATAAAACTCCATTTACAGTCTATTCAGTGTGCTAAAACCCCTTCTGACTTCATGGAGTTGTTAAAACACTTTGATGGTGTCAAAAAAAATCATATATATAAAGTATGCTGCAAACCCATATCCATATTTAAATAGTCTAGTTCCTTATTAGTTGTAAGCTAAATTTCTATTTCATGATATCATTTCAAGAAAACAGGCTAACAAGCTAAGCTATGTTGGACTGTTGTCCAACATCCCACTAAGTCCAACTCCTCTTTTGTCATCAGAACTGACCCAGATCCGGATCCAACAGCCGTGCGGTCCTACATTCTAGTTAAGAACGACACATTTCACTGGCGACATGCAAACAGACAGACTGCGGTGGCCCCAGTTATGCGCTTAACTCTACAGCCCCGTATGAGCCCGTGAAACCACTTCAGTGGCGTGCATCTGTTCCATATCAAACCGCCTTTCCAATCCTCCGCAGCGGCCCGAGCGTCTAATTGAGCATTTGGCTCTCTGTCAGGCGGCCACAACGCACATTATTCACACCGTCAGCGAAATGTCAGGGCGCTTTTCACGCCGCGGGTAGAGGAATCCACCTGTTGGGCCCAGAAAGGCCTGTGTCAGACACTCACAGCAGACAGCAGACCACCAACCATGCCAAGCTGGTCTCAGGGTGCTAATAATACATGTAGGCCACGGATCCGTGCAGCCACAGCACGGCATGACCTCCGGACACCTGTGGGACACAACAGTCCCACACCAGCGCCTCAACAAATCCTTCATAGAGCCCATATAAGGAGGATAGTTTATCTAATGGTTGAAAGATACGAATACCAAACTTTTACAGTCATATTTTGGAGACTCTGGCGTTATATAACTGTTTCTGGGAAGCATGAGGAGAATTTGTAGAATGCAATTAGTGAAATATGTTCGCGTTGGAGCTCTTAGCAGCAAAAGGGCCCAGTGCTTTTTAGAAGACGGTGTCCTGATGTGTGTGTGTGTGTGTGTGTGTGTGTGTGTGTGGAGTCCTTCAGGCGGCTCCACCCTGCCACTTCAGAGGAGCTGCGGCCCCTCCCTCTTATGAAAATTTATGCTCATCCTTTCTCATCAGTCCACAAAAAAAAACAAAAGTAAAGAAAAACCATAAAGGAAAAAGAGTCTCAACTCACTGAAAGACACTTTTACTACACAGTGATAAGAGATCTCATTAAAGTGACACGTGTGATTGAGGGGCATGCATCATCTATTGCAGACATAAACAAGCTATTTTAAGGTTGTCTTTGCTTTACTCCACCACATCCAGGTAGAGAAAAGGTTGCCAACATATATGAAATCTTTCTCAGAAACTTTTTTTTTTTACACTTTGACCCAAGTCCTAAAGCTGGATGCAAAAATAAAAAGAAAAGAAAAAAGATGCGTTTAGGAGGAGGTGCGCACAGCACGGTGATCCATAATAAACCAAAAAGAGCGCAGCGCGTCTCCAAAGCAAACAAACAAAAAAAAACCTGCATCCAACAAGCTGCGGCTTCTTACCTGAACTCGCTTGCGATGTGACAAAAAGCAGAATCACCGCTAAAGTGATTTGAGCGTCCCTTATCCTCCGTTTAACTTTCCATCTTATATGGGTATCCATGGCCGCCGGTCAGAGACACGTCCACGGCAAGTGGATGCACTTTTTCTCAACTTTGGGACCAACTAAATTATTGCTCTTCGCAACAACTTCTCGGTGATTCTGGGCAATAGCTTAACTTTAAGAAAAAAAAAAAAAAAAAAAAGGACCCAAAAAAAAAAGTCCCAGAGAAAGAGAGAGAAAAAAGGGGGGGAAAAAAAGGGGGGGGTGTATCGATATTTCTCAAGCAGCCATAAGTTTGTCAGTGCGGGGTTCCTCCAGCTATGGTTGACGGATGGGCGCCACCGTCTCTCCCGCACCGCGCCGCTCTCTCTCTCTCTCTCTCTCTCTCTCTCTCTCTCTCTCCTCTCCTCTCTCCTCTCTTCTCTACCGTCCTGCACCGCCGCGCCTCCGATCACAAGTGTTGCCCCCTCTCCGCAGTCGTCACGTAGAGCCCCCCTTCAAGTCCGACACGCCGATAGAGAGAGAGAGAGAGCGAGAGAGAGAGAAAAAAATAAAAACTCCCCCCCAACCCCACCTCCCCCCCGCCCCCCCCGGGGCTGTCACTCACTCCGGCGGACAAGAGGCTCGGGCAAATCAGAGGAGCCCGTGCGTGTTAGAGGCCGCCCCGTTATCGGCCTGGGGGAGGGAGGGTGAGGGAGGAGGGGGGGGAGGGAGGAAAAGTTGAGGCGAAGTTTCACGCCTACAATCCTTACTTGCGTTCGACTCCGGGTTCTTTCTTTTCTTTTTCTTTTTTTTTTCCCCCTGCACCGAGTCCGCTATTTCCCAGAAAGAAGGAGAAGGTCAAAAGCGAGAAAAAAAAGCAAAACGGATCCTTTAAAAGTTCTCCTTCCGCACACTAATAAGTGTCTGATATGTTGTTTTGCACAAAAAAAAGTTTAATTATCTTCTTAAAAAAGGCATCTCCTCCTTCTACCTTATTGAAAAATCCCAGAAGCTCTAAATAATTAAATTAATAATAATAATAAATATTTTTTTTTCATTTAAAAAGTTTGAAGGTCACTAACATACACTTTTGCTTGTTATTTTAGATTTTGATGTTTCTAACAATATTTTTTTTTACTTTTTTTAATGCTAAAAAACATCTCATGATAGATGTACACCTCCTCCCTCAAAATTCTCTAGCATACAGTAGGCCTGGGGGCCACCAGGGGTCATTGAGGAGGTTCCCTGAAAAAAAAAAAAAAAAAAAAAAAACGAGGAATCATTTATTTTCACTTTTATTCCTTCCTCTCAGCTCTCAATACTTTTTATACACCTCTATTTCCAGAGTAGAAGGTCAAAGCAAATGGCTCCTGAGACAAATCACTAAAAATCCCTCTGTAAGACACAGATATGGTTGTTGCACAGAGAACATGGTAAATTATCTTGTGAAAATCCCTGCTAAAATGGCATCTTCTCCTTTCACCTTATTATAAAATCAAGAAGCTATAAATAGACAAGCATTTTTTCCTCTCTTTTTTTGCTCTAACAATATGTCTTGGTCTTTTTTTTGACATAGTTTACAACTCCTCCCTTAAAAATTTCTAACACTGTGGTTCACAAAGTGGGGTCTGGGGAACACCAGGGGTCATTGAGTGGGTTACCCGTAAAAAAAACAAAAAAACAGGGGATCATTTATTTTCACTTTTATTACATCCACTATTTCCAGAGGAGAAGGTCAAAGTGGGAAATGCAAACCTAGACAAATCACTAAAGATCCCTCCAGGCATATTTTAACATGTATGTAAGACTAAGTTGTGTCTGATAGGGTTTTTGCATAAAGAAAATGTTAATTTGTCCTTTAAAATTCCAAAAAAAAAGACATCTCCTTCTCCTACTTTATTGAAAAACTCCAGAAACTAAAAATATAAAAAAAAAAAAAATATATATATATATATATATATATATATATATATATATATATATATATATATATATATATATATATATTATTTCAGATGTTATTTTTTATGTCTCTAAGTAATGTTCTTTTTTTTTACTGCTGGACATTATCTTGTTATACTTAACACCTCCTCCCTCATAATTCTCTAACTAATTCTAATTCTTTAACACAGTGGTTCTCAAAGTTGGGTCTGGGGATGACCAGGGGTCAATGAGTAAGTTCTCAGAAAAAAAAAAGACGGAATATCATTTATTTTCACATTTATTCCATCCTTCCACAAAGTCACACATTGACTAAATGTGACTACTTTGCTAATGGGTTTCATTCACTTACTCTAATAAAACATCTCTCAGGAGATCAGGGTTCCTTCATGTGAAAAGGTTTGTGCCTGTCTCATTAATATTAATAAGCGTCTCCTCTAATTGTTGGATTTGAACATCTGTGAATGGTGGTAGCTGCTCTATAGTTGTGACATCACAACTTCAAGGCAGTCCTGACGGCTCCTTTTGAAGCCCATTCTCTGAATATGAGCTGTGTGTATTTCTCTGTGGATTGACTGTTTTTAAGCCATGAGACAGTATTTATAAACCATTGAGACCTCCCTTATAATAAAAAGCAATTAAACTCTCACTTACTACAATATGGAACCTTTAAAGTTACATCTAGTCTTCCTCCCTCATTAAACTTCTGCAGTCTATAACTACACACACATATTTCATTTCAGAGGTTTAACTGCTGGACACAAGATGTCTTTTGTTCTTCACTGTAAAGTCTCAGTGTGTTTGTTCTCTGGAGGCTTCAAGTTTCCATGTGTACATTGAATATTGGACCTAAACCGACGCACCAGATGGTTTGTTACAGAGAATCAACTGAGGAATGGCCCTTGGAAACTGTATGGAAAATTGCAGACACTAAAAAAAAAATCCTTGGCAGGTGATTGGATGAACCATCTGTCTTTTGCCATCTATCACAGACCAAGCGAGATGTCACTTAGTGATCACGCGAGACACTTTGATTGGTCCAATCTGATCAGGCTGCCTCACAAGGTAATACTGCCCCAGGATTGGCTTCCAAACAAGTTGTGATATGTTATAACATATAGTTTCGAACCTTTATTGAAATGTTTTACAGTTCTCTACAAAGGCTGCATTACCATCTGGGCAAAGTGGACTCAGACCTACCTCAGGTCCACTGCATGCAGGCTACTGTATTTTTTTTTTCTCTAATTGCAAATTTACTTTGAGAAGCTGCACAAGTTAACAACTTACTTAGTTACATCATGTATTGTGTTTCCTATTAAAATGCAGTTAAATAATTGCAGTTTCATTTTTAAACTACATTTGAAAAAAAGATGTGAAATAGATATGAATAAATGAAAAAAAGAATACATATAATATTATTTTTTTTTTACTAAATCTGAATAACATGGTAGTGACAAAACTGTAACAGGATGTTTCCAGAGAGCAGCAAACATGAGCCGCAGAGATTTTCAGAAACATTACAATTTTACACTTTACCAGCCTGATAATTTGCAAAACGCGGCACCTCCATGACCTTTTTTAGCACATTTTTTGTCTGTGTCTCTGTATAATTTTTAATCTTGTTACCTTGCAAATCAGGTTTTCCATCTGGGATACCGAAGTGAACCCAACTGAATAAATATGACAATCTCATTGCAATGCAAATGTCGGAGCAAAACAGTGTGTCGTTGCTTTGTTGACTCTGCCAAGTAATTTAATAAGTCTGAGTAACATGGAAAAAGAGCGCACGAGTAACATCAGCAATGATAGATGGTGATCAGCCTCTGGCAAGTTGAAACAGCTCTATTTAATAGAGGGGCTCAAAAAAACATTAGAAACAGCTGACCAATCAAGTTTACATGTTGGTTTTATGTTCTCGCTGACTCACAGACGCAACCAACCAATTAGCATGTAAAAACATACTTTTCTTGACCACTTTTTATGTTGTCCAGTTGAGTCCAAAGCTCTGTAATTGATTTCTGTTCAGGTACAGGCATGTCCCTATTGTGGCTAAAAACTTTGTACTTTTTTATAATGTGACAAAACCAAAAATTTAAAGGGAAAGTTTAAAGATCCCAAATCATAAGATGTACGATTTTAACTTCTTTTTGATCGTAAAAAGTATAAATCTCTTTTCAAGTCTTGTTGTTCTATGAATACAAAACACAAAATCCACAGATAAATGCAGGGGAATCCATGTTCATAAACTTTGTTATAACCTTGTTATAATATATTTATAACCCCCCCCCTTCTCCCTTTCACATTCATGTCACTTGTCGTTCAAGTCTCCCAATCAGAGGACAGCCTCATTAATATTAATGACACACACACAAAATGACCTTTTCTTTCTAGAGCTCCACAAAGAAGCTGTAAAAGCTACACTCGGGTGATTTATGGTTCTTAAAACTACAATTTTTTATTGTGAGGACATCAAAACTTCAAATAAAACCCAGGAAGATTGTAAAATATAGTACAAGGGAACATTTCACGGTTTATCAACCAACGTTTTCAAATAAACATTGGAGGATGTTATTAAGAAAAACACGAGATGACATCGTAACGGACTGGGTGAGAGGGGCAGCTCCTATGTGAACACAAATCTGTACAAATTAATAACTGCCAGAGTTTGGATACACAAAAGACTGTTCTTATGTTCACAGCGTGCCTCAAACACAAACGTGTGCCTCTGTTGTTGCCAGAATGGCCAAAAATAGCAGCTGCCGTTTATAAGCTGTCATATAGCCGTCCAGTGGGGGTGCAGACTCCCATTTAGTGCCCAGTAAAAGATGGTTTTAAACACAATGGGCAGTGTGTGAAAGACAAATTTGAATATGGATGCCTGGCGGTCACGATATTCTCAAATATGTAAAACATGCAAGTGACTATAATAAAGACCCTCATGTTAGACTCACACTGGCAGACAGGACGGCAGTAAAAGAGTACACCTGGAATCCTCTTTCAGATGTGCACGTGTATGCGCCGTTTCTCCCTTTCAGACTTGACCTTCACATCTGAGGTCAAACCTGAGGTCACCCCAACCCTTACACGTGTATATCTTTGGGTTAGGGTTGTCACCCAAACTATAAAGGATTCGAATGCAGAGCGTCTTCTTGAAAGGAGAGGATATTTACATCCAGAGTAAACCAGCCTCTCCAGGCTGACCACTATGGTTAAGTGGTGAGATGTATGGGTCGAATTATGGCCTGAGCCCTGTATTTAGAGAAGCTTTATACCTACACCACACTAATCTCACAACTCTCAGCTACTCCCTTTCAAGGCCTTTACATGCTCCCTTTAACTGTCACCTAACCAAAAACATGATGACTGATCTGAAGCTGGACCACTGAGGGCTTTGCTATATTTGAGCCCTTTCAGACAGAATAATCGTTCACCGGATAAATCCCGGTGAGACAAAAGAAGGGAAATACAGTCTGAAACAGAGACAGGAATTGTGATTTAGTGTTTTCAGGTCAGAGCCATTTCTGCAGTCGCCACTCTTTTTTTTCCTCATTTTCCACATCCACTTTCATTTTGTGTCAGGCTGGGTATGAAAGCCAGAGAGAGCCCAATCAATCCATCTCCTTTTTTTATTGTCTTCCACCGTTAAAGAAACACAGATGATGATGTGGTTACTGATGCCAGTTCAGGAATTTCAAGCTCCCGCTTGACAGTTTAGTCAGACACCAGGAGCCAGTTGCTCCTTCTGTTTGTAAATTTATTCAACCTTAGCCAAATTACAATAGACATGGAGATTTAAACATCAAAATTCTTATCTTATCTTAATCTTATGTAAGGGAACAAATTCCAATATTTACACCCAAAAGTTAAACAGCCAGCATGATACTGGCTGACATATCTGACCTGACACTAGATGAAAACGGGGTGTAAATATATGTATATATATATAATACCAACAGGTGCTATGCAGAGATTAGTTACAAAATATGAAGACCCAGTATTTGCAGCATGTAGCAGGTGGGACTAATGGCTAACTGAACCAACTGACAAATGTGGTATCTCTTTAAAGTGAAGTTAGTAAAAGTACTGAAGTAGTACTTCAGTAGGTCTACGTCCGTTTGACTCCACACTAAATAATAATCGTTGGTGTGGTCCCTCTGAGAATGCAGACTGGGGTCTAAATGAGGGGATACTAATTATCTCATAGCTTACCTTTTGGGCCTTTGGAATACTGTTCATCCAATATGACACAATTCCTGAAAATAGCAGGTCTGCAATGCCTGAAATGTCATGCTATGTGTCTTTATCAGTGCATCCTCAGGTTGTTCTCAGATGCAGCTGTGTTAAAAAACTCATTTTGGATATTTTGCCAAAAATGGCCGATATGGACGATGTAATACACGAAGATCACTATGGAACATGTCGTTCCATAGTGAGTCAAAAAGTTCTTGATTTCTACTGGTCTATCAGTCTATATGCTAATTAGTAAAACTTTTATTGCCTGGTGCGGACCAAATAATCAAACTAGTAGTGGTAAAGTGCCCTGAGTCTGTAGAATGTTAGTAGAAGTCACAATTGTCCTCTCGCTCTTCTAACTGTGTGTTACCTTCCTCATTGCTACAGCAAAACAACAAAACAACAACCGTGATCAGTAAAAGCAGACACTGGCCTTTTACTGATTTATGTGGGTGTTTTACTTTGCAAGAATTTAGCCATTTTTTATGCCAGGTCTCACATGTGTTCCCTACAATACTATTTTGCAAGGATACAGTGAGCGCATTCTGGGTTAAGCACTGCCCACTGGTTTAAATGAATGCAAAATGCAAAATAGAGGGGTCTCTTACCCTATAATAGAAATGAAAACAGGTGCAGCCAGATCCTACTGAAATCATGTATTTCAGAACCAATCCAAAGTCTTTAGGGCGGCCCTTTATACTGGGGCTGTGACGTTGGAGAAATGGGGTAGAGCAACATTTGGTGGAAGGCGTGTTTTTGACGTATTTAAAGGGGGTTTGTTTGCAGCTGTTCTTGCCGCTGTCCTGGCTAATATCTTGCATTTATAAATCCCCAGCCAGTTGGAGGCGGGAGGTCTCTGATCATCTGGTATCGCGAGACTAATCTGAAACATGTATATTTCTCAGCAGATGTAGATATGAATAAAACACAGAACTGGCAGCTGAGTTTGATACTGTTCGGCAGCCTTGTTGTTGCATTTTAAATTATGATGCAGCTCAAAAAAAACTTTTGAAAATGTTGTAGCACTTCTATGTGATTTCTTTGTGCTTTTACCGCAGCCTTGTACAAATACATTTGATCTGAATAAAGACACACCTCTACAGGCAAAACTGTAAAGAAGAGCCCGTCTTCAAGTCACCCTGTAAACCAAGGCATTTCATCTGTTGACAAGTAGTAAACTTTATACAAGCTGAATTACACATATTTAAACCTGCCTTTTAGATCTTTCCGCCCAAACACCCAATCATTTCTCACAGACCCCACGTGAAAGCAGTGTTCTCCAGTCTTGTGATGGAGATGAATTACAGAATAGAGACGATTCTGTGGTTTCACTTTATTGATAGTGTCGTGAGGAGACAGAAGAGGGAATTCAAATCCGGAACACAAGACGACCAGATAAATTGAGGATCCTGGCACCAAGCAGGGCCTGGCAGTTCCAAAAACAGATTCGATTTTCAAACAATGTAGGATGTTGTAGTGGAGATCAAGAATCTGTGAGTAACAAAAAGTGTACAGTTTCACAATGTGTGTGGGTGTGTGTGGGGGAGTGTGCGTGTTTGGGTGTATGTGCATTTGCATGATTGTTTCTTAGCCTTCTGGCACGGAAGCACCTCTGTGGATACATAAGAGACAAGTGCACAAGAAGCAAAGGGGAAACCCAGCAGCCGACTTTCTCTTTAAGAAAAAAAAGAAAGAAGAAAAATAGTGAGTCAGACACCAGTTGTTTCTTTATATATATATATATATATATATATATATATATATTGTATTTTTAAATCACAATCAAGTATAATACATTTAGACAGACATCTAAAAGACAAATGTGCAATGGCTCCAGGTCAAATGGCAGATGTTCTTTCAATTTGTGTCATTCTATGTGAATATATAAACTTTGCAGAACAAGCTGTTGTAGGAATAGAAGCACTTTTGTTTAAGTGATCTTAAAGTAATCAATAGAACCTTTTGTCAAACAAATGAACCCACTGCCTTCTCTGGTGTTGTTATGCATTGTTAAAGCCTGTTTGGCATGGAGCACCTTGGCAGGACACCATATTTTCCATTCCACAATGTGACCCATACCAGATTTTATCATGGCAAACTGCCTTAAGCTCATTGTGGGGAATTTCTTTTTTTTTCCCTTTAGAATTAATTGACTTGACTGTTCAGTGTAGAGAGAAAGACGAATCCTAAGTCTACATTATACACTTGGGATAACAACAAAAAAATGTCTGTCATCAGAGAAGAAAAACACATCAGTGTTTAATAAGTCAGCCTCACCTGTCTGCTCATGCTCCCAGCTGCAGCTTATGTCTTCTTTGACATCTTGAATTGGAAAGGATTTGCAAGCAGGCCAAAAATATACATGCCAAGCATAAATCAATCAATAAGCATTACGTGAATCAAACACAAGACAGCTATGCATGTATGGCCCTGTTGGCCCTGCATATATATGTAAAAAGTGATGGAAAGTGGTGGAAACAGAGAGCATTTCTGTACTAACATGCTTTTTTGTTGAGAGCATTGAGGAGTTAACAGCCCATGTGGCAAACCCTTGTGTTCTCCACGATCCCTGAGTTAAGGAGGGCTGCAGCCTTCTTCCTGTTTAAACTGTCCTGAGCATGATCCAGCTTGTGCTGTTCAAGAACTGCAACGTTGCTTGAACTCTTTAAAGGTGACGCCACTGTCAACAGTTGGGGGCTTGGATTGGTTTTTGGGGAGAGCGAGGGTTGGCCTTAGAAGAAAAAAAGAAAAAAATATTCAGCTCTCTGGTGGTCCTGGTCCTGATGGAAGTTTTCTGATGGTCCGTCCGTCCTACCTTACCGAACCCTCGTCTCATTAGTGCTGGCTACGCCTGTCGGACCCTCCGACAGGGAAAAAGAAAAAAGAAACTCGACAACTCGACAAGTGGCCTGTTCCTGGACTTTGAGCCTGGCTGTTCGTGCTATGCATTGCAGTCTGACTTTGGTTTTGGCAGAACATGTAGGGTACCACAAAGTCAGCATATTCACATGCAGAGCTTACTGAAAGTATGCTCGAATTAGATTTTTGTATCTAGTCCTTCGGTCCTGTCTCAATTTACATGCAACTGAGAATTGAATGATGAGATCCACCAGGACATGGGACGTCAGCTGTCGATTCAGCAGGTTAATACGGCCATAGAGTCAACATCTGTTGACTCTTCTGTCCTGTCACCTTGAAAAGAGTGGACACTTTGGCCTGTCTCTACTGTTGCAAAGCATGCACTCATGCATTGTCCAGGTTCACTCTCACTGAGGCGTATACATGCTGGGAAAAGTCCATTTCCAATCGCGTTATCAAGGTGTGTTAAATTCCAAGCCCTTTATCTAGGTGTATTAACCTGACTATGATAGGTCTGACTCGGGCTGATTTTAATCCAACTAAGGCGTATACTTGCATTAAAAAATACTATCCATAGTCACATTACCACAATAAATCAATTTAACACAATAACTCAAAAGGTACTTAGCACTGGATGAGAGACAGTCTCAATGATGGTTCTGCAGAATTGGATTCATCTATTAGAAGTCTTCGCTGCTGTTACGGCTGCATTGTTGTTGAGTATTGAGGAATGTGAGTGTGGAAGCATCCGGTCCATCTCCACCACCTTGTTATCCATGAGCTCCAGGTTATTTCCTGTACACCATGCTGTGATACAAGATTCCTGTTGGCAACCTCATTATTTTCCTTGATGAGGCCTAAACCCGCTCTAGTGCCATTTGCAGAGTTGACCGGCTTGATGGTTGGGGTGGTGGGATGTTTGGATGGAGGTTCAGTCATTAGTGCGAAGACAGTACAGATATGGGAAGAGAACACATCCTCGCCAAGCTCCAGCGTTGGCGGTGAGGTGGGGGGGGGGGGGGGGCAGACAAGTGGGTGCCGAGCCACACCTGTCGCTTCCTGTTGGTCAGGAAGTTTGTAATCCGCCCGCAGGTCGGGTGGGGTAAACACGCAGCTGTGGCAGCTTGTTGTCGGCGAGGTTAGCATTGAAGGCTGAGCTGAAGGGAGGGAAGAGTAAAAGGTGTTGAGTTCAGGCAGTCCAGAGGATGGGGTGATTGCAGGGCTTTTCTTATTGTAATTTGCGATTGTCCTGAATGTGTTCCAGACAGCTGCAGGGCCATTGGTGCTTGAGTCACACTCCTGCTTTGTACTCACCCTCTGCAGATTTATTGGCCTTCTTAAGGTTCTGTCTAGCCATCATAAATATATTCATGTCACCATATTGCTTATACTGCTATTGCAATATTGTTCAATTAGGCACTGCATTAGTAAAATGGCTCTGTTTTTAATGGACTATTGTTTGTATTAATGATGAAAATAGGAATTTACCTACTGAATAATCTTTCCACGTGGATGGTTCCAGTATATTATACTCTAAATGGAGACACCAAACAGATGTTTTATAAGTTGTGAAGCCAGACACCATCAAGTTTTACCGACCACAAATCAGATCGTCTTTCGCTGCTTTAATTTGCCAGCTTTTTTCAGCTTTATGTCAAACACATAGTTCAAAAATGCCAGAAGTGTCAGGTGACTTGACAACACACATATATATCTATATATATATAGAGCCAGCACTGACATATGGAGTGGATAAAGAATGATAAACAAGGGAAGTAATAAGAGTTTCCAAAAACAATCAAGAAGATGAAGAAAAATGCTTTCTTCTTCAGTGCGAGGGGAAGACTTCAACAAATGAAGTCATCACACTTTGTTTGATGAATGTTAATTAGGTAAGGGATGCCCAGCATCATAACTGCACCGCTGTGAAGTGCATCATCTCTTGATGATCAACTCTTGTTATAATGGCATAAAGATGGTAACATCACATATAAATGGCAAAGGTTTTTTCCCAAATTATAAAACATCATTTGAAACCAGTCACTGTTTATTAGATAAATAGAGACGTAGATGAAAAACAGATCAACAGGCTGCTAATTAAATGAGCAACGGAGACCGAAGACCTCAAATTATCTTGAATGCATGAATAAAAGTGCCAAACTTGTTGGCCGTCGTCTCAGGCATTAACTAAGCGTGTCTCCTTCCCCACGCCCTGTCGGCTGTTTGTAGTGGTGGCTGTAATTATGGAAGGCAGCTCATACCCATGTCTTTTGACAAGACCCGTCCGTTATGGCCTTCTCTTGCAGCTTGTCGTAATTGCAAGGGTCTGTCCATTGTCTGTCCATTGTCATGAGAAATTTCTTGAGGTTTGGACTAGTGTTTTGCTTCAAAACGGTTGAAAAATTACGGTGGTTACAGGCGTTTTTCACAGTGTGAAATACATCCCTTTTTTTTACGAATTAATCCTTGTTTATATTGCCAAACATGGCACCAGAAGGCATGGAAGCATTCAAATACATGTTTACCTGGAAGAGTTTCTGGCCTTTAATTAGATTGCAGGCGGACTTCAGGAATTCTTCGAGCTGTTTGTGAAATCTAAATCTCGTGCCTACTTTTTAAAAGTAGAAGTAAAGGCCAGAGTCAACCCGGAGGAATTTAAAAAAAAAAGTGGTTCACTTTCACTTATTTCGTCAGACAATTCGCTATCCTATTCCACTCAAAATGTTGGCTGGCCTCTGTCCTTTAGTCTTTCTAATATCTGTGAACGTCCTGCATTGAACCTCAGATCAAATCAACAACAAACTTGATATCAGCAGTGAGAGCTTTATATCTGTTGTAATTATTTAGAGTCTATAGTTGCTCCTCCTACATCTTAATGTTCGATTGTATCATCCAGAATCACATTTTTTTTTCACTTTTTTGTTGATGATGCACAACTTCTCCCATGTAAGACAAACCACCCAAACAAAACTCAACAACTATATGACTCCTAAATCCTATATTTTAGACTTCAAGTCATCAGTAATGGAAGAGAACTAAGTTTGTTTACTCAAGAACTGTTCCAAAGAACTATTTTGAAGTTCTTTACTTTGTAATTTCGACATATTGTTCATTCTGATCTGCTTCAATTATCATTTAGTTACTTTTCGAATGTGAATTTGATAATACAAAAATATTTAAAAATAAAAAACATTGCTATAGAGGGAAACCAGAGATTTTAGTATTTTCTTTGTTTTTATTGTCTTTCAATTTTTTACAAACAGCAGTGTGTCATCTGCACACATTTTTGATGTGTGTGAGTTGAGAATTTTTTCCTTTTAAACATCTCACATGGTTTCATTTCAATAAATGTTCAAATGATCCAATATTTCACCAAGGATTAGAGGAAAAAGTCCGATAAGTGAAAACAGATTTGTGGAACTGAACTTTGTTTGTTCTTCTTTTCCTCTCCCATTAATCATCTCACATCCCCTCACATTTATCTGGCGACTTCTTACAGGGGCCTGAGCCCTATGTTGGGAAGCACTGGACTAAACTAGCTGTATTTAAAGTGGTTGAAGTGAAGCTTCACCTCCAGCAGCTACAGCAGTAACATAATGTGCTAATACCTGCCATTACCTTTGTGGTTTGGCTTCAGTAGGGCTTTTACTTGTAATTGAGTATTATTATTTTAATGTATTTTACTTAAATAAAGGAGCTGGTTACGTCTTATGTCAGTGCAAGTTACTGATCATCTTACAGTTTGTTCTATAGCCATAGCTAAAAATGACTTAATTAAGTAATACAAAATAACTGTAGGCAGTGTCAACAATTCTTTGTGCAGCTTCATACATGAATTGCAATCCATCAATGAATATGAACCTAGGGCAAAACCTCTGCCAGGGCCTCTCTGCAGTAGCTCCCTATAAAAGAATGTTTTGATTCCAAAGTACTGCTTGCAACATGCGAGGCATTACATAACACAACGTCATGATATATCATTAGTTCATTAATTGACTCCCACCCCCTCCAAGCCTTCCACATTCTCTGCTCGCAGGATGTGTAAATGGCTGAACGGCTTAGGGTCAGGGTCGTCCTTTATGAGGCCTGCTGCCTCTCCAGCGAGCCACCAGCCATTGTCTGGGCACCATAACACAGGTTCATGACCTACAGCCTGTGGAAATAGAGTTCCACAGTGATGTGAGCTCGTGTTAAAAGCCAAGGACAACTCGGCAACACCAACCGATGAGCAAAGCATTTCATGTTTTTCTGCTGACACTGTAGATCGCTCACCCTTTATAACCCAAAATGTGGCCGGTGTGAAATGCTCAACAATCACATCATGGTTGAGTTTACGCAGTCTGCATTTGGACCATGAAGATTCAAACATGATGCAAGCAGCACTGCGGTTGGAGATTTGGCTGCGTGTACCGGCTAGTTAAAAGTTAACAGCGAAAAAAAAAAAAAAAAAAGAAGAAGTTGACTTTAAGCCATAACAAAACATGAAAACAAGCTTATTTATTCCATTAAATCATTGATGAACATATACAGATTGTTTCCCGTTTTTTCCTTTTTGCGAAAGAAGGCTAGTGTATTGCAACATGCTGATTCCATTGTGTGTTGTCTCTGGGTATGTTCAGCACCCACCTCCTGTCAGTCAAAACCAAGTCGAAACAGCATGTTTAGTAAGTTAAATGGAAAAAAGCACAATTTCACAGATGGTTAGGCTGCTAGTGCAAATATTTACTTCGTAATACAAATAAAGGAATGGGAAGAAAAAGCATGTATCAGTGCGGGGGTAAAAAAGATAAAGCCTTTTTTTTTTTTAATGGTTTCATGACAGACAGTTGTGATGGCTGATTATGCATTTGTAGGTGTATGAAAGCACCTACGCAGACATGAATAAACACAACGTGCCCTGTTTTTTGGCGTTTGCTTTGATGAGGAGGACGATATGAGTGCACAGGACACAGAGAGTTTCCATTGGCCTTCGTTTGGAACTGCAGCTCATATAAATATTATCATGAGTGCATAATACTTGTGCACATGCGAAAGTGCTCAGCAGTGGCTCACAGGAGAGTCAAACATCAGATTAGACTATAAAAGCAGGAATATGCACAAGCTCACACACTCGGGCACGCTTTCACACACGTTAATGAACACAAACACCCGCACTCCATCCGCTCCACACATACACACTACACATTTGACACGGTGTCATGAACTCACCAGCTGCCAGTTATCAATTGAGTGCAAATCCCCCGCTGGCCGGGGTCCCGTGGCTGGCCTGTTTGTTCTCTGGAGGACAACCTCTCCTGAGAGTCTTCAGTGTAATCCTTCTGAGCATAAATTTTAGTAAATGAATCTTATTATTAATCTTTCTCAGAAGCAGATGCGCAGGATGAAATGTTGCTTTTCATTAGACTCAACTTGATTTGTTGTGTGTTTACTAGAATACAATATGAGAGCCATATCGCTGCACGGTTGTTTTTACATGTTTTCTTTTTCCTGCAAATCAATTAGACTCATTTACTCAACTGAAACTTTTCCAAAGCATGATACGAGATTTTGTCATATCATGCTTTATATAATATTTTCTACATTCAGAACAGCCACTAAATCAATGGTCTTGCAAAGTGTACTGTCTGTATTTTGTTCTAGCGAACTTTTTGTTAGCTTTATTTAAACATGTTTTTCTTTTACACATCATCATCATTACATTATCATGTAGTAGGAAAGTAGTTGCATTCCAGGACATGCAGGTTTTTTGCTATCTGGCAGCTAACTCTTGGTTGCACCTGTGTAACACTGCAGTTCCTACAAAAACACTCCTCAAGTTGTCCTCTCAAACATATTTTATGTCTCTGGAAGTCTGGAGAAGACTCACTCTTGATTTTGACACATTTCCACACGCAATTTAAGAAGAAGTCATCAAGATTTTATAGTTGCACATCCATAAAATGTTGTTTTCTCCTGCACAAAGTCAGTAAATGCTTCCAGCCATAGCAAGTGAAAAGAATATGGAAAAGGTACAAAAAATGGAGCTGCTGATTTTAAGTAAAAACGACTGCAAATTGTTCCAATTTATTTCTAAATGAAGCAGTGAGACAATATGTTTTTAACCCATTGATTGGAAGTGATCTAAGTTGTTTTACCAGTCTGTTACCATTTTACTGCAGCTCCTTTGTTTTAATGGATTACACTTTGCTTGCTGCTCTGGCTACTTGCTTGACTAGCTCATTTTTAGCCCGGTGGCTTAGCCTACTCACTCAAGTATGCCGACTATGCCCTGGGAGGACTGTGTGCTACTCCAGGAAGCAAACACAAGAATCGCTGACCTTAAGGAGGATATTCAACAGCTTAATGGGGAACTGCAGAAGAAAGACTTTTGCAGAAGAAAGTTTTGTCCAGCTTCTGGGCCTCCTGTAGTGCAGGCATCCAAGACCTACAGTAGTTCTGTGGGTCCTGCTTGATACCTAATGTCAGTCATCTTGGGTCAAAGTAATGGCCTACAGTAATCACTTCAACCCAAGGGATACTCTCACAATGTCGCTTAAGCCTCTCCAATCCTGAGAGAAGACACGCCTGTCAACCCAGCTGATGCCTCTGTGGTTCCTACTAATCCCGATCTGGACCCCTTTAGAATATGGTTACTGCTGACACTATAGTTTCAGAACTAGTAGTGAGCATTATTTAGGTGACTCCATTTTCCAGTGTGAAAAAACCCCCAATAAAACTATGACAGAAAACCCACTTGGACACCCTATCCTCAGTCTTAACGTTAGCACATGGTGTGGAAACAGATCGTATACTCTCCTGCAATGAAAACTTACAGCCATCCTAATCCCCATTTTTACACTACATTATTAGTTGGAGATTCCATAATCAGGAACATCAGTTTCTTCGATGCACACGCTGCTTCCCTGGAGCCCCAATCCCTAACAAACAAGTCATAGTTCATGCGGGGCCAAACACTGCAGCTCGACAACGGTCTGAACTGGCCAAAAAAATTTAATGACCGTTTTAAAAGTGGTTTGTTCAAACACTGTATTTGCACAGCGTGTTTGGGGTTTTAAATTATATCTTAATGGCTGCAGATGCTGGAAAGTGTTCAGTAGTGGTTTTATTGGACCGTAGCACAACAGAAATCGATACTGCTGACAACAACACAGTAACCCATAGGCCAGACCATCGCACCACTGAGGTGGTTGTCCTCCTATCGCACAGATCGACTCTAGTCTCTGTAGGTGAACTTGTGTCAAGCACAATTGCTTTTTTGTGGCGTGCACCAGGGATTGGTTTTGGGACCTCTTTATTCTCAGCAGCTTCTGTCATTTATAGGCTAATGACATACAGTAATATTTTTAATTTCAGACTCGATGAGCTTGATAGACGTAATGGGGTAAATTACAACTATGTTGACCTCTCTGTACTGGCTGTCCTGTTTTTTTTTACCTTTATTGTCCTCAATAATGGTTCCACATCACTTTATATCATGGATCGTCTAAACCTCCACACCATGAGCCTTGTGCTTAGGTCATCTTTCCAGGGTCTTCTGACATGTCTCGAGATGAGGTTTTGCTTTCCAGTGTGCATCACCTAAGCCCTGGAGTAGTCTCCCATGAGGTCGCTGGACTCTGTGGATTCTTTCAGGAAAGCAGTTAAAAACACATCTGTTCAGACAGGCATTTATGCAGCATGTGGTATTTTATGTTTTAACTCATGTTTTGTGTTTGTTTCTCCTTGTGTGTTTTATACATTGTTTATCTTTCATTTATTTACTCGGCTGTGAAGCGTGTTGTGACTGGTGTCTGTGAAAGGTTCCATACGAATGAACTATAACTGCTTGAAATATATTTTTATTTGGATTTTTAACCATCTTAGTGTTCATTTTCAGATATAAATAAAAAATAATAGAATAATGAAGAACAAACAAAGAGTCTAGCAGTGGCAGGCTCAGACTGCTTGAGAGCTGAACATAAATTCCCCCCATGTTTTCAGGGGTGAAAAACACAAAACAGGGCATTAGCTGTATGCAGTGGGTCAATCAATCACGTTTTGTCTATTGGACGGTCACCCTTAAGGGCCTTTTCGATGCCTCAAGAGAGTGCTTTTACTGTTCTTTTGAACATGGTGGGCCAGGCACCCGCCTAGTCATGAAATTTGTAGAGCTTGGGAGAAATGAAAGTTAGCACTATAATAACATAATAAATAATATAAAATATGTTAAATGTAATGTCCTCATCTGACAGTTGCTGTTTCACCAACACATGTATATATTTTCATATAAAATATTTATAGAATAGTCTTATGTGCTCCGAAAAAAAATAATAATGTTCTCATGATTCGAGCGGATACAAATGATGTATTCTGTGACCACCTGTATCCAGTTTCAGTGCCTCAGAGGTAAGTGTTACTTGCATCACTTGTATGTAATTGAATGACCCCAACGACTCTGGCAGCAGCTGTAAAACAGCTTGGATTGCTGCCTCTGGGCTGACTGTACACTGCAGGCAACCAACCACTCAACTACACCACCTTGTTCTCACATGTGGCATGCAGCCCCTGTTCTTGGCGTAGGTTGGCCCTGCCTTTCTCTGTCTCATACATTGTGTTTTTTTTGTACTCTTTGGATAGCTGATGAAATTAATTGCATACAGGCTGATGTCATAATGAATCACATACAGGCTGTGATAATTAAATATCAGCAGGATATGTTAATCAGAGTCTCCAGAATAGAAGTGGATCACAGTGGAGATAGAGTTCAGGCCAGTTGGAATCTAGGTAGGTTTAAAGCAAAATGTCTACGTTACATGTATGAAGTGGTGGGGTTAAAATAATCTGTCCCTGGAGGTTGTCTAAAATTTATATGCATATTTTTAATATATTGTAGTTTCAGTTTTTTTTAAGTGTCTTTAATGATTTAAGGCCTTCTAGATGATAAAGCAGGCGATAAAGTTATAATCCCTCATGAATGCAAGATTGGACGGAAAAAAAGTTAGTGGCAAATGTGGCATGGTAAAAACGTTTTAAGGAGATTTTCAGAATTTTTTCACTTTACCTTTTTCCAACTTGTACATTTGCTGAGGTTGAGGAGGTCAAGCAACATTGGTTTAACAAAACTAAACAGTAAACAAATATACTATATTAAAAGAGACATATATATATATATATATATATATATATATATATATATATATATATATATATATATATATATATATATATATATATATATATATATATATATATATATATATATATATAATGTATAATGTGACAATCATGTCCCCTTGTGAGCATTATTGTCAAATGATCTTAAGTGCAGAGCCAATCAAACTATGAGATTATCTTATTTACATATATTGTGTGTGTGTATCAAAAGCCCGCTATATCTCATTCTGTGCTGTGGATGTCCAAAGTGGTCCAAAAGCTATTAAGAAGATGTCAATGAGCCACACCATTGCTCATCAGTGTTCCTTGGCCACGAAGATACTGGTCATTTGTTCTGAAATGGCTCCAAAGAGTAATAACAGTGATCTCATTTTCAGTCCCTTGAGAGTAATTCAGTGCAAAGTGGATGCAACTGAGCATGTGCGCTAGCTTGTTGTGCTACATAACACACCACTTGACTTTGTACTACAAAAGGCACATTTCTTCAGGAACATCAAGAGGTTGTGATTTGTCAATTTTTCGAATCTCAGTCAGTGGAACCACTATAATCATGATGAATGATATATATCAGGACATATAGACATTACTTATAACAAGGATCGGTTCTTTGTTGGTTTGGCCCTGCAAATTTGTTCACAATAAGAACAATAAAGAAAGTCTTGGTATCATTTGATATGCTGACTTTAGTATTAAGCTAAGAGGACAGCTGTACCCTAAGTAGTTTACGTACTCAGACAGTCACTAACATGGCTGTTTAGACTCTTAGTCATGTTCCAAACCTCTCCTAAAGTTTAACCTCTTTCTCAGGGTTTCATCAGACCTTCTATGTAAGAAGCATTGTGAGATATTCGGGAAATGCTGGAAACAGTGATATGTGCTGAGTCAAGCAGCCCGTGGTCATCTTTTTTTCCCCTCTCAACCGGTCATGATGCCATTGGCTCAGTTCCGTCTCTGACTAAGAGGGCCAAACCTAGGGATTTGAATCCAGACTTTGAAGATACAAAACAAACCTCTTTCAGAGAAAATGTGTCTCTGAGAGTTTTTCTTTCCTTTCTTGTCTTTTTCGCCAGTAGAAATGGTTGCCTAAATTGGCTCCAGTGTGTGGGACTTCCATCAAACGTTTAAATTCTGAAACAAATCAAACCGTAAATGTCACAGAGATCCAGGAGTGATGGACCTTAGCCCTCCCTCTCATCTTAATCCCAACCGAGATCTGCCCAACAGATGTTCTCACATGCACTAGTATACAGGCATGAAACACCACCCTATGTAATACATTTATGTCCTGTATGCAGCAGGTAATGGGCCTTTCTCCTCTGAATTCCAGCAGCAGCCGTCTCAGACATTCAAACTATTTCTCTGTGGTTTCTTAAGCCTCAGGGATGAATCACTCTCACCTCAGTCCTCCTTTCTGCTGGCTAAGAAAATCCCATGTTTATTGTATGCATGGATAAGCGTATTAAAGAGGAGCATTAACAGCCAGGTGGAGCTCCATGCAGGCAAAGGGACCTGAACTACAAAGTCTTGATTTAAATCTACCTACCATCCCCATCCCCCCACTTTACGTCAAGGCTTTACAAAGAAAGAGTAATGGATTTCTGGGGATAACGTGTGTTTATACAAGAATCCCTGCATTTATGGGCGATTGTTGCACATCCTGCAAACACACGCACATATACAATACATAAATGCACACTACTCTTCCATTGCTCATCATTTTAATGGTAATCTTGCTCAGCCCTGTTTAATACACTTTCCATCTAACGCGATTCATCACAAACATCTCATCTGGGTTTGGCAGCACTCCTGTGGAAAATCTTAACACAGCACTGCACGCCAAAGTGCTCTTTGGTTTTGATAAACACAACGTCTGGAGAGGGGGACTTGCAGCACGGCGGTGGCGTCTCGTTACGAATTTATTTCTGTGTATTCGGAAATCCACATTTTCATTAAAGTGCAGATGAATGGATCATAAGGGCACGATTTGTCGATTTCTCAAAAGCCTGTTACACCAATGCCACCCCTTGGATGTCTGTCATTTTACGGCTGCTACTTGCCACTTCTCTCTGTAAGATCATAAAAGCCGGAGCTGTTACCATGTAATGGTCTGCAATTTAAACCCAGATGTCTACTGGTGAATGCGCAGTTGGAAAAAGAGCATAAGAGGAGGGTCTTTTTCAGCGGAAAGAAGAGGGAGGGAATAGGAGATGAAGGAGGTAGAGTTTGGGGGGTCGCAAGGGGATAAACTTGGTGAAGATGGATGCCGTTCAGTGGGAAAACCCATATGGTACGAAACTGTTTTGGAGTCCTTGTTAAAACACAGATGGGCACAGATGATGTTGAAGGTATGCAGACAGCCGCAGGTCATGATGGTCTGAAGAACGAGCAGCACCAGGGGGAAAAGTACGTCAGAAATCCCGGTGTAATGGATGTTTCATGTGGTTGATGACACACACTTGCATGCCGACACCACAAAAAGTCTGAATGGACGAAAAAAAAAAATGTCTGCGAAGATTTTGCAACAACAGACTGTCTCCAACAGCCTGGCTCCAAATTAAGTATTTCACTCCATAAACTAGACATAAACTGTAGATGTTGAAAAGCTGATAATATTTGGAGACAAAACCATCTCTGATCATGCCTGCAGTGTTCAGTGGAAGATTCTGCCTACATTGCTCCATGTTGAACCTTGACTCAGTCCAGTGCTCCCATTCTGCCCTGGTGCCTGGGGACAGGAAATACTGGTAAATGAAGGGGGATTGTAGGTTATGGGACAATGTCAAATCTGTCATGTGGTGTAACACTAAAAACGTTCTACCACATAGTTTAACTCTCTCAAAAAAGTTGAAAAAAAAAATACATGCTATGAACTAGTTTTATATTCTTAAGTATTTAAAAAACAATTTGGGTTGACGTTTGACATTTTCTGTCAAAAAAATCACAAAACGTTTCTAAAAAAATATATATATATATATACAAATGGAAGTTCTAATAGACAAGAAATCAACATGAACATAAATGTCCCTTTAAAACTGTATTTTAGATAAGATTTTGACTTTCTAATCTTGCAACCATGATTTGTCCTGCCCCAGTCTGGAAGGGAGGGTGGGGTGACTCCCGCACTATTTACTCTGAGCTACTCATCCACTCTGTGCACATTTTATTTTCATTTCCATATTTCACTCTTCTCTTTAAATTCGCCCCAAGTCCAATTTCTTCCACAGCTCATTGTTTTGAGCTAGTTTTTTTTTCTAGACAACTTTGCAATGTAGCTCTAGGGATAACAATGTCAGTCAGTCTGCCCTTTTGTTCTAGACTAAAATGTCTTCACAACTGTTGTATGAATTGCCATAAAATTTGGCGAAGAAATTCATGTTCCTGTCTGGATAAATTGCAGTCATTTTTATTTGAGGGCATCATTGAAACAAAATTCGAATTTGTCTAATTTATGACCTTAATACCTATAAAATTAAACACAATCACATGAGCCTCAGCTGTACTTTGTGTTAGTGTAAGTGGTCATTACCTAATGTTAACATTCATAGACACTTAACTACTGAGGTGAACATGGGATTTAACATAATTGCTTAGAATCTGCATATTAGAATTGTTTCTGTGAGTATCTCAGTTTCAGTAGATAATATATTGGCATAAAGTTGAGCTGTCAACATACTGTCAATTTATTTAGATATTTGAATGAAATTAGTTTATTTGTTCAAAATTCACCATAAAAAGACATTTCTCGCAAGGGATAATGTTCTCATCAACAGGTGTGTAAATTGCTCGAGGAAAATGAAAAACCCTTACAGGTAGAGAGGATTTAACTTTTTAAAAATGTGATTGAATCATAACGTAAGGGGAACTGAAGTCACACAAACAACAGATGGGCACGTTGGCAGCTAAATGTTCCATTACTTCAGTACTGATTAAACATCACTCCATGGATCCCCCTCACTTCAAAAGCAAATCACACAATGTAATTGGATCCAACCTCACACTCATAAAAATACTCTGTCTGCCCTCGGATAAAAACAGAATAAAACAAATTTAAAAAAAAGAGTCAGAAACTATGGGAAGAAAGTGTAAGGAAAACAAGTTTTGCTTTTTGGCTGTCATGCAGTTTGTGGTTCAGGATGCTTATGCTACTTGTAGGTTTGTTAGTGGGTTTCCTTCACACATTATCAAATGCGTTTGCTGCAGACGGGAAGGTTTGGAGTCAATGGGCCTGTCTGTATTAGCATTTAGCTGTATGCTTCACTAATACATGGTATTTGAGACTAGATGTATTCTGCTGGTAACTTGGTTAGTAAAACCTGTTGTTGTGAACTTGTCTTTTAGATGCATCACAAAGGGCTTTAAATCTAAATTTGCCATTCAATTTTCTTCTTCATTTTTTTGTGCCCGACTTATTGCTGAATCAATAGGAAAGCAAAACTCTTATATTTCCTTCAATTTCTCACATAAACGAGCTATGTTTAATTCTAAGGAAAGACCAACCATTTTTCTCCTGTTTCTCAAATTCAACTCAGGATAAACAACCATAATCTGATTTACCAGTGCATTACCCATAGGAAGTATGCTTCCCTATACAATTACAGAAGTGAAGTGTTGAAAGCAGATGAGAAAAGCATGGTGAAACTGTAACATGGAGGACATCAAGCATCCAAAGAGTGATGGTTGAGGTTGACCTGACAAAGATATGTTATCTTGTTTTTTATTTATAATTTTTTTAATTGTGATGATAGGCCAAGTAAAACCAGACTTTCATTAAATATCTTACTTTGTACTTTTTCATGTATACTATCATTACATTGGCTGCATGGTCATTGCAGGAAGAAATGGAACAACAGCGGTTGTAAAGAAAGGGCTGGGACACAACATGAGGAGGAGCTGTGATATGGAGCTTTACATTGTAGCTGCAGGACAACACTGTGATATGTAAGTAGATGGGATTATAAATTTCAATGTTTTGAAAAAGGAAAAAGGACGCACACCATTGTGCCATGTGCAGCTATAACCATAGGCCGAGGTTGACCTGACAAAGATATGCAAGCCAGTGACACTCCTTACCTTATAGATAGATAAATATCTTACTCTACAAGATATCTCTAAATGGTCTTAAATAAATTAAATTTAAATCTACTGAAATTGGGAAATGAGATTAGATAGGTCACAGATAACTGAAATATGACTCCTAGGATCTCATGATCCTAGATATATAACTCAATTCACATCAACAGAATTGTAATTAACTTTGGTTTGGTCGAGAGACCGATCCATCAGGGCTTTAGAGCTAAACCTGCCATTCAAAATGCATTTGTCTTTATTTCTTGCTACTTGCCTTCAGGCTCATCTCTAGATCCATACCAATCACAACCCAAGTCAGAGATTTCATAGTTCTGTCTTTAATGTCTCGTGTTTTTAGAGCTGTAAGCATGCGTGCGCTTAAAATGAGCAAATCTGGCTTCCAGTGCAGTAACTGAATTTATTTGATAAAATGTCTTAAACTAAGTCAGGCTGCTCTACTGTCATTATGGCATTATAAAATCTTGAAATTCTTGATTTCATGGTGATAACATTAGGCCGACCAGCCGGGAGTCAGACCAGGGACTGGTCAGGGTGTTCGCACCCATGTGGTCATTAAGCCCTTTACGCTCCACGCTATCAGGTCAGCCAGACTGCAGGTTTTTGTTAACAAGGACCCAGACAAAAATCTACAATTCACATGGTCATGTGCGTCCATCATTTTTTTAAGTGTCTTTTATCGCCCACCCTAAACTGTTCTGAAGAAATGATAATTTCCTGTCCCCAGTTGGACTAGGGTGGGACTGTTACACTCTTTTAATTTAGTGAACAGTCCTGGACAAACAGGATAATTTTAGGAAAAAAAAAAAGAATAGGCTAAATCAAAAAGAATTATGTCACACCATTTCAAAATCCTCAAAGAAATAGCAAACTTAGGACACAGGAATCAAGATAGCACATTTCAGTTTCAGGAAAAAAGTGAAACTGAAATGAAAACTTGACTCTACTCTGCTTTTAGTGAGTTCTCCTCTTCAGTTGCTGTCTTGTCCTAAAATAAGTGTAATTTAAGGCCTCGTCCACATGACAACAGAACTGTGTAACTCCAAAAATCATGCTGATTCCACACCGGCTTCCTCATTGCAGGTGACCCACCACGATATTTTATGACAGTGGATTCCAGAGTAAAGACATCTGAAAATGCAGTTGTTGAGTTAACCTGGCCTTGTCGCAGACTACTGGTCACGTGACCAGTAGTCTGTTCCAATGCTGACTCCGCTCTGTAACTCACGTCTCTTTCAGGGGGCTTTGTAATATAATCCAATATTGACCCTTTAAACCATCCATATTTGATCAATTATAGCCCATATGTTACAGCTAGAATCGGTGCTAGTGGCCATATTTATTTCCCATAATTCTTTGCAAGAATCTTTTGACATATCAGAGACAGATCCAGCTGGAATTAAGTCTTCTTCTCTTCTTCTCCAGATTACACCACCTATTGGCATGGTATATGTATTACATCATTGTTATTGCGTTGCCATGTAGATGAAAATACTTAGGGCAACGTTGCGTGTGGGACACAAAAACGTTGAAATCTGCAAAAAAGAAAAAATCTTTATATCTGAACCCAAAGTTGCAGCATATGCTCATCTTTTCCGATGGAGCAATAATTTCCAATATGACCACCAGCACACTTATTAGAGAGCCACAGCTTAGTGGATGAAACCATAACGACTGCACTTTAAGGTACTTCCACATTGGCTTCACCCCTCAGTCTCCATGTTGCTGTTAGCATTTAGCCCAAAGGGCGGCTGTACAGGCTGTAAGTACGACCTCTCAGCAGATATGGCTCCGGACGCTTAATCTTAGTCTAGGCCCACATTCAGAGCAGATAAATAATGTGTAGTAGTCACTGTTGTCTAAAAGTAGTGACCCTGTCCAAAAGAGGACAAATGGAAAAAAAAGAGAAGTGTGAGAGGCAAAAATGAACAGAGAGTGGGAGTGACTGGCGATGGGAAGAGCGTGTCTAGACTGGCTCAGCTCTTTGAAGTGTGTGTTAGTGATGCGTGCTGCACTCTCAGGGCATGTGTGCAGGGCTCTGACGAGGCTTACCCCAGATCTTCTGTTTTTAGACCATCATCTCCGGGTTTATAGTCTCCTCTGTGCCCCGTCGCTCTCTCCCTCCTTTTCTGCCTTCCATTCATATTCCCCCGACTGATCCCCTTTCCCCTCCACAACCACCCCCCCCCCTTTTCCGTCCCCGGCCCCCGCCACATTCCAAACAGATGTTATATGTGTGTGTGTGCGAAGGAGAGGCAGGGAAAGAATCACGGATTGTACTTTTTCGTCAGATGCAAAGAACCATACCTGGATGCTCTAATTGTTTTTCTGTCTGATCTCTCTTGAGTCCAGTAACTCTGAAGTCAGCCACTTCCTCTTAAAATAAAACATGACAGGGGTAATGACTCTACCAAAGGGAAAGGAAAAGGAAAAGAAAATTGGATGTTTTTTTTTTTTTTTTTTTACATACTGTAGCTGAACAAATGAAACAGCGCCTTAAACAATTCAGTTGTTGAAGTGGTGGAAACATTTCAGCGAGTCACAGTTTAAGTATTGCCCCAATAAAAAACGGGGGGGAGGGGGTATAGAAAGGATGAGGTAGCACTTTCCAGAATCTTCAGAAAATTACAAGCAGGGTGGGAGGCCAGAGGAAAGGGAGCTGCTGAACTGTGAGCCGCTGGCAGTTCTCAAGCTGTACAACAAAAATAATGTATACCCAGTCCCTTGTTGAAAAAATGACTGTGGCAGATAAAGAGTGTCTGTAATGTGCACTTGGCATCTGCACCTTTCAGCTGAGGGTATTTAATGTGGTGTCCCAACACACTGGAGACAAAAGATAATTGAATTAATACCAGCCAGTAGCAAAAAGCATCTAATACAGAAACTTTCTACATCAACTATGAATTAACTTAACTTAAGTCACTTTTCACGGTTATGATTTGTCACAATGGATAATATATTTGGCTTTTAAAGTACAACACAAACCAGTGATTTCAGACTTGTGTCATTGGACATCTTACAATCCGCAGTGTAGGTCCCATTCAAGTCAGTTAACAGCTCCACCAAATCATGTGTTTTTCCCCTCTAAAACTCTCACATGGTTTCACTTAAATACATGTTCAAATGATCCAATATTTAAAAAAAAAAGAAAATCAAAGATTAGAAGAAAAAAAAATCCCCAAACTAAAAACAGATTTGTGTATCAGAATTTTGTTTGTTCTGCCTTCCTCTCCCATTAATCATATCATGACCCCTCAGATTTATCCGCTGACCCTTTGGAGGGGCCAGAACCCGGACTGGGAATAATGGAAAAAACTAGCTAAATGTATATAAAGTAATTGAAAGTAGTTTCGCATTCAGCAGCTACAACAGAAAGATGCTACTTTAACACTGATGCTACAGTAATAATAATCTAATGATGTCATATATAATAATATGTCATTCAGAGAGACCAAACCACTATTTTTACTGCAATACCTACATTTTTCTGCTATTACAACTGCACTTTTATCTAAATAGCAGGATTTTCACTTGCAATGGAATATTTTTTACATTGCTATATCAGTGCTTTTACTTGACTGTGAGTGATTCAATTAAAAGAGACAACATGTAGTAGTTCCCTAAAAGAACGGAGTAGCTCTCAGATCTTGCCAGTTGGTATATATTGATAGACAGACAGACAGACAGTTAAACCGTCCTTCCTGGTCGTGCCTGAAGCACGAGCTGCTGCTGGCACACCTCAGTGGAATTCGCTGGTAAGCCTCATTTCATTGACATCATGGCATGAAGGGAGGAGGTCATTGAGTCCAATGTGGCACGTAGTTTTACTGATATCCGTTTCCCTGTAGCATGCAAAGAAGTAAGGTCTGCAGACTATTCAGCTCCCAATGAATAATTTTATTTTCGCTTAAGATCTGTAAGATCGGCTTCTAAAGCAAGGGAGATCTGAATCATTGTCTTGTCAAAAAAATAACCAGGTATTTATTAGGGGCTTAACACGCTTTTCTCCCCTACAATGAAGCAGTTTTCATGTTGCACCTGATGTGCCTGGGTGTGAGGACATCCCTTTTTTTCCTCGCGACATGTCCAGGCACAGCCCAGAAAAAGAAATGTCATCAACCGTTTCGTGTCAAACGTCCAGATTAGAGCAGCATAAGTAAACGGGTTTTCCAGTAGATCGAGCACATTGAATGAGCTAAGTGTCTTAAGATGGATCAGGTTGATCTGTCCCTGCAAGTGAATATCATCTGTGTTCATAATTTAAAGCGTTAGTTCACTGAAATCACGGCCCGGTATCCCTGGAATTACATCCATCAGGTGCCAATGTTTCAGTATAAACAACTTTTCCTTTTACAGTATGTAGCGAGGCGGAAAGTGCAGTAAAAGTGCAGCTGTTGGTATGTATTGTGTTCATGTCCCATCACAGATCTGAAATCGACATTTCCCTACAATGATAACTCTTGTAATATCATTGAGTTTTGTATTTGTCTATCCCTAATAATGTATGAACCATAGTTTTTTTGCACATATACTGAAGAAAATGAGTGTTTTAAAATGTAAGGATTGGATGCAAAAAAAGAATAACCTTTCCATTTAAAGTAATTTGGGATAAAACTCCTGCCTGCCACTAGCAAGTATGAAATTGTCGTATATTTACAGTTTAGAAACACCTCTATACTGGCATGTGCCATGTCCACAGTTTCAGTTGCTGAGATTTTGAGATATTCTTTGTCTAAACTTCTGTACGAGGTGAATTGAAGTTCATTTATAGATAATATTTCTATGAAAGAAAGCAGTGGTAATGAAAACTGTCCTCAGCAGGGTCTGTTTATTATCAGGAACAACCACAACATTGTTTCTAGAAAAAATAACATCTGTTAAGCTCTCAAAACACTAGCTGTAAGTGAGAAATTATCATTTTTTTCTGCTTTTATATATATTGTCCAGATTTAGACTTGTGTGCATGACTGATCCCATGTAGCATCTTCTTCTACTATCAGACACTCATTTCCAAATGTGCTCTGTCTTTACAAAGTCTGACAAAGCTCCACGCCTAACTGCTCAGGCATCATCAAGAAATGAAACTCATGACCCAAAAAATAAACTGTGAATGGCAGTGAAGTGGTCTGGACATTTTTTAATGGAACCGAACCAGGCTTTGGTGATGCAATAATTGACCTCATCTTGAATCCAGTGAACTCTATATTGTCTAAACACCGGCAGGTAGTCATCAAAAAACATGGAACTACAAAATGAGAGTGGGCTAATGAGAATGTGAGCATGACCATGACTGCCAGAAACCGGCAGCACACACTGGCATCGATTCTGTAACCATCTGGTCCTCTAGTGGAGGAATGCAACCCAGTTCTGCCACAGGATATGGCACCATTTGGGCTCTTCTTGATGGGAACACAAACTGCTAGGTCAATTGCCACTCCATTATTACTGATTTGAGGAACTGTGCACACACACTGTAATAGACATTAGAATCGTTTGTACTTATTTGAAAGCAATAGCGGTGCAAAGCCAAAATCTCTAGGCGAGGCAGTTGGGAACACCTGGGTGAAAATCAATAAAGGAGTCAATAAGGTGTCATTAGGAGCAGCGAGGAATTACAAAGCCGTGGCCATCTGGCTCATTTCTGTATAGAAAACCCATATGTTTGGCATGAAGGCCTCTTAGCCATTCACTTTTCAGACATTCTTTTTCTATGCTGTTTTTTAGCGACAAGGATTTCTTAAAAGGTCCCATATCATTCACTTTTCTGGGTTTTATTTAAAGTTTTAATAGGTGAGCTGAAGCGAGACGCTTGAGAGAGCGCCTCACTTAAACTCCAGAAAGCACAGGTCATTTTTAGTCTGTTTTATAAATATTCATGAGGCCCTCGGCTGACTTGCTCTTTGATGACTGAAAACTGGGGTCAGGTGGGCCGTGCTGGGAGCCTCCACAGGTGGTAGAGGCTATTGCATGACAAGACAAACTAAGACAAAGTACAAATGAGCTGTGAAGCAGCAAAGTTTCTAAATCCAGACTATGTTTTCCAGTGTTTGATGCATGAGACTGTGGTTCTTGGTGTGATTCATGTCAGTATAAGGGTTAAACTGTTCTGTCAAATTATTTGTGAAGGATTATTGGAATTTGGTATTTTTAATTATCCCTCAATAATACTGTATATAAAATGCTTTCCTGTATGCCTTTATTTGTACTTTGCTCTGCCTGGTGCACACAGTCCTCACCTTTCTGTTTCGGCTACTTTGTTCCTTCCAGCTGCACAGCTGTTATGTAGAAATGTTGTTTACTGCATTATAAGGTATGAACAAATAATTTCAGTTCATGCCATGAAACAGTATGACCTGAATTCATTCAGAAATCACTAAGAGTTTCAGAATTTCCCTCATCACACCCTAGTTTGAAGTACCTGGGCCACGATGATCTCACACTGGAACACCCCCGTCTTTCTGGCTTTCTGGCACTCTCTTCTTCCCTGTGTATTTAGTTGTCTTCTTCACATGACACATTAATATGCCGAGGATCACATTTTAGGCAGGCCTCGCCTCGCACTTTCAAAACCCTGCAGATGAGCCAGAATGTGGAGGCGTGTCTGGTCTTCACCCAGACCAAAATAGCACGTCACCCCACTGTTCATAATCACTGCCTCGCTGTTGCTCTGCACATCCAATTCAAAACCCTGACAATTACTTACGGTAACAGTAACTAAGAAAACTCCCATCTACCTGAACTCCCTCATTCCTCCAATCCCTACACTCTGCCAAAGGGAGGTGCCTGATACTACCACTACAACAGGGCATAAAGACATTATAGGCACAATTTTAGTTAGGGGAAGCTATAGTTTGTAGTTATTTTTGGTACTGTGATTTGATTGCATAGGATTGAGGAGCTGGTTTTCTTGTCTCTAGGTAAGGTTAAGTGGTATCTGGTATACTGATAGTTACTTTGATATAGACTGGTGCTCCCATGTCAGGTTTAGTGACATTATAACTTCATGGGTACCATTTTGTTAGTTGTTTCACTAGTGCTGTGCAGACTGTGGTTACAGAGGTTAGCTCAGGAACACATCCATGGTTCAGGGAGGGTTGCCCTCAATTGCATGAAGGCTAAGGTTGAGCTGAGGAAGGCAGATTATGGTTTGGCAGTCAGCGAGAGGCTCATTCATATGCTGTCCATGTCAGTCTTTGGCTTGTGCAACAGTGTAGCTCTTACTATGCATTGGATTGATTTCATGCACCCTTAATTAAGTATGGTGAGTGTGGAAGGACTTGGCAAATTAATTGGAAAAGAAGGTTTTAACTGAAGAGCCATCAGCAGTTTTCCCTAGTACCATGTTGTCTCTGCCATCAATGGCAACAGTTTTAGCATTTGACCAACAAAAAGAGTGGCTCATGTTACAACTTGACCATGACAAATTCAAATTAAAAACAGAAACGGGGGAAGAAGTGGCTGTGGCAAAGAATCTCCAACAGACGGAACAGACCAAACTGGAAATGGAACAGTCTAGACTGGAACTGATTAAGGAAAGGTAAGTGTTCAGTTGTTGGTCAGTCGTCTCTCATTTCCAAATGTTTTTATGGCTTTGATTTATTAGGAAAATTACATCTCTTGCCAAAATTTTCCTATAGCGATCCAGTCTTTTTTTGAGGGGGTTATTTGAGTGTGCGTGATTTACCAGATTCAGCGCACAAACTGATGCCATAGTGTGTACAGACAGGCAAAGCACAGGAGGCCTAGTAATGACGTGACCCTTTGACTAAAGACCGGATTGAAACTGTTGACCAGCAGCAATAACTTGTACCAGAGTTTAATATGTGAAGAGAGAAGCAGTGAAAGAGTGGACAAATGCATGACAGATAAACTAGATCACCTTATTAAAACCAGACGTGAGTGAGTGAAGTAACTCAAGTGTCGGCTTTAATAAGGTCCACAGGGTTTACGTCTTTGATAAAAATCTATGTTTTTAAATGAATCATGTGTAATGAGTAATGGATCACATTTCTAGAAAGGCAGATAAAATATTTTGAATCAATATATATATTGTGTTACACATACAGCTGTATCTACTAATTAGATTGATGTATGCAGCTTTTTGGCAGCACTATATCAATCACGTCATGATTTGATGTAGTTGAAATAGCAACCACACAGGTATCTTGTATGACTGCACTCTTGTAGACTGAGGAGTCAATGTACTTATAAGACTGGTCAGCCATGTTAAACAGATGTGGACTTGTTACAACTTAACCAGCTTTTTCTTTCTGATGGGCTTTTAATTTGACGTCAGCTTCTGCTGCCTCCTTGTCACCCTTACACCTCTGCCTGCCATGACTGTGAACCTGCTTAAAACACACCTCAATTTGACAGTATTTCTTCATTGCTTTTAGCCACGCCAGCAGCTTGGTTCAGTTAATGCAAATATTGATCTCTCATTTGGTCCACCAGTTTGGCCCAAACTCGATCATTTGAACAACTGTTAGATGGATTGAGACAAAATTTGGTTCCTAGAGGATAAAGTCTACTTGTGAAAACAAAAAGTTGACACTTTTTTGTTTTTAGTGAAATATATCAGCAACTATTGGATGGATTGCTTTCAAATGAGTACTGGTATCCATGGTGCCAGTGTGATAATGAATCTATGATAATGATTTTGGTGATTCTCTGACTTTTTAATTAACCATATTTCAGGGATGGTTGGAGGAGCAAGTCGTAGTAGTTTAAGTATAATAAAGATGACCACTAGATAATCTTAACCTGATGCACCAGATGGTTTTGTCACAGGACTATCTTGGAATCCACCCTTGCAAGTTGTTTGGAAAAGGGCTACATTTCTATCACTGTCACGGATTGAGAGAGAGATATCATCTCATTATCTTAAGGTCATGTGCTGTTCGATTCAAACCACTGTGGTTCAGAATGGATGAATTGATGTGTCAAGATGGAGTCTTGTGTTATACCATTGCATCCAATAGCTGATAAGAGCTCTCCTTGGAAACAAAAAGTCAACTTTTTGTCAATTCATGGTTTCTCCATGCTGTCACTGCATTCCATAGACTTAATCTTCTAAGAAGCAAGAATGTCTCCACATATTTTTACCTCAATCTATCAAATTGTCAAGTTTGGTCTAAACTAGTCGACCAAGTGAGAAATAAATATTCACATCCATAGGGCCATGCTGCTAGGTGGCTAAAAATGATGAAATAGAGAGATTTGATCATCGTGGAATAACGTGCTACATGACAAATTATTAAATTCTTTTAGAATTTAAAATATTAGATATGAGTGTATAGCTTTAGAAATATAACTTAAGGGACTATGGGCTTTCTTTGTCAAAGTAGTCAGTTGCATGGACCTTTGGGGGTGGGGCAGAAGGCCAAATCCACCACCCCTCCTGCACCATTTGGCAACACATGTTAAAAGCCCATATGAACTTACAAGATTACAAGATTCACTGAGCAAGGACCCTAGAGGCATAACATCCCGACCAACATTCACAAATCACACAAGTCTTGTATACTGGATGAGTTGTGATAACACAAAGGGCCACCTGTGCATGCTGGTTCTCTGATGAGAGGCAAAGATAGATTGAGAGAAAGAGGGGTCAGCTAAGATCTATTCATCAGGGTTTGTCTACATAAAGCTGTAGCTAAATTTAAAGTCTGTTGACATGGGACACACATGATTCTTCTCTCTTCTTTTACTGTCTGCCTGTCATTTCACTTAGTCCCTGCCAAATATACATTACAAAAGACAAACACACAAAGCTGTCACATAAATAGATGCACCCGTACACCAATGCTTAAAATATTTGACGATCTAATAATGCTTTGGATTTTCTCCATTTTGTTTTTACTTTCTGTCTCTTTCCTACATACATTCAGTCCCACACACAGAGTTTGTTTGACAGACCCATCAGCCACGAGTGGATGTAACAAAGTATTTCCTTCCCCTGTGCCTCAGGGGTATGTACAGATACACATCCTCGGTTTAAACCTGCTAATGGTTTCGTGTACAGAAAAAACTGATAAGAAAAGAAAATTGCATAGGAAGGCACCACAAATTAGCTTAGCTGCTCTAATCTTTGTCTTAATAATAGAAAAACTTCTATTGAAATGAACTTTGGCCATTTTTCAGTCTGGTATCCAGATGATATAATATCCAATGAGTTGGATGTGGTGAAACTGAATGAGAATTATTGATTGATTGTTTTTTTTTTTTTTTAATTTCTTACAAATTTAAATAGGGCATCTAGGACATCTTGGCTGTAGATAAAGCAGGATATAGATTACAGCATTTTAGATATAATTGTAATACAGCACGGCTCAAAGGCTATAAGCAAGAATAGGAGAGGAGATTCAAGGTTCAACGTAAGGGAAACATTTAGTAAAGAAAGTGTGAAAATAGGAAGGGAAAAACAGGGAAGCCCACCTCGCCATGGTGTCCTCCCAGACGGCGTGGAGCGAGTGAGTGCGTGCATGTTGGTCCTGCCAAGGCTCCAGTGGGCCCTGCTGCAGCTCATCAGCCTAATTACTGCTCTCACCTCCAATCTAGGACAACAGAGGAAAGACAACAGCAGACTGCCAAAGGCACATCCCCAAAGTAGGGGGTGGGGCTGTTACAATTGAAAGTGCATTGATATGTAGTTACCTTTCACTTCAGTGTTGTTTCAAGAGCCTCAATAATTTTAATACAATTGAAATCCCACTGGTATATAGTAATGAACCAATATTGTTTCAATACTACACTATACTGAGGGTGCAAACTGATATTGAATCAACATTGAAATATGACTGATATTAGATTTGATATTAAATTAGATGGTTTTCAGTTATCTACCAGTGGTAAACTCAAAAAATGCCAATTCTGTGTTGCATTTGTTGGACTTTTAATTTGACAAATTGTCATTGTTCCGTCTTGCGTGTTCATGAAAGGTTTGATATGAATGTTGAGTCATGGCTCATGAAAAAGTCAGGAATGCTTTACATGCAGTTTTTTTAACAGCTGCTATGAATGTGTCATGGAGTCACTTTAGTCAATTAAAGTGCCACCTAACATTTTATCCATATATTCACCACAGCAATGGTGGAGAAACAGAACTGCCAAATTTTGCCCTGTGCTTGCTCTATCTAAGCAGGCTAATAATTAAGCCATACGAACTGAAAAGGTGATAATGTGGCAGTGTTGTGATCATAGCTTGCTTACACACTGAATTTTAAATGCAGATATAATTTATGCTAATTTGCAGGTTGCACTCTCACCATACACAATAAAGTACACAGATAAAGTCTTCCCTTGCTACAAGTAGAAATGTCCTTATTTCAACAGCTTGTGCAAACATGAGCAAACATGAAAACTAATCAGACCATAATCAATCAGCCACAAATCCTGCTTATCAGCAACAACATACTTATCTATGTTCCCAGACATATGCAAAACAACAAACTGGTGTATCTAAACAACAACCACCACTACCCACTAAATAGCACATATGAGGGGGTGTCAAGGTCTAATCACAGTCCATTATGTAACTTAACTGCAGCCACTGTGGGACATGACACCTACAGGTTTGTGAAGCTGAGTTTATACTTCTGTGTATTAGTTTATATAGCTTGTGGCAAAAACTGGTCCCATTCATCACTGCTTTTAACAATGTATTCTACCAGCTGATCTTTCAGTGTGGATTGGGGGTGCTCTGTGATCTCAGCATTTATATCATGGGTGGGATGTATGGGTATTAACAGATACATGTAGCCCTACCATGCCAATGCTGTTGGGATTAGGCTAAAACAACCTGGAAGTTAACAGGTGTGTTAGGGCTTGTTTTAATCTTTCTATAAAACTCCCTGCCGCTTTCTAAAAAATTTCCCTGCCACCTTACCAATTTGTGAAATGCTGTTTTTTGAAAGTTTTCTGAGTGTGGGGAAGAAGTGTTTTAAATGACCAATGTGCTGTTGTGTTTGTTATCATGTACGAGCATCTTCCATTGGGGCTTTCTTTAAACCCAGAAGGGGCTTGTGATCTATAGTCATAGTGAACATACTGCAAGAGAGAAGGTGTTTAAATAGTCTCATATAGCAAACAACTGCACAGGGCTCCCGGTCAAAAGTAGACCTAAGTAGGTTAAGTGTGTGATTTGAATAGGCGATGAAACGTTCTTTATCATCTTGAGACAACACAGAGCCAATGCTGTCCTGGGAAGCATCAATGTACAAGAGAACAGATTGTGTTAAAATGGGAATGGCCATAATTGGTGGGTGATTGAGGGCATGTTTGAGAGATTAAAAAGAATCCTCACAGTCAACAGTCCATTTGAATATTGCTTCTTTGTGTGTGAAAGAGTGCAACAGAGTTGTAATGACAAATAACTTTTTTTTTTTTTACAAATCTACAGTAAAGCAATAAATGCTCTAACTTCCTTTCAAGGTTTGTGCATGTAGCTGCAGGAAGGTGACTTGTCTTTGTGCAAGCTGGCTCTTCTTTGCTTTTAACTTGAGACCAGCTGAGTGGACACAGTTGAAATCTCTGTGAGACTTTGAGGTTGGTCTGCAAAAAAGACCAAAGACAAGAATATCATGCAGATAAATCAAACTCATTTTCTAGTGCAGGCGGTGGGGAACCAGCTCCATTGGTCTCTGAAATGTTGGAGGAGCATTGGTTAGACCCATAGGCATAACCTTGATGTGGTACAGTCCACTGCCAGTGCTGAAAGCTGTTTTCTACTTGTGTGGTGCTTCAAGCTCAACATGCCAATATCCACTACATAATTCCATAGTGCTGAACCAACAAGCACTGGAGTGCATCTGCGGGCCGTGGTAAGGGATATGTCTTTAATGTTAACTGCATTTACTTTTCTAGAATCAATAGAGAATCTGTAACTACCATCCTTCTCTCTAATGAGCACAAAAGGGGAAGACTGGGGGCTCCAACTTTCTTCACTTACAGTATATGCACTCTGTTTAATGAGTGGTGCATCTCCTATCCTGGCACTGTGTCTGACTATGTTTGTGTGTCCATAATCATGATCATTAGCACTGAAAATATTACTGTAAAACAACAATAAAGACTGGAGTTCATGCCTTCGTTTTTCTTGACTGAGCATTACACAGATTCAGTTCTCAAAGAGGGGACTGACTTAAAGGCTTAAAAGAAGCCTCATAATAAGTGACCCTTAGTCTAATTCCATAAACTTTAGTGGTGATGTTCTCTATATTAGAAATCACATAATGTGTGGGGGCTTAGAGGGAGGTGACTTGTGTTGTTGGGCCTCCCGCGTGGTAGCAGCAGATCCTTGGCCCTCAGCACCTGCTACCATTCATTTCCCTGACAGGCGCCTTCTTTAGCTGACACAAAAGTCTCTTTCTCCTCACGTTCTGTGTCTTTGTCTGGTGAGAGAGGGGAGAGTGTGAATCACACCTGAATCTGTCAGGGTCATTGGAGGTGTGTCTGTGAGAGTCACCATAATGTGGGTCTCCATGGACCTTAATGATGAAGGAGGTAGTGCCTGTCTGGGGTGCCCCAACTGAAGCAATCCTGCTGGTTAGCAGAATGATGATCATATTGGTGAGGTGGAAAAAATAGAGGAGTAGGTGACTGAGAGAGAGAGAGAGAGAGAGAGAGGTGACTGTCCTGGTGAGTGGAGAGATATCTAGGATGAAGATGCAATAGCTGCTGGACTGGATGAGCCTGGCGGTGATGATCACAGTGGGATCCGCTGGATCCATGATGGTGATCATGCAGAAGCGTATTCACCATGGTCATGCGATGCACATGGGGAGTGACGACAACTCTCTGCCACGTTGCCATCTCTGCACATCTCGTTGTTCATAGTTTTGAATGGAAGTAGCAACATGTGGAACACAGTGTTGCGCTGCATGGTCAGGATTACGCCCCAGCTGAGAAACTTGCAGCCAGAGAGCATGGAGATCAATAGAGAGCTGTTTAACTGCCTCAAATGGCCCATGGGTCTGAGATTTATTATTGACACTATAGCTGCAAACAGTTCCTCATATGAAGCATAAATACCATAAGGCGTGAGTGCAGGTGCAATGGATGGAGAAGGTTTGATGCCTCCTGTGCACGGTCCCATTAACATACACCAGCCAAAACATCCTCGAGAGTAACTGCACTGTGCTCATCATAACATTTAGCCTGAAAGAAGGGCTCCATTCCAGCAACATTGCAGTGTTCCATTGCAATAGCTGGTTTGCCATATTCTGGGAATGCTTCTAATACAAGTCTAGTAATTTCTGCAGCATAAACTTCTAAGGGTTGGGCAGGGCAGGTGTGTTTACAAATGCCTGAAAATGCAGCAAGAATTGTTTTCTTCCAAAACCGTCATTCATCTTAGCTGCACATTTTTCATAGGCCTGTTGCACATCTGGTGGTAAAGACAGCCAATATGGGAAGTATCATGGCAATATCTAGCTGCTGTCCTTCTGCACACACTTTAACTGCCAGTTCTAGTCTTGTTTTCCATAAAGAAAATCTCTCTTTGTACTTGCCATCACTGTGAAAGTATAAGTAGGCCTCAATTTTGTAGTGAATGACCGTCCTTGTCATGTCTCTTTGGGTCACATCATTTGCACCGCATTGTCATCTTTGGAGTGTTCTCAAAGATGTACCCTGGGCCATCCACTAATGACGGCAGTGACATGAGTCCAATACTGTCCAATGTAACAACAAGGTGAGAAAAAAAATGGTCCGCTTTAGCACTGTAGCATTGTCCACAAAAAAACATCTCCTCTAACAGAAAATGTTGATAGGTGTCAGCTTGTTGATTGCACCTACCAACTCACCCATGGAAAAACAAGAATAAAGAAAGAGGAAAAACACTGATGCCAGTTTGTACACCTGTCTTATTGTAACTCTAGTGTGCCTGGGTCATGGGTGTTGCAGGTTACAATTGTTTTAATGAGGAAACACCATTGTGGCAGCCAGAAGGACGAGACTTTTCTTATGCACAGTTTGAACAAAAGTTGTTCCTGTCTCGGCACCCATGTCTCTCTAAAGCAGCAACCAACAACTGAATTAAATAAATTATATATATAAAAAAATATTCCCTCACAATTTAAACATAAAAATAATTAAAATCAGTTAATATGATCAAAAATAATGCTAATAGTGACAACATAAATTGTAAAACTCAAAACAATAAACTTAATAAACTACACAGTAAAACTGTCATACTATAACATAACTTGCTCTTTATTTGCAGGTGTAGATGAGACAGTAGGATATAAGAATGTAGAAAGGAGTAACAACATGCAACAAAAGGACCACAGATTGTGATTATAGTAGGCTATAGATCAGCAGAAACACAACTGTTGAACTGTCCCTAAAGGTAATAGAAGACATGGGATGACATCACAACTGCACCTTGGTGAACCCCGCTCCTTTGTTAACACACATTGCCAAACTCAGCTATAATAAGGTCTCTGCCAAACATCAGCATCAATGGCCCGACATGCAGGCGACACAGCAACCACATACCAGACTTTCATGTCTTTCATGATGACATCACCTTGCTGCCCTCACCCACTGTTAATGTATAGTGTGTTTGACTACAGTGAAACTATGACCACGATAAAGCCACGTTTCACTTAATTCCTCAAAAAGTTTTGCTGTTGTCAAAACAGGGGAATGCTCCTTTAACCGAGTGCTTTGGTTTGTTCAGGTGGAGGACAGCTGTCATGATCTAAAACAGAGAAGGAGATAATACTGCTGGCTCATTCTGAGGTTATATTGTCATTGTTGAGTAAGAGGAAAAAAGAAAAAGAAAAAAGGAATAGGGAGGAGGTGGGACAGGGCGGGGATCTGGGGCCACAACTGGAAAACTTCAGGCAAACAGACGGACTAGATGAAGGTGGAGCTCATTGTTGGAAAGGCAACTTTGTCGATATTACTCCACCCCCTTCTCTCTTTGCCCCCTCCCAATGCACACACACAGATACGCTTTTCCTATATTTTCTCCACAGCCTATCATGTAATAGTAGAAACATATGCGCACTGGTGCACTGACATGTGCGCAGGCCCTGGGTCCACAGGGAGGGTGAGGGATACATGGTGCACTGAAAAAATACTATTAATTCTTCTCCTCCTTTCTTTTTTTCCCTTCCTGATTTCCTTTTTCTCTCCCCTCTGCTACTCTCTTTATACCGCTTCCCACTCTTGCTTGTTCCATGTGTAACCAAGTTTGCTGATATTCACATTGCTTCTTTTTTCTCACTTCTATTGGCCCCATTCTACGTATTTTGTCATGTATCTGTTTACCGGTCTCCCCCACTTCTCGCTCGCTCCCCCTTGCTTCATATTTCCTTGCCCTCCCTGCGTACATCTTCGACATCTTCGCCTCGTGTGTTGAAACAAGTCGTGCATACACTCAAAGATGTTTTTTTTAAAGAGAACAAAAGTCCTTGACAGCTGTGCATTTGCCTTGGCTCCTGCGTTTGAGCAAATTCCATCCCACCCTTTTGCATCACTCACTGCTCCGCCTGCCTCACGTTCTCACAGCTCCCACTTCTTCTCCTTCCTCCACGCCCTCCCTCCCTTTCTCCTCTCCTCCTCCTAGCTTTCCCCTCCTTTCTCCTCCCCTACTTTATGACCCTTTTTTCCTTCCAGATTCCTCTTCCCCCCACTCCTCTCACCTCTCTTTTGTAATGTCCCCGCTCTCGCTTTCCCCCTCCCTCTTGTCACTCTGCGAAACCATCCGGAAGGTTGGTTTTGCTTCCCCTTTCTGTCTTGGAAGACAGAATTGCCATTTTCTGGGACCATGATCCAATATCCTTCTGTCAGCATGATTTAAACCAATCAGGGCGAAGCGCAGTGTGACCGCTCCTCCAGAAACAGATAGACAGACGGGAAGGTAGACACGCTGAACAGGAAAAGTCTAAGAGGTCCCATCATAGCTGTGTCTACCTCACTGGCTCCCTTTTTTCGAGGTTCGTCCCATGTACACTTTTAGCAGAAAAAGGAGGATGAGTCTGGTCCATGTGATAAGAAACAGACATGCCCTCCACTCCTTCAAGGAGGGAAATGTAAACAGCAGCATTTTACTAGATTGCTGTATCACTGTTTTCTCGAGACTTCCTCTCCATGATGTCTGAAATCTGATGGTAATAAAAGAAACATGCGGGCGCATTCCCACATCACTGGCTGAATGAAACGAAGGGATTGAGAGGATGAACAGCAGGCTGTAATGAGACTGTCAGAATAACTCTTGAGTTGGTGAAGGGAAACCCTGGGGGACAGAAGAATATCACAAGGGAGGAAAGCAGTGACTAGTCTGTCACTTTAGAAGAAACAACTATCACCCAGTTAAGTTTTGAACTTTTGTAAAAAAAAAAAAAAAAAAAAGTGCGGCCAAGGAGTTTATTACTACTTTTAGCTCCTGGGATTAAACCAGACTCTCACTCATGCTTGCTGTTCTCACGGCTATATAGAACTTTAGTCTCTCCACTTCCTGTGAACCCCATGGGATCTTATTTAGAAAAAAAAAATATATATATATATATATATAGGTACGGTAATGAAGTGCTAAGAGACAAATAATTTGTTGATCCCGTTCAAATTGTGCCATGATATATGTGTAGTCAATAGCTTGTCAATTTCCATCATAAAAGCAGAGCCTCCTGGTCCTTTTGTCAGCTGGGAAGTGAAAGAAACGAGACTGTAGTCTTCTAATTATGTTATTTTCACAGGCTTATACTTCAAGATTTACGATAAACTGTGCCTTTCTCATCATATTAGGTAATTCATGGCACAACTCAAATTCAGATTGAAAATTATTTATCCCTTCATTGACTACTATACATATTTTCCCCCAAAATAAGCTCCATGGGGTCCACTGGAAAGGGAAGAACCTGGGTTCTATTACCGAAATACTGTTGACACATGCTTACGTCATAGGTCGTTACTGTTGTAGCTGGACGTGTTTCAGTATCATAATGTGTCCAATAGCATTTGGAAAATGGAGAAGGGCTGGCGCGCCTGCAGTATGCATCATCCACCAGCATCAATGTTGCCACGGACACAAGATTCTCAAATGTTGCTGTGTGACATCCAGAGAGATATACCTGGTGGTGATTGGCCTAATCCACATTGAGTTAAGTCATTTGACAAAGACTTGAATGTATGTTGATAAGTCATGCATTATAGCTTTAAGCTGTGATCACAGTGGAAGGATGTAGCCAGGATGCCGCCTGCTTAATGTGACACTTATATTAGGTGTCAGGCGAGATCAAATTAAAAGCGAGTTATGGAAATGATGGGTCTGTGGAGGACATTTGTTTTTAGTCGGGTCTGACCCCGGCTTTAAAAGCCGTGTGAGCAAAATCCACGGAGAGATTGGATTTCATTATCATGTGTCAAACGCTCTCACTTTCCTCTGCTCCTTCTGTGCTGCCGGGGGCCGTTTGGATTCCTGAGCTTGTCCCTGCTCTATCTCGTCATGCCCCGGGCAAATCCCCGGGTCGAAGCAGAACGCCGCCGGTCTGCAGAGGTCACGTCTTCGCATCGGCCTCACCTTGACTCGCTTCACTTCTCTTTTCATCCCCGCACACGCCCAGTTCAGTTCCCAGGCAGTTCAGCCAAAATCATCAAGTCTCACATCCAATCATAGAAATTACTGACACATAAAATCCCTTTTTAACCTTTAAAACTGTGGTTTTTCTTGGTAAACCCATTCTGTACTTAGTGGGAAAAAAAAAAAATTCTTGGGGGTGCCAGGGCCGGCGGGTATTGTAGGTTAGAGAAGGCTAAGTCCTCTATAAATTTACCGCTGGCTTTTGTGCACCCTAGACAGCATGCTGGTCAAGTTAAAATAATGAAAACGACTGTGTCAGCAGTTCGGTGGTTGAAGAGACGGTGACATGTTACATTATTTTTATTCCCCATTCCTTGCAGTGCTGTATATCATATAAGCGGCCAAATGTCTGAATTTCCCTCAGGATCAATGGAGATTATATCTGTTGCTCTGAGGTTAGGGACAAGCAGATCAGGCTCACTTAAGGTGGACTGCCCTTTAAGGTGGACCGGCTGTTCTCATTTCTGTAACAATCTCAGCACGTCAACACTCCTGCCAGAGTTGTAAAATTGTCAATCGCTAACATGAGGTGATAAGCATCTTTGGCTGCATTTCCCTGCATATTTGTAATGTGTGGTGTGGGTTGTTGCAGGCATGTTTTGTTCTCACCCTGAAGTTCAGGACAAGGTAAGAACACTTTAGTGAGCCTTAATTTAGGCTGCCTTTTTACAGCCAACCATAAAACGGACAGAACAACACTATTTATCTATCCACTGTTGGTTTGCATACATAAAACTGACCTTTAGTGGTATCATCAGATCTTTAATATTATGTTCATGTTTATTGTATTGTATCTGCAAGGTAAAGATCATATTTGTCTCCTTTAGCTGTTTTTCAATATAGATCGTCAGAACAAAAAATGTATTCACATATATTCATAATGTTGTATGTGAAAATGAATTTGCATGTGAATTAATAGGTAACGTACATTTTATGCAGCAGGGAGACGGAGTGCAATGTGCATTGTCATGCTAGGACTGTATGTGAATTTGAAGTTTTGTTGATTTTTGTGTCAATATATATGTATTGTTGCAATTGTAATTTTAACAGTTTCAGGTCAAAGTAGCCTTAAAGGAGTTAAAACAGCCTGTTTCAGACAGGGAGGCCGCATAAAGTGTTAGCATTAGATAAATGAGGTGTTTTTTAACTGTAAATCATGCACAGATGTTTCAGTAGAGCTCCAGAAATTAAATATAGACTCAGAAATATGCATATTGTCCCAGTTATCCTCCTTTGGGGGAAAAGAGGAAATAAGGCTAAGTGTTGGGTGTATTATACCTTTTTGGGAAATTTAGTATAATACGGGCGGTGGGGAATATTCAAGGCCATCTAGGTCCTCTCAGAGTCAACATTTTTGGCCTAAAATAAATGTGAATAATGATACTTTAATACAAATGGTTTTTCCCTCACCGTTCACTGCTGTACATTTTTTTCCGGAAATAAGGTCCCACGGGCTCCACTGGAAAGGGAAGTATTTAAACTCTTGATAAGGCAGCGTTCACATGAAATTGTGAGCAAACACATCCTGCTCACCCATTAGAACGAGCCAGTCGGTTCACATAGCAACCGCAGTGAAAGTTTAAAAAAAAAAAAAAGGGAAGATGTGATATCATTTTGTTGAGAAATCAAGAGTTACTTCCCTGCAGTGCTTTTCCATCTGATAAACTATCAAACTTGCAGATTGTGTTCGTCAAGCTGGACTTGCTGGATCATATAATTTAACACCCCACCAGTGTCTTGTATTGTTTTAATGCAGGGATATTTTCTGTCTGGACACCTGCTGGGTCTCAAGGGCAACTGAAAAAAGTGATTTATCAATCAGCATGGTCAGTGGTCTGACAGCTTCAGCAGGATTTGTTCTCAAGCACTCATTTATTGCATGAGGGGCCATATTGGCATACAAAATGAATAATAACAGATTGAGATAAAGGTGACAGAGAGTTGGAATCCTGACGAAGGCAGATGTTTGGAACACGGACGTTCATTATGTCAGCATTTTCAAAAAGCTAAGTTTTTCCCATCCACAGTGCAAAAACAACACTAAGTTTAATGTATCCATTCAAGGCAGTTTTTGAAGTTTGGATGAAGAAAATCATACATAAGTTGTTTTTTTTAATTGAGAAAAGTGTATCAATAAGGTTCTATTCAAGCGCTATTAGAGTATAAAATGAACTTGTGACTCCAGGCAATTTCAGGAAGTATGAACATCTTGAGCAGCCCTAAGGAATCATTATTTGAAATTCAAGATGTGTTTGTGACAAAAGGAATGTGTCACATGTCGGGGTAAGTGCACAGCATGCAGAAAGACATGGGGATGGGGGTCAAACACAAGATGGATTATATGAAAAGGGAGGATAGTAATGATAGAGGTGCCCACGGGAGGGCAGGAAGCTGGTTGTGGGGTGCAGGTCAGGGGGCTGAAAGGCCCTGTTTACAGACTCCACAGTCTGCTAAAGACATTAGAGCCCTCTCCCCTCAGCTATCAACACTTCCAGGAACGCTCCTGCATAATCGCACTCACATTAATGCTAAAACACACACTCACTGACAAGGAGAACTCAGCAGTGTGAACCTTTTTTACTGAAGGCGTATCTAAACACCCCATGAAGTATGAGACATAAAATGACTTGATAAGGATTGGACCAAATGAGTCTTACAAATGGGGATATTCAGTCCAGACTATAATTAACAGACCCAATGGGCTTGTGGGAGAGTGCTGACGTGGATGTTTTGCCTGGAAAGAGATGCTTAGCAGTTGAGTCATCCCAGGCAGAGGGAGCCATATCCTGGGCAGGCTGGGCCCCCATGACCCCTCCCTGGCTCTCCCCCTGGATGCCTTCCCCTCTGTCTCTGATTTTAACACGGAGCGCCTCGGCTGATACGCTGGACGCCACTCCTCCTGGGAGGTCATCCCAAATCATAACGAAGAGTTGGCCCCCCAGTAGGAAGTTGGCTCCAGTTGGAACTCGAGAGGGCCTCCTCTCTGGGAGACGGAGGCTGACCATTGGCTACCGCTGGAAACAGCAGACGGGCGAACAGGTGTGGGTCTGTTCCCCATAAAGTGCCTCTGACTGGGCCAGAGACCCCCAGAGGAGGCCTGACACCTACACATACAGTATCCGTGTGGAATTGCAGCCACACACACACACACACACACACGTGACAGAGACACCAGACTGGGTGGGCTCGATGTTTACTGAAACAACAGGAAACATCATGGCTGTCAACATTTTAGCATTCTGATTGTTTGTTCCTGTGCTCATGGTTCAACCTTCCTCCTATCCTTGTTGCGTTAGCTTCAGCCCATATTACAAACCTCGTTATTTCTCTCTCACCTGATGGTACCCAGGCGTGCAGATAGATTCAAGGATTTTGAGATCAAACTCTTTGGGATTTCTGCTTTCACCTCAGCGCCGACATAGATCAATCTGAAAAGCCCAGAAACAGTGTCCCTGTTACTTGTAACTGGCCCTTTAAAGCCTCAGCGCTCCTTTAGAATATTGGCAGACAGCTGTTTTTCCATCTCCGGGAGACCCTTCAAGTTTTTCCATGCAGAAGCTTTTCTTCATTTTCACATTGGTTTTGTGATGATTTTATGTATATATATATTTTATAGCAAGAAAAAAATATTTAAAACTGTGTAGTTTACATAGAAGCCTCAAGTAAAAGTTATTTGTTGTGCTAAAACTTGCAGGTATGGTCCTTTTAAAGGATAGATCTACTGGATTTTACTATTTTTCTTTTTGTTGGCAATCCCCACAAAAGACAAAAAAAAACAACCATAGTTGTTTCGACTAACATTTACTGTCTGTGTTGCTAAAGCCTGATACATCTTAATTCTCTGTGCTGTGATCCCTCCTTGTTGTCCAAAAAATATTAAATACACATCAGTGAGTCACACTTGTTGCACTTGGTAACATGCTCTTTCACCACAGGGATTACAGTCATGGTTACTTTGTTTAGAAACATCTCCGATGACTGAAAACAATGATTTTTAGTGTCCAGGGTGCAGCTACGTGTACGACACATGCCACCGATCATGGAATATGGTTCCATTTACGATGTTTTGCTGGCTTGTGTTACATATCACAATCTCTTGTCTTTGTACTACATTGTGCACTTTCCTCACAAAATAAAATCACATGTTTTTTTAATAGTCTGGATAAAGTCATACATGCACATTAATTGTAAGTAGGGTATGTTCTTTGTTGATTTGGCTCTGTACATAGTATTTCATCCTCTAAACAAATTTCCAAATTGTGGGAAATGTGCTCATTCCTATTGTTGCTTGAGTCACAGCATGATTGAAAACGCAACTTGTTGGTTTTACAATTTTTTTTTTTTTGTCAATTTTCATTATTTATCGGCTTAACATCTTCAATTTTTTAAAAATTTAAATTGTGATATAAATAAAGAAGCATCACATGTCTAATTAGTACATTTCGATAAGGATCTTTTTTTGTTGTTGTTGTTTTCTCACCTTTTACAACTTTTTCTCTTTATCTCTTTAAATAACAGTCTCTGTTAGACCAGTTGGCTTACAGGAGCATGTTTCCCAAATTGTTGAATGATTTAGTGAATTTCCCTTCCAGTATTTTTTTTTTTTTTTTACATATTTTTTGTCTCTCTTCACTTATAAATATCAGTTAAAATGCATCTTTCACATTTTTTTTCCTTTTCTCCTCCTGACCACCCACTTTCTTCCCCCCTCTTTTTGTTCGCCATTCAGTACCTTTTCCACTTCTCTGCATTTTCGTTCCCCTCCTCCCCATCCACCGTGCTCAGTCTCCTCCTCCGTCCTCCCTGCCTCCTTTTCCTCTATGTGTAAATGGTGGGTGAGGGGGTTCGGGATGGTGGGAAAGCTGCTTGTAGGAAGTCCCCCCCACACACACACACACACACACACACCACCATGTTAACGTGTTCACCGGCTGGACAGCACATTCTTTCCACCTCTGTCGGCCTCACGGGTCAAGCAGAACCATACCTCCTTTTCTCCTCTCTCGCTCTCCTCTGGTTTAACACACTGATCTGACTCCACTAAGCCTCAGATGCGGCGGCGCTGGTGGTTGGGGTGTGGGGGGGGTGGGCAGACATTTTCGGTTGAATCACACTTTCCAGCGGTTTTTCCCTTCTGTGTTTTTCAGGTGTTCTCTGCTAAAGAGTTAAAAGAAAAAAAAGAAGAGAAAAAAAAAACAGAAAGAGGAAAAGGCTTTAAATATAAACATATGCAGCGCACCAGTAACGTGAGTGTTTCCATTCCAGACACTTGATTTATGTCTGCCAGCTAAAACACAAGGATAGAAGGGGGGGGGGTTCTGAATGGAAAGACTGGGGATGGAAGAGAAGATGGAGAACTCTCATTTGGTCACGATTTCTAAAACATGTCACTCACACACGTGCACGCATTGCAACACATGCTCTCAAATGAACAAAAAGAAATGCTCACACAGCTCAACCATCATTACGACTGAAGAGTTTAGTGTCTCCGCTGCCGACATCTTTAAACATCTGTAGTGTCTGTGCCGCCAGTTTGTTTACTCGATCTCTGGTAGGATATCTCCCAGATTTTTTTCCCTTCATCACGTGCTCACAGCTGAGGAGTCGCAGCCAACACCAGACAGCGGATAGAGACATACTGTACAGCAATGACTGAAGTGAAGTACTAGCGGAGTGAGTCATAAAATAAGGAGACATTTCCCTCGTTGTGGGTTTTGCCCCCACTAATCACCAACATGGACTCAGGCACAGACACTGACTAATCCTGACGAGAGGGGATCCAACAGCTGCCGCGTAGGAGAAATTGATGAAAAGCTGGACCCTAAGTAGTGTGGGAGAGTTGGGGGGAAAAAAAAACAGCCTCTTGTTCTGTGGGCCATTGTATGTTTCCATGGTCCTTGGTAATGTTTTAGATTAAGTTTTTGGATGGGACTAACTGGTTGTGGATCTGTGATGTGGCAACACGGTGAGGTCATGACACAACATTCAGGAATTGATACATCAACCTGGAGGAGGTTATCGTCCCCGGGGGGTTTTCTGGAGAACAAACACAGACCCACACACACACACACACACACACACACACACACACACATCTCAGTCAAGAACAAAAAAAAGCTCCATGACATAATGTAAGAGCTTTAAGGAGCAGAGAGGAAAAGCTTGGATGTGCAGCAGCTCATTAAAGGGATAGTCCTCCATTCTGATCCAATGCTATTTTTTTTGTCAAATTCAGCAAATATCTCCGAGCTGCCTGCAAGCTGTTTGTTCTGTGTGTGCACTAAAAGAAAAGAAAAAAAAAGTCTGGTGTTCATACACCCCCCTGCGCTCTGTAAGTGGGAAACAAACAAAGTGGCTCGGACCAAGACACGCAACGAAGCTCAAACCAATCAGCAGCAGGTGGCGTTGCACATGGGGAGGGGCAACCACAGCTGGCACCACTACTACAAGACCAACTCACAGCCTAAAAAGTAGGATTATGCATTTAAAACTAGCCAGTGTGAGTCTACCCTGAGTCCACTTGTCATCTAGTTGGTATTGGGACTACAGATGTGGAGTAGTACCTCCTAGTTGGCTCAGTCAGGTGTAATCATCTATTGGTAAACTGGAGATGGACTGGGTCAGGGTTAGGTTCTTTTGGTTTCACATATTTGTTTGAAAAGGTGTATAAACCTGTAGTTTGGTCAAGAGACGGAGTCATTGAGGAAGAGACAGGAGCAGAGATGAAGATGCTGAGGTTCTCTTTGGGAGGGACCAAGATGGACAGGATCAGGAATGAGGACATCAGAGGGACAGCACATGTTGGAGGTTTCAGAGAGACCACACTGAGATGGTTTGGACATGTCCAGAGGAGAGACAGTGAATATAGTAGTAGAAGGATGCTGAGTGTTGAGAGGAAGACCGAAGAGGAGGTTTATGGATGTAGTGAAAGGGGACATGAAGGTAGTTGGTGTGAGAGAAGAGGACACAGAAGACAGGGTTAGATGGAGAAAACTGATCCACTCTGGCAACCCCTGAAGGGAAAAGCCGAAAGCAGAAGAATTCCCATATTTAACCATGTTTGAAGGGATCATTTTAATTCAAACCACACTCTTCCTAACCGTAACCAAGTGGCTTTTGTGCCTGAACCTAACTCGACTTTACAGCGTTTTCCCACATCAACTAATGCTTTGATATGCATCTATTCATAGGAGCAGTCTGCCCTATCTGACGCACTATAATGGCAGTGATAACAGCTGATAACATACCATCAGAAACGGGTGTGTTTTTGCGGGTCAAAGGTTCAGGGATGGAGTTGTAGCCTGGTTAAGATGGACTGGCTGATATGGGGAAACTTTAACGTTCCTTTACACATAAACTGAGGGGAAAGGTGAGAAGGGAAGCGGGAAAGGTTATTTGTCTTTCGCCTGCAGGAGCTGGATGGTCAGGGATCAGGGGCGTGTGCTGTCAAGTGAAATGGGGATGGCTGGGGGATAGGGTGTAATAGGGAGGGGGTGAAAGGCGAGCATTTAGAGAAATCAGCATGTAATGAGAAAGCGCTGGGTTACTCTCTCTGCCTTTTATCTCAGTCACAGCTCAGACAACATGCTGTTTCTCTCTGCATTCTCTCCCACTCTTTATAATCTACAGTCAAACATAAACCCACTGAAACAAACATGCGCTTCATCATTTGCTGTAATAACACATGCAAGTTGAACGGCACGCATCCTTAACTGTTTAAAGTCACACAATAGTCCTGTGATTGTAGGACGGGAGGAAAACTCAGACAGTATTTCTCCTTTAAGAGTAGGTATACTGCATTTTTGTTTATTTTCAAAAGAGATCAAATCCAAAAGAAAAAGCTGAACAAAAAGCGGGTCTTGAAAAGACCAAAACATTGGATCAGATGTCTGCGAGCTAAAATGCTCCCCACACATTTGTGGGGGTGAGAGCAAAGAGAGGAAAACAAAAGTTGGTGAAACAGAGGAGACGGATAATTTCATAAACTGTGGCTTCCTACAGGTATCGGCTCCCTCCACACGTTTGTTGGTTGATAATTACTACCATCTGTTATTCCCTCAGCAAGGACGACACTAAACAGAAGTGGTTGAGAAATATGTATCTGGACTAAACTGAATCTGTTTGCCCTCCACTGTACTCAGCTTCCATTTAGTTTGTTTGATCACAAGGTTAACCTCATCCGAGAGACGGGCGTCCATATTCTCCTTTGATGCTGCGAACGCAAATCTGTTATCACTAATCACAACACACACACTTGACGTGATTGTAAAGTGTGCTGCCCGCTGTGTTATCTTGATTATCTAATCCACCGACCTTCTTTTTTTTCTGGCGTCTGGTAAATGAACGCAGACTAAACGGCAGATTCACAAGTGCTACACTTTGTAGCACTTGTTTTCCGCCCCCGATTCTAAAGAGTTCAAATTAAAGATTTAAGACTTGTTCTGAGCATACACAAAAGCGGTGTTCATCACAGTGGTGTCATGTGCTGATTAAAACGGTATGATTATTGCAAAGGTGTACCTTGGGCTGGTCACAATAGTTCGCTACAATAGGTCTCTTTCAGTGCCGTTTCCAAGAATTTGGCAGTGAATCCATGTGTGCACGCCAGCTCAGGGCCTTCACATCTTCACCTGTAAAACCATCTGAGACCGGCCTTGGCACGCCGTCCCCATCAGGGTGTTGACCTGACCCCAGATGGCTGTCGGAACAAACTCGAGTGGGCAAATGCCCACCTCCGATGGTGGAGGAGAGTTTTCTTCACGGACAAATCTCTGTTTTCACTGTGCCAGGCAGATGGCAGACAGCGTGCATAGCTTTGCGTGGGTGAGCGGTTTGCTGAGGTCAGCTTTGTGAAGAGAGAGCTGCTAAGGGTTATGGTATGGGCAGACATATAGTAGAGTACAGACAATGCACACAAGTGAATTTTCATTAAATGGGAATTTGAATGCACAGCGATGCCATGTTGAGATCCCGAGACCCAATGTCGTGCCATTCATCCGCCGCCATAGCCTCATTACAGCACGATGACGCATGGCCCCATGCTAAGAGGGTCTGTGCACCATTACTGGAGGCTGAAATCATAGCAGCTCTCGCATCGCCTGCGTATCCACCAGGCATGTCATCCACTGAACATGTTTGGGATGCTCCGGTTCAGTATGGTCCAATTTCTCCCAATATCCAGCTCCTCCACACAGCCATTGACGAGGAGTGGACCAACATTCCACAGGCAACAGTCAACTGCCTGATCAAAGGCCGTGTGCCGTGTGTAAAATGCAAAATTGTAACCCAGACTTGTAATATCCATAGTTCAGTGCCTAATAAATCTCTGTTTTCTGTGGTCTTTCACTGTGACCAGCTCAAGGAAAATGGAGAATGAGTCACTAACATGGATTTCAAAAAAATGTACGAACACAATTTGAGAAAAACAAGCCCTTTGTGCACAATCTTAGATCTTTTATTGAATACTTGTCTCATTGAATTCCAACATAAGGAATCATTCTAGATGGCCACCATTGGTTGATTGATTGAAAGATTGATTTTGTTTTTTTTACCTGTCCTGCACCTTTTTTGGTGTCCAGTCCATCTTTCTTACTGTACAAGACGCTGAACACTAATAGTCAAAACAAGATCATTTCAGGGCCTTCAGCTGACATGGTGGAAATGTCCTGTTATGATGGATCCCGTGTTCTTTGTCGGAGCTGCCAAGCATCTCCTATAAATCTCGCCAAAACAAGAATCTCTATATCAAAAAATCCAACTGAACATATCAGCTTCAGTCAACCCAAACAAATCAGGACTTTTCAATTGGATCTTTTCAAGCAAATAACTGCTGGAGTTAACTTTCAATTTTTAATGTCAATCCATTTCTTCTTCATGCCGATAACACTGCCAGTAACTCAGGAAAAAAAACTATACAGAGCAAGACAAGCATCTGCCAGTAGGGCCTATCTGGTGTATGCAACTAAAATACATGAAGCATTTAATGGAAAAACTTGTCACTTTGTTTTAAAAACAGTAATTTAACACAACAAAACAACACAGAATAGTGAGAAAAAAGACCAGGGAATTCCATCAAAGCTTCTAAGCTCATCTCAATAAGACTGTTAGACTAGTACCCATAAATCATAAGGAACGTGGTTGCTTGCAGCTGTAATTGTATATGTTTACATAACTACGAGGCTTAGGAACACATACACCCTCTGAGTTTAGTGGCTTTCAATAGATTCTAAACATTTGAGTGAAATCTTCAGTGACTTTCAACAGATTTTAAACATATAACTGAAATCTTCATAGACACGATACTTCTTTTCTTTTTTATTTAGGGAAACGCTGCAAAGTTTGCGATGACTTGAAGCGTTAACATTTTAGGGGAAACCACGACCTCTCAGCAACATTAACCAAACTGACCAGCATAGACCACAAACATGTGATCAGATCCTATTGGACCATATTTTTTTCGCTGAATGTATTTGCTGTTGTATTTAGTTGTTATATTCTAGGAAATTGGTTCATTTGATTGGATCTATTATTTTATTTGTAACATTTCTTTTTCTTATCTGCAGTTGTTTTACTGGTTCGATTTGTAGTGAATTTATCAGTGAATATCAGCGTGTTAGTCATCTGTACACGACCCTTTATGAAAAGTTCTACACAAACATGTTAGAATTTGGTCAATTGTTTGATACTGAGTGTTGTGTTTATCTGCAGCAAACTTACAATGTGACCTGATCTTGTGAGATTTAGAACATGAGAGAAGTAGACAGCTATGGATATTTATTTTTAAGAACACATCAGACAAAGTTTGTTTTGTCAGTTTCCGCCATGCCACACATTACCAAGTGTCTCATTCGGAGGGACTTACCAGCCTGTTTCTTTTCAACCAACCTTGACAAGAGCTCATAATTTTAATCTCAATACTCAGCCCTTTGTTATTGAAACTGAGAATACTGCTGTTTTCTATCCTACGAAGTATCCAAATTCTAAATCAGTGCCTGATGTGATTGTAATGAAAACCACGAGGGCCCTGGCCCGCGCTCCAAGTGCCAGGATTGAAAACCAATGGTCTACAGAGTCTGCAGAGTTCCTGCAGTTTGTGGTCACTGCCTGTTGATACTCACTCATGAGTCTGCGAGGAGTTTCTCTTGAGACAATGGCCCGAACCTCGTTGGAGTGCAGGGAGAACAAGGGACACGTATTTCTGCGGGGCAGAGACTGTCTGCATTAGATGATCAGATGGAAAGTTTAATTGTCCATGTGGGGGGAAAAAAAAGAGCATCTATTTCAGGGAGAGTATGAGTCAGTCAACCAACTTGCTTGCATTTGAGGTCTTTACCATGAATGTTCTGCTTCTGTCTGCCGCGTAACACATTTTCAAAGTACTTCATTTACTTTTATGGAAATCCAAAGTGCACTGTGATCTCAAAGGCTCTATATCGACAGTGAGACTCTATTTGCTTTTTGATTATAAGACAATCTGGGTTTTGTATAAATAGTGTCCTCTGTTTCAAATGCACAGTCCACACAAATTATTAAGATGTCAAAACTTCAAATACATCTCTTTTAATACCTTTAAACTTATAAAAGTGGCCTAATAATATAGATAAGGTAGTAACAGCAATGCACCCTCTGTAATTTGCTGCTAACAACTCACACCCTGAGGCCTGATCTGATTTTTGTTTTACAATCATAGCAAGATCATGAGTCTTATCACAGACACCCCCTCCTGGTACTGAAACTGGGCCATTTCTCAACCTTCAACTTCACATTTTCTCTTTTTCATTAACAACATAATGCAGTTTAACAACACACAGTCCCCCTTTATACAAGTGGAGGGGGAGTGGAAAATAGCAGGAAATCACAGTAAGGCGGAGAGAGAAGGATTGTGTTGTTTGATTGAAACCAGCCTGTTGCTTTTCATTACTGCGATGTTTAGAGGACAAATGAAAGCAAGGCTAGCTTAAAACTGCAGCTGGTAATTATTTTGTTCCTCGGTCATTGCTGATATTCCCAGCGATGATTTAGAAACTCGCAGCTGTGTGTATAACATGCTCGCTTGTTGGCCATGTTTCCAGGGGGACACTGTCGTGTCCAAGATCATATTTGTTAAATCGTTTCTCGAAAAAACGAAACACAGTTGCCGTGCATGGACGACGCAAACCGTCGCCGTTATTGCCAGCCGGTTGCCATCATACGTGTGCAACGCTTACACGGGGAAAGCCAAGAAAACGAGATGAGCCTTGCCCAAGTCTAGCATGACACAACTGTGTGAAGTCTTTGCAGAAGCCAAACTCTGACACAAGTGTTTTAACGCCGACTGAATTGTCATAAATCAGCTGGAATAAAATCCAGTAACATGGAAAACATGAGGCAGTCCTTCGATTTCAAATAGATGATATATAGAAGAAAACAAAGCATGGGTCTATAAGTTTCAGGGCCAAATCATACAATTTTTTTTCCCTTTTTTATCGAAACTTCTGATGCAAAGACATCATCGGTCGACTTTGCTAATTAAGGTGTAGCATTAACGCTACGTCATCTTTACTTTCGCTCATCAACTCTTGGCATCGCTGCGTTCGGAATGGTTTCCTTGGGGAATCCTTCAACATAGGAATGGAATTTATCACCCTGTGAGTCAGACCTTTTTCCACTCTTCCAGACTGGAGGAAGGATAACCCCGTGGGGGTGGAGGCCTTGTTCTGACTGCTGGATGGGGGTGGGAGAACAACTTGAGCCTCTTTCCTCTACTCCCCCATCTCCCCAGGAGAGATTTACGGGGCATAGTATGACGGCTATGGGGAGAAGGGAAAAAAAAAAAAGTGTGAGTCAAAAGTGGAGAATACCTCTGTATGTGAGCATCGTAGACCGAGTTTGTCATGAGTGAACTGATGTAATGGTACCATAAACAAGACAGGAAGTAGGTGGAGAGGGAAGAAGAAGAAGAAGAGGAGGAGGAGGAGGAGAGAGTGACAGGCGGACGGGCTGTTCATGTGGCAGGGCAGGGTCTCTGCGGCTCTGGTGGTGATGCATCCTAACTGAGCCAGAGTTCAGGATCAGGGTTCTGGATTGTTCGGCTGTGGTCCGCCGTGCTCCGCGGGCCCCACTGGAGACCACAGCAGCACAGGCTCTGTGAGGCTGGATGAGAGGGTCAGGCTGCAAACGCTGTCACTGGAAGAGAGAGCCTCGATCATCTCCTGAACTCTGACACCTACCGTATATCCCCCCTCCCCTTTTCCTCGCTTTTTCTGACCTTTCATTTCATGTTCTCTTGCATAATACATTTGGACGCTCTTCTACTCCCCCCCTTTTCATTTTTCTCACATCGACTCATTGACTTTTTGCCTTTCTTCCTTACTGTAACTCCCTCGTTATCAGTCATGAAACTGGGAAACAGAACCACACAACGGCAGGGTGAAGAGGAGATATGTGACGGGGAGTAAGAGCATTTTAAAAGTTTCTGGTGATTTGTGTCAGGAAGTTGGTCCTCCGACTCCAAATGAGAAGTTAGATTTCGCGTTGTGCATTTGCCAAGGCATGTTACAGATTCGGAGCAAACATCTGGCAAACAGCTTTCCACCGTCAGGCTCTCCATCCCCTCCTCCTCGTCTTCTCTTTCTCTTCAACACTTCACTTCTTCGCAGTTCTGGATGAATGTGAAATGGAGGTTGTTGTTCGTCATCTACATGCATTGTATTTTTAGCTTTTTTTTTTTTTTTTTAATTTACCTTCATTCATCTGATTTATGCCATTCAATAAATGTACACTGATTAAATACAGCATAAAAACATCATATATCAGGATGATTATTATCATCTTTCTCTTATTTAGCAGTTTTATAGCAGTCATAAAAAGGGTCCAGTTCTCCTGATTTGACAGGCAGGCGCTTACATGATTTCATATTCCCAGCACTGGAATATACAATAAGTAAAGTGTCCCCCCCTAGCGGCGAGAATGAGAAACAAACCCGTGACAGTGCCAAAAAGCTCCTTTTTCCCCCATTTCTCTCGCTCCCTATCGCTGAATTTCCAGAAACGGAACATGTACACAGATAAGGAAAAAAGTGCTTCAATAAGCAACAAAATACATATATAAAATACAGCAATAAATCTGCCGCTGTCTGTTTGTGGTTGCAGGCAACTCCTTACTTAAGTGTAAATCATAGGAATACTGCTCAATCAGCTCCGCTCTAAATTCTTAAAACTCCCCAAAGTATTTCCTTGAGGGAAAACATCATGCACTTTTTCTTTTTTTTTTCTCAACAAAACCATGAACCAGTGTATTTTGGCTTTGGGTTACTGCACATAGGCCATGAATTCTGAGTCATTAGTGCTCCGGCAGAGAAAAATGTGTTTACATAAATTGGTTATACATCCCATCTATGTCTATGAGCTTAGATAAACAGCCCTTTTCCTCTCCTTTCTTTTGCCCCCCCCCCCCTTTCTCCATATTGCTGATGTGTCACCCGCCCCCCTATTCTTGTGAAGCTCCCCCCTTCTCATACACACACACACACACACACACACACACATTAGCTCTAGTGGTTCCAGATGTGTGCAGGGATGATGTCATGGCAGACCGGAGGCATTGGACTCTGATCCTTTCTCCTTTTTTTTCCAGAAAACATTCATCGCAGACCAGGGAGCGCGAGCGGAAGAGTGAAGCACCGATAAGTTCCCAGACACCACAGTGAGTGCAGAGTACTTTAAGGCCGGGTTATCTCCCCCTGATTAGCCGAGTGGGACGGTTTTTCTGAGTCACAACCTGTTTGTCACTGCCATCCCACCGGGGTTATCCACCATCTGCCTACATTCAGCCTCTGGAAAAAGTGTATCAGCTCCTTTTCTGCACCTAGCCCACCCCGGGACTACCGGTTAGGGCTCGACGTCCCGAAACATGCGTAAATCAGGCTTCTTCAGCAGTGGATCAGCGTAAGGAAAAAACAAAATCAAAAAAAAAAATGGGTCAACTACCACTGACACAAAGAGCATAAGAAGGGGAGGAGTTGGTCAGTGTTGTGGCGGTTGCTAGGTGACTGCGTTGTAAATAAATTTGGGGGGAGAAAAAAAAGGCCATGTAAACACAGGTCCGCAACATGAGGCCTGTCTGAGGTTTCCGGGAAACCGTGAAAAGGGGGATGACTACAAGTAGTGAGGGATAATAAGATTTTATAGAGACAGGGTTTTAGAAATACTGAGGGCCTGATTCACAAATATGGTCAATTTTAAAATGATTGCCTCTCAGTTCAGTTACTTCTTGTAATAAAATCACTTTATCTGTCAAACAAATTGAGCGGAAGACCACAGCCGCAGCATTTTTTTTTTCTTTTTGGCTTTGCCCTAAATTACCTGACATGTGTCCTAATGCGCGTAGCTCAAGTTCATTCGAACGATAAACCATGACGTAAAACAGGGGTCTGCTACCCTGGTCCTAGAGAGCTGCTGTGGGTGCAGGCTTCTATTCCAACAAAGCAGTTACACACATGATTCTGCTAAACAACCACTGGAGCCCTTGCTGTGGACCTTCATTTGTAGAATCAGGTGTTACGCATGACAGTGAAAAATCAAGTGTGAAATATAGTAGAACAAGGGGGCGGCTTTATAGATATAGGCTTAATAGATAGAAAATAGAGATAAATTAGTGTACAGGATCCCTGTAGCCAACCACAGCATGAAGGTTAAAAAGAGTTATTTAAAAGAAATCAAATTCATTTAAGTAATAAAACAAGTGTACGTGTAGCATGTGTATGTAGGAGAGTGGTTATTTGATGGTCTTCTGATACGGACTGATTCTGATGATACTGGCAACCCCCACCGTATGCTGCTAGTTCAATTGTCTCTGCGAACCTGGTCTACAGTTCATTAGGAACAGGGTCAATGAAATAAATTCAATCAAGTGCTCTTTGATTGCCTATAACTGTCACTCTCTCCCTCACAGAGTCAGCCTGAGTGGAGCTGGCTGGCTGTACACCGCCCGCTGATAGATCGAACAAAGTCGTCCAGGTTGCATAAGGACTCGACGGCTGCAGGCGGACCCTCTTGCGTCTTTGCGCACACACACACAGTCGATGTTAGGAGGCTGCAGTTGTTCGCTCGATGGCCGGATGCACTTTGGTTGTCATTGAGGCGACGCCTGTGTCAAACACCTAATTGCTGTTCCAGAACTATCTCAGAGTTCTGTGCTCCTGTTATTTGCGGTGCAGAGTGCAACAGGACCACGCTTGGCTACAAATGTGAAGACTGTCTTCTCTTTTGACCCCCGTCAGGTGTCAGGCATCGGTGGATGTTTCTCTCATTTGCTGCCATCTGCTTGCACAGGACGGTCTCGGGGCATTTTAATTCTTGCTGGTCAATGCTGAGAAAAGGTTTAGGGCGTGTCTACTGGTCTTCTGCAATGAGTGAACAGCGCATGTGGATGGAGCTATTCTACTCTGTGTTGGGAACTGGCAAAAAAACAGCATGTGTAATGGATGTAAAATCCTGTTTCTCAAGAGGACGGAAACCTAAAGAGTCCTCCCGGATGTCGCCATTATCTCAGCTCCACATCATGTTATGAGCTCATTTTTAATAGGCGGTGCGATGTACCCACTCTGCGTTTCTAGGGCGCAGTCTCCGAAGTGGTTAGAGTTCCTATCTTCCGTGTCCGCTCTCCAAGTGACACGCAGTGTAATATTCCTCTGCCCCAGATTGGTCATGACATCACCGACGGAAGTCGGAGCCATGGTGGTTTGCAGCAGCTTTCTCTGTGAGGGTTATGCCTCACTGGTGACAAAATTGATGTCTTTCCCTACGGCGAGGAAGCTCACTACAAGCGCCGGAACCTTGTGCCCTTGGGTGTTACCATGATTGGGGATAATTCCTTATTTGTCCCTAGCAGCATTCTTCTAGTCCATAAACCCTTCTTTCTGGAATGTGGTGTTTGACCCTTTCTGTTTATTGAGCATTAAACACACAGAACACTACGCAGCATCCTCTGATGGAGGGATGGAAGACAGGGGCTTTTTGTTTCCACATGCATGTTAGAGTTTCCCTCCTAAACTTAGTTTGAGGACAGTTCTTCTGCTTCCCTGGTCCCCCTGTCCTTGAGAATGTTAGACCTGATGGGTTCTACTTCTACTTATTAATGGACTTCATTCCAATAGATTGCCTGAACTTTCCCTCTTTTTCTTTTGTCTCCGTGCCTTGGCTCGATTCTTTCTGTCCCTTTCTCCTACTCTTGTGACTCCCTACTTCTTCTTTCTACTTAGCCTCCTTCTCTCCTATTTCCACCCTCTGTGTACCAGTTGCATGTTTCTTTCTCTGTTTTTCTTCTCCAGTCTCTGCTGCAGACATTTTTTTTAAAAATAATTTAAAAAAGTCATTTCCGTTACATCTCTATGGAGACTGTATCATTTAGAAATGTGTCAGCAAACACTGTCTCTAGAAAACTGTTGTTTAATCTATTTAAACTGACATTGGCTATTAGATACACTTACATACAACATTTTCTATTCACTGCTTTGCACTATTTGCATGTCTGATTGGATTTGAACTCAGCTTCATGACACCTACTCACATTCTTCTCTCCTGACTTCACTCCGTGCTTGTCTTCTATTAATTCTAAGCTGTAATTCCCCTTTGGAATAAAAAGTTTCTGCTAAATGAAATTGAATTTCCGACCATGAATATTTTCGCCACTGTAAATGTCAGAGTGGAAGCTCGGAATTAATTCTCTGAACAAAAGTTTGGACATGAAAGCATATAGGGTATTAGTTGAAGAGTGCAGCTCTTGAACTATTCAGTTGCTGCTAATGTTCCTGCGTCGGAACTCATGCCGTTTTATTTTGTTCGTAAATTATCTGAGAGGATTTGTATTCCTGCGCAGTGCCGACGGATCTTGTGGTGCGCGTTGCGTGTTTGAAGGTTATATCCACAGAGTGAGAGAGGGGAATGACAGAGCAGTTCAACTAGATTATGTCAACCTTGTTCACAACACACCACGCATAAGCAGTTTTACCTATTTGTTACTTGAATTTAACTATGTAAGGAAGACACAGAACAAATACTGAGGACATGACCCCCGGTGTCCTCAGGGCCCTAAACACGAGCCGCCTCTAAACACGTTACACACCCCAGCTGGACTGGAATTTGGGCCCCAGACAACAGCTGGATGGAAGAAGCTAGCCGACCACGCTGTCACACTCTCGCAAGGGCTCCAATAGAGATTAAATTAAAGAATAGAGACCTCAGGTCCTGTGTGACAGCTTAAACAGCGAGCCAAAACAGCTAGGGCTGTTATGTGTAAAATTGAGATAGGTCATGCAATAAAATGAAAGCCCTTGGTAATGTAAAAGCATGCACCCGAACTTTGTGCATTGAGCGAAGACACTTAGATTTTACTTTTATGACTTGCAAGTACATTTTTTTTTACAACCACTTTTTTCCCCCCCCTTTTCTTTTTTTGGCTACTGTGTAATTTAACTTGTGGGGAATTCATGTGTCCCAAATACACATTATAAACTAATTCTTGAGAATTCAGCGTGCCCCTATTTAAAAAAAATGCACAGTGTCAGCATTCATATTAAAGTACTTGGTCTTTAAAGCTACTAATAGTTTTTTTATATATCTAAACCATGGATCAAATGACAGACAGAGACTCATCAGCCACACGCCTGCGGTTCCCTTCACCTCAAAGGAGGTTTTTTTTTGTTTTTTTTTGCATCTCTCAATGCATCATTGGTTTAGTTTTGAAGACACTTTGGTTTCATCTCATTGCATTTGCATTTGCATTTAAATCTGCAGCAGGCAGCTGTTTTCAACACGAAAGCTCTAAAAGACAACAGCCTGCTGCCTGTCCAGCAGCAAACAGCTGACAGAGTTATTGAGTAGCTGGTGAACATAGGCACCATATGTCACCACATAAAATATCTTGAACAATCTCCCGGAAAACTGCAGGGCTACTACAAATTTCATTTGCCACTGCCTTTTATTGAATCAATTATTAATTTCTTAAACTGCATTGTAATTTTTATTCTCGTGGCTCATACCTGCCTAATTCAATTTTAGCTTGTTTAACGAGGGTTTTTAATGTGTCCCTTCATAACGCTTTTGCACTTTGTCGCAGTGGTTTTAATGTTTTATGCGAAGCACTTTCAATCGCCTTGTTGTTAAAATGCGCCATATAAATTAACTTGCCCTGCCACAGCGGAGCAGCTCAGAGGCCGATATTTTTATCATAAGTTAGTAAAGACCAGAAAAGTTAGGTGCATGTTGCGCAGTTAAACAGACATTTCAGGGAAAGAAAAAATCTGCCAAATCTGTGTGGAAAACATTGTTCCTCCCATTTGTTTTGAATTTCTAGAATCACAGTTCAATTCATCACTGCATATATTGTATTCCTTCCACAAAAACAGAACACCCGAGACAATGATTATATATAATACAAACTCCCTATAATTAATAGGCAGCCTGGAACTGGCCCTTAAATAGACCTTTCACATTTTGACAAGCACAGGTGCAGCTAATACCATTAATGATGGCTGTACTCTGCTGCTGTGCTCCGGTTCCAGGACCGTGTCTCTGGCACCGCTTCCTGGGACACCTAAACCACAAGTCAAAGCGTCTGCCATGACAAACAAAAAGCCCCTTTTGAGCAACTTTGAGTGTAACGTCCAGGTTTCTGGGGAAAATTTTAATTCTGTATCACTTTTTGGCTCGCGGCGTCTACAGTGTTACACATGACTCATTTCACTAGTCGACTGTGTTTAAAACAGCTGAGTGGATCAATTTAGCGGCTAATCGCAGAGTTTAATCAGATTATACTTCACTTTAGTCATGAAGCTTAGTTCTCTAGCCCACCCACATACAACCCTGTCTCTGCCTTTAACAGTCTCTCCTCCTCTTTTTCTATAAAAAGGACTCAAAACTCCGAGCAGTGATCCCACAGGCACACAGACAAATGCGTTTGATTCTCTGTTGCAATAAAAAAAAAATAAGACAGAATCTTGGCTTTATTCCCTCTAAGTCTTAAATCTCCTTCTTCTCTGCCCTGTGGTTTCGGCACAAAGGCAATTGTGACAGATCGGCCTAATCTGCGCTGATCCGTGTGGCACCTTTGGGTGCTCCGTTATTCTCAGGTTGCAGCTTCATAATCAATGATGTTTTTTTCGCCGTTGGATTGATTTAAGATGTAATCTCCGAATCAGTCCGACCGCCTGGCTGCCTCGACCTCGAGATGGAAAAGAGAGCGCATCTCACGCCTGGCTTCAGTTTCCTGTGAATAGTGGACTCGAAGCGCTGGCCAGAATCTGCCTTTGAAGCTCAAGCCGCACGGAGTCGGGCTGAGGAAATCACTGTGACATTGGTGATTGCATCAGCCAGGAGCCGGAGGAGCGGCGAGGCCTTTATATCACGCTTCCTTTAAGCAAACACAATCACAGCGAGCTCCATAGAAGTGATAGATTATTGAGAGGCCATTTGAAAGGTCTCCAAACATTCTCAAGTAGCCAGTCTTGCTCCATTTAATAACACTTCCCCCGTAGTTTTAGAGGGAAGGAAAAAAAAAAAAAAAAAAAAAAACTATTTGCAAAGTAAGAAGCCAGCCATTTTGGTCCAACAGTTTCAGGGCCAACATCAATAATTCACATATTATCTTTTTCCAAAAGGCCGGGACCTGATGGAATAAGTCTGTAAAGAAGCCATTTAAATCACAAACATTTGTCTTACTCACATTGCACTCTATTCAATTTCAATGTTATTAAATCCCGACTTGAATCACTGTAATTATAGTGTCACAATGGCAGCATTCATGAATGTCACATTTCGACGGTGGAAAAGGTGAACTTCTTGCACCCTCCTCTTTGAATGTTTTAAGTAAATTACAATACATCATTCCATGCTTTTGAGTCATGTTGAAAGTGATAACCTCAGCACGTATTTATTTGTTCCATTTCTCATCACTTTGTTAAATAGGGAACATTTTTTGTAGATAAAAATGTTTCAGACTAAGGTAATAAAAACAATTTTAAACTCGTATGAATAGTGTATTCCATTTTTGCCAAGTCGGTTCTGACTCAGGCTGCTAAATGCCAAAAAATGGTACACTCTGTACCTTTATTAAAAGCAGTAAGCTAGGGTTCGCTACAGATGAGTTTTTCGAACGTTTCGGTTGAGTTTTCGGGACCTGAGAGACAACTCCCTCCTGATTTGAAAAGGTCCCGGCTCCAAACCAAACAGACGGCGCCGACCATATGTAGCAACCCCGACCATCAAAAATGGCCTCCAATGCAAACCAAATGGACGAAGTCACGATTCACTTCACGCGGGTTTTCGGCTGGAATCAGATCTACTGGCAGAACTGGAGCCACCCCGCCGAGTCCTAAGTCTCCAGTAGTACTACGTGGAGATACACGTTTAAACAACAGTTAGTGGGCCAAACTTGACAATAATTAAACTCTATGCAAGTTAAAGGTGATGAAGACTGCTGGCAAATTAAAATGGATATAAACTCTATTGAAACCATTCCAGATATCGGCTTTGCAATGTCTTTTTTTCTGTGGAACCGTATCTGTTTGACCTACAGGAGACCCACAGAGCACGCTGGTGAGGAACAGCGGCTGTAAATAAAACCGGCGTCGACAAGCGGAGTCCGCCGGGTCCTTTTAAAAACCTCCCGGAACAAAGTCGGCGAGGCGGCGGCTTTCGTGGAGACGGCCGGCCAGAAAGAAATATGCTTGTTTTGGACTCCCGCCTACCGCGCGACTCTTTAAGAAAAGAGCGGGTCCTGGCCTGGAAAAGCGTTACCTGCATCACGGGCGAGGAAGTTCGCTTTTATGTCCTCATCCGACATCCGAAACAAAGAACCGGGGAGTGTTGTTATAGGGTTTTATTGCTGCACGGGAATGGGGAGAAAAAAGACACCGGCGTCTGAAGGGGCGAATGTAGCCCAGAATACACAGACAATTAGTGTGAATAATTAGCACGGCCGACGTGATTCTATCACTCAGTATTTAATCAGACGCAGGAATGCAGATGCCTGTGCACTAATATTTTCTCAGAATGCCCGTTGAGACCGTCCTGGGATGGCTGGGCTTGTTGTAGCAGGGAAAGCACAGGTGCAGCTAATAAAGCTGTGACTCACTTCTCTGTAATTGTCCCAGTAAGCAATTACTGATAATTAACGCCGCGTATGCTGGTCCTGCCCAGACAGAGCCTGAGGAACGAGCCCGATCGACGGCCGCCTGACAACCTGGAAGGCCAGTCGGGGTATTTTCTGTTTTACTCGCTCGTTTCGGGTTCAAGGGTTCAACTCGTATTAAAGTGGCACCGCGAAGCTTCTGTGTGACCACGGTGGCCACGTGTACGGGATGATGGAGCGTTGGCTTACTCCTGCATTTTTCCCAGAAGTCTCAAGGAATCGGTTTCTCTTGGCTGCGTCGGGGAAAATCAGCTCTCAACCCTAAACCATTGCACTATATTTACCCTGTTCCATTTTATATCTGAAGACTGATTGTGTAAAGCCACCCACAAAAGAAAGAGGGAAGAAAAAAAAAAAAAAAAAAAAGGCCTTGTCACTACTTTGTGACCACACTGCCACGCAAAGCGTCTCGCAAAAATCGCTTTGATGCGACGCCACGGCAGAAATAAAGCGGGAGTGACGCAAGTGTCTAAAAATCTCAAAAAAAGGGGCTTCCATCAACGCCATCCGAAAACCTGCTTTTCATTTTTATGTTGTACACAGATTTTGGACACGGCTGTATTAGTGACGTCAGGGAGCATCTGCTCCTCGGTGAAGAGTTTCCCAGTCGGAGCTCCGACTCCGAGCCGTTCCATCATACTTTAATGGTGTAGGAGGTTCGGAAAATTCGGACTTCCGAGTTGTCTGGAACGCTGCATGAGGCCAAGTAGAATATGGGACCACAAGTAGGAAACAACACACTCTTCTTCCGACGTGGTGCAGTGTGTTCCTTTCTTGTTTTACTTGTATGATAAAACCATTTGGAAATTTATGTTACATGCTAAAGCGAAGCATAACAGGAACACAAGTAGACTTGTTGACTCACAGTCAGGAAAGTGACTTTACTACTGGCAGTTAGACACACAGATCTATGTTCAAGATTAATACCAGCTGTTAATATCAGCCATAAGCCACTAATCATACAACAAAACAAACCAAACAATGCAGTTCCCATTAGCTTTTCAGCCCATTTTAGCCTTTTTTTTATTTTTCTTTGTATTTTGCTGTTTGTATTCATTACCAGCAGCAACAGGTATTTTAAAAAAGATTAAAAAAAAAAAAAGTTTAGACAGATTTGTAAAAAGACTCTACATCTACGTCACGGTCGCATGACTTCAACCTCACCACCACTAACCTTCCAGCTTGTAATGCAATTTAATGCTGTAACATGATGACTTTTATTACTTCTGTAAGTTTCTTTAAACCGTCTTTTTATAAGACCTAAAAGCGACAGAAATCACGAGTAAGGTATTTGCTTATGTATTTATGTCAGATGTTGTTAAAATCTATTCATCTCGTTTTAACCACATGCCTCATTCTACGTGTTGAACCAAAGACCCATGCAAAAACACACGTTGACTGAGATGCTGAGGTGAAGCAAACTACACTAAATGCCAACAAAACCAAAGGGAAGGGAAGTGGCTGGTTTCAGTAGCAGGATATGATCCAATCCTCCTGGTTGTTAACACTGGGTGTAGGACCACGCTGATGCAGACTGGGTACACGGAGATGGAAGCTAATCCAAGTTAATCTAAATTTATTATGGGGGGGGGGGGGTTTAAATCTGGGTTTAAGAGTAATGTGTCGATGGGAAAACTTGTTTCTTCTTCTTCTTTGGTGTTTTAAACAGCCAGCTTCCAAAAAGTTGAATTGCTGCCATCTACAGGACTAGTACTTTATTATACTATATCCTACTCTATAATTCAGAGGAAATATGGTCTTTTCCTTCCCACTTGACCCTATTTCTAAAATCCTCTTCCAAGCTAATCTACTGCTAATCAACTTCTGTCTTTGGTTGACATAATTTCTGTAAAAGAAGTAAAACGTACTGCAATTTCTTGTCGACATTGTTTGACAGGAAACAGTACATTGTATCCAGACCATTTAGCCTTGTGATTGGTTAAAACGTCCTTTGTGTTAAGAGTGCTATCGCTACCTGCTGCTTTGGCATGTGCACATGTGACATTGGTTAGGGTGGATTCTGAAAGTTTAGTTTGAAAAGTACCTGCGTTGGTGTTGCCTAGGCCTCAGCAGAGCAGACGTTTACCGGAGGCAGAGCTGATTTAAGCGACACAACCAACCAGTGTTTTACCTGCAGCAGCAGCGGCGGCGTGGGCGGCTTGATTGCAAGATGTGGGACAGGTGGGTGATTACACCTGATGCCAGCAGAGCTCAAGACTCCGCCCCCGCTCCACACAGACAGACACACCCAAGGGAAGGGTTAGGGAACACGGGGACACGAGGGTTAGAAGTGTAGGAGAGCCAAAAAATTACACTATTTTATTCACATTCACAGTTAGCACAGCGACCAGGAAGTAGTCAGTGGAAATCTCCGGTGCACATGCAGCCAACAGGGAGGGTCACCGCCAACACAAGACTTCAAAAACTCAGCCTACTGTGAAACACGGAAAATTATCTGCTGATAGGCCTCATCGGCATTGTGCGTACTCCTTTGGCAACTGCTGGGTTCTATCAGATACTGATTAATATTTGAATGTTCTGCACTGCAGCTTTAAACGCGCGGACTCATTTGCTTTCAGTCAGATTTCCATCAGTGGAGCCTTGGGGGTTCGCGCTGTGATTGGTAATCAGCTCAAATGAGACAAGCCTGCGGCAAGAGTCAGCTACTGAATTAACTTTAGAAAAAAAAAAACAGCTCTGCCGTCTTTACAGGCACCCTTAGATTTTATTGATGACAGAGGCCCTTAATTAAGGCAGGCTTTTTTGGGTCATCTAGACTGGAAACCCTCTGTCAGTACAATGACTCCCTCAGAAACTAGAGCGACATGTTGTGCATGTATGATTCATAGCAGCAAGCCTGAGTCATTGCTTGAAAAAAACACTTATTAATGTCTCAATGGCCTCTTAAGTACTTTGTTTCCTCAGTACATTTTCCCATTGACTCCTGAAGATTGTCCACTTATCTAACAGGCTCATTAACTTTTTTTCCTAAGGAAGAAATCTGACAATAAAATGCCAATTAGGGGTTCAGAACTGTTCAGTTTACAAGGGGTGGAAACGACAAAGTTTTTATTTTGACATTAATTGAGTTTGAGGTTTATATAAAGTACTAGGGGTGGGGAGAACTTTCATTTCACAGTAGTTGTATACAAGCCTCATCTCCATTAGGGTTTCTCCTGTCTGTGTGTATCCATGTCTTTGGTTGAGATTGAGAAGGGTTGGGGAGGATCCACGTGCATAATTACCCAGGGATTCATTACTGGCTCCACATGGTTGGCGTGGTTGGACCATCTCGGGTTGTGAGATGAGTTCTCTGTGGCGAGGCAGCTCGGAGTCAGAGGTGGTCAAAATGGTCTGGATGCTTGCCTCGGCTTCAGTCACACCGGGAAGAAAAAAAACCTTGTGAAATTGTCCAAAGATTACAAAGAGCGGCTGGAGCAACAGACGTTCTTTTGTCCTGCGGTGGAGGCATTCCTTACACTCATGCACTGTGGTATCCACAGTGGATACACACTAACGTTGTTTCCAAATGTCATTTTCCATAGCGGTGTGTGTGTGTGTGTGGGTGTGTATGTGTGTGATTTATTGTGGGATCTAAAAAGAGGATGATGACACTGGGAGAGTTCCATATGAACGATCCCTCTGGTGAAAATGTCAAACAACAGTTGGAACCAAATTACAACTCAAGGTGGAGAGGTCAGGCGAGGAATTTCAATGTTGTTTTTTTCTGAGTAGTGGGGGCTTCTTTAAAGGTGATGACGCTGTCTTTATTGTATTTCACAAAACACCATCACGGAGACGTTTACGCCCAGTTGGGTATAAATTGAATCCTTGTTCTCCGCAATCCAAGTGTTTTGTTCAATATGATTCACCATAAAGTACTTTTAAATGGACTTGGAAGTTAGATTGGACTCTCTGGAACTTTGCTGGTTACCTACATCTCTGGCAGAAGCTATTTTGTGAGCTAATGTGTTTTTTTTTTGGTGTTCCTGAGGGTTCAATTCTTAGTTTTGTACTATGCTCCCTATATATGCTTTAGATTGGAGATATTGCTCAGGACCACGGTGTAGATTTTCATTTTTATGCAGATCACACGTAGTTAAAATGATCTATATTTCCACATTATAAGCAGGCCATAAATCCTTTGATACATTGTCTTTCCTATTCATGTGGATGAATGGAGACTTGCTTAAATTAAAAGATCAAGGCAAAGAAAGAACTGACTTAAGGAAAAAAAACTGAAATAATAACTGATGCAGATGCATGCAGAGAGAAGATATTTAAAGCAGTCTTGGACATTTGGCTCTTTGGTTGGTTTTAATTATTAACCCCCTTTTTAATGGGTTTTATCTTTTTGTATATTTTATAGGTTTTATTTTCTTGTGTTTCTTATTTCTAATCATTTTTTTTTCCAAAGGGTATTTTGCTTCAATACCCTTTTCTTGTAAGCTGAATATATAAGTCTTGGTCTTGGTTTAGTTTTTCTTCACCAACTAAAAACACTCTGCTGTTAATAGCAGACCATCCAGTGAAATACGTTCATTTCAACACACATGCATCAATGCTTGCCACTCCGTTATCAAGCACAAGCTTTCTCCCGTTCAGTGGCACTATTCTTCCACTATTGCGCCAAAGAATAAAAAGGATCAATCATAATTCTGCCGATGCCTGGGGAGAAAGGAAAGTGGGAGCGAGACACACGGAGCAAGAGAGATTTCCTGGTAGATTGTGATGTGCTGTATTGTCTCTGAGCGCTGGCCGCCCGCCTTTGTCTCTAATCAGCAGCAGTTAATTAAAGAGCCGAGCGGCGAGCAGCAGGCCAGCTAACTGTGGGGAAAGCGAAAAGTATCTGCTGACACGCCCCCAGGCCCGGCGTGAACATACAGCACATATCAATGATGCCTCAGCGCCAGGAAAGTTATGACTGCTGAAAGTGGTTCGTGCTGCGGGCCGCTTCAAGAACACGTTCAAAACAACCTAGAGCGCATTTTCCCTCTTTCTTAAATAGATTCGCTATCCTTCACTTTTTTTTTTTGCAAATATAATTAACGCCAGATGGCGGCCTATCAAGGTCAGTGTGTTGTTGTTGCTGTGAGGAGATTTTACAATGCTGAGTTGTCAGTCGGGATCATAATGTGCAGAATATTATAGAAAAGTGAAACTACAGTCCAAGTATTATCTCAGCTCAGCTCAGGACCCAGCCTGCTGACAGCATATCTATTCCAGATGGAGGAACCAGCTTCTCTCTGACCTCTTTTTTTTGCACATTTTTTCAGTTTTCTTGCTTTTCAGAGACCGTCTTTGTTGCACAGAAACAGGACGTCTGCGCTTTCATTTTGCGGAATGCCAGCGCGGATGCCATTGTGCTTGTGTGGAAATGAAAGCTTGGCTTATTAAGGGCATGTCTGTCTGCCTGCGACTGTAACGTGAAGCTTAACAAGCATCCAGGCAGTCTCCGGTGGCCAACTTAGTGACTGTGTCTTTTGTTGACTGCTGGTTTGTGTCTTGCTTTCCCACATTTCTCATCCTTTGGGGAAGGATTCAACATACTGTATTTTGGCTTTGAAAAACTCAAGGTTGAAGAAGACGAAGCTGGAAGGTGTTTACTCATTCCAGGCTCAACATTGTCATTACAAAGAGTGTGAATAACAACTTTTCATATTTTCCACAACTTACTTTTTGTACTGTATCTATCTTCATTTGAAGAACTGGAGAGGTCCACTAGGCCCTCATGGCTTCTGGCTTAGACCACATACATAATTCTCAACAAGGATCATCAAATATACATTTTGATCATATTGCGTGAATACCTCAGGAACATGAAGTAGCTTGTTCTACAAAAATAAAAAATAAAAACCTATAGAACAACCTTAACAGGGATTCATGCTCCAACATGTATGGATGAAATTGAAGCAAGTAAATAAATATTTAGTTTTTATGTAACTGTAACAAATCAGACAAGGATCATGCTTAATGAAAGGTCAATCTATATATTCTACTCTAATGCACATAATTACTAACATTAGTTGTTCTTCAAAGAAAATAGGATTTAGTACTATTTGGGAAGCATATAATGCAACTTGTCAAGGTTGGATAATTAGTTATGCATCTTTAACCACAATACAGAATTAACAACCACAGAAACAAGAATGATGTCCACAAGCCAGCATAAAATACTTAAAGCTACGCGCCAGCCTGTAATTATAGGCTCTTGTGAAGTGGCAAAGTACTTGCATATCACGTAATAATGAAATGGCCATATTTACCCATTACCCCATTGTGACATGACACCACTTTTATGGTGATTTGTAAAAAAAAAAAAAAAAAGGAAAGAAAAGGAAATATGTTGGCACTGAAATAAGAGCAAACAGCCTATGTTCTTCATTTGATATGTAAATACCTCAAACCCAGTATTTTGGTAGAAAGTTAGATTTATTTCATCTTTGACCCTAGGTTACCCATTTAAAATTATATAGATGATAAAGGTTGGCCACACTGCAAGAAATAGATTGTGTCTGTTGGATTTATGAGTGAGAAAAAGAGTTATAGCCACTAACTTGAACATTATTAACAATATAAATCATAGCTACAAAACCTTTGGAACATTACAAAGTTTAGGACAAATGTCTGATTCTATGTATCCACTATGACAAAACTTGGAATCAGATCAATGTGCAAATCACCAACAACGGTACTTCCCAAAAAGAACATGTGCACACTATTGATCCATTTCTGTTATTCTGATGTAAGTTCTGAGGCAGGTTACTGTTCAGTCTCTCCATGCCAACACATTTGGGACATCACAGTCCATGTTATAGATTTTATTAAAGAATAATCGTGTGGAAACTAAAAAGCATACACTTTTTATGTTATGATTTTCTGAAATTCAAGCTAAACTTGATACTTTTTTTATCTTGACTGGCTGTTTTGAACTAGCAATAATATAGTTCTATCACATCACAGGAACTGAACTATTTTATTATATATGTTTCTATGAAAAAATATTAATTTTCTTTATATTTTCAAGTTTTAATATTCAATGCAAATATATCAACATTCAAAGGTGTTACCTTAATCCTTTGTTCTTTTATATGTTTGAGTGCATTTCTCTTCTTTTTCATAGGTGGTTAATGGTTTTCACACTTTTCCTAGTCAAAGTTGATGTGAAGGTTTTCTATCCATGTGATGCGTGTTGAGTCTGTTTTTCATTGGGTTCAGGAAATTTGCAAGTTCCAGCTTGTAATGGTTTGGTGCATACGAGATGATGTCATTTTGTTCCATGTGTCTGGACTAAATAGTAATATTTCTTCTTTAGCTTAATATTAGTTCACTATTAATTTGATTAATTTCTGACATCATCAAACAATAAAGCAAGTCTGGGCCGATCCCACCTGAAACAGGTTTGTGCAGATTACTGCAACATGGATTATTGCCAGCAAGGAAAAGAGTGTAATCATGCATTTAATTATTCAGCAGTTTGATGTGATAGTGAGATCATGGAGCCCCACTCTATTGGAAACATTGTAGACGAATTACTCTAATGGAAAAGCTGATGTTCCATGTTTGGCTGAGTTGGTTGTTTGGCTGAGACGAGGAACTCTTGAAGTTGAGAAATGGATGTTCTGACATGACAGATGATGCCAGTTCATTCGCCACAAACTGGAACACTTTTTTGGGAAATATAACTTTCTTCACAAAGAGTGCAATCCATAAAAATGTAACCTTCAAAAACGTATAAACTAAAAACAAATATGGCAATAGTATTTTGCTTGGGAGTGTTTGACTTGAATTTTTGTTTGTAAAATTCCCTTACAACTTTGGTCTGGAAAAGGTTCTAAATTCAGATTTTTTTTCTAAATTGAATGTTTGAGGTATCATGTGAGTACTCTATTGTCTTATTAATCTAAGTAGTAGTGAGTAAGTAGTGACCACCTCAACAATAGAGTCTTCAATGCAATGTGTACATGTATATTAATTCAATTTAATTCAATTTATTTGTAGAGCCCAGAATCACAAATCACAGATTTGCCCCAATGGGCTTTACAGTTTGTACAAAAGACCTTTTAATGGGGAAAAAAAATGGTAGAACCTTCAGGAAGAGTAACAGAGGAGGGATCCCTCTTCCATGCGTGCAGTAGATGATGTGTGCAGGTGGAAACAATACAGGGAAAATTGGACATTACAAACAGACAAACAGAAATGTAATGAATGTTGGTGTAAGTGGAGGATGAGGAGCAGGATCCATCACAGCTTCCAGGTTTCACCAGGACAGCATCAGACCCTCCAACATCCATAGATCCCTCAGTGGCTGCACTGCAGCATGCTCTGTGAATGACAAAACACAGGGCAGGACTCCAGGAACACAGCAGATTTAAAAGTACAGTAGTGGTACATCAGTATCACAGATAGAAGAAGAAAAAGAAGCTCAGAACATCTCATGAGGACCAGATTAACCTATCGCAGCAGAACTATGACTAGGCCAGCCAGGGCCAGCCCTAACTATACACTTTATCGAACAGGAACGTTTTTTAACCTATTCTTAAATATAGGAAGCGTGTCTGCCCCCCGGACTGAGACTGGAAGACGATTCCACAGGAGAGGAGCCTGGAAGTTGAAGGCTCTGCCTGCCGTTTTAATTCTAGAAATTCTGGGAACCTCCAATAAGTTGCATATTGGGAACGAAACCCTCTCGATGGGTGATATTAGAATTAGATGTATGTATGTATGCATAAACCTATGCAGACCATACATATCACATATACTGTGTGTATGGGTATAAGTATGTTCAGTATGTATGTTGTGTAACATATTTATTTGTTTTTATCCTTAGGTTTTCTCAGATGTAAAGTACACATTTCAACCCAATTAAAAATAATCAATTGCTGAGGCTGAGAACCTGCATACAAAGAACCACTAGTACATTACTACATGTATATGAGAGTACTTGTTCTTGATATGTGCAAAGTTCTGTTTTTGTAAAACAACCTTTGTGGGAAAAAAACAGAGAGAGAGAGAGGGTTCATCAGATGAGCAGGAGCTGAAACAACCTGTTTCCGACATAAGCTGAAGTGATTGACTGCACAGCTTGTCGTTTTTTAAACTGTAATTCATGCAAAGATATTATAGTAGAGCCAGAGAATTTATTGATCTGTAAATATGCATGCTATGTTCTCTTGAACAGCGATTAAACATTTTGGGTCTGCTGCAAAACAAACAAAGGTTTAGTGCAGAAAAGTGTACAAGATATATATTGTTTCTATAACTCACACACACACACACACACACACACACACATGCACGTGATGGTGACCCTGATGCGTTTCCCAGACAGGCCCTTGATGACGGGGCAGACTGGGCAGGTCTCCAGAGGTGTGCTTTCCCCATCAGACTGGCCTGCTCTCACACCGAGCCAGACAGGAACATACCAGTAATGGAACAGACTGGAACCAGCAGGTAAAACACACGGTGGTGACCAGCCAGCAAAAAAAAAAAATTACAACTTCAAAACAGGGCGCTGAATTTATGCCCCGAGTTTTATTGAGTCACCGGAAAAGCTGAACATTGAAACAGTAGCGTACAGTGTTTATGTCCTCAAAAAAGTAAAAAAAAAAAAATGTAACAATACATCATTTGTGGAGTTTAATGGGGCAAGTTGGTGCAAATTTGACATTTGAGTGTAAACCACATACTCTAAGTGTTCATGATTTATTTCTATTTTGGAATTGTTGATTGAGAAATGAAAGTAGGTCGAAAATATGCTGCTGGTCCTGCCAAAATCCCTATTAGGGTTTGGGACATGTCTTAAATCTTTCAATTCATGGAGCTGAAGTCCAAGTGATGTCACAAGTCCGATTTGTTAAAGTCAGTCAAGTTTTTTTAAGTCTTTGTTTTGAAGATTTAAGTCTGAAGTCATACAATTTGTGGCATGTAGCAACACAGCCTGACAGTGTTGTTTCCATATGTACAAAAAAAAAGCATATAATGTGAATTTATTGTGCAGAATCATTTTGTTATTAGATTTTGGAGCTCATCCAAATGGCACACTGTAAATTTAAAGGTCCCATATTATAGCTTTTTGATTAAAACAATGTCTAGGTTTCATATAAATACTGTTTTATGTTTCAAAAAGCCCAAGAAATGTACAAAAACTGTGCTTAAAAACAAGCCATCAGGACATCCGTGAAGGTGTGATGTCACAAATATACAATCACAGCCCACCCCTCACCCACACCCATTTAAATCATCTAAACAAAGAAGCGGCTCATTAATATTAATGATGCAGCCATAAATCGTCCTTTCTAGAGCTCTGGAAAGTGCTTGAGACAAGAGATATAAAAATATATTGATTTTTGTACTTAAAACCACAGCTATATCTTTGTATAGGGATATCAAAACTTCACATTAAATCAAAGGAAATTGTGAAATATAGGACCTTTAAAGAGTCTAAATAAACTTTTACAGGGATCTAACCAATCATCATTCGCAAGTGGAAAGTGCACAGTTAGTATGCAACTGAGCTGTAGGAAATAATTGCAATCACAGACAGGAAATCGAGAGATGTGCAGCGACATCAAGGCGAAACATCAGCATGAATCATGTGTTTAGGAATTGAGGTTAATCGACTTCAGGAAAAGTGTTTTCCTCCATCCTCCTACAGCCAGGACCTGCCAGGCTGAGGTTTGGACACAGAGTCTGACTTGAGTGATGGCTGTCGGTGCAGCGCAGCTCCCAGTAGCTCCCAGCAGCCCCCAGCAGCTCCCAGTAGCTCCCAGTAGCCCCCAGCAGCCCCCAGCAGCTCCCAGTAGCTCCCAGTAGCCCCCAGTAGCTCCCAGCAGCTCCCAGTAGCCCCCAGTAGCTCCCAGCTGCTGGATCCGATCAAGTGGACTGTTGTCCTCCCTCTCGCTGTCTGCAGGTTAGTCAGACGCCATGACCTCCTAAACCCGTGCGCTCATATTACCTGAAAACGGCGACACTTGAATCCGCCCCAAAACAACAACTGCAAGGGGAACACTCTGTTTTGAGAGAAACACAGAGGCAAATTCCTGAAGAGTACAGTAAAGCCATCGCTCAGTTGACGGCAGCTGATACTAGCTGATGACTAGACTTTCATAACACAAGACTTGCATATACTAACAGCTCCACTATATGAAATGAGACTTCGGGTTTTTGGTTCTAAATCTGTTAATTCAGCTGATCATCTCTGACCATGTTGTTACACACAGGAAAGGATACACCCCATACAGCATGTAGCTCACGTACAACCAGAATAATAAACATGTTTGTCGGCGTCTAATATTAAAAGAACTTCTACAAGTATGTGAAAAATGATCCATCAGGGACTGAATGATACTTACTCATGAGCCGGTAGAGATTGCACTCCAACTTATTTGGGCCTAAAGACAGATGAAAGATTAGTGTGACGCAGGTTTAATCAATCCTGAGAGCAGTACTTGGCCGCTCTTACGGAAGGGTTTGTAGCCGTGGGGCTATTTGTTCATCCTCACACAGAATCGATGACATGGAGCTAGCAAACCACCCAATGTGCAGGACTAAAGTAGGATGACTGTAATATGTGACGCCACCGTGACATCTATATATTTATCCTGCTATTCCCAAAGTTATTTATTGACTCAACAAATATGGCTGATGATTTACCCTTTTCGTTTTTTTTTTAACTGCCAACATGACTTGTGTGCAAACGAAACCAAAAAAGAATGAATCCTACTTTCGAGTTTGTGTACTAAAGGCTGATATATCAGTTTTCCATTGTCCAAATATTATTTGTTTAAAAAAGCACATCAATAAGCCACAATTGTACATTGTACATCATAAAAACCTTTAGTTCCCAATAGAAAGCCACGTGTGGCCTATTATTATTATCATCATCTACAACTGCATCACAAAACATATCATATTCATCTGCCATCCATCAGCACCAATGCTTTTTGACCAATTTTCTAAACCGTGTCCGCTATCTGCGATTTATTTTATTCAGGTCTATTACGCACTGCTGATGCAAGGCTAGAAAGGGCTTGTGTGGTTTTTAGAGGATACTGAGATATTTAACAGACAGATACATTTGTTATGCACCATGTGAGACGTGGTGACATCTTTATTTACCACTTCATAAACTTTGACCCACGCAGCACATTTACCTTTCATCTTTAGTTCTCCCTGTTTGAGTTTATCAGGAATGGCCTTTTCTTGTTCTGCCGACAAAAAAAATACCTGATAAAAATTGGACTATTTCACTGCCGTTCCGCCTCAGAATTTGCATCCGTAACCACCAACTGAGCATCTCTGGTGCTCAGAACTACTGTCTGAGGACTACAACATACCTCTATCATTAGCCTGGTGATCTGGTTCGACACTCTTGACTGTAATCTATGTGGTGAAGGAACATGTCACCCAGTGCAACGCTGTGGCTCAGCGATGTGTTAAAAGTACAGCGGGTAGTTTGTGGCAGCATCTAGTGGTGAGGATACAGATCGTAGCTTCAGGGCAACATGGCGGCTTCGTGCAGGGAGACCCACCTCTATTGTACACAATACACAAAACACCTCATTTTGATTTATTTACATCCTAATTAAAATATACTGATGAATATTATTTTCTACTTCTGCCAAGTCTGTTCTGCTAGATGCTGCTAAATGCCACTAAATCTTACACACTGGACCTTTAATAGTTTTTGGACTACAACACCAGATTTTTTTTTCATTGTTGGTTTAGTTCTGCACATGAGATTTGTTGGCCAACCTTATACTTTATGTGTCATTAATTGTGTCAGTAATTGATTTAATGACTTGCCTGACTCATTACAACAGGAATTAATTGTCTTTTTAAATCTATTGTATTCTTGTTATACACAAAGATATTGCAAAGGTCTCTTATGTCTTCATGCAGCTTAAATACAACAAACTATTCACGAGGTTTAAATCCCCCCTTTTACCCACATTATTCCATTATCCGTTTTTTAACAACTGGCCAGGGACTATAAAAGCTTGCCATCCCAGACTGAGTCCTGTAAATAATGCAAATTGATGAGGAGGCTGTCTCTGCCAAATAAACTAATTAAGGGAGCAAAGTGAAAGCACATCTGAAACACGCTGGAAAGGGAAAGTCACTCGTGGAATTTACTGAAGCAATTCATTTTCCCTTTAGTCATTTTGGGCTACAGAGCTCGTCAGGTTCCAGGGAGCAAAGGCCAAGTAGGCTGTTTGAAAGTGTGCTGGACGAGGTTAGTGTTACATCTGCTGCACAGCATGCGCCTGCATATTTGTGTGGGGCAACCAGGGCTGAACACAGCTGCAGCTCGGTGGGCACGAATCAATTCTCAATCCAGGTCCATCTGTGGACCAGATCAATAATGCTAATGGCGTCTGATGGTCAAACGCCATCTAACGCCAGTAGAGCGGCGGGAATAATGACAACGTGTATTAGAATAACACTTTTAACAAGACCTTTTATAGAATCTAAAAAAAAAAGTGAAATGCCTCAAGGGAGAGCGCAATTTGCCAAATGCAGTTTGCATAATTCAACGATCACCTCTGGAAGGTTTTTTTATGTTCACCCCTAAAAAAAACAATGTCTTGTCACTGAAGAAAAAAGAAAAAAAGAAAAAGAAGAAACACCCAGCTACCAATTCTTCCACGTTGGGTAGTACATGCCTGCTCTCTGGTGGTCATGGAAGAGAACTGCCTACACAGAAATAGTCCTCCGGTGTTTTATCTCACTTCCTCATTTGACAAGAAGAAAATCTAAATAAAATCCATATGCTACTTCATGGCCAACAGCTGTAGCTACTAAGAGTTGTTTGGTTCACACAGTCTTATATACCCATTCCATTATTCTATGAGAGAGGCATAAAGGCGTACCACTAATGACTATTAACAGGATAGAATATGAGGTTATATACAGTAAGATTTTTCTCTTTTAGGTGAATCTAAATTCTATGGTATTAAAATCAGTGAAGTTTAATACCATACTGGTTTATGAGTGTAAATTACTGGCAATAAGTTAGTCTGTAAATAATGTATATCTTATTTTAACTACACCTAAAACAATTAGCCAGTCACAAAAAGGCAACATTCTGGTAAATATCTTCTGGGTCCAGCCTTGCAATCATTCAATTAATCAGTCTATCAACCTTGATTCAACCATTCACCATGTGCAATCAAAGTAAAATGTGATCAATTAAAATCTAAATAAAAATAGCAATATTAATTATTTAGAATTTATTTTTAGTAACTAAATAAATTTGAATTATTGATATGTCACTGTGTCTGTTGTCCAAAATCCATTAAATGATCAAGAAAAAACACAAGTATATTTACTTTCCAGGCATATTTAATTGGCACAGTAAACACAATACAAAGTATTCAGTGCTCCAAAACACAAGCATGGGCTACCAAATGGAACACAAACGAAAAAGTGCAAAAACACACCATTTGGTAGACCTCACAAAGGAAAAGAAGTCTTACTTTGCAAAGCAGATAAAGAAAATGTAAGACTCTCAATAGTTAAAATAGATGTTTTCCTTTTTAAACTTTATTTATATATTCATATATATTCTCTCTAATTCCAACACGCCGTTTCCACTGTACAGGCAGGTTATTCTGGGGGCATCGATTCGAAGGTTTGTGGCGGTCTCGTTGCAGAGCTCTGCTGGCAGGTGGGTGGGCCTCAAAGCGGTGATTTGTGCCTCGTTCCATTTATCTCGTCATTTCTCGCTCACGCACAGAGTGGTTCGCTTGACATCTTGACAAATGGAGCAGATGGGCGGCGAAAAACCAAAGAATACTTTTAAGCTTGATTCAGTGCCACAGCAGGGCTTCGATCGTTCCTTTCCATCAAGAGTCCGAATGGCCATTATGTCAATTCCTCCTACTTTTCTGTATCAGATGAATGTTCAACAATGGCTTCATCCAAAAACACAAAACAACATCATTGTTATTGGTAATTGCAGTTAAGGGATTTTCATCCCGCACAGGCAGAATAAGCAACAACACAGATTTCCAGCTTAAAGAAGAACATTATAAAATATAAAACGAACAAAAAAAAAAAGTTAAAATCACATATGTGCCGTAATTCCTAACGTCTGACAGTTTCATGATTTAAAAAAAAAAGAAAAAAGGAATTTGCTCCCAAACTTTTGCGACAATCACATCTACGTTCTCTCACCTGGCCACATCTAACATCAGCATCGTTCTCTCAGTGAACAGAACCCGGCTAGGGGTTGAAAAACAGGCCATTCTGCATCTTGTCACATTTAAGTCAGAAACTCACAGGAACATGAGAATTACTGTCTATTTTCATAGACAGCAGACAGTGGTTGTACCATCCTCACAACCATGGGGTTGTAACTCATATCTCCATAGGTTTTATTTTTGCAAGTGGATTCGTGTTTCCATGAGGTGATTAACTGTAAACAACAACTTGCGTTAGACACTGATCTACACATACAATATTTTTTACATACATACTGTACTGTGTACTCACAGTATAACAAAAGCACAAGACATCCATGACCCATCTATGCATGAGATCGTTCTGAAAAAAACTTGTTGGGTCCGTTTTGTCCTTTACTGACAGTTTTTATAATAAATTGGAGGGGAAACAATGGGAGTCACTCTCTCACTGTTTAAAAAAAGGAAGAAACATGCTTTCTGAAAAGCCAGCAACAGAAAAAAAAAGAGTTTAAATAAAAAATGAACCACAGGCACCGAACCCAAACAGTGGCATTCAGGTTAATTCAAATACGATCAGGCAATGAGGGTTAACTGAACAGAAAGGCTGGCGGCGGGCCGGCGTGAGCTGGGACGGCGAACGCCGCCCCGCCACCTCCAGGGCTGCCAGCAGAGAGGGGCGAGGAGGAAGACAGGGCAAGCATGCAGCACACCACAACGCCGAGAGGCCGCCGCCCCGAGCTGTTGCGAAAAGAGGCTCAAAGCAGCCGAGGGGGAGGTAGCCTGTGCCGCCTGAGGGGGTGGGGGAGTAGGGGGAGGGAGGGAGGGAGGGTAGGTGTGGTCAGAGAGAGGAGCAAGACACCAGTGACAAGATGTGAATTTGTGGATGAGGGTGATGGTGAAATACCCATCTTCCATCTTTCCATCCACTTGGTGGAGAATATGTGTGAGTGACGTTTGTGTGAAGAAAATGAGGCAAACACAAAGACCCCCCTGTAACACACACACACCAAGCATTCAGCTCAGACAGCAACTAGAAACACATGTACAGAGATAGATGCGTCGTCTTCTCGCCGGGTGAAACCTGCAAACAAGAAGCTGATCTCGGATGTTTGTGCGGGAGCAGGTTTCCTCCTCAATGAGTCAATGAGTGAGTGAGCAGACACATACACAACCTCGGATGAAGGCGTTTGACAGGCCGGCCGTCTGTCTGTGGGCTCCTGCATGTTTCCCGTCCTGTCTCTGACCACACCCACTGCCGTGTGTGTGTGTGTGTGTGTGCAATGGGGCAAAGGTAAGGAAAAGGAGAAGTGGCAGAGCGAGGAAGCCAACAGCCACGTTAATGACCGCGCGGTGGTATCAGCGGAGTTAGTTACATTAAGGAAGCAAAGCTCTGCTCAAAACAACAAAAAGAAGCAAATTGTCTACTGTGGTTGTTACAGCTGTATGGGTGTTAAGAATGGAAAGGTTACATGGGCCCTAAAATTTAGATGGATTTCTCTTAGCGTTGCTTCACGCCAACCGGTTCTGCAGCGGAAGCGCAACACTTTTACTTTTTTTTCTTTTTTTCTTGTTAACGGTTTGGAAATTGAGATGCTTTTAGATTCAGGTCATCTTTTCTCTTTTCTCTCACTGACTGCGAGCGTTATGAGGAACATGGTGGTTTCTCCGAGGCTGCTTGCCCTGTCATTCCTCGGCCAGCCACACACTTCACACTTTTAGGAATCTGCAATTCAAAAAAAGGAAAAAACAAACAAACAAAAAAAAAATGACAAAAAGAAAAGTTAGATACCTCCAAATTGAAACAAATCAGCAGCAACCCAAATATAGAGACACGGAGAGGAAAAAGGAAGAATGCACTGCATAGAACTGCTTTAAAATGACAACAGAAGAATAATCTGCACATACTGTATATGTGTGACATAAAGTAACTTAAACCATTCAGTTTATTCCACTTTAGTTTTCATCTCCATCCATTTTACTTTATCTCAACGTGCTGAAATACAGTCATAGCACAGACAAATGTCCCACAAATGTTGCAGCATGCCCCACATTTCCAATGAACCTCAATAAGAATTACTGGAGGCGTGAAATGTGTGTTTACAGCACTGACAAAAAAAAATGAAATCCTGCACAGCAAGAACAACATGCTGTGCCGGTAACAAGCTGTCAAAGCCAATTAAAAACTCACAAAAGGAGCTTTAACAACATATAATGAGTTATGAAAGAGAGGATTTCTGAGTTATTGCCAGTCTCGAAAAAAAGAAGCACAAGATGTCTTATTACAGGGCTGACGTGAAATGACACAACAGGGCAGACACACACACACACACACACACGCTTTTAATGCAACATTCACTCAGCATGCTGCTTACAGACACGTGCAAGGGACCGCAGTGCTTTAACGTAGGCCTGGGTGATAAAACTATTGCCAATGTCTAGATCTTTTCACTAAATGCATTAAAGGTCCCATATCCCAATAGGTGATATTTTATTTTTTTTATGTAAGAAGGTCTAGGTGCCTATACATATTGTCACATGTCAACAAATATACATTGAAAGTGATATCAAACTTCAAGTAAAACAAGGACAAAGGACCGAGTGACACTTTGAGTCGACATGTGACACTATAACAGAACCAGCATGGTGTCATCATTGTCGTTTTAACAGTAAAATAGACCCATTCCCCTTGATGAAGGTTAAACTGCAACCTTCTTTTCTCCCGGTCTTTTTTAATAGTAAGCCATTAGAAATGATCGACACATATTGATATTGGCTGAAATGAAATGATTCCAACGTGATACATTTTTCAGCCATATCGCCCAGCCCTACTTTAATGCCAATACCGCGGCCCTCCGCCCAGTCTCACCATATACCTTAGTACAGCTAATTCTCAGTCCTTTATTCCTTTACAGAACAGCCCAACACTTATCATTATCAAAAAAGGGGATTGAAAAAGAAGAAAGGAAAACATCCTAAAGTGGCTATTACAGGCTAACTTGATGAGACGTTTAATAAAATAAAGCCTAACAGGGGACAGTAATTCCCCTCACAACTCCTTCATGTTGTAACAGCACTATGATTCATCTACAGCATGCGATAGTTGAGGAGCGGAGGGAGGGGGCACATTTTTTAAAAACATTTTTACTATAGCCTAAAAAAATATCTTTTTGTGTGTTTGTATTTTACAGCAGATTTAAATTACATTTTGAATGATTGCACATCTAGCATGCTGTCCTATTAGATACAACAAGTGACCAAAACACAAGACCCTGCGTTGATGATTCGACTTTTGCTTGATGTTCATCGTCACTGCAGATGGATGCATACATTCACTTATCTGACCTATCACTGTGGAATATTTCCATCCGTCAAATATTAAGTCTCCTTTCCATTAAAAAAAGTAGTTTTTTTCTTCTCATTCCATTCACTTGGATATTTGAGCTTCACTTTGTGTTTGACACTAAAGAGCTGTTTTCACATTCATCTGGAAGTGGAAAGTTATTTTCTGAGCTGAATGAAGTTTAAGGCATATACCTACAAGCACGATTTCATGACATCACGGTTAGTTTGGAGCCACCAGTGGTCCAGTATTCCATTAACACGTGTGTTACGTGGAAACATATAAAGCCTCTAGTGCAAAACACTGAAAATGGGCTTTTTAGTGACAGAATCAAAGTAATACCTTTAAGAATTTTCACTCAATAATTAAACTTTTAGATACAAATCATTATTCAAAGTACAGTACATTATATACATCTTAAAACATGTCTGGAGGGGGTCTTTAAATCGTAACCAAAAAAAAACCCATCAAAAAATATGTGTCAGAAATATGCAGGTGATCGTTGTCAGTGGGTGATTCTTCTTCCCGTCACGCTGAACTTTAAATAGAATAGTCATATAGTAGTTTTCTATCACCACTAGGTGGCACTGCAGTGAGAATGAGGTGAGGAACTGCAAGCTTCTGCTTAGTTCAGAGCTCAACAATAGAGTACAGTGACACATCACGATACCCACCACGACTGTCATGAGGCACAATGGACGACGACTGTATGATTGGTCCTACCCTCTGGGAGAGACAGGACGTGTGTATGTGTGTGTGTGTGTGTGTGTGTGTGTGTGTGTGGGAGGGGTAATTCTTTCATCTGAGCTACCAGTAACAATCTCCAATCTCCCCCCCTCCCCTACTCACATGAAGAGAACCTTCTTGCTGACTCACAGTAACAAAAAACACACTTGCTGAGTCAAATGTACGTCATAGCACCTTTGGCGTTTGTTTCCAAAAAGACCTCGACGTAGGATGTGGGGACGTATCCCTCCTCGTCCTCGTTCCTGCGTACTCGTGTCCAGCCGTCGCCTTTGTCTTCTTCTATGACGTACAACAGCTCGCCCTCTGTCACTGAGATAGTACCCTCGTTATGACCTGTGAGGGGTATAAAGGAGAAGCATGAAGCGACATGTGGACTATAAAACTACCCGACAACTACTGTCATGTTGACAGATTGACACATTCATTTTGCAAACCAGATTTCCTGGTTTGTGGTAGATGAAGTCATGATACTGTAAACTGCTAAATGTTCAGTCAGCACCACTATAGTACTTACCACTTCTTATTTTTCTTTGCCCATTAATGAAATACAGTATATTACTATGCACAGAACAGCAGATAAGATCCTTTTTGTCAGGTGGTGGAATTTTAATGTAACATTACAGATGTCTTGTTTGGATTTTTTTCATGCTGACTGTATATTCCAAAGGGATTTAAGGCTAGGGCCTAGTGACTTAATATGCCGACAATGACTTGATTTATGTTATTACCGTCCATAGCTATTAGGATCATGCTTATTCCTGGACCTGCTAAAGTAAAAACCTTTTACTAGGGACATCGTAAATTTCACGTTCTCGTCTTCTCACAGAGAGGGACTCTCTCTTAGTATAAAAACCTTTCACTCGGGACGTCATAAATTTCATGTTCTCATCTCCTCATAGAGAAGGACTCTCCCTTTTGAACTCAGAACTGTTACATTTCTGCTAAAGAAAAACCTGTATATCTTTCTGGCTAACGTCATCACCATGTTTTTCTCCTCAGATCAGGGCTCTTCCCTGATTTGTGCCCAGCAAAATAGACAATTTGACAGTTTAATTTATAAAGATATCTTGGAAATGACAACATTTCTACTTCCGTACTCAGCAGCTGCTGACCATTAGGAAACATGTTTGTGAAACACCCAACCAACCAAAGCTAAATGCAAAATCAAGAGGGCTCATAATTGGAAATACCAAGAATTACTGGAAACTAATGTCATTTTTTAATGTTTTGTTTGTCTTGTTTTCCAATACTTGTCCTTGTAGTTACCTTCAAAGGGGTACAAGGCTTTGCAGGTGCCAATGGTGGGCAGGGTCTCCTCATCGTCAAACTCGTCATCAAACTCCGGCGTGGTGGAGGTGGGGTTGGGGATGGGGGTGATGTTGGCCTTGACCTGAGTCTCTGAATTCTGCTCCTCAGTGTAGCTGCCATCCGGGCTGCTCAAGGGCCAACACACACACACAGTAAATATACTGTGAAAACATACATAGTTTTTGTCCGACAAAATGCGACGTGCAACTCGGAGTGTGTTGGTGTGACTGAGACTGTCAGAGTATACCATACCTCTCTCTGTCCTGTGCACAGTTGTTGCTCACTGTTGTGCTGTTCTGGGTCTCATAGAGTCCACTTCTCCGTTGAGTATCACTCTTGGATGGCATCCTCTCCTCCACCTCCGCTAACCATCCCTGAAACACATAGACACGCATGCAAACTCATTAATAATGTTATTACACACATACAGAAAAAATAAGAATAAAAGCATTGAGGAAACACAAAAGTGTGTGATGTTGTGCTAAAAATCTGCAATGGCTTACATGAAAACTTCAACTTCCCTCAGGGAAGCTCTCAAAAGGATTGATAAAGTCTTATCTTATTTAATCTCTTATTTTAACCACACCCAAAAGAAACACAAAGGTACAATACCAATATATTTAGAATATTAGTGAGTAAATGACATTACAAAATAAGTAAAAGATTACTAAAAGGAGAATATCTTAAATATCGTATATATAGTTGTACTGACCCTAAGAGTGATTATTACTGTTCAAGCTCAACTGTTTTTGACAGTAAGACAAGTAAAAGAGTCTTTCTGTGACTCTGGCTATACAAAGGATAAATAAAAAGTGACCTGCACATTTACCACAGTATGAAGCATTAACTGTAACAATACTGCACATGAAGCAAATTCTTTTATTCAAAAAAAGTTGTAATTTGTACAGATATATTAGCAAAGTGCACTATCGCTTTGCTGCTCTATTACTGTTAAAACAAGTGCTGTGTATAAAATGCTGTTGGCTGCAACTCTGATTTTTCCTAGACGACAACATGACGTCTAGTATTTTGAACATGTGGAATCATTTAATCTGTGAATCGGACGACCTTTACATTTGGTGAGAGCCTCACAGTCCACTTGGTTTGCGATTTGTTTACAGGGTTAAACTAGGACATCATTCTGGGACTCCTCTCCCCCCGCCTCAGCCCCTCCAGCTGCATCAAATCTTCTCCTAATATGGACGAACGGGTAGGCTGCTTTGGACCTACCCCAGCTGGAGACTTTCTCCTTATTTACGGGCTCAGATAAATCAAACACGATCGCCTCGCCAACACTAACACTTCACAGAAGTGTGAGCTGAGACTGGCACAAGCTCACCTCAAACTTCTGCATCTCGAACTGGAGCTTCTCGATGTTCTGCCCTATTTCTGACAGGCGGGGATCGACACTGGCTGGGTCTCCCATTTGAGGGTTCTTCACATACACGTCTTTCATCTTAGTTAGTGCATCCCTAAGAGAGAAAACGATTCATGTCAGTTCAAGTAACTGCTGCATATCAAACACAAAATATCCATTGCCATATAATAAACTATAGAGAAAATGTCCTTAAAATTTCAATCTTGAACTTTATCAAGTAAATGCTACAGCAGGTACCTCTGGTCCATCTCTTTTTGAATGTCTTTACTCAGTTCATCTATCTTGCCCTGCAGCTTCTTCCTCCTCTGTTCTGGTGGCAAGTGGCTGAAGTCCTCTGGCCCGGAGCCCTGAGAGAACAAAAGGCAGGAAAAAAAAACAAAAATGGGAAAGGGATAGAGAGATTGTGAGATAAAAGAGAGTAACTTAATAATTCATTGTCTGTTGTATTGCGTTTTTTTTTCCACAGAGATCTTTTCTAGTTAGATGCAGTATCTCCACTTGCTGTAAACCAGGATTCAGGGATAAATAGAACCACAAATGCTGTACTTGTTTTATTCAGACTGTATAATTCATCTGAGGGAGATACTGCAGCCTCTCTCTAACACACTCTCCGTATAGACTGGAGACCTTTCACCTATTCAGTCTCTCACGCCTGATCTCGTGCTGTTCATGAATGAATCTGAAATGTGATAAGAGTATTTGCTTAATAGGTCTGAAACTGTCTGATTGACAGAATTGTGTTCTTAAAAAGGAGGTGAGTGAATCAGTTTTATATTGAAAGGCTGCTGGTGATCATATTTCCTAATGGGGATGTTTCTAGTAAGTAACTTATGAACTGATGAGTCATATTGATCCCAACGGCTCCAACATTTTCTGAAGCTTGCTAGTATGTAGTGTGTATGGAGGCCTAAAGCAGTCAGAATTAAATAAATAATCATAGCTCTGTGTGTGTGTGTGTGTGTGTGTGTGTGTGTGTGTGTATATATATATATATATGTATATATGTATATATTCCACTGATCTTTAATTACTTAGCATCAAAGAGAAAGGCAAGTGTTACATCAGCGATTTTGTGTTTCTAAAGATATTCTTTAGAGAAAACCAAATATTTGAAACACTTTTCTGTGATGGCCTCAGCCAACAAGTGAGCAGCTGGTAAGCCTGCCGGGAGGCTGAGGGCATGTGATTGTCTGAGGAAAGACAAAGAAAGTGTCTTAGGAGCCACATCTTGCTCAAATCAAACCCCGCCACAAACATATCCAACATAAATTATTATTGTCATATTTTTATGAAAATAAGAATTATCAAATACTTCTTAATGAGGCAATTGTTAATAATGTATCCAATTATTTAATAGTTAAATGGTTCATATCTAATTTTGACTCTTTATTCAGTTTATATTCTTGTGTGATTTATTTAATATTGAACTCAATGGGCCTCCATACATTATGTCTGTCATTTAATATTAAGTGAAAAAAAGAAGATGTGTGCAATTGCAATGTTGTGTTTAGTCCTATCAATGAAGAACAATGTACTTGTTGCATGGACTGGATAGGTAAAGGCCTAGATTTTATCGAGTCGGATCACATTGGCACCACAGGAGCTACAGACTCGAGGTCAGGATTCACCGCACATGAAGCCAGGTCAAAACACAAGCAATCGGGTTTCCATGGCAACCTTACCCTTTTTTTCTGTGTCATCACGCAACACTTACCGGGCATGCAACATAACAGAAATTTGTCAATCATCATGCAGAGACATGCTTCATTCGTACAGCAGTGATGTATTAGTGTTTTACATTTTTTAACACTATAATCTAGGTATCAGCAAATTTAATCAAAGACCAAACAATAACTGTGGGCAGACATTAAGTATTAAACATTAAGTGGTAAAACAATAATTACCAGGTCAAATGTTCTGAATAAAGAGTCCAGTAATATTACACCAATCATCCTATGATCTACATTTAATTTAGTTTTAAGGAGCAGTTGGACATTTCTGGCATATTCAGTTCATGTCTCTACATTGATAAACAAAACCAGAGCCAGCATGCAATTAGCTTAGCTTAGCATAAGGACTGGAAGCAGGACCAAATAACCAGCCTGGCTCTGTGTTCCTGTTCACTATCTTAGACATGCCAGACTTGCCTTTTATGTTTCAATTCTTACATCAATCAATCGATCAATCAATCAATCGGAGTTGATTAGTGATTTTTAGAGGTACTGACAGACAGTTCGGCAGATGGATGGGGAGTTTGGCAGTTTCCGTTTGCTTCCAGTCTTCATGCTAAGCTAAATGTTTGCAGGCTGTAGCTTTATATATATAATAAGCATACAGACATAGGAGGGGTATTGATCTTCTCACTGAAATCTCAATAAGAAAGTGAATATTTCCAGAAAGGTTCAACTATTCCTTACTTTTCTTGTTCTAACAAAATATTAAGTAATAGATGATATTCTGGTCTTTCAATTGTTGTTCTTCTATATTATTTTGACTAAAGAATATTCCATACATGTAATGTGATGTAATCAGCATGCAGTGTCAGGATATGAGTGTGCAAATACTACATTGGATCAGATTAGTATTTGTTACAAGGACGCTGGGTTTGTCGAGACAAGGAGTACCAGACAGACTAAGAAAGAAATGGACAGATAAAAATTGGAGTAAATCTGATCACCTCAATGAGATTCCGGACGTGGGAATTGAGTGTGATCTGCACCACAGAGACCACACACACACAAACACACACACACACATAGACATAGACAGTTTGGGAGAGACGTGACGTGAGCACAATCACAACACAAAAACAAAATTAACATAGAAATGAGACAAGGACATGAGTCTTAAGTCCATCCTTGTCAAAGTAAAACAAAATAGGAACACCCCAAACAAATGAAATTAAAATAAAATAAAACAGCACAACAAAAACAAAACGGAGTACAGAACGTTATTAACAATGTGTTACTGGGAAGACGTGACATGCGTGCTATGGTCATGCCGCTATGATTGTGCGGTTATACGGTCATGCTTACCAGCTTGAGAGAAAGCTTCATGGGGGGAGAGAGCAGAGAGAAATGGAGAGGAGCAGGAGAAAGAAAACACACAAAAGTCAACATTCGGAGAAAATAAAGACCAAAGTTCATTTTACTTTAAATACAAATTGCAGGTATTATATAATATTGCTTTGCTAAACTTCACCAATTTGTAAAAAGAGGGTATAATGGCTTCAAAGCTGAAGGATTAAAATGCTCTTATGCAAATGTTTTCAGTAATAATTTCAGCTATAGTGCCCCCACTTTTTTTAATATGGTGAAGTCTAACATTTCTAATATGATGTATTAATGAAAAAATGAGAAGTTGACAAAAAAAAGCACAAACCTACTGCACAAGCATGAAGTAAAGGATGACGAAGAAGAAAGAGGATACAAATGGAAATAAAGGAAGAAGTAGAGGGATAATGACTGGGCAGGAATGAATGTGGTCCCCTTTACTTCTTGATAACCCCTCTGCTGCCACTACACAGATGTGGCAGCAGAGGGCGCCCAAAGCATGTGTCACATTAGCAGATCCAAACGCGGACATGGAGGCAGATACTGTACACAGACAAGCTGGAGAGACACTTTTGCTCAGGTTGAAAACTCAAGTTAATAAAACCAACACTGTCACTACTAAAACACATCCATGGTCTGTAAAGTGAAAGTAGCTGAATGAAGGTAGGAAACGAATAAGAAGTGAACTAAAAAAAAAAAAGCGAACAGTTAGAGAGAACAAAAACAATGATTGTGGAAGTGATTTTAACAGCTTGATTCCTGAGAGGACACGGTTATGTTTTGAATACAAAGGAACAGCGGAGTAGAGAGCAGGTTAACAACCGTTGGCTTGTAGAGCCGCAGCAGATGACTTGTAATCCTGTTAGCGGCTCATGGCTGGTGCACCGAGGACCTCTGCTCAACTTTAGTCCACTAATCATCCACCTGAGTGAGTATGTGTGATGCTCACCTCTCGCATCACCACCACTCATCACCACCTCACCATTTCCTATGTGGGAAGCTTTAAATACAAAGCACCGAAAGATGTTTCATTTTTACATACGCACTAGAAAAGAGCAAGATTATAAAATACTGTGTAAACTCTAGGTAAAAGTTTGGGTTTTGTATGCCATATATGTGGATTATAATCTAATGAGACTACAAATAAAGATGACTTTTGGTTTATATTATTAGTTTATTTTCATATTGTACGCTTTTGTGGGTTTTAAATGAATAAATATATATATTACTTCTCCTCTTTCAAGCTTTTCTTTGGAGCTCTAAAATGAACAGGTGGTTTTGTGTCCATCTCATTATTATTGAACCTCTTCTCTGATTGGCTATGAATGGGGGGTGTGAACATTAACTATATAGCTGTGACATCACATCTTCACGGAAGTCCTGGCTGCTCCGTTTATGGCACAGATTCTGAATACAGCAGACCAGCATAGCTACCTGGTGACTTGATAAACTATGTGTAGACGTCCAGCCGCTATGTGAGGTCAGTTGGACAAGGAAGGCCAGGAGCAGTATGTTGCTGACCGCTCAACCTTCACTTATGAAGACAGCGCGAAAGCTCGGGTTCAGGCAGGTAGCAAAATAATTACTAGGCATGCCTATAAAACCATACTGGGTAAGAGTAAATGAACAAAAAACACAGCAAATTGCATTGACTTCTATAGTATCTGAGCTTTTCTGTCCCCCAAAAGCCATGATGGATTGTAAAGTACCTGTATGTGCTGGTCAGATGTATATGGGTTCTTTATGGGTTTTTAAACATATTGACAACAGCATTTATATAAAATCTTCAATTAAATTAATTAAAATCTCACTTTCTACAGTATGGGATTTTCAAGTTTTGCCATACAAGTAAAATGAAAATAAATCTGCTCCACAGATCTACCTCGATGCTTTGCAACCACTCAGACAGACACAGATATACAGGTAAATTATGGTCCTCACAAACAGATAACACTGCTGCAGTATGACACGGCCAGCACAGTTAAAGCCCTGGAGGGGTGAATTCTGGGTACTGCAGGCTGAACCCAGATCCAAAGTGTGACCAACACCTCGCCTAATGCTCCACCTCAGTGAGATTAAGGTAGCGAGGAGGTGGTTGATTTCCGGGTGGATGGCCCAATCAATCCTCCACGTCCTCAGGTGCTTGTGACACTTTGTGAATTGACGCATTAGGGAGATGCTGGGCGGGGGGGCAGGGGTGGGGAGGGGGAGCTCCAAACAGCTGCGGGACACAGCGAGCGAGAAGAAAAACCTTGAAGCTGAAACATGTGATGTGAGATGAAGTCATCGTCTCGTCTGATCATTCGTCTCTACGTGTGTCAGAGCCATGTGATCAATAGACACAGACACTAGCCTCCATTGTGAGGGCGTTTCGCCTCGTTAATTTGTGACGAACAATCCCTGCCTCATATGAGGCCGGATGTGTCGCATGAACAAATTATAATCGACAAGGCTACTGTCTGTGTTCTGCATGTCTTTTTTTACTCGGCACACACGTCCGCGGCGTTCATTCACGCTTTTCTTTCACACACCTGCGCTCACTTCACACACACACACACACACACACACACTTACAACATATTGCCTGGCTTCGAAAGCATATGTGGGTCGGCCCAGAGTCCTCTTCATAAGCTCTTTGTGATGACAAATGAGCGAGTGTGGGGTTTGCTGCTGTGGTGGTCGTCAGAGAAAATAAAGCTTTGTCAATTAGACACATTTTAAGCTCTTATGTACTGTACAGCGTCTTAATTTCACTTCTTTTCCTACCCACATTGCACAGGTGCACGTGCTCATACTCTACACAGCGGGCTGTGAATGCATTAGACAGCTAATATGTGGTGCACAAAGGCTCTCCTGCAGGGGCAGACATCCCTCCACTGTGCACAGCGACACGCCGTCTTACCTCCACTGGCAAAACTATCCTAATCCCTAATGTTGTCCTGCAGGAGGTGGGAGAGGAATACAGTTGTATTTCCTTGATTCTAGCTGGATCTGTAATAGAATCTCATAGAGACTAGTTTCTAATTTCTGATGAATTCTTTTGTAAAGGTCCTATACTAAACAGTTTTCATGACTTTTATTTAAAGGTGTGATTACTAATAGGATACAGTATATTTGTGTTTTTAAAAGCCAAAAGTCATCTCATTATGATTTTACATCTTCTCTCTCAAACGTCTCTCTACAACAAGAATTGTTTTGTGTCTGTTTCACTAATACTAATAAGCTTTGATGTCCGGATAGCTCATTTTAGGTGTGGTTTTGAAAGATAGGACAGTGTTTATTTAACTAGCTAGTCCTTTAAATGAAAAAGCAAGGCACTCTCTATTGCATAGTGTTGACATATGGCAACACATACTTTATCTTCATTTTTCTAAAAAAGCGCTGTGATGTAATATCTATATTTTTGTGATTAGTTAGAAAAAGGGTTTTTTTTATTTTGCAAGGACATACAACAAGGTCACATGACTAGGCCCTATAGCTCATTTGACATGTGATCCTCATTGTCTCACAACCAAAAGTTGTCTTTTGTCAGAATTTCAGATTTTTAAAAAATTAAAAATTAACTCTCTATCTGGGTTAAGCAAACATATATACACACACACACACACATTTTTTTTTTATCTAAGGGTAAAGTGGGTTAAAATATGCTTCCTTCTCAAAATGAGCAAGTAGCTATGTTCTAGTTAGACTTGGGTTGATCAGATTGACACAGACGTGTTTGTTGAAGAACTGAGGAAATAAATACAGTAAAAGCAGCTGTTGGGGGCATTAGCCCAACATTTTCTGTGCCAGTGAGGCAGTGAGCCTGTCCCTAAAGGACTTTTTGTTACTTCACTGGTTCAACCATGCACCTCATGTTGACAGGTTAACCACTGTATAGAAAATTTAAAGAAAGCAAGTATATTGTGTACAACATCTATATACATGGAACAGACATATATACAAGTTGTTGTCAGACAATTCGATGTGTTGCCATGAGACATGGAAAGAAAAGTCTTTGATAGACTAAAGGACTTCCTGCTCTAAATAAAGATTCCAATTCTAACAAAACCCCTCATGAACTTCCAACCTTTTTTCTTGTGCCATTAAACGTTGCTGGAAGGTCAAACTCAATCTGTTTAAATCTGTGAGCAGATTCAAAAGAGTCAAACACAATGCGACTGATTTAACCCTGTCCCATTTTTTTTCCTCTTTTTTATCGCTCTTCTCAAGAGCTGTTTCAGCACTTCCGCTTTCAGAAACGTGCACTTCCTGCTAGATCTGGAAAAAAAAAAACACTTCCTTTTTTTTCCTGCAGACCTTCAATCACTTCCTCTACGATACGCTCGCACACTGCACTGCCGCACCGCATTGTTCTTCTTTGGACGGCTCTTTTCAGACGTCATGTTACACCAATTCATGTGAATGTTTTGGCTTGAGCAACCGCTGGCCTTTCAGAAAAACAAACGTAAACAAAAACTATATTGGTGGTGGGCCGGAAGGAACCACGTGAGTTACCACCCATTCCTGAGGTCAGGGAGAGCTGCAGGGAGGAGGGGGGGGTTGATGTGCAATAGGGGAAGGGAGCGCTTTGACCTGCCCTGGTACCGGCAACTCCGGTTACGACACATGCTGGACTTTAGAGCAGGAACTGGTGATGACACCCAGCAGGACCCTGGCTTGGCGCTGATAAAAGCCAACCTCCAGGAAGCCTGATAAAATGACTCCACAATCTCCCTCCACACACACAGTGACGCCAGTCCCCGCCTGCTGTCAGATACACGACCCAACACAGGATATTCCGAGATTTAACCCTCGTCTTTATATTTTCTCCTCGTAGAGAGCCTAAATCCAGTGGACCCAATGGGACCTTAATGCGGAAAAAAAACTGCGAGAGACGAGTTATTTCTTGATTCTTTCTGATATGGGTTATCCAGAAATTCCTGGCTGTTTTATCAGTTAAGAAGCAAAAGAATGTGTGAGAGCCGTTGCTGGTGTGACTACATCATGGTACAAAACACGCAGGTATCGCATTAACATTCGCTTCAGCAGCTCTGACTTTCAGATGTGTAGTCTTTCTATTTGCATACTTCCGAAGTAAAATACGTCCAAGAGTTTTGTGGCAAACTGTGACTTTCTTGACTCGCAGATTTATCTTTTGAAATGACAAATATCATGCGTGCAAGTCATGGCAAAATTCAAATAGGATCACAAAGTTATTTGGGTCAGTAACAAATCATGTTTGGTGGGATGAGAAGGTCAAAAACTTTTTTTTAAATACAGTTTCAAGAACCATTCATCAGGTCTCTTATAACATAATATATATTTTGCATATTTGTTAGTTTCTTGTCATTTTTTTTAATCACAAAGTGTCAAGTGGTGTAACCAAAAAACTATCTGAAAACAATGTTTTATGGTTACACCACATGACAGTATTGGCATTGTCCCATTTGTGTAGATATTTTTTGTTATATAAGGTCCCATGTGATCTACCAGAGCGGTGAAGAACTTGGACCCACTGTATCATGTCCAAAATAAAAAAAAGTGCCTCCAGCAGAGACTGCAGAGGAATGCGCAGGGAGGGAACTGCACACTTCATGCCACTACCAAGACGGCTTAGGCGTCTTACTACTTTCTCTTAAAGGGAAGGGGAAGGTCGGTGAGAGGGATTGTCGTTGTGTGCACAGTTAATATGAAAGATGAAGGGACAAGATGATGAGACCAGATGAGTCAGACACATACCATGGATTCGTTGTTATGCGCTACAAAAGCATGCAAGAGAAGCAAAAAGACCTGAGCGCTGTATGAGTGAGGGCGAGAGGCCTGTTGTGCTGCTGCTATGTTGTAAAGATAGTGTGTTATTTTGAAGTCCTGAACAGTAAAACGCAAAAGCTAAAAGTCCCAATTGGCCAATATGTGCTCTATTTTTAAATTGTTGCCAAAATTACCTACATAAAGATGAATTCAGTTGCTGGTATTAAAGGTAATGTTTATCAGTCATTTTATGATAAGACCTTAAAAACTGATGTCAGACTAGAGGCAAAACACTTCTACCATACCTCACCCATACAGTGTAGCAGGTACAGCGTTTGGATGAAGGTGTAGAGACACACACACACATACACACACACATACATGCACAAAGCTTGCTGGACACACACACACTTACCCCTCGCCTCAGGCTCCGGAGGCAGTGCATTTTGGGTTTGGAGGTCATGAAATCGTTGAGGCGATGGGAGAGGGGCTCCTTTTGCTGCTTGGGAGACTGGGGGTCGTTGGGAACAGCAGAGGGTGAGGGCGGGGATGAGGCTGGGGGGGCAGGTGGGGGCTGGTGGGGGGACGTTAACAGGGACATAAGCTACCGGTAAGAGAGGGAGCCGTGACGAGAGGAGGAGGAGGAGGAGAAGGAGGAAGAGGAAAAACATGGAAGAAGAAGAAGAAGTAGAAGAAGGGGGCGAGAATCCAACAGGAAAAAAAAAGACAGGAGGAAAGGAGGAGGGAACACAAAACGAAATAAATAAGCCTCCTACAAATATTAAAAAAAAAACACACATAACAGAAAACCCAAAACAGAACATAAAGGACAACCGAAGGAAACGTCAAACCTAGCATATCAGTTGTTATATGTTGTGGGGGAAAAAAAAACACATAAAACACAAAAAAATTAAAAAAAAAAAAAAAAAAAAAAAAAAAAGAAAAAGAGTGAGTAGGAAGCGTAAACACATGTTAAAGCAAGCGGCTGCAACGAAGCGAACAGCGCAGAGTTTCGGTCAAAGCACATGCAGGTTTTTTTCATTTTAGAAATCCTTCTTTTTTTGTCCTTCCTGACCTCACATGCCAGCCAGGGCGAGAAATTCACCGTATCCTTGGGGATACGGTCGGCAGAATTTGAGGTCACCGTCAAGAGAAATCAAATTGCTGATCGCTGTCCTAAAACGTCTCGATTGCATAGTTCGTCGAGTTTAGGCTGTGAGAGAATGAAGCGGCCATGAGTTCTAAGACACCACACAGTCGTGCATGCATGGGCAAGAGATTCAGAAACTCTTCTATCAAAAACCCAAAGAGACTGAACAAACAACTGGTGACGCAGGCGCCACCAAAACAAGCCCTGAGAGGTCTCGAGCTGCTGTAATCAATACTGATGCTTTTATTCTGACATATCAGTATATGTTTAGATGCGTTTCTGCTTGCATGCATGTGTGCATGTGTGCATGTTGACTGCGAGTACCTGTATGGCTGTCTGTGCTGCCAAACACTAAATGGAAAATTAATCCTAGGTACATCCAGCACAGATGACAGGTATAAGATTGCCTCATTTTTTTAAAAGAGTTTAAACACAAGAAGTACACTCAAGCATTGCACAGATTACTTTCTTCCAGCTTTTTTTCTTTTTCTCTCGCACACACACACACACGCCCATAAACTCACTCATGCTCTGATTTAATTCAGTTCCAACAGAGCCACCAGCCCATTAGACAGCAGATAGTTATAGATCAGTTTTGCTGAGCAGGAACCTGGAGGAGGCCACTCAAAGGCGGATCACCAGTCAATAGGGAGAAAAAAAAAAATGGTGAAAGGAAACTTGTTATTTCAGATCCGACAGCAAGTTAATATCTGCCAGTTGAGTCCATCCACAGAGTGAAGGCAGAAATGCATTAGTGTGTGTGTTACAGAGAGGGGAGGCTCCAAAAATTGGTGAGGGTGATTGCCAGGGAGGAGGACACGGGTGGCAAATCATAACAACAAAAATTTGCAACACTAACAGTGAACTAGCAGCAAATTTCTTGAGCTTTAACGGAAGTCAACAAAAATTCAAAGCACTTACACATGTGAAGCTAAATTAAAATGCAAAACCACAACTAACAGTGTGACAGATACTACAAATGTAACATTGAACACGTGTATTTCTACACTCCAGTCCCATAGCGCAAGGTGATCTCGAAACGAGGAAATTCGGACCTCAATCCGGTGAGACCACACACAATCGAGTGAATAAGAGACTGTGTTGAGTGTGCATTCATGTGTTACCTTGTTCTTGTTCTTAATGAAAGGCCACAGTTTGCCCTTGCTTTTGCCAGCAGGCTTCTCCTTGCCCTCTCTGGTGTTGGACAAACTGGTTTCAGACACCGTCCTCTTCATGGGCTGGCCATAGTCCTCGAACTCCACGTCTCCCGGGGGCTCGAAACCGGACTTATAAGACTCCACCACTTGCTTCGAGTCCTAGTGGGATAGGGGGGAAGCAGATTCAGAAATCCGCGACAGTCTTATCCTTGTTCTATTTTTATTCACTTGATTTATTCATGGTTACGCAATTAGGACTGCAATTAACTTTTCTCGATTAAAGGGGACCTATTATATTAATTTCCAGTTCTATATTTATTCTGAAACTTCACTGGAGTAGCTTTGCATGTTTCTCTATTAATATATCTCCTTATTAATGTTATAGTGAACATTCTCATTCTCTAATCTCTTTTCTCTCTAATAAGCTAATGATTTGAATGCCATTTAAAAAAAAAAAAAAAGGAAAAATACTTAAATTGCTTGATTATCAAAATTGCTGCAGGTTAATTTTCTATCACTTTGAAACCACTGACTTAAAGGGGGATCTCTGCATGCCTTGTTTGTTGAGTTTGTCCCGCTTATCAGCAGGTCTGGAGATAAGATGCAACACAATAGTGGAGTGATGACTCCCCTGTTTATAGTCCTTTTTGTCTGATAGCAGTTCATGAGCGTGTCATGAAAGGAAGAGGGGAAAGAGGCTGTCGTTATGGCGTTAGTGAGTCACAGATAGGAAAAGGAAAAGACCTAAATCTGTCAGGCGGGAGTTATGACAAAAAAAACAGTGAGGTCAAGTCATAGCCAGGCTAAGCAGACACAGGAAGGAGCACATTAATCATGTGCTGTATGCTTCGGCCTGAGCTGATAAGAGAAGAGGGGTCTGGTTGGAGTTAGGGGCAGGGGTCATAAGATCTGCTGGTGTGCACTGTGTACATGAGAGGGAAAAAAGAGGTTAAGAGAGACACAGAGAGAGAGAGAGAGAGAGAGAGAGAGAGAGAGAGAGAGAGAGAGAGAGAGGAGGGGAAAATGACATGTGATATTCTCTCTTCCCGCCGCTGTTTACTGCAGCAGCCAGTGACAGGCTGAAGTGATCTCCCTGCAGCGAGGCCACGCACACAGCTAGACAGGCCCCGGGGACACTCAAGTTTTTATGTCACACACAGGCAGCCAGCATGTGACATCTCAATATATCACATTGCTCATTTTCTATTTTAAACGTCCACATAATAAACAATAACATGCCATGGGATAAAAATCTAAAGCCAACAAATGCATATTAGCTGTAATGCCTAAGGCCTGAACATACAAAGGCATCATGCTCCAGGGAGCACAGTGGTTAACTTCCTCTTCCTTACAGAACAGGTACATGTATTAAATTTAACTAACACAGTTCCTGTAAAAAAGTCGATACTCCTATACAGTCTGCATGTCCCACACACTGCGCTGACAACAGTATGTGTAGCAAATGGTGAAATAATAATACATTTAATACATTTTTGTGTTTTAACATTGTTTTAATATTCACAACAATATATCTATCTATCCATCCATTGTGTCAGAATTTCCTGAGGGTCTGTGAACGCGTCTTGGGAGTTTCAGCATAGTTTAGAGAAAGAACAGACGGCAACTTAGTTTTGTCTACTTTATCCACACAATTGTCGCATCATGATATGGAGCTGTAACACTGGAACAAAAGAGCTGCTGGATGGCATTTTTTTTGTAAAACATATTTTATGGCATAGACGCAAACAAATACTTTAGCTAGGACTTGAACAAATCTGTCTACCACCACAAATCTGTCCACAGACCACCACAACACACCTATGGGACTTTTAATCATAATATGATGTTTTATAAAAATAATGATCACCAAAAAGGATAACATCAGGCTATACACAAACTATATCTTGAAGTTGAGGTTGAATAAACAAACAGGCAGAGTGCTCCTTGATTTATAGATAGATGGACTGCAGCAGGATTGCTTTCTCTGCAATCACCACACCTGACAATGAACACTCAGCAACAGTCTCAAGAGAGTTTGTTGTGTGTGTGTGTGTGTGTGTGTGTGTGTGTGTGTGTGTGTGTGTGTGTGTGTGTGCGTGATTAAAGAGTGTTCTCTTGAAGAGGACCAACGCGGCCTATATGTAGTGTATAGCTCTCAAGTCATCTACTCCTCAGTCTAAATAATTTTTCTCTGATTTTCAGCATGAAAGTCAGTTTGGACATTATTTCTTTGCCATTTACCATGCTGAAATATGGTAAGTTAAGTGACACAAAGCCCTAAAAGTTGCTCAAGTGTGAAAAAGTAAGTCAACACATAAAGTTAGTCATTTTGTCCAGGGGTACCAACACCTTCCCACAGTGGGCTGTTTTTAATTCTAAAAATCCCCCCCTTCAAAAGCACCTACACACCGTCACACCTGTTGCTTTTTAAACACCTAGGCTAAGTGAGTAACATGTGGTCTCATGACTATGTAAATCCATATACTCACAGCCTTGGGCTCGATGGACTCGGCGGCTGTCGTCATGCCGTCTAAACACTTTCCGACGATGGGCAGCACTTGGCGGTCCACCTCTGAAAACGTCTTCATGCACATTCCTATCCTCTCGATTCTTTTCTCCTCCATGTCTTGCAGTTTCTACGTCAGAACAGAGCAATATTGATTGTGTTATGGGGTGATGGTTAAATGCACAATATCCATCCATCCATCCATCCATTTTCTATCCCGCTTATTCCTTTTCAGGGTCGCAGGGGTCTGCTGGAGCCTATCCCAGCGCATTTTATGGCGAGAGGCAGGGGATACACCCCAGATGGTCGCCAGCCAATCGTGGGGCACACACACCATTCACACACCATTCACACACACACTCACACCTATGGGCAATTTAGATTTGCCAATTAACCTGAGCATGTTTTGTATTGTGGGAGGAAACCGGAGTACCCGGTGAAAACCCACGCAGACACGGGGAGAACATGCAAACTCCACACAGAAAGGTCCCAGACCCAGGCCCCAAGGCGGTCTTGAACCTGCGACCTTCTTGCTGTGAGGCAACAGTGCTACCCACTGCTCCACCGTGTCGCCCTAAATGCACAATATATCAAATATCATTTAATTAGCCGATTTGTTCTGAGGTCTCTGGCTCTAACTGACTGAGGGAGTAAAACTGTTAAATACACTGAATAAAGCATAAAAAAACAGTTTTCCTGTCACTGTTTGGAGGACACAGTATGTCCATATGGGGGCAGTGAGCTGAGCTGCTGCAAACATTGACTGTGCTTGTTTATCTAATAACTTGAGCTCCAGACGCTCAGGAAACTGAATTATCTGCAGATGTCTCCTCCTCTCCGAAGTAAACTGACCCAGTGATTAAAACAAAGGTAAGAACACTGACTAGTGCTGCTACCTGAGCTAATGCTATCGTTTGCTCGGCTTGTCGCTCTGATTAATTAAAGCCCAAATGTACCCTGACTAAAATCCTTCATCCAATTAAGCAAAGCTGAAAAACAACCAAGGTCTATAAAAGTGTATTGTAAAAATGTGGCTTAATTACCAATTTAAGACAGTTTGATGTTGAATGACGTATGCACACAGGGGACAATGAGAGGCAGCAAAATAACATGGTTAAGATAAAAAGTATGTTAACATTTTGAATTTTTCTAGGTTTGAAAATTGTTGGAAACACATGGGATAATGAAAATACTCAGCTCAAAATATATTTCATATTTGATCTAGGTCAAATTGTTTTGAGATATTTAAATCTGGAAAAGTTACATATGGGGCTTTTAAACGTACATTGTATTGTATTATAGAATAGGGGTTAAGTGAGTTGTGCTGGCACAGAAAATAAGTCATCAAGTCCTGCCTGGAAGGCATCATCAAATCAATCTGTCAGTACGCGGGTCAGCGACAAATCATACTTGGCAACATGAGAAAGTCAAAAACGTTTTAAAATAAAGTTTTAAGTAGCATTCATCAGGTCTCTCAAAATGTACATATTATGTTCATGTGGGTTTCTAGTCATCTAATAGTCTATTTGTATCATTTGTTTTTACAAAAAACAGGATGTTGTGCAATTTTTTGACACAAAATGAAAAATGGTTTTGACTGAGAAAGAATGATAAATAGTAGTATTAATTCCACCTAAAATTTAAAACTAGTTGATAGCATTTGTTTTTAAATATAACTTTTTAATATAACGCTTTTAAAAAGAGATAACTATGTGGTTTTAGGGTAACACCACATGACAGTGTTGTCATTGTCCCTTGTAACAAAAAGTGATACTTCTAATAAATAGTGTGCACAAAATAACCCTTGTTACTGTTCAAGTTTCCCATGATTATTTTTAGTAGAAAGCCCAGAGGGGAATGAGGATGGTGGGCTGCAAATGACATTTGAATTCACAAGCAAACTTATAATTACACATGAATGAGTTTCTCATGAGTTAAACTGAAATGTCTGCAACAAAAATAAATCCAAAATGCTATTGTGTTCACCTGGAATATGTTAGGGATAACTGTATAGTAATGTTCATTCTGCTCCTGGTTGAACTTCTGCAGGTAGGCGGAGTATTCGTTCTTACTGTCAGCTGCCATCTGGTGCCTCATCTGAGCTTGCTGTCGTGCCTGGAGAGAAAAAACACACACCACACACACCACACACACACACACACACACAAACGTGAACATCACAGACACGCTCTGCTCACTAAACCTTAGCGTCCCCTGATTAACACTTACATGTAGGTCACATATAAACGCGCGCACACACACACAGCGCTAAGTGGGACACGTTTGAGCATAAAGGTCATGCATGGACGTGCTCGCACATAAACATGGACACAAGGTCACAGGTGCAAATCCAAGTCGGGTGGCAGCAGCAGCTACTGCTATTAAGATTATATGTAGGCCAGGATAAACAAGTAAAAAAGGCAGTCTGAATTGGCTGCACCATGGGAGGGATTTGATTGCTGTCCTGGTCTTGCCTATCTCTACTGTATATAATGTTGATTTTTTTTAAGCAAGTTCAGTGTTAGAGAGGGGAGGCAGGCAGGCAGAAACGCAGCATGAGCAGCCTATTAAAGATCCACAGCAAGCAGATGGAGATGAGATTATCTCAGCTAGACAGCATGTGGTGTGTGTGTGTGCGTGCGTGTGTGTGTGCGTGTTCATGTAGCTAAGTACTCATGTCTGTTTCCTCTTTCAGATCGGAGGCCTGTCCACACACAAACGCTAGCTTCATCGAGTCTATAGACAAAGAGGTGTCTTATGAACTCGTGATCAGAATTTTTTGCTCTGCTGAATGCAGATGGGCAGAAAAGACTGCAGCCATAAATGTGTGCAGGGCAGTTAGAGGAAATGTAACCCTGCATAGGTCATTGTCCTGAGAGACAAATTTCAACGACTTCATCCAGCTTTCACCCACACACCACACTCTCTCGCACACACATATGGATAAGCAATAGATGAAATAATTAGAAGGAAAGGCAGCACATCAGAGAGGAGATACTCGACAGACACAAAGGTATATTATTCCCCAGCACAGGAGGGATATCAGATAATACCTCGGTGGAAAATGATAGTCAGACTCCAAATAAAAGGAATGTGAAATCCAGAGAAAAGCTAAAAAGCACATGTGAAAGTCCACCTGTTCAATTCTACGTGCGGCCTTGTGCTCAGCATGCAGCTGTGGACGTGTGCTGTAGTTAGCTGCATGCAAAGTGTGCTCGCAAAGAATGAGGGTACACACAGCATCTCCATGGTAACCCGGTGGATAACGAAACTGTGCTGCAAGCCACTCTGCCTGTGGCCGCATCACTTCCTGTTGTCATTTTCTGGAAATAACCGTTCTTTTTTTGCTGTCGCTCGCACATATCTATATTTTCTATCTGTCTATGCAATGCAAACAGTAATGGAAAGTCGGCATGAAAGCTACTGCCTCACACAGCATGACGAGCGTTTCTCTCCCATTCGATTTTTTTTCTCACATCGCACATATAAACCTCAAGTGTTCAGCAGACGACAGCGAGGCAAGCCACTGAGCAGATCACAGTCAGACAGGACAGGACGTGCCAACAGTGACCCAGTCGAGACTCTATAGGAGAGAATGTGTGTGTGTGTTGAGACACAAGCCGAGACAGTGTGTGTGTTCCCACAGATGTAACTCTTTGTCCGCTGGACCTACCTTGTGGGAACTTCGCTTCAAGGCATGGCATAAAATAAATATACATACACACACACACACAAAAAGGATTGTTAGCTGTTTCCAGCTAAACAAGGAGTTGCTATAGATGCACTTCCTGGACCCCCACATGTGTGTCATCACTCAAATGGGGAAGTATCAGGGTGAACAAACACACAATCACCACTCACATACTGGTATGGCAACCCGCTGTCTGACTATACATGGAGGTAGAGCAGGATGGAAACAAGGGCGCTACGTTATATTATGCGTTAATACTTTTTACGACTCAGGATCTCCACACGGGCGAAGTCTGTGAGTGTCAGCGAGGGCCGGGGGTTCCTCAGAAACTCTTAACAGGCTTTGTGGATACATGGGCTGTGAACCCAAAACCCCAAATTGAGGGATTTGTGTGCCAGAGGAGGAGAGGGAACAGTTAGAGGTTAGACCTCCAGCTGTATAGAAAAACCACAAGAACCTCAGCTCAACAAACAGCAGCTTTCCATATTACAGGGAAAAGCTTCACATGTCAGAAAATGGCTATATCAAATCTTGTCTGTTTATATTTTAATTAAGTAACTTTGTTGAGGAAGTTGAATGGTTTAATTTCTAATCGTAAAGTGGCCTTTAGAGTAGTATTGTAGCTTCAGAATACTAACAAGCATAGATCACAACTATATAACTATGCCTACAAACAGATTGTGTCTTCTTCTCTTCTCCCACAATAAATAAAAAACAAACAAATAAATATTAAAGGATTATACCTCTGCAGAGAATAAAACACACATGAAGATGCAAAAACGGCTTAGCTCTATGATCTGAAATTGTGCCCTTTATAAAAGTGAATTATCTCTCATTTCAATCTGTTGTAGCAAGTGTCTAGTGTTTGTATATTCTTTTTGCTACTGAGAGGCATGTGGCAAAGTCAAGTGTCAAAAACCACAGAGAGACTGGTGACACGGTTAAAGATAAATGGGAAAAGGGAACTGAACACTGGCTTTACAATGGAAGAATGGCTCAACATGTGCCAAACGCAATTCACAACTGCAAAGTCAAGAACAAGGAGGGAGTTTGGTTGGAAAAACCGAGCCCGCTACTTCATTAAACCTAAAATAAAAAGTAAACAGCAATCATGTTGGCAGTATGTGGTAATAAAGCGGCAAACTACTCACATTTTTTGTGAACGCCATAAATTACACTCATTTTGGAACAATGTGAATGTTACAATGAAAGACGTGCCGGCATATGCAACAGCAAAGGAATGCAAAGTTATGTGCCTTGGAAATAGAAATGAATTTGTCATGGACAACGACAGATATGCCAAGATATTAGTGACTACAAGAAAAAGTTGGTATGAGACCGAACCTCCTACTGAGCAGTGGTTACAAATTATAAGAGAGATTTATGCAATGGTAGAAAATGACCTCGAAGCTTAAAGTGAGAGGAAATGTTTTTGTTAGTAAATGAAAAAAAAGATGATTGATGACATGGTGGAAAATGCTAACAGACCACCTTATGTATACACTTCAGGAAACTGGCTTTGTATTTAGCCTTCTTTGATAATGGATACTGCTATTTTGTTAGCGTCCGTTTTCTTTTTTTCTATCTACGTGATTTAAAAAACACTTAAAATACAATAGATTTGGTTTCTGGGAGTACATCTCACAGTGAGCTGTAACAGAAACGTTTTTTCGCATGGCTGCTCTAAAGAGACTAAATGACAGGCGTAATTGTACTAAACAACAATAAATAAAAAACTTCCCACAGGCAATTCAAAACCAGTATCAGTCTCATATAAACACACATCTTTTCAGCAAATATACCTACCCATATGATCCTAAATGAAGACACAGATAATAAAGCGCCTAAGAGGCCAATATGATCGATCCATTTTATAATAGGATGGACATATTTTTCATAGGCTCTCTGATATTTATTTGAAAAAAATAATTATTGCAGTACTTAATGTGTGTATGATAGAATGTTGGTTTTCTTTTATGGAAAATGGTATTGAAGCTGTAATGGCAGATCTTCTCTGAACCGGCATGTTTTGACCACTAGTGTGCAGTGTCTAAGATTCAGCAGCATTCACCAGTATATTAAACAGCCTTGTCAGAAATAAAAGATAGTATTCAGAATTATCTTATTAATGTATAAATCAAACCCTTCATGTTTTCTACAGTAGCCCAGAGCAGACGACTTAAGAAACACGGCCTTTCATTGATAGCTTTAAAATCACCTTGATAACATGTAGATAGTTCCTCGCAGTTAATATTGCCACAATTTTAGTCAATCTTGTATTTATATATTTTTTCTTGCATTAAAGATGTAGCTGTTCTGCAGCTTAAAAAGGCTAATAAGTTTTCAGTATCTGAGAATTATTACAGATGAGCTAAAATTACAGATAATTTGAATAGTATAAAGTGAAACTAAACATGAATAAAAAAAATGGTCACGGATCTGTTTTTCTTCTCACTTTACACAAACAGTGAAGCTAATTAAATAAAAGATAAAAAAAATACAAGAATGTTATTTTTATTTCCATAAAGTGAATTCTGAGAAATGCATGACAGCTTCTGTGCTTCAATAAATGAATGAACTGTAATCACAGACAACGCCGCTCTTTGTTTTGAAGACGACTTTCCTAAGCCACTGCAGTGCCGGGTCTTTCCAGTTGAGTTCAGTGTTAGCCCGGGCCCATTGTAGCTCTTTGGCTGTACGTCCAGAGTGCAGAAAGGTTCTTTATTCCGGCCTGTATTTGCATAATAATCGGGGCTGGACTGTGTCAACTCTGAGCCTCAGCCATGCTCCAACAGCTGATGATGCAGCAATGAGCTGCTGCTGACCCATGATGCCTGGCGGGCGTGGGAGCTGCGTGGGGCTCTTTTAATTGGTTATGACAGCAGGAAATGACATCATATAATAAGTCCAATGGGTCTCTGGTCAACCAGTCCTCGAGAGTCTGACAATTTCTCTGTATACTTTTTTCTAATTCAGACAGGGAGTCACAGAAAAAGCATCCTACATATATTTAATTATGAAAAAGAAAATCACAGCCCACACACATAACACACATATTGTCACGGACACACAGTCCTCTCTGTTCCTAAGGCCCAAGCAGCACAACAGCAGCCTGTTTGGTGGCTGCGCTACAGTGATAATGAGGACTCGGTGCCGCTATCAGCTTTGATTAGCAGCAGATCACTGTGCTGCTGAGACAATACCAGCTTTTACGCATAGGCACTCAATCCTAGCTTGTCTTTCAGGCTCGGTAGAATGAGCAGTCAAGCAGGGTGGAGGGCGTTGAAGAGGGGAAAAATGTAAAAGCAAACTGAAATTAAAAGGGTGTTAGGTAGGTAGGTTGGCGGGTGAATGGGGAAAAGCCAGGCAATCTACCAAAAACAGTACAGGGAAAAGCTTGTGGATCAGGAGGCCGCTGCAACACGGGAGCGAGATGACACGTACCTTCTCCACGTCGGCCTTAGTCACGTTAATGTCAGAATCCATCCTCTCAAAGTATTGCTGTGCTCTGTCTGCCTCTTTACACTCCCTCTCAAACCGCCTTTTACACTGAAAAAAGGAAAGAAATACAAATTGTGATCACAAAATGCAAAAAAAACATTTCCTGCCAGTAAAATTACACACACACACACACACACACACTTTTAGATTGTTCTCTATTGAATAATGTTTTACTCATTTTGTGCACTTGTTTTTTTTATGCTGTTGTATTTTTCTAAAATATATATGTTTAGATTAAGTGAAAATGTAATTAAGAAACTGTAACACAAAAAATCTTAAATCTTCTTTTGTTTGTGACATTTTAAAAAGGACGTCATAACATCTACGTATATGCGTCATATACATGTCGGCCAAGGCACTGTGTGCGACAGAGGTCAGTGTAAGCCGCTGACACGGCCGCGGGGTTCTGTCAAAATCTGCAGGCTGCAGATTAAACTAATGTTCATAGTGGCCATTTGTGTACAGAAAAGCAAGCATTCATCCAACCCTCCTTCGACCCCTCTAACTGAACAATCAGTGTTTGTCGGGCCCAGCGTTGCACTCTGAACTATCTGCCTCACTCACACACACACACACAAACACACACACAATGGGATCATTGAACGCGGCAGAGAAGTTGCGGAGGACAAGGCAGTTATGCATCTCTTCCTCTCTCACTCTTTCTCTTCCCTGGTCAAAGGGGCCAGTCAGAGATAAGAAGTGGTGTGCTGTGCTATCTCGACTTTTTTGCGCCTTCCCTAAAGCAACTAAAACTCCTGGATCTACAACAATGTACCCAAAACTGTAGTCTACAGCTGATGACTAAAACACAAACAAGTGTTCCAGTATTGATAATCAGCTCATCATTATTGAAAATTATAATTGTCAGGCTAACATTCAGAGTGCAGACCTCAGACTGGGGCTTTATAATGAAGTTATGGCTGTAACATAACCTTTTTTATATTGTTTAATTCCTTTTCGCTATAAGTGGCAGCGATATATTCAACCTATGCTTATAAAATCTCTCTTTCTAGCAAAAGACATGCTATTCAAGGTTTCTGGTCAAAACAGAAGAGCCAGGCTCTGCACACAGAAATGTTCTTTTTAGTTATAGACCGAATGTTTGCCAGACCCGACATATGCATATATATAATGTTTATTCTATTCAGAGACCATCTCTGCAGTTTTTATTGAATTATCCTGCAATGGTGGACCTTTGTGTATCAGCTCCGTAACCAAAAGTAAACCTATCTAGCTACTAAAAGCATATCACTCAAAATGTTCCTGTGGCGTTTTCTCTCTCTCATCTTGGTCTGATCTGTCACTCTTCTTGTATCAAATGCAGAACCATTGCTTTCACTGGCTACAATGCCCCGATGAGCTCAGCACATCATATTAGGAGTAGAAAATGATTGATATCCCAACTGGCTAAATACTACGCTAGGAAGTGACATGGATAATGTGCTTTCTGTCTACAGGCCAGTATTACTCGGCCGAAGATGTGTTGTGATTTATTGAAGAGGAACATCACCCGCTACCACCACTCAACACCACAAATGGACTTTTTTTTGCAGTTTAACAAGATTTTTTGGTTTAAATTTTATGACTCTTATCAATATTTCTATTATAACAATATTACATTACAATATTCAACTTAAAATCTTAATTGAACCTCCAGTAGTTCATGCTGTTTATTTCCTCTTTGTACCTACAGTTTGTGAATATCAATAAAGCTGACACTTAGAACTCCCAACTGAGCCTTTTTAGCCAAAAAAGCATTAATGGTTTATAACATTAGTTATTTGCAAATAATGAAAACTAAATCTTATTAGATGTTCGATAAGCAGATTTTTTACAGGATTCTGATTTAATAAACTGCTATCAAAACCCATCCCTAGTCATTTTAAAGCACATCTGGGGTCTGGCTCCAAGCTACATAACAGATATGTTGATCCCATATGTCTGCAGCTCTCAGATTCTCAGCTGGGGCCCTTTTGGCACATTTTATGGACTTCTGCAAAGTAGAGGCTTAAATCTAAAGGTGACTGCTGTATTTTGCCATCAGGGCCCCCTGCTTTGGAACAACCTGCATGAGGAGATGAGGCTCGCAGAATCAACTTCTTATATTTACTTGTTTATTTTGTTTATTGACTCATCTTTTTATTTTTTATGCTTTTAATCTTCTCTCCTGTCTCCTCTCTATTTTCTGTCAAAGCACTATGTGAACACTCTTATCTAAATAAAGTGATTATTACTTTATGTCACTTTCAAACACTTCGAAGACTTACATTAATAATCGTAATGTTATATGCAACCCACTGAAGCTCACTCGCTCATAGTGCTAGTGATATGGTGATGTTGTAAACTATTTCCTGTTTTGTTTATTATGTTCTAGTTTTTTCTCTATTGATTACACCATTGTGATGGTGTGCAACAGCTACCGGTTAACCGCCGCTCTGCAGCTTATTGGGGTCACTCACCGATTCCAGCTGCTTCCACGAGCTCTCAATGTGCTGCTGTGCCTTACGCCCATCATGGAAGTGCTGTTGGAAGAGACAGGAAGGAGAAAGAGGGAAATATGAGTGCTTTAATCAAAGCTATAGAGATTTAAAAAAAAAAAAATGGTGAATCTGATCTTGACCTTGGTCAGAAGCAGCCACATTACTATCACAACATTATTTCTCACACTGTGACATGAAAAGGATTGTGTGTTTTATGTGAACAGAGAAAGTAGGCCGATTTCAAATACTATATTGTAGCTACATCAAAAATGATGATCACATAACCCACCAGGCTTAACTCTCGGAGATTTGCACAAGCTAGCAGATGGCTATTCATCTATTTGATTAAAGAGGAACAAGATGCCATCCCACCTGGTACAACGTGGTGTAGGTGCATCGATACTGTGTTTTGCAGCTCTGCAGAAACAGAGCTACGATTTAAACACACATTAGGCATCCACTGAATGAGGCTTTATACTAAGTTCAATTTGTGCTAAGTCCAATAAAAAAGGTCATAACTTAGATCAAGTAAGAACAGCATAACAGTTAAGGGTCCGGATTTTATTGAAGATGTATAGTCACATGTCATGCTCAAGAGCATGGTGCCGATGGCATAAAACATTCCTCTGAGCGCTCTGCTGTGTCCTCATACATTGGCGATGGCTTTTTTTAATTATAAATACAGTACAAGAAACATGAATAAATCTGCACCGTTCATAACCAAAGGAGGATTTGAATGATAAATCTATTCAGTCAAAAAAGCCACTTCTTATCTGAATGACATGTTAAAGGGATGAAGTTTTTAGATCAAATACAACCCATATTGAGACAGTTTTATCTACTGTGGTTCCTCCTCTGGGGGGCTTTTTATTTCATTTGATAGGTTTATGCTGCTGGCCTGGCTCTGGATACATATTTCCATTTGATGTATGCTACAGTGCAGTATATGAAAAAGCAGAGGGATCAAAAATGTCTATATCTGTAGCATGACGGCCACAACTGTTATCTGAGAGAGTAATAGAATAAAAGCCGGACACAAAATGAGAAGCTTCCAGCAAAAAAACGCTGTGAGATAAAACATGGAAGTGTACAACTGGTAAGATATTGTAATCTAGAAGGAGTCGGACGGGTCTCTGTGGAATTTTGTAATAGCCAAGTGTGCCGATATTGTACAAGGCTAGATGGCAGCTGCTGGTCTGAACACACACAGCATGCAACGCTGTGTGTGTGTGTGTGTGTGTTTGTGTGTGTTTTTGCTTCACTCGGCCAGTCAGGCTCCAGGGGACCGGAGCACTTGGCCCAGAGGAGAACACATCTTTCTGCAGATGGATCCGAGCCAGATCCTTTGGAAGTGTCAACACACGGCACCAATTTTAAGCATTTGTTGTTCTAAAACGATACTGCCACTTCTTGTACAAGTACAATTCCTCTATTGTCTATGTTCATCCTGATCTACTAAAGAATCCGAAATGAAAATAAGATATAGACTTGACTATTAATGAGGTATCCCCTGGTTACACAGGCTGCGGAAACTCGGGTCAGTTGCTGAGCTGAATATCGATGCTGCCATTCAGTAACAGACTCCAGGCTATTATAAAGCAACAGAAAGCCACTGCTTGTACTTCCTTGGCATTTCAGGGCCTTGGACGTGGGCACAAGGAAGTCTTCAGTATTCTATGCGCAAAGAGATGTGAAATATAAGACTGGTGTAGGAGGCTAAAAGGTTATTCTGTCCTACATGGTAGTGGATATGAGAGCAGTTAGTGAAAATGTGTGCAGGTTTACCACAGATAGTCGCGCTTCTCATTTTGTTTCTAACCAAAGTTTCTGGGGAAGCTGAGTAAAATAGGGAAGTGCGCCAGTGTTTCAGAGGAAGTATTTGAGCTCTTCCAGAAACTGTGGCGCCTGTCAAACCAATATGTAGTATCTTGAAGCTGTTAAGACCTTGGTGTTCAAATACCTATTTGATAAGACTGAATGATTGTTTCAGTCAAGAACTTTGTAAAATATGCCTCACTGAATTCTGATAAGATATAGTGAAGATACAATAAAACCTTTCCTCAGCCCGGCAGCACCAGACCGGGTGATGTCATTGTTACTGTGCAGAGCATTCTCTCCGCCAAATATTTGTCTCCGTAACAACATTTCTGAAAGAAAAAAAATGATACAGCATCAACAGAACATCCATCCCTCTCCGGATAAACAAACGAGGCTGTCACGCTTCTCCAAACAGCCGCTGTCGTGTTTCGCGAGATCGACTCGTGTGTTTGCTTTGACCAAAAAAAACAATCCAAGACTCATGACATCATTCACTTTCATCGTTTTTGTAACTACAGGCCATCTGGGAGGCAAGCATGAATCGGCAGACGTTTGAGGCAGCTGTTCCTCTGCATTGTTTGTTTTCTGCGTTTAATTTGGTAGGCTGCCGATGCTCTTAGTCCGTCCAGCCCACAACAAAGAGTCGACACACCCAGTCTTTCCCCACCTTAACCCTCTCAGCGGGAGCACATGCCTGCAGCCAGGGACGTCGTCTGGTGACCTGGAGCTGCCACTCTCCAGTTACCCAGACGTTTGAAAGACAGTGAGAGGGACAGAAAAAAAAACAACTGAACTTAAGATGGACTCCAAGCTTTAACTAAACTGTGTCTCCATGTTTCACGGGCAAAAGGAATTTTTCATTCCTCATGCAGTTATGCAGGAGATGATACAAGACAGACAGCCAGACTCCCTCCAGGTACTTAAACCCCTGAAACAGAACCAAGGCATGTAAGGAATGGACGGACAGCGATACATGAAGTAACAGGCAACTGTGATTCTGCAGATTTGTATTCATTACATATTTCCCACATATATTAATACTCATATTTGGTGATAGAGTATTGATAACATATTCTGGGAGGAATTATCGCAATCAATGTCTGCTATGTTGTCATCTCCTGTCCTGACTGCTGTGCCAGCCAGCGTTCACTGAAAAAACTAAGCAATTGGTCCAATATGCAGCAGCACTTTCTGGTCTTCAACCAACCCCAAAAAACCCCAGTTCATGCCACTTAACTTGTCATTACTCTGCACTGGCTTCCTGTAGCTGCTTGCATAAAATTCAAGTCACTAATGCTTCGCCTACGGAGTAGCCACTCCTGTATGTCTTCCCGGTGGAGTTGCCCAATATATGGTAAGCATTCTGTCCTCTAAAATCACTTGAAGTCCTACCGCTTCTAAAAGTACACTAAATATACTCTTCATAGGGTTTTTCCTCTCATTATCAGAGGTTTCGGCTCATCTCTATAATACTTCAGACACCTACAAGCCTTGTTACAATTGTGTCAGGTGGAATGTAGAACTGAATGTCGAGGCACTTATTCTCAATGTCGTCTCCTTGATCTGCTGTCGCTACAACTATGAGCTACAGCAGCTCCTATCTGCTGTTCCGCTTTATCTACTTTCCAGTGTCATACCGGGGCCAGGCCAAGCTGATGTGAGACAGACGTGGTGCCTCTGGAGTCATCTGTCCGACACACATACATCCATAAACTGCATAATGAGTTTTGCGCAAAACGGAAACAAATGAGGCAAAAGGAAGTAAAACCAGCTAATGGTGTCTCTGTTTTCTGACACATGAAGAGAGAGAGAGATAAAAAGAACTTGCTCCAGACACAGCGCATTTGTGCATGTGTATGTAAATAGGGTACACATGTGCATCTCTGCACGCCCACAAGCTTGAACTGATCTGTTAGTTATTCATTGACGTGTTCACAGGAATGTGCACCTGCAGTCCCTGTCAACACACATACAATCATCAGACACCAGAAATAGCCACACAAGTCATACAAGATACAGCGAGTGGAGAGATGATAAAACCTCATGAAAAACACCACTGAGACTTCCCCCCCTCATGTTTAAACCATCAGGTTCAACAAGAGTATTATTGCAGAGGTCATTTATACTGAGGCCTGCGCGATGTACACGCAGCACCGACTATGGGAAGATCCCAACAATTCTCCCTTTCAGCTTCCCTATTTGTCTTTCCACTCGACACAAAGAGGCATGTGAGGCCACTCCAGAGAGACACATTGTTCTCACACTGTGAATAGCATCCGCTGCCAAAACCACCGAAACATGGTTTACAGTGCATTTAGGGGGGGTTTCAGCTGACTTTTCTCTAAATGCTATGCTATATTTCCTGAACTATGTCAACGGAATAAGACATAGACTTTATTTCTTTCTAACTGGTAGAACATTGCAGCAGAACACCTAAAGATATAATCAAGTGATGCACTGTAAACCCTCAAGTGGATTCTGAGAAACTGATATAGTACAGAGTACTATGATTATTAGAGAATCATAGTACTCTATGATTATTAGAGAAGTGTTACAGTAAATGATTATTAGAGAAGTGTTACAGTAAATGTCTCAGACAGTCTTAACAGTCATCATTATAGAGGACACCTATAAGCTCTGTGATCAAAGGCCTGCCAAAGATAGAAGATGCTGACGGAAAACCTTAATATGATTCCTCAGCACAATGGAGTGAGACAAGGTTCTCCATAATCTCGCCCCCTGGTGTCATTTTACTTTGTCTTTTGCATTTACAATTTAAATGAATTATGTTTGCGCAACATATCAAAACATATCCGCTCTCTCGAAATCCTTTGAGACGACATTCTTGGCCTCACCCCCTACGCCACCCCAAGTTGAGCTTAGCAAGAGGTGCGCTCGGGGAACCAGCAAGACGGAAGATGGGGTCAGTTACAAAAACAACCCCACATGAGGAACTAATCGGGTATTATCTTGCTTTTTTTTCTCCTTCGGGGTCTGTATGTCTGGATTTTACCTGTCCTAGAAGCTCTCAATAAAACCAGGATAGGGGGCAGCTGCCTGACCCTCCTTTAATCCCACTGTCTGGCCCTGTCTGCACAACTGTGTCACAGCGGCAAATCAAAGAAAAAAAAAAAACACCAACAGAGAGAAGACTGAGTGGTCCTTAAATATTCATGTGAGTGAAACCAGAGGAAAGAATGATGAGAAGCCGGGTAACACTTTCTCTAATGGTGTTACAAACAACACTAAATGGATCAAGGAAAAACACTTTCTTACTCTCTATAGCACTTTAAATATTGTCGTTCTCCATCAATCATTTTTCAGGGCTAAGTGTGTCTTTGTTTGAACGTGGCATTCACTCCAACCAGTAAACAGTTCTGAATGTGACTTGAAAAACATTTTGGGTCAATTCCCTTCAGATGAATGATCCTCTGTTCATAAGGGTTAACTGTAAAATATAGGATTATGCTACTGTATGAAGGGAAAATCCCCTGCACTGGCTGACTAACTGGAACAAAATATTGTGTTTTTTTTTAATTCAATAGAGGGAATCTATTCATGATATCAGCTACAAAAATGCAGAACTGAGAAAAGAAAAGGCTGTGAAGTATACAAAGGAGACACTCTGGGGAGATAATGAGAAAGACAGAAGGGAAAGTGGACAGAGAAACACTTTGGAAGAGTAAACTGAGAAGAGTTTGACTGGACGAGGTGCAGGGAAGTAAAGATGCCCAATTGAATGAGTTGTTTTTCTTGCTCTGATAATTTGTCCTGATCACATACTGACCATTAAACAATCCCCTCCCAATGTGCTTACATTGTAGTGATGAAGTAGTAGCTTTTTAAAGGTTTATCTGAAGATAATATGAAGCTTCAGCCATCAGTTAGTCAAATAAAGGGAATATTTTCCACAGTAAAAAATTCCATCCGTGTGTCTGGACGGAAAATGTTTTCCTGTCCAGGTACAGGGAAGAATCATAACAAAATCAGGGAATTTGGCTCTAAGCACAGTATATTTGACACGTTTGAACAACTGAACCCTTATAAACTCTAAAAAGTAATTTCGGTGACCTATTACTACCACTTAATAAAATGCATGGTTTGTAGATAAAAGATGGCAATTTACTGATTCAGATAAACCTTTCAAGTTGGTAATTTAAAACAAAATTGAATTTTAAACAATGTAAAAAAGCTCAGAACTACTATAGGAATTTAAGTAAAACAAAATTTTTTGAACAACTGTCAACTGACAACTGTCAAAATTATTAAAGTCAGAAAAAATGTCAATATTCATATTCAGCATCTGACTATTTTAAGACATAATTGTGCACCTACAACTTAAAGGGTTAGTAACCAAGGCTGCAACACTTCTGCTTTTCCACATGAGCACATAAGAACAGTGGCTGTGCATGGTTTTAGTTTTCCAATCCAGTTCCGTCCAGCTGGGCTTCGGCAACACAAGAGTCCATGGCAGATTTTTCAGATGGTCCTTTTTTTCCGGCTGGGCAGCTTTGTCTCTGCTCCTCCAGGGAAGACTCCATCGATTTAACGGGCACCTATGTTATCTATGAATCACGTGCTGCAGGCCCACCGCTCTTCCAAATCTCTTCTCCACAGCTGAGGAGGAAAGTGACTTCACCTTTTTAAGAATAGTGTGTGGTGCACCAATCTTTTGTCAGTTGGTTTAAATGAGAGAAATGAGCTTGTAATGATAGATAGACTGTGACTTTGTTCCATAAAAAGAACTCAGTCAGTCACGTTCTGCACTTCTGGCGAGCCTTTGGGTGTATCTATATTTACTCAGCGATGATCTCAGTTCAGGGAGGACAGAGTACGCTCAGGGATGGAGCCACTTATTTTTGCGTAGGCCGGCGTGTATCAAAACAAACAGAAATAATGCATGTGGATGAGGTAAGAGCCCAAATCCAGTGGAATTTTTAAAAAAGCGTCTCACCATTTTCCTCTCGGCCTTGATCTCCTGCAGGTAGCGCGTGAGCTCGGCAATGATTTGAGAGGTCAAGTTCTCAGCGATGACCTCATGTTGCCCCGCGTAGTCATTTAGCTCATTGAGCGTCATCAGGAAGGCTCGACAGAAGGTGTACCTGGTAAGGTGGGGTGAGGTGATGTCAGAGAAAAGACAGCACAGGGTCATTCTCTTTACATTCAGGTTTAAAAAAAAAAAAAGAAACACATCTTTTAACTTACTTGCTCTCCTCCTCTTCTCGTGAGTTCTTCTTGGGTTGATACTTCTTTGATAAATTCCTGTGAGGATAAGAGATCAGCATTGTCAGATGTTGTATCTTTACAAAACGGCACAGTCTGCAGATGGGTAGCGCACCATTTCCATTAGGTTTTCCTGACAGTGCCGTTATGGACCTGCCAAAGGATCATCCGGTGCACCATTAAATCTAGCAGAGTGCTTTTCCCCACTACAACCCTGTCCCTCTCTTCAGGGCATGAATCATCACCACAACAGCATGCATACAAAATCAGTCAGCAGGAATAAGCATGCTTTTATTATTGCCCTTGTTTTGACTGTCTGCGTGTTAGTGGCACGCCATGAGAGCAGGAGAAGATGAAAGAGGATGCATATTAGACAGAGCCGTGCAGGGATGCTAGAGCTGTCAGTGAAAGGTTAGTGACTGCAAATACAGAGTTACTGTGGTAACAACCCCTTATTGCAGGTACGGAAGTGTCTTTCAATGTCCATCTACTCAACCTACAAAATGCTTTGTTGTTTGACAGGCGCCAGTACATCATGTCACATGTGTTTCATCCTGATCGTGTGACACACTCACGTCCCCAGCAGTACTGGCGCCCACTTTTTGAGGGCAACTCTGTCAGCAAAACATAATAACGCCACACACTGTGTTCTGATGGATTTGGTTGCGCATTGTGTGCTTAATGCCTTTGGGATTCTTTGTCTAATTAAAGAAAAGAATAGTGTACATACACAACACACACACAAGCACAGACAAGTAGAGCCATTTAATGTTTTAACTGAGACAGTATACCAAATCTGTAAATAATACCAACATACAATGACAATTTGTGAATGTATCTAGTTTTTCTGCTATTTTCCAGACCAGGACCATCTGGCAGAGGAAGTAGTATAACTCAATAGTACCTTAAAGAGGATAAATAAAATAAAATTGCAATTTGTCCATGCAGTGTGCAGTGATGTTAATTAAGACTTATTCTGGGTATCTCATAATACCATACATATCAAGATATAATTTTATCACGTTGCACACATGATACGAAACATCGCAATATGATTGCAGAATAGTTACTGAAGATTTAAAAATAAAGCTAAAAAATACAACTTGCTGTATACCACCTGGGTACTCAGTGGACATCATTATTTAATCAATATTTATCAATTACATATTGCAAGAGGATGTAGTGCAATATATTAAAATATTAAAGTATTTGCACATGTTGGGCTGAGGTTTGAGGATGTGACTTTGGCCTTTTTAAACACTGACTGGTATTTTTCAACATTTTCTCATTCACAAAAGGACAGATTAATAGATAATAATATATTAGTGAAAATCACAAAATATTAGTATGAGTCGATTTGTAAGAGTTTATGGCGGGTGTGTAGTTTCCATTGTTGTCAGATTATGGCATTATAGTCACTAATGGAATCTAAATGCACATGTTGTAAATGCACATGCTTAATTCCGGCTGAAATAAATAATGCATGTTGAAAAAAAAAAAAATACATGTCTGCACTGCTTCCAGCTCACTCTGCCCACATCCCCCACACACCTCTCCTCCCTTGTGGTGTTTGCACTGTTGCTAGGCAGATCTAGATCTAGCTCTCTCATGTCCTCCTCACCCCTGCTCTAATTATAGTGCAAGTTCCCACTCATTCATTCATTCATTCATTCATTCTTTCCTTCACTCACAGCCAGATGTCACATGTCAGACTGTATTAGCTTGATCACTTTAGTTACATGTTTACCAGACATCAAATTTAGAATATGGACTATCACCTAATTAGGAGGATTAAATGAGCGCTGCAGACATGGACTCACACACTATCAGATGAGCATTATGTTTGATACTGTGTGAGTCCATGTCTGCAGTCTATACTTAGTGGTTGATACAATAACCACACCAAAGACACCCTCACCCAGTCCCTTTTGTTAGCAGGACTTTATTATGGATTATGCTGGACTGGAATTTCAGGGAGGAGAATGGGGAGGAGGAGGGGAGGAGGAGGAGGTAAGGAGGCATTAATGCATTGCCCTGCAATGGTTGGACTGAAGCATTGTGCATAACACCGATGCAGTGGAAGAGGATTATTGCTGGATTAGTGTAGCGTGTGGTTAGTATGGCGCTAGAAAAGGTACAAAGGAGTGTATTAGGTGACATTCATTTGGAAATGTAGGTTATTTGATTTTATATAAAAGTAAAAACTAACAATTCTTTCTAATCTCCTTCATAAAATGATTGAATTTTCAGTCACCAAACTGCCTGTTCTATTCAACCAACTGCAAGCATATTAATATATATATTATATATTCACTATCATAAAAGCAAATCCACACAAATAATAACAAAAGGCTAGAAATAATTTGTAATGATTAATTGATTTTCAAAATAGTTGGTAGGTATTTTTCTATCAATTATCCAAATGATTAATTGACATTTATCTAGCATAGTTTCAGCTTACACCTTAACTGCACCAACTATATATTCCTATAAATACCCACCTATACCTCTACTTCTCTTTCAGCCTCAAATTCTCCTTTTTCCTTCTCTCTTTCCTTCTCTCTTAAGAGGGTCCTGAGGGGTTTGGTGGGTTCCCCACCGAAGCTTCCCCATAACGCAAACACCAAGAGGAAGAACTAGCAAAGTTAAGGCCTAGCATAACCAATGCCATTGATTCTATATCTGAAACGTTGAGCCTAAATTAAACAATTTATGATTTAAAATGGGCGGCATGGTGGAGCAGTGGGTAGAACAAAAAGGTCGTAGGTTCGAGGCCTTGGGCTGGGACCTTTTCTGTGTGGAGTTCGCACATCCTCCCTGTGTCTGTGTGGGTTTCCTACAGATTCTCCAGCTTCCTCCCACAGTCCGAACACATGCTGAGGTTAACTCTAAATCAGAGACTCTAAATTGCCTGTAGGTGTGAGTGTGTGGTGAGTGAATGGTGTGTGTGCCCCACGATAGGCTGGCGACGTGTCTGGGGTGTATCTGATAATTACTATCTTCTTAATGGTTCATTCTTTTAAGCCTTTTTCACAGCAAACATTTTCACTTAATAACTTGAAAAGTCTGTTAATGTAACACGTGCACGGGTATATAGATTGCACCTACCATTAAAGTTATTAATTGTACCTGTTCCTTTTCCTGTTATGAAATGCCACAACGTGGAACATGAAACGACCTATAATCACTAAAGGGGTAAGAAAAGATGCACAAATATCTTCTTGACACAGGCAAGACAAAAGTTTTGTGAGCTAAGCTCATAACAAATAATAATTTGTTGTGAGGTACAGCTGAGGAGTGCCACAAAAAAAGAAGAACAATGTGTCAAAATCACAGGAAAACCCTATGACTCATGCTATCCTGTCTAAGCTATCCTAATTTCCTCATTTTAGCCTTTTCTGACAAGTGTACCAACGTGCATATATTTGCGTGTGTGTGTATCTGTGTGTCTGTCAACAGCCCTGTGTATAAGCACGCTGACTGAAAACATCCGCACCATCTGTGGAGCCTGAAGTAAAAGCCAACCTGCCATGGCAAGATGAGTCTATCCCCATTGCCAAACATACTGTAGCCAGCTGCTGACTAATTAAATTATGGGATGTATGTAATGTGTTCAAAAGCAAGCACGGATATGAGTGCACCTGTTTGTAGTTTATTGTACACACTGTTTTATATATATATATATATATATATATATATATATATATATATATATATATATATATATATATATATATATATATATATATATATATATATATATATATATATATATATATAACTTTACTAAAGAAGTAAAGTTGTTTTTAGAAAGAGAAGGATAATAACCAATGATTTAAAAAGCTCATTGAGTTATTTTTAAAGTCTCTGTGTGTGAAAAGTGCATTAATGCAGGGATATGTACATGTATGTAAATACGGAAACTTAAGTCATATTATCTCAAGCTGATTTAAGCCTCAAAAGTGGTGAGGTCAGTTTCGGGGGTGGGGGTTGCTATGCAACTGCTGGATTGGTATCGGCTTGTCACTATGAAAATGGGGGTTGGGGGGTCAATACTTGAAGCATTAGCCATATTGCTGAGTCTCTATAAAGATTGCGGATTTGCAGGGTTGATTCTGACTGTCTTGTGGATGTAGAGGGCCTTAAGAGATGGATCCTCTCATACAGGTCTACTCATGCTGCCAACACTGTCTGTAAAAATGATTGAGTGCACCATAACAGAGGGAGCATGTCTGTGTTGCGGGGAGAATTGAAGGAGGGGCGGGGCAACACTGCTGGTTGGAGGAAAAAAATCTGGGTCAGACCTTGGGTTGATAATGCTGATACCTTCTTGTCTCTATGGAAACACAAGCTCCGCCCCCCCTTCCAACCTGACTTCCTCTCGCCTGAAGCAGAAGCCAGCAACAACATGCAGCCATGCACGAGAGTGGCACAGCGGCGCCGAGACAACAAAACAGGAGAGAGATGGGAGGGGCACTAGACATCTTTTTTTAATGCATCTCTAGAGCTTTAAAAATTAGGCTTTCCTGACAAAAGTGGTGATTTTCTGTGTAACCACTTCCCATATGGTTGCTCTTCAGTTTCCTCATCCACAGGGAGGTCAGAGGTCACAGTCAGCTATATAATGAGCTGGTAGAGATTCAGTCAGTCTCTTGTTTCAAGGACACTTCAGTAGGTCAATTTCTGTTGTGGAGGGGGTTTTCCTTTATCTAAGCCATCTGGATGAGAAACACCCACCTCCTGATCGCTGATTACAGGACTTCAACCCTGAATATGGATCCCGAGTCAAGCTTGGCTACTCACCTAATTTGTTTTGCATAGTTGGTTTCGATCTCTGACCTCTCCTTGACAAATTTGGTGTACTTCTCGACAAACTCGATCCCCCACTGTGTATGCTTCTCCAAGTTGTCAAACTGATCCTGCAGAGAAGAAGATGAAGAAGAAGAAGCAATGATTAAATCTTTCAAAATATCATGTCATCATCTACTTTATAGGAAAAAAAGAAAAGTCAAGCATATTCAAAGACCGAATCAACATAAAAAAAAAAAAAGTCAAATGCCGCCAAGTATCAATCTTTGAGCGCAGCTGACACTGATTGTTACTCATCTTGAAAACTGTTTCGTTGAGGTTCAACTTCTACTCAGCATGGAGCCTCATTTGCTGCAGGAATATTTTCCATCTGGCTCCCCTCAACCAGAGGTATTATGCTGATACGTGTCCGTAGACGTATTGGCATCTGACCTCGGTGTGATTCATACTTCAAAAGGTAACGTGCCTGGCCTACGATGCAGGCTGTCATAGGCCCGGCAATGTGTTTTCTCCCAGGAAAGAACACCACAGTTCATCTTAAAGTGAGGTCTCTCACAGAGTGGTAAAAAAAACAGATAACAGACACTACTGATAACCAGATACAGCTGCTCAATCCGTACTCGTTATTCATGATTTGTAAAGGAAAAAATGAGCCTCCGATTGGCCACTTGACATCCGTCAGTTCAGAGAGCATTTCACACACATACCGCAGCTACTATGCACTAACAATCATATTGCCCGCTTCCTCATAATATCCTCAAGGCTGTGATGTTTTCGTTTCAAAGATGAACCAAGGAAAAAAAAACCTTAATGTTGGTCCAACAAACGCCCATCCTGTCGTCCATTTGTGAAGCCCTCCTGAATCCTGACGATATATTCCTCTAGTGCAGCGAATAAGCCTGAGGATCACAGCCATGCAACGTGTCTCGTAGCACTGCTCACCTACACTAAAATCTGTTTAAATATCAAAGACACAGGATGTGGTCATGGTGATGAAGATGTAGTTCGAAAGTACTTCATTCTGCTCTGCGCAGTATGTTCTTGGTACATCGAGGAGACTTTTTTTTAGAACTACAGCATCCTGAACATTCTCTATAACGCGTTTATATGAAGTGTGATAGTATCTTTTAAACTCCTTTGAAGCCACCTTCACAAATTAAACAGCCTACAATGAAGTACTCAAGGAAAACAATCGATGGCTTTGAGTGAGAGGGACTTTCCAGCCTGTATTGTTAGTCAGTTTCAATGAGCAATTACTCTTTAACAAGCCACTCAACAGAAGATTGACTCCCCTCAAACACTTATCCACAGATTTGTTTTTGTTCATTTCAAATTTTCTCTCTTCTCCTCACTCTAGGACTTATGTGCCAATTAAAAAATACTTGTATTACGAATCAGCACACTGCAGAGACATTGTGCACATAAAACCCTCTTACCCTCACACAAACACACACAGACACACAGACATACACACACACTCCCCCCCACACACATAACTCAGATTACCCTTTTTTGCAGGGGCACCATCTTATCCCGTTTGCCGCTGTGTGGAATGCGCACCCCTTTTGAAATATCCAAATCCGGAAAATGTCCATCCAACTCGCGTCCCCCCCCCACCACCACGACCTCCACCTCCCACTTTCCGAAGCGGCACGACAAAAGGCTGAGGTTAGGTCAGTGAAGGCATCCGCGAAACCATTTCCCAGGTACCCGAGCGAGCGCCGATCCGCAGGAGAGCGTGCCTGCGTTTTGGGAGACCCCACTCCCACACAAATCACACAGAAGGTGCACAGTTGTGCCACGGTACTTCCACGATTGTCTGGAATGAGCAAGAATCCCAGAGTGCAGGGGAGGAACCCGATGCAGCGCTGGCTCACACACACACACACAGACTCTGAATGTGAGGCCACGGCTGCCCACAGCATTCAGGCTTAATGCTCCATCAGGCGTAAGGTGGAATAAGTGGGATGGGAGAGGAGGATAGTGAGAGAGAGAGAGAGAGAGAAAGAGAGAGAAAAAGAGAGAGAGAAAGAGAGAGAGAGAGAGAGGGGGTAAAAACAGAGGGAGGGGGCTTGGAGATGACAGAAGAGGCGGGATTACATGGGATGGGATTAAATTTAGGGGGGGGAGCTAGTCTCGGCTGTGGGCTAGATAAACTCTGTCTCCCTTCTCTGTACAATGTTTTCAAATCGGTAAAATAAAAAGGTTATGATCTGTGATACGATGAGTCAGTCTAAGCTCATGAATCTTTGCTCCGAGGGGCAGTCACCGGAGTGAAATGGAAAATTCATCAATAAGGCAATTCCCCTGCTGCAAGAGAAAGAGCAAATTGATGAATTATAGATTAGAGTGAGGGGAGGAATATCAAAGAAAACAACACTTGAAGTTGTCACAGGCTTGAAAATACAGGCTTGTATGCCGCAAATACATCAATGTCCTGCCATTACAACCAAATAAAGCATATACTTGTCTACATTTTTATACATTTCTAAATCAACAGAACTACTGGTAACTGTATCTGTAGGCAAAGGTGGTCCTTGAAATGTGACAGGTTGAATCATGCTGACTCTTGTATGACTACACTAACTCCTGTTATCTTCTACACTTGTATTTTTATGGCCGTGCTGTCCTTGTATTGTTATTTTATGTAAACCACATGTTGCCTAGTGAACTGTGCTACATGTATAAAGCTTGGCTCAACACGATTTGACAGACAGGCCCTGCCCCCGACTCAAAAGATGTGTTTGCTTCTTTACTGCACATAGTTTAACATTAGAGAAAGTGGAAAGGTATGTCTATTTTGAGCAAGATTGGAGTTATCACAACTTTTGAGAGCATTGTGCTCAAATCTACAACTGACGCAAAGTGATGTAGAAAGCTGATGCTTCTAGTGCACAAACACTGAGAATAGAAATCTTAGTGAAATAGGGGACAAACCTTCTTGTGCCCTGAAGTTTGAAATTATAAAAAAAAGAGTTGCATATTCCTAGATTCTTTTCATAAAAAATTTCTAACCAGGTAATGGAACATTTTCTTTTATGGAAAAAACACATCAGACACAATATATTAGTCGATGCAGGGTATTTTCATTTTTTTTTTTTCTTAAAATTGCCTCCAGACATGTTTTTCTAATCAAATCCAGGTTCTCCATTGTGAATGTGTGTGGGATTTCTGAATTGTCTATCATTGTAAACAGAACATCTTTGTGGGGCTTTAGATGGTCGATCAGAAAGGTTTTCTGACCTTTCACTGACCGAATAACTGATTGCGAAAGGAGAAAAATCTGCGGTTTGTGAGAGCTTGCAAAGAAAAGAGAAAATGTCTTCCTCCCCTCATGGCCCCTGTACTGAAGACTAATAACTCTTGCTCTTGCCTTACTTCCATTCTGTCATGTGCAACCTCTGCCACCTGACCTTGTTCCTGCAGGAGGGGAGAAATGAGGAAGGAGTTCCTCCCTTCAGCAGACGAACCAGTCTCACACCGCTTGTTTTTTCAGGACACAATCCCTCTCGCTGGGATGCATGTGTTATTGTGCTAGTACATTAAGAACAATAAATAGAACATTGTAGCTAAATATTTGTTATTATCCAGGAAATGGGAACCAGGTTCGAATAAGAGAACAAAAAAGACTTCATGGTTACTAAATATACATAAGCTGACCATGTGCTGTAAAGAAAACAAATACACGGTTGTTCAAGGATCAGTCGCCTGACCTACAACCCTATAAACTGGTGGTGAGGATTATAGTCTATTTCACTGCATTCTGAACTAATTCTTCATTATTTAGGTACTGTGGCAGATCAGATCTGTTAATCTGAGCCATACTGGCGGCCCATTGGTCCGTAACGCTACCGCACTCATTTATTTATGTTTCCTCCTTGTTGATCATTGACAACGCAGAAGATACTAAACACAGAGTATAGTTGAGCCTGGTGCAGACCTACATCCATTACTGCTGATGATCTGGTGGTTTTTACACACCTGATACCGACCATATCTGTAATTTGTAATTTGCACGTTTAGAGGTGAAACAATTGAAAATGAATCAATCAAAATGTGTGTAGTCAATTAAACCTTTATTTAATTCCATCTTTTAATTGTGAAGATGTGCAGTATTTCTTCAACACAATAACTATTTAACACTTAATTGAATATCTGAAAATTCTAAGCTGTTAGCCAAAAAACAAACAGCAACCTCTAAACATAGATAAACTGACTTTTTTTTACAACTCTTCAACATTTAATGGATAAAACAAAAAATTATTCCGTTATATTCATTTATTTTTAGCTCTAATCACAAAAGTGGTCAGGGTGCCGAGTATTGGCCTAATTTGCATTAAAAGCAGGTAAATTGCAATCTGGCCTCCTGTTCTTCTCCTTTCTACCACAGAGGGCAGTGTAGAGTAACAACACCCCTGCTCTCAACCATTTATGCTGATGGGTCAATATCAACAGGAGTTTATAGAGTGTGAATGATTTGTTAAAGAGAAAATGATTTCATCTGAGCAAATAACTCAATCAAATATGACACAATCAACTTAATGAAAAAAAAACATCACCGGCACCTTCAGTAGCTCCCAAGGAGGCGTTGTTGATGTCGTCATGATAATTTTAAGGAGACCACTTCTTTGATCTGATGACAAATTCCCTTCAGACATGAGTTTCACATAATAATTAACTCACGAATCCTAATTAAAATGTTAAATGACGATGAAGGAATGCGACGCCACACTAGGGAAAGGATTGACAAGGTTGTCACTTTTTTTAAGACGAGAGGTGAGATAAGAGCATCACAGATCAAGATCTTAAAACACGCACATGGCGTGTTCCTCAAAAGCAATGGAAGCACTTCACAGCAAGTTCGGTGATACAAGGAGTGCACGGTTGGTTCCTCTTTTATTGCCAATTCTCCTGGTCGTTTGTGGCAAAGATGACTGCACGGGGAAAAAATCAATACAGCCTTAACAACGCAAAAGAGGAAGAAAAAGAGATCTGTTCCACTGGCCAATGGGGGAGGAGGGGCGTGATGTGGTTACTCTTATGCATAAAGGATTAAAAGGAGGAGAAATACCTAACAAACCTGCCTGCCACTGGGCAAACTGTATACAGTTTGTATATAATGTAAGCATAAAGTCTATATTCTGTTTTCATCATCATTATATTTGCATCATAATGTATTAACAGTTAATACTTTTATTGGTAGTAGTACCTTGATAACTTACTATATTGTCTTGATAACTTTTAGATAATTATCTAGGTATAAACAGATGTGTAAATAATTTAATTCGTAATAGTGCAACACTGCATGGATTTCAGTTGGATGTAATTATGGAGGATTTCGCAGATGAGTGCACAGGGGGCCTGATTGCTTTTTGTATCCCAAGGATACAAACTGTGAGTGACACGGTTTCACAAACTAACCCCAAACATATCTATAAAGTTGTCTGCAACTATAGATTTTAAAGACTGGAACCGACTGCAACAATAAAATCATATAAATAAGTGGGAGGATGAATTTGATTTTTTTAAACTACTAGCAAGGACTTTTTAAGCGTGCCAACTATGTGTCAGACAGCAAAATAAATAACTGAACATCAGAAATGTAAAACTTAGTTTTATTCCACAGTCTCAGATTGTGTCAGTGGGTTCTACAGACAGGAAACCTGTTGAGATAACGAAATGCAGCTGCCAGGCCAGTGTAGGGGTAATCCACAGAGGGGCTGGGCTGGGGGGGGGGGGGGGACAAATGTCTGCTGGAGGGAGGACAATAGGACAAGAGGCCTATAGATGCTTTTGTCTTCTGGTTCAATGTGTTGACCAGGGACAGTACATAGGTTGGGGGTTATGGGCTCGTGCTGAAAGCATCAAAGCCCTGGGCAATCTGCTCACTCTTCTACTGGTCAGAACTCTCTTACTGCCTTTACTGATGTTGAGTTTTTACCCAGTACATTCATTCAAACTGGTGAAAGAATGATAAGCTGATGAGTAAAAAGGAATAGGATGCATTCAGTGTAGTTTAAAAGTCATAGTAGACAACTTTTCGATTCCAAAGTTTCCAAAGAATGGAATAAGTGTTTCAATCTCTTATCTCTGCTACACGTAACCGTAACCATAACCTAAGCAGAGGTGGGGCTATGGAATTCGCGTGAGAAAGAATATTTGAAACTGCATCATTTTCCATTCTCTGCAGCTCTGTGAGGAAATGATCTTTGAAAATAAGAGAGAAGAAAGACGCATGTTCACTGAAGAGGAGAATTGTCACAATTTTAGTTTGAATTCAGTAACAACGGCTATTGTAAATATATGTACAGCATACTAATACCTTAGCTTTACATTAGGCAATTAGTTAGCAACAGGGGTTGATGACCGTGTAGAGAAGGAGTAACATTAGAAGAAAACATTAGGAGAAAAAAGCCTGGGTTTGTTCATTTAATTAGTCAATCATCTAATGTAATACAACCCTTTATTTTCCAGGAAAGTCTCGCCGGGTGGGAGAAAGAACGGTGCCATTATTCTACAGCTACTACACTACACAATCAGCATTTACTTCCAATAGATAAGTTAAAGCAAAAAAAAAGTTGTCCACTTCCACTTCAAGTATTGGAATTTTAATAACAAACATGAATGAGTTATTTTAAGAGTCTCATTAGCTGCGGTGAGAATGAGTTTGACTGATGAGGAAAATGCATTCATCCGAAAAACTCTTCATTAGGCTGTGAAGGTGCTGCCAAATAGCTGGATTGTTCTAGCAAATCTAGCCCTGCCGTGTTGAATGAAGCAAAGTGGGGGATAAATGTCTAAAGCTCCGGAGTTGTTCATCTTGTGACCAAGCAAAGTGTCACATATCGCTCCTTGCAGCAGCCGGGGCTCACCAGACATGACTCAGTAAGCCACTGAAATTTACCGTCGCTCGTGAGTTGGTCGCTGCATGCAACGGCCCGCTGTGTCTCGCGGCATCGTGGGTGTCCGGCAGCATGAACAAATATTTGGGGGAGATGCCAAAGCCTCCGCTCGAACACACACCAGGCTTTGTCCAAGAAAGCAGGGGGCGGAACAATGCATCCATAGCCCCATGTGAACCCCTGTGTCGGAGAATAGTTACAGGAAAATGGGGGACAGTGGCCGCGCGCACAAATACACACACGTAAACAAAGGCGGATCATGTGCCGGACCGCTGAATAGCCACTCTCAGCTATTTCACTTTAGGTTATTAAAGGACAGGTCCACAATTTCATCTTCCATCTTAAAGCAACAGTCAGGAGCCTAAATGAATATTGAAAATGAATATTGAAATACAATGTACTTACACATGTGTACACATTGTTCTTGCCATAATCTTTCCTCATGTTTATACAGAGTATTAGAAGATCCCTCCATGATGCATTTATAATGTATGTGAAAAGGAAGACAAAATTCATAGTCCTGAGCAAAATGTATTTCAAAACTAATATGAAGCTTTGGTGATCCAAATAAATCAAATAAAGTCATACCAAAAGTCAATAAAGATATCTTTCATGGTTAGTTCTTTTAAGTTCTTCATATTATTAATATTTCCACCATAGCTCAAAAGGAAAACACTGTTAAGACAAAGGGAAACATAAAGGGAAAAAACACTTCATGCCATATCATTATAATTATTAAAAAATTAAAGAGGATATCAGCCTCATATCACAATATTGCTATACTGTAATGACGATATCTCGCCCAGCCCTAGCCCACAGCGGTTACCATGAAAGAGCGTTTTAAGAGTGACATACACATGTGCCATACCAGTCCCCTGGAAAAAAAAAAACTCTAAACATGAGGTTATATCACATCAAAGCGAAGACATCTGTTCATGTGTCAGATGATAATACAAGTTGTAAGCCAATACAATGAATAATTAAAACCAAAAACAATCAACAACGCAGACATTGTGAAGACTTCCACCATGACTTGTAAGGATTGGCCAGGTCGATCTATGCGAAATATTCCTCTGACAGAACAACATCAACACTACATACAACCATACACTGCCAAATATGAACAGCTGGTTTAGGCTGTGGGAGACCGATGTGTAACAGCTCTTGTTTGCATGCCACACAGATATTTATAGAAAACGCCTCAGCTCGTCTGAAATTTAAGAATGCGCGTTGGTGTTTTTGCACAAGTGTATCATGCTTCTGCTCTCATACATTAGGCTGCATTTCTTCTCTGCGCCTGCTATGGTAAAATCTGCTATTCACTAGTAATCAATCAGTAACAAATGGGGAACAGCATCATGAGTAAGCACTTTTTTGATACGAAAACATCAAATTGTGGTTAAACGAGTGGAAATTACAGTTGTGAGTCACAGTAACTGGAAGGGTGGTCAACTCTATTTTTTACTGTAGAATCGTTTTTAAGGGTCTGCTTTTGTAAAAGTCCAGCATCTCTTTTATTGTCATCATGGCTACAGACGGTGGATCACCACATTGTCACGCCTGCTAGAAACAAAGCCGCTGCTTGAATGGGGAGAACGGTTCAGAGTCACCGGACTTTCCCGCTCACTTACGGCGCTGGCCGTCTTCATGTGCAGCAGCACCTGCAGGTACTCCTCCAAAGGGCTTGGCTGGTGCTCTTCCGCCTGCTCCTCCCTCTCCGCTCTCGTGAAGCGAACACTGTCCAGGAAACCGTAAAACTCACTCCGTCTGCGCAACATGGTTAAGGGGGTGTCACGCGCCAAAGTAGAATTAAGAAACCCCTCGGCAAAGTTAATCCATCTCAGGAGAACGGGATACAACGGAAGAACGAGTTTCGGTGTCACAGGCCGGATTTAATGTTTTGTTGATCCTGCAAAAGCAGATGCCAACAGATCATATAGCCCGAGGTAATGCCTACTGCAAAAGCAAATTCAACTAGTGCACAGGATGCAGACAAGGAACAAGAGATATGTTGCAGCCAGCATATTAACACTATTAATCTGATTACTACACCTCCTATGTAACTACCTTCACCATCCAATAGGATGCTGCATTACTGTGGATTATTACGCCCCTGTTCTTGTTGAGCTGTTTTTTTTTCTTTCAGTGGACAAAAGCTCTTTAATTTTTATATAACAAATTCCAAGGAATAACTGAATAACTGAAAAACTTTGAACTTTAGGATATACGCCCAATAAGAGAAAACAACAATGACGCTTCATATGTTGAACTGCTACAACACAGCGAGCTGTCTGAGTCAGTCGAATATCATCCCTGATTCATGCGGTGAACAAGCTGGAGGCAGTCTCTTAGCCCATAAGCTCAATATCATTTTATGGGCGTGAGCAGCTAAAGCAAGCGGGATATTAATGGTGGAATTAATCCATATAAAAACAATGGCAGTGGCTGACACGATGAGGGTTTACACACACAGAACAAACAACAACAAAAGCAGCATACGGTGACATACTTTAGCTAAGTAACTTTTGCTAAAATATCTCACTTTTTCGGCTGATGAAGTTAAATCTCAAGGTGATCTTCTGTTTTTCCAGTGAGTTCAAGTTAATAAAACTGCGTTAAGGGTGAGTTCACGCTGTCTTCAGCGTTACTGTGAATGGCACCTCTGCCCAGCTGTCCACTGAGAGCATAAACGCTACGCATTGTTTCAGGTATGTTTCTTGCCAAGGCACTAGAGCTATGTACTGCCATGAGATACCTTCTCCTGTAGGCCTTTTTTTCCCCACTGAGGAACAACCAGGATTTGTACATAATAACTGCATGAGCTCTCGCAGGAGGTCAAAACAGTACCTTTTGTGATTATTAGACAGCCTTGCCAATAGGTGTCATTCTTCGTATGTAATCATAGCTGCCACTGGTGTTGTGAATTTGGGGAAGAAAACAAAATAAACACACAAAACAGCAACACAGCACTTTTGTATAATCAAGTGTGATGGCAATGTTATCATACAGGATGAATGAGAAACTAGGTATGGTGTTTCATTTTGTTTACAGTTTCAGATCATGAATAGATCCGTCTGATGTACTGACTATTTATGTCAGTGTCATGTCGAGGCTTCTCCTCTTGCAATGGCCCTTTACTGACTAGTGCTGCAGCTTAAAGGTACAGTGTGTAAGATCTGGCTGCATTTAGTGCAGTGTTTCTCAAATAGTGGGGCGCGAGGCTCCGTCAAGGGGGGCGTGTTTGACCTCGGGCAACATGCTTTTTAAATTTTTTATTAAGCTTTTTTTTCTCCTAGAAAAAAGTTCACCTCCATTAGATGTTTCACGTGCACGAGATGTTTACTTCTTCCATGGGGGGGGGGCGCGACAGGAAAAAATTGAGTAGCATTGATTTAGTGGAACAAATTGGAATACAAATAGGATATAACATACATCAATGTGATTTATTTAGTATATAATGTAATCAAAATAAGAAATGTATCTTATTACCTTAGATTGAGCTGTTTTTTTTTCTATATGGGAAGCAGGTCTCACTCCATGAAGCCTGTCATGTTGCATCAGTGTGTCTCCATGGTAGCCCAGATAAAACAATGGCTCTAGAAACGGCCTTTCACATTTTTCACAACTGCTGTAGTTTCTCCTACATGTTTGGGGTGCAATCTGCCACCTCACCACTAGATGACTGATAAAAGTCAAATCCCTCCCTTGATAAATTAATAAATGAATGAATGATTTAGAGAGTGTCAGCATTCCTGCATCTGCTTTCACAGCTTCTAGGTATGAATGTGTGTGACTGTGTGAATGTGATCAGGGTGTTTCTGTAGAAGAGTGTCTTTACACAGAGAGCCCACAATCATCGCACAAAAAAACCCACCTCATTATTTCGCCTATTGACGGCAAAATATAGTTCTGGATGCCCCATTTCACCTGTGTAGCTTTTACACACTTTTACACTGTCCAATGAGCTCTCAATGGTCAAGCAGGACTCCAACTGGCTATTTGACAATGTCTATTTTATGTCTTTTTGAATTTTACAAGTATCATGAGACCTGACTTCAGAAAATATGCAGGTAAGTTTGGTTAGCGCTGTCATAAAGTAGAGGTGCTATTTCAGACCGGCGCTTTGAATTTTGCTATAATGGTCTGATGTTATGTGAACACAGACACAGACCATATATAGCTACTCTGGTTTCCTCAGCAGACTCCTACTACAGTACTTGTGCTCCATTCTGTCACCCACAGAGTTCCCATGCTGCTTTAACTCCACTGGATAAAAAGCCAACTCGTTTACCTGCCAACAAAGCACTAGGACTTTTATATTGTGGCTCTATTCTCTCTTGCAAATGACAAAAGCTGGCAGTTACATCCCCACGCTTTCACTCCCCCCTGACATGCCTCATCTCAGGATGTGAGTAATGATGGCACTTCCTAACAAAACACAGAGGTTACTCATCGTAGGAGGGACTCAGATCTCTATTTGTATTACACTTGTGTGTCTGCAAGTGTTTTATATGCAGCTGAGACTTCATAAGTTGGATCCATGAAAGTTTGTGGGGAGCATTATTGATCTTGCATGAGAAAGTGGGTATGAATACAGCAGACACAATCTCAACTGCCGTTTCCTGCCAAAATCTTTTATTTAGGTTAAACCTTCCAGTGTGAAACGGAAAATCTAAGCCAAGAGACATTTCACATTCATTGCAAACAAGCTTGACTTTGAAGTAACACAAATGCATTGCATCCATTAACATCAGTCTCGGAAAGCAGTTCAAGAAGAAGAGGGGCAAGCCAGTGATGAAGAGAGAGAAACGGAGCAATAGGGAACATGTAAAGCCAGGCGTGTGTGGGTGAATGGGGAGAACATTTGATATATTTTTTTTACACAAGGAGACATATGTGTGGTAACTTGCTACACGAGCCAGTTTTCATGATGGCTTCGAATCATTTCATGTCAAGCAGCTGTAAAGTAGCTGTCCGCGTAGTACCGGACACATCTGGTATCCTTTGAAAATGAAGAGATTTCAAGAAGCCAAAAAAGAACCCACACTTAAAAAACGCACACGCAGCTCCCACCGTCTACTGGCTTCAGAAGCATCCACTTTATGATCACAAATGAGGGCAGATGGAGAACGGAGATAACTGAGTCAATACAATTTACTCTAATGTGTTATCACTCTAACACACACATTTGAATGGAGAAATTGCAGAAAAAAAGGTTGCAGCCCATTATTCACCAACATCCACCTTGCAATCTCTGTACTACAGATGTTGTATTTACATCCCTGAGTACAGTACATTATGTAGTGTACAATACAGCAATGATTAGGAGAACAGGCTCAGGTGACAACATTTCCGAGCTCATGTGACTCAGGCCTGCTGGCTGTATATAATTGCCACAGCAGTGATTAGAAGCCGACATTACAAATAACAGAAGACACGATGACTAAAGATTAAAGGCTGTGACAGTCTGTGGGTGGGAGGGCTGAGTCACCTTTTGATGGATGTAATGACACAACAGCGTAGGCCTCTCCTTTTCAGTTCTGAGGAAGTGGAAGGCAAAAAAAGGTCTGAGACATTCCTACTATTTTCCTACCTAAATTAGTGTATATATATGCAGGTATTTTACATTTCAGTGTACCTGCTGAAAACAGGCGATTGACTCACTGCAGTGCTATGTGATGCCCATTAAGAACAGCACTGTTCTGATCAGGGAGAAAGTCATGAGCAGGGTACATAATAAAACTAATTTCTGATACAGGCCTGGGCTATTAGTAAGAAATAAGTTTCTAAATGTCTACTTGAACATAAAAATATATAGATGACAACTTTATATTATCAAGCCACTCTCTATTCTCTGCTTATTGTTTCAACCCTTCTGTGTTACAGACTTTAATAAACTCATGCTCAGTCCAGTAACTCCAGTTGTGTCATACTGAACTAAACAAAGGTTCCTAAAAATAATTCCTATTGTTACAGCATGAATGTTATCTAAATTTCCAACAACAGCTGCTGCCTTGCGTCAGGCATTATTTCTTAATTTTAATGTGATGATTTCAGTCTTGGTATATATATTATTATAGCTGAATTATTTTATTATCACTATCCCTCATTTTTTTTTGTTTGTTTGTAATTTATCCCACAATGTAAATTAACTAACATGAACCACTTTTGCACTATGTTTGCTATGTTTTTGTTACAATATTTCAACATTGGAATTTAACCTGAAAAAGAAATTACCTACATTTGTTATAAATGTTTTGTATGCATACCATACCTTTATTGTTTATTGTACCTGTACTATTTCATCATGAATCTTAAAGGTTGAATAGACACAATTTTTCTTCATTTTACTGGTAGTCCCTTTTGCTTAAATAAAAATAGAGGTCTGTCTCTAATTGTGACCTTGTTCCAAAAAAGGCCTGGGCCTCCATGCAGCCAGTATTAAAGAACTTACATTACTACAGTCCACAAGCAGAGATTGTTTAGACATCACTTTCATAGCATTTACCAAAAAAGAGAAGAAAATTTTCACATCTAAACCCACGAAAGAGGGGGCGACACGGTGGTGCGGTGGGTAGCACTGTTGCCTCACAGCAAGAAGGTCGCAGGTTCAAGACCGCCTTGGGCCTGGGTCTGGGACCTTTCTGTGTGGAGTTTGCATGTTCTCCCCGTGTCTGCGTGGGTTTTCACCGGGTACTCCGGTTTCCTCCCACAATACAAAAAACATGCTCAGGTTAATTGGTAAACTCTAAATTGCCCATAGGTGTGAGTGTGAGAGTGAATGGTGTGTGAATGGTGTGTGTGCCCCACGATTGGCTGGCGACCATCTGGGGTGTATCCCTGCCTCTCGCCTTAACGCGCTGGGATAGGCTCCAGCAGACCCCTGCGACCCCGAAAGGGAATAAGCGGGATAGACAATGGATGGATGGATGGATGGATGGAACCCACGAAAGACAAAAGCTAGATGTTATTGGGTTCACTGTCCCACGTAGTAGTTAGTTTACTGGATGCAACCTACGTAAACTACTGAAAATATTGATTGAAATACTAAAAGTCCCATATGGTTGTTTTTATAGTAATAACCAAGTGCATTTGAAATTGAGACTTGTAGATATCTTTGAGGATTTAATCTTGATACCAAGCAAAATGCATGCATGCATTTTCATTGTAATGTATTTGCACATCAACCAACGGTACTCCATGTGAATGCCTGATAACTCCTCTCACTTCTGTTTATCCCACCATGGGGTTCAGTCTGGGGACCTTTAGATCAAATGTAGATCCATTCATCATTACTTCACTATCATAGGGTTTACAGAAAGAGGTGAAAACACAATGGGGGTAGGGGTGGTTTTACTTGAATCAGCAGGTGGGTTGTGATGAGTCTAGTAGTTAATGGGGTTGTCTGTCATAGTGTCATAGCCCCCTGCCCCCCCCCCCCCATCCCCCGCGACTTCAACCCACTGCCAGAAGGAAACAAACTAGCTCAGGTTTCAGTCCCGGAAGTGCCTTGAATGTCAAGTGAGCAGCGGGGGACGAGGCTGAAACCCTCGGGGAGAGTCTGAGCCGAGATGAGATACGACGGCAGAAAACACAGAGGAAATCTCAGTATAACATCAAACTGTGTAGAACCTCTAAATAACACCACAGGAGATCAGCCCCTGCTATCTCACTGTCATGAACACATGACTGAAATCCCCCCCAAAAAAAACAAGACCATGAGGTTTTGTTTGAATTTTTTCTGTCTGTGCCCCTCTGGCAACGTCTGGAACACCACTTAACAACACTAGAGACAACAAGCAAAGTTTAGTGGGCCTCTCCAGACAATAGAAACTTTCCCTTTTCAATTAGGCCTGAATTAGCGGCAATGACCTACAGGTAGGCATGTGTCATTATGTGTACAATTACAGTCCAGTCCTACAAACTAGACTTTTGGCTATAATTACACCTCTACTGACACTGAACAAACAAAGTAACGCACCATTTGAACAATGTACAATAATTCGTAATGCATTGTTCACTCCGGGACCTGCTATTATGAAGTCCATTGCTGATGCGGTTTAACGTACCTTCAGCTGCTGCTCTTTGAGTAGAGTTTCTCTGTCCATGTTGCCTCATCAACAAATTGTGTAACAGGTAAAGACAACTTTACATCCTTCACCCTAAATGAAGAAGCTTACTACTGCCCAGTTCCCAAATTAATCATGCAGAAGAAGTGAAACATTCAAGGTGCATCATAATGGAAAGGTGTAGTAGTTAACTTCTTTTTTTTCCTTTTTTATTTATGTACTATGTACTGTTGGAATTATGTGTGTGATGAAACACTTGTCTGTTTGTCTGTTCCATTCACTAAATTAGTTAATTAGAGTTAGTCTGTTTGGATTGTGTCACCTATGCTGCTTAGAGTAAATAAGTGTCTCGGTTCTGATGGTAATTTTTCTGATCCCTGTTCCACTGACAAACAGTCACATGTCTCACCATTGCGGTGATTCACCACATGGTGCTTCCTTCTTTCTCGGTTGTGTTTTACATAATGCTTGCTGTGAACAGAAAATTAATTGGCAACGACCTAGATAACCTGTTAATTGTTTTAGTCATTTTATACACAGGGTTGCCAAATCTTCTCTGGTTTGGTTTCCTTTATAATATAAGTGAAACGGATATTGTTTGGTTTTCCACTGCTGGCTCCTCTCAAACATTGTTTTTTGTAATACTTCAGTCTGTAAGGTGTCCTCACTGGTAATGTTACCAGGACAGGACAGTAATGGTGATAATTTTCACGACAACAAACATTCCCAGAGTCTGTTTTTAAGAGTACAATGAATACTATAATCAGTCCTATGATGTTGCACCAAAGGCATTCAACATTTTTTGGCGTCTGTATCAACCGACTGTGGTGTTTTACTCATGGTGACTCACGCAGAGCCCAAACAATAGAGCAAACACACCATCATCTTTTCTATTTATTTATTTACCCTGACAGCTATCTGAGCATGAACGCTCTTTTCCAACCAGACAACACAATTTCAAATCACCCAATTTACTCGATCAATGCTATTCAGTACAGTGCAGATCAGCCTCTCCCTTCCTCTTTTGCTGCTTTCTATTTCAATGAAGAAAAAGCTTCGTGCTGATTATGAAAGAGTAATGGGGGAGGCACTATCACAGCAAGGACTTTTTCCACTACAACTACTAGCAACGGCAGACACGGTTATAAAGAGTTTGAGAAACCATGCAAAACTGTAACTTAACTTCCTGAAATATAATTTACTTTTCTGGAACAGGATGAGTATGATAAAAAAAACACACAAGCACGTGGTAGTGTCTCATACTTCTAGCAAATAAAACCACATAAATTGTTAGCAAACTATCCTGAAAGACTGTGATCATTAACAAGGTAAAACCATAGCAGTGGTGGAGTTAGAATTCAGAGTATTTACTTAAGTAAAAGTAAGCTGTAGTACGCTGCCACAAATAAATAAGCAAGATGTCAGGATCTTTTTGAGTTAGGTAATAGCTCAAAAGGGATCGACATCTGTGGTATGAACGTTTTTGGGGGGAGATTTAGGGAAAGTAAATAAACGGATGTTGCCCATAAAATTAATGGGTAGGTATGAACGATATTGATCAAATAATGTTAGCCATTATCATGTTGATGACTTCATATACAGTTAGCTAGTTCAGTCCGACCAGGATTCCAACTGAGGGATTGGGCCCCTTCCAAAAGGTAAGCAGATAAATTTAAGGGGTCATGAGATGATTGATGGGAGAGGTACGAAGAACAAAGTACTGATTCACAAACTTTTTTATAATCTTTATTTTTTGGTGAAATATCAAATCATTTAAACATGTTTTGAAATGAAACCATGTGAGAAGTTTAAAGGGAAGAATCACTATTTGTGGAGCTATTAACTCAGAGGTGACATTTTTACAATACAGTATGTTGTATTTTAAAAGCTTGGTACATTATCCCTTGTGTCAAATCTTAATCTGAAAGTAAAGTGCCTTGAAATGTAGTACTTGATGATTGTGGAAAATCGGTTGTTATGTAGTGTTTTGCTTAGGTAGCCCTATCGGTAGTCTAGGATTTTACTAATAACTACAAGGTGCAGACCAACCCACAACATCCTGCCCAGTTTTCCTGTATAAAAGTGTGGGTGCTGGCATTATGTTGGGCTGTTTTCTCTAGTTTGGGGCAACCAGAAAATGTACTGCAGACATTGTCTCAATGGCAACAGCCACCTGTAGAGTACCGCCGTGCTCCGTGTGCTGCTTTATTTGCAACTTGCGAGAACAAAGATTAAAGAAACAAGTGTCTGGATTCCATTCAGCCCCATTAAAGGGGGGGGGGGGATTGAGCATCTGGTTGTAATACATTATTCTCTGCAAAAAGCTCAGTCTAAGTTTAAAAATCTCGCAAATGTTTTCCAGACTCAAGGTACACATGAAAGTCATGTATAATACCCGCAGGCCACGTTCGCTTTGCATGACTACCTGGGTCGTATCGTTTCTCGGTCATGCGTTGCAGGACGAAAGTGAAATACATTGACATCGCTGGGGAAACGCGAAGCATGTGAGGTACCGGAGATTTTCTTTTGTGAACTTTGGACCAGGTAAATTGCTGGAGAATTCAGGGGAGTGACTGCCCCCCCTTTTTTTCTTAGAAAGGAAAACAAAACCCTGATTTAACTATCTCCAGACCCGTTCGCCGCTTGCTGGAGACAAATTCATAATATTGACTGCCGCCTGCATCAAGGCAAAGAAGTTCTCCACGTGGCATTCTAAAGCAAATATTCTGATCAGGTGGGCAGAATCTGTGGCCAACACATCAACATTGAGCAGATTTACACTTAATTAGATATCTATTTTACAAAAAAAATGTTGCTGCAGCATATTTACCCCAGAATACATTCAACATGAGTTTAGGGAAATACAATCTGACCCTTCTCACAGGAATAGACACAGACTCATGTAGTAACCTGCAAGAATTACACTGAGTGACACACAAACGCATGCTGAAAACATACCATTCATTCATACAAAGTGTGCAATGAATCCTGCATCAACAAGCCGGCACCTCTGCCAGGCAGTGTCAGCACACACACAGACGGCAGAACGACAGCTTTTCAGGTGGATCATTTCCACAGCGGAATGACAGCGTGCGCAAAAACCCGATGACAGGAATTCCACCTCCCACAACCGCTTATTATCGAGTCGTAAAAGCAGCTTGAGTACAGTCCTGTAATCTTCATTATTACCACACTGTAGTTTACAAGACATTGGCCTTTAATATGCAGGCGAGTGTCTGGATATGGGGGAAATAACGCTGATAAAGAGGCTGGCTGGATATGAGCTACTACCGGGTCGTGATGAGTTCAGCCGCACTCCTTAAAAGTGATTTGAAGTGGGATGAAGTGATGTCATAACAGAGGAATTTGTTGTAGTAAGGTCACCAGGCTTCTACTTTGTCTTCTTTTGGTGCTCACAAATCTTTATGGATAAAATCAATCATTAATAATCATTACTATGAGTGCATCATATACATCACAGTCACGCAGATTATTGCTATGTATGGCGTCACCTAAAGTCTCCCACCACTTAAAAATGTGTTTTTCTTCTTGTTCCTGGAGTGGGGTTTTTTAACATTAATCTGCTAAAAGAGTACCTTATGCTATTTTATAGCTGTAACTGTAGTATGAGCCAATCCTGGTCCAATATAAATCTTTCCCAAAGTGTGACGTAGAAACCTGAAGCATTCCGTGCACACCTACTCAGAATGGTGAAGCAGGACTGTCCAGCAGTTCAAATTTTGATATGAAAGAAATTTTTTGCATAGTCATAGAATTATGGATTTTTTTAATAATGGAGAAGGAATATATGTCATTTTAAAGGTCACATGCTTTTTCTGGGTTTTATTTGAACTTCAATATCCCTTATCCCTAACAAGATGAATGTACTCCTCTCCCAAGCTTCTCTCTGGATCTTGAGAAAGAATGGGTTGTTTTGTGTCTCAGGTTCACATCCATATATAGAATACATGTCAGCAAAAGAACCTTCTCTATCGATCTGAAAAAAATAAAATGAATAAAAAATGGAAGATACAAATTTGTTTAAAAACACGTACATCATTAAAAATGAGCAACATTCAAAATACATGATACCAAATGCCTTTGAATTAATAGTAATTATGTTTGTTTTAAGATTGTTCATTTCTCTGTGAATCGAGTGTTGTGTGTCTCAACATTATAAAATGTATACACCTAACATGATATATTTGCAATTTAAAGACCAAAAATTTCAACTCAAGGTGGTTTAACAGTGCAGTCGGTCCAAGCATCTCGCTGGAGCTCAGAAGGCACAGGTTGTTTTTCTTATGTTTCATAAATATTCACGAGTCTCTCTTCTATAAAAAGTGGGTGTAGCTGTGGGGACAGGTGGACGTGATGGTGGCAGTCAAGCCAAAGAAGCACAAACCAGCCATGAAACAGCAACTTTCTAAATTCAGGCTTTGTGCATTTTCTCCCATTTTTGATACATTGGACACTTTTACCTACATCAATCCTAGGCCTTTAATACAGTGGTAAATCATGAAAGAAGCTGTTTGCATGATATGTAACCTTTAAGTACAGCACTTGAGTGAATGTATATTGTTAATTTCCACCACTGCCACACAATCATCTTGTGCAAAAAAATGTGTAATAGCAACAATGAACAGAGGTCTCACGCTCATTTGGGCAAAACAGATGTGTGAACCTGTCGTTTAATACCATGCAATGACTATTTAAGAGTCATTCTACAGCACCCTGTGCAATGAAACTGCGCTGTTTCGTGCGCTGTAAAGTAAGATAACCACTTCCTCTGCTGAGTCCTGTGCAACGCATGTTATGTACCTGCTTGTTACACATCATTCACTATTACTACATCCATCACAGTTGCAAAAAAAACACAACACACACACACGCACACTGCGACATGAACACACGCAGCATCTACACGCTACGTTATATTTTGAGGGGGTGTGTGCAAAGCGTGGTTAGGGGAAAAAATTCTGAAGTAAAATGGTTGTTAAGCTAGCTTGCGCGTTTCCCACCGCCGCGACCCGTCTCTGCTAACGGGCAGCCCCGTGTTATCGCCCCGATGTTTAACACGACACGAGTCGCCGTTGACGACTCCCCAAGCGGACGTACGTGAAGCGGGCAATTACCGCTACAAATTAGCCCCCTGTCGGTTTAACGTCGGAGGGCTGGACGCCCGCAAAACGGCGCATATTCCGAGATAAGGCGCCGTTTTAGCGGCAAATGCGGAATCAACTGCGCCTGTCCTGCTAGCACGTTGACTGTCTAAGAAGCCCTAATAAAAACATTAGTGCGCTGAGACTCACCCATAGCTCTGACCCCCAGCTCATGGTTTCAGTACGATGTCCTCGGAATAATCCACAACTGTTTTTTTCCCCAATACACACAGCGGCAATTTTTGTGTTTGCCTTTTGATATATTCGCCCGGTGAAGACCGTCTTCTGACACGAACAAATTAAAATAAAAAAAAATCCTCCTGTACTGTATTGGTTTCAGCGTCTCATCCTGCCTGATACAAGATGGCCAGAAGCTGCAGCAGCATGATCTTCAAACGGGCTGAACGCTGAACGCAGCACGGGCACGCGCCTCGACCAATGACAGCTGCTCAGGCGCGCGCGCAGGCAAGGAGAAAAAAGATTGGTGGTGGTGGTGGTGGTGGAGGGAGGGGGGCACTGCGGGGTTTTTTCCCCAATAAAGCCTTTACCAAAGGGGGGTTGATAGTGGTGGTGGAGGGGGGGTAAGGGGGGTTGATAGTGGTGGTGGAGCGGGGGGGGGGGTAAGGGGGGTTGATAGTGGTGGTGGAGGGGGGTTCGCAAAGGTCACACCCTGTGGCAGATGTTTCATTGAATACCCCCACTGGGCTTAATAATAACTTCTGGGCAAGAAGTTTTCTCTTTCTGCCTTTCTATCTCTCTCTCTCTCCCTCTCTCTCTCTCTCTATTTGTTGTCAGACTTTAGTAACCATGCATAGCGTTGACGACACACCAGCCCACACCAGCCACAGTCTTTCACTTTCCACTGCATGGCAGTGCTACGCGCGAGGCTATAAAACAGCAGTTAAAGGCCAATTCACTCAGCTGGTGGAGGACAGCATCTGTTTTTATCCCCTGGGTTTGTGGAAGACATATTATTATTACCATATTTGTAAATGCAAAGTTGAAAAACCCTAAACAGCAAACTTGGTAAAGAAGTCAACTGGGAAACCACCATTCTCTCATGCTGCATTCATTCAGCATAGGTACTTCAACTAGATTTTATATTTACGGTGAAAACCCTACAGCATCTTCCACTTTGCAAACAGGATGTTGCGTTGAAGGTGCATGAGTTTAAAAACGTTGGTGCAACCAGAATTATTGGCTATAGATTAGCAGGTAAAAAACATTAGTTGTCAGTTGGTGAAATAGAGCATCAGAAAAGAATTCACCCTGTATTAATTCAAAACTTTGGGCCCAAAATGGTGACTGTTGTCTGCTGACTGTTGTGGTAAATATAATTCTGATCTCAAAATCACACAATCTCAAAATTTTTTACATGAACTGACACGAATATGATCTTATCCTATGTTCCAGGGCCTCCTTTGATAAGATGTTTGGATATTGTGTAAAAAAAATGTGTATGAAATTTCTGACCATAATAGTCATACATTCTGTCATGCCCTGAAGGGACCCCTGGTGGTCCCTGGACCTTACTTTGAGAACCATTGATTTAAGATATAAGTACATATCCACTATAACTACATAAAACTAGTTGTGTAAAGTCTGTTACCTGAATATAAGGTTTATACTGACCGATAGGCTTAATGTCATCCTGGAATTAAACATTTATATCAGAAGTTATCGCCTACATAATCACGTGATTCTTTACATGGGCCGCTATGCTGAGTTAAAGGCTTCCTGTCAGTGGTCCTCAAAAAGTCACTATTGCTACAACACTACCATCTGGTGGTTGGAAATATATTTAACAAAAAAGCGAGAGTTCACTAGTAGAACTAAGCTATATAAGGAAAAAAAATGCAGATTCCTTTCATGTTTTATTTCAAATTGTCAAAACATATGTTGTTTTCTATGTGGTCTCCAAGGAGACCATTTGTTTTACTGGCAACAAAATAATGGGTATGTAAATGTAAACACCAAATTTAAGTGTTGTCATAGTAATGCTCATTGTCATCAATGTTTCATTTTTTAAATAATATTATAATTAAATACTAAATTCAAACCATTTTAAACAATGCTGTTCAATGCAAAATGAAACAATAAACTGAAAACTATGTACTTTGTTCTCATCATCAATTTGTTCCATCAAGACGCTCCACACAACTATGATAACAGTATCTGTTACAGAGCATCGTTCAAACACTGGTGTGATAAATCTATAACACTACCATCAAACCAGTGCTCATGTATGTTTGGGCTTCCTGAGATGGCATTACATATTCAAATATAAACAATGAAGCAGAATTTGTTTACTTTTGTAAATAAAGATGAATGATTGATTGGCTCATATAGTATAAAGTTTGTATCTTATTATAATAATGGGACAATGGGACCATGCCAAAACTGCATGTGGTGTAATCCAAAAAAAATAATACCAGATAGTTTGACCTCTTTAGAAAAAAAAAAAAAGAATTTTAAAATGCATGCTTTCAACCAGTTTTCTATCGTAGGTGAAATATATTACTATTAAACGCATATAAGCAGCTGAGGAGCTCAAGGCTCTGCTCTGCTGGTCTGGAACAGCTTGTAATGACAAAAAAGGTAAAGCACCTGTTGCTATGATTATGGAAATCATTACGATGGGCATATTAAAAAAAAAAAACTATCCCTTAAATTAATTATTTAGGCCAAACAGAGTCAGGTTGCTGCTATTGTGCATGTTGGCTCACTGGAAAGGTTATGCTGCACCGAATGGACTAGAATCTTCATTTATCTCTAACACCCATGTTTGCCGATTATTTCATATCTATTAATAACGTTAACTAAGTACAGTGTTTCTGTTTCAGTGAATCCTGGACCTGTGCGTAGTATTACTGTCATATTTAATAAAGCAAATAGCATAATTTATTAATGACACATTGACGTCAATGTCAGTCAAAATCCAGACTGAATTTCCTCCTGTATCCTGCTTGCCCTCCATGGATTCCCCTGAGATACCATGTTAGCTCTGCTCCCTGTGTTTCCTCTCACCTGTTCTTCATCCCCTCACTGTTGCCTGTATTTAAATCCAGGTTTTAATTTGAGTGTTAGTTGTCTGTGTGTTAACCTGCTAGCCTCAGTTTCTCTTTCATTGAATATCCACATCTGATCCTGTCTGCTGGCTGTCTTCACCATATAATAGTACTTTATTTATAGTTATATGAGTATTATATCTTTGAGATTTTGTTTACAATAATACTGGTGATGCCACCAAATACCATTTTGTGTTGCTGTGTATACCTTGAGTAGAATGTTACAGAAATGAGAGTTCAAACAAGGCTGCTCTGTCAAAATGACCATGTGAAACCATTCAAAATATGTAACCGTTTCTCCAGGGTCCATTGTCTCTCAAAAATTACACAGTATTAGGCAAACATGTCTTAAAGGGTGTGAAACAACATTATTTAACTTTCCTGCTAGCTATGTTTATATTAGTAAAAAAACAGTCTTGCAAGCAGAGACTTGTGTCAGGGATCTGGACAGACGAGGACCACACGAGCAATACGTTTCAATATTTTATTGAAGGGGTTGGGGAATGGGCGTGAGTCTTCGTGTGTGTGTCCCAGCGGCTGAGAGGCGTAGAGTGTAGACGGGGGTTGAGGGTCCAGGCTCTCTCGCCGAAGGGGGCTGGAAGTCCTGGGGGAACACACACACACAGCAGGAGAGGAGTGGCAGGGCAAAACCTCCAGGGCAATAGTACCGACAAGGGCAAGGCAGTAATCGTGGTCAGAAAGGCAGAAGGCAGGTCAAGTTACCGGGATTGTAGAGCAGAGGGTGGTCGGGCAGGTCCGGGATCGCAGGTAGGAGTCAGAGTAGTGGCAGGTAGGACAGGCGCGGGCTTAGCAGACGATCTGACGATGTGTGCTGGGAAACAGGACTCTTTATACAAGGCATGGTTAGCAGGAAATGAGGAGCAGCTGGCTGGTTAACGAGGGAGTGGCAGAGAGACAGGTGAGAGTAATCAGCAGATAATTAGTGCTCCTACCAGGCAGAGGGAGAGGGAGCTCACGACAACTTGCAAACATCATGCCTATTTGGAGATTTTGTTAAGTCACATACTATAATCAATTTCTTCATTTACTACACAATTAGAACTTATCTTGATAACAGTTAACCAATCACAATGGTAGACAGCTCCTATATTTACATTTTTCTCACGGATTGAGTTATTAATAAGTATAATTTTACTGCATCCTTCAATAGCAGCTGTTTTGTCCACCAGCAGAGGGTGCTCATGACCTACCTTTCCACTGTCAACCATAAGTTTTACATGCACAAAATAATGTGAATTGTGAAATCAATGATTTTAAGAATAAAAACAATACATTAACACTATACAAAGTAATCATATCATTACTTAATTAAATAGAATAATCTTTGTTCAGACAAAGATTCTCTATGGTCTGAATCTAAGGTTTTTCTGCCTCCACTCTAGGCAGAAAGTGAGAGCAGCCACATGAGATTGTTCACCTTATATCAGCAGCAGCTTCTACCACCTGCTTACAGTTTACTTCTCCTCTGATCCCACAACCACAAGACAGTGATCAGATGACAGTTCAGCCATGAAATGACTCCAAATTCAACATTACCCTTTGACCCGCAGGCATTGCTGATATTGTGAGCACTAGTGAATCCTTTTGTGTTCCAAGGTGATGTTCAACTCCGGCAGAGTCAAGGCTCACACAGATGGCCAATAACAACAAACCACAGTCAGAACCTAGCCATTTCTCTCTGTCACTCTTTTCAAGGTTTCTCAAGATAGGGAACTAAAAGCTGCTGAATATTCCAACTCTCCATTGAGTGTTTACACTCTCCAGATGGAGGAGTTCTGAATCCAGAGCCAACAAAAGACCCCCGGTCGGCTTCTTCCACAACAGTCCACAATAAGACTGCCAGTGTTTGCTATCATCAAGATCCATGGCATAAAGCCCCGCACCACAGGCACTGCACCCTCGCTCTTACTGAGCTCTCAGGGTTCCTGAAGTTGGAGCTGGCTAAATTGAGTTGGCTCATACATGCAAGGCTTTGGAAGTAAATCTATCATCTGAAGAGCAAAGTGATAAAAGAAACCAAGCCTAAGCAAACTGAAACAAACAAAGCTAAGCAAAACATCTATGATTCTTCTATTCAACAGCTGGAGATGTCAACGTGTTGGGAAACCTTATGGTTTAATGAAGATGCAGCTGGACACAGTTGGAGTGCATGTTTGCACTTCATTAATGATAAGGTATCAAAATCTATCTTCTAGATTTTAGAGCAATGACAACTGTAAATGTTTAAAGCATAATGTGAATCTATTTCTTGAGGAAACTTCTACTGAATAGTCTTTTTACTCTGCCTATAACTGTATTTTTTGTGGTGAAATAAGAGAATTGGCTCTTGTAATAAGAGAAACTAAGATGTATTTTCTGAGAATTTATTGTTATGCTTGTTTTCACTGAGGTGTGTGTGTGTGTATGTGTGTGTGTGTGTGTGTGTGTGTGTGCGGTTCAGTGTTTAAACACTTTAACAAGCACCAGGTGTTTGTTTAACGAGCTGTGGCCTGAGTCTTAATGGTTACCATGGCAACTTAAGCTGGTTGCCAATGGTTGACGGCTGCACTCTAGGTAAAGGCAGACAGAAATGTGGAGAAAAACAGCATTTTTTTCTGTCTGTGCTGGTCTCCCATTTGAGCTGAGCTGACCTGATTATACTAATCAACCATAAGAGCTCATGCTAAGGATCTTCATTAGTAGAATCAGGTGTGTTACTGCCTGGTTGGAACAAGAACCTGCACCCACACGGCCCTCCAGGAGCTGAGTTTGACACCCCTGCTCTAAGTCATGATATTGCCCACTGAAGAACCAACATTCTGTTCCATAGGCTCCCATTTTAAACTCAAAATGTCTACAAAAATGATCATTGTCATTGACCAGGGATTGATCAAACACATTAAAATGTGGAATAATACAATAATACACCGGACATTAAAGTTTAAATGGAGTCTCTAGGTAAAAGTAAACCCATGCAGTAGGCAGCAGGTGGCAGAAGCTATAGGATGAGTTAGGCGCTGAAATTCATCCATAAGGGGAATAAGGAAAAATCCACAGTATACCAATAGGGCTTGGAGCTTCACTCTAAACCTACTTCTTTCAGTGTTTCATAGCTGTAGGGAGCAGGTTCAATGTGATTGCCTCGGAGCCCTAATAACAAGAGAAAAGGCCATAGTGGCTTGGAACTCTATACAGTATAAATAGAATATTCATCTAAATTCATGTACACTGTAAAGTTTTCTTGTAGTTATACATAACCAGTCCACTTTAAATTGTGATAGTTTGAGAAAACATCTCAATTTGCAATCGCTCTCAACGAGTGACCAAAAGATGTTCACAAGTACAACCAAAACACAATAAGTAATTCTTAAAAACACATCTCTAATGGTAACACAAACACACTTACACAAACAATGGGAGACTTCCGTATTTATTGCTATAATTATCCGTTTCTTCCTTGTTCTATGTATCACATTTTGTCATGCCACTTGAGTTACTATGTAAACTGTACATAAGACGTCATTATCTCTGTAAAACAAAGGCAAGGCAAGGCAAGGCAAGTTTATTTGTAGAGCACAATTCATACACAGGGTAATTCAAAGTGCTTTACAGTTACACAAAATCACAAAAGGAGAGCAAAACATACATAAAATCATAAAACATAGAATTCATCATTAATTTAAAAAAGAGTGAAGAGTGTAGATAAGATACTTTCAGTTTTCATATCCACGGTTTAACAGAACTGTTTTCAGCCTGGTCTTAAACATTGTCAGCGATGAGGCCTGTCTCACATCTGTCTCACACAAACAAAGAGTGTTTACTGTGTAGTTGCATAATAAGGCACAGTATTCTCCTCAAAATCCAACAAATTCATTCCTTAAATTGTTCCCCTGGGCAGAGTATAAGAATAGTAGCTTACCCAACTAATTTCCTGGATTCATTTGAGGGGTTGTTTTTTTAAATTTAATTTTATTTTTATTAAAAAACGCAAATCTTCCGACACCGCTGGTAGATTAAATATTTACATCCTGTTAAAGTACCAATACAGCAGTGTAAATATACTCCATTACAAGTAAAGGTCTTACAGGAAAAACCTGCTTAAGTAAAAGTACATAATTATTAATGGAAAATGTAGTTAAAGAATTGCAGAAAAAGCACTTGTTTGGTTTATGACAACATTTAATGGTGTGCACAGATAGACATAAGGTGGGGCCAAAGCACCTGCCCTTTGCCCTCTGGACTAGGCAAGTGCCCTTTTCTAACTTTGTGCTTTTTATTTTTTTTTTACATTGTACTGTGGTCCATATTGATGTAATCATCTAGAAATGCTGGGTGGCTAAAAGTGTGTGATGATATTGCCCTAATGTGCACCACCTTCCTCCTTTACACACACACACACACACACACACCTCTCTACCTTTGTCAAAGTGAATGCAGCCACAGTGTAGTAGGCACCCCACACACACACACACACACACACACACCTGCCCTGCCCCTACATCCAGATAACACATTAATCGAGTCAAGTGTATTGTTTGCCTCCTAAACCTAACATGTATTTGTCTCTGTTGTAAAGTAGCCTGTCTCATATAGCACCAAAGAGCTAAGCATAAATTAGCCGAGTGCTCACCTGCCCAAATTAATAATCAGTATACTTCAGATAAATATTTACTATTGTGTAGGTTTACATTAGGCTATATAAATATAACATTTATTTTGCTAAGTAACCAATGGGTAGTTCCAAATTGCTTGCAAATAAAGTAACCTTTTGCCTTGTCACCAAGCAGACTTATTCATACCCTTTACCGGTCTTATGATCTTTTGGTTTTATGCACTAGGAATTTTTTCATATTTGCAGATTTTTGCCAGATATCAACAAATCAATTTTAGCATATTATAAAAAAAATTATACTTTATACTTTATACCCTATACTGAATAGAAGACAACCTTTGATTGTGAGACAGCAATGCTCACATGACAAATGTCCTTGAGCAAAAGGGACTGGTCATGTGACCTCAAAAATGTATGTCTTTAAAAAATAGCTGTAAAAATAAAAGCCCATTTTTCACTCCAACTATAAAAAGCATAGATATTTATATCACAGCTTTATAGAAAATTACGATAAAGTAACTGTTGCCATATGGCAACACTATGCAATAGAGGGTTAAAACTCAGAATTTAAAGTTGTTTCTCTAATTTTAATGAAATATCTTAAAAGCTGGCCACATTTTATTTTAATTACACAAAGTGGATTGGTATTCCTAAATCAGGCTTTAGGTTATAATAACAGTTCCACATGCCCACAAAGTGCCCTCATTTTTTACTGAGCACCCGCCTCTCAAAATGTCTGTGCATGCCACTGACAAATTAGAATATTAATAACGATTCTTCATCATTAGTGTTAGAACAGCATGTTACTGTTGTATCTGCTGGAGGTGGAGCTAGTTTCAGCTAATTTATAGCAAGCTTGTTTAATCCAATGGTTCCTAACCTAGGAGTCAGACCTCTCCAAACGGTCACCAGGGGTCATGAGATGAACAATGGGAGTGGAAGAAAAAAAAAACAGTTTTGCACAAATCTGTTTTCAATTTTTTATTTTTTTTTATTTCCTCTTTTTGGTTAAATATTGGATTGTGAAAAGGTGAAAAGTTTAGATAGTAAAAAATCTTCTCGGTGGAGCTGTTAAAAACTCATAAACATGTGTAATGTAAGAGAACTACACTCTGCTGTATGCAAGATGTCTAATGACAAAAGGGTTAAAACTATTGGATTTATCTTTAACAATATGTTGTATTTTAAAAGCTTGTATATAAACCATAGAGTCACATCTGCATCAGAAAATCATGTAAAGCTGCCAGATAAATAGAGAGGGATAGAAAGTACAATATTTCCCTCTGAAATGTAGTAAAGTGGAAGTATAAAGTTGTATAAAATGGAAAAACTCAAGTTAAGTATAAGTACCTCAAAAATTTACTATATACAGTACTTAGTGAATGTACTTAGTTAGTTCCCACTACTGTCCAAGGCCTACATCATGACTTCATTCATCCTCCCTCGGCTTCTGAGTAGGCCTCAGCCAGTGTAATCTGCCATATTCTTTTTGCATTTGCTTAATTTAAAATGCAATACATTTGGATTAATAGTCAGAAGGGAGATAACTCGGGACTGTGGATGAGAAGGTGAGCAAACATGAACCTCTTTACATACATTTATACAGATATCTGTACACTCAATACCACCTTCTCATATGGTGAATCGGGTCAATGAATACTGATTTCAGTATAAAGCTTCAAAGCTTCAGGCAACCGTGACTCCAGTTTGTTGACACACCTTAACCACCACTGATCTATTCCAGTCCAAAAGGCTGACTTCAACAGCTTGATGTTAAGCCTCTGTCTGTGCAGCATTCCTCCTATTGGTCTGCCTGACCTGCAGTGGCTGCCACTTGAAGCCATGCTCAAAGACTCCTTTTGAGTTTGGCTCCCTGTCTGTCTGAAATGTAAACCCAGTAGGGGATTTATGTGGGGTTTTTTTTACCATTTACTTAAAAAATAAAACCTTTTTTCTTGATGGAGAAAATGCACATCCTATTGCATCCGAGATTTACCTCACTTTTAATTATGCTCAAGTGCTGATTTAAAACCACCAGGATTTAATACACCACAACCGCTACTAATGAATAACTAATTAAATTGGAATGCAAGTTACCTTTTTTTTTTACTATCACGTCCATGATCGGACAATAAAATAAAACAAAAATGATCACTGGTCCCTAAAACGTAAACCTAAACCTAAATTGATATCCGAAGACATAAGACCATAACACCAAAATATTCAATTACTCATAGAGAACTAAAGAAACCAGGAAATATATCTCTTTAGAATCAGGAACCAAATAATTTGGGCACTTTTTATCAAAAAAAAAATTAAAAGACTCAATATTTATATTTGAATATTTTTTGGTCAAATTTTTGCATCTCTAAATATCAACTTGATGTAGCAGCTTCCAAAGCACAGTTACATTGCTTCACAACTGAAAAACAAAAAGCTGAACTCATTAAAATAAATATATAAATTAGAAGCATTATAAAACATAAAATTAGGAATACATTGAAATAAAATATAGTAAGATAACCATATTTTAAACAGCATGTGTTAACAGAGGAGAGAGATGTGGCTTTTAGCTTTTATATGATTCTAAAAGGCATTTATCTAAATCTATACTCTGAGACTGAGGTTTCTGCTCTCACCTCAGATATTACTGAATTTCATTTGCATCTGTACATTTGACGAACAGCGAATTACTGCCCTGTTTCTTAATGACTTTAGAGTCAACCAATGATTAGGATCGCAGCACATATTAAATCAGGATTAATGAGTGATTGATCCTAATCTTCTAAATCATGTCAAGCAGCGCTCCTCGATGTGGCCCAAACTTCATAGTTAAGGCTACTGGACAGTGTCAGATTACAGCCAAGGATTGGATTATCGCTGCTAATCCAATTACGCGTGTTGTGCTGTAATCGGCTATCAAACTGGTCTCGTTCTGGGGATAACCCTGTGGAGAAAGTGAATCCACATAGGCCTATTATAGCAGGCAGGAATCTGGATGTTTGAACACACAAACATATTCTGTGTGAGCTCTGATGGTGGGGGACTGAAAAATGAACAAATCAAATGTTTTTATAGTTATTTCCCATTTAATTTAATATCACTCATCTTTTGTACTGCCCAAATTGTTTTTTGGGCTGTATCTCGCTTTAATGCACTGGGATTGGCCCAAACAAACCCCTGCTACACTATTGAGGAATGATTGGGTATAGAAAATGACTGACTGAGTTTTAATTGTCAAGACAGTATTATAGCACTTTTGTGTTTTTTCATGTGGGTTAAAGGTAATCATATACTATTAAACTATTTAATAATGATATCTTGTAAAAATCCTTAACGTTGCATCTTCTTGTGTTCAAGCATAAAATAAAATTCCAGAATCTATTAATCTGCAAATGTATTTGGAACCATTCTCTAGTAGGCTATATATGCACCAGAGGCTTCAAGTTTCCACATCACACTTAAACACGTGCAAATTGAATATTGCACCAGGATTGGCTTCAGAGCTAATTGCCCGACCCCACTAAAATTGGATTTTCAATGAGCACAGAGAACCTTTCCACATTCAGCAGATGCGTGTGAAAAAGAGCCTTCACATGCCAAACTCTGCACAACAACACATTCAACTGAGGGAACTTGAAGTAAAACACATTTTTTGAGTGTGGAGGGGAATTTAAAGAATGCAAGAGACTAGGAAATGCAGCAAACTGGTAGGAGATTTAGAAGAGTTGTGGATATAAATTTCAGCAAAATATACATAAATGACAGTGCATAAAAAACGACTCTCAAAACAGACGATTTGACAGTGGTGAAGTAAATAAATTTACTGTAAGTAGGAATGTTGCGTATCTGTACGTTTCTTGATTTCCCTTTATTTAAAAAAAAATAATTTTCTAATCATCCAATCAATCAAGCTTTCAAATTAATTAAGATAAAATCAGTGGTTTCAAACTCTTTGTGTTTTGATGTCTTACAAACTGCAGCATGTAGGTGGTTCGCATTTCACATATTTGTGATTTATTGTAGTTGTTCAAATGAACTAATGCAAACGGAGGAAAGGAGGAAAGGAGATTTGTGTATTAGAACTTTGTTGTTTCTTCTTTCCTTTCTCATTAATCATCACGTGACCCCTCACATTTTATGGTAACCCCCTAATTACCTCATAATAATAATATCAGTCAAAGGGACCAAACTACTATCCATCCATCCATCCATTTTCTATCCCGCTTATTCCTTTTCAGGGTCGCAGGGGTCTGCTGGAGCCTATCCCAGCGCGTTAAGGCGAGAGGCAGGGATACACCCCAGATGGTCGCCAGCCAGGGCACACACACCATTCACACACCATTCACTCTCACACTCACACCTATGGGCAATTTAGAGTTTGCCAATTAACCTGAGCATGTTTTGTATTGTGGGAGGAAACCGGAGTACCCGGTGAAAACCCACGCAGACACGGGGAGAACATGCAAACTCCACACAGAAAGGCCCCAGACCCAGGCCCAAGGCGGTCTTGAACCTGCGACCTTCTTGCTGTGAGGCAACAGTGCTACCCACTGCACCACCGTGTCGCCCCCCAAACTACTACTTTTACTTAAATACTTGCTAATAATATATGCTTTTCTTGATTTTTACTTGTGATGGAGTTTTTTTTTTACTATTATTATTATTGTACTAGTATGTTTACTGCAGTAAATGATCTGATCTTCCACTACTATTGATTCCGCACCCAGTGACATCAGACATAGTGATCCAGTAAGCGGAAATGGAAAAAAAAAAAAGAAAAAAGGGAAAGCACAACCGATGACGAATTGACTCCACCTCATGATGCCATTTAGCAACAGATGAGCCGCGGTAACGCTACATGATCGCCGTGGGCAGCCGGAGTCCAGCGTCGCCCTCCCTGCGGTGGCCTGAAGGAATACTTCTGACCGTGTAATGTTTGTCACGGTCGCGGCGCCTCCTTCTCCTCTCGCACCGTAGCTGACCCAGCGGCTTCCTCCTCCTCCGAAACCGCGTGTGTTTTCGCTGTTTGAGTTTGCGGTGTGGCGGCGGCACCGCGATGGATGCGCTATGGATGGCACCGCTGCTGCTGTTCCCGCTCCTGTTGTGGACCAGCAGCACGTTCGTTTTCTATTTCAAAAAGTGCTTTTACGTCGCCTGGATGATGCTCCTGGCGCTGATCGCCATCCCGCTCTGCATGCTGAAGAGCGGGGGCAGAGACATTGAAAATATGAGGTGAGTTGGGTTTGCGTTATGGTATCTCGCTCCCAGCCAGGTGTTACGGCTGAAGGTGTGACCGTGTTATCTGGTGACTTTCGGCCCGAACGGTTGCTCGTAGTGATGGCATCTGTTCGAAAAAAAAACACAAACCGAACACGCAGGTGTCCTTCTCAAACGCTTTTTAATTATACTTTAAACGATTTTAGATACACACTTACCTGCGTTTTATTATCCACGCTTAACAAACAAGTTATGAATGCTTATTAATTGTGACACCGTTTATTTGCATAACGTATAGCAAAAAGGAGCCGACGATTAGATATACTATAATAAACATTCAATGTAAGATCATTTTTAAGTTCTTTAACTACTACCGTCACCACGACAACCACGGACGCGTTCGACTCAGAGTCACCAGTTAACACGGCCACTGGTTAAACCGAAACACCGCGTCTGACAGCTAGCCTCACGTTAGCTTGCGTGCTAGTTGCTCGCTAGCAGCAGCAGCAGCTGCAAATATTAAACATTCAGATAAGCAAGCAACGTAACAGGCTCATTGTGTTGTGCGGTCGTGTTAACACAACTGTGTTGTAACGTGTGTGAGCTTGTAGTCTAACGTTATTAATACTGATAACAATAAAAACTAACACAAATAGTTCAATTTTTTTGATCACAAAATATGCTAACGCTAGCCCCCGTGACACGCGCAGCAGGGACGTGAGAACGTTAGCGGAAACATTCATGTTAGTGAATCGCGTCAGGACATTATGTCTATATTCTTAATGCAGGGGGAACGGCACCAGCCTTACATAACGGCACTTGTCTTTATTTTATTAGCAGCAGGAATGTCTGTTACTTTCCCTTCCTCAAACCTTGTCTCGGATACATGTGGCGACCATAACCCAATACGTGTGACCACAACAAGGCTGGCATTGTTTCATCAGATCATTCTGGGTGAAAAGTAACGCTAAAACAATGTTCTCTAGTGTAACATTAGCACAGTGCAACGTATAAAGTGCAGCTGTAGCCACTGGGTTGTAAGTGTGTGTTACTCTACGCATTCCTGCACAACAGCCCTGTTACAAATCATGCTGCTATGAAGCTTTTAATGTCGTTCCAAGTGTAGTATTTTATGTTCAAAGTGTAATTGAGTTTAGGCCGTGGTTAGAGGTTGCAGTGAAGGTTAAAACACCTGTACACAATCTTTCAAGTCTTTCTTTAATGATCCCTTCCAGACATGTTTTAAGATGTGTATAAAATACTTTGCTTTGAATCCAGAATCTATAAATATGTAAGTGTATTTACTGGTTACATATGCTGAGCTGCTGGTTACAGTATGTTTCCTGCTTCGCTGTAAAGCCTACTCTGTGTTTGTAAACAGGAGGAGGCTTCCAGTTTCTATATCACACTTGTATATAAGTTGGATATTAGACCATGTTTAGCCCCCAAATTACTTGTGATGCCACAAATCATGCTAGTTGTCCCACCCCTTTGTTGTGAGCTCAGAGAGACTGCCCACTTTCAGCAGATGAATGTGAAAACAGACGTCTAGTGTCAAAAAAAAAGCAAATGCATCATTCTGAACAGTGAAGAGTAAACTAGAACAAAACGCAAACCCTTTTTTGAGTGGAGAATGGCTTTAAACAACAGTCAGAGGTCTAAATCAATATTGAATTAGTTATTAGCATAGTTGTTCCTCCTGTTCATACTAAGCATTAGAAGAGCCTTTCTTATAGCAACTACAATGTAAGTAATGGCCTACTGTGCAACATTAGTCTTTTACACCAAAGTTCCTCCTTTTTTATTACTGCGCTTCCACCGCAGGAAACAGTGAAACACTGTGTGTGTGTGGAATCACAAAGAGGGAATCCGATACTGAAAACATTGTAAATGTGGCCGATATCCGCTTGATATGACTCAGGCTCCCGCAGCCGCGGATAAACCTCAGATCCAAACCTTCAGACACATATTTGCACAACACGCCTGTGTCGACACACTCCGGATTTTGGCCCCCCCGTCACTTGCATTGGAAGCACATCTAACGGGGGTCTTTTAATAGCCAAAATTGGCAGAGGGAATTATTACAGCCTGGAAAAACCTCTTTCAGTGTTCATATAGGTGCCTGCCTGTTGTTTTAGGACTACTATAAAAAAATATGAGCTTATCCATTTAAAAGTGTTTCTCATATTATGCACGCCTCTATTTACCTACATGCAAGGGGCAGATCATTAGGAACATGTACAGCTCTCTAATTATAAAAAGCGTACTCTAGGTGCTGATATTGGTTCAATAGAGATTACTATGATTTAGGCATTGTTTCTCTATTGTTGAGGAATGCACCCACTAGACACTTATTAGGTAAACCTTGCTGCCCCTCCGCCTTAAGGTTGGACGTGTTGTTCATTTAGAGATGCTCTTCTGCATACCTTGGTTGTAACGAGTATTTATTTGAGTATCTGTTGCCTTTCTCTCAGCTCAAACCAGTCCAGTCATCCTCCTCTGACCTCTGGCATCAACAAGGCATTATCGCATAGAGAACCGCCACTTGCTTGATATTTTCTCTTTTCGAAACATTCCCCGTAAACCCCTTTGACACGATTGTGCGTGGAAAAACCTAGTAGATCAGCACTTTCTGTAAAAATTCATGACAGCCTCTCTGGCACCAATGACCATGCCACGTTCAAAGTCACTTAATTCACCTTCTACCCACATTCTGACGTTCGGTCTGAACTGCGTTACCGGGCAGAGGATGGATTGTAGGACACAACAGACTGCATTCCAGTACTTATCTTGAAGAGACAGATAGCAGATGGCATGTTTCCCACTGACTTTTAGCTGGGTTACTGAATAGTTGTGAGGCCCATTTTTGATCCGCTGACCCCAGCCAAGTCGTGTTCAGATCAACAGCGGCAGGCCCACGCTCCTTGCTGCTCTAGGAATAACTGTTTCGTAGTCACGTTAGCTACGGCAGCGGTGTCATGTTGCACCAGTGTGCCATTCTGTCAGCTCAAAGGTTATCTAGACCTGTTGACTGTGACAAAGTGACTCAATTAGGGTCAAGCCGTGTGCAGAGAGCGATCAGTTTGTCTGTTTAACACACAAGCCAGCTCAGGCAAAAAACAAGCTCTCCATGCTTCATCAAGGACAGAAGAGTCTGTCACAGACATTCTGTCAAATGGGTTCGCAAAAGCCTGAATTGACTGGTCGACTACTTGCTTCACAGGGGCTTGAACGTTAACACCGTGAATTATGTTGAGCAGGTACAGGCCTCCGCATGTACACTCAGTAAAAACCATCCTCAAGTTACCTTGAATTTTTTTTCCTAAAAAAACTCCTGTTTGGTTTTCAATTTTATTGTTGGCGTTTCTGCAATTGGATCGTCCACTTCAGCTCCAGCATTCATTATCACGGAGGATCTCGTGCCAACAGAGGAAGCACAGAGGCTTTAGTTGTTGTCTCGCTCACAATTGCTCAAGCTCAGGTTCCATACGGCACCGAGGGCTTCTCACACCAGTGGGAGGTTAGCAGCGTTGCCGTTCTCTTTCACTATGCAGGAATGTACTCTCTCAGAATGCTGTGCGACTGACATTTAAAGAACAGGCGACATAGCAGCCCCATGGCTTTCTGAATGAATTTATACCATTCAGATCCCGTGTCCATGTCCCTGTCCCGAACAACTACCCCCACGCTCGTGTCTTTGTGTGTTAGTACAATATTTTGTAAGTAATAGCAGGTCATGCTCACCTTCTTTTATTTTTATCTGCAGGTTATTGAACCTATGCTTGTATCCGAGACGTTAAAATGTCATTATGCCCTTTTTTTAGAGACTGCTAATGAAATGACCAGCAGAAGCGTAGTGGCTTGACTGTAAAACGAGTACAGCTGTGGCCATCTCACTTCTCTTTTTAACAATCTTTTACAATTGCTGCAATACTTGCTGCCCCATTACATAACCTGAAAGTTTTTTTTTTTCTCTTTCCAACCAGACTGACTGTGTTATCACTATACCGCAGTGTTGAAAGATAACCTGAAGTATGTAATCCGATATGAAGGTTAAAGTTGTCTTACTTTAGTGCACAATCACACCTCCCAAATGTATAGAGAGCTTCATGTGAGGCAGCAGTGTGGGATAATCGCATTGACTCGAGTCACATGGTAATGTACATGAGTCAAGAACGTTCTCGTGTCTTAGATTTTTGTTTGGTGTGTAATTAGATCAATTTGATTTGATTAACAATCTTAACTTATTGCAGACTTGTATACAGCTTCATCATGACACGCACCGTCATTTTAGAGACAAAACCAAAGCTTGGCAAGACTCGGGAAGGTGCCATTAAACATTATGTCTATCACTAAAGGCTAATTAGAAGACGGTTTGAAGAAAAGTGACTGCTTACTTCTGCGCTGAAGTGCTGAGAAAATGGGGATAAACAGGCTGTGATGAAAATCTCTCCAGCTGCAAACAAAATGGCATATCATCCAAACTATTTACTGCTCTTGGAGTAAAGAAAAAACAATTTTGTTTGTCTTTCGTAAACTGCCGTTTACATCTGTAAACCTTCTAAAACTCAAGTGGGAGGGGAAATCAATGAGGGAGCCATTCATTCAACAAATCTGACTCTTTTCTCCAACCCGAGCCCGATGATCTACAAATCCTCGCTCCCCTCATTTACAACTAACAGCCGTTCAGCTGCCGCTCCAGAAAGAGTGTTTATGCCCAGAGAAGGCACTCTTTGGTCGTCTCACTCTCAGTGAGGGGGTACGAACTTTATCAGGTTGACTAATCAATTCAGTGATTATCATGAGTGGAGCCGCAGCAAGAACCCTGATCATTCTCCAACTTTACTTTTTGCTTCACGACGCCTAGAGGAGTTTGATTATTGTTTTCATGACATTGTCATACAATCTCAGAAAATATGGAACCCATTATTTCCAGCCTTATTTCCTGTTTGGATTGCATGCAGTGCTGCGGCGTGGCTTATTTTTGCATTCCAAAGGACCCTTGTATCCTAATGTTAAGCATAGAGTAAGTTTGAAAAGCATCAGTTCTATATTAAATTCAAGCAAAGTCTGAACATAAAAAACTGCATAAATACAAGGAGATGATAGAGCTTGGTACAGATGGGTAGATTTTTTTTTTTTAATTGTGGCAATTTAGTACAAGGAAAGAAGGAAGAGCTTTAAGAGGAATGCAATCACTGATGAGGAAAAGACCTGAGATGTGAAGATTTCTCCAGCCGAGACAGAAAATCGGGAGTGACTCTGCTGTTTTCTCCGAGAGGGAAGGTCATTGAAGTTGGTGGTTTATAGAGGGGTGCTCCAAGTATCAATATTTCAATATAGTGCTGTACATTTCAAAATGTTTTATAGAAACATTAATGCCAAATATTGATCAAAAAAATGTTTTTATTTCCCCCAAAGAGAAGAGCCAGGAGTGGAACTGCAAACAGTGTAGAGTTCAAATATAATATTTACGTTAAATTTTATTCATAATTCTTCTAATTATAACGGTAGTCTCATATGTACATCAGTATAATGTGATGTACAAATACATTACTTGTGTTTTTTCGAATAAAAAAAAAATGGGGAAGCAGCCTTTTCCTTTTTTAAGATAAAGTTGCTTATCTTTTTTTGAGGTCCCACTGTGTGGGACATATGTTAAAAGTTGTTGCTACTATACCGTTGCCTTTGACTCCATGAGGAGATAAGTTTAATAGCCCCTGAAAGAATAATAGTCAGAAAAAAGCATGAAATGGAAAGCAAAGTGGCTGATTGTGGTGTGGAGTCCAAGGCTCCTTTTGCAGCCTTGAACACAACACTAGAGTCGAGCGCAGAATGTAATTGGCTGTCATGCTCGGCATATTCAGAGGTGAGAAAGCGTTGGAACAAGGCAGGTTTCGGCAGGCTTCTGACAGTAGTGTTAGACAGAAAGATAGAATATATATAAATAAATGTACAGGGATTCACCTTTGAACCTTGAACAGCGCTCGGGGGAGAAAAAAATATTTTATGGAGACAATACCATGCGAATCAGCATTATCAGCTCGTGACACGTCACCGAGGTCTCACCCATAAGCCGATTGTTTGGAAATCTCTTGGCAAAGGTCACTGTGTCTATGTCTTAACACTAGATAATATGTGATATCATCTTCTCATCTGAATTTTTTCTACAAGGGTCAACTTTGTCCCAGAAGATATACTCTGATTAGGAAGAGTATAAATAGGAAATAATGTGATTACTGCTGCAATGGTGAAAATCTGTTTTTGATTTCAGTTCCTGAAACCTCATTAACTTTAAACTCAATATACATTTAATCATGTATAATCTGACAGTGCTTGTACTTTCCAGAGTTACCCTTACCTTTCGAAGTAAGGGTTCTGGTTAATTATATGTAGCCTCGCATAACCCTACGTGACTGAATAGTGAACCTATACCTGTGCAGAACTGTAATTCTCCCATTTCCCCATCTCCAGGATCATCCGCGTCCTAGTTCGTCATGTGAAGTATTTCCTCGGTCTTCGATTTGAAGTGAGCGGCTGGGAGCATCTGCAGACGGAGGGACCCTATGTTATCATCTCCAACCACCAGAGCTCCCTGGACGTTTTAGGTGGGTATTCACACAGCCTTTTTGTATAAATATTACATGATTTGACTCTCAAAATGAGAGATATGATAAGACGATTTCTTTTATCAACTCTGAATTTCAGCTGTTGAGTCTGTAATGAAACAATAATTATGAGATAGGAGTCTTGACGCTAGCTTTTATTTAAAGGTTTTTGCATCTATGCAGTGAACTGTGATGGAGAAGACGTCCTCTCATTGTCCTCCTGCACTGTTCAAGCTCTGGAGGGACTATTTAAAGAGGATACAGTACCTTGTGTTAGTGATAAGATTTAGAATTAGTATGTGAATAATACATATAAACACACATATACACAACTATAACATGACGCAACACCACGACTTCAGATAAAATGATGGATAGGCAAAAGATGGATAAATAAATGGGGGGGGGGGGTAAGGTCAAATTAATAGGATCCCCTCAGCTTTTCAGATAATGAAAACTTGAATGTAGAATTTATTAAAAACGAATATACATGTTTTTTTAGTTAATAATATAATAATAATAAGAGCAAAGTGGTGCTGTGTTTGGTTATTGAACCATTGATTTGCTCACATAGGTACTTCTTATTGTGTTGATAAATGTTGCCTAATTTTTTCTAGTTTGTTTAGAGAAAGACAAAAAAAAAAATCCATGATTCGAGATTATTATTTTTAGGGCAAATCACCCAGTCCTTCCTTGTTTTCCCAGCATATGCTGTAATGTGAACACCCTTGAACAACATCTTGAAGCTGAAATTCAAAACGTTCAAATTATGTAGATATTTAGAACATCCATTACTGTACGAAACAACACAGTTTCAGAGTCATCTCAGGTTAAAAAGCGAACTTGAAACCATTTTTCCCCTGCTTCATATTAGGAACGATTCAAGATGGTTTGTCTCATCGCACTCTGGAATGTTTCCGTTTTTGTTTGTCTGTCTCGTCTTCAGCGTCTAAAATAAGACAGATCCATCAGGGGAACGCAAACGGCTGCACGTTCAGCAGTTCACCCTGAGCAACTTGACCAGATTTGACTCCCACTCTGGGACTTTGCCGCACATTTTTGTTTGGAGGAGCAGCGGGCCCGTGCAGGAGATGCGGGAGCCACAGACAGAGGAAGTGAACCGTTGCGGCGGTTAAGCTCCCGACAGAGCAGCGTCTGCTTCCGAGTCTGCATGTGGCGGGTCTCCAACCCCTGCCTAATAACATAAACAAGCTGCCACCGCTTAATGGAGCTAACAAGAGTGATTCAGCCGCTCTGCTCCCTCTTAGAAACCTGGCCAGGTGCATCTTTCCAGGACCGTGTGCATTCCAGAGACGGATGAATAGATGGATTAATAGGTTAAAAACCGCAGTGTTGCAGCCACTATTTTAATTAAGATAGAACGCAACAACTCCAGCCAATGAGAATTCAACTTTACAACCCTCCTTTGTACTTTCATGATTTGTTACTAATATAAAGGGCATCACTGCATTTGGATTGAACAGGAGAAAATGAGCTTTACAGTGATGCTCAAGGGGAATGTGTATACTCAACATGGACAAAGTAAAGTACCTGAGTTTTTTTTTTTTTTTTTCTAGGCTGAAAGAAAACATTATGTAAAAGCACAACAGCTCCAAATCTCAAAGTAGATCATTGTGTCAAAAAATGTTTTTTTCCTTTTTTTTACCTGCAAAACATAAATGATGTAGATGGGAGAATGGGTACAACTAGAAAAGTAGTCTGAGAGCTCTGCCGAACATCTTGCAAAGCTATGCAGGTGCAAAACTTCACCACCAGGTGACCCCCAAAGGATGGCTTCTGTTTAGAAGGTCCATTTACTGCAGTCTTACTGAACAAAAAAAAATCAGTGATCCAGAAACCAAGATTGCTTCGGTATTATCGCCAAAATGTTTACATCTATGGATAATACCATTCCTAATATCCGCTGAAAATTTGATGGAAATCTGGTTTTAAACTTGAGATATCTAGCTAAGAGCAAGACAAATGAATACATCAAGATGGAATAAGATACAGAATGAGAATAGAAATTAAAGAGGAGAATGGGAGTTAAGAAAACATATTAAAAAATATATATCAAATGGACTAAAATCAAGGGGGGAAAAAACTTGAAATATACTAAATAATTTTACATTGGAAGTCTACTCAGTATTGGACTAATTGTACGAAAAAACACGATATTTTTACCTGTTAAGATTTCAGTTTTTTGCAGCAAAGCGGTCCGACCATTGCACCAGCGCTTAAAGGAGAAGATAAAGACAGAGGCCCAGCAGAGAGCAGGAGTTCAATCTACAGCCTGTTATCTACACATCAGTCACTGTCAGGTTTAGATTGGTCAACAAACGGTACAAACAAGACTCAATTGGACAAACAGGACGGCTGAAGACATCGCTAGTGCCACCGTGCCCCCTACCTACAGGATGTATTACCTCTCCCAATTCAGTCAGTACAGACCTGTTCACACCTCGGACTGCCACAACTTATTTGAACAGAACTCCTGTCAATTTCTCACTTTTCTAGCAAGAAGCTTCTTTCCTGCTGTTTAAAGACCGAGTGCATAGTAGATGAGCCAATATTGACAAATGTAATCTTACGCCAGCTGTGCTCACGCAGGGTGTTGCACCAAAGTACAATGCAACCACAGAACATATATTAACAACATATTTAGGAGTTTGGTACGGCTGATCCTAGGTCAAAGCGTACACTAATGATGTAAGTATACAATACAGGCCTCACAGGACAGAGTCTGTGATAGTTAGATATAAATTTACAGTTTGCTGTTTTAAAAGTCTGCTCCTTTTATATGTAAGTGCATTACGGCTTAAGGATTCTGAGGTAAAAAAAAAATTGTAATTTTTCTGGCAGATCACTATGGTGATGGACAGGCTGACGGACAAGGTTAGACAGGAATCTCCATGGAATATGATGTTTGCAGATGTCATTGTGATCTTCCGTGAGAGCAGGGAACAGGTGGAGGAGAAGCTAGAGAGGTGGAGGTTAACCCAGTGAAGGAGAGGAAAGAAGCACCATAAAGTAGGGCTGCTCGATATTGGGAAATATCATCCATCCATCCATTGTCTATCCCGCTTATTCCCTTTCGGGGTCGCAGGGGTCTGCTGGAGCCTATCCCAGCGCGTTAAGGCGAGAGGCAGGGATACACCCCAGATGGTCGCCAGCCAATCGTGGGGCACACACACCATTCACACACCATTCACTCTCACACTCACACCTATGGGCAATTTAGAGTTTACCAATTAACCTGAGCATGTTTTTTGTATTGTGGGAGGAAACCGGAGTACCCGGGGAAAACCCACGCAGACACGGGGAGAACATGCAAACTCCACACAGAAAGGCCCCAGACCCAGGCCCCAAGGCGGGTCTTGAACCTGCGACCTTCTTGCTGTGAGGCAACAGTGCTACCCACCGCACCACCGTGTCGCCCTGGGAAATATCAATATCACGATATTTTCAATCAATATTGATATCACGATATTTTTTTTCCAATTTGGAAAAATGTTATTATGTTCCAAATGATCCCTGCTAAAACACATAGTTATATCCATACAAAAGGGTATACAAGCTTGCATTTTGAAACACACACTGAGATCAAATTGAAATAAAAGAAGAACATGTTTATCACACTTAAAGGGGGTTTATTTAGCATTTGTCACTAAAACAAAACAAATATATTAAGAAAAAAGTTTTCCAATGTATACAAACATGTCTATATTTATATACATAAAAAATGTTCTTATTTATGACGAAAATAGAAATACTTTGTTCCAGTTTTTTCCCCCAAAAAATGCTGTATCCAAAAATAAAATGTTCCATTTTTGTAAGATTTGTCACATTTTTTTGTAAACGTCATGAACATTAACTTAGAATGTGGAGAGGGCAGAGCATAGCGTTTGTCAAGCTCTCTAATCATTTTCTTAAAGCCCTCGCCCTCGACTGTATTGATAGCCTGCATATCTTTGGCTAGAAAATAGCCTATGGATCCGGTCAATGCCTTGTGCCTCTCTGAATTTGTGGCATAATGAGTTGCATTGTGCAACGTGCTTTGGATTGACAACTGGGTAGCCTTGCTGGTTGAGGCGACGTTGGCCTCGTATATTATCTTTTTTTTCTTTATTATGTTATCGTGGATTACTTTGTGGTTTACTTTGAGGTGTGTAAACAGATTTGTTGTATTAGCATAAGGCGCAGACACCACTCGCCGGCAAATCCTGCAGATAATTGTTTTCTGTTCTGTGTCCTTCTCTTCAAACCCCAAATGGTCCCACACCACCAAACTCCTCCCTATTTTATCAACCAACTGAGCCTGCCCTGTTTCTTCTGTTGTATCTTCCATTTCCAGCACGTTTTTTTTTACTAGTTTGCTAACTCTTCACACAGCAGGAACCGAGGAGAGCGCGAGACTGCACAGCACTTGTGAAGTCAATGACGTAGCACACGCCGCCTTTTGATTAACCCCTTCATGGCCACGCCGGTGTTGCGGCAGTACAGATAGATGACAAAATTATCGTTTATAGTCCATATTATTCATTTTCATATCGTTTGACGCTAAAATCGTTATCGCGATTAAAATACGATATATTGCACACCTCTACCATAAAGTATGTGTGTGACCTCTTGAAAAAGAGTGACCTAAGAAGAAGAGTGAGGTTACAGGGAGGAAAAAGATAAAGAAGGTGGAGGATTTTAAGTACTTTTGGGTTAACAGCCTGGAGTAATGGAGAGTGTGGGGAGAAAAAAAGGTGAAGAAGTGTGTACAGGCTGGAACAGGTGGAGACAAGTGTCAGGTGTGAAGTGTGATAGAAGAGATTCAGCTAAAAGGAAAGGTGTAGAAACCTGTGGTGACAGCAGCGATGCTGTTTGGTCTAGAGACAGAGTCACTGAGGAAGAGACAGGAGCCAGAGCCAGAGGCAGCAGAGATGAAGATGCTGAGGTTCTCTTTGGGAGGGACCAGGATGGACAGGATCAGGAATGAGGACATCAGAGGGACAGCACATGTTGGAGGTTTCAGAGAGACCAGACTGAGATGGTTTGGACATGTCCAGAGGAGAGACAGTGAATATAGTAGTAGAAGGATGCTGAGTGTTGAGAGGAAGACCGAAGAGGAGGTTTATGGATGTAGTGAAAGGGGACATGAAGGTAGTTGGTGTGAGAGAAGAGGACACAGAAGACTGAGAAAAAACTGATCTGCTGTGGCAATCCCTAAAGGGAAAAGCCCAAAGGAAGAGAAGATAAAGATTCTTTTGGCATAGAGTGTTCAGGCCTAAAGAGCATGTTTCATTTTTATTCTAATTCAGTGTCATTCAGTGCGTCATATTTGTCATTGTAAAGGTCCCATATCATAGAAAGTGAGTTTTTAATGGCTTTTTGCTTACAAGAGGGTCTAGATGTTCTATATATACTGTCCCATGTCTTAAAAAACACACACCCCACTCCAAACTATTCTAATGAGCCAATCAGAGAATACAACCTGTTCTTGGAGCTCCAGGGAAAAGCTTGAGAGGGGGCGACGTAATGTGTATTGAGATGATTTATCTAGTTAGCAATATCACACACACATACTATAATATCACCCAGGCAAAGTGTAAAATATGTGACTTTTTAACATTGCGTCATTCCTTTCGGTGTTAACCATCGTTGTTGATTACACTTAATTTGGCAGGCGTGTGTTCTCTCTCCATCAGTGCCTGGGAAGCGGGTGTTTTTCAGCGGCGGTGAGTGATGAGGGAAGGCTCGCAGCCAGATCAGTCACAGCAGGGGTAGATCGAGGCGTCAAATTAATGCTTAGAAAACTCAGCGTGAGTCTCCTCCGGCGTTCAAGACGCCACGCCGACTGCTGATACGACGGGCAGGAAGCACGATCTCTCACCTCCACAGTTGGGGGGCTGGGCATCGGGCTGACGTCACCCTCGTGCTGTCTGCATATTTACAGTCTCAGTTGTATCTGTTGATATATATATATTCTAAATAAATGTGTATCTTTTAAAATACAGGTGGTTTTTGAAAGTTCAATGTAGTGCTTTCTGCTAGAAAAATACTAGGTGATGAAACATTTTAGAATCGTGTATGTTTAACATCTAAAGTTGAGAAGTGGATGTTCTGTCTTGATAAGTGATGCCACAGTTTGTTTGCATCACCAGAAGTCCTTTTTTTCATGTGATTGCTTCAACTTGCTTTGCAAGGTGACGATAGATGGAGAAAATTGACCACTTTTCGATAATTGAATACAGTCCCTTTTCTAAAAAGAAAAGGTCAAAATTATATGGGTTCTTACGGGTTTATTAAGTCTTCTATTATAGTAAACTGATGATCTATGAGTTATGAACTGTTAGTCTGGACGAAAAAAGGTATAAAATACCTTTTTTCGTCCAGACTTGAATGCTACAGTGATTATTTGTTTCAAATGGTAGATTACTGGACTATAATATATAAAAATTAAGTACAATCCTAAGTAAAAAAGAAAAAAGTGTCTATTTTCTGTGGCCACCACTTTTTTTCCATCACTGCCTTACCTCTCTTGGACATCGAGTTCACTTGAGCTTTATAGGTTACCATGGAGACCTCTTCCACTAATACATGATGACATCACAAAGCTGGCAGAGGTCGGACACCTCCTCCACCTTCTATTAGGATGCATCAGAGATGTTCGGTAGGGTTTTAGGTCTGAAGACATGTTTAACTATCAATCACCTTTACCCCCGACCTCTTTAGCAAGGCTGTGGTCGTCTTGGAGGTGTGTTTTGGCTCGTTATCATGGTGGATTCCTGGATGCAGTTTCCAGAGGGAGTGGATCATGCTCTGCTTCAGTATGTCTGTACAGTGCTGGTAGCACTCATTCAGCCCAAACCGTGACACCCCCACCGCCATGTCTGACTGTAGGAAAGACCACCTGTCTGCTTGTGTTCAGCAAACCTCTTTTTCAAAAAAGAAGCTTCCTTCTGGTATGACAGCCACACAGTCCAATTGGGTGCAGTGTGTGTCGTATGATCTGGGAGACCCCACCACCCCACCCCTTTAATCTTTGCAGCAATGCTAGCAGCACTTAAACATCTTTTTTCCAAAGACAACCTCTGGATGTGACACCTCCTTCTGTGGCCGCCCATGGCCAGGCCTGTTGTGAGTGGACCCCTTCCTGTGCTGCAGCTCAGTTTCAGGGTATTGGCAATCTTATTATAGCTTACACCGTCTTTATGTGAAACATTTTTTTTTTCAGATCTTCAGGGTTCTTTGCCATGAGATGCCATGTTAAACTTTCAGTGCCTGGATTGACAGTGTGATGTGAGCGGTGATACCAAATTTAACAACCCTGCTCCCTATTCACACCTGAGACATTCCACTAGAATGGGGAAAATGACTAAATGTGCTCAATATGGCCATTTTCACTTAGTGCCATACTCACTTTTGTTGCCAGTGGTTTGGCTATTAATGGCTGTTATTTTGGGGTAACAATAAATGTCATGTCTTCAGTTTTCTTTAGTGTTGTCCTTCAGTGTTGTCCCATTAAAAGATATAATCAAATACCTGCAAAGATGTGTGGGGTGTACTCACTTTTGTGAGATACTGTTTATCTGCAAAGACTATTAACACTTTCCCGTAAAAAAGGTGACGGGGAAATAAAAATAATCCTTCTTGGGAAAATAGACTTGGATAATCTTAGAGTATGGTTTTCAGCTGTGAAGCTATTTTTAGCAACAATCTGTGGCTCTCAATTTTTTATGCAGGAGCAGATAACTTGACCTAGAACTATATTAATACTGCACACAACCAACATCTGGCTGCAAGGGAGTGAAAACTTTAATATATATATATATTCTCAAAATTAAAGATTTTTTTCTTTTAGATAAATATAAAAAATATTTTTTTTTCTTACTAGTAAACATTCAGCAAGACAGCACATTTTGGTCTTTGGCAAGTTTATTGACACTAAGTGATATTGCAGACAGTGACGCTCCCAGCCTGTAATAGTACATGTACCAGAGTTTATTGCTCCTTTCCTTCCTAAGTTGAGCAATCATGAAATACAAAAAAATGCTATTATAAGACTTCTTTTTGGTTCACACGCATACATTATTTACTTTTGAGCTCTACCCCCACGTGTGCGCGTGTGTGTATGCGCTTGCAGAATTCTAAACTATGTTGTTTGTCGCTCATATAATCAAAGTCAGGAGCGCCCGCTGCTTAATGCAAGCTTGGCCCAATTTGTGTACCTGGATTTACTGGGGGGGGGGATTTTTTAAACACTTAAACTTTATGGTGGAAAACATTTCCAATTTAGAAAAACAAATAACAAACAAGCCAACCATTGCGTAATTTGCGGTGAGTGGTTAAGCAAACAAACTGGCTATTGGGTTAGAGGTTTGGACGACGGATTGACCAACATCTTTCATGCAAATGTGTTGTTTCTCATACTTTTGGAGGTGACGATAATCTCCATAGAAGTAAATCCTCTGAGCACTACTTGAGCTGCGAATGGCTTTCGGTTGATTTCCAATAATGTGTATGAATTTGGAAGTCTATTGTATGGAAACACAATTTGCTTCCAACATTTTTTTGACCGTAGCTTTTATGACGCTTGAGTGTTTGAGCTTCTTGTCCGTTATGTTCCTCAGGCCTGATGGAGATCTTACCTGACCGCTGTACCATGATAGCCAAGAAAGAGCTGATCTACGCCGGCACGGTCGGCCTCATCTGCTGGCTGGGCGGCATCGTCTTCATCAACCGCAAGAAGACGAGCGACGCCAAGAGCGTCATGGCCGAAGCCGCCAAAACCATGCTGGACGAGCAGGTAATCAGGCTTCTTGTCAGCGGTGACGGCAGAAGCCGCAGGTCACATTCGGAGTTTTATTTTTAATCCCAGAATTAATACAAATTTTGTTTTCAGGGAGGGAAGATTACAAGATTAATGAATTTGCCCTGTGGTTGTTTGTTTTCTTTGTTTTTTGGCATTTAATCATCTCACATGGCGCAGGTTTTGACACGAGATGATTAAAAATCGCTGTTCCTCCTTTCCCCTCTCGCCCTCTGGCCCCTACAGATCCGTCTGTGGGTGTTCCCGGAGGGAACGCGAAACCAGAGAGGCGACCTTCTGCCCTTCAAAAAAGGTGCATTCCACCTGGCAGTGCAGGCACAAGTGAGTATTTATTTTTTTTTTTTTACTGTTTCTTTACTCTATTCTTATTTTTTTGTAATTAATCAATAAATTCAGTGGCAGAATCAAACTATTTCATCTATATCACTTCAAGTTGTCTGTGTAATCTAATGGGGTTGACCACATGATATCAAGTTTCAAAGTTACTTTTTCCATTTGGAGGAATTTAGCAATCAGGTGTAGGAAAAATGTATGTGTGAAGTCTAATTTGTTAGTAGATCATTTTTGCTAGTTTTTAAGCAATGTGTGTGATGATAATTACCACTCTGGAGTCCATATTAACGCTGAGCATAGATGCAAGCAGATAATGTCACTTTTTAACTTCTTTTATTATAGTTTTTGTTGTGCAGCGAATTGATGCCCAGAATTTGGGTTTCTCGCATTCACAAAAAAAGCTTTTTCAAACCATTTCAGATTTGGCAGAAAGGGAACTTGTCAGGCTCACATTTGTACATCCTAGTAGGAGTGGAATAGGATTTGTAAATACAGTTATAATCATACTGTAGTTTTATTGCTCGTAAAGGGATGATGAATCCTCCTGCAGACATCAAACAGCGAGTGAATGAACAGGATGAGGATGGATGACATTCACTTCATTCACTCGTTTATTCTGCACAGGGATTTGATGATAGAGGCTTAATTCCAGGAGTCTCCTGCCAACGTTTGTCTTCTAAGGAGAGCGAGAGTCATGTTACCAGGATTGTGCTGATCCCAAACACATGGGGGAGCCAGCAACCTTATAGGCTCACCACGACTTTATGATTCAACCAGATCTGATAAACAGATGATGAAGGCAGGCGTAGGCAAGGGCCGACTAAGCCAGACTTATTTGCAAGTAATGCTTTGAAATGGTCTGTTTACACTTAGTGTTTTCAGCACATTCGGTCTGATATTTCTGTTTTTGTGCTCACCATCCAACAACCCACCCCACTTTGATACCCAATTATTAAAGAAACGGCATCTGCAGTGCTCGACGCAGAGTGACGGCAGATGACTGACAGCTCATCTGTGTGAGTTTTTGTATGCAGGTGGGGGGGCTCTCTGCTCTCGAGATGCTGCACACAGCGGCCTGCGCGCAGTCAGGGTCGGACAGGTGGAACGAATTATAAAAATATTAGTGAATAAGCTCCGTCCAGAAACCGCAACCCAAGGAAAAAAATGTTGGGATGTGTGTGTGTTTGTACGTGTGAGCCCTTCTTTTTTTTTTTGTGGATGTACTGTTAAAGATTTATATCAGCCAGTGCAAAAATAAAGCCCTGCTGCTGCTCATTAGCAAACACATTAACATCTTCTGTAGGGTTTCTATTGGCTCCGACCCTGCTTATGTTATACAAATAAGTGCTTGGATGCTATCAGGCGCTTGATTTGGAATTGTTTTGTGAGTGTGTGTTAGTCTTGGCATCAGGTGGTGGAATAACTTTGCCGAGGTCTGGAGAATACAATCTGTGTTTTGCTTTACACCCGAGATGCTTTCTGTTTGTACGTAGACTATTTCTATCTCCACGTTTGCTGCTGCAGAGTCAGTGCGCGGCCTTTTCCGTTCGTACCAGCCGGCCAGATTGAGTGGAAGCAGGACAGCCCCCTCGGGGAGCCACGTTTGGCTCAGCCAGCCCTGTTGGAAAGAGCCACTCGGGGCCACGAGCAGCCTCTATTAGCAGCGGGGGAGGAGACGGGGATTGCTTGTGTCACAGCGATTGCGTGTATGAAGTAGAGAGAGGATGAGTGGATGTGATGTTGGTTCCGTTTTTGTTTCGGTCGAAAGTGAAGTTTTGACATCCGATTACTTAACAGTTTGGTTTTTAATGTGAAAGTTATGAGGTCCAGGACAGCAGCATCTAGCAGAACAGACTTGTCAGATGTTCTTAAGTATGTTTTAATTGGTATGCAGTTGGTGTACAAGATTAGTTATTTTTATTACCTTAGATTGAGGCTGTAGCTCTGAGGAGGAGGGGTCATCCACCAGCCAGAGGATTGGTGGTCTGATTCCCGCCTCTTTCAGGCTCCATGTCGTCGGTCTTTGAGAGGATACTTAACCCCGGTTTGCCTCTTGTATGTATTGTATGTTGATCCATCAGTGTAAATGGGTGAATGAACACTTGTGTATAGCACATTGAGTGGTCAAAAAGACTAGAAAAGCATATACAAATAATAATAATACAAATGCAGTTCATTTACACAGGGAGCAGGGGTTTTTTTTGTTTTTTTTTAACAGTTGCCTACATGTTTGTGGTCCTCAACTCTTTGTGATCTGCAGCCTCACCACTACCTCGATATTAAACATTTTGAGAAAGTGTATTTGAGATTCCCATTCCTCGCTTCATTCTTGCTCCTCTTGTTTTCCAGGCACCCATCATACCCATCGTCTTCTCCTCCTACAGCAGCTTCTACCTACGGAAACAAAAGCAGTTCAAATCGGGTAACTCGGCTTTAATGTCACAATTTTTTATTTAAGTGTGACTAAGTCACTGATTTATGCATGCATTTATGCATCCTTATATAAAAGTACAAATCCATACAATACCAAACAGTTGTATTATAATTTTGATGCCGTAAAAGTATTGATTCAGACATCTGACTGATATATTGTGCAAAATTAGATAATTCACATCAAAGCAGCATGTTACTGTTGTAGCTGCTGGAGGTGTAGGTAGTTTAAACTACTTCATATACAGTTACCGTAGCTAGTTTAGTCTGGTTGTTCCCAAAGTAGGGGTTGGGCCCCTTCAAAGGGTCACCGAATAAGTCCGAGGGATCGTGAGATGATTAATGGGAGAGGAAAGAAGAACAAACAAAGTTCTGATAAATAATCTGTTTTCACTTTTCGGTTTTGTTGGAATATTGGATTATTGGAACATTCGTTGAAACAAAACCATGTGAGAAGTTTTAGAGGGAAAAATCAATATTTGTTGGAGCTGTTAACAACTCACAGGCATATGAAATGTGAGCTGACTACACGCTGCTGTTTGTAAGATGTAGAAAGCGCTAGTTTCATCTTTAAGAATGTGTTGCATTTTAAAGCTTGTTATACTGTATATTGTGTCATATCTGCATCTGAAAAGTACCTAAAGCTGCCAGATAAATGTAGTGGAGAGGAAAATGCGATATAAAGTAGAATACATATTTTAATGTTTTGGAAAACAAGAAAAAACTTCTTTTTTTTTAAATCACATTGGTATTTTTTTTAGATTTATTTTTATTTTGTGTCGATACATTAACAGCAACCTACATTCAACCAGATGTGTGAGCAAATATGCAAAAAGAAATAGAGCCATCATCAAGTGTCTACCAAATGAAAAATGACCTGCAGAAATGTGCCTTAGGCATTTTTGTCTTGCATAAATGCAGACTATATCTTTCATACCTTGAAGCAGAAAGGTCATTTTAAGTTGAAATACACAGTTCATAATCCATTTGACTGACTGAAATTACATTTCAGTGTCTAGAAAACTAAAGAAATATGAACACCTACCAGATGAAAATGTATGAAAACTACCTAAAGTCAAATGAATGACTGAGGCAGATAGTGTTTTTGGATTCTAATAGGTGTTGCGATTGGCCAATGGCATTAAGGCAGAAAGACAGAATGATGCAGCAGTGGTAGGAGAGTAAAGCTATGCATAATATCTCAATTTGACCCATAAATGACTTGGGCAAATATGCTATGAGTGTAAGTAAAATACAAATGTCTAAAATGTGTACTTGGCAATTGAGTAAATGTACTCGTTTACTTTCCACAATGCATGGAAAAAAAACAGAGCTTCTGACAGTGGGTTTTCATGCCTCCTCCCCAGGGACCATCAGAGTGAAGATCCTCCCGAAGATCGACACGAAGGGGCTGACGTCAGACGATGTGTCATCCCTCTCTGACAAATCCTTCACCGTGATGCGCTCAGCCTTCCTGGACGTCTCCGACTCCATAACCCATAGCAACGGGCCCCTGAGGCACTGAACATGCACCATTACTCCCGCCTCTTTTCCTCCTATGTCCCTGTCTGAGACCCCCCCTTTCCCCCAGACCTCTCCTTGCTCCTCCCCCCTGCCCTTTCCCCTCCCACTCCCCGCCCCCAGGTTGTCCCATCACCTGGCCAGGAAACATGACACAGGTCTCTTGTCATGAATTCTCTTCTTGTCTAGTCGACGCCTGGTCCAGTCTGCCTCTGGCCTGACCATACAGCACAGTCAGTCCCGACCCTCACTGTGTCTGCAGCAGCGCCGGCGGTGGCGGCGCTGCTCTGGCACGCCGTGAGCGGAGTGACGGACGACAAGCCGAACAGTATGGATGTGTGTTGTTCATCATGCATGCCTTCTTTTTTTTTTTTTTTTTTTCTCGATGGCTCTGTCCACCTTCATCCTCACTTTTGTTCTCTGGCTTTTTTAAGCCTGGTTGATTTTATTTTTTTTTTTTTGCCATTTTGTACATTTATTTTTTTTTTTCCTTCTTCCTTCTGTTTAAAATTATACATTTTGGCATTTTTTTCTCCTGTTCATAAATGTCAGTGGATTTTTTATGTTCTTATCATGCTGCCTTTTGTTTTATTATCTTTGGACGCTCACACGTATGCACACAGACATAAACACACACAGACACACGCACACACATGCAAAGTATCTCCTACCTTCCTGTCCTTTTTAGTGTGTTCTCCCCCTCTCTGCATTCCAGTCTCTTGCCTAAAGACAAAACGGAGCGGGGTCTCCACGAGTGGTGGAGTGTCAGGAGGTGAGAGGTTCGACACCGGTCGACCTTGGACTTCTTCGGTTCTGTTACTATGAATTCAGCTCTATATCCATATTGGCTCCTCAGCTGTGACCAATAGCATCATGACTTGCTTCACGGTGTCAGACAGCAAGAAATTCAAGCATACAAGATACGGTGTATAATGATAGCACCCATCCGTACTGAGTTAATGGACTAATCAGTTTTCAATGTTGTGCATTGTTGGTGTATCATTGTGCTTTCTTTCTTTCCAAAAGATTCAAAGTAACCCCCGAGCAGCATTGAGCGAACGTCTTCTCAGCTGTATTCCGTATTTTCACTCTATTTATTTCTGCGCCAGAAGAATCGTTGTTGTTTTGGGTTTTTTTTTTTTAGAAACGAATACACGTTTTTCACTCCTCAGGAGGAACTCACAAGTGAACCTATTTTACGATGTGTCAAAAAGAGGATTTCATAAAAGTGCAATGTCCAACTGTTTTCGCTTTACTTGTTCCAAAGTGCAAGCTACCTGCTGTGCCATGACGAAGTGTTTTTGGGAAGCATCCAGTGTCAGCCCGTTATTATCTCCATATGATGTGTGTGTAATCACTTCCCTACTGGTTGATTTCCCTTTGCCAATGTTGAAATGTACAGAGAAGAGGGTACGACTTGTGTAGAAGTGTGGACTGGTTCAGATCTGCACCGTTGTTTGACCCTGATTTTATTTGTTCTGATTAACTTAACGATTAACAAATTCCTAACAAACCTGGCTCACTTAAAGTCCTACTCCACTCAAATAATATATTTTCTTTGGTCCTTGTTGGATGTTTGACGCTTCACTGTGCAGAATGATGCATGTGCAGGTCAGGTCAGTGTCATGATCTGTGACGACATGAATAGTTTGAGGCCAATCTTAGTCCAACATTCAACTTACACGAGTGTGATGTGGAAACTTGAAGCCTCCGGTGCACAAATGCTGAGAATGGACTTTACAGTGAAAGAGGAAACCTCTTTCATCCAGCAGTTAAACTGGAAATTAAATATATATTTGCATATTCAGAGATTCTGCAATTTAACAAGATAGTATAGAATTTTGACAAAATAGTTTAGTTATAGTTCAAATCATATCAGACACAAATTATTAACTCATAAGTAGAGAATTTAATATACATCTTAAAACAAGTCTGGAGAGCATCTTTAAGTCTTTATTAGTGGTTTGATCTAGAAAACAGTGAAACATGTTCACTGTTTCTCAAAAAACCCGAGATAACCTCCTCAAACAGTCCACAACTCACATATTCAGTTTACTGTCATAGAGGACTAAAGAACCCAAAAATCTTCATATTTAAAAAGCTGCAATCAGAGAATTTGGACATTTTCTTCTGGGGAAAAAAATCCAAATGATTTACAAAACACTTAGTGATTATTTAGTAATATGAAAAGTTGTCAAAAGTGGATGGATGAAAATTTGATTATTTAAAAAGTTGTGAACGTTTTGGCCTTAAGTCTGATCGGTGGTCGTTGCCCTTTGGATGTTGGGCTAGTCTGCTTTTGTTAGATTTCTGCTTTATTATCGCTGATGGCTTCTACATCACATAACGACTGAGCGGTTTCTTTTAGTTCTTGTGCAGGTCTTAAGTTACATTTTGCTCACTGCCTTGGCTGCTTTCGCCCATCAAACACCCGTCTGAGAATGTATTTCAGCATTCAGGGTATCTCGTGTACTGCTAACTGCATCGTCTACTTTGTTCCTTAAGTTATTGTATTTTTAAAGCGGGGGTGTCGTCATGGCATTCGGTCGCCATCAAATCTAGGAAATGTATTATTTCATCCTTCAGTGTAAAATGTGTACCTTAGACCGACATGTTGTGCGCACACAGACCTATTGAGGGTATGATCTTGTGATTGCATTAATCAGCACTTGGTACTAAGCGCGTAGGCTGCTGTTTATAGCGGACTGCAGCGGTAGTTTTAGCGATGCCCACCGGGCTCGGCTTTAAGTACACGTGATGGTCAGGGTTTCATTAATGTTCAAGGCCAGTATGGAATATTTACCCCTACTAATAGCAATTAATCAAATTCTCTAAAGGTTCGTTCTTAGATTGAGTATATTTATTTTCCATAAGGGCAAATTTTTACCTTTTGATTGTTTAACGAGTACCAAATTTCCTCCCAAAAATGTGCCATGATTATTTTGCCAATGGGTGTGTTTTATTCGTTTATTTCCTGTTCATTTCGCGATTATTTTTGTAATACCAATGTGTGATTTGTAAGCTTTGTGTCATGAGCTCGCCTCTGCAACAACCCCCCCCCCACCCGGCCGGTTGATTCCTTTGGGCAGTTATTTACGGGGAAAAAAAATAATTATGTAAGATGGAAAAATTAAAGTATTCTGAACCTTAAAGGTCCCATATCGTACACCTTTCCTGGGTTTTATGTGAAGTTTAGATCAAAATATTTTTCTGGTTTCAACCAAAAATCACTTCAATATAGTTTAATGCCTTCACAAACTTCTCTTGACTGCTTGCTGTAAGGCACAGTTTCTAATCACAGGCTGTGTGCATTTTTTTTTTTCTTTATAGAACACCTACACCATCTTATAATCAAAAAGCAATCAAAAAATCTCACTTTCTACAATATGGGACCTTTAATTAAGCACTTTCCAGGCAGAGTTTGGCTGGAGGTAAGCAACAAAAGGACTTCCAGGTTCCTCTGATTCTCACCAAAGCTATTAAATTGTAATTGGTGGTAGCTTTAGAGGGCATAAAGAACCAGAGCTGACGTCCTGCAGAGCCTTGTATGTGTGTGGTCCCTTACTGTATGTGTGTGTGTGTGTGTGTGTGTGTGTATGTATATGCACACATGGTATAGACGCCAATATAGTACCTGGTTAATATTGATGATGTAGTGTTCTTGATTTCACCTATTTATGGGTAAACGTGAATGCCTTGCAAAAGATTAAATAAAATATAATTCTTTTTTTTTTCTTACATGGTTATGCATTTAAATGCGTGCTTTGCCTTTGTCTGTGTTTTACTGACATATATATACACTGCAGAGGGGTCAACAGGAGACCCTCACTCAGCCCACAAAACATCCAGTAATCCTTTTATAGCAGTAAGCACACAATGTTTTTGATTAGGAATTTTCTTTTATTACAAAATGTTACAAAACTATGTAAAAATGTCTGTTGGCGCACTGAGAAATAACTACAAGTATTCATAATTTAAATAGATAAATACAGATGTCCGTGTCTGGCCCCAGGACAGTTTGGGACTCAGAGGACACAGCTGCACTGATGTAAAACAAACACAGAAACAAAAAGTGGCCGGCCTGACCTTTGACCCTACAGGGGGGTTTGAATCGGATGTTAAAGAGGTGACGTAATAATGAACCGGCCGTGCCACGGGTACTGTTAAAAAAAATCAAGGTTTTGACAGTGATTCAACGGGTAAAGTTAATGAACCTGTCGGGGAGAGTTAAAATCACGAACGGTTTGTGCGATGATTGAGTCACAGCATAATAAGGACCGATTTCTGCTTTCTGCCACACGCCTCCTCCCCAACGCCAGCATTCTCGGTGCGTACAATCTCGTCTTGAAATGGTGTTGGCCACGTTTTCGCCGTTAATTCTCCTGGCAAGAACCTACAAAGGCGGGGAGGGAGAAAAGAGGAAAGGGTTGCTTGAAATGTGTGGTCGAGTCAAGGTAGGGATTGTAAAATGACCCCAAAAGGCTCCAAATGTAATAATTGACCCTAATGTGGTTAAAACAAATGTGATAAAGTTCATCATGCAATAAAAATCTGATAATGTTCAAATAATGTAATAAAAAGTGTTAAACTCTCCTACGCCTGAGTTCCTCAACAGGATCAATATTCCTTGAGGGTTGCTGACTTAACCTAGTTAAGTATAGTCAGACGATCATATATTCAGTTTTTTTAGACGATTAAAAATAATGCACACAGCTAAAAGTAAAACTGATAGATTTCCCCCTAAAGGAAAAGTCTTAAATGAAAATACCTGGCTAAACATTTGTGAAAGAAGCCAATTTATCCTTAAATTCAACGTAACTTCCAAAGAAAACTCATTAAACTGTCCTGTCAAACGAAAGAAGGACCATTTATGCATCTATTTTGACAATGTGATCTATTGAAAAGATTCCATTCACTCCTTTACCAAAATTGTTTAATGATAAAATTTGATTTAAATCTTGTCTATATTTATTAAATAATGTGCTAGATTATTAATTTAAATTAAAAAAAAAGCACTGTGACAACCCACAGGTCTTACAAAGAGGGACTTGTTCTTCATGTAGATAAAACAGCTCAAAAAGTTAATAAAAGCACATCAGTTCTTGTTGTGATTGAAATAAAATCACCAATTAAAACATACTAATATATTATAAGTAGAAATATATTCTATTACAAGTCTGATCTGCCAGATGCTGCTAAATGACACAAACTACTTTGATAATTTAGGAGCAAACCTCGCTTACAGTTTGACGTTGATTGCATCATTTAACTTTTAAACTTCCGTAGCCAAAAAAGTTATTATATTACCGGTGTAATATTTTAATAAGTTTACATTCGATTTTATTACATTATGGTCAATTTTTGCATTCCGGCTTTCATGTGGGCCACTGCGACCCTTTCTGAAGTGGTTTGAAAATAGCTTTCAGCGGTGCTCTACTAATTATATTGGATTTTCCGGCTTCTAAAGAGCCGCGTTTTTCAGCCGCGAAACGCTCAAAGGTCGGCCTGCGGTCACTCACACGTGCCAAGGCGCTCCTCCAGGAAGCCTATCTGCTCGCTCAGAGAGTCGATGCGGTCGAGCTGCTGGAAAGAGTGAGACAGCAAAGTGGTTTTCTCCGACAAGCCCTCGTCCAGCGACAGCGGGAAGAAGCTGTTGAACGGGGCCAACGCCAGCTGCAACTTCTGCACAGAATGGTGGGAGGGGGGGGGGGGGGGGGAGAAAGGGAGAGGGGAGGAGAGGCCGTCACTCACCCTGGAAACACGAACGCGTCCAACCTGCGGCGGCTTTCATGCAACTTTCTGCTAGTTTCACTAAAACACCTGCCGGATTCTAGTAAAAAAAAAGTTCAAAAGGCACTAGGTAATCCGTGTTTTGGACAATTAAACAGCATCCAGCATTTTACACAACACCAACAGGCAGGGACGAGAGGTGGTCATGGCGAGCAATGCTGGGAGGTATCAGCGTGGGGGGGGAGCTTTTATGTGTCTTTTCAGGCATGTGTGCATGTGTGTAAAAAGCACACGTAGCTCAAAGTACCTTCTCCAGGAGCTCCACTCTGTTCCTCAGGCTCTGCACCTCCTCCGTCATGTTCTCGGCCAGGCTGAAACCTGCGGGGGGGGGGCAGACAAACACAGGAAAATGCACATGAGGTGACGTCGGAGGACGGAATGATTAGGGCATGGATCGGAAAAAAAAAAAAAAAGGAACGATGTGTGTTTAATCCTCTCTCTCAGATCTAAAAGGTCTCCTTGAAAGATTCATGACCACTGCAGTTTCTACAACTACAAACCAGGGAGAGGGCCGGGGGGGGGGCGCAGTGGGTTCATGGCTCAGGGGGGACATCGTAGGTATGGGAAGAGTCGAAGAAGCCGATACACAGGCTCAAGGAGAGGTCGCTAGAAATAGACGCTCAGTCATACAGGCCTGAGAACATGCGTCGGTTTCAAGGAGCAGGCGAGACCCAGACTGGAGACCCCCCCCCCTCATACACACACACACACACACACACACACACTCCTCTCTGGCTGTTAGATAGACTGAGAGCTGCTCAATCTCTCCCAGATGTGGTCCATTACTGAAACGAGTGAGTTGAGTAACAGGGTGAGGAGGAGGAGTAGAGGGAGCTGGCGATGACCCCCAGCAGACAGGGTTGATGGAGCTGGAATGAGAACACAAGTGTTGGCCAAGAAAAAAAAAAGAGGGGGGAGGGGAGAAGAAGACGAAGAGACAGAACTCCAGTCCAACACTCCTCCACACAGCAGCCCGGCGGGGTCAGCGCGATCGTCTGCGTTTAAACCCGTGTTCATGCGCCGTGATCTCCATCAACGGCCCTCTGACGTGTGTGAAGTGAAATAAGGGAACGCAGCCTCGAGCAACGACATCTCTGCTGCTGGCCTTGCAGTTTTTTTTTGTTTTGCTCTCAAATAAACCCTCTGTCACTTTCGCCAAGTGGTGAGATTTAACTTTTTTCCTTTTTTTGCCCTTTCTCCCTGTATTTTTCTTTCATTTGCTCCGCCCCCGGCCTCTCATCGATCGGCCTCATGCAAAAATCATCAGCCGAGGCGCTCCAACTTTTGCACGAATTCGGTCCTCCTCCTCCTCCTCTATAGGAGCGGTGATAAATACGAAGGAGTTGGTGGCGAGCCCGAGAAATTTAGCAATCTCACACTTACAAGATGTTTCTTCTTCCTTACTGTCAGTGTACGGGACAGCATCCCCGTCTGCGGTGGAGAAGTTTTAGGAGTAATCAGGAAAAGGTAAGTCTTCTTGAAGGTTTCATGTTGCAAAACCATCTCCCCAGAGAGCAATAAAGCTGACAGAGACCGGGAATTCAAGGGAATATGAAGGTCAACCGCACATTTGTAGACTCGCGGGGGGGGGAGGGGGGGCCTGTTATTTTGTCACTAGGATACAGGAGGAACAGACAAATGAAAATTGACTTCTTCATTGGCGAAAGACAACAAAAATTTCCGCGGAGCGTGCTGGATACAAATGTCTGTATTATCGTGGGAGCTCTATCAGAGTCAGATGTTTGCTTTGCTGCTTTGGGACTCATAGGAGGAAACAGTCCCAGCCTCGACGCGTTCCGGAGGCCAAGCCACAAGACAGGAGTCGGCACCAGTCGCAGTGCATTATTACTCACGGTACGAGTTGAGAGTGGCATAGCGCGTACCAAAAGTAATAATGGACCGCGAAGCTGGCTATGGTCTTTTCTTTCTTCTGCGCTCCAGACACTTTGCTGCTGCAAGACATAAAATCAGACCGTACAAACACACACACACATACACACACGTACTGCTCATTTACCCGCATCAGTGTGACCACCCACTGTTGCCTGGCTGGTCTGGGTGGGCGAGGGAGGAATGGCAGGAGGAGGAGGAGGAGGAGGAAGGCTTTGACAGGAACGGCCGTCTCCAGCGAGCCTGAAGCTGTCCCTGCACGCACACCGATAGCTGCCAGCTGTGTTCAGGCACTCCTGGGCGCACGGCCGCTGCTCGCTGCACTCGTCCACGTCTGACACGGAAAGACAAGAAATTAGGTTTGTGTGTGTGTGTCTATGTGAATATCGCACACCAGACTTGTGTGTTTGTGTGTGTGTGTTTCTTACCTGTTTGGCAATGGCGCCCAGTCCAGCCCAGCGGACATGCACACAGGTTGGGTTTTAAGCAGGTACCTCCGTTATCACAGGCATGATCACACACAGCTGGAAGAGACGTTTAAAGGAATACGTGGTTAGGCCGTTTCCAAGAAAATGTGTTTCATTCTCATTTAGAAAACAGCCACGTCCAAAGTGGGAGAAAACTTCATGTTGCAGCACTTTTATAGTTCAGAAGTGATGGTTTGCTTAATCTTTACAAAAAAACAAAGTGTCAAGATGACATGTTATGGTTTTGTGGGAAGATAAGAGCTGGATTATTTCCTAACCGAGCAGGGCGTCAACCGGTGGAGAATTCAGGATCTGCAGCACTCCACCAGGAAACATTTCAGCACACGACCCAGAAGTCAACCATAATCTGCTTTTTTTGTTGTTTGTTTTTTTGCATTGTGCTATTGACATGTTTCTTCGGTCTTAACCTATAACTTGACATTTCTAAAACTTCGGTTTCTGCACAAAATGAACAAACAAGTGATAAGTGTGAACTTTCCCCCAGCTTCCAACTAACTCTCACATAAATGCATTTCCCAAACATATCCATGCGTTCCATTAAAGGTACGGTGTATACTTTCTGGTGGCATCTAGTGGTAGGGTTGTAGATTGCAACCAACATGCAGGGAAAAAATGCCTGAGGCTTGTTTGTTCTGGGCTACTATAGAAACATGAAGGGCTTCACAAAGTGAAACCTGTAGGTAAAAAAAGGCCAAATCTGAGGTAATAGACAACCATTCTTATTTTCAGTTTAATTACATTCTAATTTAACATCCCTTGCGCCAAGTGTGTTCTGCTAGACGCAGCTAAATGTCACTGAATCTCACAGCTCATCACAGGTTACCTTGGTTGCAGTTGTGAGAGTGAAGTCTCCTCCAGCCCGGACAGCACTCTGCGTAGGAAGGGGAAGGAGGCGCCACCCTGCTCACCTGCCGGTACGCCACAGAATACACAGTCCTGCAAGCACAAAACACACACACACACACACACAGTCAGGGGTTTCTGGTTATTTGCAGTGCTGTCATCGCCCTCATGTACGACGGTTGAGCCCGTTCAGTCTTTTCCATGTTTTGTCAGACCGCGAGTGGAGGGCTTATGCAATGTTGAAAGTATGGACCACTGACTTCCATTCGAATGTTTCAGAGATGAGATAGGGCGAGGAGGGAGGGAGGGAGAGGAGGGAGCGCGAGATGAGATGCAAAGTCAGATCCACATTCTGAGCCGTTGCCGCAGCCTGCAGAAAGTCTGGTATGTTTGGTTTGCAAGAAGAGATAAAAGATTATACACTGAGGCGAAAGTTGAGCCGAGGACATGCAGAGCAGCATCAAAGGACTTCAGAATCGACTGAGGGATTAGACGCCTGCAGTCGCAATTGTCTGCGGGCTGCCCCGCACGGTTATTAGACTTCAGAGGATACGAAGGAGTCGGAATCCAAAAGCGAAACGGACTTTTCGACGGCGAGGGAAGAGTTAAAAAAACACACGATTGAAATGGAGGGAATGTGAGGAGGGGGGGGGCGAGAAAAAGAAAGAGAGAGAGAGAGAGAGAGAGATAGAATAAGTATGGAGGGAGTCGTAGTTCCAAAATAAACACGGCTGTGGTCTCTATGGGCAGGCACTTCATTTCCCGTAGTTATACAAAGTCCTCGATATTTAGATTCCACCCAAATATGTGCCACTGTGACCCAGTTCTGTGTGCATGTGTGTGGGAGAAAGTCTACGTCTATTTATGACCGCACTCTTAACCCTTTCTCTTCCCAAACATGCATCAACTCATTCTGAAAGTGTGTCTTACTTGTACGTGCTGCAGAGGCGATGCCCCTGACACACGGTGATGTAAGGCTTGTGCACCGGCTGGACGTACGACTCCGTCGCCGTGACGACATTGTGACGAAGGTCTCGGCCACACACCCTCCTCCTGTGAAGAACATTTGTAAAAATACAGATAAAACATTAAAAACTGACCAGAAACACAGTTTTATTGTTCAGCTTTAAGTAGCATCTGAGCTGTTCCTTAGATGAGAGGCTTTACAGAGCAGGACACTGAGATATTTAGGCCCTAAGTGGCTCCATCGGGTTCAAAAAGCTTGAACAAAGTCCAAACTTGAACCTCAGCATGACAAAAAAAAAAAAAGTTGGCGTACAGCCTAATTGCTCCTGACAGACCTGTGTAATCACTCCCGAGTGTGTCAGTTAAAAGTTGACCTTTGACCTCCTCGGCTTCACTTGACCTTTTGGTTTATTTTTGGACTTTGTGCGTATCAACTGAAAATGACAGGATGAGCCTGCGGACTCCCCCTACGCTGGAGTACGCCTAATCGTCTGGGACGGAAAGGGGGGGGGGCTTCGGCCCAGAGAGACTGCAGCCTGAGACGTTCTGTTTGTGTACATTCATAGAGGGGGCGAGGATGTCGAGAGGTCACCATAACAAACAGGTCTGAATGACAAGTCGTCCTCACGGCTACCGAGGGACCACACCGATCCAAAGACAGGCCATAATAAACACAGGAAGAGGCTTTAAAGAGCACCGTTACCCGTGGTGAGCGAAGAGCTGGGTAGTGCCCATCACATGAAGGATGAGGAGGGAGGAGGAAAGGAGCAGCGTTTGGTACATCGTTTCCCTCTTTCCCACGTTCCCTCGCTCAGACTCTCACACTCGGCCGTTCTCTGTGCGCCAGTCGGGAGGGAAGAGGAGAGGAAGGGGGAGGAGGAGGGTCGTGGAGGCTCGCCAAACGTCTGCTCGTGCTGAATGGGAACGTTTTCCCTCCAGGAGGATGACTCCGGCTACCTGCTGCACGGACAGAAAGGGAGAGATGATTATTTTCTTTGAGAAACGAGGCGAACAAGGGGAAATGTTCCAAAGAAGCTGAAACATGAATGGCATACAGTTCATTCCTCCGCAGCCACGGGTCAAACCACATTTACTTTGAAGAGACAAGCCCACCAGAGGGATGCACTCTGCTGTCAGTGTCAGCTGCTTCACCTCAACCATAGCGTGCTCCCTTTTAAAAGCACCAGTGCACATTAAGTAACTCCCCCACCAGTCTATAGGAGTCATTCATGGCCAGCGGCAGGGAGGGCAGGTAAGGTAAGAGGGCGAGAATCTCGGGACCCGCTCGCCGCCAAACCCCCGAAGTGAAAAGAAGAGCCAGAGGTCCTCACGTCACTGAGAAATGAAAAAAACTGGCCGGGACGGCGAAGCAGTTGCATTTGCGTGCCAGGAGTGAAATTGAGCCGTGCAATATGGGTCTATAAAAAGGAGAGATGTTCTGTCATGGGTGTGGAGGTCAAAAAAAAAAAAGCGCAAGGGGAGGGATAAACCCCAATTGGTCTTTTTTAGAATGTCAAAAACCAGTTGAATTACACAAAGGTCTCATTTAAGAGACATTTCTTTTATTGAAGTGTCTTTCATAAATGTTTTAAGAGTTTTCATGAATCAATTTTGTATATTTGACATTCATACTTTCATTTTTCATGACAGCTTGAGTTTTTTTTCCCCCCCGGCAAGTGATTTTAAAAGGTCATAAAACTGAGTGCAGCAAGGTGTAGATGGAGTATTCCTAAGGTTCTTCTTCTTGACTAAAACGTTTTTTATGACAGGCAGTAAAGAAGTGACCTACGTATTGTGCGTGCTGTAGACTGAGGCGTTAGTTTGCTAATCTAAGAAGTGACCCATGAGCGTTTAGGTGGAGTTAATGTTCTCTACTGCATAGAAGACCTTTATGAGACGCGTTGGACATCAACAGAGGCGTAAAGATAACTTGTTGCTGGGCAGATTAAAGACACGGGCCACAAAAGTGAAGCAAGCAGAGCTTTTCTTTTAGAGTTTTTTTCCCCCCCGAGACTGAACGTCTGACCTCACCTTCACCACACAGCCACAAAAAGCCCACACAAGCACAGCCGCATATGCATTACATGCATGCAGTCATGGGTTCTTGTGGACAAAGAGGGCTTAACTCCCACTGACCCGCACCTGCACGGACTGCAACACAAAAGACAACGAATTCCCCCTTCACATGAATGTTCACTTATCCCCTCACACCATATTAGATTATTGCATACTGTACAGGATTAAAAGAAGCAATGAGCCATCGTCCTGCAGGAGAGAAGTGAAGGTGATGCAGCTGTTGGACTAGAGCTTGGACCTTCTCCTGCTTTCATGCTGTACTAGAAAGACTACAGGCATGATTTTTCTACAGACCTGAACCCTCTGAAAATCTCTAACGGTGCATAAAGCTGGCCTGGGGTGTGATGATCATAGGAGTGGGGCGGTGGGGGGTGTCCTCCGCTGTGCTGGAGGTGATGCTAAGCCCGGGTTGACAGCTTGCATGTCTCCTCTGATCCCCTGCTGGCTTCATGCCCAGAGACACGACACGCACATTTAAGGCCTGTGTTCACTGACAAACTCCCCAGAGTGAGGGTGACTATCAGGGGAAGGTGGGGAGGGGGCCTTTGAAGGCGCTGCGTGGAGCGTACACGTGTGTGACAGTCGTGCATCATCACATCTGCAGTGAGAAAAGTTCTGTAGGGTGAAAACGGTCAGCCAAAAAGTTTGTATAGAAACTGGGCGTGGCATTGCAGATGACATGTTGTGGATTACTATTAAAAATATCTTTTCAAAAACTCTTGCTTTGTGATGCATTAACTAAATAATTGACAGTTCTACACATGGTCTATACTAATGTTTTGCATTGAAACACATCATATAAAATATAAAAATATATAAAATCACAAGGCTGCAACTGCTGATTATTTTCATCCTCAATTAATCAAGAAAGTAATATTCAGATGAATACAAATATTCATTAGTAAACAGATTTTTCTCTGTAAAGTGCATTTGGACATACTTTTTACTTCACTTACTGTACTCTACTTTCTTTCAGTGCTACCTTTTTTACTTCTACTCCAGCACACAATATAACAACTTTTAGGTACTTTTTTTTTTTCAGATTAATTAAATAGTACAAAATATACTATAAATTATGGCCACAGAAGCATAAAGTAGTTAGTAGTGGTTATCCCTACCTTTAGCTCTTAGTGACACAAGAATGCATCAATAATTCTAATCCAGAAATATTAATGATATTATCATGAAATGTGTACTTTCACTTTAGGTACTGTGTTTAATTTGCTACCAACACTTGTGTAGTTGTATTAACGTGACATTTGTCCATGCAATACTTGTAACATATTATTTCTACACTGTATTTTTGCTGCTTTTAAGCTAAATATAAGGTCTAATTGTTTTTTCTACCAATACTTTGTGCGCCTCACTGCTGACGCATCAGGGGTAATTAAAGCTCCTGGGTTTTCCGCAGCCTCCATGAGAGGGCGCTGTTTCACAGCACAACACAGGGTCCGGAGACGCGAACATCCCTCATCACCTTCTCCGCAGCGCTCTCACGCACACGCACGCATAGCCGCGCGCTCACGCACCGGAGGCTTAAAGAGATAAACGCAAATTTAAAAAAAAGCAACAGGAAAAAAAAAGCACCGTTAACGTTAACCGTGCGCCAGAGGGGGGAGGGAGGGGGGGATGCTGCCGGACACGCAGCGAACACGCCAGGACGCGGACACATGCACGGACACAAACTGAAGCACAAACCTTTCACCAGAGATGAAATCCCCCCCGAAACACTGCACGAAGTGGGAGAGAGGGGGAAAAAAGCGCCCGCGGCTCCGGTTAAAGTTAGTCCCGTTATATTCCGCTGCTGAGTTAGAAAAAAAAAAGTCCTGGGACATATATATATATATATGTGTGTAAGTGTGCTACTACTAGCGCAGGTTCGCGTGCGGCTGAGCGGACAGACTGTCAGGAGCGCGGGGGGTGATGGTAGCACCTCCTCCCTCTCCTCCAGCTGCTGTCCCGCAGCTCCGAGCTCCCGCCGCCCGCACGGGACCGAGGGGGTTGGGGGGGGGACCTGGTGTGACGTCACCGGCCACGCTACGGACTTTTCTCTTTTTCCCCCCCCATTCATAAAACACACTACTACGCGTCCACCAGGGAGCGGAGACTCGGGGCTTTTCTCGTCTGGGAAATTAAAGTCAACTGGCGAAGGTGAACTGAAGGAGACTGGAACGGAACGGGGGGGGGCTCTTTTGATGAAGTAAAATACATTATGAAATACAAATAATAATGTTCAACTTTTGCTAAACTGTGAGAGTATTCTTTTCTTCTGGAGCTGTCCTACAGGCAAATCAGGTCAATATTTGACTATGAAGGAATAGGGTCAGGGAGATCCTCAGCAAAGGAGAATCATTTATTTACTATAATTCCATTTGCAAGTTGCACAATAACTTACAAACTATTATTAACTATTTTAGTCATGGGATTCTCTATAATATCTGAAAGCAAACATTTTTTTTTAAATCAGATCAGATCAGGATCCTCTTATCAAATGCAGTTCTTTGGTCTAATTTGTGTCAGTTAAGGTTTTTTGGTATGAACAAAAAGACACTGGCCCAAAGTGATGAATAAAAAAAAAGACCTGAGAGAGTTAGGCCTGTATGTATGTCTTCACCACAATATATAAATAAGTATAGGTTGTAAACCCTATATATTATTTATATTTGTACACATTTTAGAGATAGGATATGTAAATCATTGGTTCCCAAACTTTCTAACGTTAACTGACACAAATTAGACTATGATCCTCATTTGATTTTGTATTTGATTTATGTAGTCTTACATTCTTGTCAATGTGTTACTTATGGATAGAATTGTAATAAAAATAAGCGAAAATACCTTTCTGTTGAGGACCCCCTGGAACCCTCTCGAGGACCCCGGGGGGGTCCCTGGATCCCACATGAGGTATAATTTTGCCATGTTTATAAAAAGGAGGGGAAAAAAATCTTAAAAGAGAACTATACAACAAAATAAAAGGCCGAAGACTTTTATTTTGATAAATTAAAAAAAGACTAAATCATGTGTGTTGAATCAGCAGGGATCAGATGAAATGAGGAAAAAAAAAAAGCTGATTTACGGGATTACATTACTTGAAAGCAAACAGAACGAGAGCCTTACCACATCAGATTCAGTTGTCTTTGAAATATTTTCATCCGTTTCCCATCCACTTTTTTACCATAAAATGGTACATAAAAAAACACCAGTATGCAAGAAATTAATTGTTTGACCTACAGACCCCTGGCTCAGTGTGTTTCCTCCTTATGTTCAAAATGAAACCTACGCCCTTCTCTCTGTATTAGAATGTATTCATCACAGCATGATTTGCAGCGTTTCTTGAACACTAACGGTCCTGTGGAGAGTTTCTTTCCAGGAAATCTGTTCCCTGTGGGAACTGAGACTCGTTCAGATCCAGATTGGAGGTTTTAATTTGCCAGTAAGGATAAATCTTTTTTTTTTTAAAGCAACACCTGAACAGATTCTACCTGCAAGGATGATAGCATAAAAAAGGTGTGAGAGCTTACCCTCGCAGAGTGGGGTCATCGGGTGCGTGCGCGCGCGCTGGCTGAGCGGCGGCCGTGGGCGCGTGCCGCCGGGGCGCTGCGTCAGGCCACTGATCCATGCTGCCGCGTTCTTTTGGGGCTTTTTTTGTGCTGAGGGGGCTTTTCGACACAACAAAGCTCACAGGTTGACTCGCGCGGTGCTCCCCGTGAGTCGGCTGGCGACAAATGAAATGTCTTTGGGCGTTTTTCACTTGCTTTTTATGCAGGGCTTCCTGTGGAACGCAGGAATTGGACGGACAATCCCAAACCGGACTTCCTGTGAGTGTTTGGCGCTGATAAAACCCCTCCGCTGCACAAACACGCTCCATCCTGCTCAAACCGCTTGGCGAATCTGATTTTTGAAGCATTTTTTTTTCTGTCCCCCTCCACCACCACCACAACCACCCCCCCATCCCATTGTGGAGCAGACATCTTGCAGGGAAGGGGGGAGATAATTCAGCCTTCTCACCTCCTGGCCTCCTGTGCTGCCTTTGCAGGCCAGAGGCAAACACGGAGCCATCAGCACCGGGAGGTTCATGCATTTACTGAACTTTACACCCAGCTCAATGTAAAAAGCACTCACTGCTGCTCCATGGCACAATGAGAACTCATATAGGCCTGTGTTTACAGTGGTGTAGGTCACACTCAGATCAAATCTGTTAAATTGCAGCTTGTTAAGGCCAGACTGCTGCATGATAAGGAAAGTATTCTTTTTTCCTCCTCCTGCTTCTAATGTAGCTCAGAGGGAAGAGCCATAGGAATCTGTCCCAAAGTTTTCAAGTCTAATATAAATGTCCATTTTCTACAGTAAAAAACACAGTTCTGTGATTTTCAGGCCATTTCCAAGTACTATTATTATATGCTTTATCAAATTTGTATTGCATATAAAACAATTACATTGTATTTATGTCCATATTTGCTTTACATTGCTATCAATCACTGTACTTATTTCCTGTCATACATGCCCTTAGGTTGGAAGATCTGGACAGTGAAATAAACCTGTGTAGTGATCACTGCACTGTATATTGTTTTATTTTGCTGTACTTTGCTATATAATGTTTTTCAAAATTTAAAACTCACCCCAGGGACAACAGACGTAAAATAACTTTTAGCTATAATCAAATCATATTTACATCTTTTGAAGTGTTAATTAATATGATAATAAAGATGATGCATCCGTTCTGTGTGCAATTTCATATTCATAAATTGCAGTCTGACCTTTTGTGTTTCCATAGACATTGTTTCCTTTCCATAAAGAATGTCCCGGCGAGGACTTTGGAAAAGATTTATTCATTACATTGATGGTCATAAGTACTGCTTATTTTCAATATTTGAAGTTGGAAAAAATCTCAGCAGTTTTTCGCATTGAGTTTGTCTTGTAAGGGTTTGTGGGTTTACTAGGACTGGGGTCATGCCCGGGTCCCAACTGTGTGTCCAACCAGTGTTGGTAGGTGACATGGTGTGTTAAAGACAGACAGGCTGCTCTTCCTCTGCCTGGAAGCTGGGCCTGACTGAGATTGATCTGACAACCTGCTCTCATTTGTCATTCTAAATATGTGCAGAAACGGACAACAAACACTCACAAAGTTAAATGGGCGTGCGTGTACGTGCGAATGTGCATGTGCAGTGGTAGTTTTCATGTTTGCATTCATGCATGCAATGATTATGCTGACCAGTATCAAGTGTTTCGCCCTTTATTCTCCATTTAAGGTCCTACACTGACTAAATCTATGATATGACCCTCCCTGTATACAAAAGAACTATTTTCTCTGCAAATACAAAAAGCCTACGTGCTGAGGCACCATGGGAACATTTCACTTCGGGGTCGCAGGTGACCACACACTAACACACACACCTTCAAGGCTGATTGCTCAGAGGGGGCATGTTAGAATATAGGATGCAGAAGTGTGTTCGTGTTTGTGTGTATGTGTTTGTGAATGCCCTGGTATGTATGTGTGTGTGTGTGTGTGTGGTGTGTGTGAGAAACAGAGACCAAAGTGGGAGGGTATCTCTTTTTAAGGAACTCTTCTCATTCTTTGAAATCAAGACTTGGCCCGACATAGGCAAAGTTTTTGCAGTCCGTGTTCCAGATTTGTCCCAGAGAAGAAGACGTGGGAGGAGGGGTGTGTGTGTGTGTGTGTGTGTGTGTGTGTGTGTGTGTGTGTGTGGGGGGGGGGGGGGGGGGGGGGGGGGGGGGGGGGTGCTGGTGCTGGAGAAAAAAAACTGAAGCATAGCAGCACTTCCTTTTCGAGAGGAAAGAGGAAAAGGCTGGGGGAGCGAGATTCGGGAGCCTGCTCCTTTGGAACAATAAAAATCTCACTCTGACAGGAAACGGATCTGCGTCAAAGAGGGCCTGACAGAATTTGCTAAAGGGCTGTAGCAGTGACCCTGGACGGGGCATGACCAAGAGGGCAGCTGTGCCCAACAATTACTCTAAAAATGTACAAATCCTCATTACATGCAAAACATTTAACGCGCAACTTTACAACGACGCATGCAGCCTTGCGTCTGTATGATTGCACCGAAGAGGCATCCGACATTTACAATAAGAGGACGAAAGCTTTATGACAAGAAGAATAATAGCTGCAGCAATAACAGGCATTTTGTGACAAGTGAGAGGAAGACGGCATAATACAGATTAAATATTATTGTTCAGCTTGTGTTTAAGTATACTTAAACACAAGCTTTCCACTTGTTGTTTCTGCATGTTCAGACGTTTGTGTATATATCGTCAGAACGCTTGTTAGTGTCTGTGCAATTTACTGTGTGTGCTCTGACTTGTGCCTGAGTGTGAATGCTTGGATTTATCACCTCTCTGCAGTTTTACTCCCAAAAAACCAACAGCGTTTTGAGTGTTTCAATGAGGTGCTGGGCCCAGTTTTTATAATGGAAGAGAACGTTGTTGGAACAAACAAGACATTTAGACCAAATAAATTACTGATACGTTAAGGGAAAAAAAAAACAATTACATCCATCAATAATGAAAATAATCTTAAGTTACAGCTTTAAATGTTCAAACACATCATCTCAATCAATAAACCTTGCATTCTGTACAAAAGAGAAGTTTTAGTTTAGTGACATTTTACCTGCTTTCTCATCAGATGAAGTGTTATAAAGTACTTTAGATACTGTACCATGTTACAAAACAGTCAATCAATGCACACAGCATTAAATAAGCTATATTTATATATATATATATATATATATATATACAAATTGCTTGAGTGCTTGAGGCTTGAAAGAGAAAGCGAGATGAAATAAAGTGTATAAAACCTTCAATTAAAACCCAGGAAATTGTAGAATTGTACAGCTTTAAAAATATTCTTCTTCTCTTCTGATCCTCCTAAAATGTAGTGTGGCTTGGTGTGTGTTTTAGGGATGAAGGTTTAGTTTTCTGCCACTTAAAGGAGGAATGGAAATCAGCAGAAAGTGCAGTGTTTCTCATAACTGCAGCTTTTGGAGATTCGATACTTTAATATAGTTAGTTATGACGTGCTATTCTGCTCAGAGAAGTGAAGCCAGACTTCATGTTGTGTGACTGTGTTTTTGTGTTTCGCCGTAAAATAGGCAGAGATCGGGAATAAAGATACGGGGGCTCGGTGCAGATGTGCAGCAAACACTCCTGCATTCCCACTACATGTCCTACATATTCTAAATCCAAATTAAACTGAACTCTCAGATAGTTTTAACAACAAGTGCTGATATGCCAAAGTAGGAATTGGAGTTAAACTTTGCTGATTCACAGGTGACAGAGGAACAGGCCTGGAGATTTAGCATGCTTCTGCTGCTCTGTAGGATATCCATGCTGAGCCAGCCAAACAGGACATCCTGCTGTCCACAGCCACTACGAACCGTCACTCCTCTGTCACCCGCAGCTTTAGATAAAGCTGAGTCAAATCACTGCACTCGCCCAAAAAACCCTACTGTCCTCTGGTCCCATCACTTCCTGCCCCCCATTTTAACAGCACTGGTAGTTTTAAAGTACATAATTGAAAGCTGAAGCTAAATAAAAAAAAATTGTGTGTGCATTTGCTTGGTGATTACATGTTGTAATGTCCTCTCCTTCAGCCGTGCTGCTGCTGCCAGCTCTCCTTATCAGTCATTAACAGCATGGTGCGATTAGGGGGTTTACATGCATTCCTACAAATACTCCGCCTCAGAAACACATGTGACCCTGATTGGCTTATTTACCATAGTAATCAAACTCTCTCCCGCTCCCAGACTAATGTTTGGAGCGGCGTCCATGTGGATTATGACCCAGTGTCTCCGAAGATTTGTTGTGTGAGGCGGCGGGGCCGTGATGTGTGAACAGCGCTCACCGCTCTAATCCTGAAATATCTCCCTGCTCCAGAATGATTTAACGATCCGCTCCCACACAAATATTTTTTTTCACCCAGACGCTGAGGTGTCACAACGGTGTTACATGAAGAGAAATATAATTTTTCTTGGCTACGAGGTTCGCCGCAACGTTGCCAGCTTTTATGACGGCTTGTCAGCAGCGGCGTTTGGCCCTCGCCTGTTTGTGGTGTTGCTTTCATCAGGGGGTATCCTTAGATTTCTCCGTGGATCGGCCTGCAGCTTTTGCAGAAACTAGACTAAACAAGAAAATTGATACTGGCAGGAGAACATTATTCATGACAAGAATAGTTAAAAAGACATGAAACAAATGTTTGTTTTGTAAACTCCGTAATATCAAATTTGTCCAATTGGTGGCGCCCTTAATGAATCACCAAATCCATGGGATTCATCCATAGTTTGTATGTACCAACCGATGTAGCCACATGTAATGTCACCCGTTGCCTTAGACCACGCTCCGTCTTCTAACCAATAACGTTATTCATGAGGGTCTTATAGACTTTTCAAATATTATTAAACCAAATAGATCAAATTCTGAGCCCTGAAAATGAGTCGTTTCGTCATTTTACAGCGTTGACAGTGACAACGAAGTTTGTGGCGGAGCCTGTGACGTAAGCGCGTGTTGACGGTGTTTTTGTAGATACTCTCACTGCCAGAAGGGGGAGAGAAAAGCTTGAAGCCATTTCCGCATTGGCTTTAGACACAATCCGTGGTGGTTGCTGCTTTTCTCCTTTCCTCTATGACACCTCATTACATTAATATGGACGATAAATGACCTCACTTGATGCATCATGAAGGTTATCAGTTCATCCAGCTATGGCTCCAATCCTGTTTTCATCTAATCTGAAGTCAGTAAAAGATTCAAGATTTAAAAAAAATAAAGAAAGAAAGAACCTTGATGTCCCTAAGGTGCAATTTGCTTCTCAGACAAAAGCTCCAACACAAATATCACAGTACCTCACACACACACTTTAAAGCAAAAGAACCATATCACCCACACTCTCACCGTGAATCATGGAGACAGGAAAATAAGACGTGATGACATCCAGGGTTAGATTTTGATTAAAAAACCAATGGCAGATGGGACAAAGGACAACCTGTATCTATTAGTGCTACCTTTGGGGAGACTAAACTGCCGTCCTGATAGAACCATCTGGAACTCCACATGTACAGGACGCTGAGGGTCCAGAACAATTGAAATGAGCCTCGCTGAAATGCAGGTGCTGGAGGTCATTAAGGGGAGTCTCACGGCACAGCTTGACAATCTTGTCCAGTTTAAGTCAACAGCCAACTAGAAATAGAAAAAGGCAAACTCATTAAAAGAAGAATAAATCACTACCACGTATACATTAAACAACCTACAACGTATACTGCACAACTTGCGGGGAACGGATTTTCATTTACCTTTTAAAATAAAATTGAAGCTTCTCATCTACATTGACCAGATCTTTCTACTGCTGCACCACTGGCTCAGCCCTAATCACACATGGGCCAGGGGGAAGGGGAAGGAGCCTCCTTTGAAAAATCAATAAACAGTTCTTTGGCGTTCGCCATATTTGTTTGAAGGGGGAAGTCTGGTCACGCCAGTTAACAAATTAACAAAAGGAGGGAAAATATGAAACCGAATGATTCCCCCGTCGTAGATATGATGCCTCTGAGCTTTTTAACCAGGCAAACACTGCTCATAAATCTCCATTTAACCCCTTTAACCAGCGACTCATCATCTCCTCCACCTTCTCCTTAGCGGTCTGCTCTTCGTAAACTTGTCTGTCCTGCAAGGCTCTAACCAAACAGCTCAATGCACGTGATTATCTTTCTGCAGCAACCCAAGAAGTCCGGGCCAGTCAATTTTATAGATTCTTCATGCAGGCCAGTCTGGACCAGGTCTGATAACAGTGTCCACGCTGCCGGCTGGACTGATGCTACGTGAAACGGGGCCGGGTGACATCGGGGTGGGGCAGAGAGCGGAGAGGTTTCAGTTTGGCTGGGAGGCCATCTGTTCTGTTGCAGAGCTTTCCTCTGGGAGGGAGGGTACCGGTCCATTAAGACCAGGACCACCCAACACATCCAGACTCTACCCAACCTCTCGTAAGACTGTCTGATTGTTTACAGGCTGCATTCAAGTTCTGCGTTATATCACAAACTTTTACCAAAATGACAGCTCCATCAGAACAGCACTGACTGATTAATCTATCACATATCTTTTTTTCTATCAATTTCTTTTTTTTTTAATTATCAAGAAATTGTTTAGTCTTTCAAGCAGTGAAAATTTCTATTACACAAAATATGCTCAGATAGCTTGTTTTCTCCAGCCACAATATACAACTAAGAAAAGTGTTCACATTTCTGAAGCTTAAATCAAAAATGTTTTTTTTTTATGATTTACTAGTAGACCCTCTGCTTTGAATTTTGTTTGATATGGGTTTTTCCACAACCATAATGGCTTGGTTATTTAATAAAGCTTAATATGCTTGAAATGAAATCTCCCACACTGGAAAATACGGAATCTATTAATCTGCAAATATCGCTCGTTTCAAACATTTACTGCTAGAGACGAAGATGATTGCTAAGTCACCGTACAGTACATTCTCAAGTTTCCACATCGTACTGTAAATTTCATGCACGGCTTGAAACTCATACGCCTCCGCACACCTCAAACTGAGATTTAATGGTAAATGGGTTGCATTTGTACGGCGTCTCGTCTTCCGACCACTCGAACGCTTCACGAGTGTACGTTCGCCCATTCACACCCTGGTGGCTACCACACAGGGTGCCAACAACTCATCTGGAGGTAATCTCATCATTCACAACACATTCAAAAGCAATTTTGAGTTAAGTATTTTTGCCCAAGGACACTTTTTGACATGCAGGCTGGAGGTGGCGGGAATCAAACAGATGATTGGTCCCATTGGTGGAAGGCTGCTCTGCCTCCGGAGGCGAATGCCCCGCTGTAAGCGGGTCAATTTAAATAACATCTTCATCTACAAATACATACATGGCAACATTTCTGTCAATCACTGCACTAATCCAAAACTTCTGCAGACATTTAAATAGACGGAAACGTCAGAGCCTGCAGGAAATTATTAATAACCGTTCGTTTAAATTGTTGATGAAAACATTTTTCCTCCCTGCAAAACATATGACTATGTTTATAGTACATTAAAATAAAATAAAAATAATTAAAGTAAAAATAATTCTGCTTCTGCTATTTCATTACAGTGATTTCTGATGTTCTATATTTTTTTTGTTTGGAACTTTTGTAGATAAAGTATTAAATAGCATTAACAGCGTGCGTACACATTCTCCAGTTCAGAGTTTGAAACGAAAGCATTCATCTTGGTCCTTTTTTGCCTTCACCAGACAGCCGCTCTCTGTTTCCTCTCAGATGCTCAGAAAACAGAGAGAGAGAGCATTAATAGAACATCCTGCAGCGTAACTTACGAGTGAACGGCTGTCAGAAGAGCAGCAGGACTCCTTCTGATGATGAGCGATTTATGAGAATCTAGCTCAGTGTGCGTATGAGACCCCCACTCTGCTTTTTCTGTCAAGTTATAACTTGGTTTTCATTCATGTGCTGAAGTGATTTTTTCTTCCTGAGCTTGGACCGGCACAGCTTGTGTGGAGAGCTCAGTCTTGCAGTGCAGCTCTGTGATGAAGTACAGTACTGTTTGAATAGTCGTATTTAACGGAACCACAGATTGGGAAAACCAGCCCAGTGCTGTTACTTTCTCCTGAAGTCTTAATGATGGGTTCATTAAAAAGGTATCTAGCTCGCTAACTAAGCACAGATGTGCAAGAAGCAGTTGTGGTACATCAGACAGAGACTCTGGAGGAGATTTATGTCAAACCACAGCTGAACCCCGGGAACCCTGCGCAACAGTCTCAACATTACAGCCATTTGATCTCCTGTCTGTTTCCGTTTTTTTTACATGAGACCCAAAGCTTCACTGTCCTTGACGTTCATTCTGGATAAATGCGATTATTCACTTTTAGCTATGGAGAGAAAATCAAGGCAAATCAAAACTGACAGTTGGTTTCAGCGTTTCTCTAAATGTGCCTGAGCTGAGGGGTAACGCACACAGGGGGCATCACACACTGTATCTCCAGACTGGAAACACTCAAAAAAATAAAGGCGCAGTTTTAGGTTTTTTTTTTTTTCCTAAACAGTGTCAATCATTCTAATGGGAGTGCATGAAAATAGAAATCGGGACCTCTTGACCTTCAATGAGCCACTCTCACTCACAGCGGCGAAATGCTTCACTAAACAAGCCTGACAAATGTGCCTCTCTGCGACGGGGCTCACACTTACTGCACACAGGCTTTACGAGGCACACTGTTCTCGTATCTATGTCAAAGACGTTCACAGCAGGGCTCCAGCGTCCCCGCAAAAGAGCGGCATTTCCTCACCAACGAGCTGTCTGCAGTTCGACAGCGAGGAGGCACAGGAGGAACAGCACGACATTAGGAAATAAAATGAATGCATGGCGGGGCGATGAAAGGGGAAGGCAGGCCGAGCTCATATGTTAAACAAACAAGACATCTGCAAAACTATTGGTACATTCAAATGGTCGGCTGAATGTGTGTTTTTTGTGGGTTCCTCCGCTGTCATTTTTTTTTGTTTGATACAAACCATAATTCACTTATGCTGCATATGAGTTGGGCCGTCACTGTCGCACCAGTGCTGCACAACATGCAGCACGAAGAAGACATAGCAGCATATTTTCAGGTCATTGTTTGTTTTCTGTGGCTTCTACTGGAATTTCATTGCATGATTCACAGTTTTGCAAAATTTTATGGAATTCTTTTTTGCCAAGATTTACAGTCAGTTGAGACTCGTGCCTCATTAAGGCCCCCCCAACCTCCCTATGAGCCCACTCTGTTCTGATTGGTTAGTCTCCCTAAGCCGCCCCCCAACTAGTCTGGCTAAACAGATGCATCTTGGCAGGTTTATCCCCTTCCACCAACTGCATGCTACTGTTTATCTTTCCCAACAAAAAGTGTGAGGTAGCAACCTACACACTGACGTTTGTTTCGACCTACGTCTTTTACAGTTTTAACTGACTGTTTCTTCTGCAGGGGTTTAGGCCCGATGCTACTTTGCAAGGCTGCCCTCGCTGCACCCTGGGCTTAGCACCAATCAAGATGATTGTGATTGGTTTAAAATATTTGCAAACAAGCCAAAGCTTTCTCCCCCCTTATATTATTATTATTAAAGCAGAAATGATAACGCTGCAGCCAGTTCATGGTCTGGCTATGTGAGACTAAGACTTCCAGCAGCCTTTAAACAAAGGGTAGTAATGGAATTTTCCTTCGTTTTCTCATTCTTATAAACTTCTCAAATATTCCTGCGCTGACAGAAATATTTTTAAATTGATACAAATGGTTTCTTCAGGGTACAGTGAGTAGTTTCTGGCGGTATCTAGTAGTGAAGCTTCAGATCAAAACTAACTAAGGGTAAAAACAGATACAAAAAAACCAAAGGTTGGTCTAGAGCCGTGTTGTTGTTCAACTGAATTATTGAGAACACACCAATTATTATTGATTAAAAACTAATTAAAACATACTTATAACGAGTTGCTTCCAATTGTCAGGTCAGCGCCTTGGCTGCTCCAGTACAATCGGTGTGTGTGTGTGTGTGTGTGTGTGTGTGTGTGTGTTGATCTGATAACGACTGAAAGAAGCACCAAATAAATGCAGTCCATTTACCAATATTTTATTGCATTTCTCTTAAGTTTGTTCCACTAGATGCTGCAAAGTGCCACAAACTCTTACACAATGTACCTTTAAGATGAATATCTCTGTTACAGGAAACAAGTATCCTGCAGAAGAAAATTGTGTTTATTTTTATCTTTTCTCTCACGAAACACTGCTGGGTCTATACATCCTCAGAGGGCTGTAAATTCTATTCAAACTAAACATACGGAGGACGGAAAACCCCTCTTTGATTGAACAACTCAAAACTCTCACACTTGTAACTGATGTTTGCTTGCAACCGGTGGCAAAGAACACATCGCTCACGGGGTAAAAATCCCCGATTGTTTGGAACTTGTGCTCACGTCTCTGAACGGTTGTCGGGCTGGATTTGGAAAAACTTTGCTGTTCTTTTCAAATCCCTCTGCTGCTGACTGCACTTTCCTAGAGAGTCATTAGTGGGACTGAGGTCTTTTCTGGAGAAAAGTGGTGGATTTCCGGATGTCTGTGTGCAGAGAGCTGGGCACCAGTGGAACGTCCCTGGAGAGATATGCCCACTGTAGACGTAGTGTACTGTTGGTACACAGCATGACTAACATCCAGTCTTCCTCACCAGCGTGGCACGCTGAAAGCGGCAAGCGTTTGAAACTGTGGGTTACAGTTACAGGACGTACGAACATGCTAGCATAGGGAAATGGTCTATCTCATTACATGTGCACACAAGAATACACATTGACGGTGGCTTCCTTTTAAGGGTCAGTGTTTATGTCACCGCAGCCTGAGACACACACAAGGACGGGCCTGCCACAGGATGTGAGGGTGGGTGTGGTGCTCAGGCTTTCGCATTCTCCCACAGACGGCGAGACGCATACGGGACATACAGCACACACACACACACACACAGTTAAAAAAGAAATTTGCACATTATTGGTATACATCAATCGGACTAAAGAAGACGTAACTAAAATGCTGCAGAGATGATGAAAACAGGTTCGGCCTTTTGCACATTCATTCACAAACACAACACACACGTACAAACGCACACACATATAGTCCTTTCCCACCTCATTCCTCCCCTACGCAGAGGTTAATGAACTTGTTTTGAATTCTTTCACCTCTCGACAGGAACTACATTCCAAAGCCTTGAAAATAGCGGCTAAAACAAAGAGAGGAAGTGATGTGAGAGCACTTCCTATCGACTCCCCTCTGAATTTATCTCAATCCTGCAGACTGGCCACACCCTGACAAATTCTTTAACAAAAAAAAAAAAAAAAACACTTGTGGAGGTCTGCTGCTTGAACCTTTCATCCATGCACATCAGCTTAGTTAATTCGGCCATCATTTACTGTCAAGCGAGCGATGTCTTCCAATCACTCGTCTGCTTTGATCCCCGTCGTCTGGGCCTTCGCTCGCTCTCTCAGATGAAACCCGTCTGGTTGCGATTACCCACCCCGTTTGGCCTGAACTTAAGTTTCTCCTCGATTACCTCGACCTAAATGTAGATGTATTGGTGTTGAGAAGTGGAGGATACATCTGTAACATGTGTCAGGGCCTATTTGGTGCTTGATTCAATGCAAACCTGCTGTGACCTGCAACCTCCCATTCCTGTGGCATTCTGCTGCAGGGACCACGGTGGGCAACGGCAGCCAGCGAGAATGCCTCTGGCAGAGCAGGAGGAGGGCGTCTCACGGTGGATGTTTGACGTTCGTAGACTCAGTACTTTCCCCTCCACTGTTTGTTTTGTCACGATTCATTTGAACGTGACAAATGTTCATCACGCAGGCGGCTTCTTTTCCTAAAATATGCAAACCTCCACTGTTTCCCTTAAGGAAAATGTCACTTATTCCACTGTACGGTTGCGGTTGTATAACATATAGTCCACACAATGAATAACATGATTGTTTTTCAATGTTGGTTGTATAAGGCTCTAATCTACAGTTCAAATGGATAGAAATCATGAGGCTGTTAATGTTGATGTAATGGTTCTGCAGGCAACATTAGAAGGGGGAATAAGGGGTGGGAGACAGGAAGCGTCATTTAGTTACTGGCTCAATCTCCAGAAGCAGATCTTCCGGTCAACGGGTGCTTCCCTGCGTTAACGCAACAATAATATATGACTCACGTTGCAAGCTGATAGATGAGGGGATGAACAGGAGGGAAGGGCGGACTGAGACGGGGATAAGAGCCGTGCAAAGCCACGCTGTGCAGCAGCAATGGAATTAGAAATCTATGATTTAGAAAAGCAGATTGGCAGAGAGGGTGGTCTGTTTGGACAGTAACGTTGCCTGATCTGTAGATGTTCTACCAACAGTGAAAAGGTGTTATAATAGAGATCCTCTGTCTTGTGCATGTAGGGCTGTGTGCACAGAGCCCGGTAGTGCAACACTCTGTCTATATTTCACCACAGGAGGTACGTGAGCATGTGGCTCGACCCTACTGCCAGTTTATTTTTGAAAATAACTGGAGAAATAAATCTTCCTTGACCACACCAGGCCTGGATTGGGTTGCGTTCAAGGACACCAAACAAGCCCGGTGACTGGCTTTTCCTGCTCCACAGATGCAGATATTCATATTTCTCTCCCTCCCGCTTCTTAATCACGCTCTCTGGGTCTCGTGGTGTCGGTGGCACCATCTGCGCCGTTTCCCAGCATGTAACGTACACCGAAAAACATGTCTCCCAAGCAGCAAAAGCCTTCGATGAAAAAACGTAATGAAGTGTTGACATCCCGCTTGGGGAAACCCCTTCGGTTTACTCATGGTTTGCGATCACGCTAATATGAGTTCAGGTTTCCATCTAAGAAACTCATAAAAATGCATGTTTCACTTTCGGAACTAGTGGTAAGTTTTAAAGGCGGCTAATGTGACGGACGATGACCCCCAGAGCGCCCCCCAGCCCCCCGCGCTCGTGGCCGGAGGAGGGCAGTGGGGTTTCCCCCTTTTAACAAGTCTCCACAGGCCCATCCGTCTTCCCAGAGAGCCTGTTAGTCTGCACTCTGGGATTTATCAGTTTGAAAAATGAAAAAAGGCCCCACATGGAAAGGCGCCATCGGAGGTGACTGGCCACAAAGGGGCCTAACAGGATTTGGGATATCGCCGTCACAGCGCTGATCCGCTCTTGGCTAACTGTTCAGCCTTAACTATGAACATGTCCACAGTAGAGCATATTATCTTTTCTTTTCCTGTTCCCCTTGTCTTACATCCAGGCCAAAGTGGCTCCCGGACAACCTCCAAGCTGACTGTGGTGTGGTTTGTGGTTTTAAAGCAAAACAGACCAGCCACAGGACTTTCTGGTAGTATATGACTAATTTGCTGAACTACAATTAAAACCATCCTCTAGCCATCAACTGTCAAGGACAGGGATTTTTTTAATTGATATATGCATGCCTGCAGAGACTCCCTCCATACATTTGGAAATGCAAAGCTAAAAAACAGAAAACACGCGTGGGTATAAGTGTTTTATTTAGTTCCTTGGTCTGGACCCAGCGACAACCACTACTTGAGAGGACTCACACTGAGACAGACTGTTGTTGTGATGTTTCATTGAGTTAAATGTTACTAATGCTCAGTGTGTACATGGTTTTTGTGGTAGAAAAGGAGGGCGGTGACATTTAACAGGAGCGCAAATATCCAGATGGTGTTTGACCATTGATCATCAGCCAGCTCTTATCAGTTTTTTGGTCCATCGTCTGTCTGCACTGAGTCACTTTCACAGTTCAATCACACATTCTGTGTGTGTGCATGTGTGTGTGTGTGGGTGGGGGGGGGGGGGGGTCAAAGAGCAGAGGAGGGAGTGTAAATGCAAAGGGTTCCCAGAGTTGCAAAATAAAAAGGTTTCTGATGGCTCTAGCAACCTCTTTCTCTCCATCTTCTTCAGGAAAGCTATAGCAATTAACTCTTATCACAGCGAGGCTTTGGTGCTGCCTGTCCAATCCCCGCGGAACGTGATGCAATGTTTGTGTGTCTGTGTGCTGAGAGAAATTTATCTCCGTTACAGACAGTTTATAATACCTGAGCAGACAAATAAAAAAATCCTTCTTGGCTGCGGCACTTGATATAATATTTTGTTTAGCTTTTGAAAAAACAGAACAGGTTATGCTGGAGTTGGCTACACACCAGATGGGGTTTTCACATCCTGAAGGAGTTCATACTGAATCAATAGACTCATTTCATTCAAATTGAAAGGCTGCCTTAGCAGGAGGGAATTAATAGGACTGTTATTATAATAAGAGCATTACCAACAGTTATTGTTAGATTATATGTTATTTATGAAAAAAAACTGTTAAACCTTTATAGACATTTCAGAATGTTAATAAAAAAATATTATGATCCTTGAAAAAGTCTTATTGCAATTTCGTTCTTCACAATTTCTTGGCAGCTGCAAAAGTCATAGTTAACTGCAATGTACACTATTGGGGTAAGAGTAATAGGTTAGTTAGTTAAACTCAATAAATGTGTTTGTATGCTATTTGTTTGTATGCTAATGCTATTAGCCTATGAACAATTAATAAAAAAAGAAGGTTTTTACTAAACTATGAACTGTCTCATACTTTTTATACAATCCTGTCTTATAATCTAAAATAACTATGTGTATATTAATGGGTAATTATGGTAATATGGCATAAATGGTATCCAGGAACATTGATATTTCTTCTTTCATGTTCATACAAGGAGAAATGTGCCACCCTCTAAAGGTAAATTGAAGGTTATTGTGACAGCTCTCAGGTAGGTCAGTAGCTGAAGGACAGGCCGCTGGAGCAGGTGGGTGTAAAACTAGCCCCCGTGTTTGTTTGTTTCCCCCACCACCTGCCGCTTCTTCCTCCTCTCATGTATTTTGGGTCTCCTCATTTCACGCTCCGCTCCTCTGTCTGTTGCAGGTTGTTCCCAAGCCCCCTCTCACAGCGGGGATCCACACATGGTGGATAGATAGATGGAGAGCTTGCTCTGATCATCGTGGTTCAGCCTCAGTTCAGCGGGTCACGTTCAAAGCGCTCAATCATAACAACGCTGTCACACATTTTAGTTTCAGTCGACCGTAGTTTAGATCATAATTTCCTTCCTTTTACCTTCTTTTTAACAGGAGTGTCTGCAACTCTCTGGTTGCACCAAGACACCTGTTTGAAGAATCAATGACCCCAATTCAGTGTGTGTTTGTTTAAACTTTTCGACTAGAAGGGCACTCTCTCTCTCTCTCTCTCTCTCTCTCTCATACACACACACACACACACACACACACTCATGAGCAAACAAACCGAAAGGGCCAGTTACCTTAAAGGTCGCCACAGGTGTGTTTGTCTGTTTGTGCCCTTTCCCTGTTTCTATTCTTGAACAAATAGCCATTTCGTCTCAGCTGTCAGTCTCTGTTTGGTTTGTAAAGTTGAGTCATGTGACCTAAAGCCGCCCAGCAGACGAATCACTCAAAGCAATCAAACATATTTATAATCACTACTTTGCGTTCTTGCCATGTGGCAGTAAAAGTACAGCTATTAATCATGTTTTATATGCTTGTAAGGCCTTTCCTCCTGAGTTTTTGTTTTACATTGTGGTTACAGCCCAATGATTTTTGTCAAATTTATCATGTTTTTGGGCATTTAAAAAATAATAAATTCAGCTCGATTGCTTTCATAAATGTAGTGGATTTATTACCTAACACCAAGTTAAGGCTGGTTTTGGATCTCGGTCTCTCAGGCTGGGAATGGAAGAGTGATTCATTTTCTCTCCAATTTCCCTAAAGTATTGCACATGGGAAATGTATGATTACAACTACACTTTATTGTACAATTTTATACATTTCTCTTTATGTGTCTGTGCCATGTTTTTTTAGACCTACATCATTGTATAGGTCATTTTTTAAAAATAGAATACGCTAAAAGTTTTTTGGCTCTAGTCCTCCTATAAAATGCCCTCATATGGTTCCACCACTGTAAAAGAAGCAGGTGGGTGCCTGTCATCAGCTGCTTGGTTCCCATCAGGTTCTTTGTCTCACATTTATTGTTCCAGTTAAGTTCAATGTATTTGGTAATGGTAAGAATCAATTCACAATATTTTTATTTTATATTGTATGTTTTTATCCATTGATCTATTGTTTAAGATTTATCAACAACCAACTGAACACACATGGCATGAATGTTATATTTTAATCAGAAGTATGTTACTAAACAAAATTATTAGATTAGATTGAGTCATGTTTATCCACATGAGAAAGGCCATGTTGCACCACTGTGTTTCTACAGTAGCCCAGAACAGTCAAACCAGACACGCTTTAGAGACACTTGTGTTTCTGTAAGGTTTTTGTGTGTGTGTGTGTGTGTGTGTGTGTGTGTGTGTGTGTGTGTGTGTGTTTTGGCCACTGTAGGTTCTCCTACATGCTTTAGGTGCATAGTTGCAATTGGCAAACTCGCCAAAAGAAAAACTAAAAATAGAAAATCCTTCACTCTTACTCCTACACACAAACCTGGTTGAGAGTAGATGCCTGATGACTGAAGAGTCGAGCAATCCTCTGTCTTCTGTGTTTTTCTAATAAATCATCGGTCATGATGAATATGTTATCTGAGGCTGAATAAACACAGGGGTGGAAAAAAAAACAGAATAAATCTGGCAATGATTATATTTAAATATATTTATCACTGAATTTTAAAGGAGTATTGAAATAACAATTGATTGTTCAATATGAGAAGTATTTTGGATGCAAAAGTATTGAGTAATGTATATATTCACAGTCGTATTAGAACACAATGACAAGGTTTTATAACTAAGACAAATGTTTCTGATCAACTGTATTTTATATTTATGTTTTTCTACACATTAAAAGTTATGGGCTTTAATGTATTTAGTGTAATGTTGGTGGCTATTTTGAGATAAAATGTGCATATCTGTGAAAAAAGTGGATCTGACTTGTCTCTCTATATAAATTTATTCCTATAGCCCTAAGGTACATTCAGACATATGACATATGTGTCACATTTTGCAGCAAACACGTTTTTTGTCCCTTACCTCCTATACTAATCAGTTATTGTAGGTTCAATCTGAGTGAAGCTGTACAGAAATAAAAGCAAACAGGGAAAATAGGAACATAATGCAGAAACAAAAAGGAGACGTTTCTTTAACAATGAGTTGTGACCACAGACGACACAGGTACACATTTTCAGGATATGACAATTAACATGGAGGAAAGAAGTGTGAATCTAACAATGCGCTATATTGTAAATTCAATTCAATAGTCACAATGCTGGCCTCGCCCTGGGCCCTGCCTCTCCTTCACCCCCGACACTGGTCTGGGAGGTCGGCTGCCGGGAATGTTCGCCACCTGAGAGAGGAAGACTGCGGCGGATGCTGGATATGAAATCACTTCCTGGTCAGGGTCTGAATATAGTCGTGATGGGGTGCAGAGGGGATGTTTACATACTGGACTACGGGGGCTCCTGACACAATAGGGACAGCTCCGAGCGTGTTTGTTGGATGACGACAAGCATTGTGCCGGACAAACGCATTCTCCCGCTCTCCAGTTTGCCCTTTGTTGCGCGGCGTTATCCCGTTGCATGCTGGGATATCTGTGTTCCTATTTTGGCGGGGGGGGGGGAACATTCGGCTTTCTGCAGGGCGCCGCAGGAAACCTCTTGGACGGATGCGTGTTCGTCGCCACGTCACATCTGCGGTTATCATCTCTCCTCAGGATGCCTGCGGCTCCACGTTTACCTGGCAGATGATAATACTTACATTCATAGGACACACGGATTTTCATTTACTTTCCGGGCTGGTACGGCGGTGCGGGCCTGAGAGCAGGTGGTCCGGGTTATCTGTATCAAATGGACTCTTCCTTCCTCTCTGAGCCGTGTCTTGACCTGTTTGATACTCATTTGTTCTCCTGGGTCACATGCGTGCTGGGTTTCTCTGTGATCCACTCTGTCTGTGTATCAAATAACAAAACTTAAACACACACACACACACACAGCGCACGCAGACACACACACACGTACGCACACACATAGTCGGTTTGAATTCTCTGGGTGGAGAAGGATTTTCTGCACTGTTTGGGTGATTTGAGTCATATTTTAGGTGGGTTAACGGGTTCTACTCTGTAATGAGAATCCGTTGGTAAGTAAAACAAGACCCCTCAGTGACCACCATCCATCTCAGGCAAGAAGTGCTGCCTGAGAAACACTTTTTTTGACAATAGGTAATATAACTTAAATGCTCTGGTCTCGACTTCACATAAAATACATCACTTAGCATTTTGAAACCATTCATCACCGTCCATTCACTGATTTGTTTTTGCCTACTAGGTGGTATCACGGCATGCTCTGAGAACAACAGATTTTGACCTTATAAAGTTAAAAGTTGCACATCCAGCAGACCAGAGGACCAATATTCATTCTCCTTTTAAGCTGTTTTACGCCTCACCAATCCCTGAGGAACATATCCAGCTCTAGTTGCAAAATGCTACACTAGATGCTGGATAGAAAGCTGGGAGCTTTTACTCTGAAAACAGCTGAAAACAATGCTATCGAAAGCAGTGAAAGTGAATCAATACTGAAGTTTTAGCTGTAAAACCAACACAAAGAGCTGAAAGACAGTGAAATGTTGTGTTACAGCTGAGGGAACTGCAGAGAAATAACAATTCTGTCTTCTTTGCACATAGATATTTGCAGTGAAGTACTCACTTGAAGTCCCCTTCAAGCCAAAACGTAGATGCTCTTCTTCTTCCTACAGTTGCAGGTTGTCACTTCACTGTCCAGAATAATTCAATTCAATTCAATTCAATTTATTTGTATAGCCCAGAATCACAAATCAGATTTGCCCCAAAGGGCTTTACAGTTTGTACAAAAGCAACACAACATCCCCTGTTCTTAGACCCTCACATCGTACAAGGTAAAACTCCCTAAAAAACCCCTTTAACAGGGAGAAAAAACGGAAGAACCCTCAGGAAGAGTAACAGAGGAGGAATCCCTCTTCCAGGACGGACAGGCGTGCAGTAGATGATGTGTGCAGGTGGAGAACATTACAGAGAAATTTGAATATTACAAACAAACAGAAATGTAATGAATGTTGGTAGAAGTGGAGGATGAGGAGCAGGATCCATCACAGCTTTCAGGTTTCACCAAGGCAGCCTCAGACCCTCCAACATCCGTAATAATGTAGGGGATCTAAGAATATATTTTTTTATATTAAATTTAATTGAAAAATGGCTAAAAAATATAGCTGCAATGAGGAGTATACGGCCTACGTTTAGTTGCCATGGAAACAGAATGGGAGTTAGGCTAGAAAGATGATCATAAGTACCCATAAGAAGTCTCATGTCGATACAGCAAAGTTTGCTTGAGATATAAGGCCACTTCCTGTTTGGCGACTTCACCATCAAATTTAATTGGCTCTGACGACTGAAAGCTTTGACAGTTGATACAATCACATCATTATGCGTCTTGGGCACTAAAAAGTCAGTGGAATATGTTTGCTGATTTTGAAATAATCCAATATGGTGGCTGAATACTTTTGCTGATTAAAAATGTGCAAAGACCAATAATGCGACAACTCACAGCATGAACGAGCAGTGGAATTTGTTCCTAACTAAATTTTCTTGAGATATGAGCCAAAACACATTTTGCCAAATACAGCATACCCTAGAGTTCAAAAGTCATGGATTTCTTTAGTGTCCTTCCGCTGGGGTGTGAAGTACATGCACTAAGTGTTGGTTTTGATACATGAAAGTGTTGATGAGATATGAGCTCATTTCCTGTTTGACAGCTTCACCACAAATTTTAACTGGCTGTTACAGAGGATGCAATTGTAGATCTGAAGGCAAAAAGTAATGTGTTTATGAGTCTCGAACTAAAGATGATGTGTCTCACGTTTGACATTGATCGGACAAGATTTGTGACCTGTGAAAAGGTTTATGTGTTGTTAATAAAATCAGTCAAAATGGTGGAAAATGCAATTGCGATATGCAATTATGTCACGAGATGCGTTGAACTTGAGCTTGCTCCAAGGATGCCAGGGATAGCATGGTTTTGAAAATCAGACACCAAGTTCAAAAGTTACATGCTGAAATGTACTGGTGTCAACATGAAACTTTATGACATTAATCAGGGACTGTCCCCAATCGATGTTCCACATTTCACAACTTTTTACAGCACAGTTCTATGGGCTGCCATAGACTTCCACCGCAGTAGGAAAAGAAAATGTGAAAACACTCAGGCCTTCACTGCTTAGCCACAAATATATGTATACACATATATATCATATATGATTATGTAGTATATGAAAATATGAGATTGCATTTTACTGCTGTAGCTAGTTGAGGGGGAGCTAGTTTGAACTATTTTATGTAAGCTACAGGTCGACTGGTCAAAGAGAGACCCGCAGTCTCCACAATCTGGGTGGTCAGGACATGATAAATGTGAGAGGAAATAATACTAAGAAGAAAAAACCTTGTGTCATATTTACGTAATGTCTTTCATCTTTGTTCTTTATTGTGAAATACTGGACAACTTTTTGGTCCCCAGTTATTTGAATGAGACCATGTGAGTAGTAGTGGAAAGTGGAAATCTTCTTTCTAAAAGACATCTGAAATAAGTTATAATCATATAAATTAAAAAAAAAAAGTAGAAGTATAAAGTAGCAGAACATAGAAACACTCATGTGCAAGTGTTTAACATGTTTGAAGTCAACAGTTTGATTTGGATTCATCAATATCAGATCAATATCAGTTGGCACATTTTAATGCTTGCGTATGAGTAAGTTACTCCAACTATTGTTTATATCTTGTCATTGTTTCAGATGCAGATTCGTTTAGACACAGGAAACAACTTTGTCTAGACAGATTGATGTGCTTTTAGAATTAAAACACAATCACAGTCAATACAGAGTAAAAATAGATTCATACCACCACCCTAATGTTTATTATGTACAAGAATAAGTTGGAAAAATCTTTGATGGACTGGGCTGATGGTGCGAGCCGTTGGTTCAGGGTGGCGCTTGGGGCCTCTGGGACCCGAGCCTGCAGGTTCTGAGGCAGCTGTAGCCTGCAGAGGGAGCTGTGAGACGACAACCTTCAGAACTCCACAACGGTCTCCAGAGAGGCCTCATAGCTGGGGGGCCTGCTCCTTCTCCTGCAGCACCACCATCAGGGGGGAACTCATTGATCTGCAGCACAGGTACAATCTGCTGCTCTCAAAACTGCTGTGTTAACACAAACTTTAAGAACACAGTGAAAACAATGATAATTATAGTAATGGGATTCATATAGTCTATTATGTATGTATCTTTTTATTTGCAGCCCATTAGCTCCATATAAGCAGATGTTTTAGAATATGTGTTGTTGATGTGTTTTCCAGTTTTTATTGAAATTCAAGCACCTGTGGCACAAATGAAAGCGGCAAACTGCCAGATGTTAAAAAAATCAAATAAAATAAAACAAGGTCTTCCGGGGTATTGGGTTAACAACTCAGAGCTTTAATGCAGCAGTGGACATAAATTAAGCGCTGACGTCTAAAAAGCATGAGAGAATAAAAGCATGAATGATGAAGCGTGATAGTCTGGGGCTCTTTTGTTGGATCCGGTGGCACCTCAGACCTAAAGGGCTGCTGCAGCAGTTTCTAGGGCCGTGCAGTGGATCATTTTGCAGAGCCGTGCAGTGGTTGACGCTTACTAAATCAGGGGTTCATCCTGCAGCAAGGCAACCCAGGCTAAGCTCAAACTACCTTAGTAGAGAAGAACAAGACAGAGGGCTCCAAATCATGAAATGGTCGGCTCAGTCTCTGGATTTAAAGCCCTTCAAGCTGGTTTAGGATGAACTGGATGATCAAGGAAAAGCCTGTCAGTACAGCCGTGTTAGGAAGATTTTTCTGAACAATATTTATTATCTACTGTAGAACAAAAAATGTGTTTTGAGAAATCTGAGCATTTTTGTTTTTGCTTTTGTTTCAGATATAATTTTAGGTTTGCAGGCTATTTGTGCTGAAGTATACTAAACATAATCATAATAATATCATAATAATATCATCATAATAATAAAAATCTGACAGTATCCTTTTATGTGAAAAAAAATCCTTAACCCGTCAACTGACAATTCAACTTTTGACATTAAGGTTTACTGAACTATTTTACTTTTCATAATCCTGTAAATCTGTCTTATGCATTGTGAATGGGAAACTAACAGTGAGAAGACAGAAATATAGAAGAGAGGTGTTGATAGCCTCGTAATGTAGTAGAACATGGAGCAATAATACGTATCTAAGCACATTATTCAGTATCCCTGTTAGCACAAATGTTGTGTCTATTCTCTTTTAGTTTTCATTACCGCAGCGATGAAAGCTTTTGCAGTTACTATAATTCGGTTATGCCTGTATTCTACACTTCTCAAAACACATCAATTTTGCACTGAAAAGGGAAAACCAGTTAGAAAAAACAAGAAGCAGTGGGCCCCTCCTGCTGGTGTTAAGAGGTAAGACAAACAACTCCCTTGCATCCCTATAATTCATGGAATCTGTATCTGTCCTTCAGGGTTTATTCGCTTATCTCGACGAACGTAAGCGTCAGTACAGAGCAGAATTTGTGCAGTTTGCACAGATGGTGGCACTATGAACCATGAGTCTCAAAACTTGAAAAAAAATATATAAACATTTTCCTGAATTCTGTGGTGCCAATCTTGACAATCTCTACAATAACTCTATTGATTTCCTACTATTTGGAATTTTGTGAGAATGTTTTTTTCCTCCTACAAATGTGGAACAATCGTCACCAAATTTGGTACAATTCATCTCTGGACCAAGACCAATGCTGTGGGCAGAGTTAATATTTATATTTATATAAATTTCCTGAACACTTTGGGCTACTGCAACCACATATAGTAGACATGGATAGACACAATGTCTGAGTGGCCATCAAATGTGGTGCCATTTGGCCATAAAGTGGCCAGACAATCAGCCCCATGTGAACATGCACCTAAAACAAAGCATTGATCACAGGATGTATCCGTTAAAAAATCCTATCAATCTCCCCTCCCAACCAAATCCTCTCATTGTTGACTTCACAGGAATGTGCTTTGGCCCTGGTTTGATTCTTTGAGAGGCCTTCAAGCTCAAAGCTGCCATAGGCTGGGGGGTTAAGGAGGGTTAGAGGAGGTGAACAGAAGGGGAGTGGGGGTCAGTGTGTGGTGGCAGTGCCCTCACTCTATAGTGAGATTAGAGGTTGACCTGCTGCCTCTGTTTTCCCATCCAAAGCTCCAACGCCTTCACACAAGTGCCCTCTCCCATTCTTTAAGCGCTGAATGAGCTGACGCTTGAGAAATTAGTTGGAATAAAAGAGAAGAAAAGCTCTCCAATCGGGCACCGAGCTGTGCAGATTCCCACCTGGTAACAGCAGAGTTAAAGTGTTGAAGACAACCAAAATATTTTGCTCTGTCACTCACTATCCAACATTTTTTTTTTTTTTTTTACGATGCAGTTAAATTCTTTCCCACTTGATGATCATTGAGAAGAAGCCCAGACTGACTTCTCAGGCCCTGGAGTTAGTGAAAGGAAAAGCTGGTTGCATAAGAAGACTTTAGTAACAATAAACGTAATGCAGTACACTCACAGCTGAAGAAGCAATGACTGTATCTAATGTTGCAACCCGTTCCCACCATTAATTAACTTTAGATGCTGAGATTAATTTGGCTCTCTCATGTCAAAATTAATTCAAAACATTTGGTTTCCCCTTTTGGCTCTGGAGGAACTTTCTTAAATCATTTGAATATCTTGGACGTGGATCCTACAAATATTTTAACAGAATGTAGGTTAGGTAACTAAAAAAGCATTTAGCTCAAAACAAATGCATTAAATGTTGCCAACTGGGGCCAGTGGAAACAAAATGTGAACAGGACGCTGACATATTATCACCTTATAAGTTGATATGTTGAACATAGCAGATATTTGCTTATTTATAGCCTGCATTCACCAGTTATGTAGTAAAATATCATTCATTTGGAGTCATGTTCTGTTCTGGTGAATATAAAAACAATATTCACTCTCTTTGCCCTGTTTTTGGTGCCTATCAACTCTTGAGAGAAATATCTCTCTTTATCAGCTGAATGCCCCAACTAGCCACTCATTTGCCTTTTGCTGTAGCAGGTAGTGAGGTATGGTTTTAGAGTTTTAATCTCAAAACAGCTGTCTGCTGCAGCCAAAAACAACACAATGAGAGCAGCGGGCGTAAAGTAAAAACAGTTACCATGAGACTATGAGATGAAACTTAACAAGCTCTGTAAAGCTGATGGAAGCAGATGGTTGTACTTTTTCAGTACAGTGACCTTTGACATTATGTATATTTTACATTATTATAAAAATACGGACAATAGAATAGTCACTTTAAAGTAAAGCCTGATCTGTTGGCTGCAGTCAGAAGTGTAATCACACCTGATGATGGTGATGTTATCGTGTCCAAGATACACACCCGAATCAGTGACAAATCACTGGAGGTCAACAAAATCTAGATTTTCAGATGTGTGTTAAAGGTTAATGTGACTCCCTTAACTCCCCTGAACTTGAATTGACCTACCAGTGTGTCTTTCTCTTCACACACACCCTGCACCTTAAGTGTGCATTAGCTATGTATGTGTACATGTGGGTATGTGCGTGGATATGTATGTCCATATATATATATATATGCAAATATGTGTGTATGTGTATGTATGTAGGTATGTACGTGCATGTATGTATGTATATATGCCTTGCTTATGCATACTTTTTTCTTACTATTTATTAGCATTTTCTCTCCATTCTATGTCCATAATGCATACTGTGTATGCGTAACAACAAATTCTACGAATTTTTACATTGTGTTGTGTGTTTTTTTATTTTTATTTCTTTATAGTTTTATCTTCAGCTTTATTTTCTTCTCTTTATCTGTAACGCTGCAGTAACACACAAATTTCCCCGTTGTGGGATCAATAAAGTTTATCTTATCTTATCTTATCTTAAATAGGCCCAAATTTTATATCAAGTAATGCACATGCTAACTGTCTAAAGACTAAACATCTTTCTATAATGCATAAATATTATGCACAATTAACTCTGCTCCAAATCCACATCTACACATACTTGCAATGTGATTTGCGTCATGTGTCATAATCTTTATTATTTCTAAATGTGCAGCTGTGAGGTATGACTGACATCTTTGAGAAAAGTTGAATGGGTGGATCTCAAGTTTAAATATGTTCAATTAACCTTAATCCTGTAGTGAGTCATCACAGGAGTCATCTCAGGAGCTAGCGCTTCATCAGGAGTCACGAACTCTTCGCTGTACCTGTCCACCTCCCAGAAGAGGCACCCTGGGGAATCCAAGGGAGGGCCCGGATCCTGGAACAGGCATGTGACGCCATCCAGACCAGGAAGGACACGCTACCACAATGACAGGCTGGAAGGAGAGGAAGGAAAACACCAGCAACAGCAGAAAAAGAAGGCCCTTTGTTCGCCTTGCTCCTCTCGAGACGGTCTGTGTTGGCGGATTTATGAGCATCATCCTGATCAAGGGTTAGTGCCAGGGAGGCTGCTGTGATAGGATATCTAGAGTACAGTATCTGGAGCCAGGTTGATATTTATCACGGCTCTATTCTATACCTTTAACCCTTAAAATAGAGCTCTTTGCAGCACTTGGTTTATCTTTGTTTAGTATTTTTCATCCCTTGAACTCTTCATACAGGCTCTATATTCTGTCTATTCAGTCTTCATACCCAGCCACAAAATTAGCCCTCAAACCTGGTCTTGGTTACACCGTGTTCACCGTTCACATCCTGTCCTCAAAGTATGCCAAAACCTATCAGAGCCAGAGGCTATAGAGGAGGTAAAGGGGGTAAAGTACCAGAGGAAACATTTGGTATCCATAAACTGCACTTTTTCACAATAGAGGAATCTGATCTGGCAAGTAAAAACAAAGATGAAATAGAGGGATTTTTGTAGGAAGGTGACCTTATTAAATGAGGAAAAATGAGTGCAAGACATCAAATTGTCAAAATAGCTACAGAGAGTTTTGACTCTTCCATTTCAAATATGTCAAGTCAAGTCACGTCAAGGTGTTTATAGCACAATATCACATATAGTGTCTCAAAGGGCTTTAAAGGCCAAAGCGGCTCTGCTTGCGAACCCAGATGAAGCTCTTTAAGAAAATAAATTCCCCAAATATAAACTAGGTCAGGACGGAGTCATCGTTAATTGGAAAATGTCAAAACTAGTATTTAAAATTCCACTTTCCACTGTCAGTGGAGTTAAAACCTCAGTGAGTTGTACATTTGTGGAAAATTGCATGCATATGTGTACTTCCTCTAGAGCTCTTTTATCTACATATCAAATTTACCCCATTAACTCAAATGCTGTATTGACATAGGAGTGATGATATGACCAAAAAACTCATGGGAGAAATTGAGATATATGTGAGGCAAACTTTCAACAGTATGATAACAAATTGAACTGAAGTGCCTGGTCACCACTAGACTACAATTAATAAAACAAATCGCTTCATCTAAGTGTATAGTTTAGAAAGTTTTATTTTAAGTATAAATATAAAAAGTGATGTTTCAGTATTTTTTTCTGTTTTGTAAGATACTGCTTCGATGGGCTGGACACAGATTTCCAATCAGGTGGAAAATAAAGTTATATTTTAATTCTAATGAAAAAACATTTTTGAGGTGGGTAAAACTATCTGGTACCAAGTTTTTAGGGTTACACCAGATGACAATATAATATTTTTTTACTTTATTTTGAGTAAATAGCTGTAATGATGTCAGTCAGTCTTGGTCTGTTGATTAGTCTGTCTACTTTGGTCCAGACTGAAACTCTCAAAAACAGTAGTTCATTTTCGACAGATATTCATGGTGTCTACATGTTGAAAGCATTTTTGTGATTCCCTGACTTTTCCTCTAGCGCCACCAAGAGGCTGAATTTAGACGTTTTCATTGAATTTGTTTCACAATGGCTGGATGGATTGCCATGAAATTATATTATATAAGTCTTGTGAGCCTCTGACTTTTCGTCTATGTAATCAAGAATCTTTAAAATTAAAAGCATTCCTATCGTGTTCAACTGTACTTTTTCATGGCAGCCATATTGACATGAAATAGTAGGTTCTATCAGGTCAAACAGTCAGGCTGCTGCTGTTGTGCATGTTGGCCCACTGGAATGACGTCTACATTAAATGGATCCTTAATTAGTATCACTGGTAACACCCATGTTCACATAGTGTTTCATGTCAATATGGCTGCCATGAAAAAGGTCTTTTGTTGGAATGATACCTTGTTGTGTTAAGATTTATCATTTTCTACAGCTGAAAATATTATAGTACAGTGAAGAGCATTCTAATAGAGAAAAACAAATTATAAATTACATACTCTATTAAGGATTAAAGGCTATAAGCTACATTCACAGCTAATCAGCTGCCTTAACATTAAATTAAACATACATACGGGTGAAATACAGGTGGGCTATCGTGTTTTGCCTTTGAATGAAGCTTATTAGCATACTATATTTTAACTAAAATATGAACTCTTTTGCCACTAATTTTTTATGAAACAAAGCTTTGAAAGTTACTTTCACTTTCCATTTGTTGAAAAAGATACCTGCTATTTGGGTGATCATGGTAGGACTAGAATAACAACCCGACCCCACACAACATGCTGCCTTCTCTATTAAAAATATTTTAGAGGCCGTTTCATCAGCAGCCAAGGTTGACATGATGTGCAGAGGAGGTGGATCTTTACATATCAGATCTCTAGGCAAAACATAAGAGTAATATCATGTTTATATATTATATTGACACACACACACACACACACACACACACACACACACACACATATAGATAGATAGATAGATAGATAGATAGATAGATAGATAGATAGATAGATAGATAGATAGATAGATAGATAGATAGATAGATAGATAGATAGATAGATAGAGAGAGAGCAGGTCACATGATCAAGTATATATACTATAATAAACACATGTAAATTCACAAACATCACATGCAGCGCTCATGTTCTACATAACTACTGAAAAATGTGATCCTGATTGGATATCCTTCAACGCAACAGGTGAGGATTTGATAAAATGTGTGTTAATATTTTGGCCTGAACCTTAACATAAACACCTGTAATTATTTGCTTTTACATCTTTGTCGCAGGTTGTTGTCTGAACTCCAGAGCAGACACCGCAGAGGTAAAAGTGGGTGGTAAACAGAGTGTTTTCCACTCTTGAGTGAGTGAGGGGGGGGCTGGCAGGGAATAATGTGGCAGGATCCGACAGGGCAGCAGGGCACAGAGGAGACGACAGGAAATAGAAAACCGGGTCAGGTTTGCAGGAGGAATGGGGGGGAATCAGAACGCTGGAGACAACGGAGGCAGAGGCGAGGCCGGGTCCGGTCAAGCAGGCAGAACTGGTCCAGAGAGATGGGGAAGCCTGGAACTAGCAGGAACTTTCTGGTGATGAGTGGGGAGAGGGCCAGTGTTTAAAAGCTGTGAATAACAAGGTTGATTATTTACAGGTGTAGAATCATGGAGAGCAGAACAAGATCGAGAAGAGATTAAGCTCAAAAACCTGGAAACATTGCTCTCCGGCATAGGGCATTCAAGCTTGGTTGGCATGGTGGACTGCTTCATCCCATTCCTCCCCCTGGAGTTCTAGCACGTTGTTCAGTGTGTCCTGGCTGAGATGAAAGCTGGAGGACATCAGCCAGACCTGGATGTGGCGGCTGAGGTGGTCAATGACTTTGAGTATATACCCAAAATGGAGAGTGTATTCTCTACCAGCGGCTGCAAGTTAATAGCAAATAAAGTGCACTTGTACATATGAATAATTACATACTATGGTTACTTAAAAAAAGGAAAAATTGGGCATAGAAAGATTTCATAGACAATTAGCCACTACTGGGTGAGTCAAATCAAACCAAGAGGAACTTTAAAAATGAGTAGGTGTAGCCAAAAATGTACTGGTAGGGTACATTAATTTTAGTTACTGTCTCTTGTTTATAATTGCCCATGCTATGTTCTCATTGAAACTGTATGGACACACTATATTAACCTGTTACCTAATTTGAATATGTTGACTACTTTTTATAAATAATACTTTATTAATATAGCATCAGGCCATACCTGTATACTTTATTAATATAATTCACTGAAGGAGAAGATGAATAATGTGCCGGTTGCTCTCTGTCTTTCAGCTGTTACCAGTTCTCTTTTTACAACAAAAGATATACAGTACATTTGATGGTCTTTCCACATTTGTCTGATGAAAAAAGAAAAAATTGTCAGCACTCAAAAAAATGTAAGACATGGACCTACAAGCATGATTTGTGACACCACAACTAGTTTGGAAGCACCATGTTTGACAAGGAAACTTGAAGCCTGCTCTGCACGTGCATAGAGAATTAACTTTTTAGTAAGTAGGAGGCATCTTGCTTGCAGGAGAAGAAAGAAATATTTGCATTTTCATTTTCAATTTTCCAGTGAGTTTTTCTGTGGAAAAAACACATAAAAGACACAATCTATTTTCTATTATTTTAAAATATGTAGGGAAATAATGATTAACATTCAGTGAAAGCCTATGTAACTGGAAAGCATTAATAATTGGGCTCTGCAAATTTCAATTTTAAAGCTAAATTTCAGTGATATCAGCAGCTTTTCAGCCAGCTGTCAGAAAACAACTATTCCATTCACACAATCTGACAAATCTTTTTTTTTGGGGTTTCAGAGCTTTGATTTATTTTCTATATTTTTACTATATATTTTTTTATTTCTTATGTATTTGTATTTAGTTCCGTTGTTTTGTTTGCTTTATATATTTTATTTCCTTTTTCCGTTTTATGTATTGATGACATCTGATTCTATTTCTATTCTTTTTTGTAATTTGAGAGAAACTATGTCACTTATATTTTAGCCGCTAAAACAATGAAGTACAAGTACCTCAAGACAATGCTTTAAAATACTTCCTATATCAGTACCTGGTTGTTTTTTGACAGCGCCTTTGAACTATGACGTCATGACGTCACCGCGTGTGCATGACAACGGAAGCTTCCGGTGCTGGCCGTCTTCACTGTGTTGACTCGGGACGCTTTGGCAAAAATATAGGACATACACACACAGAGTTTCCTTTTTTCGATCGTTTGGATGCAGCGGTGACATCTGTGCGGCATGGCACCGAGGAAGCGGCTCCTCCTGCTGCTGTGGCTGCTGCTCTTCTCCGGGCTGACGGAGACGGAAGCTATCGAGCCCATTAGCACCAGCATCGCGGTCGGCATGGCTGCGGCTCTCACCGGCTTCCTAGCCAGCTACCAGAACATTTTCTACTATTTCCACGAGTGCTGCCGACCCGAGTGGATTTCCTTCAACAGAACTGGTAAACATATTCCCGCTTGAGTTTCTTTTGTGAATCGCGAGTTCTCTCTGAACATTGAACCCAGTTCGTTCGTTTTTTTTTTGTTTTGTCACGTGCGCATGACGTAGCAGGAAGTGTGCCGTTAGAACGAAGCTAGCTTGTCGGTTAGCCTGCTGCACCAGCGCGGTTTCACCGTGTTATTATGGTTGTTTTAGCGCAGAAAAAGCACCGCTGCCAGGATTTAAGTGGATTCGACGATGAAAGCGGCACGCTTATGTTTGTTTTTACACCTTATCTCGACGGCCGGCGTGCTGGTGAACGCGTTTGACCCGATCACAACAACGGTGGCGGTCAGCCTCGGCGCGGCTCTCGGTCGGACGATCTACAATTATTTACGTGAACGTTGCGATCCGAAATGGATAGCGTTCAATTCAACAGGTGAGCAAGGGCGATGTGTACATGTGGATAAATCCCCCTGTGTGCAGCGTTCTGTCATGACGCTGCTCGAGGAACATCAGAACCACTTCTAGTGTTTAGAAGTCAGATGCAAAGGCTTGACCCCCCACTTAGTTGCAAGAATTACGAATAAACAGCGGATCTGCAACAGTGTTCTGTGTGCAATGAAATACATTCTTAAAATGTAGAAGTCTTGAGATGATAGAAGACAGTTCTGCTGCATAGATCTGGATTATTTGCATTTGTATGTAATTTCAGTTTAATCCCAGTTATGTTTGTTTGTTTGTTTTAGTGCAAATCAATATCAGTTATTGCTTCAGTTGAGTCAAATTCTAATAAATGGAATTGGCCTTGATCTAACGGGCGATTGATGTCATACAAAATTTTCTTCATATAGGTATCCTTGCATTGCAGGAAAAAAATAGAAATTGTTTAATACTTTGTGGCAAATGGTCACATAATTTTGTCATCTATACCCCTTTTTGCCAAATATAAAAACATATATTTTTTAACCTTTTCCTGTGAAACAGTTTAAAATGACTCATCCTGTGCTCATGGGCATTTTGTAAGGTTTGTAAAATTCCTAGCCCAAGTAGAAACTTTCACCCATAAAACCGCACATCGCTGTTTGTCATGAAGTAACAATTCTGTATTCTGGAGAAGAAGAAATTTGTAACAAAATTAATTAAACAGCATTCATTTTTGCCATATTTTCCAAAATCTCTACTTCTGTGTTTATGCACTTCATACCAATAAAAAGTTTAAAACAAAACAAAACAGAAAGGAAATGTAAAATCTGGGTGGGTAACCACCCCTGCTAAACAGTTTCTTGGGGCCAAACTGAGAAAGTTGTTTCCGTCATGACACGAATCCTGTTGACTTTCTACTGTGCACTCTCCAGGTCTCCAGGTTGACTTGGAAACCAAACTGTTTGGACAGCACATTGCCTCACGGATCATCCTGAAAGCTGTGAACGGATTCATGACCAACAACAATCCAAAGAAACCACTGGTGCTCTCTCTGCATGGATGGACGGGTACAGGGAAGAACTTTGTCAGTGCGCTGATAGCTGAAAACATTTACAAGGAGGGAATGGACAGCAGCTTTGTCCATGTTTTTACATCTGAACTTCACTTCCCGCATGCAAGTCAGATTGAAACTTACAAGGTATGATGACAAACAAGTAGATTCCAATTAATTCAATTGAAACTCGGAGACGTTCATTTTTGGCCTTTTTACATGAATTTGCTGCGGTTTCTCCTCAGTCTCAGCTCCAGCAGTGGATCAAAGGCAATGTCACCAACTGTGGACAGTCCATGTTCATTTTTGATGAGATGGACAAGATGCATCCTGGTTTGATTGACAGTATTAAGCCGTACCTGGATTACTACGACAAGCTGGATGGAGTTTCCTATAGAAAAGCCATCTTCATCTTCCTCAGGTAAAAGGAGGAATACATTTTTTTAGTCAGATTTTGCCATTGGAAATAAATCCATTCAAGGAACAAAATGAATTTTTTAAGCAGTGACATTTTGTGTATTTCCAGCAGTCTGGTCAATGAATATAGTAGCATTTTCTCTTTTTGTAGAGATGTTCTGTAGATGTTTTCCACAAGTATTATTTTGTGTTTAACAATAAAGAAAATATCTGTGGTGCCTTCAGCATAGAAACAACAGCGTGCCACTTTGAGGTAGATTTGGTCACAGCAATGGAAAATGGGTGATGAAATCAAAACCTTCTTTTGGTGGATATTTCTCTATCATCTGTACATTACAAAATTAATTCTGCACTATAAACCAATAACAGAAGGTGGCTGAACACAAACAAGGTGTGTCCACACAAGAGATGTCAGAACAGCATCTATATTCAATCTGCTGCGCTAGCCCCACATTTAGTAGAGTTTACGCTCACATCACTGCTGACAGCTTCTGATGAAGAGCAACAAAAAACTGAAAAATGAAGACGTACTTGAATGACCAAACATACACGGAACAAAAATAGAAATGCAACACTTTATTTTCTCTCCCATTTTTTGACCTTAAAGATCTAAAACAATTTCTACATATACATATGTGAAGGAGATATCTTGCACTGCATAAGGCAAATGGTGGTCAATCCAGATAATGACAGGTGTTCTGAGTCCCCAGACCCCCAATAAGTGGCTTTTTATTGTGGCCAGTGCAAGGACACCTGTCAATAATCATGCTGTCCAATCAGCATCTTGATATACCATACCTGTGTGTAGGATGGATTATCCCGGCAAAGGAGAAGTGCTATCACAGATTCACACAGGTTTATGAACAATTTTTAAGGGAAATGGTTATTTTGTGTATGTAAAAAAAAAAATTACAACTTTGAGTTCATCTCATAAGAAACAGAAGCAAAAACAAAAGTGTTACATTCATATTTTTGTTTAGTATAGGTTAATGGGGACCACTGACTTGTTTGTCCCACATTTACGACACTGGTGTGCATCTTTTCAGAAGCTGGATGTAGTGTAAACAAAACACAAAGGCCAAATACCAGGCAAAATTTTTCTTCTTTTCTCATCAGTGAGAAGACTGAGAAAAGAGTGAAAAAGACCCTTATTCAACACCCGAAAATTCATTATTCCCCCCCCCACACACACTAATATGTTGCCTGTTTCTGACCTTCGTAGCAATGCTGGTGGGGACAACATCATACAGACAGCTTTAGATTTCTGGAGAGCAGGACGAGATCGAGAGGAGATCGAGCTCAAGGACCTGGAAACATCACTCTCTCTATCTGTGTTCAACAACAAGAAAAGTGAGCAGAACTTCAATTGCTACCAGTTAGAAAGGTACATTTGATGGAAAAACCTTGATTCCTTCTATTCTTTGTAACTGGATGTATCTCAATCTCTTCCTGCAGGTGGCTTGTGGCATACAAGCTTGATCGACAAGAACTTGGTGGACTTCTTTGTCCCATTTATGCCTCTGGAGTACCGTCACGTCATCCAGTGCGCTATGTCTGGCTTGGCAGACAGAGGACTTGAGCCGAACCAGCAGGTGGCAGACAGCGTGGCCAGAGACTTGGTTTATTTCCCCAAATCTGAGAGAGTGTTTTCTGTCAAAGGCTGCAAGACGATAGAGAGCAAGTTGGACTACTACATATAAAGTCAGCATCTTTAATGTTGCTATGTTTAATCACTATGTGCACTTTTTTTTTTTTTAAAGAAAAAAAGGATAAAAAATACTGAAGGTGACTGAAGAGGTCGTGAAGAACTGGTGAAGGATATAAACTCTTTAATGCAGCATCTCGCTTACGCTGACATGAATCAGCAGATGAGAAAGCACAGTACCAGGTGAATGGAGAAATAATAGGATTGATCCTTTAACTGATTAAGGGGCCTGACATCACACTAAGAGTCTAGGTTTTTGTTACTACGGCTCTGTTAGTGAAACTACGGCATATCACTGTTTATTTGTTTTTCTTATTTTTTTTTTTTTTTTAAAAGAGTCCATATTGACAGATTACTGGAGTCACCGGCCTTAAATTTTTTGAGTTATTTTATACTTGTGAGGATATAGCTGCAACTATTAGTCAATTAATCAGTTAGTACAGACAATTGACTTTTTTGATAATCTTTTTTTACCCCAAAATTTGTGGCTTTCAGTTTCTCAAATGGGTGGATTTTAAACTTTTTTGTGGCGAACATTAATTGGATTATGGTCTGTTGATCGGACAAAATCGGTTCCATTTTCTGACATTCGCACGGAAGTCGTTTTTCCGATTGGTCTGGAAAATTGATTGTCAGATGAACTGATGAATAAAACTTTACATATTCAGTCAGACGTGTACAGGCAATCTCCTCCATTGAAGAGAAAACGATCTTCATCTTCCAAGAGGCCGACTTTGCAGAAGAGCATGTGGACCATGTCACAGGCTCACGCTCCTCTGGCTACTTCTCTTTTTACAGCCGAAGTGAGCTTGAGCATCAGTAGCAGGTCTGCTCTCTGGTCCCATTTTTTTCCCTTCAGTTGCTGTGAGATCTGAATCGGGGCTGGAGCTTCAATATCCACTTCAAGTTCTTCTCAGGCAAATATAGTGGCTCAGACACTGTAACAGTCGTTTCCTCTGCTGAAGGGAGAACAATCGTCATTGTTATATGTTCATATGTTTATTCTTGAACAGTCAAAATTGGCTTGGGGGGTAAAAACTGAAAATTCAAACTGTTCAAATGCAGAAAACGGTCCGCTAAGATAGATTTTCTGTACTGTACAGTCACACACTTTAAATGCCAAGTACATTCTGTCACATGAAAAAGAATTTAATTGATATGTTTTGTCTCGACTGGAATATTGCTAAAAAACATTTTCCTGTACCGTACCCCCCCCCCCAAAACACTGTCTATAGCTGCATTTAGTCACTGTGCCTGAACTCTGGGTGGCATCTGTGAAACAAATAATTTTATTACTAAATAGTTTTTATTTCTTAAAATTGCACTGTTCACAATACAGGATTTTAATGATTGATTATAATAGAGTGATTGATTATTCCATTACTTTGATTTAAAAAAAAAAAAAACTACAAATATCCCCTAATCAGCTGGAAGTTGACAAAAAAATGTTTTTTATACAATCGGTGGCTGGTAACTCTAGGTGACGGACTTTAGTTGGAGTGTGAGGATGTATATAAAAACAAGCTTCCTGCTGTAACCATACCTGGAAAAAACCCAAACCACAAATAAAACAATATTTTCTGTGTCACTGTTTCTAATGTGTGATTTATGAGTCACAGAGAGGTAATGTTATGTATATATTCTAATGAGCCAGTTACAAAATTAATGACATCCTGTGTTAGATCTTGCAAGTGGGCTTTTTGAGGATTGAGGGGAGGATTACTGAATAAAGGAGCAGTTGTGTGTGTGTTGTAAAAGTACTTTTATTATTGTGTATCATATATTTATATTACACACACAAGAATACAGATAGATATTCATTTACCCCTTATTTAACTAAGCAAGTCATTAAGAACAATTTGTTATTTGCATTAGTGGTATGGGAAAAAAAGGCAAAGGCTCTTGATAAAGCAAACCACAATCCAGAAAATTGATCACCTTTTCTGGTGGTTTTGTTGCTGAAAGTGTCAATTCTTTCTCTCACACCTCTTCACTCTTATGCAAAATGTGGACTTAGTGACCAGACAAATATGCTTGTGCAAATGTGCCATAAAGAATGAATGAGGAAAAGTTGTGACAGCAAAGTGGTGCAGAGGGAGTGTGCTGGGCCAATTATTATGTTTTTACATATGGTTCAAAGTCAAAAGCTTTAGGAGAGTTTACTCAAAGCTTCCTCCATACCTTTCTCTTACAAATGGTCAGCTGTAAAATGGGTTTGCCGAGCCTAAGCAGAAAAGATAGTTACCAGCCTATAGGACATCCTATGATGACTCAGGAGATGTGCGGACATCAAATGTTATTTGCAGAGCAGAATAAAAGCCAGCAGACAGTATTGACATCCAGTTGTCACATTTGTGCAAGTATTCAGTTGGCAATTAGCTGCAGTCTGAAGACCTCTTTATAGTGTCATGTTCAGATATTTTATTGTTGCAAAGAAGGTAGTTACAACAGACCGTTATCTTTTTGATGTAAACATGATGCAACAAGCCAACTACACTCGAAGAGGATGGGATTCAAACCCATGCGTGCAGAGCACAATGTCCATCGCCTCAACCACTCGGCCACCTCGTCCAGTTTCGCATGCGGTTCAAAGTAAGCCACACTATATGTGCCTTCAGTGCAACAGGACTGTTCAACCTGCCCATTGAAAAGCCTCGGTGGCCTGATTTGTGAGGTGCTACCTGGGACAGGAAAGTGGCGTAGAGGGAGCATGCTTGGCCCATAACCCAGAGGTTGATGGATGTAAATTATCCTCTGCTAGCATGTGGCAGTGGTGTTTACACCTCCTTACTGCAGCAAATTATTAGCCATGCTAAACACAGCAAGGGCAAAACCAACAATGTCTTTCAGCATTTACAGTTCCTTCCACGAAGGAACCAAAAATGGTGTTTTTGGTCATAGAAAGTTGCTTTCATGATATTTCCTGTGATTTTTTACTCTAGTCTTTTGAGTCATAGACCGAAAATCTCTTGTATTAAGTTGACACGTGTACGCAAAGTAGACAATTTTAACAAGAGAATGCCTCATGTGTATTAAAACATACAACTTCATCAAATTTACAACACAAAAAATAAGACTTCATATCCATGTACACTTTTTTTTTTTTTTTTATCTTTCAACCTTAGGTCCCAGGTAACGAATCTTTAACCCAATTTTAGGAATTGAAATTAAAGCTTTTGAGGTCTTAGTAAACACCTTTACAAGCACTTTGTGAAGGAATTTCTTGGTAAGGAACATATCCTAGACCCCATTTTCCTGCTAATATTCTATTATTATTACCTCACAGATAATTATATTTAAAAACATTGTCATACCTTGCCTCACACCTGCCTTCCTGTGTATTTAAATGTGGACACAACACACAATCACTTTATCAGATCAAATAAACTTATTAAGTGATTAGCTTTGTGCCTATGATATACTGAACTGAAGGCCCTGCACAAAGCTGGGACCCAACTGACTCTAAAGAACAATTTGTTCCTTATCTTTATTCAAGACATTTAACATAAGTTCTTTATGAAGCATCTCCCTCAAGATATGAACAGTTCCTCCAAGCTATCTCTTAATAATATAAAGTTCCATACAAGCAAAATAATTAGACAAATATGAACACATCTGGTGTTGCATCAGGTTTATTTATTTAAAATATGAACGTTATCACCCTGTTTGTTTGCTTTGAGTGTCCTGTTACAAAAAATGTCTCCAAGTGGTGCAGCAATCCTCTAGACATGCCCTTGATTTCAAGTCCATCGCTTGTCTCATCGTCTTCTTTGTTGGAACCGACACGTCTCGTGTATGTTAAAAGGTTAGCTTGATTTATGCTTCTGCGTTGAATCATCTGATACCCTACACTGAAGGCTAATATGCACCTGTGTAATGTGTAACTACATGTCACAGCGACACAGACAGCTGCGATTGGTCCTCTTGTCCATGTCTCTCTGTGGCACCGGTTAGCCATACAAGCACAGAAAGTTCTTCCTCCCACTGCTTCAATGGATGTAGACACAATGCTCAACTTTTATTAGCTCCATCTCTGCACAGTTTCACTCACCATTGGTACAGCACACAAGTATAAATGCGTACAATAGCGTAAAGCTGTGTGTAGATTCAACACAGAAGGATAACTCAGCCTTCACAGTCTTTATTAAAGTGGAGCGTCTTACACCAACAGAACTGCATTGATGCAGCCGTCGTTCTCTGGGTTATTTGTCACCTGGGCGTATTTACCTGAGGAAAAAAAGAAAGACTAGAATTAAAATACCACACTAGGATGCATATTTACATCTCTTAAACAGCTTCATTTTACAAGTTGATGGTGTTTTGTACATACTTAAACAAACTTAACCCTAGAACACTAAAATAGAAATTAGTAACACCATCTCTAACTTAAGTTATATTTTACCCAATATATCATGGATAAAATCTTTAAAAATGCACCAATGTCTGTAAAAATACAATACTATGCCCAATTGAAGTACTTTAATTTCCCAATATACGATATCACATAAAATTACTTAAAAGTACCATGGGCGGTCCCTTTAAAAAGGCAGCAAAATTATTGAAGAAAAATTAGGTAATCCAACGACTGAGCACACATCTGATTGAAAGTATTAACATCTAACTGATTTAAACAAAAACATTAACATTAGGTAATTTCCACCTGAAAAAAAATGTTACTCTCTATCACTAATGTTGGGTGAAAAACACACAAAACAATGCTTCTTGAAAAAGCCATAGATGGAAGGAGGGAAACAAACATAACATAATTGAGCAGGCTGAAGCTAATTAAGGACCCATGCAGCTTAGACAGCAGAACCATAATAAAAATCACCCAACATTAGCGCTTTAAGGTTAAGAAACCAAGCTAAGGGTAAACATTGCCGGATTTCTAGGTTATTCTCTAAACTAAATGAACAATCCTGATTTATTCCCAAAAGTAGGAAATTGACACATAACTGGAGTGCTCATATATAAACTGAAGATATGAATGCTGAAAAAGTTAATGACTGACCCCAAATAACTTTCCCTCCTTGCGTAACCAAGCCCAGCTCGCTGACGTTGACCTCCACGACTGTTCCTTTAGTGATGACTCCCAGAGACGTGTAGAGGGGTGAGGAGGGGTTCTTCTTCACTCCAAGGATGGGAAGGCAGAACGTGGCCTTAAGCTCTGGATGTGTGACATGAGCCTTGTTAAACCGTAAGCCCTAGAGTACGAGGAGAAAGAAAAAGAAAAGGGTTATTTAAAAATGTGGTTTAATTCGTTTACAACAATAATGGACAAGTGCACATTTGAAATCTTACCATAGGTCTGATGAAACGCTCATATTTTGGAGGTTTACGGGTGAAGCCGTCACCGACAAAGCAAACTTTGGTGACCATTCTCTTCCAGGCTTTCTTTTGTCTCTTTCCTGTTTTGATGACTTTCAGCACTTCTGTCTCTCCCTGGGCACGAACCTTCGGCAAAGGCACTTCCCATTTGCCCTACAGAGGAAATAAACACTGATGTTATTTCCACACTTCCATATCTCTATCATAATATACACAACTCTGAAATATGTTTAGGATTAAAACAGAAAATCCTTCTAGATAGAATTCAGCGGTCACTTACAGCCTTCTCTTTCCTCTTCTGTTTGATCATGTTGGAGAGGACTTTAGCACGAGACTGTCCCTCTCTGTCCAGCAGGTATGCTGGCACTGCTCCCTGTGGTGTCTTATCGTCATTCTTCTGCTTGGTCTTCCTCTGTTCGTGCATTTTGATGCTGCAAAGATAAAAGTCAGACGTTATGGGCTGTTGATTGGCCATAGTGTTCAGTTATTCTCAGTTTCCCTGCATAACTTTATACGCACGTCTTTTTCATCTGGACCTTCTCGGCGTGTCTCTGCTTGTGGTACAGTTTGGCCTTCAATCCGATCATCTTCCTGGCTTTGTGGGACCGCTCGTGGGCCTCACGGCTCTCCTTCTTCCTTTTCTTTTCATGGTGGTCCAGGCGGTAGCCGTGGCGCTTGCGGTGCAACTCGATGTGCTCGTTCTGAGGCTACAACAGCAAATACAAAACCAAAAATTACATTCAGCTCAAAGACAACGTATAATAAACACATTGATTAAGGTTTGGTATATAAACCCACAGCTTCAATTCCAAAACAAAGCACAAAACACTTGGGGCAGTACAGATTGTACATATATAATGTTGTATATAGACAAGTCAAAGATACAGAGTTGGATATTTTATTAATTATCTCAAGCATCTCCCTGCTGACATTTCCCTTTTACGTATTTGCCAACATTACACACTGTTACATAATAATAATGTGGACCATTATGATACAACACTTAAGTGTTTAACTACAAAAGTTTGCGAACTTACAGTGTAAATCTGGCTGTAATTGCAGATCATATGTGTTTAACTTCTGAAGAATGCCGTTTTAAACCAATAGCAGGACTCTTACATTTTTCATTCCAGAGTCAACTCAACACCAAATGTCAATAACGCGAACAAAAATGCCCAGAGCTCTACTAGAGACATGTATGGAAATAACTGTATACCAGTTATCATCAAAATCTAACTCCCTCTCCGAGGAGGTATACGGACACTAAACAAATCAAGATAGCGGAAACTTTTGCAAAACTCAAACAGTCTCGCTCTTATTTTTATATAATTTAAATCATGTATTCAAGCAGAAAAAGTCAAACTTTATTATTGATAGATTTTTTGACAGCACCAGAGAACAACGTAGCAGCCCATCACGCTGCCACATGTTAACTGAAGCTAATGCTAGCGCAATGAGCTAACGTTAAACTGCTCGAGTCTAGTCCAATAACACGATTAAAAAGGTTGAGTCCTTACCATATTTGTGTTTCAAAGCTCGATTGTTACACTGGAAACGTCGCTGATGGCAACTAACGGTACAAACATAAAATATGTCCCGTTTTTGCTTGAGGCCCGGGTTGTGTAGATGTTGTTTGCCCGGAGCCGAGACTTAGAGGAAATACGTCATGCTGACGAAGAGCGCTTGTCCGCCGGTTCAAAATGACCGGCTTCATAAATCATTTTCAAACATAGATATGAATGAGTGCACAACAATAACGGCTGATATGGAAGACAAATACATACACTATTAATCAACAAATATCTCGACGCGTAAATAACTTTTTTATTAGCGTTAACGTCTACGAGACTAGTTTTGTGTTTATGCTCGGAACTGTAAGCTTCACACAGTAGTGCAGGGGATGTAATTTGGAGCCGTGCCGTGAGAAAATGTGACTTTTTAGAGTTGTATAAAAAACCGGCTCGTTATTTTACCGTCATGTTAATTAAGTCTTTAAGTTTTGGTTGAATTCAGTCTTGATCTGTGTGTGATTATGTGGAACGAGCCTGGAAGACGAGCAGAGATCTATTTATACGTGTTGAGCCATTAGGACGCTTAGCAGGATGATTTGTGTAAGATATAATACAATACACTTAAAATGTGTACTGTCACATGTTAATACCCAGCTGAGTCCATAACACGTTCATTGTCATTCCCAGGGAAGATTTGTGGTAGCTGCTGGGCTGCAGTGCTGCAGATGGAGAGGGAGCTGTCATGTCACAAGGTCGTACAGCCTTTTACCAGGTAAGATGTTTGTTAAGATAAAAAAAATGTAAATAACTTTACTGTTCACCTTTGTAACACAATTTATGTATTTCCAGAAGCTTATTCAATAACTAATAAAAAAGATGTTTTAATACTTCACTCGTAACAAGTGCCTTAATTATTATTTACATTGTATTGACCACCTAGAATGTATAACTAGTTGATAGCATTGTTTTTATTTTTAATTTTTTTTAATTTTTAAGAGAGTTAAACTATCAGGTACCAAGTTTATTGGGTTACACCGATTCTCATGCTCCATGTCCTCTTTCATAGATGATGTAAAATCATTGCGGGCCGTGGTCAACCCTGACATATCCAAGTAAGCGAAGACACTCTGCAGAAGCGGTTTTGAGACGCTCTGATGCTCTGCTTCTGGGATTCATGTTAACTTGTTCCTGCAGGATCCGGAACATCGGCATTATGGCTCACATAGACGCAGGGAAGACGACGACCACGGAAAGGATGCTTTACTACTCCGGCTACACGAGAGCACTGGGAGGTGTGAAAGAAAATGTTGTTATGCTGGATTACTTGTTGTAATCCATGTATCTGCCTCTGTTATTTCTACCACTCTGTTGCTTTCAGATGTCGACGACGGGGATACAGTCACTGACTTCATGGCTCAGGAGAGGGAGCGAGGCATCACCATACAGTCTGCAGCTGTCACATTTGACTGGAAAAAATATAGAATAAACCTCATTGACACACCAGGTAGGATTAAAATATCTTGACGGAAATGGGAAAAAGCAGCTAGTCATGGGCCAGTGCCAAAACTGTTATGTGACGTAACCCAAAAAACTTGTTATCCAAATTAAAACAGATTCTATCAACTAGTTTTATATTCTAGGTGGATTAAATATATTTAAAATCAACCATTCTTCTACAAAATCTACAAAAAACTTGTGATTTTTGTAAAAATAAATGTTACAAATGGTCTTTTAAATGACAAGAAACCTTCATAAAGACAAAATGTACATTTTGAAAGACCTAAAGAATTCTTCTTAAAACTGTATTTTACACTTTCATTAAAAAAGACATTATTACTGCCACTGCTGTTACAGGAAATATGGAAAATAATTATAGCAAATGAAGAGGAAGTAGACATGTCCGTATTGGCTAGAAGGATGAATGAAGCTTCGATTAAATACATGGTGTTTGTGCATGTGTTGCTTACAGGTCACGTTGACTTCACTCTGGAGGTGGAGCGGGCTCTGCGTGTTCTCGACGGGGCTGTCACGGTGTTTGATGCCTCTGCCGGCGTCGAGGTTAGAACACAGCTGCTTTATCTACTTGTAAATGCACCGTGTTATACTATAAGTGCTCTTTGAACACAGTCGCCTCTGTTACCCTGGTAATGCCAACAGGCTCAGACTCTCACTGTGTGGAGACAAGCTGAGAAGCATCACATTCCCTGCGTGTGTTTCCTGAATAAGATGGATAAACCTGCAGCAAAGTGAGTGACTCAAATCCATGCACGTTTTTTGGTAAGTGTTCTCCCCCCCCCCCATATTCAACTGAAAACTCTTTTTTTTTTATTTCAGCCTGAATTTTTCAATTGACAGCATAAGACAGAAATTAAAAGTTACTCCAGTTCTCCTTCAGGTAAGCCTTTAGAGAAAAATGTAAAAAAAAACTGCTTTGGACTCTTTTGATGAACAATTACACACTATTGAAATACTTAAAAATCAATGAATTAGAGAATGGTAAATGGCCTGCATTTATATAGCGCTTTTCTAGTTTTTTCGACCACTCAAAGCGCTTTACATTACAAGTATCCATTCACATGCACACGCCCGCACATCAGGAAACTACTCATTCACACACCGATGGCACACACCATCGGAGGCAAATCAGGGTTAAGTATCTCGGTAAGTATGATACAACTCGGAGGAGAAAGGAATTGAACCACCATTTTTCTGACTAATGGATGACTGCTCCACCTCTGAGCTACAGCCGTGAGAGAGGCAACTGTCTGTCAATGAATCAATTATCAGATCTTCAAATCGGCAACTACTTTGATTATGATTTGATAAATGTATAAAAAAAACTCTAATACACAAATGTAATAAAAGGATTCACAACTTGTTTTATAGATTCCTGTTGGCAGTGGCAAGAACTTCACTGGTGTGGTTGACTTGTTAACAAACCAGAAGCTGATCTGGAATCCAACATCATTGAGAGAGGATGGCCGCGAGTTTGAAATCAAACCTCTTGACCAGTCTGATGAACCTGAACTCCTGCAGGTGGTCAGTGAGGCCCGGGCAGCTTTAATTGAGCAGGTACATCACCATTCAAAACTTGCTGTGCATTTTTTTTTCTTTTTTTTGAAACAATTACAATTTAAAGTGACTACATTAAACCCATCCAACATTTCCTCCTTTTCAACAGTGTTTAATCAAACAGAGACACTGTGTAGGACCAGTATGAATAGACATTATTGTTCCTACTTGAATTTAGGATTAGTATGAAATATCTACTTTGGCCCCCCCAATGTTGACCTGAATTTGGCACACTCGATTGTTGAGATGAAGTTTATGCGAAATAAACAGAAAATATAGTCAGGACATTAACAAGGTTAGAAAAAATGATTTTATTTGAAATAATAATTTTCTCCTTCAAACTTTGCTTCCATCAAAGAATGCACCTAAGTTTGTCCCATCAAATAAGGACAAACTTTCAAACAGTGGTGTATTTTTGTTCTTTCTTACAGGTTGCTGATCTGGATGATGAGTTCGCTGAACTGTTGCTGACTGATTTCAGCGACAGCTTTGATGCTGTTCCGACCATTAAAGTTAGTCTTACACCGTACACTATATATAAAGCTTTAGAGAAGCATGCTTACCTGTGAGTTCCGACTGAACCGTGCTGTGTCCTTAGCTCCAAGAAGCGGTGCGGCGGTTGACTCTGGCCCGTAAAGGAGTCCCAGTGCTCTGTGGGAGCTCTTTGAGAAACAAAGGTGTTCAGCCTCTCCTAGACGCCATCACAGCTTACCTGCCTGCCCCCAATGAGAGGCACCACGACCTGGTGTGAGTCAACTCTTTGACCTATTACTGACGTATACCAGAGCTGTTATGAATAGAAGTATTCTGGAGCTAAGGGACAGTTCCAGGAGAGGTAAGACGCAGTAAGACGATTTTTCGATCATAAGGTCTGGGTGTTTTATAAATGCTGTCACGTGTTTCAAAATGCTCAACCCACATAGAAATGCACACAGCCTGTATTTTAAAAACTGTGCCTGAAAACAAGCCATCAGGGCGTCCGTGACATTCACAGTGTTTCAAATCGGCCAATCAGAGGAGAGGAGGAGATTTAAAACTATACTGAAACCACAAATACATCATGTTGCAGATATCGCAACTTTACATAAAACACAGGAAAATATACAATATGGGATGTCTAAATCAAATCATGTTTGAGTTGTTCTTTAAGTTCATCTACATTAAGGACGTTTGGTTGCTGGGTTATGAAAATGTGTTCTTCTCATGTTTGATCATTGCTGTTTTTTTCAACGCTTCAACCTCTGTTCAACACTACACCAGCGATTGGATTGACTGTGTTAAAATAAATGCCATTTCTGACAGCTTTACTTTTTTCAGTATCAGGTGAGAAAAAGAAACAGACAAAACAACAAACTTGCTGCAGCGTCTTACTCAAAGACGCGTTCATAGACGCTCAGGAAATCCCACAACAATTTTAACAACTTTAAAAAGCTGTAACAAAGTAGTTATTTTCCCTGGTAACTAGTTACTTTTATAGTTGAGTAACTCAGTTACTTTTTGGGTGAAATAACTATTTACTTTTTCGAAGTAGGGTGACTGACAGTGTTCATCACTCTCCATCCTGCAGACGGTGGTACAAGGACGACTTATGTGCTCTGGCCTTCAAGGTTCATCACGACAAGCAGCGCGGCTCTATGGTTTTTCTCAGGATCTACTCTGGTACTCTGAAACCACAGTCAGCCGTCCTCAACATCAACAGGAACAGCATGTAGGTGGTTTTCTACTCCAGCTACACGTCCCTCATTACCCACCAGCCTCCACTGCTATATTCCCATTATGCAAATTCATTTGGCCAGAAACATTATTATTATTATGTGAGTGTAATTCCTTTTTTGCCATGTTGTCCAGAGAGAAGATGAGCAAGCTACTGGTGCCGTTCGCAGACCAACATGTAGAGATCCCCTCAATGACGGCAGGAAACATCGCTCTGACTGTTGGACTCAAGCAGGTTTTGTAGAGACCTCAGACTTATTTACATGAGAATGTTTGCGAGAAAAACTACAACAATATTGATTTGACCTTTTGATTTTTGGGACTTAAAAAACGCAAAGAACTGGAACCACCCTCCAGAGTGGAAAACTTGAATATGCTCCGACCATAGATTTTCTATCAACACTGCCCAAGACAGAGACAGACAGCATTACTGAACAGAGAACGAGCTGCAATTACCTTTATTTGATTTTGGGGACACCAATTTGTTGGAGGCGAGCTAGATGGCTTTTGACGAGACCTGGGAGAACTGTTGATGGTGGGACAGCTTTGTGGAAAGAGAAGTTGTTTAAAAGGGTATGAAACCTTTGTATTTCCAAAGAATCTCTTGTCACTTTAAGTGAAGGACCTTACATCACACACTTCTGTGTCACTGTTTGCAAGCAGATTTCTTCCAGACTGTCTCCATAGAAACATAGCCTTATTTGGGACTTTGAAGACCTCCCCTTAAAATGGCTTAAGCCGACAATAATTAATAACCCTATCAACTTAAATATCTGTATTTCAGTTCTCTGTCCTCAGTTTTTACTTAAATAGGACATAAAAGAAAGTCTTTCAACTATAAAGTGTATATATAAATATATATATATATAAATGTTATGTCTTCAGACTTTCTTTTGGGTCCTATCTAAGTGAAAAACTGAGGTGAAATACTAAGTGTCTGTTTTTCCTTCCTCCTCTTTTAAAGACTGTAACAGGGGACACCATTGTGTCATCCAAAGCTTCGGCGACAGCTGCAGCCCAACGAGCCCAGGTTGACGGGGAGATGGGAAAAAAACGCGGGGAACATGCCAACGTGATCCTTTCAGGGGTGGAAGTCCCTGATCCCGTCTTCTTTTGCACAATAGAACCGCCCACCATGGCTAAACAGGACGGTCAGTCGTTATTATAGTGCTGAGCTAAGCTGAGCTTCACTGACCTTACAGCCACTCACACATTGTGTTTTCTTCCCACTGAAAGATCTTGAGAAAGCTCTAAACTGCCTTCAGAGAGAAGACCCCAGCCTTAAAGTCAAGGTGGACCCTGACTCTGGCCAGGTGATACATTCATTGGGTCACACAGCACTTTCATTATTCGGTGCATATGCCCCAATGATTAAATGACCTTCTTCTTTTCTGCCCTCAGACCACTTTGTGTGGGATGGGAGAGTTACACATCGAGATCATCCACGATCGAATCAGAAGAGAATACGGCATTGAGACTCACCTCGGACCACTACAGGTGGCTTATAGGGAGACAATTGTCCATGAGACCTCTGCTACAGGTAAAACCATCTGTGCTGTAGGGTCTTTTATTATGTAATTATTGTTAGCTACATACCGCAGTTGTTTGCTTTTCTCCAATATGTAGATACGTTGGATCGGACGATTGGGGAAAGAAGAAACGTTGTGACAGTGACACTCACTATCAGACCTCTTGAGGACTTGACAGACGGGTCATGTGAATTACACTTCCAAGAGGAAGTTGGTGAGCAGTTATCAGTGGAAATGAAAGAGGCAGTGGAGAATGGAGTGCACAGCTCATATCTCCAAGGTAACATTGAACTAAACTCATTCCGTCTTTTTCTTAGTCCCAAAAAAAGAGAAAACATAAGTATTTCTCTCTAAATTAAACACAAACACAATTCCAGTCCATGTCATTAAATGACGTGTTCATGTAGATCTTGTTTTTGTTGCAAGAGGAACAACTGTGGGAGCCAACCTTTCCCGTCAGTATATTAAAGAAGGCCCATTTTGATTTGTTTCCACCGTTAGGTCCGCTGCTAGGTTACCCTGTTCAGGGTTTATCTACACTGATCCAGAGTGTCCAGGTGCAACAAGGGACATCTACACCAATGGTGTCCGCCTGCGTGTCTCGTTGCATGCTGAAGGTAAACATAAAGGCTTCTACAGCTTTATTTGGAATAACAGGATGTACTGGTTACAGCATGGCGGGTTTTTCAGGTTTTGAACACAATGACACAAGCCTTTTATGTAGGATCAAGTCATTGTTTTGGCACTGCACATGTGACATTATCCCTCTATTGCATAAAATATTACTTATTACTTATTAAGAATGTTTTTATTGCCTAAAATGGCCTAAATAATAGCCATATTAAACTAGAAACAGCCAAATTAAATTAAATGTAAAAAAAAAGACTTTAAGCTTACTTACCTCAGATAATGAGTTAGGTTGTTTTATTTGGTGAAATATTTACAAAATTCTGAATAACAGACAACCTTTAAATGTTTACATGTCAAATGTCCTTGAGCAAAAAGCTCTGGTCATATGACCTCATAAATTGCATTCAAGCCCCTTAGTCACACCTGACTATAGATTTTTTTTCACTTTTTTTTTTTTTTTTTAAACAAAAAGGAAGATAAAGTAATTGTTGCCATATGGCAACAGTATGCAATAGAGGCTTGAGAAAAATATAGAAAATCAGCAGTCTTACTTTTTGATGAAAAAAGCCACACTTGTGTTAACTGCCTGTCACAGGCCATGAAGCTTGGAGAAGTGCGGGTCCTGGAGCCTCTGATGTCCATGGAGGTGACGGTGAAGGAGGAGCACCTCAGCTCCGTGCTGGGGGACTTGGCGCAACGACGCGGAACGGTCAGAGACATCCAGAGTCGTCACGACAACAACGTAGTGATTGCAACTGTGCCGCTGGCTGAGATGATGGTGAGTTGGAAGACAATGTCCAGACCAAAACATGTCTGCAGTTTTTGGTATGATGCATCACCCAATAAATTATCTACTTTTCCAAAAGGGCTATTCCACCGTCCTGCGAACACTGACATCGGGCAACGCCACCTTCTCTCTGGAGCTGGACACCTACGAGGCCATGAACTCACAGGACCAGGACATCCTCATCAAAAAAATGTCTGGTCTGCTGTGATCACTTAAACATTGCGTGAACCTGTGCAGCAGCGGGACCAACGGCCTTCTGAGACAGTCGGATGGCTATTTTGTAGTTGAAGCCCCAAGCCCAAAGAACTCAGTGGCTGGGGAAAAAAAAAAAAAAAAAAGTCTCTAGAACCAACATTTGGTTTGTCTGTTCAGATTTACTGTAGAAATAAACAATCCTATTAGGTTACATACATAAACTTAAAAGGATCTTTTGCCATGTCTGTTCCGGGAGATCAAGGATTCTCAACCTCATGCAATTCAGATGGGTGCAATGAAATTTATAGAATGAAATCTTTAATCATATTGTAATTATTCTGCCACCATCTAAATAAAAGCACTTGAAACACAGTACAACTATTACATGGCTGGAAATAAATTTTTAGCACAACCCTGTCAACAGGTTAAGAACCACTGCAGCTGACGTATGAATATCTACGGGAGGATACAGATGAGCCTTGTTTGGTTGCATGCAAAATTAATTATTCCAAGTTATACTTCAGTCAAAACACCAGACATTGAATCTTATGGTCAATATTTCTTTTTATTCAAAATCAATTATACAAACATTCATTTAAAAAAAGAAAACAGAAGAGTGCATTTATAGAATCAAGGTTTATGGCATTTGATGTGATAAGTGATCTGTAGAGTAGATTTTAAAAAAAGACAACCTGTCCCAGGTGACACAGTCTGAGTAGAGATATCACAGTACATCGAATTCTCTAAGAATGTAGTGAAGCATTGATTTCACAGTTCAAAATACAAACATGGATTTGATAGCATATGCATTTTGTTCCCTTTCTCTGCAGTGCATGTATGCGAGTGTTCTCAGATACCCTGGTACTCATGGGGACAGTAGCTGGAAAACAAAGGCTCAGCTGGGATCCCGCGCCTTGGGAAAGAAATAGCTTTTTAGATGCATCTTGTATTGGTAAATTCACACTTTTAAGGTCTATTAGACAATAAATGAGCACTAGCAGACTAGAAGTGTGAATAACTGACTTCATACTTACGCAACCATACGACAGCGATGCAGAGACAACCTGTTGAAGGCGTCGTTGAGGTCGGTCACGTCCTTAGAGCTCCATAACCGCTCTGCCACAGCGCTGGCACGAGGCCTGGGAATGACGGAAGATGAAAGGCAGCCATCATGTGATGGGTCTAGGTTCAAAACACACTCCTTTCCTGATAAGAGTTTATATAGGAAATGAGCCAAACCAGAGTCTGGGCGTCAAGTTGGTGGCGTCCACGTATTCTCCCCACAAACAGGCTTCTCCACCAATCACAAGCTTCTTCTGTTCTTCACTTCCTGTTTTAAAATGTCACAAGAACATAAAAGAAGCACATCCAGTCTAAACCTGAGTGATAAGACTGCAATTCTACAGTGATTTTATCTCCTCCAGGTGAAATTAAGAATTTCCCCTTCTTTCATTCAACAGGCTTACAAATATTTGCACCGGCGTGACCATGAGATGAGTAAGGCAAAGTCCCAAAGAAGTGGAGCAATGTTGCTTAAGTGATGGCAGTTTACAGAAAAAAAAAAATCTTGCAGAGCAAAAAAAGGGGGAAACATTTTTTTTTTTTTTTTAAATAAATCATGCAGACACAAACCCTTGAAATCCTGTGGGTCGGCCTTGTAATGGCCCTGCCAGTCCTGGCCGTAGGAGATACGGTTCAGGTACCAGGGGGTGGACAGCAGGGTCTGGTACCCTGATGCTGTAACATTTGCCATCTCATTCTGGTATTGCTGCTGGTTCCCTTTCCAGACGTGGATAAGGGTGTCTTGTTTCAGCTACATAGCACACACACATACAAGTATCAGTGCGGGCGGGAATGAAGAGACAAGTGTCAGGAGCAGAAGATTTTCCCCTTCTGATTTTAGATTCCCCGTTCATGTGCACACCTCACAGGAGCTGCATGGTAACTTTCTTTGAGGGGGGGAAAAGACAAAAGTGATCTAGTTGCTAGAACCAAGAAAAACATTACCAGAACTTTTTGGGAATGAAGTTTTGCCAGCCGGGTTACTCATTTCTCACTTTATCTGAGCTTTTTTTGCAATTTATTTCATGGAAATCCACCAGGATTGGACCTCACCACTCACGCTGCCCCATGTTCACTTTTTTCCCCCCTGACGCAAACTCTCGCCTCTTTACAACTGTGCAGCAAGCGTAAGCCTGTTGAACAAAATTCACTGCATTTGCCTCGATAAATAAGACCGAAATTTTCTTCATTCACAAGTCAGTTTAGAATAAGAAGCCATTTCTGATGAAAAAAAACTGACCGTCAAAGTTGAGCGGCTCAACCTTGTAGTACTTCTGCCAGTCCTGTGCGTAGCTAATGTAATCAAGGTACCATGGGGCTGAAAGGATGGTGGTGTATCCTGCTGCCGTCACCTTGTGCATCTCCTCATTAGTCTGGCTGCCCATCCACACGTGCACTACTGTGTCTGACTTTAGCTGGAATAGTTACAGGCCGAGCTACTGTTTAGATACTACAGCGTTTTAGATTAATGACAACAGTTCCACATTTCAGTAAAATGACGAGAGATTGCAAGAGGGCTCATGCCTGTGTAGTGGATTTAAAAAAAAAACAACTAAGTTAGCATACAAACTGTAGACAGCTAGCCTAGCTCTGGTAAATAACTCCTCCCCATAAAACCACATGTGTACATTTTAAAAGAGACAAACAATATCTGAGAAGTCAGGCTTATTTTCTCAAATGTCAAACTTGTCCTTTAACACAAAGTTAAAAAAAGCAATACATCTTCAAACAGACTTTAAATTTTAAAAGCACCTATAATTTGTCAAGTAGTCTTACAATAATTTCCCATAAGATAGAGATAACTTCAGAATACTTCTCCTCTGTTACCTTAACACCATTGTCAAAGACCTCCTGCCAGATCATGTAGCCCTTCTTGGTAGTTGTGACAATGTCCAGGAGTCTAGCACATCAAAAATAAAAAATTTAAAAAAAAAAAAAAAAAAAAAAAAATTAACCTTTCCCTTTTTAGCAAGTAGTTGAATGAATATTGAACAAGCAGTAACTTGCATCTAAACGAACGCACCTTTGGATGTAGAATGATTCCAGCTTGCTATAGTCTTGTCCAAAGCCCTGTTGTTCCATGAACTTCTGAATGTCCGGGTTGGACTTCCTGCAGGCCACAAACGAACAAAACTTTATCAACTGCAACCGTTAAGTTTTGGAGGAGTTGTTTGATGTCATGTACAATCTCACCAGCAGCTGAAGTCCACCTCGTCTCCTCCCAGATGAATGTAGGCATCAGGGAACACTGTGCTGATCTCCTTGAAGAACTGGGTCATGAAGTCATAGGTAGTGTTCAGGATAGGGTTGACTGGCCCGAAGGTGCCAGAGGGGGCGCTGCCAGTGTAACAGGGTGTGAGCAGATCTGGCTGTCCTGAGAGGCAGAGGAGTCGAGATGTTCTCAGATGTAAACTTACTACTTCCCATTCTAATTTTAGAAGTATAAAAAAAAAATGCACGTTCAGTGACACTCGCAAAACTCACCTTTGAGTGAGTTTTGCAGTATATAAAAAAAAAAAATGCACGTTCAGTGACACTCGCAAAACTCACCTTTGCCCCAAGACTGCGTGTGCCCTGGAGTGTCAAACTCCGGGATGACACGAATGCCTCTCAAACGACCAAACTCAATGACCATCTTCACGTCAGCAGGTGTGTACACATGCGTGTATGGGTGGTAGGCTCCCTGTAAACAATAGTTTAATGAACAAGCTATTATGGTGAATTTTGACAGATACAAAGTTCTTTCCTCAACTGTCATTTCTGGGATTTAAAGAGGACATGACAGGCTTTTTACAATGTTCTGTTATTCATATACATTCAACTGTTGGATGGCCATTTTAAACATGGTAAAAGTTCAGTTTCTGACAGTGACTGAAATAAGTAATTTAAGATGTAAATCAAGCAGAGACATTTTAGTAGAAAACTCAGTATGTTTACATGACAATCAAGGAAAATCTAATTATGGTAATATTTTTAAAATGCATGTATACTTTAGACTAAAATCAGACGGAGTTGAACTTCTTGGTCTAATTAACAGCGCTAGATAATAAAATTAGAGTTTGTATTTTTTTTCTCTCCGGCATTTATAGGTCACACTGCAGCTGGACAATTCATTGATGCTCCACAACAGTAGAGATGGGATGAAGTGAAGCAGTGAAAATGGCAGAACCGGCCAAGTAAAGAAGGGGGGTAATAAATAAAATGCACACAGAAACCCCCCATACCCTATTCTCAGCATGGACCGCACCGCCCCAGACAGGCACGTCTGGTCAGGAACTGTAGCTGACAATTTATTAAGCTGACAGATATAGATCTATGGTTGTATTAATCCGCTGAAACAACAGAGGTGGCAGACCCTGTCAGTTATTGGATTTTTCCAGTTCTGTGTAAACTGAGACAGAAATCTGACTATACACTCAAAATCAAATTTTTAGCATAGTTCTATTGTGCTCTGCATGTAAAGGCACTGAGAGATAGACCTGGCAACATGCATGTCACACTAATAACCAGTCTGACCTGCTGACTCAGTTGTGGGAAGGTTCGGCTCAGGTATGGAAAGGATGGATCGTCAACAATGTGCCAGTGGAAAACATTGAATTTGTTCATTGCCATCGTTTCCTGTAAAAACAAAGGAGAGAAAAAAAAATGTATTGTAGGCGGTTGAAATAAGAGGAAAAATAAAGAACTAAACAAAGTCTTAGAAACATACCAGATTAGCCAAGATGACTTTAATGGGCAAGAAGTGCCGAGAGCTGTCCAGTAAGATGCCTCTGTGTGCAAATCTGGGGAAGTCACTGATTGTCGTTGAATTGATGCATTTCTAAAAAAAAAAGAAAAAAAAAAAAAAAAAACACAAAATTTGTTTTAAGCTAAAAAAAAAAAAAAAAAAATCATGTTGAATCTTCAGTGCATATAAATGTCATCATTGTGATTGCACAAATAATATTGTTCTTCACTTACAGCTCCATATTCATCTTGATACACCAACTGGCTGAAAGTTTCCAAACCTAAACAAAATCAAAACACACATTTTGCAACGCTAAATCTTGTACAGACAGTGGATGCATTAGGATTGTTTTATTCCGTGACGCAATACAGTTAATGTTATGGTCATGTGCCGACACTCACAGATTACATTTGAGAGCAAAGTTCCTCATAATAAAACAAGTGCAATTAGGCAGTTTTATGTTGCTGAGAATATTGCTTAATTCGTTGACCCATTTCTTAGCAAAATACCTTTGAAAGCACATGCTGTAAGTTTGATAGACAGTTGAAAAAAAAAAAAAATTTAATATCAAACTTGATCTTTAGATATACCTAGGCTAGTTTCCTCATTTCCAGTTTTTAATGCTAAGCCAACTGTTCTCTAGCTGTAACTTCAGATTTACCATACAAATCTCACCTGGAACAATGGATGTTTCACCAAATGTCAAACTATTTCTTCAAACTATCAAGCAACAACTGAATGCAGCTTCTTGGACATGTAAATGGGGCTTTTCAAGTCAATTGGTTGAACAAAACAAGCACAGAAGTTTTAAAAGTCCCCCCCCCCCCTTTTCAAATACATCACCTACTGATGAATGGCTAAAGGAGGCAAAAGACCATTGCAGCTCTTGAGCAGCGTTATTCAGTGGCAGTGCAACAACAAGTAGACCATCCTACCATGCAGGGCTCCCCAGACCGTTGGTGCTTTCAGGACAGCGGCCGGCTGATCCACCGACAGCTCATCTGTGGACACACGCACAACAGATGTGCATTGCATGTGCATTTTAGTGCCGTCACAGATTAGCAGGTGGTCATTATAGCACTGAAGTCAAGGTCCTAAACACTCATGGAGGGGAGCTTTAAATGTTTTGTTATAGGTTAACAATGTTAATCCTGGTGTCTACTGGGCAGGTAATCTCTAAAATCCAACGAGTATGCGCCTTTTCTCCAGCTGTAAAACAGGGCTTTAAGAGTTGCATAGATGCCCCATATAAACTATGTAAGAAGCATTCAGTTCAGTAATGAACTTAAATCAAAACACACACACAAAAGAAAAATCACATGTTTGTTTTGGAAGGAATATTTGTTACAGCCCATCACAGGCAGATGGTCGGGTTGAATAGACTAAAGTTTTAAACACCAACTGATATGTGTGTTTTGCTTTCTGAATGTATTGTCACCAATTTGATTTACTGATAGTGTTCCATTTATGCCATTTTTTTATTTTAAAGTTGGATAATTGAATTGGAAATACAGAAAGAAAAAAGGGGGTTTTGACTAACTTTTCATCTTTGGGTGAAACAACTTAATTGAAATCACCTGAAAAATCCCTGCCTGTCAGGTTATATGATAACTTCATCATAATATACAACGTTTGAGGAACATGCAACTTAACCCACACACAAAAGACGGAAATAGGTTATAGAGTGATATATTTAATGTACCGCAAAAAACCGAGTTTTCACTTCTGCAGAAAGTAAATTTTTCACAGCTTTGCTAATTGAGCGGATGACATTTTTAGGGAGGAAGAGGAGGAATAAAGACTCACATGACTCGTCAGAAGACACACCGGGGTAGCCGTCACACTCCGCGTCAGGTGACGTGATCCACACCTGCAGCTCGGTGAGCTCCGAGGGACCTGCTTTCCAGCCCTGCCACTGCCTCTTCGCGCCTCCGAACATGTACTCGTAATACCTGCAGGGACAGGTGACACCGCGTTTATCCCACTGGTCCCTGAACGCAGCACGGCGGCCAGTTTTCTCGTCAACAAGACTAATTTGAACACGACGGACGAACCGGGAGCGACCGAGACGCGGCTCCTTACCTCCTGTAGGCGTCCTGCAGGAGGCTGCAGCTGGAGCCGGCGGAGGACTCTTTGGCGTCAACTATCCGGAAGCTAACGCCGGTCAACTTGAGCGCAACCTGTGAGATTTGCACTTTCTGCGGCAGGGGCCACAGAGAGCCATATTGCGACGCCTGGACGGTGAGTTCGACCTCTCCGTCGAAGTTGTCGTCGTAGCGCGGCTGCGTCCCCCGACAGGACGACAGGGTCAGACACAGCACCGCGAGCTTCAGAGGAGTCGCCATCCCGATGGAGGAAGACGCTAACGGAGGAGTCACAAGACCTGGCCGCCACAGAGCGGCATTATGTAGCGCGAGCTGGCGGCGGGGCGGGACGCACCATGCGGAAGTCACTTCTGTGCGAAAGACTTAAACAGATTTAAAGGGGAAGGCGCAAAAGAAAGGAGTGGTAGACGCGCCGACGTTACTCTGGCTGTGATCTGGTTCTCTAATCGGAAAATAGTGAGAGATTTACTTAAACAAAAATACTCATAACTAGTTGAAATTTTGACCGAATTCTAAGCGGGTTGGTATGTTCCACATAGAGTAGAGTAGTTATTAAACAGGTTGTCTGATTTTTTTATGAAGCTGCATTTTTTCAATGTAATTGTAATTCACTTTCAATTTCATTTTGTGGTATTTCTGCTTTTGTTGATATGGTTCTTCTTTTGCAACTGCGCGTCAAACGCTTTGTGTGTATATGGTCACTTGTATATGAAACTATAACTATGGCTATGTGTAATTATAAGTATCTAGTTTTATAACAACATTAATGAAGAGTATAACTAGCCAAATAGGTGTAAAATAAGCTTGAAATTGCCTAAATTATGATTGTTTTGTTTATCACCGTAGGCTTAATGTTCTAATGGGAGCAAGCGGCCCGACACAAGATGGCGGCCGTAGAGACGCTGTCTCATTGGGTTGCAGTGGGTACGGTGGCTCTGAGGCGCCAAACACAGCAACAGTTTCGGAAACGCAACAACAATTTCAGGAAACAAAAAAACAAATCCTTTCATGAAACACAATGTTTTGGAAGAGACATTTTTTTCACAAAACAGAATAACAATGTGGAAAACATCAACATTTCAGGAAACAAACACAATCGCACAACTTCCCAGGAAAATCAAGTCAAGGCAATTATATTTAATTCTGCCCAAAATCACAAGTTCCCCTCAATCGTTTTCACAGTTTGGTCAGCAACACAACATCCCCTATACTTAGACCCTTACAAGTAAAAACCTCCTAAAAACCTATAATACGGAGAAAAAAAAGAGGAGGAATCCTCAGAAAGACATTCCGGAAAACCCAAAATATCCTGTGATTTAATAGAAGGCCTGGACATAAGTAGATATTTCACCCAATATGACAATATATGCCCTAAAATGTATTCTCATCAAAGATCCATAAAGGTATTGTAATTATTAATTTACAGTAGTATTGTGTCTCTACTGTAAAATAAAAATCAACTAGACAATTCTCGTGGCAAGTGTGAGAGTTCGGGCTGGGCTGTTGGGTGTCGGGACTCTACTGTGGCTTTTTAAAACATTTTGATGCCAGGGATGTGATTCTGGGGTTCCTCTGGTCATTACTGCCAAGTTTGGTATGTGTTGGACATTTACACACATGGACAAAATTGTAGGTATCCCTCAGTTAAAGAAGAAAAATCCCACAATTTTCACTGAACTCACTTGAAACTTACAAAAGTAACAATAAATAACAATTTATTGAAATTTAAATAATCAAAATCAGCCATTACTTTTGAATTTTTGATTAACATAATTATTAAAAAAAAAACGAATGAAATAGTGAGGGTTGGCTGATCGTGGTGATATATCTTTTATTATCATAGCTTGAACAATGTGGGCACAGGAGCAGGTTAGAAATTCAACGTTTTACTAAAATGCAGGATGAGTCAGTGAAAATTTATAATGGAAGAGCAACGCTTGGAGGGTCATAGTGCCAAAACCGTACAACTCTCAACGCCAAAGAAGTACTGGCCACACCAGCCCAAACTAATTAAATATAGTGATTTCAGTTGTATTTACAGTATCGGGTGGGTAACTGTATTATAATACAGTAAATTCTGTTTTTCTACAAATCTACAATACTAAAGTTTGATTTAATTTTGTAATGCAATAATCATTTACACAATAATGTTACTGTGTTTAACACAGTAAATATCTGCAGATTTTACATCAGGATTTTACATCAGGAGTTTTACAATGCACTCATGAATGTTATTTATAAGGACCTTATTTACTATAAACAAATACAATGTGAAATGTCAATGTTCATCTATAAGATGAATAGTATTTTTCCTGTGGAAAACACAACTTTTGAAAATAGTGATTAAAAACTAAACAGATAAATGATAAAAGTTAAAGCAACATTCGCTGAATTTTGTGGCCACAGGTGTCAATTACACTGATTTCTTTTTAGATTTTGTAGAGTCAGCACACACACAGATAAAACATGTAACATTTACAAGGGGTGAGAATATTTTTTCTAGTGCACCATGAAGTCAACGTGAGTCCAGACATGTGAAGCTTTTATCCCTCAAGTTCACCAAACTGATCCAGCTACAATCCTTCATCATTCAAAAAGTCCTTCCTGTTTGATGAGTGGAATAAGGCAGAGCTCATGACAGGAAAAAAAACAGACCTACAGATATATCTGGAAATGCCTCAAGTTTTTATTTTCATCTGTATGAGTGTGAGAGATAGAGGAACAGATATATATTCTATGGTACAGAATCAGAACTGTCATATGGTGTAACCCTAAAAAATGCTTCCAGATACTTTAACTCTTAAAAAATAAAAACACATGCTACCAACTAGTTTTGTATTCTAGGTGGATTAAATATTAGAAAAGGAACCGTTTCACATTTTCTGTTAAAAATCAAATAAAATCATAATTTCTGTAAAATAAAATAGTATAAATAAACTTTTAAATGACAAAAATCAACATAAACACAACATGTACATTTTGGGAGACGTGATAAATGTTTCTTAAAACTGTGTTTTATGTATTTTTTGACTTTCTCCTCTTGCCAATCGTGATTGGTCATTGACATCTTATCTGTACAATGCTTCTGCAAACATGACTATCACTTAAAAAAAATCTGCAATCATATCTTAACAGCTGTTAGGATGTGCCTCACCCTTCGGGAGAATTGAGTCACCTCCTGTAACTATTGTGCAACTGCACTCTATCTTATCTGTTACTTTAGTAGAGGAAGTACTTTTTTATTTACTTTGAATTTGGACTGTTTCATATCTACAACAATAACACTCTGAACCTTTTTCCTTTCATAAGATAGAATAAACCTAATCATGAAGTCTAGTACCTTTCAAAAGATGGATGTCACTTCTTCTTTTTGTAAGGTAACAGTAAAATATTTCAAACATAAAGTAGATCTCTTTACATCTCTCTCTATCTCTCTCTATACAAAACACAACATTTTAATATATCTATTACTAAGGCCATTTTAAAGTAATAATTCAAACAACATTAAAAACATTTTTTATCACGTCGAAGTAAAATTTCATGCAAATGCTACTTTTCTGATATTATTCCTGTCAGACTGTGAAAGTTTCAGCTTCAGCACAAATACTTTATGCCAGGAACCACTAGGTGTCTCTCTTGTCATATATATAATAAACATTTCCTCCCATAATGTTTATTTATTTATTTTTATAATACAACCAATAATTCCCTTTCTTTATATTAACTGTGGGGCATTATTTACACAGGTAATATACACAGCATTTTATGTGGCTCAGCATGTCAATTATAGAAAACATTATCATATATTATCATCAATTACTTTTATACTGATTAAAATAGGACTGGACTAATATCCACATATGACAAGCATATAAATAGTATTGTTAGCATTGCTGTTAGTGATAATTCTAATAGTATAACAAATATATGTAGTGGTGCTACTGTATTATCCTTAATAGGAAATACAAATATTTGCAGAGCACATTTCAACAGCAAGGCAATTCAACCAAACACAAAAGCACACAAAGTCAAAAAGAAAAACAATATAAAAAGGCATTTAAAGATGATAAAAAAAAATAACTAGTCGCTCTACTTGAGAAAATAGAAAATAATATTAAATAGAATAAGACAAACAGATTTAACATGAGAATAAAAGTTTCAGTGCATTACGTAGCAAGAGATTGAATGTGACATCTTGGTAATTCTGCAACATGAGACACATGAAAACAAACAGCGCAACGACATTATAGCCTCAAAGGCCCGATGAGTTTAGTCACAGCCAAACACACGGTCACAGAGAACCACAGATGTGACTCACTGAAGATGTCCAGAAATAAAATCGGACTTCCTGTTTCCCAAATAACCCCGACCACAAAAGCCACAGCGCCTTTACAATGGTATAGGACTCACAGACCGGATGAGGTCATCGGTGGCGAGGCCGGCTTAATGGTATTTTCTGTATGGTCTTGTTTTGAACTTTGTGGCTCACAAACAGAAGCACGAGAAAAACAACATCTTTATGCATTGGCATATTAGCAATGCAGTGTATCAAAAGTGCAAGAACTCATCTTGCACAAGGGTGACTGATTTATTGTGACACGATTGGTTTATTTCATTAATAAAAATGGCCGAAATGTTATTTAGTTGAAGAAGGGCCAATTTGAATATCTTCATAAACCTCTTGGAAAAAAAATATTATGCTCTGATCTGAATGTTTTGTAATAGATTAAGTCTGTTGTCATAAACTTCTCAGTTTGATGTCTAAAGAGTTCGTAGAATTAATTTTGTTTGTCTTTCATCTGACATTAGGCATCCCAGGACCCACTCAAACGCATCTCGGGTTGTTTAGAGAGGCCCGACCCTTATGTTGGAAACCACTGAACTAATCTACCAAACTAAAAATAAAACTGCCATTGACCAGATGTTGCATAAATCAAATAAGGTCATATTAATAAAGCAGTTTGGGGGGATATTAAAAAAAGTAATAAATAATGTTTTGATCCCTTGAGTATATTTTGATGATACAATGATGTACTCTTACTTGAGTAGGATGTGGAATGCATATTTTGACCTTGTTTTACTACTATGCTTAGCTACAGTAACTAACTAAGGAATTAAAGTAGTATCTATAGCTGTCAAGTGAATGCAGTGGAGTAGAAGTTTAAAACTAAAAAAAATACTCAAGTACCAAAAAACACGTCTTCAGATAAAATATAAATATAATAATAATATGCCTAAATACTGTGACATAAAGAATTAACTTGTTCTTCTCACTATGATCCAGAAAGAGAATATTGAATTGGTCTAAAATGGTGGTTCTCAAACATGTTCACACCAAGAACACCTAAACTGACACAAATTAGACCCCAGACCCCAATCTGTCCCACTGGCCCCCATCTGAGACGTGTTATGACAGAAAGTGAATGAAACCCACTAACCCACAACTAAAATAGTAGTACATTCTGTTATTGTTACTTATAGATGAAATCATATTAAAAACGACTGATTCTCTCTCTCCCTCTGGAACCCCCTCTCAAGAATCCATGGAGGTCCCCAGACCCCATTTTTTTTTAACAAAAACAAGAAAAAACACTACATTCTAGGTGGATTAAATATTTAAAATGTATCTTTCTTGTTCAGTTACACAATTTGACATTTGGTGCAAGAAAAATTATGCAATGTCATTTTTGTAAAAAAGCAAAAATAATATAAATACACTTTTAAATGACAAGAAACCGACAATTACGCAAAATGTATATATTGAGACCCCCGGTTTTGCCAAGCATGATTTTCATGCTTGAATGTGTGTGTGCACACACACACACACACACACACAATCACAATCATTCGATTCAATATGCTTTATTGGCATGTATGAACAACATGGTTAAAGCATCCAAAATACAATTACATCTATGATTCATGAAATCAAACTAAATAGATAAAGAAGAAAAACACACACGCACAAAGCAGCCTAGTAGAACCTCTCTCTCTCTCTCTCTCTCTCTCTCTCTCTCTGTTTCTCTCTCTCTCCATTTCCTGCACGAGGTGAGGTCCTCCCCCTCTCCCCCTGTAAACACACCCATTGATTAGGGAGAGGAGGGCTGGGATCTCAGGAGGAGGACAGTCAGACCCGAGCAGCAGCAGCAGCAGCAGCAGCAGCAGCAGCAGCAGCAGCAGAGACGCCTCCTGAACATCTCACCTCCCCACCACCACCACCTTTATTTCTGCGATAGATAACCCGGAATCTTGCGAAGGAAACTCCGAGTAGAAGAAAAAAAAAGACCGATCCACCGCCAGGAAATAAAGCCCGGACTTTATCACCCCCCCCCCCCTCCTCCCAGAGAGCGCGCAGGCTTGCATCGTGGCTCTTTCAGAAGTGGCATGTTCGAGGGAACCCGCGGGCACGATTGAACTCCTGCTTTCACCCAAAGAGGTAAAAAAAAAAAAAAACGCGACATTGACGCGGCTCTATCCGCATCCTCGTTCCGATCACCTGATGATGGGGCGCAAAACTCTGCGGGGGAGAGAAAGCGCACAGAGCGGACAAAAGATCCGTGCTGACACGCATCTCTTGCGCCGATACGATGCGTTATTATCTCTTTTTAAACCGGAGATCGGTTGCAAACTGTTTGTCTTATTCCATGAAAACGCGCAGCTCCTCTCAAGCCCTTTGTGCTTCCTCCTCTTCCCACATTCTCATGCATGCTCAAGATGTTTCACATGTTTTCAAGGCGACATCAGGTGTGTCAGGATCTTCCCATTTCTGTAACTTTCATTCCTGTTTAGTGGCTTTCAGGTTAGACAGCAGCACCTTTGGGGTTGTATGATTATTGCAGTAAGCTTCTATCTTTGCTACAACAGTATGTCTCCTACATCAGTGAAGCCTCTTCTGAATAGAATGGACTATAAATTTGATTGTGTTAGATTTGAGATTGATGCAGGCTCACGGATCAATACTCTGTTGCTGTGTCCTCTTGTTTTGCATCTTGTTTCTTAACCCCCCCTCCCCAACACACACACACACACACACACACACACACACATGCGAGTAGGAGATGTATAGAGCTGGCCCACATAAGCCGGGTGTTTACTTTTGAAGTCTCTCCCTCCCATCCCTCTTCCTGCGTCCACGGTTGATTGTGAACACCTGGCAATGATTTCAGAGCAGGCTGCATCCCAGCCGGGCCTCAGATACAGTCCAGAGGCTGCATGTGTTTTTTTCTCCCTTTTTTCTTTTTACATGTATGTGCTTTTTGAGCGTGGCATGTGTGTGCTTTCCGGTGTGCGGATCTGTTTTTCTGTGAGTGAAAGAGTGGATGACAACTTTCACAGCGCACGCACACACGCACCAAACTGCTGACATGTTTGTTATACTGATACTGCGACTAATGGAATATAAAATGTGAAATCAGAAGCCCTAACATCATAAGCACTGATTGGTAACAATTAGAAATAAGAGAGAATTTCTTTAAAACTAAAGATAATTTAAATCCCCCATTAAGACCTCTCGGAACCTACGGTAACATCTTTAAATTGCTTTTATCTTCCGGCCGACAGTTGAATACCTAAGGTATTTAGTTGGTTATATGTGAAAAAGAGAAGAAGCTAATCCTCATTTTTGAGAAGCTCATACAACGTGTTGCACTGTTTCCCCTTTCCTTTTTTCTGCATGTGAAACAATGAATGGACAGCTCCAGTTGCTTTATGTGGAAATAAGAGACTTTTGTATTCCTGTTTGTCTTTTGTAAGATTTTACTTCAGCATCATTAAATGCAAATAATGTTCCTGGTGCTCCATATTAAACTTAACACCTAACTATCTCAAACACTAAGCACCAGTTGAAGGCAAAACAGTATAGAATACTTGCGATCTTAAGCTTTCGTCAAAGAAAAATATCTAAATTGATGAACTTTAATTCTACAGTCATGATTAAGTGCTTTCATCATACATAATATGTGCATTTTATCCAAAACATGTCAATTAATGTTGTTTTTTTCCCTTTTGTCAACTAAATTTAGTTGGTCTGTATGTAGGACTTATCACCTTCGTTCTAGCAAGATCACAGTGCGTTGGGAAAATGTTGCTAAAGAAAAGCCACATTAATCATCATCATCATTAAAAACCTTCAATCACAGCCCATTAGTTCATTGCCAGAGTTGTCAACAGGAACAATGTTTTGAAACATGAAACGAGACAGTTGTCTTTCCTGTATTGCATGCTGCAACCTGTTTACAGTTACAATAGGTTAGTATTAATGAATTAAATGGTAATATGGTTAGAGTAATCCCCAATAATCTGTGTGTGCACGTGTTGGATTAAATAGGAAGATTCAGAGGACTGAAATACATTAACGGCTTCACCCAGGTTGTCTGAAACCGAACTTATAAAATTCTGTGGGTTCAGTATACACTAATTAAACATCGGAGGAGCAAAATTTTCACTGAAGGACAAAATTCCATTCGAATTACAAATGTATAAACACTGGTATTTTTAGGACCTGTGGGGCCTATTGGGTAAGCCATGCTTTATCCTTTAATATGCAAATGGAATAAGTATCAGGTTTAACGCTCCCCTCTTGGCTCAGCCTTGCTGCACCCGCTCTATGTGTGACTGCACTCATCCAACCGTTGGAAAACTTTGTTTATTGTTAGTTGAAATGCAAAACCTATAACATACATGCAAATTCCCTCTAGTCAAGTATGAGAGGGGTAATATTAATCATCATTTTAGTATTAAGTCTGAAGTTCATGACTCACTTTTTTGTTTGGATGTATTTCAGAGGGAACACGATTGTACTTTGCATGCTGGAACATTGAAATAACAGATTGTTTAGCAAAAGGGCTGAGACGGTGACATTTACCTCTTATCATTAATTTGTAAGACAGCGTTGTTAGCATGTGCCCTTACAGAGGGCAAAGCACGATATGATCCCGTCTCACCACGCGTCATGACTTTCTGTTCTGCTGCTCCACCGCATAGAGATGATGCCCTTTTTTTTCCCTCTATTGCTGCCCCTCAAGATGAGTCTGAGTCTCAAAAAATTACCATAATTGTTACCAGCAAATTCATACAGAACACCTATATCGGACTAATTGAAGTGTTTATCCGCATGTCATACTGAAGGTTTAGTGACTAATTTATTAGGGCCACTTACTCAAATCAAGACACTTACAACTTCCAATTAAAAATGCAAGCCGCAGAGTGGGTACAGCGTGTGTGGGAGGTGACGTGCAGGTGAGAGAGCAGGCTCGGATATTCTCATTATAGTGGAGCCAGAGGCCAGAACATGACAGGTTGCCAGTTCTGTCATCACCGGAATGCAATAAATCCCGCTGAACGAAGATTGCATTTGGCTTACTCGTTCATTATATTGCGATAAATATTATTCCTCTTTCTTCGTTAATAAGAGCTATTGCTTAAAAAATGAAATCACATCCTCCCACTTTTTAAAGACCTTTTCATATGGACTTCATCTCTTATTGAGGCTTACGTATCTGGAAGCAGTGAGAGTTTTCTCAGTGAGACATTTGAACATATTTGCATTCCTTTTATTTATTTATTTTTTTAAAATCTTTTTGCCAGCTGTTAATTCTTTTGGTGCGTTCAGGCATGTCACCTGTATAAATCATTTTGTTTTATTAACATTAAACCAGATGTTCCTTATAGGTAAGTCATATCTGTACGGTAAATCTAAAAACTGAAGGTTTGGAGATGATAACGCCCGGAAACAACTAGCCATGCTCCGTCCAAAGATAACAAAATCTACCGACAAGAACCTTTAAAGCTCACTGATGTTTGTTTAAAGTGTTCTAAAGAGCAAGAACCTCATGCTGACAAGAGTCCAGGAAGTAACTGCCTAGCCAAGAAATAGTTCGACACATAACCCCTACGTTAATTACTATATTATATTGTTTGCTTAAAGGTCCCATATTGCTTTTTTTCTCTCTGGTTTTATTTGAAACTATCTCACAAGATATATTTGTGGGTTTGAGTAACAAATATAGTTGTACAGCTCCTCTGTAGAGCTCTGGAAAGAACAGGTTGTTTTGTGTCTGTCTCATTAATATGAATGAGCCTCTCCTCTGATTGGCTGATTTGAATGGCTGTGAATAGAATGTGGGTGGTTGACTGTATAGTTGTTACATCATAACTTCCCAGAAGCTGTGGAACATAGGGCAGTATTCATATAACACCTAAACCGTATTATAATAATAAAAAATCTATTAAAATCAACCCTTTTATGATACAAAACCTTGTAAACATACATAAAACAGTCTAGGACCGACGTTACTGAATTTCTTTTAAATCTAAATCCATAAAAAGGTTTTGGCTTCCCCTTTGAATGATCAGTCTGGAATGCTGGGCAGGTATTTAAAATACATTATGCTAACGCAACACATGCTGCAGGTTGCGTTTTCCCCGTGGACAGCGGCATCAAAACAGGGAACCTCGCGAGCTGAGTTTGTGAAAGCAGTAGCGCTGAGCAGCTGGTTCGGGGAGTTAGTTCAACTGGAATTGAATCATGTCCCTGGAACCTATGACAAGGAACAATGCAGTTCTATTTTAGGGGAAAAAATATGAGTGGCACTTGCCAGAAAGCCCCGTTGGACTTCGTTTTGTTCCTGCAGGGTTCAGACCTGATTGACTATTCATGAGCGAGCATTCTCAGGATTTTGGAGGGAATGATGCAATGTAAGGAAATGTTAAGCTGTCCTCTTTCCCAGTTGACTTTTACAGGAATCATTTGTGGCACCTGGGAACTTTTGATCTCACCATAAAATCTATTAAGTATCAAACGCTCACCCAGTGGCGGACAAAGTACTCAGATCATTTGCTTGACTTGATCATTTGAGTAGAAATACTGTTGTCAAAAATAAAAAGCCCTGAATAACAAGTAAATGTCTATATTGATAATTTGGTATCAGAATTAAAATGTAGACATGTCTACTTTTAGCCCTGTAGGATTTACTGTAGGTTGCTGTGTTTTTACTATACTGAGCATATCTGGGCAGCGGCAGAGTTGTTAACCTGTAGTGTTTGGAGATATTTCTTATGAATGCTTTTTATATTTATTTTACCCTGAAAACTTGTTCTCTTTTCTGGAATCATGTGTATGCAAACAAATTCAAAATGACCACTGCCGCAGCTGCTCGCTGTCAATGAGGAAACTAAAAACATGATAAAGCCTCCTCAAGTGGGCTTTGACACTTAGAAGACAGATTGTGGGTGAACTGGATTTAGGCTTTAATCTTAATGTTAAGTAATCTTCTGTCACTCATTAAATTGTTTGGACACCAAGAAGTCCCGCAGCTGAGAGTTTAAAATGGATGCACATCTGGCCAAGAATCTGTCAGATGTGGATTTTACGAGGTCAGACAGGGACTCATCACTGGAAATAGTCCGAGCGCATTGGAGGCACTTGGCATCTCTAGAAATTGGTTGGAAGGAAAGCGAGCGCTAGGCGAGGACAGGGCAAGGACAGTGAAAATGGGAGCTGTCACTTTCCGGAGGGGAGGGGAGTAAATTCTGTACATTTCTTAGAGGCTTAAAAGAGTCCTACTGTCTCTTTCTTTCCTCTTTTCTTAAACAGCCCTGCAATGGGACTTGTAAATCATGGTGTCTCCAATAGAAGAGGATTAACTCTTTTTCACAGCTGAAAAGGGTAAAAGTCTAATGCGCTCTGCAAAAGACAATTGTTATCTACTTGACCTTCACAACTCCCATACTAATGCTGTTTTGCAACTTGTAATCACTTGATCTCTTGCTGTCTCTTGAGAGGGATTGCAGTACTCACTCCAAAAAAATGCAGATCGTTCATCCTATTATGGCTGAACAATGTAATATTTCAGCATTGACATGCTTGTGCAATAGTTACTGCTGAAGACGCAATTCAGTAAGGCAGATTAGACCCAGTGCACTACTTTATAAAAAAAGTAAAACTACAAAAAGTAAAACTAAAAAAAAAAAATACTGGCACCAATCAGAGTGATTCCTTAATTAAATTTAGAAAATATTTGAAAAAGACAATGTTATATAGGAATGGAACGATATTACTACCTTTAATTTGAGTTAGAGTTTCTTCTAATGTCTATCTCATCTTAAAAACATATTAAAAAAAAATAGTTGTAATGATTGAAAATGGCTTTACAGACTGAAATACCCAAACAATCTTTAGGAGCATAAAAAGGTGAAAAAAAGATAATTAATTTTATTTTTATGGGTGCATAATAAAAAATAACAAAAAACACTGAATTTTATTATACTTTTGTTAAGCTTTTCTTCAACAAAACACGGTGGTACCGTGTGCAAAATGGATCTTAAAAGTAAATTGCATGATAGTTTTAAAGCATTTTTCTTGTCTTGTCTTTTCCAGGATTCAATGAAAATGTCCGTGTGCGTCCATGAGAACCGGAAATCCAGAGCCAGCACTGGCTCTATGAACATCTACCTGTTCCACAAGTCCTCGTATGCCGACAGTGTCCTCATGCATCTCAACTCACTGCGGCAGCAAAGGCTTTTCACAGATGTCCTGCTTCATGCTGGCAGCCGTTCCTTCCCCTGCCATCGTGCTGTGTTGGCTGCCTGCAGCCGCTACTTTGAGGCCATGTTCAGCGGCGGGCTGAGGGAGAGCCAGGCCAGTGAGGTTGACTTCCGTGACTCCATCCACCCGGAGGTTTTAGAGCTGCTGCTGGATTATGCATACTCCTCACGAGTGGTCATCAACGAGGAGAATGCAGAGTCACTACTGGAGGCTGGGGACATGCTGGAGTTTCAGGACATCCGGGATGCTTGTGCTGAATTCTTAGAGAGAAACCTTCACCCGACTAACTGCCTTGGCATGCTGTTGCTGTCCGATGCCCACCAGTGCACCAAGCTGTCAGAGCTTTCTTGGGGCATGTGCCTCAGCAACTTCCCTGCCATTTGCAAGACGGAGGACTTCCTCCAGCTGCCCAAAGACATGGTGGTGCAACTTTTGTCACACGAGGAGCTGGAGACAGAAGATGAGAGACTGGTTTACGATGCTGCCCTGAACTGGATCAACTATGACCTGGAAAGGAGGCACTGTCACCTCCCAGAGCTGCTGAGAACGGTCCGTCTTGCCCTGCTGCCGGCCATCTTTCTAATGGAGAATGTCTCAACAGAAGAGCTGATCAATGCCCAGGCCAAGAGCAAGGAGCTGGTGGATGAGGCTATTCGCTGTAAGCTGAAGATTCTGCAGAATGACGGCGTCGTTAACAGCCCGTGTGCTCGGCCACGAAAGACCAGCCATGCTCTCTTTCTCCTGGGGGGGCAGACTTTCATGTGCGACAAGTTGTACCTGGTGGACCAGAAGGCCAAAGAGATCATCCCAAAGGCGGACATTCCTAGTCCCAGGAAGGAATTCAGCGCCTGTGCCATTGGCTGTAAGGTGTACATCACGGGTGGCAGAGGCTCAGAGAATGGCGTGTCCAAAGATGTATGGGTTTATGACACCGTCCACGAGGAATGGTCCAAAGCGGCGCCTATGCTCATCGCCAGGTTCGGTCATGGCTCTGCTGAGCTGAAACACTGCCTGTATGTGGTAGGAGGTCACACCGCAGCAACCGGCTGCCTCCCTGCTTCTCCATCCGTATCACTCAAACAAGTGGAGCAGTTTGATCCGGTGGCCAACAAGTGGACCATGGTGGCTCCTCTGAGGGAGGGCGTCAGCAACGCAGCGGTGGTCAGTGTCAAGCTCAAGCTCTTCGCCTTCGGGGGAACCAGCGTCACCCACGACAAGCTGCCCAAGGTGCAGTGCTACGATCCGCAGGAAAACCGATGGACTGTGCCTGCGTCCTGTCCGCAGCCATGGCGCTACACAGCCGCCGCCGTGCTGGGAAACCAGATCTTTGTCATGGGTGGAGATACGGAGTTCTCGGCGTGCTCTGCTTATAAATTCAGCAGCGAGACCTACCAGTGGACTAAAGTGGGTGATGTGACGGCCAAGCGGATGAGCTGCCAGGCTGTGGCGTCGGGAAACAAACTGTATGTGGTAGGAGGGTACTTTGGCACGCAGCGGTGTAAAACTCTGGACTGCTACGACCCGACGCTGGATGCCTGGAACAGCATCACTACTGTGCCATACTCACTCATTCCCACTGCTTTCGTCAGCACCTGGAAACATCTGCCTGCTTGAGCCCCAAAACCTCTACCCACCCTCCTTTCATGAGGTAAGCCGGACGTCTTAGGTCGTTAATCTATGTTGAGGGTTTGATTGTTGCATCCTTTCCTTTAACCCTTTATAAAAGTGCTAATATTCATTTCTTTTTTGGGGGATGAGCCTAAATAATCTGGGTGCAATTCAGTTTTCAACAGTAACGCTTCATATAAACACAAAATCACTTTTGACATTGATGCTCCTAGTGCAGCACATTTTTAATTTGATCGAAACAGTAAACTCTATATTTGGTCATAACTATATATAAAGGAAAGCACCCTTTTTAAAGGACAAGTTTACAATTATCATTGTCATGACCACTTAAATCTAAAAAAAAAGTTATAAAAATGTTTATATATTTGTACATCAACCAACATAAACAATCTGATTATATTGGCTTATGATAGCCTATATATATCATTCAGGCCTTTTTAAATTTGTTGGTTCTCTAACTTTTTAATAATGTTCAAGAATAGGAGTGTATTGACAAGATAGGGAGAGACTTCATTGTAGAAAAGAGGAGAAAGATCTAGAGGAGGGAGGGTGGACCGGCGGGGGGGATTGATGGGGGCTTGTGTGCGTTAGTTAAGTGAGTTATGTGGCTGTGGGGATGGGCCGAAGGACAGAGAGGGTAATTGAAAGAGAATAGGATACTTTTATTGCTCCTGCGGGGGAAATCTCTCTAAGAGGGGAAAGGGGGTCTGCCAATTAGACAAGCCACACACCAGCAGGCTACAATCCCTGGCGAGGCTAATCCACTCTCCGTCGCCTTCCTTTGATGAGGGTTATGGTCTTTACGCCGGGTGAGAGGAAGGCAGCCGGCGACTCACGCAGTGTCGGAAACTATTCATCATCCCTTACGAGTAGAGGTGACTGAGAGAAGTGGCTGGAGGGGGGAGAAGCGGAGGGAGCGATTTAGGGTTAGAAAGTGTCAATCCTTCCTCCCGCCCCCTCTCCCCAGTTAGACACACATCAGCCTTGATGGCGGTGGTCTCGCTTTGAACATTTAACCGTTGAACCCGGGCGGTCCATTCTGCCTCCGCCTCCGCCTGCATCTCCGTGGCCTCGTTCTAACCTGGCTCTCCTGTGCTGATGATGACCAGGCCAGACGTATGTGGAGCATGGGTAGTCAGCTGGCAAACCTGATCTTTCTGCATGTCGCAGGCTGCACGGTCGCCTCACATCACACAAACCCTCCACCCAACACTGATGCCGCCCACACATAGCCATCGAGGCAATCTTTTTTGTGTGTGTGTGTCTGTTTTTTTTAGTTTTTCTTATTGCTGTAATGGCTGCCACCCCCTCAGCTTTTGAGAAAGTGGAGTGACTCCCCGGCTGTCCAGCTGTCCAGTCTCCCATTTGTTAATGCCAGGAAGCCACTAGCCTCACGACTGTGATACTGCAGTGTTCCTGCTCTCTGCATGGTGAAATATTCTCGAAAGACTTATTATTCCCTTCCTTTTCAGTGGCTCATCTCTGAAAAGAAAAAAACTCCTGAAGATTTGAACTATCTCTAAGACAGTGCAACACTGTGCTCAGTGAAGGATATAATCCCGCCACTAATTTAATACAGAATTTGTTTTTTTGTGGGCCTGCCTGTCATGGCAACTGACACTCCGCTCTGAACGCAGTGAAAAGATGAAACGTGGAGGAATGGAAAAGAGGGGCTGACTGTTTAGGAATGAAAGAGGAAGTTTTTTCCCCAGGGGAACAATATTAACTTGTTTAAGTAGCCTCCATTTTAGATTTTCATCCTTGCACAACTTTTTATCGGCTGAATGTTACTGACGAAATCATTAAGATAGTTAGAAGATATTAAGATACTAAAAGTATCAGAAACTATTATGAGAAATGTGCATCAGATGACCACTAACAAAAATTGAACACCACTCAGTCTAATAAATGTAACTAAAATACAGACCTAAGATCAAATATGATCACTTGTAAGATACTGTATTATGCCTTGTGCCACCATTGGTGTATATTACTTGACCCAATGTATGAGCCAGCTTCTACATAGACTTTGTGCTAAAAAAACCTGATCAGCTTCATGTGGTTTCCAACTCCCATTACATTGTGGCCATTTAAATGGTTTCCAAAAGAATGAAGTATGTTGAGGATATGCACAGTATTAAGACATAAGTGTTAAATATGCATAGAGGAGACGATCAATATGACTATTATGACTGTATGCTAATGAGCCTACAGCCAACAGCTGGTGGGCTTAGCCAGGACTCCAGGCAGCCACTGCTCCCAGCCAAGAAATAATCAGATATAGGGCAGATAATTCCCTGTAAAACCGCAACATGTTGTATACACTTCACATTCTGTATGGATTAGGCAGATGGGCTACAACATGTTAATTAGTAAACTTTACAAATGCTTATTTGCTTTCATGCTGAGAGTTAAATGAGAAAATAGAATATTAGGACTTCATGGTAAATAAACAGCAAGGGGTTTGCTTAGCTTAGATTAAGTCATTGCTCCCAGCCAAGTAATAGTCTGGCAGATACGTAGCTCCCTGTAAAACCACACCACTTGTCCTTAAATAAACTTCAGTTTTGCACACTTTAACTACTTGAAATATGTTAGATGTGTTGATTAGCAGATTTTTTTAACTTCAGAGATACCTTACAATTATAACAATGGTATCTATTATCTTATTATCCTCAAGAAAGTTATTTATTGTATTTTTACAAAATACACTATTTTTACAAAATATTTCTCTTTCCCTTCAAATAGCTGTCTTGCACATGCTGTCGAAAGTGTGACAGCATCTGGTTTACATGCACCAGTGTCGGTGAAGTTGAAGTTATCTCTATCAGGATAGTGAGCCACTTATTTAAGCCCTTTTATTAATAAATACATCTATTTTTGCCCTAAAGGCTAAAAGGAACCAAACTGAAATCGTCTGCTTAGCTGGTTTTCTGGATGTCAAGTAAATTCACAAAGAGACGATCATTTGAAACCCCCTTTGGCAGATGCAGCCGCCATCAGCAACAAGATGTTTCTCTCCAATATCAGCTGGATAGAAAGTGGTCCAGTTATTCACTCGGCACATGTACATCCTCCGGCAACAACACCAAGAGAAAGGCCAACCTCCAACCACAGATAGCTATTGCATTGCACATTAGACACACAGAAGGCTGCCAAGCCTGTAACCATCTGCAGTACACAGATAAGTACATATTAAATAAAAGCTTTTAAAATGGAAAGGTCAAAGAAATGAAATTTGGAGCGTAAAACCCACTCAAATATGAAAAGTGTATTGGGCTGAGGGGGAGATACAAAACTGGATAAAAGCCAGACTGCATTGAGGAAAGGGAGGAGGTGGATATCTATCAGTCTAACAGGAAATACATGATGGATACATCAGCAATACCTGCACAATATGAATCAATCAATATAATAGGTCTGTGGCATAATACGTGTTGATTGTTGCGTGGATTCACTTCTGTGTATTGATTATCCAGGCTGCAGTTTGTGTGGAATTGAATAACGGTGAGCAATGAAAATGCAGTTAATTAAATTTTTAGGGTCGTTTTGGGGGGATCCAGGAGTTCATTCCTTAGCCTTGTTTTCATAGATGTGTCTTTTTTCCATTTTTCTTCTCATGCACTCACAGTAATTAAAAAGTCACCTTTAAACGGTTGAGCGCTGTGTTTGTTTTCAGGCGTACATCTTATTAGCCCGTTTAATGAGTTCTTCTTTTCTTCTCTCTTTTTCCCTCAGATTTCCCTGTTTTGCATCATCTACTGGACTCCAACTGTGAAGAAGCACACATCCTCTTCCTCTAAACTAAGCAGTGATGTACAGACACCCGCATTCATTTTTGATGTCGCAAAGATGCCGAAAAACAGAAACACGTACACAGGCTGGACATTTGACGGGAATGATGTCATCTCTCGTCCCAGAGAAGGAAGCTGAGACATACAGTAGCTTGCGCAAACAAACCAAACAAACTGCTGCTTGATATATGAGCCACACACTCCGACCCTGTGTATATTTGGCCTATCAGGCTCGTGCTTTCTTTCATGCTGCCGTATGAGGACTGCAAACATCACACGACCTGCATCCCATTTAGTCAGGCTCGTGAGGCTCTGTATTGATGTTTTTTTTCTCTGAGTAAAAAGAAGAAAAAAAAATACTCTCTTCATGGATACTTCAATGTATAGCATGATCGTTGTCCTATTTAGATAGAGGTGGGTGGGAAATGCAATGAGTGATGTGCTAAAGAAAAGTTTATCTGGCTACAGCTGATGTATAAAACGGCACAATGAAGGAGCAAATCACCCCCTTCTCTCCTCTAATAAGCTCTTTTGTTTGACCCCTTGTATCCTTTTTGTTCCTCTTTCAAAGGCGTGCTTGGAACAGCTCTGACGCTGAAACAAAACCTCCGAGTGCTCCTCTAATGAAGGCCTCGGCAGTGCTGTCACCGGCAAGCCATGAGGTGTTGATGACCAGCACCAGCTAAGGCTGAGGAAGATGAAGGGCATCTTTTGCATGGCCGGGGGGTGGGTTGAGGTGCCTCTGGGGTCATGCCCCCTGTTTTCTGTCTTTCAGCTTTGCATTCGAACACCTACTGGGCGCAGGTTAACTAACACTGTGCATAGGGGGGCGGTGTCCGGTGTTTGGATTCACACATTCAGCTGTACACTAAATGCTGTAAACGACCAGCTGTGCTTCTGTTATTCTGAAAAAAAAAGAAAAAAAAACAGCAGCTCGCTTGCTGGGAAAACTTTTTAGAGCATGTCCACTCATAGTGATTCAGTAAAACTGGCATGAAGTCCTCTCTGTGGTCACAGAAATCTTGTCACCTTAAACTGAGAATGAATCAGTTTCTTTTTAAACTTGCTGCAATGTTCTTCCTTATAGTCTTAATTTATATGACAATGATTACTCTGTTATGTTAATATGTTTAATCCTATTTATTTCCTCTCTGCCTGCATTCATACAGTATGTGAATGTATGTTTGGGGTATGTCATGCATGGCCACGTGTTGTGTTTTTCATTTGATCTCAGTTGGGCTGCATTTTTTGCACAGTTCCGTCTTAACGAGGGAGGAACTTGTTCTTTTAAATGAGACAGAGGTGTGCCTCTCGTGGGGCTTTCAGTTATGTCACAGCGTATGGATGGAAGAGGCAGAATGGCTCAGATTACTGATGGTGTGAAGCGGTTTAGGCCACAGGGTCACTGCCCGAATAAGACTGAATGAAGTTGATTGAAAAGAATTATTCATTTGACTTCCAAGCTCCAACCTGGGTCCAAACCTGCCTTAAATTAGCCCGTCAAGCCCAAAGTGTACCAACAAAACAATAAACCATTAAATGTATTAGGCTGCCTTCGGTGCAGTATGCGATCGGGAACGTCATAGAGTATAACCCTGACATGGTAAAAGAATGCGATCTTCTTTGCAGCTGTCCTTGGGACAGCTGGAGGACTGTCACATGTCCTAACTTGGCTCCTCAGGGTGTGAACCTGCAGCCTTCACCAATAGGTCAAAAAAAAAGAGTTGAACCCAGTAAGCTGTGCATTGATAAGGGCAGACACCGCAGTGCTTTTCACCATAGTGTCAATGATGCACGTGTAAAACAAAGAAAAAAAAAAACATTGCAAGTTCCTAAAAAAGACCAAAAAAGAAGAGAATGTCTCAAACACTTGCATATGGAATAAGTCTTATCAGTGTTTCTGTCTGTATGTCTGTCTATACCTGAACATTGACTTTTTGCAGTTGAATAATAATGCAATCGTTAAATTTCAATGTATGAGGTAATGTTATTGTGGAATGTGTATATATATATTTTTAAAACATCTTTCCTGGATTCCTGGATCAAAATAATCAACAACCCTGTAAATTCCTGCTCTGCTCCTCAAGCCACCCAAAACTCTGTCCTTTTATTAGCAAATTTAGGACTTTTTTACGGAGACCCTTGTGGCTCCATAATGCTGACCTCCTCCAACCACTGAATACTGAGCCTCTGGCCCCACCAATCAGATAAGAGCATTTCTTTCCCATAGAACACAAGTTTCCCCAGCAACAGCAAGCAATGAATGCCTCTTAAATTTGTACCTAATCGCTGAGTGGCATTTCCCATGTTGGCTCTTGTCCTCCTCTTATCCTCTGTTTTATCTGAAAATCCAGCTGGCTCAGATTGGAGCGCAGCATCTTGCTTCACAACATGATGTAAATTGGACAGAAAACACTGTCGGTGTGCATCGGTTTCATTTTTTATTTTTTTTTTGTCATGTAAAAGTTTATTTCTATTTTTATGGCATTATTTTGTACATGTGATTTTTTTCACAATGTGAAATTCATGGCTAATAAACATAAGAGTTTTTTCCTCTTGACTGTAGCAATTGTCTCATTGTCTTCATTTCTGTCGCCTCGCCGCTTAATTTGGTTGTGGGGATAATTTGCCTGTCTGCATGCATTAATGTACCAGTGCAAATTTAGAAAGGGGAGAGTGGCTTCAGCGCAGTGTGGAATACTTCCTCATTACTGCGTGTTTCACATATTTAGGCAGCTTTGGAGTGAATACAGCAGCCCAAAGTAGATATTTAAGGCAGTATATCATGCGTACGGCTTTTGTTCTGTGGAGGGACTGAAATCATCTTATCTATGCCTCTGGCTTCTAAGCTTCCTGCACAAGAACAGGCAAAACACAGCCAGATACTTTCCCTTTCTCTGTCAAGTCACCTTGGCAACGGCAACCTTTATCTGCAAACTGTGGGGGCTGGAAGAGAACATGAAATCTTAAAAAGCACCTCTCTCTCTCTGTGTGTCTCTCTCTCTCCTGCCCCATCCCCCCCTCCCTCTCCTCTCACTTCCTTTGCCCCTTCTCACACTTTTCATCAGTGAAAAGCATCGCAAAAGGCAGACTCTGGGCCTTGGCACGATTGACGTTCCCCGGTTCTTAACAAGTGGAGCATCCCATTAGTGAGCGACTGCAAAGCACACCGCCACTCGCTTGCCGCCGCTGCATTCCTTGAGCACCGAAGGAGTCCAGTTCTGTTCACTGTTTACATTCTTTGCCCTGACACGACTCCTGCTCGGTGACACGGGGCTGAGAAACACCAGTTTTACTGGATCTTGACCCTCATGCATTCACAAACAAAATAGACCCATACGCCAGGGGAGGAAGAGGGAGCCTGGGAAATAAACAAGTAATCTGTTGCCTGTCACACAATGTGCTGAGATGCTGTAATAAGCTGTTCAAATCTTATCGCATTATTTCAAGATAACTAGGTTAGAAGTTTTTTTTTTTTCCCCAAAGCCCTCCTGGACTGAAAAACAGCAGGAATAAAAAAACAGGTTGACATTTAAGGTGAAATGTGGGAGCTCTATGTGCGGGAGGCCCTCTCAGTGCCCCCATGTGTGTGATCCAACAATCCCCCCATTAATCAAGACAGGAAGTTGAATTTCCTGTCCACCAGGAAATAGGTCTTATCCCTCGCTCCCACAGAACATAGCGTCATGGCTCAACCCTTCAACACTGTGAATCCTTTGGGTGCTATTAGCTTATGCAGAGCTTGGCTGAACAGACTAAAGTCTAGTATTTCGTGTGTGGGCAGTCTGTATGTGTGTGGCCAAGTCTGATAAAAAAAAAACAATGTACCTACATGTCACTGTCGCCTGGCAACACAGGCATTAGCCGCGACTCAGTCAGCCATGCAGGCATACACACAGAGATGTTATCCAACAATACATTAAAATGAATATTAGTAGCCCATGTTCTTACACTACACTAAGCCCAAGATTGCAAGTCTAGTCTAATCAGGGATAGATAGGCACGTCTACTCATTTTTTTTTGAGGTGGGGGGAATTCCGACATGATGATAAAAGTTTTGTTTAAAAAATGGTATTTTTTTATTACCTCCTCTTTGCCTTTTGCAATGAGCAACAAATCATATTGATAGTAAAGTAGATATTTAAAAACCCTTGACAAAGGGGTTTGCTTTCATTTGCAGAAAAAGGCTCAGTAATTTTCTAGTTTTTAAAAAAGTTTCTCAATCAATAGCAACTAATGCATTTTTCCAGGGACTTGTCTTAGCAGAGGATTAAGGGCTTCTAGTCTATATTTACTGCAGCACGACAGTGTATGTGTATGTATACCTCTGTGCTATACAGGTAGATAGGTATAACATACAACAGGCTTTGATGCACAGACAACTTAAAGGGGGATTTAATTGCCTTTTAAATATGTTATAGGTGTTATTAATTAACACTATACACTGTTGCATTTTTTAAAATGCTCAGTCCAGTGAAATTTGGTGAAATAGTTTGTCCTTCAATTGCATACAAACATGATTAGACACACAATCCTTCAGACATCACACAAGCCTTTCTCTGAGGATTTTTGGGGATTTATCAGCTGCACGGAGGTGCAGGTGGATACAAAGCTGGGATCGCCTGGGGAGCGTGTGTGTTTTCACTCCAACACACATACAAAAAAAATATTACGACAAGGGTGGAGCTGCTCTAAACCATTCCAGACACAAACAGACACTGCAATCATGTCAGGGATGTTTTCAAAATAAGAGCGCCGTCGCTGGATTGCGCTAGCTCTGACCTCTGAGATACATCACATTCAGACAGGCAGCTGAAGACCAGTCCGCCTCAGGCAAGGGGACTGTGTCAGGGGCCACTGTGTCTCTGTCAGATATTCCTAAGTAGAACTGAAAGCAAAGATCTTCTAATGGAAAAGTAAACTGGCAGAGCTGAAATGTCCTGTCAGACTTTTTTTTTTGGTTTCTATCTTGTAACAGCTTTCTTTCTTGAGTTCTGTGTGTAACATACTGGCAATGTTAAACTGGTCTTGTTATAAATATAGTAAAACTAGAGTTGATTTTAATATGTTGCTTGCTTTGCTACCTTAAAGCAGTGGTTCTCAAATTTTCTAACGTCAAAGACAGTTAAACTTACAAAACAACCCCATTTGATAAGATTTTTGCTTTTAGATGTTCGGAAGCATCAGGCCAAATTTACATGGAACTAAAATTTCCGCAATCAAGAATAAATAAATAATAAGTCAGTACATTGGTAATATACCAGTAAATTTTCAGCAGAATGTATTTAATGTTTCATTTAATTAATTCACAAGATTAATTTATTTCTGTATTATTCATTTTCATCCGAGTATATAAAATGGAAAAAATTTTTTTTAATAAATTTATGTACAAAAGGAAAATAATTAATTGCAATGTTTTTGCAATATATATTTAAAATTATGGCAGTCCTTTACACAAATGGTTCTTTATTCTGACATTGTGGAATTATAGTGCAAATAGCTTATTCACCTTTTTTCTGGGGACCCTCAGGCACCTCCTCAAGGACCCCTGGGGGTCCCTGGACCCAACTTTGGGAACCACTGCTTTAAAGGAAGTTTACTCTCCTTTCAAAAACAGGCAACCCTCTTTATCTGGGCCACAAGGCGGACTGAGGAGATAAGATACTGACGGTAAAACTTGCATCTGCTCGAATGATGGAGACAAGGTTCCTTCCTTTAACATGCAGAACAACACAGAGAGATATTGCACTGCATATGTTATGTTTAATGTTATTTTCTGTCTCCAGCAGCTCACATTTCTGCTCTATCTCACACTGTTCCATAATCGTTTTTCCCCTGATTCATTCTGTCCATGATTAACACATCTTCATTAGTCCTGTATTTATCCTCCGCAGCTTGCCCCCTTCCCCCAGCATTACCGTGCAAGGGCTGAATGAAAATGGATGAGAGGTAATTAAGTCTAAGGAGGTCTGCTCAGATGCACAATGGCTCCTCTCTTCTTCCTCCTCTCAGCCTTGGCTGAGCCTTTGTCTCTCACTTGTGTCATTACTTTAACCTCCTGCCCGTATAATCCTGCCGACTGCATCCTTCAAATGTGTCGCTATCACAGGAAGGAGACGCTGATTGGGTTGCTTTACGGCTACAATATAGTTTAGTGCTTGAACATCAACTGAAGTGATTTTCAATCAGACGAGGACATTTCGCAGAGAAGCAGTGTAATTAATCGAACACTGGGGAGCAACAAATACGTGACTGACCTTGACTGTCTGCCTCTCGGCTACTTTGGGGAAGAACGCCACCGACTTTTAAAGGCAACAGTCTTAAACTCAAATAAATTGTTTGACATTTGGAAGTGCTCTCGTTAGCTTTTTCGCCTTGAGCGCGATGGGAAATGGAAACCGTTCTCACTAAATGTGTTAATTAGTGCTGGGCTCGCTGTTTTCCATTCTGTGCACTAAGCTAAGCTAAACAGCTCACCTGCTGGTGATACCTTCATACCAAACAGACATGAGAGTGCAATCGACCTCATTTAACTCTCAGCAGGAGCAACCATGTCTCCTCGGTTTTGAACAACTATTGACACAGTTACATTTAGGGTAACATCCTTTTATATCAGCAAAATAAGAACAATTACAATGTGGTCTGTTCGACCTTCATCAGCTGTTCCCATCCACACAATGAGGAAATGCTAAAGAACAGATCTGGCAAGTTGAAAAATGTTGACATTGAGTATATCAGTAAAATGGTCATTGGCAATAAATGTGGAAATGTTTAGATATTCACATCACTTGGTTAAAGTTTAGGAACTATCATTCTGAAATCAGTGCCTACCATGACTTTAGATGTGGAAATACCTTGAGGTAACAATTGGTAAATTTGCCCTTTCTAATAAATGTTACTTTTTCTTTCTCTTTGTTAATAAAACTTGTATAGTAGTCAATTAAGCTCTATATACACAGATGTCCAGTTCACATAATGTTCAGTAACACCCCACACTCCTTATTGGGAATGTCGGGTCTCCAAACTGAAAAGATGGTGTTTACCATAAGTAGTAGCTCTAGTCTTCAAACTGGCTCCCATGCAAACAAATGGGTCATGTGACACCTCACTACATCCATCGTTATGTATGTATGCCGCAAACAGGACTCAGGTTGCAAGCCTCAGTCTCCATTGGTGTCATTCATCCAACTATCTCCCTTCAAATTCTATGCAGTACTTTACAAATATAATTACTAGGGAACTGAGTCGGCAGGGAAGTGCACAGTATAGGCTCTATACTTCCTAGAATGTCTAATTATTCCTTTAATTCCTCAGGATGACGTATAACAAACCACAAATGATATGTTTCTTCATTTCTTTGTGATGATATACAGGCACAACTTGAAGGAACGGGAAGGAGAAAACAAGCCAGAGATGGTGCCGCCATTCTTCTGCTTATCTCATTCTTCTGAGTCTGAGCACTGAAGCACCTTATCTCTGGAAAAGAAGAATCAGGATCCATCTTAATCCTCCTCAGCTGGATCCCAGACACGTCATGCCGCTTCAAAAGCTGAAGACTGTGCGTGACATAAACACAATTTAGAGGACATGGATGGATGAAGATGACAAAATCCCGCTAAAATAGAGTTTGATTGTTTTAGAAGGGGTTGGACCGAGGGATGAAGTCATGCTCGGTCAAGAGCGGCGATAAGACGACTGACGTTGTTGAACAGCTGCTGGCCCGATACCTGCATGTTGCAACTGCACTAAAAAACTACTCTCAATTTTCCCTGACAGCTCTGGATTTATGAGCCTTTCTGATACCATGATCAAAACACAGCCTTACCCTTTGGATATGCTACAGCTTTATCAGGCTTTTTCATGTTGGTTAGATATGTTTGGGCGTCATTAGTACATACTTATTAACCGCTTAGGGATGCTTTTAGGGCCACTTAGCTTACCTCAGCGATCTCAGGATTATCTCATCACTGCAAACCGCAGAGAGATGAAACACTGCACGGCTTCATAAGGTAAATGTAATAACAGTGTGGGCTGAGTCACTGCAGGCAATGTGCTCATAACATTGTTTATGTAATCTTTGAAATGGGGCTGTCGGGTCTTTTAATCAGTGTGGCTCAAAGGCATTTGCCCTGCAATTTCTGCAGTTATATGGATTTTCACTCGGGTGTGGTTTGTGGTTGGGTAAAGAAAAAAAAGGGGGAGTTGGAGGAGGGCTCTGCGGTTTAGGTGGGTTGCCGGGGGTAAACGGGCCTCGCTTTAAAGCTGCGTGGCTCGAGCAAAGTCTGTGGAACGGTAAACAGCATTCTCTCTTGACGTGAACGGGAAGCCAAAACAATCAATTAACTTCAAGCCTTCTAATTAAGGAAAGGAATTCACGAGAGGTGGCGGGCGTCTCTGCTATCTTCTTTCATTCCTCCTCAGTTGCCCTTTTCAAGTAGACAACAGAGGGATCTAGTGTGAGAGGACATCAGTGTTGACCTATATCATTCTGACAGTCCATATATGCATTTAGTTATAAAAAGAATGCAAGCTGACCCTCCATTCTCCTAACGAAAACCCGAAACGGTGAAGCACAGAAAGCCGTGGGAACCAAAACCCTTTATTAGCCATCGTGCTCGGCGGACTGACCCTCTCTGATCCCCTGAAACTACCTACCAGACAAAAGTTGTCTCCGCTTTCACTCATCCCTGAGTTAAGACTTTAATCCACAAACCATAATGACTTAGAAAAAAAAATAAATCAAGAAAACAAGAAAACAATAAAAAAACAACTTAGTTGAAAGAATGGAAAGCCAATCTTTACCGAGGCGTGCGTTCAATGAGGCTGATAAATGAATGCGTGCTGATGAAAGGTAGCCTATATATACGCAGCTAATGAATGAGCATGAGAGGGTGTGCAGAACTCCCAATTTCTCAGGCATTTTTATAGGCTCTGGAAGGCAGATTGCGGTCTTGACGTTGCATTTCTCACTTCTCTTTCATCAATTAGGATAGCGCCCTTAATTAAACGCCAGGATTACAGATGGAGCAGAGGTGAGGTCAGGACAGCAGTGGGTGGGTGGGTGGGTGGGGGTGGATCAGGAAGCCCACTGAGTTTGTAATTAGCAGAGTAATGCAGGACGTCTGACAGCCAGCTCGGATTTTGACTGTTTTATCCGTTGCCTGCCTTCCCCTGTGGCAGGTTGTTATCTGTGCCTTAGAGAGATTTCCTCGGCTTCCACTGACCCCCTGATGGGGGCTTGGAAGCTATATTTCAGGCCCTGACGGCGGGGGATCCCCTAAACTTTTAGTATTAATCACACTAAAGGATTCCTTGCTTGACTTAGGCATGTGGTCCCCATTGGGGTCTCAGCAAGCGTGAGCGAAGATGAAAGCCTGTCTCTCTCTCTTTCCTGCTCTGAATGTGCCGCCGCCAACTCTGCCGATGAGGCTTTTGTTCCGCGCGCCGGACCACACACACATACGCACATACATAAACACAGCAAACCACACACGTGCTCGCACACACTTCCAAACACCCACAGAAACACTCAACAGTTAGCCACAGTCACTCCAGACACCCAGTCCCCAATGTGCTGTGAAAACCTTTTCAAAACACCCGAAGCTCTGCATCAGAAATGATGAAAAGTGTCTGGCATTTTCAGAGGAGCTTTATCACACGGATTTGCACATTGGGCTCCAGCGACCACATCAAACATTGTTTCTGGTGTCGCTGTTGAAGATGTTTCCCTTGCTAACGTTTCGACTCATATGAGCCGAGCAAAGGAGATGGAACCGGGGATTTGTGATGTGTATTCTCCACACTGTTGAGAGCAGGATCTACGTGGAAGAAAGTGATCTCTTCAGAATAAAGAAGACGCGCTGATGTGAAGCAGAGGAGTCACTCTTTGGGGTATACGACACATAGCCGAAATTTCTTTCATGTGTTTCCAAATCCCGACTTTTCCGCATGAATGCAGACCATATCCACAAAATGCAGTCGTTTTAATGAATCACACTGGTGAGTGCAGATGTGTATCCCAACAAAGCAGAGCCACACATATGGAATACGTTAGAGGGAAATTACTGGTTAAGCATTGTAAGCTACTCTTTGCATGCATCCTGCGTACAGTCTGGAAGGACAACAATGCGAGAAAAAGCCCACAATAAGGAAAACAAAGTGAAATGCACAATGCTACCAGTTAAGAAAGCTTTGTTAAACATTTAAATCGGCAATACAATCCAAAGACTAAATCTCAGGAATGGCTGCTATTCAGGATACAGTACCTGTCAGTGATGGACAAAGTACTCCTTTACCTAAACTAGAAATACTGTTGTCAAGAAATACTCAATAGTAAAGTAAATGTTCATCATGATTATCAGCAAAATTCACTTCAAGTTTGAAAAGCAAAATTAATATTATTATAGTATTTCAAACTACTTGTTTTAATTACTAAATACATGTTAGAGCATTTGAATGTTTACATTTATCAGTATTTAGCCAGTGATAAACTAAAGATACTGGATAAAATATTTGGACCTGCATCATAATGCTGTATTTGTCACCTTTCACCCCACTCTTTTTACAGAAATTTCAACCAGTAAATTCATCTTCTGAGGCGCCTCTGATTGCATATTCAATATTCTTTGATAATTAATTTATTGCTGAGGCCTTTGTCGGTGCAATGAAACTCACTTCAGCGAGACATGCGCATGTGCATTCTGGGAAACACTCCTGGGGTAGTCCTAGTGACGTTCCCGATCAGGACCAAGACCAGAAAGCATCATGACAGAGACAAGACCAAGACTTTAAGGAATTGGAAGTAAGTGGAACATGCAGTTATAGAGCTTGATTGATCCAGAAATAAAATCAAAACCTGAATTCTTTTTTGTCCAAGACACTACTAAAACACTAGGGACTGATACAGTATGTGCCGTCACCATGGGGACCTTTGACCAGTGTTAAACTGCACAGCAGTTTTTAGTCTTTAAGGTACACCCAGTGGTAAAGGTATTAGCTATATAACCATTTAGAAACAGAGCAGATCTAAACACAAGTCCTCAAGTGACCGGATTAGCCACAGTCCACTTTTTTGTCAGGGCAGTAATTATAATTGGCCTATGCCAGCTACTTCTCAATCCTCAGACCTTGTCATCTTAATCTCTGCTAATCCTCCTTTGTGTTTGCAGAAATTAGTTTGTGAAGTGGGCTCAATCTAGGTCAATCCTCCGGGCAATTTGGAAGGAGTCTGATGGGGTTTGTTTATGTGTGTGTGTGTGTGTGTGTGTGTGTGCATGCGTGTGTGTGCGTGAGTCCGCCTTGACGTATCTGATGGGAGAGTTACATGAAGGGAGGACAGAGCAGAGGGTGCAGTGGTGGGAACTCAGTTGGGCAAACACCTATTATCACCATTTTAATTGGAGATTAGTGGGAGGATTTAGCAGCAGAGTCTGCAGGGAGGCAGACAGCAGTGGGTGCTGGCGGAACTCTCTGTGGTCATGACTTTGTGTGTGTGCCCATATAAGCCGGCAAATCTGTTTATGCTCAATGTAGAGAGAAAAAAAACATAAGAGGGTCTGTTTGGGAGAATGCTGAGAAGACACTCTTTTTTTCTCCACCTCCCTATTTTCCCCCTTCTGGGAAATCCATATATATATATATATATATATATTTATATATAAAACTTAGACAAGATAGAAGGAAATGACAGACAATTTCAATTATGGTGCAGAATGACTGCCCTTAAAGTCACCAGCAATATTCTTTCAGTGGATTCCGGAGGCGGTGACAGAAATAGGTCAGATCATGAGCAGAAAAATACTGGCTGAAAAATGGCCAGAAGAGAGAGGTGAGACACATTTGTGACAATATCATAATCGTGAGGGACATTTTCCTTTCCTTTTTTTTTCCCCGAGCAAAATGTCAGTGTTGGAAGTAGTACTCCTATGCGAGCAAAATGTACTAAAAGTATTCAAATAAAAGTACTTGTTTCATCCCTCTGTCATATATATGACATCATTTGATTATTAATACTGAAGAATCCGTTGGTAGCTTTTTACTGTTTGCAGGTTTGAACTACTTTTTACATGTCTACCTATTGAAATCCAGGGTTTCCTAACCTCGAGGTTGAGCCCCTCCCAAGGGTCACCAGATAAATGTGAGGGGTCGTGAGATGATTCATGGGAGAGGAAAGAAGAACAAAGACAATTCTGATACACAAACCTGTTTTCACTTTTTGGACTTTTTCCTCTAATCATTGCTTTCTGGAGAAATATTGAATCATTTGAACATTTATTGAAATGAAACCATGTGAGAAGTTTAGAGAGAAAAACCTAAATATTTGGTGGAGCTGTTACTCACAGACATGTGAAATGTCAACTACACTCTGCTCTTTGATGTAAAAAGAAAAATTTCAAATCCATCTTCACCTAGTTCTTGTATTTGTAAAAGCTTGTTAAATTATCCATTGTGTCAACCCTGCATCTGAAAAGTAACTGAAGCTGTCAGATAAGAGAGGAAGTATATGTAGCATCAAATCGAAATACTAGATTTACTTAGGTAAAAAAAAAAACTTTACTATATGCAAGTACTTAGTAAATGTTTTTTTTTTACTTCCCACTGCTGCAAAACATCAAACCATTCCTGCAAAATAAGCTATCTAATGCATGTATTCACCTAATATTCTACTAAACAAACAAAACATAAAAGCAAGCTGATAATACTCCTTATCTCAGAAAAAGCACACATGTAGACCAGGTGCTAATTGATAAGAGTTGTTTTTTTATTTCTCTTAAGCACAGAATACTCAACAATTATTAATATAATGATGTCCTTTTGGGTTACCTTGTGACTATCAAGGTGAAAGGTGAACTGTTTAATCGCACGTATGCTTGAATGGGGTCTGCCATGAACATTTAGGAGTTTAACCTTGGTCAGAGTATGTTGGAATGTGATAACACAAGTGCTCATGACTCACAGGCAGGAGAGCTGGGGATTTAGCATGATATACTGTAGTTTAGCCGGGTTAATGTGTAAAAATAATGCCTTTTTTATCTGTTCTTTTCCCACAATTGTCTCTTCTCCACAGCTCTTTCCACCTCCTCCATCCAATTTCTCACCCACCATCCTCCCAACCAGCCATTCCTCAATGCTATTGCTTTCCTGATGTTTGATAAGTTTAAGCCAGTTGAGGAGATTGCAGGAATGTTGAGTTTCCCTCGCTATTCCACAGAAAACCGTCCAACAGATTTGAAACCAACCTGCCCTACATTTGTATTATTCAAAAGGAATAGTCCTTCATTTTGGTGAATGCACTCAATCATTAATTCATTAATTCCAATTAAGATGAGAAGATTGTTGCCATTCCCAGTATGCATAGATGTAAAGCTATTAAAGGATCAGTAGTTTTTTAAATAAGATAAATATGAATTTTTCAGCTGAAACGAACAGGAAATATTCCAACATAAAGTAACTCCATGAAAAATGACGGCTTCCCCTTGTGACTATATACTGTAGATATTATCATTTCCCAAAATATTGAACTATTTCTATGATTTTAATTTGAATATTCCACACTCCCCATGCCAGAGCCAGCTCACAGTATCCCCTTTGATATAAAAGGGATATTATCTATATAGCCCCAGGTGGTAGTTGAAGATGGGCTATGGGAACATGTAGGTAATCCTACGGTATGTATTTAAAGAAGCGTGGCTGTACAATAAAGATGAATAAAAAATAAGACTTTTCCCCTGCAGTTCCAACCTACCCAAAAGCCTCACGCTGAGTGTCTTTTATCAAACAGTGAATGCTCGGGAGGCTGCTGAATTTGTAAAAGAGAAATCACTTCAGAGGTTACTAAATGTGTTAGTTCATTTACAAATCATCCGACAGACATTTAGTTGTTTGTTTGACATTTTATCTCGCCCCCCCGCCCCACGCACACACACACACACACACATTCGCTACACATCCTGACTCCATCCATCTCGCACGCTGACAGTGTCCCTCTGTCTGTCTTTCTACATTTACAGCCCAAGAGACACTGACCCGCTCTTCAACTTTCAACTCTTCTTGACTCTTTTTGTTGTGAGAGCGGCAGCGGCAGCAACAGTTCTCCATCTATCAGATCACATGCAGGGAGTACACACACAGGCCGCTCCTCCCTCACGACTAATCAGCTGGAACCGTTTTTATTCCCTAAACCCTGCGCAGACAGCACCCTCTCCCACAGACGGCGAACTCTTGACTCCATACCTCACAACGTGCCCACCATCTGGAAATGACTGAACCAAATCTCCAAATAGGCACCACGGTGGGATAAGGGCAACGTTTCACAACTTTTAGAGTAAGTCACCGCTGCAGACTCAACAAAACATGTTTTAATTTCAAACCTGTCTTTGTTTTCTATCATTTGAACATGGATATAATCCCAAAACAAAATAAGCAATTTGATGATTTCACATCAGAGTCAGATTTCACTTTAGAGATTGAAACTCATTTTTCATTATTTTCTTAATTATCTTATAGACTAAACAATTGATTGACAAAGCCAAACACAAACGTGTAAGATTTACTTATCTTTTAGAGGTTTTATCTGCCTTCATCAGCAGATGGAGAATGGCCAGTTGTCATGGAGACAACTGTCATTGCTGACTCTATCCAGTGTTGATATGTGCTTTTATAGCTCCCTTATGTAACTTTTCCAGATTAAAAATACTCAAAAATAACTGAACCTATGATTTATGTTTGTTTAATTTTTCCAATCCATATTATTAACATGAATGCATGTTATAGTCACATGACATCCTGTAATTGTCCCCTGTTTTTATTTAGCTTTAAACCACATTTTTAGATCTTTATCAATTTACAAAGTATCTTTACCTAGATGAAAAATTTTAGAATTTATAGGTTGGGTTCTGGGGCGACACAGTGGTGCGGTGGGTAGCACTGTTGCCTCACAGCAAGAAGGTCGCAGGTTCAAGACCCGCCTTGGGGCCTGGGTCTGGGACCTTTCTGTGTGGAGTTTGCATGTTCTCCCCGTGTCTGCGTGGGTTTTCACCGGGTACTCCGGTTTCCTCCCACAATACAAAAAACATGCTCAGGTTAATTGGTAAACTCTAAATTGCCCATAGGTGTGAGTGTGAGAGTGAATGGTGTGTGAATGGTGTGTGTGCCCCACGATTGGCTGGCGACCATCTGGGGTGTATCCCTGCCTCTCGCCTTAACGCGCTGGGATAGGCTCCAGCAGACCCCTGCGACCCCGAAAGGGAATAAGCGGGATAGACAATGGATGGATGGAGGTTGGGATCTTAAGTTATCAGAGAATTATACTGAACAGATGTGAGCATCATCTAGAGTAGCAGGCTGAACAGCATCAGAGAAATGCAGGATTTTAATGTGGAACTGCATTATTCTGTATTTTTACCTGCTTTAATCACCATTAAATCATAGATCATTTTTCTCCCAGTAAAAACCTAGTGAACGTTGAACACAGAAGACATCCTTGCAGGGAGAAGAAAACAACTCCCATGACTCCATGCTCCTTTATGCCACCACCAACTCCGTCTTTTTTTATTGTTTTGATTGATAAACCCATTGTGGCAGAAAATGACCTACTGTGCGTTTAAGCTCTGGAAAAACCTATTAAACGGACATTAATAATGTAAAGAAGTAAAAAACTTCACTCAACATTCACTTACTAGTTTTTCCCGGGGCTTAAAACCACATCTCATGGTCAGAGAGCACATGCTCAGTCGGCTGTAGAAAACGCCAGGACTGTAAGGACCTGGAGTTCTGAGGGTTGTGTTTTGTGTGTGCGTCTATGTGAAATTACTATTTCCAAGGTCAAGAATGCTCAAAGAATGCATTATTGAAAAAAAAAGGATTCAAGAGATGAATCCATAAAGAAAATAATTGCTAGTTGAAGCACCGAATGACTCAAAACCACAATAATACATCTGAGCGGTCCTTGAATCTGTGATGCACAACAGATTTTCATTATATTTTCTTTTCTGCTCTAATTAGAGATAACTAAGCACAAAGGCTCCATTTTTTTATTTCCCCCTCCCCTCGCATGTCCATTAGCCATCTCTAAGTAATGCTGACCTGCTGACTGAGTCAACACTTTGGCTCCTGTCCAGTCCAAATGAGCCCACTTTGGCCCCCGTTCCAGCACGGATGCCTCTTGCCTGGCGTCGGCCCGTTCGTGATGGAGCCGGATCACTAGCTCTGAGATCACTCAAGGTCACTGTTCAATACTCACATTTCTGTTTCCTGAGGCAATTCGGGTACCATGTGCCCCCCCCTACCCCCTACCCCCCTCTTTTTTCTGTATCTGACCATAGAGGGAATTAAACTTTGCCAGTGTCATTAAATATCCCGGAGCCGGGGCCCGGAGGCTCACATTCTTGTGGGTTTTATCTTCAGGTTGTGAAGCCAGTTTGATTACGGTACGGCTGTGTTGTGAGCATCTGTTATCCCAGAATGCCCCTGAGGCTCTTGGCCACTCTCTGCAAAATGACACTGGAATGTTAATTGACCTAGAAATCACTAGGTGTTTTTCTGTGCAGCTCCAAAGACCTAACACAGATAGACAGAAATACAATATCAAGTGCACAGCACCCATATTTAAGCATGTTGCGGCTGTATTTTACCATAGGATATATCATCACATAGAATATTGACTAAAACACAGCTCCAATTAATGATACAAAACACTTCCTCCTCAAAATGTGGTAATTTGACTTTTAGGCATATGCTGTGACAGTCCATGCCAGTATAAGGAGGAGAAAAATAATACAATCATCTTATGGAAAAACACTTAAATTAATCCTCATTACAGTTACAAATACTGCTACTGCTGCTGCTAATGTTGCATGAACTAGGTTGATCACTGCCAATTTGTTACTAATGAAGTAAATCTTTTGTTTTTTTTATAGGTACAGCATGTAAGATTCAGCAGCATTTGGCAGCATTTAGTGGAACATATTTGGCAGAAGTGGGGTATAATAATTATGAGTTTCTTTTGATTTGTATATGATTACAAATAGTCTCTATTACCTTAGAATGAGTATTTTTTTTTAATTAAATTTTTTTTCTACAGAAGCCTTAAATGGACAAACCAAAGTATGCTTCTAGAGATGGCCCTTTTTTACAGGACGACCACTTGGCATCTTCAGTTGTTTTTAATGTGCAATATCACTAGATGCCACCTGAAACTACACACTGTAAGGTCAAAGATATACACATATTCATTTACAATGACAGCAGGTCATTATAGTTTTGTTTTTTAAGCGTTACTCAATGAGGAGGAGGTGGTGGTGTACATTGGCTCAAAATAAAATACAAGGTTACTGAATGGTTTGGCTCCTTGATGTATAAATATTTTTGAACAGTGGTCTATAACACATGAATAAGATATAATATATCAGGCTTTGGATGCATTTTGGTTTTAGTCTTTTCATGGGATTTGTTGACAAAAAGAAAAAAAAAAGGAAAATCATCAGACTATTACTTGCACAGCTTTGTCAGTTTTGTAATAGTCAGCAACACTAGACAACTAATAGGCTACAAATTAGAGCACCAAATAACTAACTATGCAACTTGGCACAAATATTACTGAGCGTTTTAAAACATTAAGATGCAAGGCATTGGAAACCACAGCAATTTGTGTCAAAATTTTCCTTTCGGATGTTTTATTTCTACCTCCCTACAGACTTACTTTCACCACAGGAGGGTTTTTTGGAAATCTATTTTTGAGAGCAGGTAATAAAGAGGTAATGCTTCAACTATATGGTAATTTGTGTTGCTACAGCTTGTTCTTGTATTGACTGATTATAGTGTATGGTGTCATTACATCTGATCCTGCAATTAACAGAGGCTTAGTGAGGCGTGTGTTTCCTTCAGAGTGCACCACAACCACTTAATTTCTCAAAAAATGTTCTTTTTAGTGAAATGAGTCACATTCTCTGTATTGATCTGACGGGTGCATATGACAGGAATTCTGGTACAAGGAATGGTGATATCAGTGTGTGTTCATCTGTTCAGCATACACCTGCCAATGTGTTTCAGGCTACTGCATCATCCACAGATGGAAATTCCAGCAGCCACATTTCAGATGCAAATCAGCTCATCTACTGCTGTGAGGGGTCACAGCAGACCACAGTTACAGTTTAACCCCACTTGTTAATGCAGTCAGGTAGTGGCAGAACCGTTAGCCACTGTAAGATCCCCCCCACCCACCCCCCTCAACCCCGCTTCTCCTTGCTACATTTCCACACTAAAATCCTAACAAGCCTATTGTGATTCAGGAGAAGGCGTTTTAATTTGCCCTGGAGCCAACATTTTTTTTCCAGCATGTGTACACTGTAATGAGATTTCCACTGCATTTCCCAGAGCTTTGAAACCATTCTCGCTACATTTGAATAGAGGAAAAGCTGCTGCAATTCCCCAGAAATAAAACTTTATGGTGAATAACAATAAGTAATGCTGGTTGTCTGTCGGTTTTGCATCATACTGCTGCGCCTGGGTCTGAAGCCTTTGAGAAAAGACTGTAACATAATGCCTTGTTTACTCATCGCTGGTATTCTTCCGCTGAGTAGAAATAATGGGATAAATGAGTCATACTGCAGCACTGTGGGCAGGACATCTTATTGTCATTTGCTGTTTATTAGCCTTGTCTAGTCTTCAAACCATTACTAATCCCTGCTCTGATTTTAAGAGGGATGTAAAATAAATGGAACAAATCAATCATCAGTCAGTGAAAGACATACAAGACGGACCCAAATGACTCAGTAGCAGAGGAGCCGTAACAACAAATCTATTAAATGACATTATTATGGAAAGTTTGCAAATATACCTGCATATAAAACCACCACATCATCATAATAGTGCCGAATCACTCATTAATCAAACTGATGGCAGGAGGGAGAAAGCTACTAGTGAGTTACAGCTTAGTATGGTAAGACAAAAATAAAACACATATTGCAGCAATGTCAAACATCAGTTGATAGACATTAACCGTAATAGAATTGGAAGAGCGCATATTAGACTCTATCTAGTTTAGAAAGTAATTGTCATTGTTATTGCCACAACTCACACCAGAAGCATTTTCTTTTCTCCGTCAGTGGAGTCACAAAGACTGGAATGTTTTGAAGGAGATGATGCTTTTTGTGATTCTGTCGTTTAAATATTGAGGTATTATCGGATGTCTATGTCAAACAAAGGCCATTGGTTTTGGATTCTTTGTTGGTAAGTCTCCAACTACACAATTTTTTTTTTTCCAAACTCTTTTAATATTCAACTCAGCCTCTGAACCACACCAACATGACACTTATCTGGAGATTTGTCATCATGTGATTAACAAGTGGAAAGATTGGAAGATATCAGATTGATTAGATTCATGTAGCAACCCCCAATCTGAATCTTGCATATACTTACAAAGTGTTAGTCGCACTTGCGTAATCTGTTCAAAACAACAATGGTGGCCCTGTCTCAAGTTATGTCTGTGCTCTCAATGATTTTGGTATCATTTGTAACTTTACAGCTGAAACTAATGTTACTAAATGAATTGCAAATAGATAGGCATATAATTTAATTTGTGTAGAGCCACTTGTGTTTTTGAATCACTACTGCGTTGCACTGTGCATATGGCAGAAATGTTCTTTTCACTAGGCTTTTAGGCAGATTGTATTTGAGGTCTCCATATAGTCTGAGATATTTGTCGATCTGTTCGGCATTTGAAAGGAAACTGTTTTTTTAAACTGGAAGATAAAAATATGCTGTAAAAAATCTATATACAATTCTATACAACTACTATTGTAGTTGGGGCCTATGTGTTCCTTGCTTTGTCCACTTTCGTATTTAATATTTAATGAGTGCAGTGTGGGTTTGTTAGGAGGCAGGCCTTAAAGAGTCAGGAGCTAGAGCAACCTGTTTCAGATGGAAGCTGAACTGAGGGGCTGAACCTATTCACACCCTTTTTCATATACTGATGGAAATGGCTGACTACCAATCAGTCATTCACATGCATTTATACAGCACTGGAACAGCAATCAGGAGCAATTTGGGGTTAATTATCTTGCCCAATGACAGATCAACATGTAGAGTGGAGGAGCCGGGAATCTAACCACTAGACTTGCTTGGTCTACCTCAGAGCCACAGTCTCCCTGTGATAAATAAAGAGGAAGAATAGTCAGTGAGAAGGCTTGGCTGTATGTTGTAATTAGAGCTGTACCTAATGCTTCAACTGCATAATCCATATTTGAATATTAATATATGTAACAGCAGGTCCTGCTAGAGAGACATCTGCTGCAGGTGACCAGCCAGGCAGAGGTAATGTTACACACCTGCGTCATTCAAACACCATGTGACACCAGTCATAGTGGTTCTTGAATATATATTGGTGGTAAATGTGTATTTTATTGATGTGAGGGAGGGGAAGGTGGCAGGAAGTGAATTGCTGCCCCCTACTAGTTTGGAGCTGGAGATTACTGCACATATAAAATGAATTCAGCAGACATTAGGATATAACATGCACATCATATTGTTTCTTTATGGATATTTGCTCCACAAAAGTAATAAAGATGGTGAGTTATGATAACAATGGTTGACTGATCGTTAAGTCTTTATTTTTGGTTACACTGAGTAATATTTTGGAAAAAAATTGCTCTCAGTCTTTTGCATAAATGCCCAAATGTGTCAGACCATGAAGCACAAAGAGAAAGGATCGTATGGGGGTGGCTGGAGAGAAAAACACAGTAAGAGCTGATATATTGTCAAAAAAACAGACTCCCAAAGCTAAATTAGTCACACCAGTACATCAGTTAAAAAAACATTAAGCGTCATTTGAAAGCCTGACTTTGCAGCACTACACCTCCCTCCTCCAGCTCCTGTCAAGGGCCCCATCTGTCATAATGACTCGCATATGTTTGGGAGAGAGCTGGGGGCCGTCCCCTAAAGGCACCAAAACATGCCCAACCTCTTCTGATAAATCCCCCATGGAACAACACACTGGATGATGCTTAACACACTCTCTGCATGACACCTTTGATTGGCCTGGACTGAGGAAACAGACCCCCCACCCCTAGCCATATGGCCCATTCATAAAAATTAACATGTGAGAAAATGCAGCGTAATCGTGCAAATACACAGACGTGTCTGGGGTCGACAAAACTCTTCTCTTAATAGGTGATGCAATATAATTTAAAGCTGTCTTTACAGCTAACACATAACATTTCCATGTTCCTGTCAGGTTTCTGTTTGGTGTTGGGTTGTTCTGAGAAGGATGTATATATATATATATATATATATATATATATATATATATATATATATATATATATATATATATATATATATATATATATATATATATATATATATATATATATTGGATTTTGCCAATGTTGCAACTTGGCGGGTGGTCTGTCCCAAAATCCAGATACATATTTAATTTGTTTGATTGGGATCACAAGTTATAAATACTTCTGGTTGACAGCTACTTACCTGCAACAGTAAACTGCATGACCTCTGTCTCCCCCCGTCTAGCCAAAAGTGAGTTGTTGATTTCTTTGCAGCCATGGTAATGTTTGACTTTTCCGGCAATAGCACTACTATTTATGGTGGCGCCAGCGGGTGAAATCCCCAGCAGAAATATTTAGAGCATTCGCAGGACATGAATACGACACAATGCTCTACACAAGAAGCACAAAGCAAATTATCATCTTAAGGCCCCTCCCCCCCCTTTTAGTCTTATTTGCCAAAATTGTTTGCCCTAGTTGTATGTAGCACTTTTCCCACATGTCACGTGTCATTTGAAAGCACTGTCTGTTGGCAATCCAATTTGGATGGTACCATCATGGGACAATTTCCATTGGATCACACTGCTATCCATCAAACCAAAGGTGGTCAAACATTCAGAGTTGGTCTTCATTGACTTTAAAGCTGAATATTTCCCAACCCCATGCATCACTTTGTTACTGCATAGTGTCAATCAATGCAAAACAACTTTGAAACCATAAGTGTTGCCTTATTTATCTATTGAAACCAAAGACTGAAGCGTAGTATTGTTGTAAATGGCCCCCAATGCTTCCCTTTACCACTTGATGTCTTATATGGTTACCAAAGGGGTTCCTAATGTATTTTTAAAACCAGTCCCTATATGATCTTCAGCCTGTGCACATGAATTTGATACATTTTTGATGCCTTGATTATCTGATAAAGGTCATATATGTCTACGCAGGGATTGACTTTATGCCAGAAAACCTTTTAACATCCAGGGAAGCTTATGGAGAAGTGTTCAAGTAACCTTACTAAAAAACAACCAACAAACCCATAAACATGAAGCATAATGTTAGTTTTGAGTCTGGGATCGTTAGGCTGCACCATTCACTGAAACATTTCCAGAGCCAAAAACAACATTCCCAGAACGTTTTGGGAACCAAATGTTGCTAGCTGAGTGTCATGTTGCTTTACGTTTTGATGAGGCATCCAGCTTGCTCAGTGAAAGCCTCTGGCACCTGCTGCCTATTAATTAGAAGAGGTTGAATATGTTGTTCTCCATGCTCAGACCTCGTTGTTCGCTCACTGACACACAGCCTCCTACTAACCTCTTTACTGGCTTTGTTGCTGCTGGTGTCACCTGCTGGGACAAACTGTCATCTACTTGTTAGGTCCCCTGCCAGGCACCCATTTGGGGGACTGGTGGGAACAACACATGGGGACACTGGAGTAGCTTTTGTCATTCAAAAAAACCCTGGAAGGAGGTAATGAGTATCATTTGAGGTGAACCATACATTCTTGCTTTTTTTAGACTGCCTGTTTCTGTTTTTTTCCTCTTGTCTGTGTGATGAGGAGGGCACCAGTGAGAGCTACTGAGGTCAAACAGAAAGTGAGGGCACCCAAGGTGTTAGTAATGATCGCTCCTTGCACAGGAACTATGGCAGGAATAGTAGGCCAATCAGTCTTTCTGTAAAGTCAGATGGATGTTTTTAATGCAAATGTTCATCTTACAATTTGATCTTTTGTCTTTTCCTCACATATTTGGGAAAACAGAACAGTCCTTTATACAAGATACCACTTCTGGTTGGTATTTTAACAATCTATGGTACGTCATGCTGGAGTCTCGAATGGAAGTGAGGCAATCACAGAGTGTGAGTGTAGTTTCTAACCTGACCTGCCCACCCACCGCTGCAGGTGTGCCTCAGTGGTATTAAATGTATAGTTGCTGAAGAGTTTCAATAATTCACCTCACTGTATGTGTCAGAGCTCTGTTGTGCACAGGGAGGAGTTGTGGGCGTTAATATTTGATACGAAAGCTGATGGATGACCGCTAATGTTTGTGTGTGTCAGTGTTATTCATCAAACTAATGTGGGAGAGAGAGCGAGGGAGAGAAAGGAAGAGATGGAGAAACTCATTCTGGCTACTTCGCTGCAGACAAGTTTTTCCCGTGTTTTCTTCGTGACCTGCCAAAGTAATCAATCCTTAACAGACCCAACCTACAGATAAATCATGAATAATTTATTGGGAACCTCGCCTTTCACCTGCAAGGGTTTATCTGTCACTCGGCTGAGCTATCTGCTTGTAAATTGAAACAATGAGAACAAAACAACAAATAAAACATAAGATAAAAGTTTAATGAACCCGAGGTATAACGGAGCACATAAACCCTAGAGCAAGTACAGTAGTATCTGTTAGGATCAGGGTTCATTTGGGAACATGATTGTGTTTGTGCTATGTTGCCACTGCATTAGGATGATCTACATTATGATTGGCTGAACAGGGATTCTTTTTCCGCTATGCGCTGTATTAAGTGTCCTACGATCCACAACTACAGGCTCATAAAGCCTGTGGTATCAGATGATATGGAGGTTGTATTTCACTCCGACTGCCATGAACTCCTGATGTGCTCTGATGCGACCTCGGGCGGCTCTCGTCTGCTAACCCAGTTTAGGTTTCTTCGCAGAATTATTTTTAATTCCCCCGTTTTAACTCTGCAGGAGGGGGAGCGTCCTTATGAAGTCAAATGCATGTCTGGCTCAATAGAGATGTACGGGATCTGTGTGCAATGCTTTCCTGAAATCATCGGATTTTTATGGCACCATTAAAAACAGCCTTTTGTCACATCACCTTCACACAGCCGTTTTCACACTTGTGATGTACTGGCGTTGTAACACTGTCAAGTATCACACTGAGGGTTCCTATGAGCGAAGTCATTAATTGCCAACAACCATTAGCTAACACACCTTATATTTATATACACAAGGCTGAAAAGTGTAGTTGACTGTACAGTATGTTTTTTTTCTGTGTGTTATCCTTTACTCACATTATTTAAAACTGTTTTATTTAAAGTTGTTATATCCTTAAGGAAATATTTGTGGTTTTAAGAACCAAAAATCCTCTCAATATACTGTAGTTTCTCAAGCTTTTCTCCAGAGCTCTAAAAAGAACAGGTTGTTTTGTCTCTTCTAATTAGCAGATTTGAATATCTCTGAATAGGAGAGTGGTTCATGACTGCATTATTGTGACATCATTACTTCTCTGAAGTCTTAATAGCTTGTTTTGAGGTCACAGTTTCTCTGTGTGGATTTCTTTGTAGGATGAGTGTTTTGAAACATTGGACATTTATTTATTTATATTATACCTAGACCACCTTATCTACCTATAAAGCAAGGAGCGTCTGTCAGTCTGAACCTTGCACATCTCTCTGTTTGTCGGATCAATCTCAACTTTCAGATATAGTTTTTATAATGGGGGATTATCCTTTTTTGTAAAAAAAATTTGGATGGATATTTGTATCCTTTTCTGTGATTTTTTCAGGTGGATTGTCAATACATAATTATTATATTAATTTCATTCAAACTTGAAGTCCCATAAGTGTGTGGTAGTGTGGTCTGTGTTAGGGTAGGGGGTAGTGTGCTTGCCTCATAAGCAGCAGACCTAGCTATAATATTGCTTTGTGTCTATGCTACGAAATATCCATCCATCCATCCATTGTCTATCCCGCTTATTCCCTTTCGGGGTCGCAGGGGTCTGCTGGAGCCTATCCCAGCGCGTTAAGGCGAGAGGCAGGGATACACCCCAGATGGTCGCCAGCCAATCGTGGGGCACACACACCATTCACACACCATTCACTCTCACACTCACACCTATGGGCAATTTAGAGTTTACCAATTAACCTGAGCATGTTTTTTGTATTGTGGGAGGAAACCGGAGTACCCGGTGAAAACCCACGCAGACACGGGGAGAACATGCAAACTCCACACAGAAAGGCCCCAGACCCAGGCCCAAGGCGGTCTTGAACCTGCGACCTTCTTGCTGTGAGGCAACAGTGCTACCCACCGCACCACCGTGTCGCCCCGCTACGAAATATATTTTACATAAAAAGTAAAAAACAAAAAAAAACAAAAAAAAACATACACTTACCAAGCACACTGTTGTCCTGCACTTCCACTACCACCACTGCATTAGTCAAAAACATTTAAAACAATTTCTTTCTACAATAAGGTAGAAAAAGTGCAGGTTGCCTGCGAGCTCTAAAGAGATGAAGGAATATGGCTAAAAACATGGCTGAGAGTTTGACAGCATGAAAAGTGAAGCTGCATCTAACTAATCAGGGCAGGTCAGGAATGAGGTCACATGTGCCACGAGCCAAACTTACAGGGAAGAGGAGACTGCAAGAGGCAAACATCCTGTTCTCAAAACTGTAAAGTAGGCTTGCACCCACGGCCTCATAATTATGTGAGTATTAGACAAAGTCTGGCTGCTTCCTGATGGAACTGGCTGGGATGTTCCTATTTTCCATCCTACCCCTCCGCTCCACCATTGTCTGTCTGCTGCACAAATATGTGAATGGAAAAATGTTATCAGGCAGATACTATTGGTCCTAAGTAAGTGTGTGTGGAGGTGAGTGTGTAAATATGTATTTTTTCAGGCACTTGCAATTTCCCGCTAAACCAGCTAGTGCACCCATGGACCAGGAACAACAACAACTGCACGCTGTGTTGGTAACTGTGCTGATATTCATCTTGAAATGAAGGATGTGTGCCAGGTGTATCCCGTGTGTGTCCTATTTATCATGTAGCTCTGACAGTATGCACATTTTGTAAATGCAAATAAGCCTAAATAGATAACAAAAGAGATAGTTCTGGAACAGATTATTATCAGTAATATCATAATCAGTAACTAACGCTGCATTCCATTCAAAGTCGGAGGTCGGAATTTCCCGGTTGAAATTTCCAACTTCTGATCTCCAAGCGATACAGATAATCAATGCTATACATATACAGAAAACATAACAGATAGTGACAAACTGGTCTTCTGTGGTTTTCACCTTAACTAAATGAATGAATTAAAACATCATCAGGGCTGCTGTGGCATGTTTAAATTTCATTATTCTGTTCATTATTACTTTTGTACAGAGACGGTCAGGGCTTTAGCCAGGATTTTACTGAGGTCAACATTTAATTTATTTGACCGAGTATTAATATACTAGCTCATATTTATAACATCTAGTTTCTAGCATTGTGACATTATTTACTACTCCTATCTATCCAAACAACCAAATCATAGCATATGATTGATGGATAATTTATGCTGGTGACTGAACATGACCATAATATATTAATTATCATTGCATGTCCTTTCACATTTTCTCCTAGGCTTCTTTACAGCAGGTTACAGGCCAGAATCTCTATTGGCATCTGTTTATGCATCTGTAGGCTACTTTACAATTTTTCTCATTCTTTTAGAATATTACAATTTTCACCTGCTCTCTGCCTTTCTTGCTGGAATAAATTCTATTTTTGATAGATGATACAGCCTTTTACATTACATTCTGATTTATTTGAAGCTTTTGTTTTGGCTCTGTGTTTACATTTTTACTGAAATATAGCCTGAGGGTTGAAAAGAAATGAAATGAAATGTTAGGGAAAAAACTATGACTTTAGAGTCCTCAGTGGCAGTTATGGCCCCGGAGATGACTGGTTTCAACGATTAGCTGACATTGGAGAAATATTTCGTATCATCTTACCTGCAGAATAGGTTTTAATATGACAATTGATGTATAATTTTATTTAAATACTGCAAAGAAATACTATATGTTGTCTTTTAATTGTATTTTAACATCACTGTGTAACATCAGACAGCTGATGTCAGGGTACAGCAAATTCCCAACGCAGTGGGACTTTGAGTGGTATTCTATTGTACTTTTCTAGTGGGAGGTTACATAACTTCTGAATTGGAACTGGATCGCAGCATGAGAAATATTATTAAAAAAATGTCTGGAAAAACAGAACATCTTTTTAACATAATGTCTGGACAGTCAAATATTCCAACAGCGATAAGGATTGTCCTAAACTTTACTACAGACATTCATGTTCTGCAAAGGATAAATTCTACCGATTTTGGTGATCCAGCACATTAGCATTCTCATTTTAAGCATTTTTTTCGTGCTGCTATTTTGCATTTAGCTCAAAGCACCACTGCAGAGCGTCAGATACACTAAGGTGGTTGTGGAGCCACAGTCCTAACTGTTATGATAACATTTCAATCGCCAACTTCATCATGACATGCAGTGACATTGCTGGAATCAAGTCCAACCGTGCAAACAACACAAACAGTCAGACATTCACAGAGGCTGAAAAGCATTTTCCTTTTAAAGCTCATGAAAAGTCTAAATCCAAAACCCACCGCTGACTGATTCACTGCAGGTTGGCTGAAGCTGCAGGAAGTCGAAGGCAATTTTCTCTTCAAAATGCTGCAAAAAGTTTTCTGAGATGCTGCCTTAGCAAATGCATTACATCATTGCAAATGAGATCTTTATGGTATTTTTTTTCTCATTTGATTGGATTAAATGTTTAAAATATGGCAGACCACCTTCCCACACAGAGTTCTCTCAGGGACATGGAGACCCGATGGGAGATCTAACTGCTTGATCTGGGATTCATCTGGCTTCCAAGGTTACATGTACAAGCTCTTTGCTGCGAGTGGCCCTACATTGATGATAGCTTGACATAATGAGAGCAGCTCCAAGTGTCGACTCCTTCAGTAAACCGGGAACTCTCCCCTTATTACGTTTCTACTACAGTGGAAAGCCCATCACGCTTGGAAGAGTCAAATGTTCTGGGTGAACTTCACCAGGCTTATTTCTCTGTTTATGTGCAGGAAGAATGTGCTTCTGTCTGAACCCGTTTTGCAGGAGGACTGGAGCATGCAGCCAGGTGATTTAGTGGGCCTCCACAGTGCTTGGAGCTTTAGGAAATTGATTGGAGGGGCTACTGGTGACACTTCATATATCAACCACATCCCCTGACAGATAACCACATAGGTTTAGGCTTCTCTAGACAAAGCTTAGGGCTGATCAACATTTTATTACCCTACACAATGCTCCCCAGAGTGTGAACTGAAGCTCAAGTGTATCTGTATATCATCTTTTTTTTGTAATTTATTCAGATAGTTATTAATCCTTGCTCATCGTGTGTCAAAAGAATTTCTAATCTAACATTTAAATATCAATGAAGGCACAACTGCACATGTATCTACTGTATTTTCAGACAAGATCAGTAGTTACAGAAATGAGCTCTCAGCTGGATTAAAAGGTGTTATATATATATATATATATATATATATATATATATATATATATATATATATATATATATATATATATATATATATATATATATATATATATATATATATAGTGTTAAGGCATCCCAAGATTGTGAATGGATAGAAAAAAAAGGAGAAAGAACATATGAGTCACATCTCATGTACAGCATAGAAGCCTGCTCCTGTCACTGTGCATGTGAATGAAACACATGCAGCGCACTGAATTAAATGGTGAAAGAACACATAGAGAAAAAGAAGGCTGTGAAGGCGTAAAACAAAGATAACGAATGCGTGGATAAAAGAAATGTTAATTTCAACCTCAAACTAAAAAAAAAAGTAAAAAATAAAAAAGTAAAAATCCCTGGATCTCCCTGGATATGAGTTTTATTGGAAAAATATCTTGCCATCACATTGTGTGAATAAATCATATAATTCTATATTTTACCCAGTTTGGGTCTTTTCACTATCACAATGTTGGTTTAACTCTACATATGTCATGCCATTTTGTATGTCAAGTGTTGGCAATTTGTTGTTGTTGTTGTATTTTTTTTTTAATACTTCAATGCAAGTGCCGTTTTGGTTCAAAAAACCCCTCCAGACAACTGTAAACACCAAGGAAAAATAATTTTGCAGAAAATTTGGGAATCAGCACAAATTAAGAAATATTGGATGCATGGCGTCGCTTTCCACAAGGACTCATGTAAAGAACACATCCATCCTTTACCATGCTGTCCATGCTCCCCTGCAAATCCTGTGAAAGTGTGACAGGAGTGTGGATTATACGAGAGGAATCAAAGTACATAGAGAGACAGAGAAAGCGAGAGAGGGGGGATGGCAAGGCGAGAGAGAAAGGATGGTGTGAGGAGGCGGCCTGTACGGTGACGGACAGAACAGAAGGTGAAGAAGAGAAAAAGTGAACCTGTGTAATCCCTCCGCTCGGCTGCTGCTGAGCCGAATCCTCCTTTGGCCGAGCCTTGGCATCCAAGAAGGATTATGCCATAAAAATGATACAGAGTGGGGACTCTGGCCATGGTCAGGGGAATATACATAATACATACAGTATATCGCTGCTTTCATTATGCTTCAGACTGCACACAGCACAGAATCCTCTCTCCTCATTTACTTCCCCTTTATTGCCTCCATTTCTCACACGGAGAATTCATTAGAAATTGACCGCGTGACAAGTGTGTGGCGCTTAAACCACTTAATGGATGCAGAAGTTAATAGACGTTGCTTTTTGTGTGCATAGGTGTGTGTGTGTGTGTGTGTATGGGAGAGAAAGGTAGGAGAGTCTTGGATGTGTTGACTTTTCTACAGACCAGTGATTATGTTAGTTTGTCAGGATTTTTTTTTCATTACTTCCTTGTTTAAAGTTTACTTTCGCCACAAATTATCCGAAGCTGTTCCGACGCACCTGCCTATAATGGAAAAGTGGCCAGATAAGAACACTCACCTTATCGCCGGGAGGCCGAGCAATAGTGCGTATTTACTTGTCACATCAAAATGCAGAAAAAAAACATATCTTTGGCTGCAGCTGTGTTTGCTTTATAAGTCTAAGGTTTGAATGGAATTATTGTTGGATGAAGGAAACTTTGCCGTCCTCCAGCTTCTCCTCCCCCTCCTGACCCTCCTCCTCACGCCCTGGCTGGCATTTAAGAGGCACTGGCATGTTAACATGACTAAAGCAGGAAACAAGGAAATGTGAAAAACATTATGACTGACTGCCTTTCTGGCGGTAAACAGGTCTTTGTCTCCAAAGATGTAGTCGTGCTCATGGAGAACTGTGTGAATTGGAGCAGGCAGATGATAATCAGACAGCTGAAACATTTACACCTCATCTTGCTATAAAAAGCTCCTTGAATTGAACAAAGTCATGATGCTGTGAGAGAGCAGGGTCCTTACCGGATGAATTCCAAGATTAAGGTGATGGTTTAAGCCTTTACATGGTTCACAGTACTGCAATCTGATCCTGTGTATTATAGATAGAATTCTTTGATAGTAAGGGTGTGTGTGGGAGCTTACAGGAAACATACTTTTCTTATTACTGTATAACAAAATACATGTTGAAGGAAGAAACCTTTTTTTTCTCATTGTTTTTTTTCTTTAAAGGTCACATATTGTACACGTCTTTTTTGAAGTTTAAAATCTAGATCTAGATCAAGATATATTTGTGGTCTTTACAAACCAAGAATCATCTCACTATAGTTTTACATCTCGTTTCTCAAGCTTTTCTCTAGAGCGCTAGAAAGAAATAGGTCGCTTTGTATCCCTCTCCTCTGATTGGCTAAATTAAACAGCTGTGAATAGGGGGTGAGCAGTGATTGTATAGTTGTGATATCACAAGTATAATATAAGACCTAGACCTTCTTTGTCGTTATCAAAAAAGTAATTAAAATCTTATTTTCTACAGTATGAGACCTTGATAGTTAATTATTAGTTTATCGTGTCATGTGCCTAAGCCCCATGGAGTTTACAAGACCCCAAGAAACAGTTGCTGCGTTGTGAAACATTTGTCAAAAATAGGCAAGAACAAAACTTCTTACATTACATTGCAAACAAGGAATGCTTGTCTTCTGTAACATGCTTTACAAATAAAATCAGATACATAAATGCTTCCCTTCCTGCTCAAGTTGCTCATAATCATCCATTCAAAAATGCTCATCAAAAATGAAGGAAATGTTATTAAATCATTTAGGCCTTAAAGGTACAGTGTGTACGATTTAGTGGCATTTACAGTGTTGTGCCTGAAAGCGTTCAATGAATGATCATTTGTGAACTCGTTCATATTTTGGGTGAACATGAACTGAATGCACCATATTTTTTTTGTTAACCATTAGTGTTAACAAGTTCATTCTAGAAGCTGTGAGCAGTGCTCTGTCCTATAGTAGAACTGCATTCAAAAGTGTGTCAGATTTCTTTAGATCCCACTAAAACTCACAAAAACAGACCTAATATGTAAAGCAAAAAAACCAACTGTTCTGGCAGTAGCTGTCATAACTGTCACACTAACAAATACATCATAAAACACAGAGCAACAGCCAGGAGCATGGAGGAAGGCAGCACCACAGCTATGACCATTAACACAGTTTGATGGAAAAGTCAGTACTGACCCAGACTGAGCCTTAGGGACTACAGTCCTGTTTTATTTTCAGAATAAAGACCATTTAAGCAGCAAGTTCTTCCTCATGTTTCGAGAACATTCTGCAGGGTGAAAGTTGCAGCTGCTACTAGTGTGGACTGAATGGATGGAAACCAAGTGTAAGGAAATGTCAGTATTTAGAGGACTGTACCCTCAATACTAAACAGTGGTTTGATAAGGATTAAACATGAACTTGTTCAATTTTGGAACCATCAACTTAGTCTTAGACTTTGAAATTACAAAGTAGAACTGAACTGGATCATTTGTGAACTGAACTATGAACTAGTTCCTTTAAGACAATTAACTTTTTCAGCACTGGGCATTTAGCAGAATTTACTGTATTTGAACAAATTTGGCAGAAATGTAATATAATATTCATAAATATGTTTTAATTTGTATATGATCCAGTCAAATTCAGAAAATGTTTTTTTTATCTACAAAGGGAGAGTATCCTCCTCTGTGAAGCTCACCATGTTTTAGCCTAGGATGGACAAACCAAACACTGGCTGCTCTTCAGTTGGATGGATGTTCTTCTACACACTTGTAGAAGAACCTGTGTTCTTTGTGGTATTGTGGTACTCAATTGCACAACCCTTTCTCACCCTGCCACTAGATGCCTCAAAACCCTAGGCAGTGTTCCTTTAAAAAGTTATACAATAATCAAAAAAACATAAAACAGACCATCTTTAAATTTTCCTTCACATAAAGGCTCCTCACTGTTGTTTCTCTTTTTCAGGCTTGCACCAAACTTGAATATGCTACCTCTCTTTGTACATTAAACATTACAACAGTTTGCGGTGCAGCATCATGAATATTTCAAAATTCTGCATGAATTTATTAATCATCATCCATCATTATTAAATTATTATTATAGAGGTCATCTTTAAAATCTAATCATCAGCATGCATGTGAATGCTGAATATCCTTTATAGGTGTCTCTGTCAGCGAGGAGCTTTGACTCCAACAAAGTGTTACAGGGAGTGTGAGTACATTGAGCTGTCTGGAAGGTGAGATCACTCCTTAAAGACAGGGTGGAGCTGGCGATAGGGATTGCAGATGGATTTAAACCAGACCAACACAGTTTGGACAGTTTGGACAGACTCGGGTAAGTCATAACTCTCTCACATACACATGAACGTACGCAGGCACACATGCGCTCTAACTCGCATGTTCATGAAAGTGGTTAGCCGATCCCACTTGAACTGAGCGGGGTCTCTTTCAGAGATGCTTATCTCGGAAAACTCCACACACTAGTTAAATACACGCTTTTTCTCCGCCGAGAGAGAGTGTTTTGTTTTCACAGGCAGGCTGCCCAGGCTGACCTCTGTTGGCGTGCGGCCAGGAAGGAGGCACTCGACTTTAATCCAGCATGATGAAGCGGTGAGGCCATCCAGTCATACCGGACTCCAGCGCAGGGTGGTTCAACAGAGACGACGGAACTAAAACAATCATGAACAATGATGTCTGCCTCAGTGAATCACCGGGTCACTGGCTCCTTAGGGACGGGCCTGGGGAATGAATCCACGACTCCTCGGCTTATCCAACAAAGCAACCACCAGAGAAAACAAAACAGAAAAAAGATTGAGAAAGTAGATTGCGTCACTTTTTCTCTTCTGTCATAATGCTGCAAAGTTGCACAAGTAACAGGAGAGCACTGTTCGAGACTACTAACTGCATAGCTTACTGTTTAGTCAGGCAGATAGCTGCTATTAAACTCCACACTTTTACATTTTTTGGCATTTGTATGGCATTTAAACAAAAAACATTATCTTTAACCAGACCTTAACCTCAGTGTTGTCACACTGTAAAACATATTTATAATATGCCTCTGTAGCAAAGATACAAATGTTACTAACAAACTGGAAATGAGTACAGTGTACAGTCAATGAACAAATATTCTGAAAAAGAAATGCTCATTTCTCAGTAGGAATGTCAGTACTCATTTGAATGTTTGAAAGTTTGAAAACTATATTAAAATATTGCATATTTCCACTTACCACCCTGCTCAAGGTTCTTACTGCAGGTGCTTCATTTCCCAGAATTCTGCAGAAATAACTGATAGATCCTTTACTTGTATGTTTTAATGGACTATCACGATCTAAAAAAGTGATTCTTTACCATTAGTTATGACACTGCTGAATGAAGTATTATTTAGAATATCTAAAATCTTTATATATATACACCCTACTATTATAATTGGTGATGTGTATGTCTTTCTGTTCGGAATAGCAGGATCCACATTTGCTCCGATTGCCTATAGAATATTATGCTAAATCTACATTTAGTGGTGCAAGGTAAAACACGATAGTCATGATTTATACGTGTTTGAAAAAGCAGAGGCAGGGTCCATGGTTTATGCAGGGCCAGTTGATAGGCCAGTGACAGACTGTCAGACTGATGGATACAGTTTAGGACAAGGGGAGGACATTCTACTAATGTTAAAAGTAAATTCAACCTTGCTGTTGGCTTTCACAAGTCATGCGCAATGTCTCCTTCAGAAAGGTCCTGCTAACTTTTGCAGGTGAGGTGAATAAATAAACAAAACAGATCTCTATGGGATGTGTATGGTGATGTTCGTCTTTCAGCCCTGTTAACAAAGTTTTCCTCTCTCCTATGGATTCTGTGGCACAACTTGTTTTTTCTCACCAGCCTTCTGCGGTGATAAATGGCCTGACTGCCATCACAGTCATTAATATAAAAGAGGTTATTATATTTTTTTAATTTTACTTCATGCTTTCTGACAGTGTGTGTTGCAGAGGTAAAACAAATCACAGCAATATAAGCGCGGTGATGAAGAAAGCTGTGGGGCAGAGGTGGGCGGGGGGAGAAAATCAATTTAACGTCAACAAACAGCGTCATATGCGTTTGTGATATATCATCAAACATATGAACGCATGTGCCCCGTGATCACAATAAACACACACACACACACACACACACACACATCGCACACACACCTCAATATCAACACATGCATGCAACACAATCAACACTCAAGTAGAACAACCCAACAACCATGATGTGATTTACGAGGCCAGCGCTGGACGCTGCTCTGCAGGGTAGTGCATTAAGCTCTTATCTGCCTCTCCTGTAGAAATGCAGCTCTCGTATCATTTAGGAGCGGAGAGCAGCCCTATAAACCATCGCCACTGGAGATTCATACGCCCACAGAGCTGCAGAGAAAGGGGAAACGTAAAACAAAAGTACTTTCTTATTGATGGGAAGTCAGCTTGGCCGAGAGCGGTATAGGAATGCTGTGCGGAAGGTGAAATGTAGAAGGAGTTATTTAAAACAAAAACATATGCGAGAAATAAAATTTGAAAGGTCACTGAAAATTCGAACGGAATAAAGTGCCTTATCTGTGCCGTGGAATCTGACAGCACCAAAAACACATAACCTGTTAGGTCTGATTCAGATGAATAAACTCTAACATAATCCCCTCACTTTGCTCTTCACGGTGTAAGGTGCTGATTGAATACTAATAAACCACAGAGGAGGCGAGGCGACTCTATAACATCTGACTATTAATAAACAAGCTGAGCTATAGACCAGAGACATCTGTGTGTAGGTGTTGTGGGGCTGCACACAGGAAGAAAAAGATACCCTAGCTTCATGTCTGCAGCAGCAGCTGCTTCCAGGCTGCGTATTTAGGAAGACACTAAAATTAACCAAAGACAAAAATTGCTACTGTACTGTGCGGTTCATTCGGAATTTAAAATGGAAGAGTCTAACACATTTATTCTGCGACTTTCCTGACAATGTCTACAAGTCCATTTGAAGAACAAGTTCAGATTCAGTTAAGATGAGTCCATGACAAAAATTCGTAATGATATGTATTTATACAATTATGATTTTGCTTACAGCTTTTTTTTTTCTTTTTTGTTATAGTCAACTGTAATAATAAACTCAATAATTTAGGTTGTGCAGGTCAGGAAAAAACAAGGAATTTCAGGTTGAATTGCAGACTCTGTGAAACAGGCAATAATCAATTAAATACAATAGCAGTTATTAATAGTTAGCAGCCATAAATATCTCAAAAACGAATAGATGGACTGCAGTGAAATTTGAATAAGATGTGTTGTTCCCAACAGGTTGAGAGGAACTCAGTGCTTCTTTAATAAGTTCTAAAGGTACCTGCACTACTGTCACCATATACAGTACATCTGACTTCTTCTGACCAAGCCGGTAAATTTATGGATCCAATTCTCATCATACAAAGAATACTTTTTAGCCATGTGAGCTTATAAAAATGAACAATGGATTTGCTGCAGTTCCTTTTAATTATGTTAAAAACATCTTTTTTATGCAATGTGACCCTGCAGTGCTCAGCCTTACAGTGCGGTGTTGTTCCTGAGGGGTTGGTTATACCGGCCTACCTAGTGTACAGCCTCACACACCTGCAAGGGTGGCTTAATCCTAAATCTATTTTCTTATATGTAACATGACACCGCACCCATGCTGAATTATGGGTCACTATAATTGTTCCTCTTGTTCTTCCACTGGCAGTCAGTCAATGATTTTTGGAGTGACTACATTTTAAAATGAAGGGAAAAAAGAAAAACAGAAGAAACAAATGGTAAACTGATATTATAAGGAATGTGATGGTGTTCTTTATTGGTTTTCCTTCCTCAGGTTCTCTTTCTCCTGCTCCGTCTGTGTCTTGCAGTGGATGTGTGAGTGAAAGCAGCAGAGATAGACGGAGGCTTCCCACATTCATCTTTGTCAAATTTAGTCCCTCCTTCATTTCCTGTCTCTGTATCTGTCTCTCCTCAATGTCTCTCCTTTTTTTTTTTTTTTTTTACTTGGTCACCAAGAATGTGCACACTTACTGGTTCGTTCATCCACATTCCACACAGAGATAAAGCCTATAATTAGAGTGGTCTGAATTCCTCCTATCTGTCCCTCAGGTACACTACAGAGGTTGATCTGCTATCTGAGGGCCCCTGCAGGTTTGGAGTGCAGGCTCCTCCTGACCTGATTGTGTTGGCTGGAAATGGAGCAGATGTCTCCAGATGGTTGACCGTACCACTCCTCTCTATGTGGGTAAACACAGACAGACCACTGGCCTCACAGAAGCCGTTCAAACAGGAAACATAATTGAAGTAAATCCAGTCTGAAGCAACGTGTTCTCGGAGCAGACATATAAAGACTGGGCAAGATGGTGCAGGAACTTAAAGTGGTGTAACTTTTCAAACCAAAAAACCATAAACACTGACTTTGAGTGTAATTTATTTAATTGTAGAGGAGTAATCCATCCAGTCTTCCTTAAAACAAAGAAGCTGGTAGTTGTTAAGACTTGATTGATTACTAAAGCTGCAAAAGTCTTTTTTTGTATTCTGTGCCCGAGCAGCTGCAAATGAGAGGTATATGGGACAATATGTACAGTATTTATATATAAATATAAATAAGTGACATAATTACAGACGCCTTCTACAGCTCCAAAGAGAATTGAACTCTCTGATGGATCAGCAGTGAACATTTTTTGGTACCACTTTTTATGCAGTTGCAAAAAGGGGACCAGCTGGTGTGTTCAAGGACACTCAGACACCTGAGATTTGCAAAGCAGGGTGCAGTAAAGTAGTCCATTCATGAGCTATGGTTGTCAAAAATAAGGACAATGTAAGAAAAAAAAAAAGAGAGAAAAAGAAAGTGAACAAATATTAAGTTGTTTGTTTTTTTCGCAAAGAAATAAGTACTATCATACATCCTTTATAACTCATAGCCCAGATATGGTCATGCTCACAATTATTTTTCACCTCTGCATTGAGTTATTGAAAACAAGTCAACATTTAAGTCCCGAAGACCATATTAAAGACATGTTGATTTCAAAGGGGGCACAAGGCTTAAACACAACCCATACACATGATAGATCACAGTTGTGTAGAGGGCACTTCACGTGATTATAATAACAGGTCACTCATTTAGAATTCTCCCTGTCTGTATTACTGAAAAGAAAAGCATATACACAGGTTAGTGGAAAATATATGTGAGAAACACAGCGGTTTTCTTAGTTAGTAACTTTCCACCACCACATTGTGGATCAATGAGAAAAAAAGCCAGATAACATTAGCTAGAGCTTCTCTTTTCTTGATTGTGGGATGAACACAACACTTCCTGTATTTATATACCATTACAGAGAGTACCATCTAGTGGGAATCATTGCTAAAATTAGCGAGAAAGGCTAACAGAAAATGTGTCCTCTTTTGAAAAAAAAAGCACAAAGAGAATTTAAAATTCAGTATGTTTAAGTATAGAGCTTGAATATGCAAAAAAAAAAAACAACATATGGTCTTTCAGACTATTCCTGCATGCTGAGAAGATTTCCCGCTAATTCAGACTGAGGAGACACACATTATTCAGACGTTTCCGATAATGAAGCTTAAAGGCTGATATTTCTGCAGCGTGTCTCTTGTGTCTGTGAGTCGCGCGGGGAGCTCAGATGCTCAGTTTGCCGTGCAGGGGATTTTACTGTTGCCTTTAATATCTGTGTGAGTGACTCATGCTCACATGACCCAGCTATGCCTGGAATTCCGGGTTTGATTTGTGTTTTTGTTTGGAGCCTTTTCTTCCCAGGTCCACCTGATTCACAGCTTGAAAGATTTAAAAGAAAAGCATCTCACCATCCCTGTGAAAGGCCACTCATCAAAGCAACCGCAGGCGTTTTTTCCACCATGTCTGCCAACAATAATATCTTACGACAGAATTGCATATTTTTATTGACTTAAAGTGTACACGCTCCACAGAGTTTAGCAAACGTTGACCATGGAAATTAGTTTATGAGCAGTTATTAAAGGGTTAGTTCACTAGCATTAAAAGCCATTTCCGCTAGCCATGCACATTTCTTCTGCAAAAAAAAATCCTAATATGAGTTGACAGAAAGGCTTGTGGATTATATGTCATCATTTCTGAAAAAAAAAAGTTGTTGTCAACTGTCAGAAAGATATCATCTGATACTCATGAGCTGCTATGTCTGTTCCCACTTAATGAATTCGCCGTCGTGCATATTGTGTGTCTTCAAGTGTACGACCTTTGCACGGTGTCCAAACAAGTGGGTGAGGTGATACTCCTGCAATACTAGAACTGATGAAATAAACATGAAGGACTCCCACAGGACACGTATAGGGCAACCACAGCATCGCTTCTGCAGGCACAAACATGAATACTCATGCAGACACACACACACACACACACACACGGATGCACAAATACTAACACACACATAGGAAACTCCAATGCCTGCTGCTCACCAGTGTGGAACAATACTCATTCTCAAAATAAGTGGGAGGAGACATGCAAAAGTCACTCAGCTACTCATATTTGCGTTTGTGTGTGTGTTGTTTTTTTTTATTTTGTTGTGTCTGCTGCTCTTAATGGGTTCCAGAGGCAAAGAGACTTCAGCTATCACCTTCCCATCGTCACACGGTGGAGTACAGTTTCAGATGAGCTCCTCAGGCTGGTTTTAGTAGAAAAGTCCAGACAGACACTTCCTGTCGATGTACTTATATATATTTGCTCATACACACCTGCACACATAGGAACTTGAACACCTATTTTGGATCTGCATGACTGCTTTAAAACCACATCTATCAGCAATAAACATACACAGGGTGGAGGAAATAACCTCCACCACCTCATGAAAAGGACTCTGAGGTCTCAGAATTAAACAGTATTAACCAGTCAATATAAATGTCTTTTATAGAACCTTCTGCACAGTTAATTCAAAGTGCTTTACAGATGCCTTACAGGATAATAATAAAAGTACAAATACAAAAAGTAAATTGAGACTAATACATATGAGAAATTAAAGTCAAACAAATAAAATAGATTAAAAAAGACAATGGTGAATAAAACCAGGGGAATATAACATCTCAAAGTAGGAATAAAATAAAATAGATGATTAAACTAAATAAATACATTCTACTCAAAAGTTAAGCTGTGGGTTCCTCATTAAACTCATGCATCAAAACAGATAACAAATTTCCAGCTTGCCACTGCTACAGGAATAAGATGCTTATAAGATTTAGTTAAATGATATGATATACATTGTCAACATTAGACACTCATGAACATCAGTTAAATCATTCATTGGCAGTGCATAATCATTTCATATTTTAACACACTACCAGGTAGCTGTAAGTAGATATGTAGATATATATTTTAGGTATTTTTACAACAACCATTATAAATTGTCCTCTGAAGACATGATACAATTGTGTTACAGCTTGTATCCCTATAGTGTGTCATGAATACTCAAAGCTACAGTGGGTTGTTTCTACTGCTGAAAATGCAAATAGTGTGAAAAATGAAGTGAAAAATGGTTGTGAAAAGTGTCTATCAGTGCAACGTAGCAAGTATGTAGATAAAAACAACTTATTTTAAAGCAAAAGAAACACAAAGTTTCTTATTATGTTTGAATTAAAAGCATATTCACAATTATTTTATACTATTTCCACCAAGTCTGTTCTGCTAGTTGCTGTGAAATAGCACTAAGTCTTACACAACTGTACCGTGAGCAGCGGCTGGTGTCATTTACAGCAATACTACACTCGGCCGTTGGTTTCTATGCATAAATAATGCAACAATTATGGTCTTGAAGTTGTTTCACATCGATTGACACCATGCACAAGCCAATCGGCGACATGGGGTCGGGAGCTAATATGACCACATTTGGTTTGATGGAGAGCAATGTGAGCTAATGGAAATTTCCCATGACAAGACCATCCAAATCTGATAGCCAATAGCCAATGACATGTGGGAACTATGCTACTTACAAACTGGGCATACCATTTTCTCAAATAAGACTGACTGGGGGTGCGTCTTAAGAGGTTAAAGTAAAAGGTTGTAGCACTATAAATTTGCCCCTCCAGATGTTAAATATGAAATATGACAAGTGGTAAACAAACACTGCCATTAATCACTGAGGAGTGATTTATTTATATTTACTTTTTTAAATATGTAAGTCCTTTTTTGCAGAGTCTACAGTGATTTTTTCTTTTTTTTAATGAAGACAGGCTTTCGTCTTTGTTGGCCAAATTTCACATCAATCAACTTTCCGTAGGGCCTATAATGCAGCCATTGTACATGACAGGCTCCAGAATTTAATCTACAGCGGAGCAGTAAATGAGACGCCCTTGACAGGACCATCCACAGTATGTGTTGCACTGCTTCCCTTGAAGCACTGAGCCTTGAGCGGGGTCACTCAGCCGGAATGGGTATATGCCAGGACAAGGTCAGAGGTTCAAACACGGCGACGTTTCATCAAACAGTCACATGTTTAAGACGTTTAGGGGATGGACTGAAGATGGTGTCTGGGTTCCACAGAGGGATTACCTTTATCCTTAAATCTATTTCACTCTGTAGGAAACACACACACAAGCACACTTAAACATACAAATGCAGTTGGAATCTGCCAGCCAGACGCTGACATTTAAAACGATGGAATCAAGGTGCAAAGGGAGGTTTTGCTTAAAAATGCTGCAGGCGGCACTTGCTCTGAATGATACTGTCATTCTCTCTGTTTACTTGAGTGGGTGTCAAACTGCTCTGTAGGTGGATTAGTCTCTGTTTGAACATAACTTACCCTCGGGAGAGCTGCAATAAAGTGGATTTGGTTAATAGGAATCTGTCCATCACCATATCTCAACCTGCTGTACATTCAATTACCGCGCTGCCTGCCTGGCTGCCTGTAATTATTTACTGATCTGGCCGACAGAGCTTTCAAGTTCAAATGGGAGTGTGCGTGAGGGGGGTGGAAGTATAGAGGTGGAGGTGGATGGAGGGGGAGGGGGCATCCCTGGAGTTTATTATAAGAAAGGACGGTCATTGTGTCATTGGAGTTCATTGTGCTGCGGCGGCGCACTTGTGGCGGCCCCTCCAGGACTGGGGCTTTGTCAGTCACCGCGAGAGGGAACCGCTGCGAGGATGATGCCTGCAAATTGGTTTCCTGCTAAGAAGCTCTTGAAAAGTCATTGCCTCAACAGGGAAGCGCACACCAATCACTGGCTTGCCCTCTGTTGATTTTTAAGGAGCAGACGTCGTTCCTAATATATGTAGTTAGCAGGAGCTCGGGCAACACGAACGGGATTTGGAGGCAACGGCAGCGGCATCTAAATGAAGACAGACACATACTGCCCACATCGTCACCACTCTCTGGTCAGGCTGTCAGCATCAATCAGTGTGTGTAATATTTTAATAGGCTGGGGTAATGTATAGCCACTAATCTAGAGACCGCTGACGTCCCGCTGGCCGGCGGCCAGGTGGGTTTTCCTCTCAAAGTCTGCCTTTTTTTCTCCTGTCTATCGCAGTGTGTCTCTTTCGCCTGTATTCCACCCCCGCCCCCCCCTCCCCATACCTTGCCCCCCGCCATCGGTCTCTCATTACAGCCTTATCGCAACTATTAATCTCACACAAGTACTTCACTCAGCAAGTCTTATTGTGAGAGCCACCTGCCCAGAAGTGGGGGGTAATGAATACGGTCCCAAGGACCCAACCACTCCATTTTCCTTTCTCTGTTCTCGCATTCTTTTGCAAAATCTGGATCTGGATGTTTTATTTCTTTTTGCGTTTCTGGTAAAATATAATTTGTGTCCTACTGAATTTGAAAACCTGAGACCTTGGAACTGTGCATGATGGCATCATCCATCAGAGGGACCACGATGGTTTAAACAGAGTTTAGCTAAGCTGACGTAACTCTACAATGTTTCTTGTCATAACAGCTCGGACACTGGCCAGCTGGTAGGATGGAGAAACACTCACTATTTAATTGTTTAATATGTCTCTTGACTTGTCATTTTCTCACTAGTCAAATTTCTGATAGCAGTATTTCCATTTAAACTTTCTAAATTTATTAGATATAAATTCATGTTCTGACAAATCTCCAAAATACCAGCATAAGAGTAATTCTACGGCTGAAGTGAAAATATGACAATCACCAACATTGGAATTTGGTTTTCACAAGAAACCTCTTTCTGGAATTTCAATCCCTTTGTTGAGGAACTGTTATCAATGCCTAATGATTTCTATGCATGGCTTCTGCAGACCACACAAAAGTGATCTCAAAACTATGCCTTGGTATATATATATATATATATATATATCCAGGAGAACAATGCCGTACATGAAAGAACATTATGAAACATGAAAACACAACTATAGAGGCTGAAGGTGCTTCACTATTGGACAGGAGGTGTTGGGACAGTTCTGGTTCAATCCTCATACACCCTCACTGTCCTGTTTCACGAGTACCTCCATTTTCCCAGGGTGACACCCAGCCAAAAGTAATGACCTGACTACATGGGATGACACTAAAATACCTCAGGATCGTCACATAGAACATGTCTCTGCCCCCTCTTGTCCGCTGACGTTGTGTCATCAATCCATTCTCTTGTTGGAATGAAACACTCAGGTACTTGCGAGACTTCACCAGCTCCATTTCCTCACTTAAGATGCTGTTCAGATGCTGTGAAATCGAGCTAAGAATAGGATTCCCTGTGCCCTTCATGTTGTAAGGTGCCTTACGTTTGTATTATGTAGATCCTCAAAGGTTCCATATTGTTCTTTTTTTTTCTGGGTTTTATTTGATATTCTGTTACCCCTAACAAAACATAATAAATTATATTGAGATACATCTTTATATATAATAATGAGATCTTCTTAAATAACATTTTTTTTTTCAATGTGTGAATGAATGTCAAATATTTTCCCTAGATGACAGTATCATCATTATCATGATAATGAGGATACTGGATAATGAAACTGAAAACATAGGGAAGGGTTCAGTTTACACCAGCATAGACATTTTATCATGTCTAACATTGCAACCCATGTCGTTATACCTGCAGTCAGACTGTTCTGAGTTTCTGAATCTATTCCCTGTTTTCACGAAACTGCTCAGTCTCTAATTATCGTGAGACCTTTAGCAGCGTTGCAGATCCCTGCGGGTTTGTGCTTCTGCTCTGGAGGCGCTGTGTGCCAGTAAAAGTCAGGATGTAGGTTGGAGCGTCTGTTTGTATCCACTATAGGCAGTGAAGGTGTTGTTTTTTTTTTTTTCTTTTTAAAGAAGTGCTGCTTGGTAACCGTAGCACCCTGATGTTATAAATAAAAAATGATTCGGGGGCAAGTTGTTGAGATCCGTTAAATTTTTTAGTTTTTCATTACACCCCCATCTCTGACATGTTGCTTTTACGAACGCCACCCACTGACAACCTCCGAGGCAGAATGCAAACAAGATTTTTAAGGCTTTATCCAAACGCGAGCCAGCCGCCTTTTACATATTCTATATTGCCCCGCGGAAGCGAGATTGAGAAGTGGGAATGCTTAAATTTGTGCCTTTACTGGCCAAACGAATGAATAAAATGTTAAGTGCATTGCTGAATAGTTCCATGCTCTCCTCCTTGTGTGCTTTTCTGCTCGTGTGCCTTGAATCCAATGACAGGCATTTGAATCTAAACCTTGGACTGTTGTTGTCTGAGTGCACGCCATGATCCCATCCCCCGCTGGGCCCCCTGTCGGCAGGACAAAGAGTGTGTTGTTATATGAGGGGCCTTAGATGTGTAATTACCCCAATCTACGCTGCAGGAAGCTCCATAAACACACAACTACAGTACATACCTCCCTGTACCTGAGAAATGCAGGAGAACAGTGGTATCCTTCAAAGCAACACATAAACAAGAGTCATGGCAAAGTAAGCAACCCCTTTCCTCCTTTAGCTGGGGTGGAGGAGTGAAATCAGATCTCAAGATTTATTCATTTTTTTCATGGTTACATGCACATTATGTGATTCATTAACTCTTAGCTTTATCATGTGATGGGATCTATTCACAGAAATGAAAGTAATTATCATCTCTTTCCACCACCACTGCCACTAAAGAATCTAGGTTACTTAATTAATTGTGTGCCTACTGGCTGCAAGATTCTGATATTTGCCTTGACATTTGCATATTGAACATTGCATGAAAATGGGTGACCTTTTCCTTTTGACCCTCGGGGTAATCATTTCCATTCCAAATTCATGTGAGAGGACGGGCCGTGCAGGAGAAGAGAAAGTGAAGGAGGGAATGTGCGAGAGTGCAAGAACAAAAATTAAAGAGCGGGGGATGTGTGGCAATAAATCACTGTCATCTTAGACATCATGCACACGAGTGTGTTTTTCACACCCATGCAGAGATTTACACAATGCAAGTGCACCAATGAAAGCATTAAGTCCTTATTTTTCTATCTTTGACAATGAGGAACTCTTGCTGCTTACCAAACAAAACATGATGATTCATTGTGAGAGACGGTGAAACCGAGATTCACAGGATGATGCCTCCTCTAAATGAGAAATGTGAAAAAGCTGGATCAACCTGTTGGTACTGGTACCAGAGAAATCAACCAAACCTTCACACACACAGAAGAAGGAAACAATAGCTACAGTTTTAAGGTGTGCACACACGCACACACACACACAACAGTACACATGCATTCTGCATGAGGAATTTTGATTTTAAAGCATTCTAAGCAGCTGGAATTGAGGGAAACATGCTCTCACATGCGTAAATGGAAACATGACCTCTGGGGAGGATTTGCATTTAAGAATGATATATGCATTTTTTTACTGCTTCGGGAAGAGAAAATGCCTATAAGGAAAATAAAACAAGTGGGTTCACAGGTTTTTCACATTTATTGTTCAGGTCACGCCAAGTGAAGTACATTTAAAGCACATTACATATGACAGGAAAAGGCTCAGTGTGCATAAAAAGAAAAGAAAACCAAACCAGAAAATAAGATAGCATATAAGATAAGAAGATATTGCAATAACAAGCCATATGGCAAATAGAAAAACAACTAGCTGGTGAACATAATGGAGCATTAAGCAGCTAAAGAGCAGGTACTATATCCCTCAGGATGGGTAGAGTGCAACAACAGGGCTAAGCGAGGGTGAATATTAGACTTACATTTATCAGATGAACATAAACGTGATCCTAATTTGATTATAACACTGCTCTGTAACTGCTGGATGTGTAAAATTAACAACTTCGCAAAAAAAGTCAAAGTCATTGGTTCCTGGATTCGTTGGACCACATTTTGGATAAGCTGGAGCTGTTGAATGTGTTTAGCAGGGAAACCGGTAATCTTTAAGATTGTGGGTAATAACAACGTGAACATTAATTAAGGGGTGGTGATGAAAAGTGAACTCTTCCTGTCTACATAAAGACCAAACTGCTTCCTGCATTGGCACAGAACATCACCATTGGCATAAACTGTGAGGTGTAATTTCAGGTATAGCCTGAGCCACAAAAAAGAAGAAAAAAAAATCCACGACCTACATTTTCAATCATTTTTCAATCAACTTTATATACACGTTTTCTCAGAGTCAGCAGATTTCATTTTACAAAAAATGCCAGGTGCTTTCTACAGTAAAAGCAGCATCAGGGTAGTTGTACATTCTACCGCCACTTTTAAAACGCTTTATATGATGCAATATACTGTGTATAGGTTTCAGGCGAGAATAATCACAGAGAGCACTGGAGGGCTAGATTAGTAGCACAAAGTAAACCTGCGTGTACGCTTGCTCAACACGACAGTACCAGATGATATTTTCTGCTCGTTTGGTGAAATCAAAACCAAATATCTGTGTTGAGAGAAATTTCCCTGTGGGCATTTCTGCCCACACCATGTTTTTAATGAGATATGTTTAGAAATTAGATGAAAAGATGAAAGATGTGTTCATGCATAAAAGGAAATATGTTTGGCATTACATGTTTAATTGGATTAGCTTTTTTGCGTCATCCCGCCGCAGCATCAGACAGGCTGTGCTGGGAAACCTGGCTGACTACATCCCTTCAATTCACAGTCATGTTTACCATTAAGAACATTATATTTAAATGTGTGCATCCATCAGTGACTTCACTATAGGTTAATTTATCATATGCCGTTGAAAAAAAACCCACCTTGAACCTGGATTTATTTATTACTGTTAGGCGTGATTGATATTTCCATTTTCTTTCATCCCGATTCCATCTGCGCTCCACATTCACACCGAAGGATGAAACAGGGAATTTCCCCAGCACCGCTGTGTTGGTGCATCTTTATTGCACTCAGAGACTTTTTCCCGGCATTGCCCTCTGACCCCTGAGCTCAGTCATGTTGCAAGAGTGTGACTGATCCTCCTCCGGCAGCCTCCGAGGATGACCTGACGGGATCGGCCCATCCTTCATATCTTGATGTGGGAGCCCGTCGTTTAAGTGCCTCCTGCGTTCGCATTCCTCCGCATTCCTTGACTAGACTTGACGTGGTGACATGCCTCTGAACGCAAGTTCACCCATGTCCAGGGTGCTTACTTTCGCCCACAAGATAATTTTCCTGCAAAACAAAAATACACACGGGCTGCATTCCTAAATACGAGGTCGGAATATCGCACCCACCCAGTACCACAAGTGTTTTTTGTTCTAAGACAAATATGTGCACCTATTTAACGGGTACGAAATTATAGTGGCGATGAGACTCTTTTTCCAGGGGAAAAAAAGTGTGACAAATCAATTTCTACAGTTTATAAACCTCTGTTGCTAGGATCCTTTAGTATATAATGTAAGGGGATCGATTATGACTCATGTCTGCGGATGTGGGTATGTGGCAGAAGTTTACTATATAGAAAAGTTCCCACTCGGCAGCGGTGAAGTTTATAACCTGGCTGCATTCTTGCAGAAAGTAGAGACGATGGGAAACATAAACAAAGGAGAGGTGCAAATCTGTGACAGATAAACAGAGCGGCCCTCTGGGAGAGAAAGACAGACATTTGGGGGTGTGTGGGGGGGGTTGAGGAGAAATGCACAGAACCTGTGATGTGAACGTGAGGCAGTTACATGAGTGCTGACATTCAGGAGAAGTCAGGCGCCGCACAAGGCTCCTCTGTTAGAGGGCAAGGCGAGGGAACGGAGCAGCTGTCCGCCCGGGCAGGCAGCGATACGCCTGCCCCCCCAGCTGTCAGAGCCGGGAGAAATGGCCAATTCACATACAGGACATTGGGTCAGTGTTCAAGGGCTGACGGGGCATCGAAAAACCCACAGCGTGCATACAGGAAGGCATGTGTTCTCCGCGACATGCGTTCGAAAGCAACACACACAGGAGCACATTTACGAGCAGATCTATAGGCATGCGAAAAGCATACATAAGCACACTCATTACATTAAGCTCATATTACAAAATACACCACAATATTTATTTCCACATATTTCTACAAATTGTATTCTAACTTCATTATAATATGTATAATGAGCTTAATGATTTAGGAGACATGAATTAATGAAAAGGTTACTAATGTGTTCCTGAACATTAAGCACAGCATGTACCTGAACACAACAACAAATCACTGTGGGAAGAATATTTGCACAGAAAACACATATAGCCACTTATAGCATATGAGCCATGTAACCATCCATCCCCATAACTCACAGGATTGTATAATTTATTTTTTGGAATAATACAATATTATAAGAGACACAGCTGCATTTCTGTCATGGACCGTCAGAGCCATAAACAACGCAATTTCTTCGGAACAACCACTCAAACAGGGGAAGCAATCTCAAAAACACCCCCGAGGCCACATCAATAACTGATAAAATCATCCTTAAAATGAGAAATTGCTCAGCATTTGAATTGAAACAGCTTCTAGGTACTCTGTGAGTTCTTCCTAAGCAAACCAACAATCCAAACAGAGCCCAAGTCATCCTGGGTCTTCCTCTCCCCCATTTTGACCATGTAAGTGTAAGTGTGTTTGATTGTAGCTATTTTGTTTGTTTTTACTAACTTTAATTAAATTATGATCAAATAGTCATCATTTGCATGAACATCTTGCCTAAGACTAGAATATAATTCACATATACTCCCCTATATAGTAAAGAATTATTTGCAGACCTTTTGTTGTGGGAGACAGCATACAGATCTACTATCAGATAAATAAGGATCTGTGCAAAATGTACCTATTCTAATATATTTCCTTGACTTTATATCATCCAGTAAAAGGAAGTGAGGATAACTTTAGACAGTTTGTCTGAAAAGTCCTAGATCAAATAGCCGAAAACTCCTCAGGCCTCGTGTCTTGAGACCGTGACAGTTGTCAGGGATCACAACCAGACACCTCCTAAACTTGAGAGGAGGCATTGTAGTGATGTGAATAATGATAGCGGAGGGTAGGTTTCTCTACAGAGGGATCGCCGCTCAGACCTGTCAGGACCAGGCTCGGGGTGCAGCGCAGACATCCAGCTCACCATGCCGACCAGAGGAGCGCGACGTGCACATCAAGCAGCATTTATAGAAAAAAGCAAGGAAAAAGTATAGCTGGGTATCATCCGCATATATGGCAATTATCAGAAATATTGATTGATGTTTGGTGCGCATATAGGAGAGGAAAATCAAAGGGGAACCCTGTGGAGAGAGTGCGGTGGTGAATACAGAAATCTTTCCTATGCCCCCCTTTTTTTATGAAATTCGCAATGTTGTTTGTGAGACGCAAATAGACGCGGCGCAGGAAAGCTGAGACGGGGAAAATGTTGTGCTGTTGATTTGCAACTTGACAATGAAATGGCAAGAGGCTAGGAGGAAATATGAAAGTATCATAACAGTCTGTGGAAAGAGGAAATCCTGTACTTTACTGTATGTAACCCAAGCCCTCAGAAACAGATATGAACCCAAAACACTCTTTCCCAATCCGAATAAAAAAAAAGATTGTGAAAAATAGCCATAAAAACGATGGTTATTTCGTTCTGAAAACTCCTTCAGCCAGTGGGTCCAATAATCTTTCGAAAAATCTTGGAGAGCTGCATCAGTAAAATATTTTCATTTCACTCAACAACAGCAGGGAGCCATCATGAAGTCAGCTGACTCAGCAAGAGGAAGATTCTGCATTTTATGGCCCCCAAAACATGGACGCCCGAGGAAACCTGAAAACTTTTATCAGTTTTGCACTCATCAGAGATTTTGATTGGAATGATTGAGCTGCTATCTGTAGTACTTTGTATATATATACATGCATATACTGTTATGATGTTGGGTGTTAAACAAGGTCAATATTCTATATCTTGAGGTAGACCTATGCAGAGTCAGTACCCAGGGCTTCAGTCCTCTGAAACACCTCATTTATGAAAGTAACACATATATGTTCTCTTTGTGCCAACAAACGGACGCCTGTTCCACAGACTTCATTACTAAGGTTGTTCCATGGGCCGTTTGTGTCGCCCACTGGCATATTTCGCATCAAGCGTGTACACATGTATTTGAGACATTTTGAGTGAAAGAATGAGAAAAAGGAGTGAAATAGGACTGCTGCTGTTTGTTTAAGCGGCCTGCGGAGCCACCGGGGACCGCTTCCTGAAGCTGGCCATTCAGACACAGGCTGAGCTGAGGGGCTGCAGAAGGACCAGTAGGAGATAAATAAGGATTTTTTTGACCTGCAAACCATGCAAAGGTTTTTCCCAGAATAAAAAAAACGTGGACCTGGAAATGCACACGATTTCTCCAAAACCTCTATGTGCATAAACATGCAGTGTATTTTTAACGCCTTGTGTATCTTTTTGCTACATGCACAGTATGTTTTTGTACTGTGAACCATGGTAAAGACAGATTTGCCTTGTAATAGACAAATAATTAAATAATGCTGCCCTGATCACCTGGCACCTGATCTGGTTGTCTATACCTTACTGAGTTGAATGACAGATCCCATGAATTGTTCAAATGTAGAGGAATTTATGCAGGTTACCTTTACTAGACTCTAAGATACACACAGTATCTATTCATACATTGACTACATTATGTCTTCTTCAGTGTAAAAAAAAAGTCTTTGGTCTTTTGTCTCCTACAATACTGCATGGTTATATAGTCAGCGTCAGTTAAGAAAGACATTTATAAACTACTTCGAAATCCAGCTGCCATATTTGCACTTAAATACAAATATAACATACAGTATGTGCTATGTAGGTAGACTCCACATTTTGAAAATGCAATATTCAACCAGACAACCTGAATATTTCTTCAACCACGTAGTGAAAACAGCAACAGACATAACCATTACACCAGGAATGCAAGCTCAGGTCACCTAATACTCTCAACCCCGAGAACAAATCTCCTGAAAACACACGTTATCTACCGTTCAGTAATGTCTTGGAGCTCCTTCCCTTCTCACATATCACACACACACACAACAAATTAGGAAAACTACTTAAGGAAAAGCTACTGCTGCCGACTCTATGACTGCAACCTATTTTTCCTTCCAACATTTGCACCCTCTGATCTTCCCCTCTATATATGACTTGAATGACTAAGAATAAATATAATGCAGATTGTTTGTATTGATACAACTGCACATCTTTAAGTATCTGAATGTATACCTCACTTTATGTTTCATATTCATGTTTCATTGCATGTATTCATCTTATGTGTTTTAAAAGACTCCAGGGAGATCAGCAGTTACCAAGGCGGCAGCTAATGGGGATTTATTCAATACACAAAAAACTATTTATTCCAGCCATTTGAAATGACGCATATGAATCCAAACATCCATAAAGAAAACAAAATGTCTGGGATACAAAAGCATGAACTATTATTTTCTTTTTTCTCTGTTAAGTAAACAATGAATTAGTCAAACGTACACATGCCTGCATGCAATTAATTCCTGCAAATCCCTCTTTAATTCTCTCTCCGTTAATTACAGTTCACCAGATTAAGGACTTCTTGCCACATTTGTCTTGTTTCATTTCAATTAAAGCGACAAGCTAATTCCATCTTTATCTACTGGATTCAAGAGGACGGCTAGGCAATTCTTCTAGAGTCTACTTAACAAAATATATGACTTTATCAGTCCACCGCCAGTTTTGTAGATATGAAGATGAATAGCCTAATGATGATTGTGTAATGATTTTTCAGCTATTGTTTCTTCACTTGAATAGATAGATAGCTCCGGGCTGCTATAAGCGTTTTTATTGCAAAAGTAAATTAGATGCGGGGGAACATTGATATGTTGAGGAGACACACTGTATCTCAGGTGTTTGTGAAAGGATTATAGGAAAAGTTGGTATATGTGGTAGGAATGTCTTAACTCAAAAAACAGCTCGTAGTATTTCCTGAGTAAGAAGGTATTGTCAGTGAAACATACAGCGTGGAGGGAAAAAAAGAGAGAGAGGTCAGCCAACCACGGAAGGAAGAGATCAGCTGGCAGGAGCTTAAAGATAAATGACTGAGGTTTGGGGAATAGGGAATGGAAATGTCTTTACATATTTAAATACCATGCAGGCGAGCTGAAAGGAACAGCGAAGTGGAGTATAACGTCTCACAGAGGACACGAGTTCAGAGGATGAAGTCAAGCTTCCTCCAAACCCCCAAAAAACACACAGTATCAAAGTAGAATGAGGTTTCAAAAGAGAGCCGCTTGCAACCTACTGCACATCATAAATTTACAAGGGTGAGTGAGTTTTGCCGTTTAATACCAAAGAGTATGTGGTGTGGTTACGTGTAAAAAAAAAAAAAAAAGTTACACACTTGACAGAGCTTTAATGAATTTTAATCCTTGATCTCTCAAATTTAAAGTTTTAGACCATTCTCTTTGTGGAGACACAGACTTCACATATTTTTTTGAAGAGTTATAGGTTCAAATTTTCATGTGACTACAATTTGAGATTTCTTTCTTCACCCAGACTTGGTCTCACAGTATCTTCCAGTTTTATTGCAAGTTGTGCAGAGTTATTCTGCCGGATTATTGACTTTAAAGTTGTTTACCGCAGCATTTTATGAGAAACTGCTTTTCAAAAACACAACTTTGGAGTGGATAGTGGACTTCACGCAAGCAACATGTATGGGTATTAATAACTGAGGCATGGGTCTGGTGTTGTGTTTTCATACGTGTGAGTCATGGGGTGTTATCAGCACAATCGGAAGTACTGTGGAATAATTGCTCCCGCTGCCAGCTATAGGAGAGTTGCCCGTAGTAAAAGCTGAATCTGCTTTTGTGGGTTTCAAAGCCTTTGACAATCTGAACGCCTTACAGCCGCTTGCCTTAAAAAAACAGCACCAACAGCACATTCTGTCAGTCCGTTGAGGGAATAAAAGTTACGCTAGCTGTTGGTAGGTCAGCCCGTGAGCTCTTTGGAGCACATCGTCCTCTCCGCTGCGTACAAGGAGACGACTCAAGTGCCGCAGGCCGACTCGCTCCATCAGGGACGTCTAACGGCTTAAAAAGAAGCTGAAATCAGTAGGCGTTGTGCACTTCAACTCCAGTGTGTCTTTGCTTTATGGTTGCGATAAAAGGCCTCCAGCTAGTCCAACAGCTCCCATAAAAGGGGGACAGGGAACATCAGACAACAACATTGATGTGAGCGGGCAAAGATTTCCGTTCATGAACTGACCACCGACTCCACTGAATTACTCATTGCTGAGCAGTTAAAATTCAGCAGTTAAAATTTTCCCAGAACATCGACATGCATCTGTAATAAAATTAAAGTTTACCCCAACAGTCGTGTTCCCAGAGGATGAATCCTCCTGCCTTCAGTGAACCTAAAGCGCCACCAGGAGGTCTCGAACATTGATTGAAACTATAATCTTTGTATAAACATTCATTTTCCAATCAGGATACATTTAAATTATTTACATACATGTATTACTATAGTATTACCATATATTATGGAATATGTTAAGGATTATCTCTTAAAGGGGCCTATTATTCTGTATTATTGTTATTCTCATTAGTATTTATGAGCCTCTTCTCTGATTGGCCAATTAAAATGGTTGTAAATGAGGGTGGGTTTTAACACCTAGACCTTCTTATTAATCGAAAGGAAATCCCATATAAAACCTATAAATATTACACAATAAATCCAAAACTTATCACACAGTTATTATGATTTAGAATCTATTCTTCCAGAAAAATGGCAATACATCAACATGCATTGTAGAAAACGTGTTTTATATGTCTTTATATGTCTTTATGCATCAACACATTCATCACACATTTCATTATTAATTAAGATTTATTGCCATAACTACAAACAGAATGAGACTCCTCATTAATAAGAAGGATGCATGCTTGTGTTGTGTTATTATGTTAGAGTGTTAGATACATGCACAACAGTAATAATATAAACAATTTCATCAGCCTGCAACCCAGACAACATCCGAGAATCTTCTAAAACAAAAATCATTTTCTATGGGAGAATTATTTAAAACCACGGCTGTATTGGATTGCATAATGCATTGCATCAGATGCCACTCTGTGCTGATACGTACACAGGTATGTTCAGCATGCTCGACTGCAGTGTACACAGTTTGCGTTATGAGCAAAGAATTCGACAGATGTTTTCCAAACGCAAGACAAGGCAAGCTTCATCGGGCTTATCAGCAAAGCCCGGGGAAAATCCCTCGCTACACCGTTACATTCCTGGCTTGGCATCGATTGGTCACAGACTCTGTGAGCTTGTGACAGGGAAAATTGCCGGTAAACAAACAGCAGAATCTTCCCCCCCGCCCCACATGAAAGGAAACGCGGCCCCTGCACCGTGGCGTGTGGGCAGACGACGTGCGTTCATACCTCTGCTCTGCGTGCGCTTCCTTGTGCGCTTCCTTATCTCCTACCATCGGCACATGAGAGGATTCACGGTTAGCAGCCGTCTCTTTGAAATCCTCCCAGCGTGCTTGTTTATGTCAAGCACTCGCGTGTTTTGGGGATTACATCTTTCCTTTTTCCTTCCCCCGAATTCCCCTCATTGGCCTCAAAGGAATTCAGTGACGACTCCACCCTTCCACCTGACACACACACACACACACACACACACACACACACACACACACACACACACACACACAGATGATAATACCTCATGGTGAGAATTATGAGAGGTTCTTAGAATAATTTCATGGATATCAATTACTGCATCACAGAAAACAGCAGGCAACAGTTAAGTTGAGATGAAATGAAAAGATGTCTTTTTTATCTAGCCTGGGTTTACCCATCCTTCCTTGCCCATGAATTCACTTCACGCTGCATTTCAGTCTGGACACCAAGGACCCAATTTTCTCCTCTCACAGAAGAGGGGAGGGTGCATCAAGAGGATAACGAAACTTAGGAGCGACTTTGTTGATAGTATAGCGGCAGGCGGTAATTTACCTTTTGATGCAACCTTAGAAAAAATCCTATGTAATTTAGATAATTAAGTTTATTTAGAAAAACTATTTGGTTGAGGTATTGGGTACATCAATACACCTATTGGTAGATCTCAGTCTACATTGATATGAGGCCTGGTGTTAGCCAGCTATTTCTTAAAATCCATATTTCCATCATATTATGCATCTTTTTACAGGTACAGTGTGTAGATTCCTGTGATATCTAGTGTCGAGTTTGCAGATTATCACAAACTGAGTGCAGCGATAAGTGTAGGAGAAGCTATGGTGGCCATTAAAAAAAAAAAAAAAGTCCATCTCTAGAGCCATTGCTTGGTTTCTTGCATCCCATAATCACCTTTTTAGCAGTTCCAATAAAATGCAAAAGATTTGATTCAAATCCCTATCTGTACACTTTGACTGTAGTAAAATTAGATGCTCTCAAAATGCAAATCAAGAGATACTGCAACTCATTAAAATTGAATTAAAGAATGCAGATTATTAACACCCAGTAACTAAATATGTCCATATTTATTTCTTTAGGAAATAAAATGTCACCAATCTATTTTCTTTTCTCGTCTGACTGTACATGCAATGTCAAATATTTGTTGCAGCACAGTGTTTTCTTCATCTTCTTCAATCATCCGTTGGGCCTAATAGTCAAGTTAATAAGGTCTTTGGAGAATATTGTTGTCAGACCAGTCAGAGTTGTCACTAGAGAGTCACCTAGAGAGACCATTAGAGTCTCGATTGATGTCCACCAGACAACCGCTGCAGGGGTTGTTCATTTCAGAATGAATGAGCCCCTGTGGCTATTCCCCTGAGACTTAATGTGCTGATCACTACAGGTTCATCTTATATTTATTAGTGCTAGAGTGTTGCCAGTATGAATCATGCTGATTTGTTTTTGCAAAAAGATAAAATCAAAAATGTTTTCATATATATATATTTTCTTCTGGCCATGCTTAGTTGCTCTCTTGCATAGTGTTCAGACAAGAAGATGATTATTTAACGCAATCATATCTGCAGAGTCTGCCCCAGTCAGACAAGCTGCCCTCGATAGACAACTGCTTTGGCTTCCTGGGCTGCGTGTGCCTTATTAAGCCCGAAAATTCAACCGTTTTTAATTAATCATGTCCATTATACCAATATGCTGTGCAAATCCACACATACACACACACACAGTTAATGGTTATGGGAGGAAATTTGTTTTATACACACAGAGGGACACTAAGAGGGGAGCCTTGTGTTTTATTTTCTAATTGATCCGCGAAAAATGATCAACATTCGGGAACAACCTTGATCACAGGATGAAATCTGTCCCCTGTCTGTCGTTACTGGGCAGAGGCCTATGAATATGCATGATGAATATATTACAGCAGGTATCAGAAGGAGCTGCAGACCAGCTGTCTGCTCAAGGTAATGTACTTTGTTGGGGGGCAGACCTTCATAGGGCAGAGACAGTGATGGCAGGATAGTTTAGATGGCCATAAAAAACATAAAAGTAATTGCTAATGTCAGGGAAATAGTATTAACACACACACACACACACACACACACACAAGCACACACACAAGCACACACACACACACACACACACACACACACACACACACACACAGACACACCTTTCTGCACATTGAGTTTCAAGCATATTTTTCCTTCTTTTTTTTTTTTACATGATGTCAGTAACAGACTTTTTCCCCCCTCCACCTTGATGTCACCAGGCAGGAATGTCACTGAAATGTCAAGTCTCGACATGTGCATGTTGAACTGTGAAACGTTCCAGGATGTACTGTCGGGGTTAAATCACAGTTTAGCCCGGCTCTGATCCGAACCTTAAAGCAGTCAGCTGTAATTGATCTAATATTCAGCAGACTCAACATCCTCAGAGAGTCTGAGCGACGCGCGGTTCCGTTAATGACTCACTCTGAGTCATGTGGTCTGAAAAAAAAGCCTAATAGTCTGTAAAATAATTTATTTGCATTCCCTTTCTGCCTGACATTATATTGTAGATAATAACTCTGTCTCGGGTGATGGATGCTCCATGTAGACGTATCAAATGGCTCTGTATTTAGAAAATAAACTTTCCTGCTGACTCCGTGCCATTGAAATGGAGAGCGAGCATCCAGTTCTTGTTTTTTCTTGTCGCTGCAGCATGATATGGTTAAAGTTTGGTCAGGTTTAAGCACAAACACTAGTTAGTTTGACTTAAGGAAATACGAGTGTACGACTGTTTTGAATTCAACGAAAGACTCTTGTCTCGATATTAAGTAACAGAAACAAATTAGCAATAGTTTTGGTTGCATGTTGAACGGCTTTGGAGAAACCCTTATTTTTAAAATGAAACTGCTTTGAGTCAGTGTTTTAACAGGTAGGATTAAGGCTGAAAATCCTTTACCGAATGAAGAACCTTTAATCATCAACATTATGTCAGTGTGTCAACTGAGAGACCCTTGGTGGTAGGAAATCACATTGTGTGTTTAAGGTTAAGGAAGCTGGACGCCGCAAACACCTTCTCATACAGACTTTGTCACTCGTGTTACATGATTCCTCCTTTTGCTTTGCTTCCCCTTCTGGGCGTCTTCATATGTATTTCACGGGGTAATTTTTCCCTGAAGGAAAATTTTCTGTCAAGGTGTATTGACACGTCAAGATCACAGCAAACGCAGAAGTTGCAACCGGCCTCCACAGAGTGAAGCGTGGCTCCGCCACCCTGATCACGGTCGATTGATCAAGTTCCTGCATGAACATGTGTCACTCATCTTGATGAACTACTCTGGGAAGCGTTTAGCCGGGAGCTACATACAAAGAAAAAAAAATTAATTAGCCTTCATAAATTAAACTGGGATGAAGGAAACGAAAATGTTAGATTATGCTTTACTGCTCCATGCTAGTAGGTAAGCACCGTGTTGTACTTAGAATCTATTTTTGCATTAATATAATCTTGAGTGGTGCGACTAATGTGTTTAAAAGACTTGTCAGATGATGATGGAAAAATAAATGGCACATCCTGTAATTAACTGGTGTCATTCAAATGCAGGAATTAGATACAGAAAAAGGTGTTGACGTGCAGCTTTACAAGCAGCAAATTGTCGATCCTGCTTGCGGTCAGAAGACGGTTTACAACCTAAACAATGGAATGGAACTACACACCCAAAATCCACTAGACCTTTTCATGAAAATAAAAACCGTATTAAAATGCAATTAACACCATTCCATGTATATCTCCTTTAAAGACACTTGTCTACTTTCTGGATAAGCCCTACACAAATGATCAAATAAATGGCACACCCAGTCTTCCACTGGTGCAATCAAAAACAAATATTCCATTTCTTTCTCCTCTTGACATTAAGTATGAGCTGCAGTGCTCCCAGCACATTTCTCCCCTCTCTTTTTTTTCCTTCTTTAATTTAGCAGAATTAGAATGTAGAGGCTTTTGTAATGGCCCCCCGGAGGCATGAAATTATGAGAGTCAGAGAGAGCAAGGTAATTACCATCAAGACTTTGGGCCTCAACCAAAAGCACATTACCCACTTCAAACGAGAGAGAGAAATGCAAACACAGGGGTGAGATAGCTACTCTGCTGCATAACTTAATCGTCCGACCACCCGTTTCTATTGTGCACGGGGCTATGTTTATGGAAAAAAAACATTCTATAAAGAGTTAATTCTCAGTATTTTTTTTGTTTAAAAATGCATTCATGTAGCTTGGATTTACAACATTGTAATTCACATATTTTTCGTATTCACCTACTTAATCCTCCTTTGAAAATTCCCTATAAAAGTTACAGCAGCATAGTAACGGTAAGAATCGTAGTAATCATAGTGTTCACAGTGCAAAGAGCAAATACCAGCACATTGTGACTCTAGGTTTGTTAATTAATGGTATTTTCAGTGTTGGAAGAAGTACTCGGATCCTACCTAATTATATAGTAAGTAATGATAAAGCAATATAAAAATAATATACTCCTCTACAATTTAAAGTCATGCATGAAAAATTTGATTCAAGATAATATTTAATACAAGTAGCAAAGGTTGTGACTCTGGATAACTACTTTAAATACAGGTGGCTACCTACATCCATTGTTTCCTACCTAGAGGGCGGCCTCTTCCAAAAGCTCACCGGATGACTAATAGGAGAGAAAAGAAAAAAAAAAAACATTCTGACCTACACATACATTTTTACTTTGTGCACTTTTCCTCTAATCTTTGATTCTAGGTGAACTACAGGCTCTTTAGATAATCTATTAAAATGAGAAGTCTAGAGGGAAAATACATATTTGTGGAGCTGGTAACAACTCAGACATGTGAAATGTGAGGAGACTAGACAAAAAGCTAAAAACCACTAGTTTCATCAATAACTATGTGCTGTAATTTTATAAAAGTAATGTATATATTATACATTGTGTCAAACCTGCATCTGGAAAGTGTAATGGAGGAGTAGGTAAAATATTTCCGAAATGTATTGAAAAGGGAAGTATCAAGTAACATTACATAGAAATATACAAATACAAATACCTTAAATTTGTATTAAAGTACAGAACTTGAGTAAATGTACTCACTGAATAAACTTTGGCCCGTATAGTCGCAGAAATAACCCGGTACTTGATTTGTGAGTGAATATTGATGCTTGAAGATTTATACGGTGAGAATGAGCTGCAAACATGTCCTCTACAACCATGATTTACATTACACAGCACTTGGTGGTGACACTTTAGACTTCAAGGCAAGGTCAGTCTGTGCTGTGTGCTGTGAGGACTGAAGGTGATTATGGCGCCTCTTTTTGTTTCCAAACCCACCATTTTGGTTGCGGAAATTAGGCATGTTGTATTGTATATGGGGGTTACATCTTTGGAAATGAAAGACCGCAGCATAAAAACTAATAGCGCACTCCATCTACTCTCAAATGAATGTTTAATGTTTTATGTTTTATTGGTTCTTCTTCAAATATCTCAGTCCCTCATTTGTACAATTCAGAGTCAACATCGATTCGGTGATGCAACCATGATGCTCTCCCCCGATCAATAGTTCTCAAAAAGGCATTAACTATGCAGTATATATACAGAAATGATCTCAGTGTGTTCTCTGCTCTGACTGGCAGGGATTCGGCCAGCGCAGGCAGAACAAAACAATCTATAAACGATACAAACATGTCCAAGAATAATTATGTGAAGACTGCTCAATCCTGACCCCAAAGGTAGCCATTAAAAATGAAATACTGCTTTGCTACTCTTAGTAAAACTGCTTTCGCAACGGAGCAGAAATTGTAGTAAATAAAACACTGGTGGGAGCCAAGAGGATACATACTGTGGTTGTTAGTTTTTTTGTTTTGTTTCCCAGGCCGCCTTTGACAGAGAAACCGCTCCGCTCTGCCTGTGTGCTCGCTGTGCAGCTTATTATGCAGGAGAGCTTTTCCTAGATTTCAATAAATGTAAATATGGGACAGTGAAGCCTGGAAATGGTCAAAGAGCACCAAATAAGCCAACTGAAAATGCATTTAAAGCATTAAACAGCCTCTGCAAAATTATAATTACTTTATAAAATTCACATAAATAGCTGCAGTGTTGTTAATTATGAAAAATGAACCGTACCACTACATTAGGAGTTCATATCACACTAAATGCTGCTTTGTGGGGCGTAGCAGAACTATTGCAGTTGGACGTGCAATGTTTCCCATGGCTCATCTCGTCTCTCTGGGGTTGTAAGCCGTTCTGCTCCAAAGATTTCATTTTCGCCGGCATGAAACTTGACCTCTGTTCACGCTGTGCTTGCAGCACTGGAGCATCGTGACCTGTGGTTTACACAAATCTGAACCAGGGTCACCTCGCACGGTATAAACAACAACAACAATCCACAGTGAGCCCAGAGTGCTCCTAAAGCGCCGGCCAGGTGACCCTGGTAAGCCAGAGGCCACTTACTGGAATATTGATCTGTTCCTGCTAGACTTATATAAGAATCCTTGGTCGACCTCCTTGGCCGAGTGTATTTTAAACAAGTTACAGAGTTTACAGGAAAACAAAATCCTAAAAATATGCCAAACTGGAATAGCCGGTTCAGTATTGATGCTGATTGTTGGAGCTTTTAATTGAGCTGTACTTTACAGTATAGACAACTAGAAAAACACACAGAAAGACTTTATTACAAACTGATCTACTCTGGGGATGGAGAACAGGTGAGGGAAACACACAGCACAGGACACGGTTAATAATTTAACCAGCAGTAACTGTAAAAGCAGCAAACAATTCTTGAGCAGCTGAAGATCACTGTAACAGCCCACTGGGGCCGATCCTTCTGCTTCTGCTTCTCCACACACTATTTTTTAACTAATTTGCAGCAAGTAGCAAAAGCCATATTAAAGGCACAGTGTGCAGTTTCTGGCTGCATCCAGTGGTGAGGCCCCAGAATGCAATGCTGATGGATACCACTAGTTGCCACCGAATCTTATACATGTTAAGTTACTCTGAAAGGAGACTGAACAGTTAACAGGGATTTCAATAAAGTAAAACTACAGTGACATTGACTTCAGGCTCATTCATGCTAAAATAAATACATATATGTCAAACATTGTACTATAACCATCAATGCCCTCATACCTCATGTTTCCTTCACATTGATTTGGATGCAATGAAGTCATCTGCATCCATAAGCTTTTAGAAAACATGCACAGATACACAGGGGAATAGAATAGAATAGAATTAGTCAGCTCTGTCTGTATCAGGAATGGTTGACTCACAGCTGCCTACACAACTGATGGGGTAGCTAATAACATTTTCACACCCATAGTTTGATTATTTGGTCCACACCAGGCAATAAGAGTGTTACTAATTAGCATATAGACTACAGTGCTGTCCACTTTCACACCTGCAAATGAAACAAAATCGACCTGATTGATGTTTCATTAATGTTTATTCTGACTCATCGTGGAGCTTGTTCACACATTGCTACTTGCTCCTATTTTTTTTTTATATTACATCCGCTGTATTGGCTATTTTTGGCAAAATATCCAATCCCAAAATGAGTCATGGCTGCATCTGGAGGACAGTCTGTGTATGCACTGGAGACGCTGAAGACGAATAATGCATCACTCCAGGCAGAGGAGACGCGCTATTTTCACGAATGAATAGGGTTATATGAGATGAGCAATGTTCCAAAGACCTACAAAGTAGGCTATGACATAATTAGGATCAAAATTTTTCAATTGGTACAGAGTCACACGGAATGAGACCAGCTCTTTTTTGGAGGTTCAGTGCGAGGACGATTGATGCTTTCACACCAACAAAAACGGATCGAACTAAGCAACTTTGGTTTAAAATGACCTTTTGGTACACAGTTGGCGTGAAGGCACCTTAAATTGACTGTTTCTGACAAAATAATCATAAAGAGTACAGTGATCAGTATCAAAAACTCCTGCACTCACCTGTAATGTGCTTAGAATGGCTATAGCAGACTCCTGTGATCCTAATAAGGACTAAGCGGGTATAGAATATGACTGACTGAGTGAATTCTATAGGCAGAACATTGACCTGCATGAACTGAAAGCAACTGACAAATGGCACATGAGAGAAGAAATGAAGAGGTAATGATGGCTCCTTTCACCATACAAACTGCACCATGTGTTTTGATTTAACCTTTTTTGTTTGTGCACTTAAGTCAGTTCATTGACTTATAGTAATGGCCTTGACACATAAATTACACAATCCATCCATAACGTCGACATACAGTATGTGTGTGTTGACACACACTTTTAAAATAATTGCCTTGCTTTTCAGTGCGCCCACATAACAAGACAACATTGATTTATTCCGCCATTAATTCAAATGACTTTTTTGGCCATCGCCGAGCTTTGCTCCGCTGTGTGGATATAACTTGTGGAGCTCTCCTGTAAAATAACAGATTAAACAGGCATATACATTTAAATAAATTAAAGCCCTAAGCCAAACGGTGCTAAATAATGGGGCTTAAATTTATGCACACTACCGTACGTAACATAATTTACTATCAGTCTCAAACCAAAATAAATTGCCTTTGCTGAACACAGTGATTAAACACTTAAAAAGTCCTCACCAGTTAGAAAAGTAATTGGCCTCGGGGAGCAAAAGCTCTTTGTTTTAATAAAGTAATGCTCCTAAATAATTTGCACTGATGGAGTTTCGCTTGCCGACATAATTAAGTGTTGAGCAGTATTGCTGCTGGACATTTCCTATTGGAATAGTCAACGAGTCTAACACCAGCAGGTAAGTGTTTTGGCTTCAGATGTACTTCAATAAACTACTTCAGTCGCTTTCACGGTGGTGAATCAAGAGGGGGGTGGCTGAGAGGAAAAACAAATGAGCGAGAAATAGCACGCGGGAGTGGTCGGACATATGTGCAGTGAGATAATGTATTTGTCCTCTGTCACGCTACATTTACAGACACGTGAAAGTAGGAAATGACAGGTCCGCAGCTCATTTCCACGGTGCTTTCAGGGGGGATTATTAAGTGAGACAGACAGATTTTCCTGACTGATCCTTTAAAAACAGCAGAAACTTTCGACGCTCGGCTGCAGAGAGCACGTACCGGGGCTTTCCAGAAGTAATAAGACGAGTGTCAATCAACGGTGACACAGCAGCTAACGGGACTACTCGTAGGTTCCTTTCCACATGTTGGGTTTCTCATGGTCCCTTCGAAAACACTTGTGTACGTTTCCCTTCGCCGGACCAAGACAAACCCCCGCGTTTGTTTCCGTTAGCACACACCGGTTCCACATTGGATGTTCGTGATACTTAGAAATTATGTTGGAGGAAAAACGGGCTCAGATTTCCCTGCCACTAATCTCACATCAATAAACAGCTGCGAACGGTGACCTGCGCTGTGTGGGAGGTCAGAGAGAAATCCCTGATTTTGTTGTCTTTCCCACTTTCAGTTCCCATCCAGTGAAGAGCAACACTGTGCTTGAATATATATATTTATATAGCCAGTATACTGCTGTTTGAGGAAGGACTCCTATAGCTAAAGATGGTGGGAAAAAGCAAATGATGATGAACATAGGCTACATTTTGGATTAATTCATAATAAGTAGACGCTTCAATTATATGCTTTTGTAGGCTTTTACTTTCATTTGATTGTTTGCGAGTTGTTGGGAGCGATTGGCTCCCTGGTTTCTTCCTGTGGAGGTCGAGCCATTTACAGTAAACAGAGCGAATCGTATAGATTTGTGTGCAGTGACATGAAAACACTTGGATCAGGTAGAAATGCAATAACAAGGAAGACAGACTTGGAAAATACAATTATGGCTTTGTGGTTATTTCGAGGGATTATCTCCCTTCTGTGGATGCTTTTTACATTAGGGGACTCGGGTGTTTTTTTGAATATTTTTCTCTGGGTTTTCCAGTCTAGTTTTGACACCCTTGGATCAAGTGTCTTTGGCTCATAATGTTTAACATCTTCATTTACATTTCAATATTCATTCAATTCAATTCAATTCAATTCAATTCAATTCAATTCAATTCAATTCAATTCAATTCAATTCAATTCAATTTGTTTGTATAGTGCAGAACCACAAGTCACAGATTTGCCCCAACAGGATTTACAGTTTGTACAAAAGCAACACAACATCCCCTTTCCTTAGACCCTCACATCGTACAAGGTAAAACTCTGTAAAAAAAAAACATTTAACGGGGAAAAAAATGCAAGAACCCTCAGGAAGAAAAACAGAGGAGGGATCCCTCTTCCAGGACGGACAGGCTGCAGTAGATGATGTGTGCAGGTGGAAACAATACAGGGAAAATTGGACATTACAAACAGACAAACAGAAATGTAATGAATTTGGGTGTAAGTGGAGGATGAGGAGCAGGATCCATCACAGCTTCCAGGTTTCACCAGGACAGCATCAGACCCTCCAACATCCTAGATCCCTCAGTGGCTGCACTGCAGCATGCTCTGTGAATCAGAAAACACAGGGTAGGACCCCAGGAACACAGCAGATTTAAAAGTACAATAGTGGTTCATCAGTATCACAGATAGAAGAAGAAAAAGAAGCTCAGAGCATCACATAAGGACCAGATTAACCTATCGCAGCATAACTATGACTAGGCCAGCCAGGGCCAGCCCTAACTATACGCTTTATCGAACAGGAACGTTTTTAACCTATTCTTAAGTATCACTGGATCTTGAGTTCCTCAGGATATACGGATATACGGATATACAGATATACGGATATACTCGGGCCCGAGTACAAAGATTTCTGTTTTGTCTGAATTTAGTAGAAGAAAGTTGCAGGTCATCCAGGATTTTTATCCTTAAGACAAGCTTGAGGTTTAGCTAGCTGATTGGTATTCATGAACAGGTAAATTGTTCTGTCTGATTTGAGAATGGAGAGCTGCCATTGTAATTAGGCCAAAGGTCATTTTGGTAACCTACAGTGTTCGCAGAATGTTGCACAAATGTTTGTAACGCTGGTTTAATGTCCAAAACTAAGTCATTGTAACACATAGGCAATAATGTCAGGAAGCAAACACAAACATTTCCAGAACCTTTGGGAATCAAATTTGTATTTACTTGTATTACATGGAAAGATTATCCTAATCCACAATTGACAATCTGCATTGGCTCTGTAAAAATGCTATTATCTTATTATTAAAAATGTTATTGTTATTGTATCTGTATTGATTTAACTAATATTATGTTAGTAATTGTTTGCCAGAGTGATATAGTGGGGGAGTGTTTTGTTTATAAAAAATTGTGAAAAGGGAATAAACTTTAAATTGTGAAAAGAAAACCTCTAGTCTAGTGCATCACTCTCTTTCTGTGATCTCTTCTTTAGTGTTTCACTCCAGCTGAACACGTAACTCAGCTGGTGTCACTGAAATATCTTGCCTTTCCTGCTCCTCAGACGCCTCCGCACACATTAAATAAATGTTTGATTCAAGGTCGTGAAGGCTCCGCGCTAACCGGGGCTTACAGTAACTCCCGAGCAACGACACCTCGATCGATAAATGTGCAACACTCTGACAGCGTGAACATAAAGATATGATAGAACGTTTGAATGTTGCTGCCAGCAAGTATTCAGCGGTGAATGTGAAGACTGGCAGTCGCCAACCAGTCAGATACTGAACCTCTCATGAAGCGCTGAGCTTTGTGGGCAAGAGACGGATACGTGTTTAATATTTATCTGCAATGCTGTGCACATGAGCACGGATCCTGGCACAAAGTTTACTTCACATAGTTGTGGATGAAGTTTTCAGAGCCTTATTTTAAGTAAAAATGCAAATAGAGCAATGTTTAAATATTCCATTACAAGTATAAGTCCTGCATGAAAAATCCTACTTAAATACATAAGACTTATGAGCCAGATGTAGTTAAAATGTTGCAGTAAAGTATTGGTTTGGTCCCCTGACCAATATATCATTATATATGACATCATTAGATTAATATGAAGCATCAGTGTGTAAAGCACATTGTAAACGGGCAAGTTCTATTGGATCATTTATTGAAATGAAATCATGTGAGGAGTTTAATGGGAAAAATCACTATTTGGTGGAGCTGTTAACAACTCAGACATGTGAAACGTGAGCCGACTACACTCTGCTGTGTGCAAGACGTCAAAGACAAAAAGGTTGAAACCCTCTGGCTTCATCTTTAACCAAGTTTATTATATTATCTGTCGAATCAAATCTGCATTTTGAAAAGAAACTAAAGCTGTCAGTCGAGTAAAGTAACATCAAATAGAAATAACTAAAATATTATAAAATTGTACCTCAGCATGTGCACGACATGTTATCTTTATGTGTTATCAGGTCGGGATGCAACAACGTAACCTCAGAGTGGAGGAAACACACAGCTCAACATTATTACCAGCACCCTGTAATTTATTCTGTCATTAGACACCACGTCCACCTTTTTGCTGATGGCAACCAACTCAATCACTCTCTGAGCTGTAGTGTTCAAACAGCAGAGAGATTGAGATTCATTTCATACGTTGCATATTGAGCCATAAAACGTTGCTCGGCATTTGCAATGCAAACACAGCGACGCTTCCCTCTGTTTTTATTTTTAAATCAATATTTCCTTTCAGCTAAATTTCTCGCTGACAAGCCGGAGTGCTGATCAGCTGAGTAAGACGGCATCAAACGATGATAAATATTACAACGCGGGCGGATCCGTGAGCGCAAAACCAGAAATCCGATTCGCATGTGTTGCGTTGTCTCCTTTGACAGTTAGATAATATTGGAGGGAAAAAAATGAGACTGTGTGGCTTTAGCAACAGATGTTTGTTCTCATGGCAACAGCAGCCTAAACATCAGCGCTTCTTCTCGGTGGTCGGGAGGATGATGAGAGTTTTCATCGCTCCGACATCGTCACTGGCATGTTCACGCCAGGGGACGCGTCCGTTTACGGGGCCACAGCAACAGGCCCATTACAGGGAGCGAATTAAACGCTACATGAAAATCCTTTTACTCTTTTGGCACAAATCAGAAAAATGTCGAGTTGGACTCAGCACATCGCATTTGCAAGAGTCGCATAAAACTAAAGGAGTACCTCCTTCGTCTGTCTGTGGTGGTTTTTCTGTGCGTTATTTAGCCAGCTGAAATGTGTGTGTAGCGTATATATGGGAGAGTCAGAATGTGTGAGCTGACCAAATGGACGGGAAGAAATTGCAGCAGAAAGTAGGGAAGAGGTGTTAAAACCCACAGGCCCGAGACATTCCTGAAGGACAAACTGCGAGTGTGTGTCTGTGAGTGTCGGCGTGTGTGTACATGTGTTCTTACAAGTGTCCCCGACTGTTGGGTCTGTGGCGTCCTGGGTTTGCGTGTGTGTGACGGAGGAGACAGAGAGAGAGACGCAGAGAGAGCTGCGTGGGTTGTGGCCCGGGTCGGGGCGGAGGTGTGGAACCACCCAGGGCTGCAGCAATCTACAGACACCTCGCAGGAATTCTGGGGATGGATTACGAGGGAGGGATGAAACAGAGGAGGCAAACAACAACACCATCAAAAAGCTGCCGACAGGATATTCCTGGCTCCCTCTCTGTGAAAAAAAACGTGCAGGCTTTTTGTTCACTTCTATTTCATCTCTGAGTGCGTGTTTTCTTTTTTTTGTCTCGGTGTGTGGGTCATTATCATCCACCTCTAACTCGTTTCAGGATGAGGTTAAGGAATTCAGGAGCGGGGTGTGATATTTAGCCAGGAGGTGTTAAACTAGCTCAAAGTGATTCCCGTAACACCTGTGAGAGGGTGTGATCGAGCAGGCCTCGTGTCTGGAGGTTTTATGAAACATTCAGGAATGTCCTTATTCAACCTTCAACATTCACCCCGTATTCAACTTGGCTTTAAGGCACAGTTGGTGGCTGCTTATTTTCCTTCTCTGAGATCGATATCAATGTCATGTCTGTGAAAGACGAGCAGGGGACATAAAGCCCGTTAAATGGGTGCAGAGGCAGAAATGTCAGATGTTTTGAGGGGAGTTGTGTACTGCTATTCTGCCTGGTCTATTCCACTACAAGATGCTAAATGCCACTGAATCTTAAGTACTAAAAACTGCTTTTGACTTCTGATAAACCTTTAAAATGTAATTGTAGCTTCACCTGGATGTCCAGTAACACTTTTCCTTCTCTCAACTACATCCTAAACACACTAACTTAACCCCAACTTTGTACTTTTCTTGGCTTAGTGTTTATTCACAATTTTTGGAATAAAGTGTTTTTCATCCATTTATCCAAACCAGCAGCTCATCTCAAGCATGTCTGACATGTGAAACACACACTCCATTCCTGAAACGCTGTGTTCATGTGCTGCTGATGTACATGTGTGCTGGTGGCATCGTAAAGAGATTGATTGCTGATAATCAGGTGCAATTCCTCCCCTGACCCCGTATTGATGTACTCACTGCTTGAAGTTTATTATTCGCCAGTTTCCATTTCAAGGCAAAACAGAGCCACAGGTATTTTTGCGAGCATGCTGATGGATTGGTGTGTGTGTGTGTGTGTGTGTGTACGGTGGAGTGTTCATGGCAGTGTGAGACAGGCTGTTACGCCAAGCCGTAAACAGGCAGAAAGCATAATTAAAAAATCCACCTTGACATCAGACTGGGACATGTGATCTCGTTTACAGTCAGTCGGCGACAGATTAACGGGCCGACCACCTCGCAGCTGGATCCAGGGACGCCGCAGCAGGTCCGTGGATTCCGGTGTGAAACGCTCCCCCGCGGCTCATCTTTGTGCTGGGAAACATGTGTCTTTAATGCAGAGGAGGCAGACGCATCCAACTCCTGCTCAGTAAAACCGCTCTACTGGACTTGCAGTGAAACCCAACTCCCACTCTCATTTTTCCTCATTTATTTTGTTTTATTTTCCAATCACATTACTGATTGATATAAGAGCAATTACCACTGCCCAGCTACCTCCCATGCAGCCGCTGCGCCGCGGGCTTCACTAATGAATGTAATTTAAGTGCTATCGAAGATGGGGTTTCATATTAGTGATGGATGATGGTGTTGGGAGGCCTATTTTGTGTTGTGGTGGCGGTGTATTAATCATTATTAAAGACGGTTTAAATGCTTTCCCTATACGCCGAGGTGATTTAGCCTCCTGGGTGGACAGTGTGTGTAACACTGAGGGACCTGCTGCTGCTGGTTTCCATAATGAAGCACTTACTCAACCTGCTGCCAAGGGACTGCAAGGTCATGATAAGCAGTTATAGTCGGCGGGGGGGGGGGCAGTTTACGGGCACACTCAGGGGCAAACGTGCACACGGCCACATGCACATGCAAAGACATGTGACACCCCCTTGACTCAACAATAAATGCATAACGAATTGAAAAAACAGACACAGACAAGCGCAGACCAACAGAATCCTGTAAAACTGTAAAAATGTATGTATGATCAATAGCAAAGTTTTTCTTTTTTAAGATTTTTTAAATTTCCACACCCGTATCTTTACTGATGCAAAATTGTCCAGTTTAATTGAAACTCTGAATTTGAATCAGTCTTATTTAAAATCCGTAACATTGTTGATGAGGCACATTACATCCATCTATCGTGCTTGTGTTTTCGACATGAGGATTAGAAACGTGCACAAAATGTTCTTTACCAACGTCCTCTGCACACACAGCAGTCAGACACCTTCTCATGCTCAGCGTGACAGAAAGAGAGAGAGACAGAAGCAGTTCCCATAATAAGAAGATTGTGGAATCTTCAAAGTGAGCGTTCATAAGGAATGCCGGTTTATTAGCTCCGCTCGCTGCGGCTCACCATTTTATTTTATGCGGATACAAGCAATGAACCCAAACGCAGCGAGAGGCATCATGAAAGACCGTTTGATTCGAACCCAATCAAAAGACACATCAGTGATTCCTTCCATTGCTTCTGCTTATGGTGAGAGGAGGGTGTTTTTTTGTGGAAAAAATGTAATTACCTCAACTTGAAAGGCTTCATCAATCTGTCCTCTTTACAAAGAGCAGTGTGGATTTGACTTGAAATGGAAAAGAAGAAAGAAAAAAAAGAGAGAGAATGACTAAAACACTGCAGTGCCTCTCCAAAATATCTATGATTTTTTATTTCACACACAAATTTACAAAAGGAACAAAAGGACAGATGAAATGAGTGTTGCAATTTCTTATTTTGAGAGCACACATGGCGAGGTACAGACTCCAAAGCAAGTCCATCAAAATTAAAACATGTCACGCAGCTCCTCTCAAGTAGATTCTGCAGGTTACGTTCATAGAGTGGCTGATTGTTGGTTATGGCTCAGCAACCAAAAATAAGTTGGTAAAGATGAAGGTAGAGCTGGTGTCCTGCTGTTTGAGATGCTGACTGCAGCAGCAGACCTTTATTGCATATCGCTACCCTTCCCTCTCTCTCTCTGTCTGCTAGTTTCCTGCCATCTTACTCCTCTCCCTATCTAAAAAAGACATAAACCGCCCTATGCTTGGCAACCGATCCTAAAAGCTGTGTTTGTTGAAAGTTGCTGGCTGGCATCTATAGCTGTAGCATGTGGCCGGGCTGCGCAGCGCGCTGCACGCGTCCAAATTTGCTGAATTTCCGTGTTTTGCTGATGTGGAAAATAAGTTTTCTGGGAGCTTTTAAAGTTTACACAGTTAATGATCTATGTAGCGATGTGCATCGGGGAGCAGATGCCTGATGCATTGAGTGAGAGCAGACAAGATTTCATATTCAGTGGCATTATCGAGTGTGTAACGTGTATTTGGGGTTTTATTGTGTAAAAATGTCTCGCAGTCATTCTTGCACTGAGCTCATTCATCACACCGAAACATTTTTTCAAAAGTGAAGTAAGAGCAATTTAAGTGGATGTTGACCTCGCTTGTAAATGCAGCGCGACACTAGAGCAGAAATGAATTATAATACTTTACTTATATTGATTTGTTGTTCCTTGGGTGTTTTTCATAATATTTCATTCTATTTTGCTAACCTAAAAACAAAAAATTCATTCATTATCTTTCACTAAAAGTTCCTTGTTGCAAAAACAGACAACTGTGAAGTGAGAGGACTAATCATTAATGTCAATGTGAGACCTTTCAGGTTCATCTGTTCCTCCACCAAGGCTGGCGCTCTGTCAGCGTCCCTGTGGCCCTCTCATCCATCAGGCCCAATAAGCCCCCACACACACACACACACACACACACAGCGTACTACCGTCTGCTTCCTGAAATGAATTACATTTCCTGGCAAACAAAAGAGTGTCAGCGCGGAGGGTGGAAACAGCCGGTGAATGCATAGCAACCAGGGCGAGAGGGGAGACTGATAAATAGCTGTTGCACATACGACCACTTCTCCGTGACCCGGGAGGTCGGCAGAGTGGAGACCCCAGTTAACACCGACTGTATTCGGAAATGTAACACGGTGGTCTGCCTTCCTCCGCTTAGATGGAAGGAAATTGATACTGAGCGCTGATGGAAATGGGGATATAGATTAAGACACTGAAAACGGAAACCCCTGGAAACCGGGCTAGATCAAAGGGGGTAAGTTCATTGTGTTAATGTGGGAGTCGCAGTGTTACCACTTTCTAACTTTGTTCGCAAGTCTTAATTATGATGACGGATCGTGTCACACAACTGTGGCTCGGTAAAACCGCGACAGATGTCCTCATTTCGGAGGTGGCAGGTTGGAAAAGTGGCGAGAGCGCGATGTTCCAGACCACACACGTTAACATTTTAACATTCATGTCGACATTTCACTGATGGTTTTAACCCCCGACAATGATCTTTCCCTAAAACCCGACCGCCCGTCGACCACAGCGTTGACACGTCATAAAACATAATTATATTATGCATAGCAGCGATTTGTCGGAACAGTTGGAAAATGTATGCAACGACCAGGAGGAAGTCGCCTGGTGAGTCAGATGTGGAAGGTTTGCTAGTTTTCGAGAAACTAAAAAGAGAGAGAGAAACTTGGTGCATTTCATCCAGACGCAATGTTAAACCTTTAGGGTCAGGATACTGCTAAAGCGGTGGGACAAAACATGATATATGAAGCCCCAAAGATGAGAACCGGTTGAATAGTCAGAAGCATGTAGCCTGGGAAACAGGAAAATCTGTAACCTTGTATTTTTTTTTTCCGATGGTCACAAATCATGTGGCAATGCTGTAGTTGAGGTTGTGGTTGAGGCCAAAATGACCAGTAAATTCCCTGATGAAATTCACAGAAAAGTGCAGGTCTGCTGCACCTCTAATTTCTAATGTCATTTCCTAATAATTTCTCGCTGTGCTGTAAATTAGTTCTTGTTTTAAGTTCAATTTTTGTATTTTAAGAATTGCATCTTGGTGCTTTAAATGTTGTATGCAAAGCACTTTGAATTACTTTGCTGTTGAAGTGTTATATAAAAATAAACTTGCATTGAGAAAAGTAAGTAAATAACCCTGGGGTATAAACTAATCTAGTCTAGAATATATCCATCAACAACCGAGATGGTGGCTGCTGCTGTGGAGCAGTCTGTTGAGCATATTTTCTCAGGATGAGGACAAACAGCTGCACCTAAAGCTTGTTTGCCGATAAGAAAGACGCGTTCGCTGTGCTCCACACTGGCTTCCATAACTAGTCCAATTTCTCCGCCGCTCAGCGCTACATCGCACGTCCCATTGCTCTGATTGTGGTGTTATTGTACACAGCCGATCACCCAGTTGCGGAGGCATTTAGCCGGGGCCCCGTTGATTATGCCTCGTGAAAATCGAAAAAAAAGGAACTGAGAGCTTCAGGACTGATTTGCATTTGCGAATCGGTCCGGCGAAGCCCCCGCTAATAAATCAGAGTAGTTGTGCGCAAATCAACAAAACCTCAGGTGCTGGATGCAAAATCAATTGAATTGCAACGCAAGGACTACCCGCACACTAAATCAAAGCTCCCTTTAATTTTACATCGCAACGTTTTTCGACCCACTACAGGTCTTCCACAATAAAGACGTCATGTATGAACATGAGGAACGATTACAGCGAGCTAAAAGGCTGACATGAAAAATTGTTAAAAGTGCCGACTGTAAAATGAGATTTTAAATTTTGATATCATAACAAAATAAATAAATAAACAAATGAGGAAAAAGTCCTTGTGCAGTTCTCCCCTGCACAGTGAACTGTTGTCATTTCACAGTACAAATATCCCTGATCCCTGAGGCCTTTGCCTCCACAAACCTTCAGATTGTGAGTGGTGAGGTTTTATCCAAGGCATGTATTTATTCAGGTCACCCTCACAGAGAAGGTGAACAGGCCTATCCCTCCGTATGAACCAAAAGGGGCAATGAAACCACACAAAGAAAGAGATAAAGAATGATGAATAAAGCACAGCACAGCTTGAAGGTCACTCAGAAGCGAGCATGCCCATGTTCTCAGGGTCCTACGTTCCCCAGTTCATTATAACGCACTGTATAAGTTCAAATATTTCATAAATATTATCCTGCTTTTCTTTATTGTAACAAGGCTTCAAAACAGTTCTGTAAACGACAAAACCGCTGACTATCACTTTTATTTGATTTTCAAAGTTATATGTTTGATGTTCCAGTTCCAGGGAATATTAAAGAGTCTTCGTGGTTTTGTGGATTAAATTTGACTCAAACTGTTCTTTGAGTTTGAGCCACAAAACTATCCAAAACATTTTACTGCTGCATGCCATAAAATTTTGGGGAAAAAAAACAATGTTATTTGTGAATCAGACATTGCTTTGGCAGAGATTTTCAACACCATCCTAACCTTCTGACCCTAACACGATTACACGTATAAATTATAATTATTAAACATTAGTGAGCAGACGAATTGTATAAAGTATCAAAGTTATATTAAAAACATGTATACTAGACTTGTTTCACGTTAGGAAGCATTAAAATTACATTTTGGTTATTCCTTCAAGTATACAGTAGGTGTATTACACTGAGCCACACAGCAGTATCACTGAATTAAATATAGATTAGTGTGAACGTTTTATAATAAAGGAAAACTTTAAGACACAAGTGTAATGACAGGGGCAGGTGAGCCGTACTCAGTATCTCTACAGGCAGAGGGTGTGATTGTATGACATTACAAAGCGAAGGAAGTAGAAATAAGTAAAATTTTCATTTCAAGTCATTCAAGTCATTTTATGTCTGCTGTAGCTAATCCCAATGCATTACAGGTGAGAGGCAGAATACACCCAGACAGGTAGCAGCCTATAGAGGGACACACACACCAGCAACATTTCTAATCCCAGGCTGTGTTCATGTCACCATTTTTATGATATAGGTGACAGTTTTTATATAAGCCCTGACTTTATCTAGAGATAAAAAGTGAACCAAGAAAGCGTCTATCATTTTAAAAGTTGTTTTTTTAAATCAAAGCATGAAATGAGCTCACACTGCGATGCATTTACTGACGCAGCTTCAACGTCACCTAGTCACCAGATCCAGGGACGTCACAAGCTGACCTGTCGTTTCTAACTTAGCCTATCGGGTCTCTTGTACCGGGATGACGGGCTCATCGGGAACGGCCGACCGTGCACTGTTAATAATTCAGCAGAAAATAAAAGCCACATTGCTGCAAATTACCTCACTGCAGCATCCACCCTGATTTGCTGGAAACCTGATAATGAAGTCATGGGTTAGATCAGTTTTTGAGAGCGTGACTTAAAAGAAAACATTACATCATCAATTAAAAGGCCTTGTGGTTCATATTATACACATTTTCCATATAATTGTGTTTGACTGGCTTCTGGCATATAGGGTAAACACAAGAGCTGTAACATCATCAAAGTTCACATCAAAGTTGACTAATGTCTAATGTCACCGCAAACTGCATTTCTAATAAGGACTCAAAGCATATGACAACTGTTTTTTTCCCCCCCTCCCCAACATGAGCTGTAAACTACTGGGGGATTTATACATGTTATACCAGTGGAGCTTAATTCAGGCAGTTTCATAGCACTCATTTAAAAACCCATTCCCTCGTGTGAACTGCACACGTTGTTTTATTAGCGAACTGCGGTGACACCCGTGATAAATAAAGGGAGCCGCGCCGCGTGTGGAACAACCCTTCAGAAGAAAATGAGAGGATAATTTCTTATGCTTTTCCGGGACCTCTGGCCAGATGGCAGAATAGAGTTGTCAGGCGCTAATACAAAAGTAGAATTAAATAGATAAATCTCTCTCCTCTGCCATCGCTGATAGCCTGAGATGCTCGGAGCTGTGCTGCGGAGGTCGATAATAGCCTGAACTACTGCTGCGATGCCTCTGTTCTGTTGCACTGATTGTTCCCGCTCACCGAGCCACATGCGTAGCTTTTCTCAAATCATTCGGAGCTGTGATTTTTTTTTTTTTGTGCATTTGAACATCCCTCCAGTCAACAAAGCCACGGTGAATGTAAGATAATGCACAGGCTCCTCTGTCTTTCACAGAAGCAGTTATGAAAAGAAAATATATAAAAGAATCACAAATACCCAAAGCAAACAGTGTCTGTCTCCCCCTCTCTGGCTACAGACATGTGTGGGTGGTTATTGTTGTTCGATGGAGTTCATTTGAATATGTGGCTGCTGTTTGTGCCTTTTGGATTCATGTGATTTCTCCCAACAAAAACATATTGTTTGTCGGAGCCAGACAACGACCTTGCAACAGTCAGGCGACTGCTTTTAATTCTGTTCCTCGGCAGATAATGAACATTCAAGCTCAGAAAACAAATGATCTGCTTCCCTTTTTTGTAGCTGCGGCATTACCCGGAGGAGCCGTATGTGAGAACACAAAACGTCCAGATCAATTGTAGCAGATATTAAACAGGCCCGATCCTGCCAGCCCCCGACTACAACGTCCGGCGGAGCCCGTGTGTGAATACAGCGGGTCATTGTCCGGATATACCACAGCGAGCGAGCGGGTACGTTGGCGCCGCCGCTGATGGTGTTTCCTGACCAGAGGAACAGAAAAACATCCGGGGGTTAAGGAGAAGGGTGCGTTGATAGATTGGATGAACCGGCGTGTGGTGAGGGTTAAGGTTAGTGTACAAATTCCGCGAGACATTCACAAATCCCTCCAACGTGATCCAGCGCAGTCCAAAAAGAATAGTTGTTTACAGGACAACACCAAGGAAGATGTCTGACTGGAGAGGAGGTCAGAAATCTTCAAATTTTAGAAACAGCAGGAGACTCTGTTGTTTGCAAAAGATTTAAATGAGCACCGTGCACTGGTTAAACAATAACTATATATAAATTATATATATTGGATGACAAGACAAAACACCTAATGATGGCTGCAGTGTACATCATTAGTACCAGCCCCTCAATTTATATGGATGGGACAAAGTCAAATATTATATATTTGCATAGTGGTACAAACTGGAGCTGCATCATCTATCTTTACACTTTATGTCGAGACCTGATCCTACAGACATCGTCTGAAGTCCATATGAGCAAACTGCCTATGCTGTCACCCACATTGTATCACATTACCTTTATTCAATACATGTGTCAAATATAATAATCTGCAGCTTTTTCTTTTTATTCCAGTGACCCGGTTGTTCTGGTTGTTATATTGCAAAGCGCCGAACTTTCATTTTGTTTCCAAGTCACACATAATATATTTTTATGAAGTGAAATGTTTGAATAAAGTGAAACAAGACACTGACACTTATTGCTTGTATTGTATTGAGGAAAATCACTCTTGAAAAGAAAACATCTCATGTAAATGTAACATTTCACCTTTATTTAAGCTCAACGGGCTTGGCTTTCAAACACAGGAAGCGAAGCGGGAGTTATAGGCGCGCGCGCACACACACACACACACACACACACACACACACACAAAGTTAGTGGTAACTTCTCCTCAGAACTATTTGCCCGCAGGCCCTTTTTATGTTTTGTTCAATATCCAGGTGTATCATTACAAACTTTTACAAGGACAAAGATCTCTACGGTAAACCACTGAGAGCCGTTGTGCTATTTGATATATAGAGTAAAGCCTCAACATCCTACACTCTTCTCAGGCGCCGGGTTTACATGATCACTTGCAGATCAGCGGCGCGGTGCTGCACAGACCCGGCCTGGCTTCCTGCACGTTGACCTCTGACCCCAGACCTGTGTTACCGTGGACTGTGCCTGGTGGTTCGGGCCCTGCTCTCATTCCTGTGCCGCCTGACAGAAAAACAAAAGCATCCTTTAAAAGCATGCTGCATGTATGTGGTGGGAGCTTATGCGTGTGTCAGCAGAGTGTGATGATTTGCACATTGAGTATGCAGCTGCAGTCACATGGGCTGCCTTTGAGAAAAAAAAAAAAAAAAAAAGCTAAATGATCAAGTGGTGCCTTTGAGAGCGGGGCAACGTGCACTTTCATTGACCTTTGACCTGTAGCAGCAGCCCGGCGTTAATGAATGCATTAAACACACACCTGGAGCCAAGGCAGTGTTGATGATGAGGCGTCACGCGTTCAGGGATCAGAAAGAGCTCAACGGTGAAGTATTGTTAAAACAACTAGGCTTCATAATAACGCCCTACAGCGTAAATGAACACGCACACACACACAGAAACACACACGCAGAAGATAAAGACGCTTCCACACAGACGCTCTCGGTGAAGGTTAAGCAAGGACTGGGAGCTATCTGATGCCGTGCTGTGATTTTTCTAACCTCCGTGTTGATTTACGGCAGCTGAAGTGGGCACAAACACTCCACCAACAGAGCAGCGCAATAAACCTATGACTGTATCTCACAGCGTCGCCAGGCGCAACCAAGTCAAAGCATTCATCTCTGAATCGGTGACTTATATCCGCTTCAAATTCATCGTTGTAAGATATCCGCCTGCCGAGCCAAAGTGTCTCCGTCTCATCCCTCACAAATTTACGTGAGCTCTCCAAAAGGCTGAAGGAGGAAAAAGCCACACAAATGACTTCAACTTTGAAAAAAAGGAATAATTTGACAATTTGGAAAATGCTTGTATTCACTCCCTTGCCAAAGTCAATCAGTGTTTAATGTTCTCCAGTCTGCACCCCCCCAACCCCAAGTATGCAGATTTCTTGCCACTCATGTAAACTGGAAACCTGGTTATCATAAGGGATTAGAAAAACTTGATCTCACTTGGTAGCCTTTTCGTGCAGAACGCTGATTTCTCTGAAGGTAATTACACAGAGAGACATGTCCTTGTATTTAAAAAATAACTCCATACAAAGTCTAACTGAAACTGACAAACAAAAGAAGCTTAAGGGAGAATTGTACAAGAGAGGATTAGGGCCATATGTGGAATTTGTTTTTGAAAAGAAACAAATGTATTTGCATCCTATGTTAAGGTCATAATTTTATATGTATATATATATATATATATATTTGTACCTGTTTACTTAATTTTAAACCCACTGAATAATCTTAGTTTAGCATAGCTTAAAGAATGGAACACAAGAAACCCGCTAGCATGGCTCACTCCAAAGATAAAATATACACCTACTTCGACACTTCTAAAGCTCACTAATTAACATTCTATATTTTTGTTCAGTCCACAGACAAAATGAAACAACAAGATATAACGTGTTATTAATTATTAATCTTTTGAGAGTGGCTGGCAGGCCTATTCTCCCCAGCTCATGGACAGAATCATAATTATGTTTGAACGCTAAGGTAATGCTCAGCTCCAGCTTCATAATTAAACAAATGGAAGAAGCGAAAAAATCAACAATTATATAGCACATTATTTTATTTTCTGATTCTTCAAGAACTAAATTGAACATCTTTACATAAATCATATGAAGACTATGTATGAAAACATTTCAAAACTTTCACCAGAACGTCAGAATACAGGTTTATATATAAATATATATATATATATATATATATATATATATATATATATATATATATATATATATATATAAAGCTACACAAGCCAAAAACAGTAGGCTAGATTCCAAAATATGAAACCATTCATCTTTGTCCACAGTGATCGCTCCAGAAATTTTTTAATCTTCTTAACCCATAATCGAAAACTATTCTGGAGTAGAAACAAGTGTAGAGTTTCTACACAGCCGTGGTTATGAGAGACAGGAGAAACAAAAGTGGATTTTTGTAGCAGATTTATATAGCGACTGCTGCAGGAATCTAATCAAGATAAGACATCAGCAGATGGAAAGTGACGGTTGATGGGTTGGAAAAAAAAAGGACAAAAGAAGAGAGAGGTCTTTTTATGTGAGTACATGTGTGACAGTTCTAACCCCCCAGTGCTGGAGGGACAGGTCTGTTTCTGCAGGACTAAATTGGCTGTCAAAGCTGCCACAGAGGAGCCCTCTCGTATTTCTCCTGTAATATGAACTGGTGAAGGGGAGAAAAAAAAAAAAAAAAGGCAATTACCGCTCCCTTTTCGTATGTCATCTCTGTCATGTATGACGATAAAAACACAGGGCAGCTCTTGTTATAATGACTCGCCCAAAACTCATTTTCCACTTTCACAACAGACCAGATCATATTACCTGAACCACATAAGACTGTCAAAGTGCACTACATTAGCCGCTTAGTCTTTGTTCTCCCTCCATTTTAATAAAAACTCGCTGACTCGCCCGGGGCCACCACAGAACCTGAATTACATCTCGTCCTCTTGTCCGGTACGTCTCAGAGCTTTCTGTATTTCCCTCGGCAGTAATAGGCTTTTGTTCGGTTTAAAAGACCTGACAACCTCATTAAAATAATTTAGCCCAATTTAGACTGACAGTTACACGCTCTATAGGCACAAATAAGCCATCACAGATCCAAAATGATTCTTCTTTTTAATGCAAAGCAACATAATTACAGTACAAATCTACGGCCTGTAGACTTCTTTAGCTGCAGACTATAATAAAGGAACATTCTGGTAGGATTTTATATTTCCCTTATTGTAGCAAATCCCATTTTAAAAAAGACCAAACCTACAATGAAGTGATCCTTCTGAGTAGTATTAACTTTGTATCCAACGATTGCTAAACCTTTATATAAGCCTTTTTTTCCCCTTAAATAAGTAGGTATAACTATTGAGAGACAGACTAACAGATTGTTGGTTTGGACTTTTCATGAGGTTTCTCTATTCTTTTAAAGAATAACTGAACTTTAAATCATCTCATGCCAGTTATGATAACATGGTAAACTTCATTTTATTGCTCAAATGTGGCATCATCACCAAAAAGTGCAATTTCTTCTTTTTTTTTGCCCCTAAAAACAGTGCTGGACATTGAAGTCTGTGCTTGAAGCCTCTTTTACTAGAGGCCAAACCGCAGAATTACATCCGCACACACAATCAAGGGCAAAGGAGCGGATATAAAACACTTGGATGGCTTATTTTGTGTGTGTGTGTGTGTGTGTGTGTGTGTGTGTGTGTGTGTGTGTGTGTGTGTGTGCGTGTGTGTGACACAACCCTCACAAAATGACCCTTGGACTTTATTGTAGCAATGATGTTGAAATGAAGCTTTGTCGAAAGTTTAATAATGAAGATCTCATCCCTCACATTCAGCCTTTTATTGCCATACGGGCAAACCTCTATTGTTTTTCTCTGTCCTTTCCTCTTCCCCACACGGTCAACCACCCCCCTCCCCATTCACAATCCTGACATCACCAAACGATCTTTGTGCTGCGCTCCTCAGACCGATCCGTCACCGGTTGGCGTTCTTTAAGGAATTTCTTTCAGGCCCACCTCCTCCCCATCACCAACATGACCTCCGTGATATCCGCGGAGACGTGTCCGCAGGTTTCTATCAATCAACCACCTGCTGGCTCCACTCGGGGGAGATCCTGTCCAATCTCCTGTCTTCATATATCATTAATGAAGACGCTTCGCAGTGATGTGAGTCCAATCACTAGAAGTCTTTCTCTGGTGCTAACCTCAATAAATATACTCATATATTTCCAATCGCTCCCTCATTGTTAAAATTGAATTATGGACAAGGCTATTAAATTAAGTTCATAATAAGAAGTTATTCAGTCACAGTCAGTAATCCATCAGCACACACTTCCAAGGTGGCCTTATTATTACACCTTATATGACATCCAGTGTCTCTTTGTGGCGAACGATGGCTTATTAGGGTCATGCATTCAAATAAATGAGGAGAAAGATGAGAAAATGTCAAACTGCAGAGAATAAAGTGGACGCCTGTCATGTGCCAGTGTGTGTAACATTCAATTCTTGGAGAGCGATTGATCGTCCTGCCAGCTGCCCATGTTCAGGATCAATCAACTTGATCAATTGTCTTCTGGTGTCTTCTTGAGATACAACTTATCCTCCACGTTGCACGCAGGTGTAACCATGGAGACGCCCGCATCTGTCCGTCACATCTATTTTAGCCTTAGCACGGATAAAGCCACTTCTTTCAGGCTGTGTTTGTGCACTAGAAGAGAAAGAATTTCTTTATTACTAAAACCCTGAAGTAGCTTTTAATCTTGAAGGACAACTGTCTCCTTTCGTAAAGATGCTGTTCGATAAAAACAACAGGCCCGCTGTTCCTGGGTTTAGTTTAGCGTGCAAAAGAATTTGCGGAAACCGCTTCATTTTTTTTCATATTAAACTAAATTGCTTTTCTAAGTGCTTCAAATCTGAGGGGGATTGACAGCTCCCTGCGGTGACAGACTGCAGGCCCCGCCCCTTGTCTGTCCAGAGCTTCTCATTAAAGGCGCTGCTATGACACAGCAGAGGTGAGATTGATGGTGAAGCGCTCTCATCCTCATGATCCCCCTGACATGATTTATCATTTTACCCTCTCCCCCCCCCCATCTCCCTACTCCACCGCATAACGCCTCTTCCATCTCAGCCGCGCGTGGAACCGTGGGAGAATTTTGATTTTTTTCCCGTGATTACAATCAGGAGAGGAAATAAAACGTCTGAGGAGAGATGATTTTCTTCCTTTTTTTTTTTAAGTTTGAGGTAAACATCGTAGTGTGAAAGGACATTCCCAGAGATGACACCCCCCCCTCCCATACGCTCCCAATGAGTCACTCTTGTGTTGTTCGTGAGCTCCCATCTGACATTCTGAATCTGCTCTCAGGAACGACATTTCCAACCAGCTGATAGATCACAGGCAACGCTCTCAGCCACAAATTAAATAGGAGTGTCTTCCTCCCGCTGCTTTTGCTTCTTTCTCGACACGAGAAGAGGTGATTCACCAACTCCGGGGAGGTGAAATAGGGACTGATGACTTGTATGACACATGAACTTCTTGCACTCTCATTACCCATGATCCATCGCCGGCGCCCTGCCGGCCCCGCTTCTCTGTAACCATGCAGCACGCCATCTCGGGCTGATGAGTGACCATCAGATGAATCACAATTAAACACGTCCCTCCTCTTCTCTCCTCTCCTCTCCTCTCCTCTCCTGAGTCGCCCGGCGCAGCAGCCACGCTACATCACGGGGGGTTATCGGTGCGAGACAGCCCGGCATGTAAATTAAACGCCGGCCGAGACAGGAGCTGTCAGTCAGCTCGTTCGAAGCGAGTGGATCCATCTGCGTCTCCTCCGCCAGGCCGCGGAGGCACCAAGGACACGCAGCGGCCCATCACCATTCAGAAATAGATGCCATTTTCCATCTCCTCTCCTTTATTATTATGTTCTCCATGAATAAATTTGGCTTTCAGCGCGGCATACTCCTGTCCTGGGTATTAGAAATATAAAATAAACCAGCCATTAATAAGGGACATGGGAATACAGAGTGCATCCACATACATGATTTCCTGAGGTGGCAAACGCCTGCCTGTTTGCTGTTTTTCTTAAGAACCACAAATAGTGCAAGCATGTGATGTATGTATGTGTTACAGTATGTGTGTGTGTGTGTGTGCATGCATGTTAACACACAGGCACTGTGCGCACACACACACACACACACACATGCACACCCTCTGAGGCACGACTGCTATTGGATTTCCATGCCTCCTTTTGGAGTAATGAAATGCAGATGCTCTTTTGTGCTCAAGACAACACAGCTCGTCTCTATTTTCTACTGTAGCATGCAATCACAGAGTTTTCCATATACTGCATAGTGATGCCTGAGCATTGATCCCGACCGAGGTTTATTTCCATCAGTATTTTAGAAAAGTTTTACCCGGAACAAAACTTAGTGCAGAATTCAAGGTCATGTACTCGCCCAATATTTTATTTTTGTGGATTCAAATAAATAAAGTATATAAATAGACCTATGTTTTTTTGAGTTCTGTACTCTCATTATTCCAAATGTTTTCAACAGTTTTAAGCCATTTTAACGCTATTATTTCTTCGATCTTGTATTTTGTATTTTGTATTGTATTGTAATTGTATTAATGTTTATCACATTAAGGATTGGATGTCCCTGGATGTCTGAATTTAGTTATCAGAAAATCAAAATGAGCACGTTAGCATTAGATTAGTTTGGGCAGCCAGCCGAATCACATCACAGAAACACCAACTTTTAAGTCACCAGGTCCATTCGCTTGGCTCTTCTTGTCTTGATTGAGAGACCCATAGTGGTAGAAAAATACATAATTCACAGACATGACACATGTCACAGCTTTATGTGATTTTCTGTTGCTGAATTATGAGTGTTAAAAAAAGGGTCAAAGGACTAATACTTGATGTGAATTTATATAAAATGCTCCCTGAAAGTCAAAACCCAAGGCTCCAGTATGCTCTGAATTTGCAATTCTACCTCTACTTCATCCTTGGATTGTTCACATATGCTTGATTATGCTTGATATATGATTCTGGCTAGAAATGTAGTCATTTTTTTTTATAATCTTCAAATATGAGTAAAGAAGTAAAATGCTACTACTATTGTTTTTATGCAGCCAGTTACAAATAAAGACTGGACTGAGAAGCTGCATAAAGAACCAGTATAGGATAACTAAGGAGTTTTTTTTAACTGTAAATCATGCAAAGATATTCCAGTAGAGCCCTGTACAGATGTGGAAATGTGCCTGATATGTCGTCTTTGAGCCAATTTACATTGTCCTGCTGCATCACCACTTGGGTTTAGAGAATTTTTTTATATTTTTTCACAGCCTGAGGTAAGTCAGCCATGACCAATTAGGTGTCCATTTGTCATTAAACAAGAATTCTTTTGTGAGAAAACTTCAATAACCCACAACTTTGTACATCAAAGTCTCTTTTGTGATATTTTAAGGGGATCCGGTGAGTGTTAAACGGTTTCCCTCATTAGGAGTCACTAAATTAAGCATGCACTACATGAGTCATGCTGGGAGGGTTTCCATCATGTGGGAGTTTAAAAGGCCTTCTCGTGGTATTTACAATCTTAGCTCATCATTAAATTTCATTAAAGTCCCTTTGACGTGTACTTACTTGTACATTAAGATAAATGTGGGGAGCAGACACTGGTATAAAAGAAAGATTTCAACGGATTAATTATCTAAAGAGAGTCCATTACAAGCTCTTTCACCTTGGTCACATGCCTCTTGCTCTTGTTAGCAAAAGGAAGGCCTAAGAGAGCGCCTTTCCACTGCTATTTCTCCAGCTAATTGGGCCCCTGAAAGTGCCGCTAGCATGGTTATTGTGCCATTGTGCCTGAATTTGCACTTCACTGCCATTTGTAATTAAAATTCATACGGACTCAAGGGTGTTGCATGTCTTTGTGAGGGTGTGTTTTCTGGGGGGGTATATGGTGGCAGCAACATAGTCACATCCTATCTATCAGAAGCCAATAATCATCAATAACGTTGCAAACCATGTAAATGGTTTCAGTTTACCCCCTTTCACCCCCTTTCTCTGTCCTTGCAATCTTTAAATAATATAATTTTACTGTGTCGGGAAGATGATCCTTTCTCCTGGAAGTTATGAGTACTTTTGTTGTCATGTGAAACATGGCAGATCCAAACCAAACAATAAAGTATTTTTAAAAAACAATAAGTGGAACTGGCATAAACTGGTTATTAAAATGATGTTTACCACAACATCATGTAAGCGACACACTAACCAGCCAAAAGCAGCAGAGAACATTTAACAGAATGTGATGCTTACCTTTCAATCCACTGTTCTCTGCCATGTTGAAAGGTCAAAGTTTATCTCTTCAGCTCGTGAATCATAAAAATCTTTTTAGCTTTGCAGTGGAAATTATGACATTAGTGGGTGTTCATGTTGGTTAGAGGTATTTATGATAATTACCATAGGACATTGGTGTGACAAGGTGGCTCAGTGTGTAGCGCTGTTACCTCACAGAAGGATGCAGGTGTGAGTGTGTGAGTGAATGGTGTGTGTACCTTACAATAGGCTGGTACATGTCTGGGGTGTATCTCTGCCTCTCTCCTGAAATGTGCAGGGATTGACTCCAGCAGACCCCTGGGACCCCAGTGAGGAATAAGTGGGTATAGAAAACGGCTGACTGACTGACCATAGGAAGGTACAATAATTCCACATCTGAGGAGAGTGTGTTGCAAAATGCAATCAAGCGTGTAGGGGAACCTACAGTGGCCACAAAGAATGTGAAAACACCAAATGTGAAAGGCCATCTCTAGAGCCATGTTGTGTTTCTGTCTGTTCTGGGCTACTCAAACGTGCTTCGGGGTTGGAGAAGCCACTCCCCAGGCAGATAAAAAAAAAAAAAAACGTCCCAATCTATCGTAATGAAAGCACAACGGTTCTTATTTTGATTGAATTATTTGCTAATTAGAAAACATACTGCCAAGGCTGTTCCCATAAATGCTGCTAAATCTGACACACAGCCCATCCACAGGAGAAGACATTAATTGCTGCAGAGAGATTCATTGGGTGGTGAAAAGAGAATACAATTTCCCTGCTTTGCAGTCAGGTTGTGTTTTCATCCACTCACATGCAGTATTAGCATGCAAATATTTCTGTTTTTTAAGCTAGCACTTTGCCTAAAATGGCATCACAGACAACTTCTTGAACACTTGAGTATTCAGTAACTGTAGAAACTTAAGGACAAATACTAAAGTTTTATTTTTACAGCTTGAGCCCGGGTGCCCCCACAGACCACCTGATAATGTTTTTGGGTGGGAGGCCGGGGAGGGATCACTTCCTGGCCACGGCCCTGGTGGCTGTTAAGGGCCGGCCATGGTGGGCGGTTATTTATTGGATGACCCTCCTGAGCTATAGGAGCCCCATTTTCCAGAACAACAACAGCAGTTTGTTCAAAATTGGTTTAGAAATGACTCATGAGTTTCCTGCAGTTGTGCAAATAATGACTGTTGTCTGCAGAAAAAATGACAGCAATGGTCGGTTGTCACAACAACTCCGGATTACATGTTTGGTGAAAGTTTTCCTGGAGAAAGTTAAATTAAAGAGTGTTCAAGCCAGACTTCAAAACACAAAAAATAAATCTTCTTTCCGCCTACACATGTGTTTCTCCAACATTTGTTTTTTATGAAGATTAACCCTCATTATCTTTAACAAAGTATGCTTGATTGCTCCATGTTTCTGTATCAATACAAGAGCCAGATGAGCAAATTGCTCTTATAATTTTGAAATAAACCAGTGAATTATTGGTTTTAGGGTTCATGCATTGCGTTTTTCCAGCTAGTAAAATAACGACACAGTATCACATTACATTATCAGAGAAAGCAAGCACAGAGGGGTCTGTAGCTATTCAGGAGCAGAGCAGGTGGACCCGAGCACAAGAGACTGGAGGACCGGCATGAACACTGATCATTTACAGCATCCCAGTGAACTCAGACAGAAATCAGGGCTGAAACTAAAGTGACTGGGGAACAAGCTGCAGGTGGAGAGGTGGAGGGAATAAGGTAATGAACCGGAGAACAGAGGAGGATCTGATTGGCTGGGGAAATCAGTGGGAACAGGGCAGGGCCAAGGGCAGGTGTGGAGGGAACAAATCTGACAAAAACAGAGGAGAAAAAGGGAAAAAAGAAACAACACAAACAGACAAAACTCAGTCATTCCCAGCTGACTGACAATCATAACTGCAACAACTGGAAACACGGTGCGTGTGAGGATTTATTTTGTTAATGTAAAAGCAAATCAAGCGGATCACTATACCATGCAGTGATATAAGATTTTGTAATTGCACATACAAAAAACAGCATCTAACAACCCCAATGTCCATGCAGAGGGTGGCAGTGCCAACCCAAATCTATACAGCTCTGAATAATGATTTAAGAAACATTAGACACAGTCAGCATGCTCTCCTCCTCCTTTCCTTTTTACTCGAGGTTTTAGTGACGTTGATAACACCCAGTGGCTGATTTCCCACAGAGAGTCGCCCACTGTTTGTCTACAGAGACCCTGAGAAGTTTTCTCACAGTACCTGGGGTCAGTCAGAGTATCGCTCCGTTCATCCACTTCTGAAGCAGAACACTCAGGTTGACTATTTGTTTTGGCATCGTACAGGTTGGGAAACAAAGCCAGGCACTGTGAATTCTACTTTCCCTTCCATTCACCATCTCTACAGCATTCCCCTCCCTCTCACCGAGCTGTAATTCAATGTTTTACAGGGTGAAACTGGTTTTCGCACATTTAGAGAGAGATGGAACATTGTGTGCTCTTTTATCCCAGGCTCATTTATTCAGTAAACTAGAGCATTCAGGTAGAACTGTACCTTTCCTACCTTGTTCTTTATAAAAAATGGAATACTGAACTGGACAATGTAGCAAGAAATCCTCATGAAGTATTAAAATGAATCTTTCCAATATGCACTGTAGTATGTTTTACCATTACAAATGAATTGTGAGTTTATCTCAGTCAGTTTGGTTTGGTGAATACTGTCAAACTTAATGTGGTGAGCAAACTGTTTCCAGGTATTTCTTGAAAATCCTGTTTCCCATTTCCCCATCCACCCCCCTACATGTTTGTATCCCCAACTGTAACCTCCACTTCCATAAGTGGGTCAGAAATTACCCATGTGCATTCCACATTTTATAGGAATCTTTTATACTTGTCAGGTATACACACACACACACACACACACACACACACACACACACACACACACACACACACACACACACACATATATATATATATATATATATATATATATATGTAACACAGTAAGTCTGTCTGATATATGGAAGTATTATCTAGGGTATATTTTCACCTCAAATATTAGTATTACTATATACATGAATTTTATATAATATATACACTCACAGTTTTATTAGGAGCATCTGCTCTTGCCACTCTTGATCATCTTTAAGCTACTGTTCTATATCTGTGCAATCACATCAAGTGTAATAATACACTATGAATAAGTGCAACACAACCTGCAGGGTACTGTACTCAGGAAAACTGTATATATTAGCATACATATTTAATGTCTATTTTCATCCCCTTTTACCCATTGCTATTTCCTTTACCTTTGGCTCTTTCCCCCTGCTTAATATGTATTCGTTATTCATCATTCATTATGATTAGGACAAATTGTCACATTTTAATTTCATTGCACAGTTGATTGCTACATTAAAACTATGTAAATGCCATTTGGTGTGTGCATTTATAGTCCATGTGACAAAAAGAGAGGTTGGATGGAGTGCTTTTGCTGCTTAGAACTAGCTTTATATCAGTCCACTTACTTTGCAATAGAGGCGGACTGTGAGCTAGCTGTTCACCATTTTAACCTTAAGTGACGGTATAATGTTGTTCAAAATCACAGTTGACAGGCGATTGCCCTGCCCGCTCTTTCCCATTCTTGAAATAAAGGATGCAGCTGTAAATCCAACACTATGAAGATGTAAGAGTGTGTTTAACCTTCCCCCCTCTCCCTTTCAATTCCGTCTCCTCGTTCTGCTGCCGATGTGACACGCGGCACAGCATTGTGCTGCACCTCGAAACCTCGAGCCGCAAACAAAGGCATGTGGGCACAAACAAAAGAAGATGATGGCGGCACGTCGAATTTGGTACATTTTCATGGCAGAGGTGTCAAGTATCTTACTGATTAAAGACAGAGCTGCGGCGGCCTTGAGGTGCGAAATTTGACAGTGTGGGTTTATGTTTTATTTTTTTGTGGTAATGTTGCTTTGCTTTGCCGCAGAAATCAATCCTCCGGGCTCTAACAGTATTTCCTCCTGTCTCTTCTCAGCAGTGTCAAACTGATCGGTCAGTCAAACGATAGGCATGACGACCCACTTCACGCACGGGTGTCTAACCTGCTTAATCTGCCTCGGCCTAAATAGCCGGTGTGAGGAGCATCGAGCTATCTCCAGCCCTCTCTGCTGATCACAAGGCAAGACGCTCCAGGCTGCTGTGCCCGTGACTAACAGTAAATGACCCCTGAAAAGCTATAATTGTCACTTCCTCTTTGTTCACAGGCGGATGAAGGTGTGGACTGACCTTGTTTTCACCTATCTTAATGACCGAGGGTTCATCTAGGAGGGCCAACGCGCTGTCTGTTAACTGCTGCCACCTCTGATGCAGCGGAGGGCGGTATCAAAGAGAAGCCGTGTGAAAGGCTGACATTAAAGAACCCACGGTCCAGCAATCATAAAGGGATTCTCATTTAGAGATGGAAGAAACCGCACCGAGGCTTATACATAAAGATGAGGCCACTCAAAAAAAAAAAATAATAACAGCTTACGTATTTCCTTGTGGGTCCTTGCGGTATTGATAACCTTTCACCTGCCACTAACAAGATCTGAGGGAAGTGAGTGAATTCAGGGACACAGCTAAAGCACCAGGCCAGAAATAGAAGCAGCGAGATGATTATACGCACACACACAAACACACACACACACACACACAGCAGCAAAACCTATTCGGAAGAGAAAATGATGGCAAACAGTAATATTATTACTGTCTGCTGTAAATATACATCAGTGTTTACAGAGCGACTTCCGTCCCTTGTTTAACTTTGACCAACTACACTTACCGTAGTTATTTGTGTGAGCTGACAAGATAGAAAAATTAAAAACAGTAACTCCTGATTACACAGATGCACAGTGTCCTGTAATTCCTTCGTGCGTGTGAAAGCAGTTGGAATGCAGCAGCCTGGGGACGTCAGAGTCTGCCATAAACAATGAAAACTGCATTAAAGGTTTAGTTCACAGATTTGTGGTCACGGTTTTCGTTTTTTTACGTTTAACATTGGGAAAATCAATCATTTATTTAGCTTAAAACTGAATTTTGTTATAGCATGAGGTTAAAAGTAGATGAGAATTTGGAGACATTATTAGTTTCAATTAGTGTGTTTCATTTATTTCTCTTAAACAAAGCAGCACAGGCTCTATCAGCACTAGACTTAGTTCCCTATGTGTCAAATTATATCTCTTTATACAGTGCAGAATGATCATGTTGCTGAAGTGTTATCAGGAGAGGATTTTTTGCTCCAGTGCTTTAATCATAGAGCTGCCTTTTACACTTTTGTCACCAACTTTGTTCTCTCCATCACCATAGGTCACTAGATGCAGCCACACTGCAGACATATAAAGTTCTGCTGGTCATCTTCTAACTCTGGCTCCCTCCCACTCAACAAACCCATACAAGTCTCTACAACAACTGTCTATCTGCTGCACTAGGATATGCTGCTTCCCTTCTTCTTCTTTTTGATTATTAGGAGTGCTTGGCTTTAGGTGCAGCACCGCCACCTGCTGCTCTGGAGGGGAAACACTTCAACTATGAGGAAAAAGGGGAATACAGAAAAGAAGTAACTCGTGTCTATGAAACGAACAGAAACATGACATCCAAATAGTCTGATAAACTGACCATCCTATCCCTCCTTAAACCATGGTTTATATATTTATTAATTTATATTTCTGTGTGAAACAAATTACCTTTATTCGGGGCCTGTCGTCAAAAGACTTTTAACAATTGTGAACCTTCCTTTAAGGACTGTGACTCAAACGTTTCCAACACAAACTGAAGTAGCATCTGGTACGGTTTAGGAAACATTCTTCGATTATGTTCACTACTCTTCAGTGACCACAATTTAAATTACATTTACATCCTATCCTATAGTTTAGAAGCCACACAACACCCTACCATTACCCATTACCCCGCACTCACACGCACCACAACAGGGATACCTGACAGCCCCCCTGTCATTTACCAGGACAAAGGAGGATGAGGGTCCTACCGACAAGCAGCCGGGTGTGTAGAGCTAATGAGTGAGCCTATTGTTGAGGATTACCCCGCTGTCACGGAGAGAAGCAGCTCATCCCCAGCCGCTCTCACGAACGCCATGATGCACGTCACACACTCCTCCTCGTGTGCTGACAGGTACAGGCCTCTGGCATGTAGCAGTATGCTTGGAAGACCACCCCCCACCCCCAACGTGAAACCAGAGAGACAGCAATTAAAGGAGCCATTTAAAAATGGCCGCTGTCTGTCAAGTCCTGATCAGAAAAAAACATTCCCTCACTCTCATCCCTTTGAGATTTTTTTTTTCTTCTTGTTGTTGACACTCTGAAGTTAATGTGCTTTCATAGACAGGACCGCACGCACGCTCATACACCGCCCCCCCCACTAATCCTGTTGTGGCAACAACATCACAGGAAGGTCTGACGACACTGATGACAGAAAGAACGGGGCAGTTCCGACGCCGAGGCGGCCCGTCCTGAAAAACGATCCGGCGTTCGCCACGGCAGCAGAAACGCCTCCAACAGGTGGCTTAACAGATGCTCTGTGTATTGATTAATATAGTAGCTTTACGCTTTTTTTTCCTCTCCTACCCATTACCTTAAAAACTCCAGGAGACAAATTATTACCATTTTCAAGGAAAAAAAGATCCAGCATGTAGGTAGTCGGCGAGCAGAAAGAAAAAAGGCTAGAGGAAGAATGGATGTGGATTTATTGTCTGGTAGGGACTCAGCTCGCCCTCTGGCAGTTGGTGGTGCTTGGAAACCGTTGGAAGTCCACAGATTATCAATTCCAATGCTTTCTGACATCTTTACATACTGTAAATATGAAATATTTCTTCACCTCGAGCAAACAGGAAATGTTTCACCCATGCTGGTGCTTTACAATGAGGGAGAATATACTGTGTGTGTGTGTGTGTGTGTGTGTGTTTGTGTGTGTGTGTGTGTGTGTGTGTGTGTGTGTATGTGTGTGTGTGCGTTTAGTCAAGCCACATGTCATCCCCCCCTTTTTTTTTTCAACCCCGGCTGTAGTGACGCCTCCAACCTCAGTCTGAAAGTGGATACAGATGTATCTCAGATGTGGAAGATAAGTGCTTCGTCAGTATTTTTCGCAGAGACAATCGCCGCCATCGAAATCGGATGACGAACACGTTAAAACGTGAACCCTGAACGTCCCAGAATGCACTGGGGCCGGTGGCGGCCGGCGAGAAATTTCACAAAGCGGCCTAACAACAACAATGTTTGGAAGCCCGCTGCCGTGCTCACGTCATGCAGACGTTTCCCAGCTTATAAAACTCACATCCAAGTCGTAACTGACCAGCTGATGGATGTAGTTTTTTCCCCCCAAAGCACCAATATATCCAACTTGGCCTCAAGTAATATGGAAATGTCTGGAAAAGCAAACAAATACGGATGGATTGCGTCAAACCAGAGTGAACCATTAAAAGATCAATAAAAGCTCTTTTTAAATCTCTTTTTTAATCTTAAACAATATTCTTTACCTCCACGCAACGAGCCCTAGCTATCAGACTGTAGCTCACTGCTTGGTGAACCGCTCTGTTCTGTTGTTTCTGTTTCTAATTAACATTCATCCGGCCCTGGATGTTGGCATTTGAATGCAGCTTATTATGTTATTTCAGGGCCAACTGGAAATGCAAAAATATGTTAAATTGATTAATCAGTAAGGAAATTACAAATGAGCTTTCCCCAGACGCGCAGCAAAGGAAAGATGTTTTATAAACTGTGGAACCTTTCACACCGTAGGCCGCACAGCAGCGATGGGAGAAGTGTCCAGACTCAATTACAAGTAAAAGTCCTGCATGAAAACATCCTACTGAGTACATAAGTTCCAGCAGAAAATGTACTTGAAGTATTAAAATCAAAGTACTAATTTCATCTTTACTATGCATCAAAGCAGCTGAGATGATTAAAGGGAGAGGAAACAAGAAAAAAACAACATTCTGAATAAAAAACCTGAATTATTATCTAATCTTGGATTTCTGGTGAAATACTACATCATTTGGACTTTTATCGAAATAAAACTATGACAGATGTTTGGTGGGGAAAAAAATGACTACTTGGTACAGCTGTTAACAACTCACGGACGTGTAAGAATGAGAGCTGACTGCACTGATATTTGTGAGATGTCAGAAGACACAATTTCCCTCTGAAGTATCTCCAAATTGCAGTAAACAGTACTTGAGTAAATGTTTGGGTCAAAGTTCTGTGACCTGCCTTGGCCCCGAGGCCCGGACCCCGTGGCCGTGACACCGGAGCTGTCTAATTATTTGTGGATAAACAGCTTTACACTTGGTCTTGACACAGCTGCAGGAGATGACAGTGACTTTAAAGGGATGCGACGAGTGAGACCAATTAAAGCCGGGGTCAAGAGTGAAGATCAGAGCATGTGTCACTTAAAAATGTCACTTCCAAACGGTTACGCTGCGTGGGTGAGAAGGCTGCAGAGACACGTCTTAGGGATTGTTGTGTTGCAAGACAAGTTGAGAGGAGTGAATTGCTTTTTTAGATCATAAGAAGGTCCAGGTGTTAACACAAATACTGTCCAATCTTGTAAAACCTATTCAAACAATTCCAACCTTTTTTAGAGGTCCAGAGAGAAGCTTACGATGTAAAACTACACTGAGATGATTTCTGGTGCTGAAAACCAGACATATATGTCGTTAGTGATATCAAAACTTCAACCAAAACCCGGGAAAAGCGTAAAATATGTGACCTTTCAAATTTGCGCTGAACTGTTTAGCTCTTAAAGGCATTCTTGTTCCACTAAAAAGAAGAAGGGGGAAAGAAAAACTGGGAAAGTCTTGAAAGTCAAACAAACGCGCTACAGTAAGTTACGTTCTGGTCATCATAGATTTTCCCCGGTGAATCGCCTGTATATTTACTGTATATTGAGTCTGGCCTGTCACCATATTTCACCCCAAGAGAAATCTAATAACCTGTACTGTATATGCTGTATATTGTTCGGGTTTCTCATAAAAGCATTCCTCACCGGGATAAGATTTAATGGCTGTTATTTATATTTGGGCTGGGCAGGTTTATTCTGCACGCCCACAGAAATCATTACGCTTCCCCTTGGGAGAGGTGGTAGCAACACGTTTCACCCCGGCAGATGACTCAGCGATAATATGTTTCTTCCTTTATCGCTTTTTTTTTTTTTTTTGCTTTGGTGTTATTGGCTCCTTTCCTCAAAAGGGTCATTAAAAAACAACTACGGAACACGGACAGAGGGCCACACATTCCGGGGGACCTCTCTTCGCCCATCGTTACGGTTACGACCGAGGAACCGTTTCTGATTATTGAACGCGCCCAGAAAAAGCAGATGGGACAAACCTCTGAAGAGCGATTAAAAGTATTTAACATAACGTCGGCTGAAATGGGTGGTAGTGTGCAGGAAAATTCACTCTGGGATATTTACACGTCATGGCAGGAAAGTGATATAAATCAATAACCTGTAACACTTTATTGGGCGAATGAAAAAAACAGGCCTGCTAATGTTTTCAGCAAATAATAGACTCAATTTATCAGCTGAACTGGAAGGCGCCAGATGGCTGATTGACTTTCACATTATAGCAGGAGCAGGCCACACCTGTCAGGAGCGACAGGTATACACACAAACAGCGTGGCTTGCAAACAAAGAAAAAAAAAAAAGCTTGTGTTGTGGTAAAATGCGATCTTAGCGCCTCTTTCCGCACCTTTGCTGACCCCCCCCCCTTTGTCAAACACAAACATTCCCTCCTCGAACAGCTGCTCCGTGGCCCTCGACAGGTTTTTTTCTCTTTTCCAGCGAGGCGCATGAAAACACGGGAACATTTGGATTACACGCGGCTCTCGCAGGCCGCTCACTGGAGTGTACGCACGAGTGTTTCAGAACTGATTAGGTGTGGTGTTCCGCCAGAGCTCAGAAAGAGCTGCAGCAGGGTGTAATCTCAATTTTAACAGCAAAAAAAGTGATAAGCATAATGGATTTTTTTTTTCTTTTGAAAAGCTACCACTACTACAGAGAGGATCAGACAGAGGTTTAAATGCTCTTCAGATCAGGCACAGCAGCACAGTGTTTATAAAAGAACAAAATGAAAATGCTTATATAGACAGTGGTGGAAAGTAAGTACAGTAAGAACTCAAGTACTCTACTTTTGCATAATTTTAAATATTGCACATTTATTCTTTAGCTTTCGTTAGTTTTCAGATAATGATTTGACGCAAAGGATAATAGAACAAGTGTTCAAAACACAACACACAGTTAAAGATGAAACCAGTGGTTTCAACCTTTTTTTTTAATCTTCTGATGTCGTACAAACAGCAGAATGTAGTTGGCCCGTGTTTTACATGTCTCCCCTAAAATTCTCACATGGTTTCTTTTCAACGAATGATCCAATATTTCACCAAAAATCAAAGATTAAAGAAAAAACAGTCCATAAAGTGAAAACAGATTTGTGAATCAGAACATACCCTTCTTTCTTCTCCAATGATGTCATATATAATAACATATCATTCAAAGGGAGGAAACCAGTACTTTTACTTTAATACTTTAAGTACATTTTGCTGCTAATACTGACTATACTGTACTGTAATTCCTCATGCAGGACTTGTAATGGAATATCTTTCATTGCTATATTGAGTACTTCTTCCACCACTGGATATAAATAATGTGAAGTAAATATACATATTAGACCTAGAGTATAAAGTTATAGTGTGATTACAGACAGCGGTAAACAGACAAACATTGATTTAGATGATCCAAGAGGTTTGTTCCAGATTTGTGGCGCAGAGGAACTAAAGGCTATATTTTATTTTAAACCCTCAGAGGCAAAGCAGTCACACATGAGCTGAGATCAGAGAGGTATTTTGGCCGTAAATCATTTAGTAAGAACTTTAAAAAAATAAAAAATCTTTAAAACACAAAGATGAAAAGGAAAACAAAATCAAACTAATAAGAGAACAGCGAACAGAGAAAGAGAGAGAGAAATCCAATATGTTTGTTAACGTGTTCAACAGTCATCAAGTCATTATTATAATTAATAGTCATCAAGGTTGGCACACTGACGGCCTGCAGATGGTTAAGATTACAACTTGACAGAATGATTTAGATAAAAGAGCAATTATGCAAAAGAATAGCATCTGCCTGCACGGGCTAAATTAAACAGATCAACCTCTGCTCCCATTCAATCTAACTGCATGCATAAGATTCAAGTTCGGAGGGGCTGATTAAATAATAATAAGATCTAATCAAGTCTGAACCCCAAATCAATTATATATGTGGTGATTAATACATGAATTACAAGGGTTTTCCCCTGAATTTCATTTAATAAAGTGGAATTTAATAAACTAGGGGGGGGGGGCAGCTTAAGATGTGACATGGAATGGGGGAGATGATGCCAGGCAGAAATAATAAGGTGCATATGCAGCAGGGGCCCTGTTGATCTCAGGCATCTGCTCTCCTGTCGAAAAGAGACGGAGCTACAGAGGCACAGGTGGAGCGTCTGAAAAACATGACTGCTGTCAGGGAACGCCGCCGAACACTAACCGAGGTGTCTCTCTCTCTTTCTTTTTATCTTTAGCCTTTAAAGACAGCTTTTTTTACCCTGAGGGATCTTTATACCCTGCGAAAGTCTGAGTAAAAGCTCACTCATCCGGTGACACGGGCGCTTTTTTTTGCTATACAACAAATTGCAGTCTTCCACTCCTGATGCTGTTTATTATTTTTTTTTTCAGACAGGAAATCATTGAGATTCAAGCACCTGGTCTGCCACCTGTCAGTGCTGCTGGAAAGGAAGCGGCTTCTCCCTCACACATCTGTCCAACACGCCGCCGTGACGCCTCACGCCGCCGCCGCTGGCCACAAACTGGTGTGATTTGTAACTCAAAGCGGAACATTATGTGTGTGTGTTTGTGTGTGTGTTCTGTTGTTTTTGTAAAGCAATTTGCAGCTTTATTGTATTGACACCTTCACTGAGCCTAGTTTCATAGCCACAATAAAAAATAAAGAAAAAAAGCACTGTTTCAACAAACATAATTTTATACAGTCTGAATATGCAACACATGATCACACAGCAGGAAAACACATCTCCTACTTACAATAGACTCACAGACAAAAACTGTTGTAATAAATAAATAAAAAGCTATATACATGGTACTAAATTCACATCAAAATGCTGCCACTGCCTCATTGTCCCGTTTGGAAATTGCAACAGTAATCGAACAAATTCCTCTCCTGTAGCATCTGTAGAAATCATCCAGGGACACATAAAGCATTGGCACAGGGACCTCTCTACACATGAAAACGCCCTTGGGAGATATTATGTAAATATACAACATGAATATTCAAGTGAGATAGTTTAGCATTAGGCATGACAGTATTAATAAGGCCACTTGACAGAGTTCTGGATAGCGGGAACAGTTTCGTGACGTCCTTACAGCGTGAAAATGTGAAGTGATGACAGAATGACAAGACTGAGATGCTGATGTTTAGCAATATTTTGTGAGGAAATTTAAAAAAAAAATTGGAAATCGCAAGTATTTGCCATATTCTCCATCATTACCTTTAGCTAAATGACGTCAGCATGCTACTGACTGCAATAAGAAAAACTTCAACATCCTCAAAATAAAGCATGTTTGATTGCAAAAATCACAAAAAAAAAGAATCCTGGAGGGACCATAATGTTAATGATTCTTTTTTTGGGGGGATTTTTGCAATCAAACATGCTTTCGTTTTGAGGGTATTGTTGACATTTAACATCTTAGTTTAGCGCATTAGCATGCTAACATTTGCAATTAGCACTCAACAAGAGTATACTCGAGGTGGGTGGGAATGTCAGTGAATTAGTAAGATTTGTTAGATAGGTGTTAGAGGGATGTTAATCAATTCAATAGATATATTCGAGTCTGGACAAAAGTGGTGAACAAACATCCTGACTACCTCCTGCGCCATAAGTTCTTTTTTACATTTAGCAGTGATAACATCGACATATTAGCACGGCCACAGCATCTCTTTTCTCAAACACACACATCTGCGCTTTTTTCCCCTTAACAAGCGAAACACGCGCCAGATAAAAAAAAAAAAAAGGAATAAATGATGGCTACGGGCAGCGGAGTCTGAGAAGCCGCCGGTGTCACGCCTCGTCTTTCAATTTGGATGTTTTGTGCCCGGCATTGTGCTCGCCGTGTAAATAAACGAGGCCTGTCTGATAGGCGAGAGCGGGGGCCGCTTACTGCAATCACCCGCTGGAGAGATGCAGCCCCATGTTTGTCTGATAAAAGGGGGTACGCCTCTTCTACCCTCGCTGGTAAAACGCAATAAATACAAAGCTCGAGGGATGAGATATGTGGGACCTGAGAAGGGAAAGTAGTGTTAGTGTTATGGAGGGGGGGGGGCAGGCAGTCAATAAAGACCACATGCACACAAACACACTAAACAGAAATATAAAGCTAAGGTGCATTACACGTGTGAGATTAAATCTCTCGTTCTTTAATTCTGTTATCTCAGTCTGCGTTTCCAGTAACACTCCTTCAAATATTTGAAAAAAAGGGGGCGAAGAACGTGATAAAAGACCGTAAAAAGACAAGAGGTTCCTTTTACAGAGAAATGCTTCCCTGGATTCAGTCCTCATTCTGATGCTTCATGACCCTCCTCCGAGCTCCTCGCTTTCAAAGAGTCTGGAACATTTTGCGAACACTCAGAGGTAGACAATGGTCTCCTCCCTGCCCTCCTCCCCGCCGCTGTCCGTCTCCATGGAAACCAGCGCGCTGAGGTCCAGCTGAGGGGCGCCGGGACGCGGGGGCGCCGGATACGGGTCGGCACCACTCGCCGTCGACGGCCACGTCTCCCCGATGTAGCGCTCACTGTCGTGATCTGAGGCGGGTGAGAGGAAAACAGCGCGGCGTTTAGAGAAGATGAATAAAACGCCGCCGGCCCATGACTGCAATAAAACGATCGAACAAATAAAGGGACGATGAAACCAGATGAATGAATATAATCTGACTGAAGACGAGGGCTCGTTTACTACCCTGATAAATAATCATAAGGATGGGACATGTAGCCACTTGTTTAATGAACTCTGTCTAATTGTTTTCCCGCTCAACTAATTTCTTCATATAGATCATGCACAGCTGCTGCAGCCGGTTTATGCCACTTCCTCCTGCATTACATTTAAGGCCATATTCTCATGAGGGTGGAATGGCCAGCGCAAGTAACACTCCGGTACGGTATTTTGCCGGGCCTTGACATTTGATTTGCCCATCTATGTGGTATTTTGGTGCCCAGTGCTGCACACGGGGCGCCACATCATGAAATGTTCCTGCAGCAGATGCACAGCTTTACAACAAAAAAAAATATTTATTTATTTATTTATAAATAAATAATAATGCTTAGTTATCCCCCACTCAAAAATGTGGTGTTATGCTTGTCGCATAATCGTGAAGGTCAAAATTGTATTTTCACATTACAAGAATTTGATTCCCTGGGAAAGAAATGTTTATTTTATAGTAAAGGTCACATTTAAAGTCCCTGGAGTTTTGACAATAGAAGCCGTTTTACAGGTTAAAGGAGCAAAACTTGTGACATCACCATTAAATAAATGCTGCTAAGTATTACAGCGTATCTTTAAACTTCTGAAAATATCTTTTGTATATTACCCATTTAAGCCAAGTTTTCATGCATATAATTATACCACTTGATTCACCAACAATCATAGTATGTATTTAATTTTTCCATGATGTACTTTATGTTGAAGGATTTTAATAACTATACTTTAATAACTATAATTGTCAGTTGCACATATATGCCTATAATCAAAAAAATGTATTCTAGAGAGTCGTTAAAGTGATTAAATAGATATATAAATATCAGGGTTGAAAAATCATTATAATTTAAATAAAAATTAACTTAAGTTTTTAATTATATTGTTTTAATTTTAAATAGAAAATGATAGTCATAGACTATAGTTTCCAGTGCTCTTTAATGGATTAACATATAAATGTAATTTTAGGGACTTTATCTCTCTCTATATATAATAATCTTATATGACGCAAATTATTAGTTTAGGAATTAGAAAAAATCTTTAAAAATATAGATATGTCTTTATATAAGATGCATGCATTTAACTATAAATGACTATGAGTGATTCTTACAGTGACCACAGCTAATTTATACTGTGAGAAATAGCTTCTCCTTCAGTTCATTCAATCCCTGCAGCGATCTGAAAGCAGCAGGACGAATAAATTGATAATAAATTAACTGTTAAAACCCACACCACCTTGCCTGCATGCTCCCTTCGCAACACTCCAAACCATTCAGACAACAATTTGATTTCCTAAAGAAGCATCTTCCTGAGTAATTGGCACAGCTGTTTCAGATCTCTGGGGTGAATAATGTGACTGGCTGAGGGTGTATTTATTAATCACAGCATCCTCCACCTTATATTCCATTTCACCCGGACCTTTTTGCCCTTTGTGCTGCTGCTGAACCTACATGGACCAAAAATAGCAGGTGCACCTTGCTCTCGTCTGATTAAAGTAGGGACCTCAGAAAGAAAACTGAGATTTCCCAGATATATCCGTCATCCCCCTCTGCCTAAAGGTGTCACATTTACCATTATCTTTGTCAACATAATCACTCATCTTGATCTGGATTCACTGACACCTGCCTCCTCCCACATGATGGCTGAGAAGAAGAGATGAGGAAACCAGGGACCGGAAATGAGGGATAATAAACAACTAGGACCCCAGCGAGGCAGGTTTTAAGCCAGATGAGGAGGATTCAAAAGGTAAAACCATCTACCACCTTCAGGCAAGCAGGTCCTGTGACAAGGAGTTTTCCTCCTCGGAGATCAATAACACTTTTATTGAATTATAAGCTCTAAAAGACACAATGTTTTGTGGCTGGTTGGAAATGTGTCTGTGTGCTTGCCCTTCTTACATTTGTGTGCACGGCGGGTGCTGCCGTCTAGGATTAGGGCAGGTGTGCTGTCATGGTAACAGATGGCGTGAACTATAAATTGCCTCATTGTGTCCCTGCAGGAAAGTGTCTCTGTTTGATTAATTATATAAGAGTCTGTTATAGTAGCTCTGTTAGCCACCATATAGGCCGGGTCTCTGATAAATGAGACATCAGTCTGCAGCCGGAAGAAAAAAAAAAAAGTCACTCAGTTCTCGTCTAAGAGCGGTGTCTGTGAAGTAATACAGTTATAGCATTATTAATACATAGCAAATAACAGCTATTTAAAGAAAGCTGTGAAAAATATTGATTTCTTACGGCTGCACATTTGAAGTGCAAAACAAAAAAGTGCAAGAGAAATATTTTTTTTGATCCAGTTTGAACTGTGCTATGAATTACACATATGATGTTTTTTATAAAAGTGTTGGAAATATAAAATGTTTGAAAACACATAATTGGAAGTAAATGTTAACCCAGAGTTGCTAAATCTGTGTGTTTCATACCCAGATAAATTGTATTGACGTATTCCCACTAGCATGGTGTGTGCATCTTGGTTTGAAAACCAAACTTTATTGTGTGATATACATTGATAAACATCATTATGTGTAATTCACATAATGACACAACAAAAAAAGGGATTAAATAAATCATTTGTCTCTTGCCATTCACTACCATACCCGTTTGTCCTGAAAAAAGGGTGCTGAAATCTGTAGTATTTAGACTCTGATATCATCTTAATTACTTAGCAGAAACAATGTGGCCTGACACTCTGTTACATAGTCACTGAGCAGGTTTGGTTCCCACAGAATGTGTTTTGTACATCAGCGCAGTAGATTATATACGGAATGCTTTAATCTGCATCCTGAAAAGTGCATCAGTTTCATCTCACTTGTCTCCTTTAGCTGACTCATCACACTCTCCTTTGTATAAAAAGGTGAGCAACAACAACACAAAAAAAACCTGATACGACTCATCAGATGAGACGCCAACAAATTCCATCCGACTGGTTTTCACGGGACTATGCTATGATGGGAATCTACCGACTGAAAAAAAAGAGTGTGCATGAGAAGAAATCTTCACACATGTTAAGGTGAGGATGAGATGTGAGCTCATACTTTGATCCGTGTGACTGACAGCACAAATGGAATTTGCATTTGAAAGAGATTCCTTTCCTTCTCATCCGCATACCAGACAACACATTATCCAGTACAAGGTCACAAAGGAGCATTTCAATTCTTGATATTGCACATAAAATACAAAAAACGCTCCTTAGAGCGCTTTAAATTTAACGTGAAATCATAGAGTTTTGGGGATTTTCAATCGGTATTGGGCCCTCGTGGGATCTGCTGAGGAATGCATAGATGTCAGCTGGAACGCACCCTGGCTTGTTGATCACAGCCAAGTATACACCCCAGGCTTGTTAACAAGTGACTCAGATATTCACTTTGTGCTCACTAACCAAGAAAGGTTAATAAGCTGATCAATGAGGAAGAGATTGTGCTGCCTGCTCGGGCTGCTACTGCATCGGTCGCAGTTAACACTGACCCTATTTTTACAGGAGATAAGTCACATGTGGGCTGTAATTTTCCTCGCCCGTCTCGGTTATTTGAATGAGCGGCGCATGAATGGTTTAGAAATGGGGACGGGCAAGTGTGAGAATGTAGCTGACACCTCGCAACTGAAGCACATATTAATACACCATGTGTCTGCATCTCCCGCTCCATGGCTCCTCCTCGCCCCTCCCCCCTTCGCTCCGGGCGATGACAAGTCATCCTGTAATGAGTTTTGTAAAGATTTTTTCCAGATCGAAGTCCCAATCAGTCAGCCATCGCCTGTGAACTGTGATTCACATGCTGTTGTCTGCATGGCCAGTCGATAGATAGAGAAGCCATTGATTTTTTTTTCCTCCCCCCTTTGGCAGGCTCGATGCTGGTGCTGGTGCAGGTGGGGGTGGAGGAGGAAATGGCGGAGAGGGGGGTGATTTCTTTCAGGAGACACTGATTAACTGAGAGGAAGGACAGACAAGGACTCACTAGGATACAGCCTTGAGAGCAGAGTGTGTGTGTGTGTGTGTGTGTGTGTGTGTGTGTGTGTGTGTGTGTGTGTGTGTGTGTGTGTGTGTGTGTGTGTGTGTTTGTGTGTGTGTGCAGTATACTCTCACACACATGGGTGAAACCGGTGTAGGCAGAGGGTTTGTTTACATTCTCACAGGTTGCAGATTTCCCATTTGTGTTGAGCAGCAAAGGCGGCATGACAACTACAGCGGTGCACCGGCGTCCCATATGAGATGGACTTTAGCTGTGTAATGTCGCACCATTAGCGCTGAGATATGGGATATTAAACATATCTCGTAATGTTTTTTTTTCAATGTGGAAGGGAATTTGGCACTAAAAAGACTGTAACTTTGATTAATTCAGATGGCTGAAGCCTCATATAAGTTTCAAATAAATATAGAAGGAGGGCTGTGGTTGGGGCCTGTGTCTCCCACCCATTATGAAGGGATCTCAAAGGTCCCATATTGTAGAAAGTGAGATTTTTATATCTTTTTGATTAAAAAAAGGTGTTATATATGTTATATATAAATGCTGCCCCATACTCTCTCCACCTCTAAGTCTGAGTGCATGGTCCTAAGCCAGGGAACGGTGGACAATATGTTTGGGAGTGAGTTGCTGCCCAAAGTATAGGTGTTTAAATGTTGAATATGTAGATTTTTTATTAAAAGCTCCATTATATTAAAAAAAAAAATAACAAAACATCCACAGTTTGTTAAGTGGGGCTCAGAATAAAAGTGTAGCTTTTCCTTAAGAAAAATGTATTATTGTAATTATTGTGTAAATATTTAAATAAATATTTACACAATAAATATTTAAATAACTTTGACAATGCTGTCAGCCAAATGCAACAGGGGCAAATCTATCAAATTTCCAGATACGGTCTCTATGCTCAGCACAACAAGGCTACTAGGTAAAAATGGAAAAATCTGCAAGTCCTGCAGCAGCAAAACCAGAGTCAGTATCAGTAAAGCATGCTATATGGACCCATATAAATAATTTACATGGCGACAAAATTTAGGTGAAAATTGCAACTTTTCTCCTTGATCGGTAAGTTAAGCTAACTCACTAACTTAGCTAATGTTACCTGTTGGGTCAAAATCCTTTTTTAAAAATGTAGAACATAATATATTGATAACCGTAGTTGAAGTATGTAGTTACCCTCTAGGATTCATCCCTTGACATGGTGCAGACTGAGTGCTTAATGAAGTTCTGCTATAAAGTATCTTGAGGTCTTGTTCATGAATGTGGGTAAAATGGAGCAGGAGAAGGACAGGTGAATTAGTGCAGTGTCTTCAATGTGTTGAACTGGTCCATTGTGGCAAAGAGGGATCTGAGCCAGAAGGCCAATGCGTAATTTTCTGCTCTATCTATATTAGAACCGCCAGCTATTAGGGGTGGGGCTGTCGAATAACGATCGTTAGGAAAATCAATTATGTTTTCAGCTTGGAACTAAATTTTGTTACAGTCTGAGGTAAAGGGTAGATGAGATTCTGAAGACATTAATAGTTCCAACATGTGTTTCATTTCAAACAAAGTGTTCTTTAACAAAGCAGCATAGGGTCGATCAGCACTAGACTAAGTTCCCTAGGTCTGAAATTATATCTCTTCATACAGTGTAGAATTACCATGTTGCTAAGATGATTTCAGCAGGGGATTTTATATCATGGCTCTGGTGCTTCAATCATAGCAGAAAGAACGCTGAATAAGAAAAAGAAGTTTTTAAGAACTGAACAGAATAGACAAACCGAACCGTGACAGTTGAACTGGATAGTTTCAATGGTTTACATAAACACTCACATACTCTGAAGGCTGATCGAAAGAATGAGTTTGGTGATACAAGTGACCAAGATGAACTCCTCCACAGAGAGGCTGCGCTCAGCTTTGTTGAGTTGAGGAACTCATACTCTGGAACTCAACCACTGTTCCTTCGTGTCGGAGGGAATCAGCTGACGTGGTTAAGGCGTCTGATTAGAACAACTCCCAGGTGGCTACCTTTAGAGGTTTTCTGAGCAGGTCCAACTGGGAGGAGGCCCAAGGGCAGACCCAGATCCACAGGAGCGATTTTATATCTCATCTGGCCTGAAAAATGCCTCAGGATCCCCCAGGAGGAGCTGGAAGGTGTTGCTGGGGAAAAGAGCATCTGTGGGATCTTGCTTAGCCCGTTGCTATGGTAGCCAGTCCTGGTATAAGTGTGGCGTAAATGGAACGGACGGATGTCCTGAATATAAAATTCGCGGGAAAAGGCACACAGACTGTATTATGAATCTGAGCCTTTAAAATGAGCCCTGTCAGGGCTTCCATGAAGTTGTGATGTCACAATTGTACAGTTAACCCCGAGACCAGTCAAATCAGCCAGTCGGAGGAGAGGTGCATTAATACAGTCGTCCTCAAAATTATTCATACCCTTGCTGATTCTTGTGATTTTTTCATTTAGTGATTAAATAAATGCTTGTTTTCAAATTTGTGTTTTAGCTTCATGTGACCAACAATTGAAAGAATGACAACAATATAAAATAATTTTAAAAAATCATTTCTGGGGTATTTTATTAACGGAGTCCAAAAAAATGCCATGTTCAAAATTATTCATACCCCTGGCAATATCTCAACAAAAATGTCCCAAATGTGTTCATCTTTGTCCCAAAGTTATTTCATGATGTCTCATCGGAATGAATACCTTTTTTGTTGACCAAATGTTAAACAAGGTTAAAAAAAATAGCATCTTTCCAGAAGAGTATAAATAGTGGGAAAGGGTTCAGGTCATTGTTAATCTCTGGTCATCATGGTAAAGAAGAAGGAGCTCAGTGAGGACCTGCGTCAGCGTCTTGTGCAGGCCCACAGTAAGGGAAAGGGTTACAAGGCCATTTCCAAGCAGTATGGTGTCCCTGTCTCAACCGTCCAGAGCATCATCAACAAGCACAAGAGGTTCAACACTGTCAAAAACCTCAGTGGGCGTGGCCGAAAGTGTAAGGTGTCCCCCAAACTCGCCAGGAGAATCTGCCGAGAGGTCAACACCAACCCACGGACCACAACCAAGGCCCTAATTCAAACCCTTGAGCAGACAGGGACAAAGGTGTCACGGTCCACCATTGAGCGAGTTTTGCACAGAGGAGGTCTCCATGGACGTAAACCTCGGAAGACGCCGCTGCTCAGGAAAAAACATCTGGTAGCTCGCCTGGCCTTTTGTAGAGGTCATCTGAAGCAAGAACCCAGCTTTTGGTCAACAATCCTGTGGTCTGATGAGACAAAACTGGAGTTATTTGGCCATATGGATACCCAGTATGTCTGGAGGAAGAAAGGAGAAGCCTATAGACCAAAGAACACTGTGCCCACTGTCAAGTATGGTGGTGGAAGCATAATGCTGTGGGGATGTTTCTCTTCCAGTGGCACAGGCAATCTCGTCAAGGTCCAAGGTATCATGAAGAAGGAGGATTATATCAGGATACTTGATGAAAATGTCAAGGAATCTGCTGAAAAACTCAAGCTTGGCCAAAACTGGATGTACCAGCAAGACAATGATCCTAAACACACCGCCAAGGTAGTCAAGAGATGGTTCAAGGACAATGACATCAGTGTCCTGGAATGGCCAAGTCAAAGTCCTGACCTCAATCCAATTGAGAATCTGTGGCATCACTTGAAGACCAGAGTGATGGCGAGGAAACCAACCAACCTGACCCAGCTTGAGGCATTGGCCAAGGAAGAGTGGGCCAACATCCCACAGGAGACGTGCAAGAAGCTTGTGGACACGTACAAGAATCGTCTGGAAGCAGTCATAAAGAATAAAGGCTATGCCATTGACTATTAAATAAAGACGATGGACTAGGGTATGAATAATTTTGAACATGGCATTTTTTTGGACTCCGTTAATAAAATTTTATATTGTTGTCATTCTTTCAATTGTTGGTCACATGAAGCTAAAACACAAATTTGAAAACAAGCATTTATTTAATCACTAAATGAAAAAATCACAAGAATCAGCAAGGGTATGAATAATTTTGAGGACGACTGTATATCTGGCACAAACAAAAATGACCTGTTCCAGAAAGGAGAGGGGAGATGTGAAACTACATTGAGAATTTTTGGGAACTAACAACCAGAAATATATCCCAAACTGTAAATAGAACATAGGAAAAGTGTAAAACATGGGACCTTTAATAGCCAGTATGAACAGGAGGAATGATCCCAGCCAGAAAAGCATGGGTCAATCTTCATTTGGTGCCTTATAGATTTTAAATGGACTTTTTAATGGTCAACCTACCTACTTCTTTATTTTTTTCTAAACAAACATTTAAATTTAAATTAGGGGTAAGGTGTGGTCTCTCTACCTCTTACTGTTTTTACTTACTGTCTTAAATAAATATTAATGCAACAAATAGATAAAAGCATCTTTAATTAAGTCCCCAGGTGTAAAATTTTTACTTAGCAATAGTGATTCTTACCACTGGGCGTCTGCTCCAGTCCGAGCCGTCCTTCAGGACTGTAGAAGTACCCGGTCCCTGTCATCCACCCCTGGGACTCTGAGTGTGGACTGTGGGGGGGCTTGGCCTTGGGGGACTGTCTACTGTTGGATCTTGCCAGCAGGGTGTTGAGACAATTGTGCGCGCTGTGGTCGTTTCCTTTGTGGCGGACATGACGGTTGTTGAGGCTGGTGCCGGCGAACGCAGCCTCATTCACGAACACAGAGCCGTTCCCAGCGTGGGCCCTGGACTGACTCGGTGCCGGGTCCTGGGGGTGAGAGCAAATAAAACAGGGTTGGAAGATGAAAGTTGAGTGCACTAGGAACACAAATTCAGAGGAAGCTCATATTTTTACAGCCTTTGAAGCAAGAATGGACATTGATGTCTATTAAGCTTAGATTGTAAACATTTCCTCAGGCTTACTTTCTGAAAATTGTTGCAGATTACTGCAGAGCAGCACCTGGAAATCAGACAGTTCTCCCTTTATTCCTGCATGTTGTGGCCAAAGCATTTGAATCTCTTGTAAATAACCAAATAAAACAGTTATATCTGATAAAGTCAATAATATTCTCAGCCGATCCATCAGGTTTTATATCAGGCCACAGTAATATAACAGCTGCTAAGCTAGTTACTATTGATACCATCAATTCTTTACAACATAAACATCACTGCAGCTCAAACTGCTATTGCAGAGACTCAGCTGTATAGGCCTCAGTAATATGGTTAAAAATTGGTTAACTTACTGTACATTTGTATGCAGATGACATAATCATTTATATAGTGGCACCCTCTTTGAATCAAGCCATAGCCAAGCCATATTAAAAGTTGAGTTTTAATGTGTATGTTGCTGACAACTATTTACAATCTATTGTGTATTCTTAAAAAGAACTAAATTAAACTAAAGCTATAATGTGTAATTTGACACACAAACTTATGAACTCAAAAAATAATCATTATTTTTGTTAAAGAACTACTTATGAACCCAATAATCAGGAATTTGCCCTCACCAACTAAATCAAATGACCTTCTCTTTCTCACCATTCCTGTAAAGTAAATCACCTGCAAATTACTCTTAAAAAAGCAGGAAATGAGTATAAAATTAAACTATCAGAGGTTTATTTGTCCAAGTTTTGAGAGATCTGTCTGGGAGATTTATTTTTGCAAGCAATTAAAATGTGAGTAGACAGGATTTATGATGCTGTCAAAGCACTGAAAACATGACTCGGTGTTTCCATTACTCCAGATATAACTACTTTCTACTAGGGATGCACCGATGTGAAAATTTCGGCCGATATCGATATCCGATATACATATCGGCAGTCACTGCCGATATCGATATTTGCCGATATCGATATATGTAGAGAAAAAAAGTTTTCTGTAGTGTCACAAATTTAGTACAGACCAGAAAAACACTGTACATTTGAAAAGCACAACAGTGCTCTTTATTTAAAGGAAGGCTCACTGTAAAACTGTCATGTGGTTAGAGGAAGTGCGGACCCGATGGAGCTCAGCGAAGGCGGCGACGTCGGCGGCCGCGGCGGAGGAGGCGGCAGGACGGCGTCCGACACCCCGGAGCAACGTTCCGCGCATTTTTTTGTCTTTTCGGGCGATGCGATGTGACGGAGGAGCCGCTAGGAGAAACCGCTACAGTTAGTTGGGTCACTGTCTGCGTGTCTCTCGGCGACGCGCTAAGCTAAGCTAGCTGGTCCTAGCGGGCTCCTCCGTCACATCGCATCGCCGGAAAAGACAGCGGCCTCCTCCACCTCCGCCGCGGCCGCCGACGAGAACGCGGGAGGACGGCGTCCGACACCCCGGAGCAACGTTCCGCGCATTTTTTTTTGTCTTTTCGGGCGATGCGATGTGATGGAGGAGCCCGCTAGGACCAGCTAGCTTAGCGCGTCGCCGAGAGACACGCAGACAGTGACCCAACTAACTGTAGCGGTTTAACTCTGCCAATTGTTGACATATCGGCCAGAATTTGTTGATATCGGACCGATACCGATAAGTTAAAAAACGTGACATATCGGCCGATATATATCGGTTGGCCGATATATCGTGCATCACTACTTTCTACCAATATGGAAGTCTGTTAAGAAACTGTACACAGTCATATTTGCAGATTATTGAAAAAAAATTTCCTGAATCATTTTTCTGAATACAAGTCTCAAAGGGTTTGAACATCTCACACAAACCTCTGTTGTATTAATGTTGAGGCAAAGAGCCAAACAACAGGAGGTAATTCATTCGTCATTTGGGTTGACTGACCCTCTAATGTATGTAAAAGGCCGGTCAGTTCTCCAGCCCCTCCTACTGTCTGCTGCTAACACCCCTCTCACCCTGTCCCATCTTTATGTGAAACAACATCTTTATCAACATGGCCTTTCCTCCGCTGAGCTGGAGCGCCACCGCTAATTAGAAAAGACATCAGAGCAGGTGTGATTGTACGTCATTCGATCCGTGTCTGACCCGGTGAACCGCCGCCTCTGGCTAAAACATTAGCGGGGGAACATTAAGACCGCCACCTCTGTTCGGCTTTGTCAGGCCACCTCCGCAGAGACTGAGGTAAATGAATGGAAATAAATAAGCTTGCAAAAAGGCGAGAGAGCCTCATCACATCTAGTGCATGAAAGGTGTGTAAATCAATGAGGGCGAGCGGGAACACTCTAGCGCACATTGTAATTCTGCCCGTTTGTATGTCCGTCCGAGTGCTGTCTGTGTGTCTTTTGAGCAGTCACACCTGCTGAACCCGGCAGCACAAAGACAGACCCAGCGCGGGCTCAGATGAATGTATGCGCCGCTTTCCCATGCGAGGTACATCGGGACTTAAAGGGCACAGAGAACAGTGCGGCCTTTATTCCACGCCTTCCAGCCGGGGGGGGGGCATTTCACTGTAGTGCTTTTCAAACAAATAATTTAAATCCTTTTGGACACAATTGATTGGTTCCTTGGGCGGGGTGCCTCTGGTTTTAATTATTTTGTCGGCGCTTTTATTTGCAACGGTTTAATTATCATCAATCATTAAGATGTTTATTGGTGAGTGGAGCTGCTGGAGCACTAAGACAAATGATGCTGAAATAGCTCTCATTATCGCAGGTCATATATCAAGAGGGGATTGAGCTGCTTGTGTAAATAAGTGAACCGACGTAACTCAGGCTGATGGCTGTCTGAGAAAAGCTTCTCATTTTTTGGCCGGGGCCTCCATAAACACTTCATATCTACCTTGTTCAGGGTCCAAGAACTTGACTCAAGAGTGGCACTAAGCTCTCGGTCTAAACCTCGGAAGCTACTGCAGCACCCGAGAAAGTGAGGCGTCAGTTGCCTGGCACGCCTACCTGTTGCTGGCCATCTAGAGGGATGACCATGTGAGGGATCACTGAGGGCAGACTGCTCTGCCGGCTGTGCCTCCAGCTCTGGAGCAGCTGCTGCTGGTTCTCCAGCCGCTCGCGCTCCCTGTCCACGCTCCTCTGGCCCTCCCTGAGGCGCTCCAGACTCTGCTGGTACTCCTCCAGCTGCTCGTCCAGCTCCTGCCGCTCCCGCCTCAGCCTCTCCACCTCCAGGTGGCACTGCCTCTCCCGCTCCTGCAGCCGGCTCTCCTGCTCCCCCTGCTGGCTCTCCCTGGCCTGGCACTCCTTCTCCCAGCGCTCCTTCTCCTGGCGCAGCCGGTCCTGGAGGCGCTGGGCCGCCGCCACCTCCTCCTTCTGCTTCTCCAGGTTGCGCTGCTTCTCCTGCTCCTGCAGGGTGCTGGCACGGACACTTAGGAGGTGCGGCCGCTGGGTGCGGGGGGACGGGCGCCCGGTCTCCTGGAGGAGGAGCCTCTGCACCTCGTAGCAGCTGTCCTGGATGGTCACCGCGGCCTGGCACAGGCGGAAAAGCACAGAGGTGGAGTTCAAGTGAGCACAATGCCTCAACCGCCACTCTGACCACAGGTGTATTATTATATCGTAGTACAGGAAGTTGATTTGAATGACAAAATTTGACTTTCAACATTGATCCAATGATTGCTCAGGGACTGGTTTTCAGGTTCATAAGCAAGGAGAGATACAGAACTTTGAAAATGGCTTTGTGATCAAACCCTACTCAGATAAGAGAAGAGCGTGCACTCATGCAAATGCACACACACATACACCCACACATTCTACCTACCTAAATTTACATTTCATACTAAAGACAAGCGTGTTTATCATAGTGAAACAAAAGAGCCTGCTATGCCTCCCAGCACAAATCAGATCAGTGGGATGCTTGCTCCTGCAGCTCGCTACCTTTGGCTTCAAACAGCTGAGTGTTGAATCTCTGTTTACTGAAGCAGGAGCATGCAGACACATAATAAGCTTTCACCACGACTGGGTTTGACACTAATATAGTATGTTTATAGAACAGAGGAGGTTTGTTTGTTGACTTGCTGACTAGATGAAAATATAGATGCGGGCTGTGAACACCATATATAGAATAATGCACCCACCTGAAGACTGTAGAGTAGCTGGGTGAGGTTTTGAACACTTTGAGCAACCTGTAATAGACAACAAACAACATGCAGATTAAAATGATGTCAGCTGTGTTTTACATGCTTTTTTTCATAAAGGATTTTCAATGCAAATGAGTTACAGCTTTAGAGTTTACACAATGGAAACAAAAACTGTCACTTTCTTTTCATTAGCGCTTCCCTCTCAAGGCAAATCAGGATTACATTGTGGCATTAATGAAACATTTGCACCCCCTTGAGGCTGCATTGTGTCCTGCCACACTGTTTGGGGGGTAAATTATCGCAATAAGAAAATAATTTTTAGCCCTTTCAGAGTCATTTACCTCACAGGTCACAAAAAGATGCAGACGGTAGCACAAACGCAGCACAGTAATTGGAATAAGTCTCTATATCCATTTTTAATGACGCGATACCTTTGGGAACTAAATGGACTTCTTCCTTTATTATGAGCTTATAAATGATTCATCACATTACGACTGAAATGTAATTCTAATAGACCACTGAATTATTAAAACAACTGTTGGCAATCTTGAGCCACACGTCGGTGAAGAAATGGAAAGAGGTGATGTTCAGATGCAGGTTGTAAGAGGCTAGAATGACCCGCTATACCTCAACAGTACCACCGCTGCACAACCACAGTAATAGGGGAAAACATTACATCATATCACTGCATTAATATTTAACTCAAATATGACATCTTTAATTTGCAACTTCCACTTGTATCAAGAGGTCAAACAAAAATCACTTTAAACAAGACAAACACACATGCGCTGTACCTTTAGGTCAATGTCATCCGTGTCTGTTTTTTGCGAGTGTGCTGGGGACTGGGGTAGAGCGGCCTCGGCCCAGCCCCCTTCGCTGGCCTCGGGGTCTGAGGGGGGTTCCTCGAGCATAGCAGGGCTGACAGGAAACACAGAGTCTGCGTCGGGGTCAGGGCTGTGGCTGGACGGAGAGCAGGCCTTGGAGGACAGTGTGGTTTTCAGGTTCTCAGCTGGAGGAGAGAAAGAAACCCAAGAGTGATACTAAATTTGCATGCAATGTTAGTTCACATGCTTATACTGTGAGATTGTGTATTTTGAGGTGTATGCCACTAGAAACTGCATTTCTTTTTCAGATTTAAAGATGTTTTAGATCATCATTCAACTTTAATGTCCCATATTTTAGTAAGTAAGATTTTAACATGTTTGGTTATAAGAAGGTCTAGGTGTTACATTAATAACTTCTGTAGCAGCAGCAGCAGCACTCCCTGCCCCCCCATTCCCAGCCATTCAAATCAGCTAATCAGAGGATTACTATATCAATACAGCTTTTCCAGGTTTTTTTCGAATGCAAACAACGATAAGGCTGATAATGAAAACAGCGCAGGCAGAATGGCTCACCTTCCTGCAGGGCTGCAGCCAGCAGCAGGGCGGCCTGGGGCAGCTCCTCCGACTGCGGCTGGACGAGCAGCCGCAGCTCGCCCGAAAAGGCGTCCGTCCGTCCGCTCAGGGCCGAGAGCTCGGCAAAGATCTGCAGCTTCTCCTCCAGGCTGGAACAGATCTGCTGGTCCTGGCTCATCAGGCTCTCTGACACACAAGTTCACAGCGGACAAGGATGAAGAAATGTGAAAAGGTAACCGAACAAACTGTAGGTATTAACAGTGGTATTAATTTGCATGTAAAATATCATGTTTCCTTAAATTCTATTTTGTTTCGCACCTCAGGTCTACAGTAGACATTAAGAAAATAAAAAAAACTACCTTGTATTTTATGGATCTTCTGAATACGAGCCTCAGCAACGCGCTTTTCCTCTTCAGATTCACTGGTGTATTCTTCTTCTTCCTCCGGGCAGCTGTGCAAAGAAAACATCATAATGATCCAACAAATTATTCTAAAACGGGAAAATCTAAACATTTAATTTCTAATACCCTTCAATTTTTTTCTTTAAACACACAGAAAACACACACGTATGTAAGCACCTCTCCACAGCCTCCCTAATGAGCCTCATCCAGGTGTTCCGTTCTTCTTTGGACGATGTGTGGACCTCGTACATTTCCGGCCCAGCAGCTGACGCGCTGATCAGAAACATTCCCCTCTCTTCATTTGCTACTTCTCGCACGATTAACTTCTGCAGGGCAATGACAGGAGGCTTCTGGTCCTGAAACAAACCCAACACATTATAAGGGGGGAAAAAATGATTTTACATAAGGTGGTGTGGTCTAACATAAAATAAGTCACTATCAGAGAAGGTAATAGGGTGTAACATTGTAGCAGACACACAGCTGTGCTGTTGCAGCTGGGTTATTAGTCTCCTTCAGACCAAACTGCCGTGAGCAGCGATGCGTACCACAGTGGCAAATGTAAACTTCTGGTCTTTCTCTTGTAGGAAGATGAGTGTGTCTGTGAGAAGCAGCGCCAGGACATCTGTGGGAATGAGGATAAGCCAGAATACATTACTGATCTATCTATTCAGCATCATGGAAGTGTTTTAAAAAAAACACATTCATCGAGCACGTGTGTGTATCATGTTGGCCTGACCTTTAAGCCGGCCCGTGGCGGTCTTCCACAGGAGCAGGCCCTGGTGTTTGAGCGTCTGACCCGAGCCCATCATGTCCTGCTTGCGGAAGGTGTGGCCGTTCTTCAGCTTGGCCGTGCTGCGGTTCTCCACGCGGTTCCACACCTCCTGGAACCTCTGGTGGCGCTCGCACTCCCTGACACTCAGGTCCACGGCTGCGATTACCTCTCGGATTTGAACGAGCGCTTTGGAAAGCTGGGCGTGCTCCTCAGTGTCCTCTGATGGATCAGGAAGGATAAAAATTCACTTCCAACTTAAACATGGCACAATACTATCAGTTATACTTTGCTTAATGTAAAAATACGCTATGTAAAAATCCTACATTAAAAACCTTACATAAGTAAAGAACATACATATAAGCAGTGTAATGTAGTTAAAATATTCTGACTGTTATATTATTATTATTATAGCATCACTAGATTGTTAATATTTTGCATCAGTGTTACAGCAGCATGTTTCTGTTGTAGCTGCTGGAGGAGGAGCTAGTTTCTAGTTTCTTATTTAGTTGTAGTATAGTATTTATAATGTATTCCAGTGGTTCAGTTAAAATCTAAATCATAAATCTGTTGGATTTATTTATCTTTTCGTTTTACTGAAATATTAGACCATTTTTATATTCATTGAAATGAAAAAGTTTGAGAAATTTGTAAGGAAAAAATTCTATTTGGTGGAGCCATTAACACTTAGACATGTGCCATGTGAATTTTATCTTTAACAAACCTTTTTGTCAAACCTTCAAATGCAAAGTAAGTAGAGATACTGAGAGTACAATATCTCCCTACCTCAAATTTGCAAATCCTGAACTACAGTAAATATACCTGGTTACTGTGAACGTAAATCCAGCAGAGGGCAGTAGAAGACTGACCTGGAGTATACTGGAGGATCCTCTCCACCAGCACGGGGTACTTCGTAATCCTTTGGGTGACCAGCAAGATGCACTCTGGGATCTCCTTCCGTCGCACCAATAAATTATTACCTTGTTGCTTAAAAAAGTAAGATCGAGAGTTATGATGCATCTCCCTAGCCAGAATAGTTATGGTGATGGTGGAATTGATTGAAAGCAAGTTATGCATCCAGAATGTGTACTCTAGGAAGTTTCATTACCTTAATGAAGCTCTGAAATCGCTTGTTATGTTGCTGGAGTTCCTTGAAGAAGCTGACAGCCTCGTTGTGGTGACTGCAGAATTCTCCGTACACCTGCTTCATTTTTTCTCCATTCTCATCTGAAAACTAAAAAAACACCCAAAGACACATCTATTGATTCACAATCTCACTAGTTTCTATCTATTACACCAGAGAAGATAGTCCCAAGAGTGTCACCTGTTGGAGCAGGACATCTCCTATTCGCTGGATGAGGTAGTTCCTGTGTCCCTGGGGCTGGGCCGAGCTGTGTCGCCGCTCCTTCAAGGCGGCGAAGAAGGCGTGGTGGAAGAGGAGCAGCTGGTCCAGACAGGGGAAGACCCGCTCCACCGCCTCCGTGTCCAGCTGGACCTCCTCCTTCATACCTCGCCGGAAAACCTCTGCCATGATGTGCAGAGTCTGCAGGTGATGGACCTCCGTCTGCATCAGCTCTGCATCAGCGGGTCAACAGGTCGGTACGATATTAGGGCTGCAACTCATTACTATAATGATGGTTAATTCATCTAACAGTTATTGAACCAATTAATCTAATAGTTTGGTTGATGAAAAGGTGAAAAATGTTGAATTCCTTAAGATGCAGATGCAACTTCATATGTCTTGTTTTGTCCAGACCAATGATCCACAACTTAATAGATCATCAGTGTACTACCATAGACCAAAAAAATGTGAAAATAAACAAAGCGGCAATCAGAGAATACAGACATTTTCTTCTTAAAAAAAAACGACTCAAGCCGATTATCAAAGATAGTCTGATCGATTAACCAACTAATCGCAGCCGCCCCACACTAAGTGTTGCAAAACTACGAGTTAAATCCGTCCAAAAGGTCTGCTGCTCTATCGCAGCAATGTTAAGACAATTATATGTGGTTAAAGCAATTTCATAAAACAAAATAGTGACACTGACGAAAAAGACACATTCCAGCGGTCTTCTTTCTCAACGCGGACATCTGCTCACCATAGATAACATCCTGCCTCTTGACAGCTCGTTTGTCCTGCTTCTTGCAGAACTTGTGCTCCACGGTCAGACTCCACGACTCGGCCTCGTAGTCCACGGCGGAGATTGCACCGTGGACGTATCCGTCCACGCAGTCTGTAGACGGCAGGAGTCACAAAATCACTTTTAACCAAAGCTGTGAACACCACGCTGACACCATATTACACTATACAGCAGCATCACATGGAATAGTTCAAATACCTCAAAAGTGTACTTAAGTACAGAATTTTCCATCACTGGGTATTATCCACACCACAGAGAAACCTTGGCTCATAAAGCAGCAGAAATAACTTGTTACTTGACGAGTGACTACATATTGATGCCTAAAGATTTATGCTGTGGGAGAAAGCTACAAATATGTCCTCCTGAGTGGGAAAATGTTAGTAGCACCAGACGGAAACTATGGCAAAAATGTACTCAAGGACAGTACTTGAGTAAATGTACTTTCCACCACTGGTTGAGTTTGACTTCTTTAATGAATGTAAATTTGATATTCACTCTCCTTTTACTGTAGGCCTGTTTTTAATCTCCACTCAATGTCCCAGGGTAATATCTGGAACTTTGGCTGCTAAATGCTCCGCTATGTTCACCAGCCATGGCTGCTAACTATGTCCGTTGTTTAGTGCTGTGGAAATTTCATAAAGTGTGTATTGAATATTTTTTTCCCACTTAAACAGCTTTCCTGCCTGCCTGCTGAGAGGGAACTAGAATGAATTAAAACAATAAAATTGAAGGCCGGAAATCTAAAACAATGAACTAAAAGATGCTATGAAGCTTGATAGAGGCGAGGTGAACCTCAGGGTCAGAGTATTCCCTGTTGCTTCATATCTAGGACTCACAAAAAATAATCTCACAATGGAAAAAAAAAAACAGCGATTTAAAAATAACAAATGGAACACAACCATTCTGTGGGCTACAAGGTCGGCGTCTTCTTGCAGGAGGAAACAACAAAGTTTGAGTGCATGGGGACATGTAAGCCATGTGGTAAATCTGTAAAAGCAGCAAACACGCCATCATATTCATCCCAAACCTTCTCCAAAGGAAGAGTCGGTGGAGGTGGAGGACACAGGAGTCGATTGGAACTCGTCTGACGGGCTGCTCGCCTTCCAGGAATCCACCTCCGTCTCTAAGCTCTCGCTGAGCCGGCTGTAACACAGAGGAGAGGCTTGTCACTGACCCTTACATGGCAGCATAAGTCCTTAAAACTCTGTGAAGTTGGGTACCTGTCACTGTTGGGGAAACTTCCAGATAGCGTGCACGATAGTGGCGAGGTGTCCTTTCTGTCTTTGGGGGTCATGACAGGCAGAGAGCTGGAGATAGGGCTATTGCACTGGGGAGGGCTGTCTCTCACTGTGAAATCTGTAGGAAAAGTAAAGAAAATGACCATTATTGACAAATAAGGTTCTATATTACACTGCAAACACTAATAAAATGTAACTGGCTGAAAATTTGAGGGAGCTTGGCAGAAATATTGCTCAATGGCTGTTGACACTTGACTTGTAAACTCACTCTGTGGGAGGGATGCTGTCCTGTTCTTCACCATGGAAACAGCGTACTTATCCTGTAGTTTCTAAGTAATACAAATGAGGTAGTCTGGTCAGAGCATGTAAACAGTTGACACAAAGAGAGTCTCCAGCAATGACAAGCAGCTAGAAATATTTTTTGGCGGGTCAGGACCAGGTCAAGTGTTTCCTAAAAGCATTTCTCTAAACACAACATGGATATAGACAGAGCTTTTTCATCATTTCTGTAGTAGACTTGTTGTATATTTGCATGGGGAAAACAACAAGATGATACAGAACAAGAGTGAAGATGGAGAGTGAAGATGAGTTTTGGTAATTGAAACCAAACACATATCAAAACTTCAAATGAAACCAAGGAAAAAGAGTAAAATATTGCACATTTACACATCAACAACAGCCAATTTACATTAAAGGCCTCTTAAAGCTTTGGTTCCTCACAGACTATGTCCTATTGTTAGAATTATTTCAAATTCTTCTCATGACCACTTCATTTAAAGAAAATTGACAATAAAGTCGACTTGACTTGACTCGACTTGATAGTTTCCTAAGTGGCCCTCAGCAAGTGTTTAGGAATAACTTTTGATATCTATGATTATTTTGAAGAGTCAGTTAAAATGACTTTTGGTTGAGGACCAAAGGTGAAGAAAAGTCACTATGTTGATCCCAAATGAACTCCTACAGAGTTAAAACACAGCATGAAACTGCTTCATATTATCTGGTGCAATTAGTGATGTAATCCGTTTATTTCGGCCACGTGAAAAAAAATGTATCCAGCACAGGCGTGTTTATCAGCCACTCGGTTCCCTCTGGTTTGAAGACACATCTCGCGAGAGTCTGGCAGAAGCGAAAATGAATGCAAATGCTTAACAGAGTGAGAACACAGCAAAGCATCAACGCCTCCATTATGGCACGTAGGCTATGGAGTGGGCTCAGAACACTCCAATAGACATTAAAAAGTAAAACAGAATCAGGTTGAAAAGTTCCAAAATTCTCCTTTAAGATGCTTTTGGGAAACAAGGCCAAGGAGAACACACACCTTTAAACATGGAGGGACAGATTCTTTACAGCCCTTGTGGACCATGGCAGTGCAACCTGGAAAAGAACAACATATTATAAAAGTACTAAAAGTACTTAAAAGTTTATTAACTCACATTTGTATTTCATTCAAAATGAATGAAAGGAAATCAGGCTATAACTTACTGGGGCAGTGGAGAAGGTCTTTTCCAGATGCTGGTTTGTCACACACCACACACACTGTGGGGCCCAAACAGGAGCCTGTTGCAAACCGATGTCCATTCAGCTCTCTGTCCTTCCCTTTCCCCTTGGAAAACCATGACAGAGACATAGGCGTAAACAAGGAGGGCATAAAAAAAAAAAAAAGAACAGAAAGTGACACCCAAGATTCGGAGCAGAACGGCTCCTAATCCATTTCTGAATTTTTGTCTCGTTTCTATCTGCAGAGCAATTTCCCCCCACACATTTAAGTCGATCTCGGAGCAGAGAAGGATTCCCCGCCTTTTTCCAAACGGTAAGAAAATCCACTGACGAGGAAATGGAGCGTGGCATAAACAACAGATGCAGGTCGGGGCGGGCTTCCACTCTCCGTGCTGACTCAACAACAGGGGATTAATCATTAAAAGGAAAGAGGCTGGACACACCGTGTTTGGTCTGTCACTCTGACCTTGAGTTATTTCCAGGAAACATTTCCTGCTTGTGTCTCCCTGGGAGCAGAGAGACAGGGTCACATACCTGAGTGGCTTTCAGTTCAATTCCATAAATGCTTGAGGATGAACACTAAAGTTTCATTAGGATATACAGAAATGTGATAAGTGCAAATGTGCGGACGATACCGTGAACCTGTCAAGTTCCGTTTTTATGTCATATGTTTAATTTAAAGTTTGCTTGTTTTGTCCCTCATGGAAGGAAACTCAATCCCCATGAAGATAAAAATGTCTCAATCTAAGATAATAAACAATCCTATTTTTACTGCAAATATAAACTCATTAAAATTGATTTTTAAATATTATATTCCATGTCATGAAATTGTATCCAATCTACCTTTAAGATTTTAGTATACACATAAAGCTGAAAGACATGAATGCATAGCAAGAGCAATGAGGAGTTCTAGTTTTAATCCGTGTTACTTTTCTCCTTGTTTTTTTATAGGCTGAGGAAGGAATAAAAGCACAGGCAAGAACTATCTGTGGTTTGGCTTTACCTTGGTCTTGCTGCGCGTGCTGGCCATCCTGTTCTTGAGAAAACTGAAGGTACGAATGACTTTGTACTTCTCTGACTCCACCTTGGTCGGGATGTTGTACTTGTCCAACTCCTCCTCTTCAATTCTGTCAATAAAAAAGAGAAGAAAAAAAAACATTGTCGACTCATGTGTTTGTCATTAAAGTCACCTGATTTTTCCTCTTGGTGAGTCTACACGATAACTACTGTGACACGGGCTTCTGTAGGCGCAGGCTTATATTCCTATATGCACAATACAGTACAAAAGCAGATAGCTGGATTGAGACCTAGGTGGGGGTTAATCCAAAAAAGGACAAACAGAACAAACAGCTCATTGAGCAGATCACAGAAAATCTGTTAGTTACTAGAAATGCAGCAAAACTCTCGATCTTCAACTTTAATGCTGGGAAAGCAAATTAGAATTAGTGGAAATATTAGAGGCTACAGACATGCAAAATCCAAATGAAAGACTTCTCATTGTTAAAAGACAACTTCTTTTTTGCTCTGCTGAGGAGAGCAGGCTTGTGGTTTGTTGTCGTTAGGTGGTCAACGTGCTTAATTGCAGGTTTTTGAGGGTTAGTTTGTATTGGCCGGTTAGGGAAGCTCAAAACAAGGCGAACGGGGGTCGAGTCCCACATACTCTTTGAGGAACTCAGACAGGGTGAGATGTTGGAGGGACTCGGCCAGCTCCACGCTGCCCTCGTCGTCCGCGGACTGGGCGCGCTTACGAAACCTAATCTCCCTGTGAAGAACGTCACGACACACACACACACGACAAAACAACAACGCTCAGTTCAGTCAGTTGGAGGGAGAAAGAAATTATCCTGGGGTTTTTATCTTTGAGCTTGGGGTGTGTCTGGTATCTTTCGCCAGGGGGAGCTACTCAAGTCCTTTCATGGAGTGGCAGGAAAAACAGTTTGAATACGAAAAGAAAAAGTGCACTTAAAAAACTGATATCTTCGCACGCGGAAATATTGTTATTATTGGAAATAATAACGTAATAAGTGTTTTTTGTACAATGAATCCAATATGGTGTATAAACATATTCCACTGTAAAATAATTTACCTTTTTTTTCTTGATTTAGATTAATTTGACCATTAAAAAAGATTAAATTGACTAAAACCAGAAAAACACTTGAAATAGATATATAAAAATATAATATAAATATGCACATAAATAAATACATATTTGTTAATTGAGTCTTTTTTCCCCTATATTTCTTTCTTTATTATTTGCTTTCTTTTTCTATTGAGTCATTTATTGATTTATTTTTGCTAATGGTGGATTCACTCCTCTATTGAAAGAACACTCTTCTTTAATCAGTATCAGAGAAAGCTTCAACACCTTATTTTGTATTCTGCAGTCATTCAAATCATGGACCATAATTTGCATGTGCATTCAGACATACTGTACAATGTGATCATTATGACGTGCAGCCGTGATGCAGCTGCTCTTATCTGGAAATAAGCCCCACTGGGGCAGGATGACACTGTGGAAAATGGGACAAAGGCATTGTGCGTGTTTAAACAATAAAAGAAAGAAGTAGCTCAGGGTCACTCAGATAACTGCACGTCACTAGAAAAAAAGGAAAAGATCAAAACACTAGTTATGAATACAAATATGAATAAAAAAACAGCACAAAAGAGAAGGCAGGAAAGTACACGGTGGGCTGCTGTCACCAGGAAACCCGGGAGTCACGGTTACTGACGTGTTGGTGCTGAGGATTACGTATGTGATAACATACTGTTCTTTTGAATGAAGAGCAAACACCACGCTGAGGTGGAAGGCTGAGTCACTCAATGCACGGAACAACAGTGAGAACATTAGAGGCCAGAAAAAAGAAAATGTAAAACATAAATACCTTTTCTCCTGTGACTGATCGGGCATGCTGGAGGCTCTTTGTTCTGCAGACATAAAGAGTGGGGAGAAGTTGTTTTTTAAGTTACATGATTTCGATGGTAAAAACCCTCTGAGGTTTTATTTACATGCCAGAGAAGCTGTTCGCCGTCCGAACTGATTGATATGAAAGCATCCGAACACGGCGCAGCTGAAATGCAAGGTGACAGCGATGATCCTCGGCAGGTACGTCAGTGGGACACATGCATATGAAAGCTGCAGCGCAGGCGAAACATGAAGCGGCGCCGACCCCCTCGGAGACGCCTGGCGTCTCCCGCCCAGGCCACCGAGCAATCAGTCCTTTTCATTTCCCCCATTGCAAATCTGATTCATTCTCGTGCCCTCCCACTGCTTTTCTGATTACAATAAGGCTGTCGTGATCAGGGAAAGCCAGACACAGAAACTCACGCCAAGGTTATTACAGTCTCATGATTACAATTTAGTTTTTGCTTTAAATATAGTTTTCCTCCCACTCACTGTTTTTAATTTACAAATGGTGTGACTTGTAGTCCAGGTCATGATTTTTCTATTTCTACGAAACACGTTGATATATTTTCAATTAAGATAAGTAATGGGAAATAGCAGTAGCTTTTCTTTCAGGTTTAGCAAGATAAATCCTTTGTGTTTTTAAATCCTGTTGGATGAATGCCCATAAATTTGGATAACAGGTGGCAGTCATAATAGAAAGTACTGACGCCTCCGCACACGGGATCAAAACAAAAAGGTCAGGATCATGTTTCTGTCACAATGGTTATGTATATGTTTGGGCAAGGCGAAACTTTGCATGCATCCATTTTAAAGCTAAAAAAAAAAAAACCTGTAACCGTAACCGTGACATGTCACTTTTCTTTTTGCTCCACTGTGTGTCACTTGTTTCCCTTTGCAGCTGGGCTGCAGCTCAGGGGGCTGTAAAAGCTCGAAGCTAGAATTATCTTATTTCACTGGCAGGTAATCAATCCTACTTTCCATTATTTAGGTAAAGTTGGTCTTGTTTTAGGAAAGCAAGAGTAACATTTTCAGTAAAATTAACAAACTATAAACTATTTAAATTTAACTGAAAATATTAGTCATGTTTTCTCAAAAGAAGAAAAAACTGACCCAAATGAGGCAAAGAAAACTTTAAACTTGAAAAACTACATTTTACAGTGTGTAGTGCTGCTGAGGTTTAGAGCTCATTTTTCTGATTTGGTCTTTGGGAAAAGCACAGAAAGTAAAACCCACAGTACTATACAGTTCTACTATACAGTACTCCCCATGAGGAATCTGTTGATAATTTTCTCTGTACAAAACTGCAATAACTTAAATCTTAACAGATTATATAAAACAAATCTAGTCAATTATTGAGTAGAATTACCTAATTCCACTAGCAGATAATTTATCTTATTTAAATATTTTTTCCCTGATTTGGGTCAATTTGGTTGTTATATTTTCTTATAAAAAGATCAAATTGCCTATTACAAAAACTTGTAATAAGCTCAATTATCTGCCACTGCAATAAGATAATTTCACTTAATATTGGACTAATTGTTCCAAAAACAAGACATTTTCACCTTATAAGATTTCAGTTGTTGGAGTCTGACCTGATCATTTAAATATATATAGTAGTGCATAGTGAGTGGGTAGTATATTATATTAGCAATGAGTTTACAGTAATAACCTTGACTGCACACACACACAGACCAACAGCGACATGGCGGCTAAGCGGGGCGACGGCTGCATGTGTCCAGTACTTACTACCAGGGTGGAGCAGAGACAGAGATTTAGACAAAGAAAGGGCCTGAAGGAGCGTTCGGCTGTGGCTGACGTGGTGGAGCGCGCCATCTACAGGGAACAGTGGACAGAGCGCCGCTCACACATCAGATCAGCTACAGGGCCGCGCGCCAACTATCACCGTGTACAGCCAACCCCCAGAGGCCGAGAGCTCGCGGTTTCCTGGCTTATTGTAGATATTTAAATATCCTTAATTAGTTGAAATAAACCTTATTAAAAAAAAGAAAAATTTTCAATTAAAAATCTTACAAATTTTAATTTAATGGTACCACTCATGTGTCTGTACAATAAAAAGCTTGAGAAAAAGAAACAGTTAACATAGCCACACGCTAGCTCTGTTCCTGATCTTTATGGTATGCTAAGCTAACCAGCTGCTGTATTTTGCTCCATATTTATTATACAGACATGAGAGTGGTATCAACATCCTCATATAATGATTAGAAAGCTCTCAGGGAAGTGTATTTTCACCAAAAGTTGTTGTGAATCACACATTTACTGGAAGTTGACTGTACTCCACATTATATTAGTAGTAAAGTTACCTACTAGTTTTAAATGAACAGGAAAAAATAAAATCCGGTCTAACACCAACAAATCTTGTGAGACATGGTTAGTTGTGGGTTATTTCACCAAGCTTCTAACTGTGAGGTGGTGTAGACGGACCCAGGGGTACTGACCAGCGCTGGGGTCCGTGTGGTTGTCCCGGGACAAACGGGCAGGACGCAAACTGACTTTAGGGGAGCAGTAGGAATAAGAGCGCAGCCGGATACCCTCATCACCCACTTCCTAGATGTGAAAAAAGGCAGAGATGCATAAAAGAGTTAAAAAAAAAAAAAAAAATGATGGTTTTTGTGATATAAGCTGGAAGTGAAAATAAAGATCCTACTTTGGTGCTGTGTTCACATGCTGAGGAGGCAGACTGGCTGCGGGTGCAGGTAAGGTCAGCAGGGCGGCTCACGGCTTTCATCTCATCTTCATGTTTCTCAACGGCTGACGGGGAAAGCAGCGACTTTGGCTCAGCGCTGTCCTCTTCACTGTCCACTTCCAGAGCCACCAGACTGGGACTGGAGGAACACATGCCCAATTACACGCAGACACACACTGCAACTATGACTATTCTAGCCGTATATGTCTGGTTTTAATGCAATATCTCATATCTCATATATATGTGTAGAGGCCCATTTCTCTAGTGTTCTAATGGTACATTGTGTTTGCTAATTGCATTAGAATCTAATTGATGATCAAATCTTTCTGCAAATATATTAACAGAGCTGATAACAGTTTAGCTGATAAGATGGAGCATTCTTAAATTAAAGCGAGGTTTTAAGGAGATAGTTATATTTATTTAATTAAAAATAGTTATACTTTGCTTGCCATTCATTTTGCAACTGACTCAGAAGAGACATGCAAATTCTGGATTTGTAAAAAATGGCTGCATTTTATATATGAAAGTGCAGCTCTTAATCTACATATCAGATTTATAATTATAATTTATAATTGAAGAAACATGAGGAGGAGCTCCGTGATATGGAGCTTTACACTGTGACTAAATTGCTGCTGCAGGATAGCACTATGATATGTAAATCTATGGGATTTCAAGTTTGTTGGTAATGATATATATTTATTTATTTTTTATTTTATTTTCTACAAAGAAGGATATACACAATTGCATATACTGTTGTACCACGCGCTAGAACAGAGAGATACACATGGAACAGACACAGAGATGCTGCTTGCTTTAGATAGATATCAATATATAAGATATTCACAACCTGAGGTCACAGGTATCCATGGGCGGACTGTCTGTCTGATCGGCCGACCCAGATGAGGCGAGACGGTTCGGTCTGACCAGGACCTGGTCAGAAGGCGAGTGTGGTGGAGAGCAGGGTGCGGAGGCAGGGTCTTCTAAATACGGCGGGGGAGTGTCGGTAGCGGGCAGGGGACTCCCCGAGTCCACCAGGTCCCATAACCTGCCGTCGGTCCCGCTGCTGTCACTTGTCACTCCGGCAATGCTGCAGCTGGCGTTGGCATCGTCCGGCTGTGGCAAAAAAAACAAAAAAAAACACAAGAAAGAGAGCGGTGCAACAGAAAGTTAATAAAATAGCAGCATCCCAAACAAGATAAAATGGTCATTCTGAGTTTAACGGGATAGAGGCGATACACAGACCTGTGTGATGGTCCGATCGCTGCTGCTGATCATGAAGAGCGGAGGGTATGCAGAACGCTGGGAAAAGTGGCTCAGTCCACCGGACTGCCCATTTACTAAAACACAAACAGTATAATTTTAGAATATCTTCACTATAGTCTCTAATAATTCAAGATAGCTACTTGGCACTGTCTCCCCTCCCTCTTCCCCAGTCAAGATCAACTACTGTATAGTGATTTATCATCCAAAATGCAGATATCTACTAGGAATTAGTTTTTTTGTGCTGCTGAATGATTTACTGTCACACGACACGGCGAGAGGCCACTTAACCATAACTCATCCTGACGTCAGCCAGATACTTAAACGTCTGGTGTATATATACACAGCAGACAAATTTCACAGGCTGACACCAGACAACCGAAAACACATCAACAAACCTGCAGCAGATATGCCAGAAAGGAGAAATACGATTACCCAAACATGTCACCGCGCTGGACTGTTCTGATAAGTCCTCTGCTCTGCTTCATCCTCGTAATTCGGGATCGTCTCGCAATAATTCATTGATTTTTCATTGCTTAAATGTCAAGGCTTAGACTGAAGAAAGGAAAATGTGATGAGATACTGCATACCTACTCCTCGTTTGACCTTTAGAGAATTGTTTTCATAGAAACCTCCACAGATCATCCGTACCAGAATACTGTCTATTTCTCTGGAAAAACAGTAGATTATTGGCTTGCGTAGCGTCATTCTCGCTTTCATGTACTTTTTTATCTGCCTAAAGATGTTCCTGTACACTCATACTTTTGTAATATTCATAAATAAAGGCCGTTATTTTATCAGATGGATTAGGTTGTTATCCCCGAGGACTCATCTTTCAAGACACCTTTTATATTTTCGCTCTTTATCATGAAAAAGCTGCCTGTACTGACAGACAATATGTATTGATGTGCAGTGGCGAAAGAAATATGAATGCATTATATTTTGCATTACAGCACTAACATACATTTGAGGGCATTTACAGCCATTTATAGATACTAGAGAGATGAGAGGAAAAGAGGGTTACACGCAAGCATGTGGACCAGGTTGTTGTCGGTGGATGTGGTTAACCATCAAAGTACAAGGTTTCTCCGAAGTAGAGCTCATTTTAACTTCCTTGTGTGTTGGGGAAAAAATGTCCGGTTTTCATACATACCCCCCCCTGAGCTGCAAATGGGATACAAACAACTTGCACCGAGCCAACAAAAACAACACTCGAACCAATCAGAAGCAGGTAGCGTTGTGCAAGCACAGGGAGGGGTCGAGAGGAGCCGGGGCCGACAGAGCTGAAACGTGCATCTGTCCACCAGGGAAACTTGCTGGTTTAGAGCTAATGTAAAAGGAGACTCACAAAACCACACTGCCAAAATAGAATTTTTTAGAAACACTTTTAAGTGACATTTTCGATTGTTATCTCTTTCTATATAAAACAGAAAATTATAATCTGCAAAAAAATAGTCCAAATCCAGTGGCAGAGCCCAAAAACTGAAATCTTTATAGGTGGAAATATATTGTTATTTGCACGATTAGTCCAACATTGAGTAGAAATATCTTATTCCACTGGTAGATCATGTAGCTTATTTGTAGTTTTTGTTAACTTCATTTTAGTGAATTTAATCTTTTTTTTTTTTTGAAGAAAACTAACTAACTTTTCTTAAAACAAAACAAAATTGACCGAAATCAGCAAACACATTAAATAAGCTCAATTATCTGCCAGTGGATTGAGATAATTTTACTTAATGTTGGACGAGTTTTACCAAAAACAAGATGCTTTCACCTATGAAGTTTTTTGCAGTGTAGACATGTAGACAATCCAGATCGCGCCCACTGCTTATATATTTCAATTTGATATTTTGTTTTCTTAACTGTACCCTGGTATCCATCTATATTGTTTATGTTTTGTAAACCAATATCATCTCTTGTTTCCTTTGATTTACAAGTATGTCCATGTTGCCCACATATGTATGCACTAATTGGTGACTAAAGAGTGAAAATATGAACAGAAATGAAGCAAAAAAGAAAAGATCAGGGTCAGAGCCAATCAGAAGCAGAGCAGGGGCGGGTATTTAGGAAGCATACTGGGTATCATAAATCAGCGCCTCACATCTCGTTTGTTTTTCTGCACAAAACAACAAAGTGTAAAAATTAAAGGTTTTGCCGATCCGTTTCCTGGCGACGTGCAGGAAGGTTGTTTCTATTTTTCCAGGCTTCGTGCTCGGGGTTGGGCTGGAACTGTAACATCATATTTACAGTACAATCTCCCTTTGACCCATCACAACATAAAGATAATCATATTATCCACATAAAATCTGTGAAGGAAATATAGTCGTCAAATACCACAATAATAATAAAATATAAATATAAGTGTGCAGTAAATATGGACAGTTGTAATGTACCCATCAACTGGACGGTAGGTGGGGGTGGAGGCGTGTGTGTGTGTGGTTTGGGGGCGTATACCAATGTGGAAAATTACCTCTAGATGAGATCCCATTTTCATTGCACTGGGTGCACTTTCCACCCAGGCTTTGATGTCTGGACCAGCCATGCCTGCACTAATGTAAGGGAAATCCTGGGCACCACAGAGGCATTTCCTCTCTGCCGCTCTCACACAGTGAAGACATTAGCATGGAACTCGAGAGCACGGGGCCGTAGTTCTCCTATCCATTCATTGTACCCCGCTTGTCTCCTCTATACGTCTCTGTCCTGCCCTGTATTTTATGGGATGTGGACGCCGACATCCCCACTTAATCTCACTTAAAGGCCAGTGGGGAGACTGAAGCGGTGGCTAGTCTCTGCTGGTAGACCGATTGAGGAGAGCCACCTCCAACAATAACTGACACCGCTGAGTTATGTCGGCGAATACACAGAAAAAAAAACCCTTCACGATCTTTCCGCCAGATCTGGAAAAGAAATAATAACTCTGAATGACAAGTTCGTACCACGGAAGCCTGAAGGCGCTGTCATCACAACAGCCAGTCTGATTACTTTGGCAATACGCAAAGAGATCTGCAACCTGCTTAAGCTGAAAACACGGGGATCGACGCCCTAAGTGAAGACACATTATCACACACACTTTATGTTATGCTCACAACGTATACAGGTTCTGCTCAGCGCCTCTCTGACGAATAACACACTATTCACTATCTATAAAGCAAGCAAGCATGTTGTTTCCCATCGCTTTCGTTACAATTCAAAGCTCCATTGTCCCGTTTCTTCCTGCACGGATCGTGCAGACAATCTCAAAAATACTGTAACTTCTCTCGAAAACCACACACTAGGACATTAGATGATTTAGCTGCTACTTTATTTCCCTGTGAACACAGGCTACTGTGGACTATAACTTATCTTGTCTTATTACAAGACACCTTCACAAAACATCAGTATATCCCAGCACTATCACCTAACAGAACAGAATCAGGGAAAATACTCATTTATTTATAAGCACATACAACATGCCCAGGTCATTATATTATACATTAATATTTTACTTGGTTACTTGGTTTTACTTGGCCTATCACCACAATTTAAAAAAGGGATGTGTAGATTGAGAGCGGCACTTCAAACATAAATTGTAGCTTTTTTCTACAATAATAATTTGCAGGTTTCTCCTTATTTGTCTGTTAAGAGCAGTCAAACACTCCCTTATTTTGTCAGACATGAAAAATCTACTTAAACTTCCACTTTTCTATAGGATACATACTTTCTACGGGCACTGCACTAGTTCTTCCAGCAACAGGAAATTGGCATTCACAGTAACCGAGGCAACGCCCAAAAAACATGTCAGCATCCTCCGTGAACATTTACAAGGAGGCCCAGTATCTTGAGAGAGGACTTAATGGATGTCGCACCTAAAACGTCACCTTTTGTAAGCCGGCGACATTTGAGCCTCCTAACATTCCACGTCTCACGTTAAGTACAGGGCTCCACTGCCTGACCCAGGGGAGTCGAGTGGGGGGAGGGGCGGTGGCGTGGAGACAGGCCGTGGGGGGGGCATCTCCTGGCTCAGACAGGGTTTTGAGCCGGGACAAGTCTGACCCCGTTTCTGTCTTTGTCCCGGCGGGCAGGGCGGATTCTGCCTCGCTCGGCCTGTGAAAGGTGAAGAAGCCCGACCTGCGGTGCCCGGAGACACGCTCTGATAGAACGACTGTTAAATCAAAGAAACGTGTTCCCGAACTTCAGACGGATGTGCATCCCTGTCTGCGTCTGTAGTGCATTAGGAGAATTGATTTCCTATGATGTGATTCGAAACAGAGCTCTGTGCATTGTGCCAGCATCACGACAGAAAAAGGATTCCAGTCCCACAACCGGCTTATTATGCGCTGGCTCCCACACCCTGCTGTTCAGCACACACAAATATGTTGATGTGTTTGCTTTGGTGTGGATCATCCATTCATCATTTAAGACCAAATATGTCCAAGTGTTATTGCCATAATATTCATATGGAAACAGCGTTGGATAAGGGAAATAATAGGAAGAGAAGAAAAGAGAAGAGAAGACAAGAAAATGAGATATAATAATAAGATAATAAGATGAGAAGAAGACAAAACAAAAAGATGAGACAAAGGGAGAAGGCAAGAAGAGCACACAAGAAGATAGAGTAAGAAAGAAGATAAGTCACAAGAAGAAGAAAAGAGAAGACAAGAGAAAAGAGAGAATTACCAAATAATGAGGATGGGTAGCCTTCTTCTTCATCATCATTGTCGTCATCATCATCGTCCAAAGAGAGAACGAGCTGTTCTTCAAAAACCTTTCAAACCAAACACACACAGCAATGAAGGCAGCTCTCAGGCCAGTTTCAAACGTTGTTTACTTGGACAGAACACAGGTATACACGCGCAGCAGCAGACTCACACCTCTTGAACGCTCACACAGGCTCACACTCGCAGCATCTGTGCACATACTCACGTTTCCAGCCAGGACAGCCTCTTCCCCTCGGAGCTCGGAGCTAGTGCCTGCACAAAATAAACATATTTAGCCTAGAAGTTGATGCGTGACACACAGTGCCCTCCTCCTCCTCCTATTAAGAGGAGCGGCGGTGAGGACGGCATCGGGTCCGACTTTCCAGGAACGGAAAGCTGGCCAATGAAGTGTTGTGCTCAACCAAAGCAGCAGGTCCAGAGGAAGAGCACATGCTCCCCACCGCGAGCTTGTTATTTCGAGAGGATTAATGGACGGCTGCCGAAGTCGGGACAGGGTTAAGGTCAATACGGCAGTGTGCTTCCTACTTCCCTTTTATGAGTCAATAGTGCGATCTGCTATCGCCATGGTTACCAAAAACAGTGGCCACAGGTTAAGTGAGAGATACAGAAGGTGAACCGGGGAGAGAGCCAGAAAAATAGAAGTCGTGGCAGTTATTATCCTAAGATCTGCAAGATCTGTGTGTGTGTGTGTGTGGCTGCATGCCAGTCTGAGCATGTCCACCTGGAGAAAAAAAACAAAAAAAAACACTCTTCCCTGTGCTCTCTGAGGACAAACACGTGGAGAGGAGAGTGTGCGTTTCGTGCTGTCTGCTGGGAGTGTTTTCTTTTCTTTGGGTTTTTTTTTGTAAGAGGGATGTCTGGCAGTTACAAATGTTTGCTCAAGTAAATCTATGGCGGTGTGTTTTTTTTTTCCTCCACTCCACAGTAAAGTCTGTACCTCTCATACTGTACAACCACACACAAACACACACAGCAAATAGGAGGTGTTTGTGCACGCAAAAAACAACGTTCGCCTGGACCATCTATCGGTTTAGATCGAAAAAAATGATCTCTCAGAGTTTTATTTCAAGAGAACAGAACAGAACAGAATCTGGGCCTTATACTTTATAGGTCATGTTATTCTTATGTTATTAGGTGTTTTATTCTGATTCTTCTTATTATTATTACTGCATTCTTGTGGACAGGAGGTAAAAATTTAATTGAACAGGAAAATAGACAGACAAAAGTACATCTATAAATCTTTGTGAGCTGTGTGTGTGTGTGTGTGTGTGTGTGTGTGTGTGTGTATGTGCGCTGTGTGTGTGTGCGCGTGTGTCTGTGTTGCTCTGTGATTGTGATGCCTTGTTTTCCCAGGTCAGGTTACACAGCCGTAACGTCCATGTGACAGGTGAGAACACAGATGACACACGTGTTGTATTGATCTCACCCCTCCCTCAGGATGGTGTTGTGGGTAAAACCCATGTAGTGAGCAAGAGAGTGAAAAAAGTAATTACAGGTTTCTCCTGACAATTATTAGATCCAGGTACTTTGATAGTTTTGTTGCACTTAAATACTTTCTCATGCTGGTGGATCACAGGTAAACGTATCTTTTGATACATCTGTGACTCACTTGTGACTAAACTCCATTTTCAGATTACTGATTAAGCAGGTCTAAAGATAATAAATGCTGAGTTTATACAGGGATTTAACACTTGATACTGCGCAGATCTCAATTCAAAATCTAGCTTACCTTCATCGGTAGGAAGGCTTCCGTTCTCGCCATCGGCTCCGAACGCGGCGATCTGGAATGGGAACGCATCGTAACGCAATCACACTGGAAACGTCACGTGGGTGCTCTGTGTTCCAAATCACTGGCCGCAAAAAGCTACGGTGTTATGTTAACTTGCTCAACCCTTATCAAGACGTCTGATTGCATATTGGAGTGGTGTGAGAGTTAAGGGCTCGCCGTTTACACAAGCCCGGACAAAACCTTCCACAGAGGGCCTTATCTTGACAGACACATTACGTCATATGCGGAGATGCGTGGGAATATGTATTAGCACTTCTCTTTCCTATATTCGGCAGACATGATGATAATAAAGAGTTTGAATTATAGGCACTCCCTCCTGATTTCCTCTCACCAGCTTGAGGACGCTGTGGTCTCCCAGTCTCTCCCGGAGGAACATGATGTCCTCCTGCGGGCCGCCTCTGCCGGGACCCAGCCGCACAGTCAGGGTCAGCGAGTTCGTCCCGGGGCAAAACCTCAGCAGGCGGGAGCCGTCTGACCACACACACCGCACACCGGGATCGGGGCCGACTCCTGGACCTGGGGGTCTGATAAGGTCGAAGAAAGAAGGAGGCGCGAGTGAACACAATTAGAATGAAGATTATGGGATGTGAGGCAGCTAGCAGGGTGAATGAATGCGGAGCGAAAGGAGCCTCCCCTGGGAATCGGCCTTATCTGAAGTCTTCATGTGCGCATATTTTGATATCCTTTGTGTGCACTGACGGGTTCTCAAGCGTTATCTGTACAGCTTTATCACAGCGGGTGGAAATGCTGAATAATTATCAGTGATTAGACAGGTTTTAGGTGTTTTTTTGAGCATTTTCCACTACATGCAGCTAGAGTAACACTGTCGCCGACACATTTTTTTGAAAAATGACCTTAGTTGACTTATACATATAGCAACTGAGTCATGTCTCCCTTTGCAGTTAGAGTAGATTTTTGTAGTTTTTTATTGAACAATGATGGTTTGAGATGTGAATCTAATGTTTTCCTTTGCTGATTCAGTTATGTTTCATACTGAGGTAAAATGAAGTAGCAGATTTACTCAAAAATACTAGAAAAAGTGTTTCAAGTTGGCAAGTTTTGGGGTTGCGCTGGTTAGAATATTGAAGCCATGGATGGATCATATGTGGTTTCCAGCAGCTTGTTAAAGGTGCAGTGTGTAGTTTTTCTGCAGCATCTATAACATTACTGGATTCATTTGCTTGTAAATTTACAAATCCAACTATGGTGACACTCGACTCTGCATCTCATTGGATAGTACTCTTTGCTTTCCTTGGTTGGGTTGGTTAGGCTTAGGCATGAGGAGTGAGATTGGTAGGATGAGGGTAGAGGCACGATAAAAATGTCCTTAAAAATTAATTTAAGGTAATAGGAACACAACACTTATTCTGATCAAAAAACACAATTTCAAGGCTACAATTTATTTTGAAAGTTTAAGCTACATATCAGTTCTGCAATTGTGCTGATAGGCCAAGTAAAAATTGTTATTATTTATTATTATACTTATTTCAGACCTTTTCCTCTATAGTGTAACACCCTGGGCATGTTACTGATATATACGTTTAGAAATAAATGAGTTTAGGCCGACATTTTCTTCTGTTAGTGCTGGGATTTCCTGAGGGTCTGTGAACGCATCTTGAAGTGAGAAGACTACGGGCCACAGCAGTCTGTGTTATCGTGAGGAGTAAAGTAGCAGCTAAACCAGCTAACATCTTATTTCAAGAGATATTACAACACTTTCGTTATATTGGCTGGGAAATCTGTGCAGGAAGAAACAGGAAAAAAGAAGAGGAGCTGTGAAATGGAGCTTTACACTTTAAATAAACTGCTGCTTGCAGGATAGCGCTGTCATAAGTAGGTCTAAAGGGTTTTTAATTTTTTCTGTTTTTGTGGCATAGATGTTTTATCAGTAGTAGCCTGACAGGTGGGAAAAAGGAGAGATATACAGCAAAGGTATGGTCCAACCAAGACTCTAGCCAGTGTTGGCTGCTCTACCCCTACACCAGTGCAGCACATCTATGGGATTTAACTTTTAATGATAATAAATATAGATTGAATGTCTATCCAAAAAACCCAAAAGGATTTACACCATCAGGCCTTGAGTAAGCTATATCTGAAAGGTGAGGTTGATCGGACAAACAATCAGAAGAGATACATGAGCCAACCATGCACATGCACACGCGCACGCACACGCACACACACACACACACACACACACACACACACACACACACACACACACACACACACACACACACTCCTCATGCTTTATAGATAGATGATGGAAGTTTCTGTGAGGCGTGTACATGTTGTTGCACAGTATCTGCCAGAAAAAGCAATACATTTTTTCTTAAAATGATTCAGCCCTAGATGAAACTTATGAGTTATTAATATTACAACTTTTTCTGACTATTATTAATGAAAACAAACTTATAAATATGATATAATTTCTGCCATGTATATTCTGCTAGATGCTGCTAAATCATATGCACTGTACCTTTATTAGAGTTTTTAATGAAATGGACAACTAATAGCATCAACTTTACTTGTGATTAAAGTAATAAGGTTCTAGAAAGCCTTTAAACCCCCTAGTAAGAGCTAGAAATTCCCCATCAAATGGTTCCTGGAAGCTATTAAAGATGTTAGTCGGGGGAAGTGAAAGAAACATGGACAAAAATGAAAGCCTTACGCTGCCAGCACCCTGAACATGGCATGCTCTCCATCCTTCTGCGCCAGCTGGAGGGGTGTGTCTCCCTCCTGATTGGGTAAGGTCAATGCCCTTTGACCTCTTGGCTGGTGAATTAAGAAGCGAGAGAGATGGACCAAACCCATTCGCACAGCAAGATGAAGGAGGGTTTCTTTTGGCTGGAGATCAGCAGCTAGAAAGAGAGAGAGAGAGAAAGAGAGAGAGGGAAACACACAGGCCAAAGATTTACAGCCAGACACTGTTGACAAAAAAGTGCAGTATTTCCTAAAAACAGAGAAAGAATCATTCTTAATCACACACTTTTTTTTCAGCATTTAGGAAAAAAAAAAGTTTTGAGCAGCTTAAAGTGATTGAATGTTCAGCCTTTTAGCGTCTTAATGGAGCATACCTGAGCTGAAGGAATAACTGCTAAGATAATTGTACAACGTTCCAACATATGTCACTCTGAGGTTACTCATGTAAACCTTTCCATCGGCCTTCACAGATGTACCATCAGCTGCGGCATATGTATGGAATGTATGGCCGTAGCACACTGTGCAGATGAAGGAATGAAGGACTCTGGGGTTATGTGAGGTCTGCAGTCTATCAATAGTACCACTACCTAGAAAAACAGGATATTTCACTGAGCTATGACCTGCGGTAAAACAGTTGCTGCCTCTTCCCTCGTGTACACTGGAGTATAATAAAAAAGGAGTATAAACAAAAAGTATTAGCGATTGTGAACCTGAATTATGCATAACACACACACACACACACACACACACACACTCACTCACAAACTAATATGCTGCAGCAGAACCAACAGTACCGATCATTGCTTTGCTGGCAGCAAGAAATTGTTGCTTTATAACCAGAGGGTATAAGATGTCTCAGAGAGGGCCACAGGTATTTTATCTTTGAGTATTTCCTCAATCAATCAAGCCTCATTTGTAAAGCATATTTCGTTACAGGTTAGTGCAGTTCAAAGTGCTTGACGGATGATTGACAAGCCGATAATAAAGCAGAACATGAGTAGGCCATAAAAGTAAAAAGAACAAAATAAAGAATAAGACCAATGCAGCTGAGTCCATAAAAAGATAATGGAAAGAATTTAAACGCTATAATAAAAAGCATTAGTACAATATGATTTTCAAAAACTCAATCAAAAAGAATAAAAAGACAAAACAAAAGAAACACAATGAAATACAATATTAATAGTAAAGGTCAATGCAATTTGGATAAATAGAAACAAGCACAAAACAAAGACAAATTAAATTGATAAGGGGGGGACTGCCTGAAGGTTGCCATGGTAATACCTTTCAGAAGGCGAAACAACGTGCAGAGGAATTCATTCACTATTATTTTCTCTTTCCCTCCAATTTGTCACCGGGTTCCCGGGATGAACTGAAACGCCCCGTCACCTCCACAATGGCGCCGCTAATTGTGACCCAGTTTCAGCAGACTGCAGAGGGTGAATACTGAACATACCCTTCCATGCAAAGTTCAACAAACAAGAATGTCATTGTCAAATTTGACTAGTGCACTAGAGGCCTGGGTCCACAGGGGCCGGCAACTTATTTGCATTTGCACATTGTTTTGCATGGACATTTGCTTTTTTTTTTTTTTTTCATGTAGGTTGATATACTGCTGTCTGATGAGAGGACCGGGCTAAACGACATGTGCGTTTGTTTTGCGCTCAAGTTCGTCTCTGGTCTCACTTCCTTTTACAATGCTGAATACAAAACAGTCTGGAGCTGTATGAGCTATCCGTCCCAATTTATGTCAACTCGGACTGTTCCACGCTACGGCAGACAATCTATTACACTGAATCTAGAAATGCACGCATGTTCTTCTGCTGCATACACAGCAATGCCTTGGCACACTGGTAGTGTTTCACCATGGTTTCTTTATAATAAGTAGAGAGCGCTCCACCGCTTTGAAATAACGGCACATCATAAATAACAAAAGTCTGAGGCCAGACGCCAGAAACAACTCTAAGACAGCTGTGGTGCAGAGGAGGATTGTGAGAGTTGATTTAATAGACACAGAGGTCTGCAGGACAACTCTAATCTGACTGAGGAGGAGTAATGGCAGTAATTGCTCCGTCTTTGGAGCGCTGGCCTCTGCCCGGCTGGCTGGTCCTGCGCGTCATGTGATGGAGGAGTTGTGCTGCGCAGTCACATCTCATTTTGGGTTTGAAATCTACTGAACACCAGAGCAAAGATATTATGAAGGATTTATACTACTTGTTCATTAAAGGGTTAGTTTACCCGAATTGAAATATAAAGTACCTGTCTGGGGCGTATCCCTGCCTCTCACCTGTAATGTGCTGGGATTGGCTCCAGCAGACCCCTGAGACCTTACTGAGGAATAAGCGGGTATAGAAAATAACTGACGGAAAAAGTATAGTTTTAGTATAGATTGGGGGTCGTCAGGTGAAGGGAAAAAAGCAGAGTATAGATATAGTATAGATTTGAGCTTTCCTCTAGGGGTATGAGGCAAATAATCTGCTTCATGGTTCTTGCATAACTAAGCTTGGGCCAATTTTGTATTTGTCAAAATATCACTTTATTTCCACCATTATGTGAAATTTCTCACAATATCAAAATTTAGGTGTGTTTTTTTGTGATTTTGTGTTAACAACAATAATTCTTTTGACCTCTTGTGTTAGTAAATATTCTGAAGAAACATATAAACATATAACAAAATATATATTTAAAAAAAAATACTGTTTGGAACGATAAGGTGTTTCTGATATTTTTTCTAGTTTAAAGTATATTAATATGTAAATATGTATTCCAAAAAAAGAAGATTGCTATGTCATAAATTGATCATCTCTATAGAGTATTTTTACAATATGTCTCTTGATCACTTATTGTATCTGTGCCATTGCTTCAATCACTTTTTTTATTCATACCTTTTACTTTATTTTTAGTTTACTGTTAGTTTTAATAGTTTTATGTAAGTGTTTTATTTGCTGACAGTGATTTTGTTTGTTCTTTTATTTTGCCCATGTCCATTTTATTATTATTAAATCCTGCTCATAGGCTGGCTCCTTGAAATTACATGTTCACCAAACTTTCCACTTTCAGCAGATGAATGTGAGAGCAGCCTTTAAGTGTCAGACGCCTCACATACATCATTCTGCACAGTGGGGTTCAAACATTCAATGGAAAGAACAAGGAGACAAACACGTTTCTGAGTGGAGGGGGATTTTAAAAGAAAACGCATGTACAGCAGGTTAAAAATTCAACAACAACATCTGTCTCACTCCACTCTGGGTATGAGTAATGGACTCTATAAAAACAGGATGAACGTTTCAAAATCTGGACAAATAAGCTCAAATGTGGATACGTAGGGGGGTTATGTTGCAAAATTTGCTCTTTGTTTTGTGCGCTTCCTCCTATCAGCTGAGCTGAGGGGAATCCCTGTCATTTGACCTGGACGATCCAGGAAGTAGGGGAGCATGAAGTGAGAGTTTTTGAAACATCCTGAACTCCTGGGAACAAGTGAAATACTCCCACGCAAACACGGGCTTCCTGAAATGCGCTTTGATCGGTTTACACAGGTTCAGTCTAAGTGATTTCATACAACTTAATCCCTGTCTAATAAAAACCTACACGGCCCGCAAGCACGTGACGCTCACTTCCTATTTCGTTACCTTCCCCTGGCCGTCTGTCTGTGTTTTTCCACTGCTGAGGGTAATCCAGGTTAGCCATGGCCCGTGTGATCTTCTCATCCATCTGCCTGACATCAACATCACCGCCCCAACTTGGACCGAGCTGCGCATCCTCCTCAGAAAACCTCTTCAGGACTTCTTGGTAGCTCTGGGGGCCGAGCCGGTCCCTGTTTGTGCTCAGGTACTCCGCCGCTTCCTGGGCTACATCCCTGACATAGTCCAGAGATGCTTCACCCCCACATGGCTTGACCTGGTCCTCTGAGTAACAGTAGCATGTGACAGGGACAGCTTCCACAAGGTCATGACCTATGGAGACAGAGAAAAAATTCCGGAGAAAGTGAGACGATGACAAGCAGAGGGAGAAATCCCGGCGTTGTGACCTGAAGCACCTACCAGGAGCTGTGAAGGACAGGCTGAATCCGACATCTTCTCTTTTCGCGGTGGTCACATGCATAAGTCGAGAGCCGTGCAGAACCACGTAAAACTCTGCGTCTTCTGGAGTGGCGGCGGGTAACATTACGTGGGCCTCCACCTGACCCTGAGAGGAGAAAAAGAAGATCCATCCTTTAAACAAAAATATACTCTCCTATGCTTTATGACCTAAGAACAGGTCCAAAACAGGTTTTACAGGGAGGATCTAAGTTCTTTAAAAAGAAAAAAAGTCATTAACTATTTTACACATGTATGCCGCCTCCCTGTTCTTGCACTACTCAAAAGTCTTGTTGCTCTACTTTCACTTATAACATAGATTCTCTTTTAGTTCTTCTGTCCTAATAACTGCTGTAAATAAATGTTTATATAATAACAGCATATTTCTTGTTAATAAGGACACATTTGAAATCAATTCTTGACTTTAGATTTTATTATCTTGCATCAGAGTGATGGCATTTATGGTTTTAGTGGTTCTATGTGATGCTTGTAAATGTTGCCAAACCTGATTTGAAGAAAACTGTGAATGAAATTGCACCAATGCCATAAAAAAAAAAAAATCACAATTCAGTTTCTTCTCAAACCCTTCGGCCCCAGATCAGACTTTCACTTTTAATGAGAAGCCAAAGAGCATTTTTAAGAGGAGCTCTGCCAACCGGCAATTGTTTTTTCACCAGGAAGCTGAGGAGCTCTGCGGTTAGCCAACACATACTGGAAATGGCACACGGGAGCCTAGTTGAAAATATCTTATCATTTAACATAACAGCTGGGGTATGGCAGCTCTCCAAAATTGTTAACATCACAGGGAAGGTGGTGGCAAGTCCCGAAAAACAACTTGGCAGTATTTTTGGCAGAACAGAACACAGGAAGGCTAAACGCGTACCAGCAGATGCTTCACACGGTCCACACAGAGTTTAAGGGGGTCAAGTTAAAAAACCTTTTTCTCTACTCAAGGCCCCCAGACCCAAGCTGACATATACAAGATGTCTTTTATCCCTCATTCCATACTTCTTATTTACTTATTTACTTACTGCTCTCTAGCATTATAATGACCTATATCTGCTACAATAACAAACTTTAGGAGAAACCTAAGACAAATGTTTCATCCATCCATCCATTTTCTATCCCGCTTATTCCTTTTCAGGGTCGCAGGGGTCTGCTGGAGCCTATCCCAGCGCGTTACGGCGAGAGGCAGGGATACACCCCAGATGGTCGCCAGCCAATCGTGGGGCACACACACCATTCACTCACTCACTCACACCTATGGGCAATTTAGAGTTGCCAATTAACCTGAGCATGTTTTTGGACTGTGGGAGGAAGCCGGAGTACCCGGTGAAAACCCACGCAGACACGGGGAGAACATGCAAACTCCACACAGAAAGGTCCCAGACCCAGGCCCAAGGAGGTCTTGAACCTGCGACCTTCTTGCTGTGAGGCAACAGCGCTTTCCACTGCTCCACCGTGTTGCCCTACAAATGTTTCAATAAAATCAAAATTAAACCAAACAATATGAAAAAAAATATCTAATGTAAATATTGAACTATCACATGTTAGTAGCTCTATTTTAGGTCTGACATTATTACGAGGTCCTGACTGCACGGCTTTCTTCAAAAACAAAAGTGTGTCTTTTCTCATTGCCCTGGCTGACACGTTCCGATTAACTTCGGTCAATTTCACAAAGTTCACTGTACTCGTTGTACCAGATGGAGGAAGAAAAATGAGACAGCGGGGGCAAAGAGGAAGGAAGGAGGACACCGCTTATTTCCCACACGCGCTGCACCCAACCGAGAGTGTCTACTTCATGATCCACCTTCGTAATGAGCTTCATTATTTCTGCTAAATCAGTCGTTTTTTTTCTCTTTTTTTCCCCTTTTACTGACCTCGTCTAAACTCTGCTTTTTTCCCCTTCACCTGACGACCCCCGACCACTCTCATCTCAACAAAAAAAAAAAAAAACAAGAGATTCCCTCTGACGGCCTCAGATGATTCTGTGCATGTGATACGTTTCTGCAGAGCATCACCGCTGGCGCAGGGACACCGACTCATTTGTGAGGTGAATGTTATTTCAATATCAACACAGGAAAACACAACGTTATTAGCTCATCTGCAAAGCATTATTCTCCCCCTAGAGACTGACCTTTTCTTGAGAGGGTCCGCTCACAGTGTAGCTTTCAATTTCAAGAGGGATTGCATACTTGGAGTTCCAAGCTTGTGCAATATCCTAATCTTCTGTTTTCTCGTGTCCAGCTCGGGGTTTTTATCTTGTGATTTATGAGGCCATCCTAAAATTATCCTTATTGTAATACATTAGGCTAAGACATCCATCATGTTTAAACTTACCTCTATCAGCTCAACTTTGTATTTCAGGAAAGTAACGTTTTTTCCCTCAAGCCGCCTGGTTTGTTTTCTCATTGCGTTGCTGTCATCCTTAATATGAAGGTCCCATATTTTATTTTATCCTGGGTTTCATTTGAGTTGTGATGATCCTAACTATATATATTTGTGGTTTTAAGAACCCAAAATCATTTCATCATATAGTTTTAAATTTGTTCTCTCAAGCTTCTCTGTGGAGCTCTAGAAATAACAGCTTGTTTTGTATCTAATTAATATTAATGAGCCTTCTTTTGTTAGCTGAGTTGAATGGCTGTGAATTGGGGATAGGTGACTGTATAGTTGTGACATCACACTTCAGAGATCCTCATTTTAAGTTTCTGAATGTAAGCTGCATTTCTGTATGAAGTGTATGAGTGTTTCAACATATAGTATTTATACAACAACTTATAATCAAAAAGAAACTAAAATCATACTTTCTTGGATATAAGACCTTTAATATATGTCCCGTTTTAGTAGGCAGCAAATTTAACTTTATATTTTATTGTTTTGTGGTGAAAAAGATGGGACTGAAAAAACAACATGTGAACCTTTGTTGCAGCAAACGAATGCAAATTGATTCTGGGACAAAAACACTCGGTATGTGAGGAATTTGTAACAAAGGGTTAATGGCCGCAAGAAACGGCATTGCAATCCATCCAACAGTTGTCAAGACACCTCACGAAAACACAAATGTTAACTTGCTCAGAAGAAAAGTCAAGAGATGACTTCCCCGGAGAGCATGAATGATAAATAAAGCAATAAATTTGCATCTATCCATCTTGTGGAATTATTTCACTGAATGAGAGGAATATTTCTCGGTTAACCTGTCAGTATTAACCAATCAGCGTCACATATCCCTTTTATTCTCTTTGCCTCTCTCAGAAACGCTTTCAAGAGGTACTGAGTCCATATCGGTTCAGAGGTAGTAATCCAACTGACCTCTGAACTGATAAGAGTGACTCGATCTGCATTTTCTCAGCTGTATGTGGTGCACTAAGTGGTTCGCAACACTACCACTTAGTGCACACTTAACACTGTTAATGTTATCACTGATTGTTTTTCCATGTTAAAAAAAAAAAAGAAAAAACAGATAAGAGGTGGACTGAGGTTTGTGCAGCCTGGCTGGTTCGGGCACTTGTTGTGCCAATGTTTTCAGTAACCATGCTATTTTATTAGTGATCTGGATAAACATTATCCATTGTTACAAGAATGATCTTCATCCATTTCCTATCTGATCTGAAAGCCTGGAAACACAGGAATATATGTGATCACTCATTTTTTTTAATATCTTTTGATTTCAGCTTTCAAACTCCTCCACGGTGGCTGTTGTTCCGACCAACCTCCGATGATATTGCTTTACAGAGGCGCAACTTGATCAGATGAAATGTGGTTGTTCCTAGCTCCATCTGTGGCACCTGGGGAACAGGAAGGTTAGTTGGTGATAAGGCGTCGGGCTGATGTGATCTATGGCCTGTTCTCCGGGGCTACGCCGTGACCCAGGCTGATCCAGTAACAATGAAATATTCAACACCTTGTTTTAGCTCATGCCTCACATATGGTCAGTTCTCGGTTTGGTGTTTGTTACAGAACATAAACATTGAGTTGTTTATCTTATGCAATACAGTGGTGTAAAAAACTGTCGCCCCCTCTTCCTGATTTTTTTATTGTTTTACATGTTTGTCACACTTCAATATTTAGATCAAACAGATTTCAATATTAGTGGACAATACAAGTGAACACAAAATGCAGTTTTTAAATGAAGGTGTTAATTAAGGGGGAAAAATATTGAAACCCACATGGTCCTGTGTGAAAAAGTGATTGCCTGATTACGTCCTAAACGTTAGACATCATGTTGAGATCTTACCAAAAAAAAAACAATATTCCAAAAGAAATGCGAAAGAGTAGTAAGTGAGATCTTTCAATCTGTACAAAGCCATTTCTGAAGCTTTGGGACTCGCGAACCACAGTTAGAACCATTATACATAAAAACATGCAATAGTGGTGAACCTTCCAAGGAGTGGCCAACCCCAAGAGCAGCAACAACTCATCAGAGAGGTCAACAAAACGACCCCTGAACAACATCCAAAGAACTGTAGCCCTCACTTGCCTCAGTTAAGGTCAGTGCTTATGACTCATCTTAAGAAAGAGACAAAAATGTCTGCATGGCAGAGTTCTGAGACCAAAACCACTGCTGAGCAAAAAGAACAGTAAGGCTAATCTCAATTTTGAAAACATTTTGAAGATCCCAGAGACCTTTGGAAACATACAAAAAGCAGCCTGACAAAAGCTGAATTTATTGAATGTGTGTCCCATTACATCTGATGAAATGTAACACCAGATTTCAGAAAAACCTCATGCCAACAGTTAAATATGGTGGTGGTAGTGTGATGGTCTATGGCTGTTTTTTTGCCTGGAAAACTTGCTGTGATAAATGGAACCATCAATTTTGCTTCTACCAAAAAAAAAACCTGAAGGAGAATTTCCAGCCATCTGTTTTATGACCTCAAGCTGAAACCAACTTGAGTTCTGCAGCAGGACAATGATCCATCACACAGCAGCAAGTCCACCTATGGATGGCTGAAGAATAATAAAATCACTTTGGAGTCAAAGTTATGCCCTGAATTCTGTTGAGATGCTATGAAATGACTGGCAAAGGTTGTTCATGTTTCAAAACCCACCAATGTGGCTGAATTACAACAATTCTGCAAAGATGAATGGGATAAAATTCCTCCACAGCTCTGAAAAAGACTCATTGATTCAAGTTATAAATTAGGGAGCAATCACTCTTTTCACTCAAGATTGTGTAGGTTTGGATTTTTTCTCCCTTAATAATAAAAACCTTCATTTAAAAATCTGCAATTTGTGTTTACCTGTTTAATATTTAATATTTAAATTGCATCTATCCATCTTGTGGAGATATTTCACTGAATGAGAGGAATATTTCTCGGTATTAACAGTAATATTTAAATAATTTCAAAGGAAGAATAAGAAATCAGGAAGATAGCAAACACTTTTTCACACCACTGTAACTGGGCATATTTCTCTAATATGACATAATAACAGGGGTATTTGTTCTCATTAAGAACAATGAATCCACGATGTTATAATCCCCACTCTCCATGTCGCTGTCCATTCTGTGGGGGAAAACAACATCAGATCTACTACCCGCGTCTCCAGGAAACCAGCAGCCACCAGCTCTAGAGCACCGTGATCTCCTGAGTGCAACACGTACCGTGTTGTGACGTCAGGGGAGCAAGATCCCTGCCACCACAACAACAAAAACAGCTCCAGTGACAGCCACTTCTCTGTAGTGAGAAGACAGCCTGATGGCAGCAGTTTCCATTTCAAATATTACTATTTTAGTAGAATGAATATAGCGTTTTTTAGCTGAGAAACAGTCTCAGTAATAAAACGTTCTTTCACACATTGCAGTGGGATGGGTCCTCTCATGAAATTACTAAAGAGAGAGAGGGGGGAAAAAAGGCTTATGTCACTTAGGGTTTGGCTTTGATCAAAAACCAACTGAGAAAAAAAAAAAAAAAGCTTGGACCATCCCGGACGAATCAGAAATATTCACACAAACTAATAGGTACGTTTTTAAAACTCAAAGGAATGTTCCAAAGTCACACAACATCACAGTGACATGTTGGCTACTCCCATCCGAGCTAAAAGAAAGCTCTCGTAGGAGTCGTGGGGGGGGGGGAGTGACAGCTCACACAGTACTGTAGACCTTTTCTCATACTCGGCTGAGAAATACCTCTGACTTAATCTGCTGTGAAAATGAAATACTAATACTAGTCCACATGTTAGAAAGGCTGTCAGCGAAAGTGGCGTGTTGCCGCACATATTTCATTTCAAAGAACGGGGCAGCCAAGTGTAGACCTCTTGTTCCATAATAATACCAAGAATGACCAAAATGAATATTTATGACTCATGCTGATAGCGCTGGTCTACAATTATGTGAGCGAGGCGTTGCAAAAGGAGCATATGTCTCTATTTGTTCAAATGAGAGGGATTTTGTTTCCTCTTTTATGGCTTTACACGACTGGCAGAGTGAGGTGTTCTATTGGTTTTGACACGTGAAAAGCATGGCAAACACAATCACCGCAGCACTTGACTGTACGAGAAACAAAAATCATAAGCTCTCTGGCTCAAACAGCACTGTGATAAGTTACACAAACAAGCCACATTGGCAACTGAACACACACACACACTGCAACGAGGGCATATTCATTTCCATTTATGAGCATGTTGGGTTGTGTTGGGATTAGTGGTGGGAATCACAGGCCAACCCGTGATAAAGAGACATGAACCTTGGTCAACAATAATGATACTATTACAATTTTGCAATTCTACGATAATCAATACACCTTCTGGACGCCATAATGCCAAATACAAGATTAAATGGGAGATTTTAACCCTTTTCCTACTATTATCTACGATTATCTACTTTTGTTCAAAAAATGATATCCTGTCTGCTTGATTCCTTGATAACGCAGCATGAAGAAGAAGAAAAGCAGTGATGATGTATTTATTTACTACGTTGAGGTGTCACTTTCGAAAATCTACAGCAAAGTTCATGTTCTTGGCTTATTGCCTCTCACACGGACTGTAACTTGTCCAGAGAGTGTAACATTATTCCAATATAAACTGACAGAAGCAAACTGACAGAACGACAATAAAAATATCAGTATTCATCACCAGCATATTAAATATGTAAATGTATTGCAATATTAATATTTTGTACCACTCCTATCTAAAAGAAACAAGTATCTACAGCCTAGTTTTGAAGTTATTGGTCGAATGAAATTGGATCAAACTTAACTTTTCATTGATAAAACACTGATTTATTAATACGTTTTTTTGCCTCCCCAAAAAAACGATTTCATTTTTTTTATTGTTTAAACGTTAAAAAACTGAAAACCTAAAACCACTCCTAAAAACACTTTAAAAATGGCCCATTTTTTCTAGTCTGAGAAAACGTTTCCGTTTATAACTACCCTCTAAATATTTAACTGTTTAAATATCTGCATACACTAAAGTGTCTCTCTCTCTAATTACTCCTTAAACCATCGTTAAAATAGTTTCCTAAAAAAATAACCCATTGTATTTTAATCATTTAATAAAAAATATTTTTGGTGTACATTAGAATTTCTTCCTTATTTTCTTCTGTCTTCTTGTATGTCTATACGTATTGCTGATACTTGAGTCATGTGGGTGGTGTCCTGTGATCACATGATCACTGGGACCCTTCAAATCATTTCAGTTTCTCTTACACTGAAGAAGGCTGTGGAATTCACAACGCATTGGTTCACTATGCTTGCTCATTTAAAATGTATAAAATATATTATCATTCATCATCTGGGGAACAAGAGATATTTTATTGAATAAGTGAAAACTTCAACCTGCTGGATTGATCCTCTGGCAACCATGAACGCATTTTGCACCTTTCATAGCAACCCATCCAATAGTTGCTGAGTGAGTCAGGAGCGGCTGATGGGACCGTCCTTGGCACTTCAAATTGAGAAACAAATGGGGGGGGGGTTCTGTGTATTTTTCTCTCACAGCAATTTTGGAGCGCTCATATTTCAGCTTACACCACAAACATGAACACACACTCTTCTTGTTTTCACTTTTCCCCGCCTCTTTCTCTCTCTCTCACACACACACACACACACACATACACACACACCTGGATGAACAAATTGCACACAGATTGCTTTGACTCCGGAGCCCAATAAAAACCTCCTCCCACACTTGCTGTCTGCACTTTAATGCAGCCATTTATCCATTGATCTCGTCCAACGGTATCTGCAACGGGCCCAACACTGTTATGTGTGTGTGTGTGTGGAGGTGCACTATAAAACTTTATAGGAGCGTTACAATAACAGCCTTTATATCACAGCGGTGCGCCGAGGCCCGCCCAGACAAAGCCTCTCATTGAAATCTGGATCTCATTCAGCAGCGAGAGTTGCTCCTGTTGAGCTGTGACCTTAGAGGGTGGAGACGCCACTTCCTCTTAATGGAGAGGTGTATGTGTACATGGTGGAGCCCGTAATGATTCACATGCCTAGGCTTCAGACCGGTTCTCAATCAGCCTCTATGAGTGCAGGGTGGGAAAGGGTTTTTTTTTTCATTTTTTTTTTTTTTTTTTACAGGAGTCCCCCCCCCCCCCCTCTCTCTCTCCTCCCCCCTCTGAAACTGGTGACACAGCAAAACAAGCAGACACTCTGCTTACCAGAAATCTGGCAACGCTTCGGTGACTGGCCCACCCAGGCTTCCACACACACACACACACACACACACGCGGGAGAATAGGGGCAAGAGAAAGAGAGGCACAGAGAGAGAGAGATGGCAGATACAAGAGGGTTTGAAAGGGAAGAGGAAGACACATGGAAGGAATGAACGCTGCCGAAAGAAAGTTTCGAAACAATAATTCAAACGCACCTGCACGCACTCAAGCATGCTTTTAGAAGGGAAGCGTTCACACAGCAGGGGCGTGTATGCACTATTATTCTGGCCCCCATGTTCTCTGTGGAAGCCATGCTTTCAGAAGGCCTTGTCATGGTGAGCGAGCTGTGTAAAAGCCCGGCTTCCCCCCAGAGACTGAAACCCTCCTGGCTTGGGTTTCACCTGCGACACAAGGCTCGCCAGTCAACCGCTGCACAGAGACTGAGAGGAGACTCATGGGAGGAAAGGGATGGCTGGAGGGGAAAAATCGAGAGTGCTCTAATTCCCGGTGAGAAAGTAAGCGAATTGGGTCTAAATGTGGTCAACTGCCCGGGAGACTTTGTATAATGTACCCAACCACACCCTAAAAATACCCCCAAAAAACACGCCACAAACGACACACACGAGAATCACAGTGAAGCAAAATAAAAAATAACATGCCGGCACTTACATATAAAGGCACCGTTTCTCTGTTCCCCTCCATTTTCGCCCCATCCACGGGCAGATACCTGGGGAGGATAGTCACATCACCACAATGTCATGAGAATACAACAGAAATAACAGATTATAACCAGCTGTAAACAAAACGAAATGCAACAGAAGCAATGGGAAATCATACAGATGCACAATCAAAGATGTGTCCTATATATGCTACAATAGTTACGGGCTCCTGACTCTTCGGGCAGGATGCAGCAGGGGAGAAAAAAGTATCATCTGCACACACCTGACTCCACTCTCAGCTGTGAATAGTTCATGACTTGGAGGCTGCACGGTGGTGTCAGTAGGCCGCGCTTTGTCTAGACGCTCATTGATTTTATTTTGCATAAACAGTCTATGGTGTGTGTTCCCTTCCAGCTTTTCAGATACCGATTAGAGCAGCAACCCACAATGATTGATCTGACAGCAATTTTATCCATCAAAAAATTGTTTTTACCAACAGCGCAAAACCCCAAAAGATAAACAATTCACAATAATAACTGCAATTACAACAAAACATACGCGTATCACTCAATCAACATCCCAGTATTCCAATAATTACACTTTATTCAACAAGTAAAACAATCATGTCTGATTCTTGATGATGAAAGCGATTTGTGATCCACCAAAACTTTAACCTGCAATTATTTTGATAATAGAATAACCATTTTTACAGTACGGATGTCAGAAATGGTCAGCTTCTCAAATGCGACAATATAAAGTTTCTCTTTGACAAACACAATACTGCATTTTTTTGTGTTCGGGACTGTTGGTCGGAACAAAACAAGACATTTGACGCGGTCACCCTGGGCTATGAACTAGTATAACTGATGTATTTTATAAACAAAAGATGAACTGATAACAAAAATAAGCACTGGTTGCAGCCCTGATGGTGATACTCATCTATCCATAAATATATAAAGTAAATTCATTTCAAAAATCACAATTATAACAGTAGATATCGTCTGAAACTGGGTTAAACCACATGTGTTTTGAAAATAAAGCTGTAAAGTGACACAGCAGAGCAACAAGATGGATGGGATTTACTGTCCTAATACAGGTCCATTGTCACATTATAGTGTAATACACTGACTGATGGCCTGAGGGCTGCGTCTCACAGTAATATAACCATCATGTTTGTGTACTGTAATATTGTGTCAAAAGGACACCTTATCAATGGAGGAGTGCAACACCACAGGCCTGGGTGTCTATCTCTGTTTTGAACCACTTCATATCTCTGGGGCAACACCATTGTGATGTGGAACTGGAGAAGGTTTGCATGTCATATTGTTGATTTGTAGGTTCCCGCCCTCTTAGGTCAACAAGTGTGCATGCTTGTGTTAATGTAAGACTTTAAAGCATAATCTGTATCCACACAGGTCAGGGTCCTTCTACGTTGGAGCCTCTCGAGTTCAAAAGACAGCTTTTAAATTGTCCATAGAACAATAATCAATAAGGTTAAATCTAACATCAGTTAGCTTTTTTTCTGGTCTGCTTGGAATCTGCGTTAGCCTGACTTTAGCCTCTGACATGTTCCAAGGGAAAACCTGACCTGGCCGGTGGCCACGTTACTCCAGAACAGAGCGTGAGAAAAGAGATTACACATAACGAGAGAATGTGCGCTGTCAAAAAGCATTTGGGAAAGCCATTTTGACAGCAACACATGTGATGCAAATATTTCCAGACGTGAGCAAGTTGATCCTGTTGTCCTTCAATTTTTCAGGTGATGCATGATTGAATAATCTAATTCCTCTCACATGGTAAACTGTGCAATCAGTTTTAGGGTGTCTGGGGGGGGTTCTCTTTTTTTCTGGTATGGACTTTAATTGACTACAGACAGCACTAAATGTTCATCATTATTTCTCAGAAGAAGATGCTCAAAGTGAAACTAATTTCTGAGACAGCAGTGCTATTATCCCTTTATGATGCAGGAGTTGTTTTCCAAGCTATTTTATGACAGCAGAAGTAACAACAAGATGGCACACAGCGCCCTTTGAAAACAGACCTTGCCCCCAGTTCAGCGTGTAAACAGCAACCTGCATCACCCCTTTCTTATCCCTAATGACACTTGTGGGGAAACGAGCTCCCAGCCCACAGACTGAAAGGACTACAGCCTACTATTACGAACAGGTGTTCGACAGAAGTGAAAACAGGCTCCGGCCAACGCGGCGTACACATTATTATCAGCATTCAAACATTTCCCAGGGAACAAATGTCCTCTAAATGCTTTCACCGGGAAGTGAAACTGCCACATAACAACAGTCAAATATGGAAACTTTATAAAAACCGAGAGTAGAAAGAGGCTGAATCGACATAATGAGCCATGGAATTTTTTTTTACTGTTACCTGTGAACGCACCAGCATTGATTAGCCCTAAATCGATGGATAAAACTACAGATGCTCGGACGTCTATAAATCACCACCGAATCTCATTAAATGCTATTTTTAGCAAAAGTTGTATGAATCGGGTTGCCATTACCTGCTGGCGTCTCTCTCTCTCTCTCTCTCCGATCTGTCTGCAACTCAAATATCGCAGGAGTTTCTATCCTGAGAAACTTTTGTCTGTTTGTCGCAGTGCTCGCTTCATAACTGAGAGTCTTACTCCGCGTTAGCGTTTGTCCCGCGGCTCCATCCGTCCCGCAGACACGCGCGCACACACACATACACACACCGGTCGGCGGGGAGTTTGTTTTCAGGTGTCGCGGCGTAGTTTGCGTGTGTGCGTGTGTGTGTGTGTTCGTGTGTGTGTCTCCTCTGGTCCAGCCCCCTCACTCACCGGGCTGCCTGCGGGGCGGGGGGGGGGGGGGGGGGGGACACGCAATGCCGCCTCGGTTCGTTATGGTGTGCGGTTTGCGGTGGAATCACTTCATCTTTTTATATAGTCCCGCACGTTAGGCTGCAGATATGTAGTGTTTGTAACATGAAGGGGGCGGGGGTCGTCTGTAACCAGGCCAGTTGTAGTTTCATTTTCCTCCAATCAGAAATAAGCCGGAGTGACGTCACTCGGAGCCTCTGAGCTCAGCTCCTCTATGTTGGACAGCATATGGGTCAGTGACAAATAATGTTTGGCAAGATGAGAAATTCAAAAACGTTTTTGAAAATAAAGCTTCTAGAAGCATTCATCAGATCTCTGAAAAATGTACATTTTGTGTTTATGTTGGTTTACAAAAATCAGGATTTTATTACATTTTAGATACAAAATGTCAAATGGTGTAACTGAAAAAGAATGATACATTTTTAAATATTTGTTTTGTACTTAGATTATAAAAATAATGGATCGCATGTGTTTTTCATTTTTAAACCTTTTAAAGAAACTTAATCTATTTAGTACTAAGTTTTAAGGGTTACACCACACAGACAATTTGGTATATATATTTACATCCCATATATATTTTCCAAATTTGCCTGAAGAATGTGAAAACAATTTCTAAGGTATATAACAAATATTATAGTTGCTTTTGGTAAATTTCACACATCAAGAAAATTTCTCTTCAAAAGCTCCCATATCAGCACTTTTCTGGGTTTTATTTAAAGTTTTGATACGTAACATGATATATTTGCAATTTAACGTAAGAAATTTCAACTCAGTTCAGTTTTATAGAGCTCTCTCAAGTTCCTCGCTGGAGCTCCAGAAAGCACAGGTCATATAAACCTCCACCGAGAAGATTATGTTTTAGCTGCCCATGTCTGTCAAATTGTTAGCAAAATACCTCACAAATTTTTTGCCAGATTTTAGTCCAATTTTCAGTGAATATTGAAAATGGTACCATGAATAGATAATTAAATTTTGGTAATGATTTGTAAGAAATCCTGGTTTCTGAATCACTTTGATTTTTTAGTTTTTTGGTAACATTGCTGTAAATGGAGAATATAACAGGTGCTCTTGTTTGGGGCCACCTGGTGGTAATATCTGGTACCTGCATATTTTTTTTCTTTGCACACTACACCAATTATTCTAAGAAGGTAGACTTTCTATGCTTGGTGCAGGTTTGCGCTCTCAGCGTGCTTTTCTAGTTTGGTCTGTGTCATAAATACTCACAAGCCTCTCTTCTGGCAGGTGGGTGTGACAGTGGTGGCAGGTGGGCCGTCCAGGGAACTTCTACAGCCGGGGGAAACTACGGTGCGACATCACAAAGTCAAGGAAGCACAAACAAGCCCTGACATGGCAGTGTTTCTTAATGTAAGCTCTGTGATTTTTCCTGTGTTTAATGCAAATGACAGTTTTTCCCTATATTACCCCTAGACCTTATCTAGAGTAATATAAAAAAGAAGCTTGCCAGTATGGTAACACAGAGCCAAACTTACAATGTAAGAATATTGTGTTTGCATCCAAAGAATGATGTAATCCTTCTTGCTTTATACCTCCATGAGAAAAATCCCCACCCTTAATCTTTAAATAATAAACTGTTAGCACTATAAAATAAATGTGGTAACATTCAGCGCAGTCACTACTGACTTCATAGTAGTATTTTGAGGTGATTTGTATGAAAAAATTGAGATGTGTCACACCAGGATTATGAAAGGTTCATTTTTCAATCATAACTCTCAAGATATGAATTCAAATGAAAAAGAATGACTAGTGTATTGAGGGGAAAAAGACATCAGTAGTAGAACAGCTTCATACAGTGTCCAATTTGCATACTTTCTTCCTAATGCTCTTCTGTTGGATAAAAAGCTTTCAGGTCTCAGGTGGATTGTAGATCATAATAACATAGACCATCACACAGACTTATGACATTAACAGGAAACGAGGAGAAGACTTTCCCACCCTTTTCTACTCCAAGTGTGCTCCCACTCGCTGATAATGAGCAACAGATTTAAATGTCTGAAACAAGGTCATACGGGCTGCAGCAAGCCGACTTCATTTTACTGTGTCCACAGGAAATTGTTGCATTGCTTAATTGGGGAGATGAGAGGATTACAAGCCATTTAAGTGGAGGAACAGATCCCACTGAACCATATGAGACTGTGGTGCCATCTGTTGGCAAAAACATAAAAGAGGAGAATAAAGGAAGGAGCAAACACTGCCATCCTGTGGACTTTTTCCAGATAGCATTCCACATGCATTATTTTATTCTCCCATTTGTTTTTCTTTCTTACGGTTGGTGTTACTGAGGATATATCATTTTGTTATCAATATTAATGTCAATTTTATATTGATCTGAATAAAAAAGATCCAACTGCTGCGTCATTCATCTTCATTAGAATCTCTGAAACTGGGTCATTGACAAATGTTTGGCAAGATACTGATATATAAAATACAGTTTTAAGAAGCATTCATCAGGTCAAAATATGTATAAAAAATGACAAATGTAAATTTCTTTTTCATGTTGGTTTCATGCCATTTAAAAGTCTATTTGTACAATTTTCTGACGCAAAATTTTAAACGGTATAATCTAAAAAGAATGTTTAATCCACCTGGAATATAAATTTAGTTTAAAGCATGTGCTTATAATTTTTTTATATACATTTTTAAGAAAGTTAAGGTTTTTTAACGTTACACCACATAGCAGCATTAACATTGTCCCAACTGTTGTATATTATCTTGTATCTCTCAAATATACTTTTTCATTTCTCTTTTTTTTAACATTACACAAATATATAGATCGGGTGTAGGGGCTATTTCATCAAAAATAATTAATTTAAATGTGCAGTATCAGTAGCTCACCCTCTAACATTTACAAAAGTCATCTATATTTGTGGTAACTTAGATACTTCATGATTCTGTATCGTTTCCAGTCAGTTGAAGACACAAATAATACCACCGTGGTATCTAAAAATTTCATTTTGATATTTTATTTTCATAATTATGTTTTTTCATCATTATTATTTTTTTCATAATCATATATTTTTTTGAATTTCTTACCATGGAATTTTGTTTCCCGGGCTTCCACAGTAGGCTGATGTAGAGGCTCCGGAACTAACAAAAAAAAACTGGAGGGGACGTCGAAAAACGACGCACCACGTTGCGCGTTTGCGAAAAAAAATGCGCATGCGTATATCCACCAAAACACAGAAAAAAGACGGATGATCGCATGAGGACGTCCAAGAAAAACAATGCCCTATCGAGTAAGAAACTCTGTTTTTCTAGATATTAATTTTTATCGACAAAGTTTATTGCCTCTACACGTATTAGCCTCAGCTTGTTGGAGGGTTACCATAACGTTAGCTCGCATGCTAACACCTGCTAGCAAGACAGGCGCCGCTGTACATTTAAATACTATATTTAAACGGCAGCGTTCGCATACTTATTGTAATCCGTTCTGTGGTTTTGATACAACGTGTCTCTGCATTTCAGGAGAACAGTAGTTTTAGTGTAACCCCAGTGTGATGGATAGCGTAAACATGTCGGCCTCGGACGGAGCAGCCGACTGTCCCTTGGTGTCCGAAGCCATGGAGGGGATCTGTGTGATGCCAGACATCAGCACCATCAAGACTGAGTCGGTGGGCGCGAGCCCGGATGATCCGGGCACGCAAAACGTGGCCATGGGGATCAAGTTCATCCTGCCAAACCGCTTTGACATGAACGTTTGCTCCAGATTTGTGAAGTCACTCAACGAGGAGGACAGCAAGAACATCCAGGACCAGGTCAACTCTGATCTGGAGGTGGCTTCTGTTTTATTCAAAGGTAACTTCCAACTTTCAGGATTACTCCACGTGCCAAAGTTACCTTTTTTTATAGCCGGATGCTAATGTATTGGGGGCTGCACGTTTAAAAAAAACATGAACAGACTAAATTATCAATTAAAAGCAGTCATTAAAGTGCACATAAGAAAAAAAAGTCAAGCTAAATAGAACATAGAACAAAAGGCAGGTACATTCTCTTCTAATGGTTAAACGATCATCAAATATTTGTCATTTAATTTCCTGTTGATTGACTCAATCATCAGTCACATTTTCCCCTTGTCTTCCAGCTGAGTGCAACATCCAGACCTCCCCTTCTCCGGGTATACAAGTGCGTCATGTTTACACCCCATCCACCACCAAACATTTCTCTCCCATCAAGCAGTCCACCACGCTCACCAACAAACACCGGGGCAATGAGGTTTCTTCAACACCTCTTCTGGTTCATTGTGAGTTGTTTTGACTAAAATAGTTTATCAAATGTTATCACAGATCTGAAACTTGCTAATTAACTAGTCTTTGCATGTTTTCTGTTCTCCTTTCAGCTTTGTCCATTCATCAGCTGGCAGCTCAAGGAGAAATGGTGTTTCTGGCAAGCAGGATTGAACAAGGTACACAGCCCAACACATTGAATTTATGAATTTAGAAGTATTTAGTATTTATTAGTATTTAGAAACCACCCGTTGTCAGGGTGGTTGCTATGCGTGAGTTGAGGTAATTTTCCTCAGAAACCAAAGTGCGGTAAAGTTGGCTCGTTATTGGATATTGACTGAACGTTTGGTTTTATTTATGCTTTTAATCTGAGATGTAGGCAGTGTACACATAAATAAAGAGTGTAGAATACAGCAACATCTTCATACTCTGATATACTATAATATTACAGTCAACCCCTTAATTGATTAATAAAAAATGTTCACCGGAACTTACTTTTCCCTACTCTGCTGTAGAAAATATTTACAATGCCTTAAGGTAGAAAAAATATTTATGTCAGAGCTAAGGAGTTGGTACTGGGATCTTGATCTCTCTCTCTCTCTCTCTCTCTCTCTCTCTCACCCTCTCTCTCTCTTGCTCGATATATAATTTATATATTAAATGGTCTTAAAAAGGTCTTGACTTGAGACTTAATTTTAACTTGAAGAAGTTCAATTCTTCAAGTCTCAGATAGTGGTGACGTGATCTTGGTCAGTACCTATAGCCACTGGTGTTATTGTATCATATAACATGACAATGAAAGTAATATAGTATCACACAAAATATCTTTGTGTTAAAATAACACATTCTACATGCAGAGTGAAATAAACACAAAGTAGCGTCTTCCTTGAATTTAATATTGATGTGTTGAGAATATACATAGTGACAACCATGTTGTTTTGTATGTGTCTTATTAATAGAGACTGTGATCAATCTGCAAGATGAGGAAGGATTTACCCCTTTGATGTGGGCAGCTGCTCACGGACAAATCGCTGTCGTTGAGTTTCTACTTCAAAATGTATGAACAAAAAAAAAAAAACATTCATAGCATATCTTACTGTGAATGCTTTGCATGCTTTTAAATATGATTTGTTGAGTTGTTTAGTTTTAGACCGTGCCTTTTTTTTATTCATTTACTGTTATGTTTTGTCATTTTGCATCATCTGACACCTCTCAGGGTGCTGACCCCAACCTCCTGGCCAAAGGAAGGGAAAGTGCGTTGTCTCTGGCCTGTAGTAAGGGATACACCGACATAGTGAAGATGCTGATCGACTGTGGTGTTGACGTCAATGAATATGACTGGGTAAGAATACTCAGCTTTGATTATATACTCATTCAGCAAATGCAGATTTAGTATAAATATCAGTAGTAAACCAAACAATTATTTCATGGTCGTCAAAAACACTCTGACAAAAGTCCTAAACTAGATATTTTACTTAAGTAAAAGTGCATAATTATTATCAAATAATGTACTCAAACTATTAAAAGTACTTATGCAAACTGTTATATTGGTAGGGCTCTGGGGCAGGCATACCGGAGTAGGCTCAGAGCAGAGCCATTGCACATTTGAATATTTTAGAATAAAACATAAGCGACTATGAATACTATGTATGAAATGTGGTTTTGTTGCCTCTGTGTTTAGAATGGAGGAGCCCCGTTGCTGTACGCTGTGCATGGGAACCATGTACGCTGTGTTGAAATCTTGTTGGGTGAGGACAAATCTTTATCACCTGGGGAGAAAAAAAACTGAATTTAAGTATATGAATTTATCATTTTAGGAATCATCATTGTAGTTTTATATTTTAATTTGTATGTCCTCCAGAGAGCGGTGCGGATCCTACTATCGAGTCAGATTCTGGATTCAATGCAATGGACATGGCAGTGGCTATGGGCCATCGGAATGGTACACGTAACACAAACCCATGGTCTAAATGTGATATTTTTAAAGAAGATTTACTGACCAAATTAGTATTCAAGAAAGCAATTATTGGATGACATTGATGGAAAATAAATGACCACAACTCAGTTCATTAAACTAGTGTATGTTTCTCTGCTTAGTTCAACAGGTGATGGAGGCTCATTTACTGAAGTTGCTGATGGGCATCAGGGAATGAACTGTCACGCTAGAGGAAGACGTGTTCTGGGAGATTGTTTGTCGGACAATCATGTAGCAGCATGCCCAGGCCACCATCCTACAGGAGCAGCTTCTTTCATTAAGGGACATTTGAACAGCATCATATGAACAATATTTCGTGGACATAGTGCATACATTCTGTGCTATGTTATTATTTTTTTTTAAAAACTTCCTATAAACTGTTTTACCCATCACTGACTGTGGAGTAGCAAATTTGTTCAGGATTCACTGATATCATTTGAAAGAATCAAAATATAAAGGGGAGTGTAAAAACTACAACCCAGCATGCACTGCACTCCGCCCATTTGCTGCCAAATGTGCAGTCAAGTCGAACTTATTTACATAGCGCCAAGTCATAACAAGAGTTATCTCATGACACTTTTCAAATCCTTTCTTTATAACATTTATGAATAGATATCCAACATTCCCCCATGAGCAAGCACTTTGCAAAAGAAAAAAAACGTCCCTAAAACAGGAAGAAACCTAAAGCTCTAGGCAGGCGTCTGTCTTCTACCAAGACTGCTTAACAGCAATAATGACAGTAACTTACATAATTACAAATAAAACAAAATCTTGATTTTCCTTTTATTAAATATGAAAGTTTTGCTCTGAGCCCAAAGGTTGTCAGAAATTCTATTACGTCATGAGTTGCTCTATCCTTTTTCTGTTATAGCATTACCTTAAATTAAAACATTTTCAGGCTTTTTATGAAATACTTATGTTTGTTTTTCACTGTAAACCCGTTTTGGAGATTACTGCAGGTGGATTGAAAAATACTTTTATAGATTGCATGAACCGGAGTGTGCTCTTCATGATGCTGCCACGCTCTGTGTGATCTTTGTGTTTTGTTGTACTGAAGTTTATTTATTTCAAAAAGTAATGCATTGTGTGTTGTAATGTGAATAAAAATGTTTTGTTTCTCTGGATTGTTATACTAATGTCAACTGATGTATCATTTTAAAAGTCCTCACACCTCATTTAAATGTTCCTGAAGGGTATTGTGGTCTATAACTAACTTAAAGTCATAAGTGGTTTATTGATAATTTGTATTGACCTCAGTATTAGTGATCAAACTGTGAAGAAATGTTTGGTTGCAAAAAAAAGATCAATCCACTATTTATGGAACTTAATTTGTACAAAATGCAAATCTTCAACTGCATTGATTTCATTGGGTGAATAAACAGTAATTTCACTGTAACAATTATTCGATGGTTAAAATATGTTCTCAGTTTGTGAGGATTTTAATCTACTTAAAATCTTTGTCATACATTTATCTTTTGAATTTAAGACATCTGAAGGGGGCACCATTTACATAAAAGACATTTTCTGTAGTGCCATTCTACTCTAGTTATGGTTTCAAACAAGCTTCACAAAAGCTGGATCTGTGAAGTTGTGCTGCCATAACTGTGTAGACACCCCCAGCCAATAAGAAGAGAGACTGATTTATATTACACAAAGCAAGGCTGATAATTAAAATACATTGATATGGGTTTTGTGTTGGGTATATCACAACTTAAAATGAAACATAACTAAATAGCTAACCTGTAACTACTCTATACTGTACCTGCAAATACTTGAGTTATTGTTTTCTGTAAACAGTGTCTTAAGGTTTAAGTGCTTTATGTAAGCTAAGTCATGAGGTAAAGAGTCTGCACCCCTCTGCATGCTGAGCAATTTGCAGCAACAGCAGCAGTTTCAGCTGTGGACATTATCCTTGGGAGAAAAAAAAAATCTGAAACGGCACCTGTTTATTGGCAGTAGCAAAGGTTTATTCCAGATATGGTTTCAGCGAGGCCACAAAGAATTAAGGTTCAGTAACTCGGAGGAAGCAGATGAACAATCGGGAGCCTTAAACGCCACATTTACACACAATCTCTCACTCAAACTGGACATACAGACCACAGAGCACAACAAGCATTTATTTAGAGTCTGGTCGCGAGGAGGAGGTGGAATGAAAACACTCAGAAATACCGCTACCCCTGTACTATTCTAGAAAAAATACTCAAAATTAAATTATTTAAGAGTATAAATGCAAGTACGTTGTCCAGGTGTTGCACATATTACAGAACGCTCACAGCCAGGCGTTGATGGATTTGTCCATGTTCTCAGATACTTTTAACAATTAACTTTCCACCTCTTAAAAAGAAATAGACAAAAAAAAAACATCTTGTGTCACTCATGGTCCTGTCAAGTTTTGTCACTCCAGAGTCCACTTTCCTCTAGTTAGCCTCGTCTTTGGAAGCTTCATCGAAATTCTCCACCAGATCTGAAACAACAAGAAGAAGATTTGACGTGAAAGGCGTGAATGACTCTCAGAGGTGCCAGAGCACAGTTCAGGAAGAGTGCGTTTATCTGAAACGTGATCCTGGATGTAACGCAACCCCCGTCCTTTGCTCATCTCTCCCACTCCTGACACATGAGGCCTCACAACTACTGAAAGCAGCTGTAAAAATTACGGCGTGGAGGCATCAAATAAGTTGGCTTCAATTACGCCGTGAAATGTGAGAAATCTGCCTTTTCCAAGTTGGGTCAGGGAGGGTTAAAATGGAAACAATTCGAAAGGTCTAAGTAAACATGTTCTTTCAGTGGGAGAACAAAAAGGAAACTTAACTCCAATAACAACATGATGGCAATGGCTGTTAACCCCGTGCCATCAAGCCTCAACTGCTCCTATTGCTGAGTACATGTGTAATCGTTTGTTACATTAGTGAGCGGCCGGGGCTACGGGAGAGAGGAGTCCTGGGAAACGCCGAGCGTATTGTTAATAGCAACCTCATGTGTTTGGGCCATTCTGTTCACAAAGAAAAGCAAACCGAATCTCCAGATCTCATAAACAACGAACATGAGATTCAAACACAGAAACCCGGCATTGCACCATCATCTAAAAGTCATTGATGAATCCCCTTTGCGTGACCCCTGTTTCACAATCCACGGGAACAGCAGCCGTGCCGTGGAACAGACTGCTGCACATGGACGGTTAGCTGCACGTAGGGATGTGTGGTATCACCATTAATCAAAGTCTGCGGTTAGCCAGGCTACAAATCTGGTCTTATTGTGCCGAAAAAAAAGAAGATATCTTCACCGGTTAGGACTTCCGTTTTTGCAGCGCAAATACAATATCATTAAAAGTTTGGGGTGACCCAGAAAATGTTGTGTTTTTCATGAAAAGTCAACTTTTATTTATCAAATGAGTTGCAAAATTAACAGAAAATAGAAATAATGACTTTTATTTTAAAATAACAATCTTCAAACTTTGCTTTCTTCAACTCCATCTAAGCAGCTAAACTGTTTTCAGCTGTGCTAATATAATTGCACAAGGGTTTTCTAATCATCCATTTGCTTTTAATGCAATTATCAAACATAATGTACCATTAGCACACTGGAAAATGGGTCTTAATACACCTATTTAGGTATTGCATTAAAAACCAGACATTTGCTGCTAGAATAGTCATTTACCACATTAACAATGGATAGACTGTATTTCTGATTAGTTTAATGTTATCTTTATTAAAAAAAGTGCTTTTCTTTTAAAAATAACAATTCTAAGTGATCCCAAACTTTTGAACAGAAGTGTAGCAGTCTAGATTCTAGAGTCATGGGAAAATATTGTTGCTCACTCACCTGGAACGTCATCATCCTCTTCTTCTACTGTTGCAATCGGCGCTTTTCCATCTACAGCTGGAGGAACAGAAAGGATCTGTGAGAGGCTTGGAGTGCTCCAAGTAAAGTCTGAGCCAGCAGGCTTCGAAACACGCGGGGGGTTTCAGGTCCAGAAACACTCACCCTGTTTGGGCAGAGCCTCGGCGAGTCTCCTGAGGCTCGTCAGGCTGTCGGCTCCCAGCTGGTTGAGGATGCCCGGCAGCATCTCCGTCAGCTGCTTGGTCTCGGCGTGGCCGGTGATGGTGAAGGTGTTAGCGGCGAGGGACGCCTGCACTTTGGGATTGTTGAAGTGGATGACTGTTCCTTGATTTGTAAACATGTTGACCTGCAAAGCGCCCACATCGTAGGTTAATAACAAAAACCGCAAGGCAGTACTGCATCCCATTCACCTGAAATCGAGAGGATTTACAACTACCTCCTCGATGCCGGAGATATTGTTGACACCGAGTTTCTTTAAGGAGAACTGAAGCTTCTTGTCGTCTGCGGTCGCCGTTCTGTGCACTACCTTCTTCTTTCTGCGAGCACTACCCTGCAGGACACAAACAGGTCTCCATGTAAAATAATAATTTTTGACACAACATGTCAAAAGGTGTAACCAAAGAAGAATGATCAATTTGAAATACTTAATCTACCTAGAGTATATAATAGTTGATATCTTAACTGATAGTTAAGATAGTTGATCTATTAACCCTTTTAAGAGCATTAAACTATCTGGTACTAAGTTATATGGGTTACACTTTATGACAGTTTTGGCACTGTCCTTTTTATACTTATAAAGTATTCCTATATGATGGATGTTACATTTCTGGAGTGATGAGTTAGTTCACTCTCCTGACCTACAGCAGGCTGCTCTACAACTACTGCTGCAGCATTACAAATATAAGAAAAAAACTGGAGGTTGTTATAGAAACTGGTCTTAGAAAGGTATTTAGCTTAAGATGTGCATGACTGTATATTTCTTTATTTATTTTGCTAAAGACTCATGCTGGGTCATCCCTTATCAGTAAGACAAAGTCATGACTAGTTCCACTTCCTCTGTCAGGTTATTTGATGTGGATCAATTTGTTGAGTTTGTCAGCCTACTCTAAAAATGAATTATGCCATGCAAAATAAAAAAATTCAAAAAGAGAAGAGTGACGTGTTTTGTTCATTACCTTTCCGCCGATGCGGACTTGTGCCTGTAGTTTAGCTAGTTTTTCTTGATTCATTATTGTTTCTTTCATCTGGAAAAACAAAGAGAGGACATTACATAATATTAATGTCAAGCGGTGAATCATAGACAGCTTCCAACTTTAGGATGAAAATTAGGTTTTGCTGCAATGCTGTTAATTCCACCAGTAGATGACAAAGTACATTGATTCAAAATGAGAAGAGCAACAGAGAGTAAAACCACATTAAGGGTAATTTCGTTTCTGAATATCTTCAAAAAATAAACCATTTTGTCCTATAACAATTCAAAGCTCTGTATCGTTGACCAGGTTTACATGGACAGTAGTAATCCGCTCATAACCTGATTAAGATAATTCTCAGATTAACACGGCCATGTAAACAGCATTTTCCGATAAGCTTAACACGCATAAGGTCATAGTTGAAGTAAACAATGATGGAGTAAAGAGCGTAAACACCTTAATCACATCAAGACATCCTATTAGAGGAGCCTTTTACAGCAGTCAAACTGCATGACGCCGCCGACAAACACCAAAACCATTTGGACAGAAACAGATAACGCTCTACTGTAGTTGGTTAAACATACTGGTTTGGTTTGGGGTAAAATATCTGGTTTGACGCCATAAAGAAGTAAGAAAAATGTCTAAATTAACAGTTTCTGACACCAGAAGTGAGTCAGTATTCAGACTCTGCTCTGTAGTATGTACACTGGAATATAAACACAAAATTCTATAACTTAATTATATCAAACTATTGTCTGATTTAGAAACTATTAGAGAATATTACGTATTAGTGTTTATTATCCGAATAACTGACATAATTCCTCCACGCTGACTCGACTTGGTGTGAAGACATAAAAACTGAACCTATGGTGCAGTGCTGCAGTTTTGTCCTGGCAGGAACCGCCATGAATGAATCGCTGACCACAGAAATGAATGTTTGTCTAAACCTTGTGCCGTTCCTCAGCCGGACAGCGATTTACAAGTTAACTTACAAGCCTCACTTACTGCATTTAGTAAATAGGACGCGTGTGGTCTGGTTTGTTCACATGCCAAGTGGATACTCTGATCTCATTGAGACCTTACAAACACAATCTGCGTTGTTGTGGAAAATCAAACCCAGAAGACAAACAATGAGCGCACACACGTAATTAAACAGCTATAGTGTGTATCTGATCCCGGCCTTCAGACATCATGAATGAAGGGAACACAAACAAACCTAAGTGTTGATAAAACCTAACAAGCTGCCAATTGGGTTACGCAAAGCGAGGAGGAGTCCTATAGAACAGATTGGGAGCTTTTTATTCTACATCACGCTGCCTCATGCTTTTGATAATTTCAAACAGGATATAACTTAATTTGGTTCACCTGAATTGCTATATTCATTAGGTCTATGAAATGTTACAAAAAAAAAAGTAAAGAAATGTCCATGACAGCTACTCAGCATCCAAGGTGACATCTTGAAATGTTTAAATGTCTTGTATGACAAAAAATTAAAGCACAAACAAATTTTTTACTAAACTATTGCCCAAATCTTGTCATTTGAGACACTGGAACTGAAAAATATGGAACATTATTTCACTATTGTTATTTCTTGACACAACTAATCGATTATTTCAATAGATAATTTCAATTTCTTTGATAAATAACTATATGATGACAGGCAATGTTACTTTTCTTATTTACAGTTTTTCATGAAATTTAAATAAGTTATTGTGTTCCCATTTCAGCAGAAGAAAAACATTGTTTAAAAGCATTATCATATTATTACAGTACATGTACACACACTACATTCCACTATTACTGTAATACAGTGCTGTTAATACTATGATATGTATACCCTTGTGTCATTGTAACAATGTAACCAGTCTAAAGAGACTGAGTGGACTAGAGATAATCATTGTGCTGTCCAGCCCCCAGCGCCTTGCCAGAGTTAACAGCCAGATAACGCCTCTCCAATAACCACACAAAGACAGAAGTTTTCGGTTCCCTTTCTCTCTTTATGGTCGTTTGAAGTAGGGTAAAACTGAATGAAAGTCACAAAATACAGCTCATTTAGAATTGGGTAACAACTGGCTTGACTAGATACAAGTAGTACAACGTTCGCGGTAATATTTAACAAATAAAATATGTAATTCAAAGAATACGTTCGTATTTTACATTTCCGATTGTTTGATAACACAATATCACAATTATGAACTTACCGACGATGCCTTCAAGGCTATCTTGAAAACTTAAAGAACTGACAGAAATTACAACGGTCTCCTCAACATAGCAACGGAAAAGTGAGCGTCTCGCTCTGGTCAACTAGTAGACACACGTTAGTGACGTAAGCACGCAGCATGTTATTAAACAATACTCTTAAACAATACCAGAATAATTCCACAAGGTGGCAGCATAGACAACAATATCTTCCAACCTTCACATTTCACATTAGAAAACACAAGTGCATTAAACAGAACACTCCCCGCCTGATACCCAGGGGGTTTCACTCTTCTTTTTTTTTTTTTTTTTTTTGTAAATGTCCTTTCCTGAAATCGTAATGAACTCATTAAACAAGTTATACGTTCAATTGACAGTGCATTTCTTATTCTTTTCTACATAAACACTCTTTTCAACATCTCATTGTAAAGGATATGCCACATGACGATGGTTGAGACATCACTCACTGTTTATCAGGAGTGATTAACAAGATCAGTTCATGCACAGGCCTAAGAAGAAGTTTTGTCCCGTCCTTCTTGGCGACTCTCAGCTGTACCTTGCGTACCCGTCCATCTTTGCTGGGGTACACAGCTGTGATGATGGCGAGAGGCCAGTCGTTCCTCTTGCATTGAATGTCCTTGAGAAGCACTACACTTCCCTCTGTGAGGTTTGGCTGGTCTGATGACCACTTCCTGCGTGGTTGCAGTGTAGTCAAGTACTGCTTGCGCCACCTGTCCCAGAATGTGTTAGACAGGCTTTGGACTCTGCGCCACTGTTGCTTGTATAAGTCCTTCTGGTTGAAATCCCCAGGCGGAGGTGGGCAAGGGCCTACCTTCTGGGTCAGCAGTGATGCGGGTGTGAGGATGAATGGATCTGTCGGGTCGGTGGACACAGGTACAAGTGGACGATTGTTCACAATGGCGGTGACCTCGGCTAAGAAGGTCGTGAGCACCTCATGCGTGAGTTTGGTGGATCCCATTTGCATGAGCATGGAATCTAAGATGCGGCGTGTGACACCAATCATTCTTTCCCAAACACCTCCCATATGAGAGGAGTGTGGGGCGTTAAAAGTCCATGTGGTGCCCTGGTCAGAGAGAAATCTCTCTACTGCTTTCTCGTCGGCATTAGAGGGGATTTCTAGGTCTGTGGAAGCCCCAATGAAATTTGTCCCCCTGTCAGAGCGCAAATGTTTCACTGGGCCCCGGATAGCCTGGAACCTTCTGAGTGCATTAATGAGGCTTGACGAGTCCATGGACTCGATAACTTCGATGTGTATGGCTCTGACAGATAAACAAGTGAAGAGAACAGCCCACCTCTTACTTTCGGCATATCCTCCTCTTGTGCGCCGTGCAGCGACAGCCCATGGCCCGAACACATCCATCCCGACGTTGGTGAAGGGCGGTTCAACACTGAGTCTGTCTGGTGGCAGGTTGGCCATCTTTTGCATTTGACATTTTCCTCTAAGCTTGCGGCAGACAATGCATTCGAAGATCACTCTGTTGATGCACCTCTTGCCCCCCAGTATCCAGTAGCCTGCAGATCGGATAGCACCCTCGGTGAAATGGCGCCCTTGATGATGTGCCTGTTCGTGAAAGTGGCGCACAATGAGGGTAGCTACATGGTGGTGCCCAGGCAAGATCAGGGGTCTCTTTTCATTAGACCCAAGGTCAGCAGCAGCAATGCGTCCCCCCACTCTCAGCAGGCCGTCTTGATCAAGAAAGGGATCGAGGGACCAGAGTGGGCTGCTCTTTGGGATGTTCGCTTCAGATTTGACACACTGCAGTTCTTTCTCAAAGGCTTCCTGTTGTACATCCCTAATGATGACCGTTGCACTCTGATTAAGAACATTCACTGCCACAGGTGAGCCACAAAGATGCCATTTCTGACACTGTCCTTCATTGCTGTCTCTTTTGAAACACTGAACGATGTGGATTAGTGCCCCAATGGTTCTTGTGAGCGAGCTCCAGCGTGAGAAGCGGCTGAAGCGCTGCGAGCCAAGGTGGGGGAGCACTGTGGTTAAAAGTGTGGTCATTTGTGGCCTGATTTCAGGATCATGTTCTGGGTCTAAGAGTTCAAAAGTCTGTTCAGCAGGCGTGTCGTCAGGCTGACACAAAAAGGCTGGCCCAGTGAACCACATAGTATCTCTCAGCCGGCCTGCTGGGATTGACCGTGTGGCAATGTCTGCAGGATTGTGTTCTGTGTGTACATACCTCCACTGCTGTGGTAGGGTGCTTCGTCTGATCTGCTGGACTCGGTTGCTGACGTACACGTAGAACCTCCTTTTCTCATTTGAGATGTACCCGAGTACAATCCTGCTGTCTGTATAGAATGTGACTGCATCAAACGAGATGTCGATTTCAGACATGATTGTTCTGGCCAGGTTAACTGCCATGACTGCTCCGCATAGCTCTAAGCGGGGTATGGTGTGTTCTGAGCGAGGTGCGAGTCTCACCTTGCTTGAAATCAGTCCTGTGTGGCATTGGCCATCTGCCTCTACAGTTTTTAGGTATGCAACTGCAGCGACTGCCTTTTCAGATGCATCTGAAAAGACACAAAGCTCCACTCGTTCGGCTGTGGACATGGACACACAAGTGTAGGCTCTGGGGATCCTTAGTCTTTGTAGTTCTTGGAGAGAATCTCTCCAGCCGTCCCACAGCTTCTCCTTTTCAGTGGGCAGTGGGGCGTCCCAGTCAGGTGAGTCAGTGGTGAGTTCACGTAGGAGTGCCTTTCCTTGAATTGTCACTGGAGAGACAAATCCAAGGGGGTCGTACAGGCTGTTCACTGTAGAAAGGACTCCACGTCGAGTAAATGGCTTTCTCTCGTCCTCCACACGGTAAGTAAAACAGTCTGATTCCAGGTCCCAGTGTAGCCCGAGGCTCCTCTGCACTGGTAAGTCATCAGCAGCCAGGTCGAGGTCTTTTAGATCTGTAGCCCGATCCTCACATGGAAAGGCCTCCATGACCTCTTTGCTGTTCGAGGCCAACTTGTGTAGTCTGAGATTAGAGCAGGCCAGCATTCTCTGTGTTCTTTTGAGCAGACTGATCACTTCATCTGCTGTAGGAAGGGACTTCAGCCCATCATCTACATAAAAATCTCTGCTTACGAACTGCTGTGCATCATCCCCGTACTCGCTCTGGCCTTCCTGAGCTGCGCGCCTGAGGCAGTAGATGGCCACGGCAGGGGAGGGACTGTTTCCAAACACATGTACGTTCATGTGGTATTCTGTAATCTCTTTATCTGGGTCATTTTCTGCAAACCAGAAGAACCTGAGGAAGTTTCGATGCTCAGGCTTGACCTTGAAACAGTGGAACATCTGTTGTATGTCCACAGAGAAGGCAATTTGTTCTTTCCTGAAACGGAGAAGGACGCCGATAAGGCTATTGTTTAGGTCTGGTCCGGTTAAGAGCACTTGGTTCAGAGACAGTCCTTTGTGCTGTGCACTAGAGTCGAACACTACTCTTATCTGTGAGGGCTTTTTTGGATGATAAACCCCGAAGCACGGGAGGTACCAGTGCTCCTCGCCAGGTTTCAGTGGGGGGGCCAATTCAGCGTGTCCATTCTGTAGTATTTTCTCCATGAATGTGACAAATTGTTCTTTCATTTCAGGCTTTCTTTGAAAGGAGCGCTGAAGCGAGTTGAGGCGGTGTTGTGCTTGAGCATGATTGTCAGGCAGCTGTGGTCGATGCACTCTGAAGGGCAGGGGAGCCACCCAGCTGTTTCCCTTGTCCTTGTAGACTCCCTGGTCCATGATGCTCAGGAACTGCAAGTCCTCTATGGAGGGGGCCTCGGCCTCATCATCTTCGGTTGTCTGAAACTCGTCACTGTCTAAAGCGCTCTGTGTGACCCTAGCGTGCCTGCTCCCGTGCAGGAAGGAGTGTGAGGGGGGTTCAGTGTCGCTGTATCTCTCCTTCACCGTGTAACTGTTCGGACATGGCTGAAAGAGAGAGGGGCGCCCGTTTCTCAGCACATTCGTGTAATAAGAATGGACAAGAGGGGGCTTGTGTATGTCTCCTATGCACACATCACCCACGATCACCCAGCCCAGGTCCAGCTTTTGGGCGTAGGGTGCGTTGTGTGGGCCGTTTACTTGTCTTCGTACCTTATGGGCTCTGATTACATCTCGGCCTAACAGGAGCAAGATGTGTGCCTGTGGATCGAGGTTTGGGATGTGTTTCGATAGGTGTTTCAGGTGATCGTGGCTGGAGGCAACCTCCGGTGTGGGAATCTCTGTGCGATTGTTTGGGATTTCATTACATTCTATCAGTGGTGGGAGTGAAAGAGCCACGCTGCCATCTAGTGGTTCTACGACAAAGTCGCGTGCTTGTCTGCCTTCAGTCTCTATCGTTCCTGCACATGTTTTCAGGGAGTACGGAGAGGGATGCCCTGAGACATTGAAAACAGTGAAGAACTCAGACCGCACCAGTGAACGGTTACTTTGTTCATCCAATATGGCATACATGCGGGCTGCGGCATCTGGGTGAGTGGCAGGGTATACCTTCACCAGGCATATTTTTGAACAGGAGCGCCCTGAGACACCTTCCCCACATACCTTGGTGCACGAAGCTGAGACGGCTGTCTCCCCGCCATTCTCCAGTGCAGGGCTGTTTGCTTTCGGAGCGGGGCCAGGGTGTAGTGCTGCGATGTGCATGCTGCTTCCACACTCTGTGCAGCTCGTCTCGTCTTTGCAGTTCTTTGCCAAGTGTATGGCCTTGCAGCATTTGTAGCACACTCCATATTTTTTCAAGAGTGCCTTTCTCTCCTCTATAGGCTTGTCTCTGAACCCGCGGCACTTGTGTAGCGGGTGGGGCTTGTTGTGCAGCAGGCAATGTTTGGCTGGGTCCACTCTATCAGCAGGCTTGTCTGTAGTGGGGGACTCAAAAAGGGGCGTGAGTGTGTCACTAGGGGTCACTGCAGTCTTGAGAACGGCTACTGCTCTCTTAGCCTCTAACTTGGGTGCAGGCTTGCCATGGCCAGGCTGTTCATTGTTGGGGGCAGCCAGCAAGAAGCTGGGGTCGTTGCGCATTCTCGCCTGCTGACACACAAAGTGGGCAAAGAAGCTGAATGGGGGATAGGGGGCCCTGAATTGCTCTTTGAAATTAAAACCTTGCGTGAGCCACCTTTCTTGCAGGTAAAATGGCAGTTTCTGCACAATTGGGCTAACTCCACGAGGCGTGTCTAGATAACTAAGGCCAAACAGTTCCCCATCGGCTTTGGCGGCCTGTATTTCCATCAGTAGGTCGCTCAGTTCTCGGAGTTTTCGCCCATCTTTGTTTTGTATTTTGGGAAAGTCCTCTAATCTTTTGAGCAGAGAGCTCTCAATCACCTCTGGTGCGCCATAGTATTCATATAGGCGATCCCATACAGCCTTAAGCCCAGACTCTGGATAATTCACATTCACAGTTCTTATGCGCCTAGCATGTTCAGCTGAGTCTTTGCCTAACCATTTCACCAGTAGGTCTAGCTGCTCGCTAGCTGACAGGTTAAGGTCTCTAATAGAGTTTATGAAGGAAGCTCTCCATGCTCTGAAGCACTCAGGGCGGTCGTTGAATTGCGTAAGCCCAGTGGAAATAAGCTCACGCCTGGCCATGAATCTCACAAACTCTGACATTCCACTATTTTCATTATACTGAGTGTACTGGTGGTGCTGGTGGGCAGCGCTTGCATGTGAGGAGGGATTGCCTACTGATTTGTTGTATGCAGCGTAACTGCAGTCATCTCCCAAGGGCTGGTGCACCATTTCGGATTTAGGTGCCATTGTGGGCATGTGGTGAGTGGTGTCGCCATAGTGGTTTCCTAAAGGCTGGTGTCCTGCCTCAGAGCGAGCTGCCATTATAGGCGTACGGTCAGGGGGTTGTGGTTCTCGCACATAATGTTCTGACCTGCCTTGCTGTATGGGGGGATTTGTTGTCTGGGTGTGCTGCGCATTGAGATGTGCACAGTTCTGCTGTGGGAACAGTCTATTTGGTCCTAGAGTGTGGCAAGAAGCGACAGTATGTGCATATTCAGGAGCCTGAACGTCTGGGATGCTCATGGGAGCACTGCCTGTATGCACCGCTGGAGTGTTCTTAATCACCCCTTCAACATAGTCATTGGTGCGAGCTCCTGAGTCATCAGCTGGGACATCAATGTCACTAAAATATTCACATTCTTCTCGCACTGCTGCCTCTAATACATCCGCTTTGGCTGCTGTAGCTGCAGCTCGTTTTTCAAGTCGAACTTTATCCAATGTAATTTCCAAACGCTTATTTTCTAATTCTAATTCTGCTTGTTTTAATTTCAGTTCGTTCTCTTGCGCAGCGAATGCTGCTTCAGTCTTTGCCGCCTCTGCCTCTGCGCGAGCGGTAGCAACGGCAAGTTTGCTAGCAGAGGAACTTGAAGTCTTTCTGGACGAACAAGAGGCATTTGATCTTGTTTTCACTGATCCGGAGTTCGAAGCATGTACAGACATCCTAACGTTGTTCTCGTTGTGCTTACTTGAGCCGTTGTGCCGCGGTGATTCCGTCGGATGTTTACGTGTAGGTCCCACAAAGTCCTTAGTTCTTCCAAGCGCGAAGATTAGCCCGCCGAAGACGTCGTTTTACTGTGCTGTCCAGCCCCAGCGCCTTGCCAGAGTTAACAGCCAGATAACGCCTCTCCAATAACCACACAAAGACAGAAGTTTTCGGTTCCCTTTCTCTCTTTATGGTCGTTTGAAGTAGGGTAAAACTGAATGAAAGTCACAAAATACAGCTCATTTAGAATTGGGTAACAACTGGCTTGACTAGATACAAGTAGTACAACGTTCGCGGTAATATTTAACAAATAAAATATGTAATTCAAAGAATACGTTCGTATTTTACATTTCCGATTGTTTGATAACACAATATCACAATTATGAACTTACCGACGATGCCTTCAAGGCTATCTTGAAAACTTAAAGAACTGACAGAAATTACAACGGTCTCCTCAACATAGCAACGGAAAAGTGAGCGTCTCGCTCTGGTCAACTAGTAGACACACGTTAGTGACGTAAGCACGCAGCATGTTATTAAACAATACTCTTAAACAATACCAGAATAATTCCACAAGGTGGCAGCATAGACAACAATATCTTCCAACCTTCACATTTCACATTAGAAAACACAAGTGCATTAAACAGAACAATCATCAAGTCTGTAAGCATTAGATAAATATGAAAAATTATTATTAATTATTTATCCACACAGTGCATAGTCAGTTATAATCAGCCTTCGGTTATGTGAGGATCGCATGAGTAACCAGCTCTATGATATATTTACCTACAAACTACATTTCCAGAAAATCCCTTACTTGCATGTAGCAATACAATCATCTAAAAAAAAACTCCTTCATACATGAATTTGTTTTTAAAGGTTATATTAACAAAAGGTCAACTCTTCATCTGATAAATAAAACTGCCGAAAAAATGTATTGGAATAGAAAGTACAATATTACTTATATGTAGTTGCTACAGATCATATTTGATATCAGAGACTAATAACTGTCCATTTCCATTAATATAACGAATAAACTGATCACATATTTTGTCTGCAGAAAGGTTTAATATTTGTGATGCTCCCAGCTTGTGTAATTAATTTATTATTTAGAAATTCTGAGTTTCATACTTCATACATATTATAAAATTGGAAATTACTCAATTACTCAATTACAGCAGTTCTTTCCACTACTAAAGGTTTGCAGTTTACCTGATATCTAAACACTTGGCTGCAGGTTTCCAGAGACGGAAACGATAATGACAGATGTAAATAAACGGGGGTAACCTTACAATGTTGTAAAAGATGCATCCGCAGCTAGTTCAACATCGGCAACACACACAAACGGCAGCTTTAGCAGCAGCTAATCGGCGCTACGACTCTTTTCATAGCGATAAGCAGACTATAAAGAGGCGATAAGGAGCTGTCAGTTAGCCACCGGCTAACCCAACGCTCCCCTACACCGGAGCTAACACAAGGCTGTGGCGAGTCAAAAAGAAGACAAAGAAAAAGCACCAGAAAACAGCGACAGGATCGGCGTAACGCAGCCAAACAACGAGCCCAAACAAGGCGTGGTTGGGCTTTTATTGCCACAACTTGCGGGCTAACTGCAGCTAGCACTGGGAGCTAGCCGGGAGACTACTAGCGGGGTGGCAGAGCTGTCACTCACAGCCGTACAGAGCAGCGTTAGTCGGCCACACTTCAGCCTGCGAGCAAGGAAAGGTTGTCGTTTACCTCTCGGCGTCAGATCGGGGGGAAACAGTGCGGGGAAGAAGATATTTAAAGCTCCTCACTGACCTGTAGACTAACTGCAGACACATGCGGGGAGCAAGATGGAAGCGAGAGAGGAGGCCGGAAGTGACGCACGAGGGGAAAGAAACCTGCAACAGAACTCAGGGCGTTTGATGCCCCGAGTTTAGCTTTGCAGGCGAGTAATGATTAAAGGAGGAATTTTGGTATTTTTTCTTTTGAATTGTATTTTCCTGACTTTTAAGTGGTCATACCTGCAAACTTTTCACCTTTTTTATGCCCAAGGTGAAATAAATAAGGTTTTGTGTGTAGTCACGCTTTTCACTATTCCAGAGGTTGCACGTCTTATGGTAAATAAAATGCAGTTCTTAGGTCTGTTCTATTCTTTTTAATTGCTTAAAGCAATTTACGTTACAAATGTTCATTCACACATTCGTACACTGATGGCAGTGGCTGTCTTGCAGGGAGGAGAGAAGAGGAGCATGGAATCAAAGCATTGATCATCTGACCTGCGGATGACTGCTTTACCTCAGAGCCACAGCTGGCCTCCAAATTTTAGTGTCTAATAAAGTGATCTGAGAAAAAATGTGAAAAAAATGTTCCAGTATTAAACAAGAACCCACCTCACTCCACAGCCAATGTGCTATAACGGCAGGCTGGGCACGCATCCCGTTGTTTTTTGGCTTCTATGAGCATTTGTCAGGCTCATAGTGTTATTTCAGGCAGAAGTGAGTGTGTACAACTCAAGTGTCACAAGAGTCTCTTTTGATTGGCTTATTTTCACTTGGAAGGAGAAAAAAAGTGGGTCAGAGAGTGGGGGCAGGTGGGCTGTGCCAGGAACCTTTTACAGGTGGAGGGAGCTACTGTCTGACATCATGAAGTCAAGGAAGCACAAATGAGCCGTGAAATAGCACAGTTACGGGCTGTGAGCACTCTCTGTTCTTGTGAGTGTTTGATGCATGGGACAGTTTTTATATAACAACTGGACCTTATCTGGAGTAATAAAAACCATGGCAGGTCATTTGCATGACATGGAACCATTATTTATGGTTGAACTCATGGAAGAAGGAGTAGGACATATATGAAAACAATCAATTTGTTTAATTTGTAATCTATTGGAATATATTCCACAATGATGTTATTTTAAATCCTATTTAAGTGCAACACCACTAATTTGACCCTTTTCTCAAAACATATCTTGTCTTGTTACTGTGTCTCATTTTGTTTAATGATGCACATTATAAAACAAACAACAACTCTGTGGGAAGGATCACTGATTCTGATAGGCTCCTACAAAAGCCTACCAATAAGGCTGCAAAAATCATGAAATGACGTCACAACAACAGCATCACACAAATCTGAGCTATTAAATTAAATCTAATAGGACGCATCAATATGCTGCATGGGCTAAATTATTTCAAGAATCAATCTTGATATTATTTTGTATCAACATTTTCTGTAGAGAAAACATTAAATTACATTTAAAAAAAATCAATAGAACTGAATAGCAACAATAATGGCGAGATCAGGTTTTTCCTTTTATTTAAATATTTTCGTAGTGTGAAGGTAATATTTGGAGCAGCCGAATGACCATTTGCTGAAACCAGGGAACATTTTTGGATCAATATATCCCGATGCTCCTTCTCAACAAAATGAATGACAATGAAGCCAAATGATGAATACATACCAACAACATATTAAAAAGTCACCACATGCAACAATGCTCATATTTAATTACAAATACGATCTGAAAAATATTAATCGATAACAGCAATGATCAGCTTCATGCAGTTAATCCCTCTGCCGTGCGCCCCCATGATGATCACATGCCTTCTCCCCCTGGACTGATCATGAACCTGAGAAGCTGCGTGAAAAAAATGTCCTTTATACCAAAAATAAGAAAGTGCGTGGACTCATAGTGATGCAACAGGAAAAGAACGCGCTGAAATCGTCCTTTAAATGTCCCCACGGGAGTGAAATGAATCATCCCAACATGTTTTACAACTCTAACGAGTTGCTGAATCACTGCGCATATTCCCTCTTTCATGTCAACGTCACAGTCGATAATTAATATCCTGGCAATCAATTGATATCAGAGTTGCGTTCAAGTCCTAACAATGTTGATAACTACAGCTTCGTCGGTAATAGTTATCCCATATTTTAAAGATATTTATTCAAAGAAAAAAAAAGAAAAAGAAAAACGTCTGGTGCATCAAATACTATGGCATTTATCCTCTTTACGTGCACTGGGGTGTAGCTGTAATCTGTAGTTTCACCTTAGAAAAAAAATAAAATTGTATTCATTTGTTTATTAATGTGATCATTTATTCAGTTCTATACTCTCTGGGTGTGATGTTCCCAGCTTCTGGCGCGCTGCACGCACGGTGTCTTTGCGGGCACCTCGCCTCGCCTTTTACGCGCATGTGATACACATCACATGCCCCGCAAGACCCCGCGCTCAGACGGGGCCCGCGTGTTGGTGACACCCGGAGTTTTTTTTTTTTTTTTTTTTTGTGTCAGAGAAGGAGCAGACAGGCAGGGATTGCGTTTAAAACGGCTAAGTGCTTTCTTGGTACCCCGTGGCACGGAAACACCCTCGGATCGCAGAGGGCGAATTTAGAAACACTTTAGAGGTGGTTTACCACACATGCGAGCGAGAGAGCTGCTGTTGGAAGTGTCGGCTCGGGGGGGAAAGAAATCCAACCCAGGCCTCGTCCATTTAATGCAGCCTCTTTTCCTTCCTGATAGACATCCACACGCGTCTCGGTAACAGTTCATTAATATCACTTCTTCTTTAGCTCTTTATGAATTTACGCATTTGGCAATTTAACTCTCAGGAGCTAATAAAAAAAGTGACTTTTGTCATTGAAAAACCTTTTCGTGCTAACCATCCAAGCATTTTAATACACAGCACTTTCTCTTTAAGAGTTAAAACTTGTTTTAATTAAAAAAAAATTCGTATGTTTGCAGTAGATAAATGCATAAAGTTAAAATATACATGTATATCACTTATAATATAGTATTTTAAATAAAACTGGATATCTGCTTGCACATTACTAAAACAAATAATAATGAGGCAATGGCTAAAACTAATCAAGACGAAAAGAAGTGTATATAGCTTAGAGTCATATGTACTGTAGGACTTTATTGTCCCTATAAATTTACATTTTCTCGCAGCTTGATGCAGATGCAAAATGATGCAGATGTGAACATCATGACCCACGAAAGCCTTAACGGAACAGTTGAGCATTGCACAGTCATTAAAGGCAAATCCTTAAAAATAAGAATAATAACAAAAGGCGAAGTTACATTAGGTTAACTCTATTCTCGGTTGCTTAATAAAAACGAGGCAATTCATGCAATTAACACGCGTGTGTGTATAAGTGTGTGTTGGGGGTATTGTTTGTGTTTGTTGAGGTTTTTAATTTTTCACACATTTAAAAAAAAAAAAGATCAATAACAAGTTTATTGCGTTTAACTTGTCTGCACATTTAAAGTTGAGAAGTGGCAGAAGTGATCAACAATAAATTAACTATTAATAACCTCTTATCGATTATGATCACGGAATTGGTGTAAAGAGAAATTGTTTGTATTTTTCTCTAATTTGGCAGTTATCTATAAAAAATATATTATTTTCTCTATGTCCTGTCCGCTAAATGGTAAAGTCCGTGCAACAGGCTGCTCAGTCAGATACTGAAGTCTGTGCAAAACTCGTAATTCCTGGTGGATTGTGACACCTTCAGCTCTAACAACTTTTTATCTTTTATAGGCCAGAAAGTGTTTTTTTTTTGTTCATTGTTAGACAAGTTCACCGCTAGATGTCGCTCGTCCAATGAGAACCTCTAAAAAGTTGGTGCAGGACCACACAGCACCAGAACAACTGCTCTAAATCTGTTTTTATACCGACTGCGTTCATGGAAATTAGCAGCAACTTCTCCTCATAGGACAGAAAACAGAATTTAAATGCAGATGAAATTGTGAGAAAGTGTTATTCTATAAGTGGAATGAATATTGTCTTCATGTCATTGTCAGTTATTATAGTAAATACTTTGTTTTATTGCATTTCTGCACATTTAGGATCATTCTCTGCCTTGGCTGGATCTGAGTTAAAAAAGAAATTAAATAATTATATGATTTCCTTGTGGAAAAAAATGTTAAATCAAATTTTTGTTGTTACACCTAGCAAAAAAAGTGTACCAAATATTTACAAATGCATCTCAGAAACATCTAATCCTAATAGCAGCAAGAGTCACCTGTAATAGTATTTAACAAAAAAACTTCTTTATTACCAGTAAACAACCAATCTAATAACACACACACATATATATATATATAATTTAATATTATTATATCCATGAACGTCACATGTTTTATTTAGGATGCATTTTAATTTTCAATGCAATCGGTTATGGGTAGATAGATATGAGTAGATAAATTATATATTCTAATATCACATAAGCCTATCTGTCACTTTGACACTCACTCAAAATAAACACTTTCGTAACGCTTCTCTTTAGAATATGACCTGTACGACTTTTGAAAAGAATATATATCTTATTGAAATTTTAGGGTTTGTTAAAACAAACATAAAAAAGTAAAATAAATGAAATTAATATTATTAGAGAGGTCCACACACACTCACACACACACACAGCACCGTGCTCCAGACGCGCGGCAGAGGCCTCCCTTATATCTGGGTCTTGCATGCTCTGCGTGACCCGTGACTGATTCGAGTTAACAGCTGACTCTTTTCCATTACAAATGGCTCACGGATAATCTAGATAACTACCGGATCACGCAAACCGAGCACTCCGGTAGTAATTCAGGACGCATTCATATTGTCTAATTTGCCCCATTCATGTATAGTAGATTATTATTATATTAAAAAAATATAAAATGTGCATTTGCTTGCTCGGTGATTTATAAAACTAATAAAAAATAGCCTTCCAAAACAGCTTATTCGATCTGAGGACCGACCACATCAGTGATCGACTTTCTTAAAAGCTCTTTTTTTTAACTTCCAAAAACCTATTTTTACGCACGACACTGGTGAATAAAAGCGTGAGATGAGTCATATGCGGACTATAGGCCGCGCATGGATGACCACTAAAAAGGATGTTGGCCACACCAAACTTTTTTTTTTTTTTTAAACCACTCACAGTTAATTTTCAAAGAACCTTTTTGTTATTTATTTTTTTTTCCTCCCTCTTTTTCATTTGCCCGGTGACGTTTCCTCACCATGTGACCAGGGCGGCGGTATAAATAACGGGAGAAGATCCGCCCCCTCTGTGATTCAGATTTGGCCCCTTTTGCAGGTTTAACCGGCGCGTTCTCGGCCCGGCAACATCGACTGGGAACCGCTCCGTTTGGTCGGCGAGCTGGAGCAAAACGGCGACCCTCCGAAACATATGGAAATCGCGCGTAAAAAGGGGGACAGCTCTCACCGCCGGCGACACGTGCTCCTCTCCTCTCCCCCTCCTCCGAGGAGTTGCTGAAGAGGGAGGGCAGGGCACACCGCGCATCCGCCGCCGTCCTCCTCGTCTGGCCGTCGGAGCCGGTACGCGCAGCCGTGTGTGTTGAGCCATGACTCTGAGCTCAGAGATGTCGGATGCCTCCATCCTGTCGGAAGAGACCGACATAGACGTGGTCGGCGAGGGGGAGGACGGGGACAGCCAGACGCGCTCCTACGTGGACGAGGTGGCGCAGATGCACGACGGCATCCTCCTGGCCGGCTCCCCTCCTCCGTGCCTGGACAGCTCCACCTCCCCATCCAGGGACACCTACAAGCCGGCGGGCAAGAACACCCTGGTGAAGCCCCCGTACTCCTACATCGCCTTAATCACCATGGCCATCCTGCAGAGCCCCAAGAAGCGGCTCACGCTCAGCGAGATCTGCGACTTCATCAGCAACCGCTTCCCGTACTACAGGGAGAAGTTCCCGGCCTGGCAGAACTCCATCAGACACAACTTGTCCCTGAACGACTGCTTCGTGAAGATACCGAGGGAGCCCGGCAACCCCGGCAAGGGCAACTACTGGACCCTGGACCCCGAGTCCGCCGACATGTTCGACAACGGGAGCTTCCTGCGGCGGAGGAAGCGCTTCAAGCGGCAGCAGGCGCAGGACCTGCTGCGGGAGCACAACGCGTTCATCCCCGCGGCCGCCGCGTACGGGTACGGACCGTACGGCTGCGGCGGATACGGCATCCAGCTGCAGTCCTACCACCACACGCACTCTGCGCTTTTCGCGTTCCAGCAGCAGCAGCAGCAGCAACAGCAGCAGCAGCAGCAGCACTCCAGGCATTCGCATCCAGGAACCATTATCCCCGCGCCGTCTTTGATGCCCACCACCGCCGCCACCACGGACTTATCCAGGAGTAGGTTTTACCCGCAGCTCAGCTCCAGCCTGGGCTCGGCCAGCGTGCAGGCTGCGGTCCCGGTGCAGAAGTCCGGCTCCCCGGCGCAGCGGTCCCCCTTCTCCATAGAGAGTATCATCGGAGGGTCGCTGAGCCCCTCCAGGACTTCCCCGGTCGTGGTGCCGATCCTGGCGTCCTCTCTGGGGGCTGCGGCGGCCGGCCAGCCGCAGCCGGTCCACCCGGGAGCGGTTTTACACCCGGTTGAAAACTTTCCAAACAGAGTTGTGAGCGGCACTAGCGGCTGTTAAAATGTCTTATCTACAAACATTTTTTTCCAAGAAACTTAAAAAACAAAAAAAAACAAAAACGCCCCTCTGTGAAGGTAGGATTATTTTTGTATGTTTATTTGGTAGCACGCAGCTGAATGATGGACATAAAACAACACTATTTGTGCCTAATATTCATGCTGTTTAAACGACAACAAAAATATATATTTATGTTCCTTATTTTCGGTGTGAATCAGGCTTTTTGACCACTTTGTATTTTTCCATGAAGTGATTCAGTCACAGTTTCAGGCGTCTCAGGATAAACTTACTTTTATGGACAGGTTATAAAATGATCACATGTTTAAAAAAAAATAGGCTAAATAATGTATTTGTGTCAAACACTTTTTTTTTAATTAGTTTTGACAAATCAAAAACATTTTTTAAAAGGTTTTGATTTGAACTTTGTATTAAAAAAACAAACAGAGAGTAAAGTCATAATACATTTATAATATGCAGTGTGTGTTTATTTCAGTAATAATAAAACATTGTACATTTTTTGGCAAGTATTGTGTAATTGAAGTGTGATATTTTTACACAGTTTGTTTTTCAACAAGAATAAATTTCGTTTTGCAAAAAAATATATACATATAGAATTTGTTTGTTTGGAAATAAATTTATTAAATAAAGTTAAGCCTCCATGGGCCCCAGTGCGCACAGAGTTTATACTATGGCCGAACAACGTCTCCAAACCCTTATTTATGGCTTTATTAGGTATTATTGTGATGTAAATCAGCTAATACAGTAATAACAATCCAAATAACACAGAGGATGAGTGTATGGCTTCGAGGCAGGATATTAAAAAAATCATCTACTCGTGCGTCATCATGTTCCACAAAAGATTAAATATGCACCATATTTTGTTTACAAAAGTCTCTGGCTGTTTGTTCAGGCTCTAATGTCAGTGTTGGTACACTTTTTGGAACATGCGCACACGGGGCCTGCGTGTCCATCTGACCTCTCTCACACACTCATCCTCGTAATTACGGTGAGCGGACAGGAAGGTGTCAGCGGGGTGAGGCAGGGGCCGCGTTCTCCTGCCTCAGGTCGGTGATTACACCCGGCGCGGATGTCGACAACTTGTCAGCTCTTGAATAATAAAAAAAACACGCTCCTCGTTCAAAAATATTTAATTATCTGCCCAGTTTCTCTCAGCAGAAAAGTGAAATGTAGGCTCCTGGAGCCTCGCCGTGCTGCTGTGCCACAGGGGCGCAGCGGGGCTCCTGAGCCTGGGATGCGTAAAGGTTAAAACACCTTAATTCAATCACCTCTTTTTATTGTTACTCACATTTACTTTTGACATTTCTTCGCCCCCACACAGGATGTTTTTAGTAAAAAAATGCAAGCAGCCGCTGACACAAAAAGACAAACATGTCCCTACTCTTTACGCACGATGCGCCGAGAGGCGCTTTCAGAACCAATATTCTTGCGAGGACAGGTGCTTGAAGCTCTAAGCTGCAGCTGCACGCGTGACACGAGCGATGCACGGCGAGAGGGACCTATTGTTTTGAATTTTTCATGAGCATCTGCACGTATGTGCAGCAGCCTGCGCCATGCAGTCACGCCGCTTCCGTGACTGCATGCGCGCGCGCCGGCTCGCTGCGTGCTGTCTGCCCGCCTGCCCCTTCATTCAGCGGCGAACGCGTGTTGTAGTAGTAGATGGCTAAATTGGTGCAGCGCTTAGAGCAGTTCACTAGGCCACGGGAGGACAGCTATTGCGTGATGATGTAACACGCAAGGAGAGAGACAGACACACGCGCGCGCGCGCACACTGACACACACATGCAGAGAGAGAGAGAGAACAGCAGCAGCAGCAGCAGCAGCAGGAAGGAGGTCAGTTGTACTGTATGGACTTGTTGACAAACAGAGAGGCGGATAAGCAGGACAGGAAGCGGGGTTAAGACAATAAGAGACACCTTGTTTAGTTTGGGCTTATTCTAAGGCTGCACTATCACAATAAAAGTCGCGCAGAGACGTCCGGTGTGTGAGGTAATAGGGCAGTTGTAAATCTGGCTGTACGTAGGCACCATTACTATATATTTAACATTGAACCCCTGATCTCCTCAATCTATGTTTGTGTGAAATTTTGAATGTGTCAAATGTTTTTTTTTATTAAGCTTATCTTTCTGTGATAGCGGCCAACTCTTTATATTCCATGAGCGACAGTTAGAGCCTTGACGGCCTGTGTCGGTGCTCTGGTGTTAATAGCGGAGAGGATATATGGTAAAAAAAAAGCTAATCATTCACCATAGTAAATTCTCAGATAGACCTACGCATGTATCCAGGCAGTATGAAATAATTCCATACTCGTTTTGTTTTTTTGGAAACACCGCGTTTCACATTTAAACGCCCAAACGCCCCATTGAAAAGGCGAACAACCGAGTTCACGCGTCTCAGGTTCCGTGTTATTCTGCTATAGGCTATTATGATTACTTCATTACTCTTTACGCTGCCATGTGTTGGACAGGCTTCCCCTGTAAAATATAAAAAAAAAATATTCATTTCATGGTTTAAAAAAATAAATCGTAAAAAAACATGTCAGCAATTAAATAAATACGCATATATCTATCTATCTATCTATCTATCTATCTATCTATCTATCTATCTATCTATCTATCTATCTATCTATCTATCTATCTATCTATCTATCTATCTATCTATCTATCTATCTATCTATCTATCTATCTATCTATCTATCTATCTATCTATCTATCTATCTATCTATCTATCTATCTATCTATCTATCTATCTATCTATCTGCGTGCATTATTCTAATGGATGAAAGGTGTACTAAGATAGTAATTAAAACATCAGCACGGTTGATCGTCAGTAATGGTGTAAATGTCACGATGCTGATGCCTTTGACCCCGCAGAGTAACAAAAAGCATAAATCTGTTTCATGGCTCCAACGGTCGCTGACGCCTCCATCTTTTACCAAAACGCAGATTTCCCCTTTAGAAACACGCGAAGACTCGCCCTGTGCTCACTTTATTATTTGATATATACAATTAATTTATAATCCAAAAAAGATAGAGTAAAATAGAGCATCTCAATTTTTCTACATAAAGGATCAAGTCGTTCTTAAAAAAGCAATTGCAATAGTGAGTGTGTTGGCGTGTGTGTGTGTGTGTGTGTGTGTGGTCATAGGAGGAAACTCAGCTTTTAGTTCATTGAGAGTTGCATGATTATATGTGTTAAGAACGGCGGAATATTCATTTTTTTTCTTGCAGTTAAAAAAAAGAGCTTTTCATGAAATGTCACGCATCATGTGGGCATCAGCCTCCTTGAGCATGACTGAAGCTCAGTTAGCAGTTTATCCTGCTGGGTCACAGGTCATAGGGAGAGGGGATAAAGCACAACACTCAGCCCATAAAGCACACTGGGCTTTGGCTAAATGTGTGAGTATTCAACACTGTGAGAATATATATAGATATATATACTCAGCTCATTTAGGCCATGTTTAGACACTCTCATACTTATGAATAAATAACATGTAAGCAATAGTGGAAGCACTCAGATCATCTACTGAAGTAAAAGTAGCAATACCACAATGGAAAAATACTTCATTGCAAGTAAAAATCTTTCAATCTAAATCCTAATTAATTAAAAGTACAAAAGAATTGTCTGTATAGTATATTCTTCTTAATTAAAGTACAGTATTATCAGCAAATTGTATGTAACGAGTGTAGTAAAAATGACTTGTTTAAGTATTTTTAATTAGTTTAACTGTCTAATGTTTTATTTAACAGTGTATATATATGTATATTTATATATTTAATACTGATCAGAAAAGTAGCTTGTAACTGAAGGTGTAGTGGAGTAAAGATATAAATACTAAAACTATATATCCTCTGAAATGTAGTGGAGTGGAAGTGCAAAGTGGCATTGAAATGCATAAAAAAGTAAAGTACACGTGCCTCGAAATTGTAGTTAGGAAGAATACTTGAGAATAAGTTACAGACTGACATCTAGCAACTCACACATGTTTTAAAGAGGCCACCAACAATCCTGGGAATAGATTTAATAGTGTTGGAGTAAAAACAAGAACATGTGTGTGGAAAATAAGATTTATACATATTTTCTGACTTCAAATGTGTCCAGTTTTTGAAAAGGGAAAAACATATTTTATGGCTTTTCACATAGTTATAAGTGGCATTAGCATTTGTCTGATGTGATTGTGCAATGTTTTGATGAGCTGTAGCGTCAACACACTACTTATTTATGAGGCTGTAAAATTTAAGATGTCTTTTTTTTCCCATCCAATGAGAACCATTTAAAGGTAATAAAGTGAAAAACACTCTTTAAAAAATATATAAACAACAGCACATTTTAAAGGTTCACTAATAAATAATAAATGAGAGTGGACCTGTAAAATCGTTTAAAAGCTTATTTCATTTAGTCTCAATGAAGCAAGTTTAAGAAAAAGAGTGTATGAGTAAAAATGTGTTTCTGGCCTCATGCCTCAGTAAAATGTTCTAATATTTACAACCCTAGAAACATATGGTGTAACAAGAAGTCTTCAGCAAGGTGAGCAAAGATGTTTATATGGCGTAAATAATACATGTAATTTAAATAATAATAAATACATATAAAAACCCTGTTGATAACAATAGTAACAATCACTATTATCATCAGAATGGTAAATATCCACAGGATAACTCAACCTAATGAAATACAACCTGTTTCACACTATTAAAGATGAATGATTAATCAAAAATCAGTAATGAAATAAACTTTTACAATTAAAAACACCAATAAAAATAAAATAAAATACCCAGGATTGAATGAGGAACGAAATATATTTTAAAGGAACCCCAGGAAAATTTGAAATAAAATGTTTTAATGTATTTGCAAAAAGTTTTTACAAGTTTAAAATGTATTTTGCTACTTTGAAGTTACCTAAACCTTTCAATATGCAGGTTGTGCAGAGTAGGAATTGCACCATTCATTAAAAAGAGAAAATAAAAAAGCAACTTTTTTATGCATCTCTTAATTAATTAATTTGATATATTTCCTACAGTCATTGCACATTTAAATTAGGTTCGACCCCCTGGATTCATTTATTTAAAATAGGAGCAAACCGCTTTGAGTATAAATACTCAAATGTATAGATATATGGAAAGGAGAGGAGTAGATGGCTAAGGAAAAAAAAGAGAGCAATTGGGGAGAAGGGGAGAGCAGAAGGAATGGATTTTTCAGAAAAGACTAAAAAAGAGTGAATACCTCCCAGGGAGGTGCAGAATCTCTCCATCTGCTATTCAGTGTATGGAACAGTCGCTACACTTATCCCCTCTCTCTAAAAGGAGCTCCGCGTTCCACCCCATTAAAAAGTTTGGGAACTAATGCCACCCCTGAATACTACCCTAATTAGAGGCTGCTCAGAACTGCAAGGACCTGCTACACAAGAGTGGCTTTGGGATAGATTCTCTGCTTTTTCCCTTTTGTGATCCCATCGTTTTTTTTTTTTTTTGCTCTTTCCTTTTTCTGACTCATTACATCCTTCTCTCTTTCTTTCTTTCTTTCTTTCTTTCTTTCTTTCTTTCTTTCTTTCTTTCTTTCTTTCTTTCTTTCTTTCTTTCTTTCTTTCTTTCTTTTGGAGCTCGCTAACAAAAAGCAGAACTGGCTTTCATCATTTTTCCTCTTTCACCCCCCCCCTTCTTTTTAGCACTTTTTGATCCAGTGTTAGAGACACAGGGAGGTGATGAAAGTGCCTGTCCTCCTTTTTTTACATTTGTACTTTTGTTGGTTGTTGTTGCATTGAGTAGGTGAGTGCATGGCGTAGGGGCAGTCGTCCCCTTCAGAGAGCGGCGATGAGCCCACATGATGAGCCTCGCAGTTACAGTAACATCTGTAGAGATGCATGAAGTGCTGTTTGACAGAGGAATTAAAGACGCTGGCCGGGGGCCAAGCTCGCTCCAGACAGGCCAAGGAGAAACACTCGCCTTTCACCACTTCATGAAGCGCACAGCTTACGCGTCCTTGCACATAATTTATTTAGCCGAAGACTTTCAGGGATGTTTTTATTTGTTCTACATCTTGCCTGTCTCACCTCAGTGTGAACCCACAGATCCCCGGATCTGCTGCAGAATTATGTTGCTGCCTCTCGCTGCATTTTTCACTTTTTTAACCCTGCACGTGTTTGCTTTGGCATGCTATCCGCTCATACAAACAACTGGGGCCCGTAGCTTATCCATCATGCTTGTGCAGAATGTGATGATAAAATAACAGGCGGTTTGAAACAATCCATTTGTTACAGCAGAATTTATTATTCTGTCCACTTGAAACAAAGTACAGAGGTTACCTAGACATCTCCTACTTAGGTTACAACAATAAATAGAACAGGAATTGGCGGCGTGCATGGCCAGGCTATAGCTCGGAAAGTCCCAGATCTACAGGTCACTCCGGAGACTTTTCGGGGTTTCCAGCAGCTGTGTGATGTCACCGCGGCGTCCACTGACCATTCGCGTCCGCCACATCATTAAGCATCATCTTATTACCAAGCAGAAAAGTGGGGCCTGCCAAGGAAGCACTAGAGTAGGAGCCCCGGGCCTGATTAGTTACATGCAACAACGCCTCTCGGTCATAAACACTTCATCGGGCTGCAGCAGCCCGTTCATCATCGTGACGCCGACAGGTAATGCACACCAACGGCTGCAGCCGACGCGAGGCAGAGGCCCAGACGGGAACCCGCCTTCCAAAACGCAGACCGCCCAGCAAACACACAGCGGAGTGGGACACATCCTCAAAGCAGCAAAAACCGGATAGAGGGAAAGCTACAAAAAAAGCTACAAAGCTACCGCCTGTGTGCACATGTGTCTTTCTGTAGTGGAGGTGGGGTAGATAGGGGAGGGTGAGGCTAAAGGGGGGTGGGTGGCCTGAACTCCGGCTCCTTTAAGGCAGAAGTTTGAAATTTCAGCCTGCGTCCTCTGTGTTATGTCATTGATTTCTCAACGACGATGGCCTTGTCACTCAAAAGCAGAGAGAGGGAGAGAGAGAGAGGGAGAGAGAGAGAGAGAGAGAGAAAACATCAACACTGGAAGCCACCCATGTAGTCCCATTCACTCCTCACTTTTCCTTCACTAAATATCCTTCCTCCTCTCCTCTCCTCCCCCAAACGTTCCCTCCTGTTTGTATATTTCTTTCCCTCCATCCTCCTCTTTCTCCAGCTCTCTGCCTCATTGACTCAACCACAAAGTGTCTATGGCAGATGACTGGGATCCCTGAAGGGGGGGGGGGCAGGGACGGGCCCAGGAGCAGTCGCCATAAGGCTCCACCTTACCGTGTCTTCTTAGGCCTTTTTAAAAAAAAGCTTCTTTTGCCAAAATCCGTTCGGAAGGGAAGCGTCGCAATTCCGACAGACGTGCTCCTCTCTCGGCAAACAGCTCGGGTTCACAATTAGATCCAGAGATGATCGTAGGACACACACACAAGCCCACAGCTGGATATATACCCCTCTGCCAAAATGCAAGCCACATAAAAGGCGAATGCATGACCCTCTGCAACATATTAAGGACGCAGGCTTTGATTCCCCCCCGATCACACACACATGCATGGTTATGTATGACATTGTTCGAGGTGAAGAAAATCCCTTAGAAAGACACGTTCTTAAATTGTCAACTGCGCTCTGAGTCATGACTCGGTAATGCCTGGAAAAAGAACAGATTAGTGAGTGTGTGTGTGTGTGTGTGAGGGGGGGGAAAGCATGAGAGGAAATACAGCGTGAGTGTTTGAGTGTTCATTTCCTAACATCTACTGTGCGAGTGCATGACATTTCAGCCATCGTTTATAAGCTTGGCGGACGCTAAGAAGGCCTTTTCTCTTTTCACCTCCTCCTTCTTCTTTTTTTCTCCCCCTCCCGAGGTTTCATTAAAAAAGAATGAAAGAAATATTGTGCAACAACAACGCGAGTCGCTCTCTCTCCAAAAGGGAGGAAAGAAACTGTAAAAACACTGTATATCCTGGTGCATTCTGCTGAAAGCCTCCTTTTGTCTGGAGGGGCCGAATCCGTCTCCCGCTCGACAGTGTCAAAGCTCACTATAAAGCACATTTCACTGGCAAGATCTCGCCAAAGTGGAAAAAAGATGCTGTTTTTATTTGATACTTCCTCCCAAGGCGGTAGGCACTTCCTGTTCCCCGTCACAACATTTTCAGGGGCCCCTATCAAAGTATAACTTGGCCGTAGGGGGTGTCCAGCAGCCCCCGTGCTTCAGGGTGGTCAAGCCTGGCGTTTCTGAGAGGATCTCTGTTGGACATGTGAAGTGGCTCCACTGGCAGGTAACTGGATACATATATTCAAGGCACAGAGGGGTGCAGCAGACCCACTGAAACATAGCCTATAACTCTAACATTATCACAAGCTAAATTTACCCGCTGAATTTTAATGAAATTGCACCGCTAACATAAGCTAAATATACCCGATCAAGGGCCAAAAACAGCTGCACTGCAACGGCCTCGCAAAGCAGGAAAGCGCTCCAACTTCGGTGTTTACTGAAATGCCGAGCTCGCTGCGTGTGTCGCAGCTCGAATCTACGATCGCCCCGGTTAAGGTTTTATCCGCGACGCGTGGAGTGGCTCACTTACGCTTCCATTTTTGCCCTCTCGTACACAGCAAAAGCTGGAAAAGTGGCTTTTACACACCCACGTACCCTTTAGTGCACACACACTCTTTAAATGGGAACAGCAAGACTAATTACCACCGTCCAATAGTGGTAATTCAGCACAATCATTATGCAAGCAGACCGTTTCCAAACAGCAAAATATCAGCTTTTACCAGGAAACAGTGCTGTTAGTCCGACTCTGTGATACTGATCAGGTGGCCACAGTTTATTTCCTTATTTCTTTTTCTATTAGCAGTGTAGACGTTACAGATTAATAGTGATGATCTAATGGCCTACAGTCAGTCCAGGGTTTAGCTGCACATTGATGCCACTGAGGCCGTGTTTCCACTATTCTGTCTGTGAATTTAAGCGTTTGAAGAGGAGTTTATGTTCTATAAATAAACTCAAATTGCACACAATGTGTTTTGAAGAATGACTGATGTGTTTTTTGTAGTATACACTATAGGTTATATACCAGTGGTTCTGAGTGTGGGGTCTGAGGACCCCCAGGCAGCTTTGAATGGGTTCCAGGGGGCCCCCAGCGTAAAAAGGAACAATTTATTTTACTATAATTTTACAAGTAACACAATGACATAATGTATGAATATGTCGGTCATGGCTGTCATACACTTTCTGTAGTAAAACATCTAAGATGCAAAAGATCTTATCAAATGGGGCCTGTCATCTAATTTGTGTCAGTTTAGGGGTCCTTGATGAGAAGCACCACTATATACTACAGCATATGCTATATCCTACATTTAATTACAGTCCCTAGATTGCCAAAAATAAAACAACTGAATTGTTTCACATGTGGAATATCCTATTTCCCACACGTGAAAAACATGTGTGGCTCTATGTGAATTCATTGCATGTGACACATTTTTTTCATAATTCTTCCCTCAGAATTGCAGTTTTGGCAGCGGGGCGGACAACCAATTTAAGAAATTGGATGTTTGGAAATGTATTGGTAGCAGAAAACAGGATCTCTCTTATTGCCAAATATCTATTTGTGAATAGCAGCCCATGGCAACAGTCTCGATTTAGTCTCTGAACATGTGTGAATGCAGAATCTGTAGGTAATTGGACAACCTGGTACCTGGTTCTGGTTTCCATTCAGTTTGTAGTCTGAGTTGTATCGACCAAATTGTGTCTGAGCAGGATTTGGTCGTAAAGTAGGTAAGTGGCACAAAAGATCGGAACGCAGTGAGGGATGAAGCCACCATTAAGAACACACAGGTCATGACCTTTTTTCCCTTTTATTTTATTTTATATTGATATTGTATACCCATAGGCTACATTGCAACAAGTACAAATGTTTACACAAAGCCAAAAACCAAATAACCAAATTAAGCCTACCTAATTATCATGACGTCAATGTTATCTCATGTGACGGAGATGCTCATATTTGACCTATTAAAAGCAAAAGTTACCGCCAACTGCAGCTCTCTTTAAAGCATTTAAAAGAAGAGGATGCAATGTAAAAGGCTGCATCATCAGTCAAAGTTAATTGTTTTACCGCAAAAAAGGCAGAGGATGACGAGGCAAAGAGGAGGCAAAGGTGAAAAAAATATTCTGAGACAATGAGAAAAAAAGTAGCCTACAGATGCATCAAAAGATGCCAATGGAGATGTTGACCTGTAACCTGCTAGGATAAAATGTGAAAGGGCATGCAATGATAATGAATATATTAAGGTCACGTTCAGCATTAATATCCATCAGTAATATGCTATGATTTGGATGTTTAGATGAATATAAGTAGTAAATAATGCGACTAAATGTGGGATTAACATACTTGGGTCAGGTACATTACATCGTACATGCATTCATATGCATATATCTATAGAGATTAGCCGAAACATCGCCTGGACCTTCTCAAGTTGCAGAATGCAAACATGGCCCAGCGTACGTGAGAGGAAGTCCCGGCCCAGATATCATTCATGTGTTATGCAGATATCCGCCCGCTACCCTGGAACCCCCTGAAATATTGTCCGCCACTCCCAGAGGCCGAAACCGTCGTCGGACTTTCGACCCAATGGGTCCCGAGATTGCGCGGAGAGGGTCTGTCTATTTCTGGCATATCTGTTTCATTAGTGTATGGCCACCTGGGATTCATAAGTTAAATGCAGGATAATGAGAATATATCTCGAGGTCAGTGTTTGGTCAGGTGCTCCCTGTAGGATCTCAGGCTTGCAGCCTTGTATCTTTTCAAGCAAATGACCAAACAAAAGAGAGAAAAAAAGCCAAATGAATGACTTGAACCCTAACTATATATGGCATCTGCAATGTTGTGGCATGTTCTCAACTTCTTCTCACAATATTTTGGGTGGCTTTATGCTGAACGTACGCAGTGATTCACTAATTGTGGTCGGCTGCACGTGAAGCCTAAGATAACAATATCTAAATTTGTTTAAAGTCTGTATTTGTTTCCTCAGCCGTGAAAGTTAGTCCCGCATACTCAGCGACACCCTGCATGGTCTCCAGTGGCGTGTTTATTCTTTACTGATTCATGTACATTACTGCGGCCCCGCGCAGCCAACTCAAACATGTCAGAATAATACATTTGGAAACTTTCAACAAAACTGGATTACAGTTCTTGTTAAAAAAGCAAAGGTTTCCTCTATATTAGCTGCCAGATAAACACGGCTGGACATTTTGACAATAAGTAGGACAGCTTATAGGAAAATAGCTTTGAAAAGAGTCAAACATCCCAGTATATTTCCTGGTAGTCGTTTAAAAGGAGCCCACGCTGTGTCCATTAGGGAAAGATGCTCTGCTTGTAATTTAAAGGGAATTTAAAGGGAATCTTGTGTGTGTGTTGGAACCATGAGTCCGGAGTGAGACGTTGGGCAGCAAAAGAAGTGAAAGCAAACCTGCAGTAGGCCGAGGGTTGTCTGAGGCGGCCTGCAGACAGGATGCAGCAGCGGCTCCGACAGCTGTGGCCTGGCCGCCCCGCCTGCGCCGCACGCTGTTTTTAACGGTAGCTTAATTGATTTACTGGCTCTCCCCGGTCTCCTCTTCTTGATCTCTCCATCCTCTCCCCGTCACTCCGCGCTCAGGTGGAACGAGGCGGCGGGGGGTGGGGGCGGGGGGGGCCTGGGGGGTGGTGGTCCGGGACACGGTCTCAGTCCAGTGCGAGCACATATGCTACACAGATCAGATCGGGAGTGTTTCCATTGCTCTGCCCCATCACCATGAAGGGGGGGGGGGGGGGGGATTGGGTTACCGCGGCGCGCCGATGAGGGAAGAGGGGTGAAATGCAGCGCTGGTTTTGGATGGCGCTAGGATGTCACAGAGCAAACACATAAATCTGTGCATCTGAGCGTTGGTCATTTATTAGCTGTGGAACTTTTCCTCCCCCCATCCCACTAAAGGCTCCATACCTCTTTAACCCTTTAACTTTTGCAACTGTTGAAGGGGAGAGGTCAGTTTCAGGAGTCCAATAAAGTACTGCCCCACACCGTAACACGCAGTAGCTCTTCAGCAAGAAGTTCCTCATTTAATGTAAGGAAATACATTAGAACACACAATTATAATAGCTTGTGATGTAAATGTATAGTTGATCTTTTTTCGCAAAAGTGAGATTTGAATTGCTTTTTTTATTATAAGAAGGTCTAAGCATCATATTAAACTGTCCCATGTTGAAAACACTCAATCCATAGGAAATGAAAATAGAAAATGAAAATAGAAAATGTACACAGTCTGTATTCAGAAACTGTGCCTTAAAATGAGTCATCAGGACTTCTGTGATGTTGTGATGTCACAACCCTATAGTCACTGCCCAGCCCTGATTTACAGCTATTCAAGTCAGCCAATCAGAGAGGAGGCTTATTAAAATTACAATTATTGGAGCTCAAAAGAGAAGCTTAAGAGGGGAAATGCAAAACTATATTGAGATAAATTTTGGGGTTTAAAACCACTGATATTGTATTAAAGTGTAAAATATGGATGTAATATTTAAGAAGTTTCAATTAACACACAGGCAAATTCGACAAATGCAAGTATTCAGATATGAGTAAAAGAATCTGAAGAAATAAAAATGTATTTGCTGTTTATTGTATTCTCTAAATGAAAGAAGCATTAAACTACTGAACTCAGCTCATACAGATAAGGTTTATTTGTCAAATATGCATATTTTCTTCCTTCTCTCTTTTCCCAAGGTAGAAGACTTAGGTGCATGTACTTGTTTGGGGTTGAAAGGTCATTTTTGGATCATTATTATTACCATATCTGTGTACGAAAAGTTGGAAAAGCTCGAACAGACACAAATTGCTAAAGTCCACTGGGGACCGACTGCAACCATTAGATCTGGGAACGGTTGTTTGGTTTAGTTTAGCCGATGCGTTCCACATTAGTTTTGTAACAGCAGAAGTTTTGAAGGTTTATTAGCGCACAATTTATATAGCTGCAAGAACACTTTCCACTCTTGTTACTTGATTTCCAGTTCAGAGTAGCTGAAGCTGACGGTTGAATGGCCTGACAGATTAATACTCTCTCGTTAATGCTTAATGACTTTCCCAGTCTAAACAAATAATCAGTCTCTCAGTAGCAGAGCGGGGGGATTTATGGGACTATCAATTCTCTCTTTAGGGATGTAGATGTGAGGGATGGAGGGAACCCGGGCCGATGGCCGTGGAGGAGGAGGAGGAGCGCTGAAGAAGGGGCATAGCGGAGAATTTATCCTCCTTGTCTCTGGCTTTTTTTTCTGCGTGGCGCTGCGGCGAGGGCAGCCAGCGCCGTGACCTCTCCTCGGCGGGAGGGAGGGGTTCACCGGTGACCCCTAGTATTCCCCCGCATCCCCTTTCCAGCCTGGGCTCAATGAACGCCATTCATGAGTGTATGTTTATCCTAGTGATGCTCCGCAGGGACGGGCCTGCTATCCACTGGCGTTTTATGGAGCCTGAGGGTCAGGAGGAGAGAGAGAAAGAGAGCAATGGAAGCGTTTAACTACTCAACTGCACCCTCACACACAATAACATTTCTATTCACCCCTTTACCGCCTGTTTGTTTTTTCTCCTCCCAAGCTCTAAAATACACCTGATTCCCGACATCCTCCCTCTCAACAACGCACCTTTTTTGGTTGCCATAAACGTGGAAGGATTGATACGTGGCAAGGAATAACACAAACTTTCGCTCTCTCACACACTGCCTTAGACAAACACACAGAGGAGGCGCGCCCACACCGAGAGAGAAGAAGGGAGAGAGAGAGAGAAAGAGAGAGAAGGAAGTGTTGAAGTATGTCTTACGGCGCTTAACCAAGTGAACCTTGAAGTTATTTAGCTCCCTTCGAACCGGAGCATCTGGATCCCTCCTCCACCGCCTCCAGGGACCTGCCGTAGGACAGGGCGGAGGAGGAGGAGGAGGAGATGCGTACCCTCTGTGTTTTCACAGCTGAGGTCATTAAAGTTGTACGTGCAGGATTAGACAAAAGAGCAGAACACGGCGGCGGTGTCTGGCGACAGATTCACGTTCAGACGGGGAGGAAATTCACAAACTCATGACACGGTTCAAGTGAACGACCGCACAATCCGGCCGTGTTGTGAGTAACCAGCAGCATGTGTGATTGCTCGCCTTCGTCCTATCTCTTATTTTCAAAAAAGGAAGAAGCGCCTGGATGAGCCCGACCGAGGTGTGGCCGACCACCCGCACTCCCGTCGCTTTTTTTTTTTTTTTCACCAGAATGAATGTCGTATGACCTGTGTTATTTAGTGGAATAACAATCACTTGATCTGTTCTCCAGTTCATCACAGAGAAAGTGGATCTGACAGCGTCTGCTCTGTTTCCTCACCTGTTCCCCATCATAGGACATATTCTCTCCAACATTCCTTATTCAGCTTGTGTGTGAGTATGTGTGTGAGCATGTGTGTGCGTGTGGGTGTGTGATATTTCACCACCGTGATGGGAAAGCAAGATATAATTTAGAATTAGAATAGATTTATTCTATTTATTTGATATATCCCCCTGTGCAGTGGTTCTCAGCGGACCTCTTAACTGACACAAATTAGCCCATGGACCCCCATCTATTACGATTTTTGCTTTTAGTCTGATGTTTTATTACAGAGAGTGTATGAAACCCATGACCAAAATAGTCATACATTCTGTCGTTGTGTGACTTTTGGATGGAATTATAGCGAAAATTAATGATTCTCTTTTTTCCTGAGGACCCCCCTCCCATCTGTGGGCCCCACGTTGAGAACCACTGATGTATGGCCTTATCTCCCTGTAAGTCATAGTGCCAATGCAGGGCTTCCGATTACAGAGCTCCTCTTGTTGTGCTACACATCATCACCTCTTTACTTTGTACTACCTTGTAAATTTCCAAAAGGGGCTGTTCCACGGAACTACTCCCCGGAGGCCCAAAACAGGGTGGCTGTTGTTAGGCTTCGGAGCCGTTTAAATCTTCGGGGTGAAGGAAACACCCGGTGCAGTGTCACGCCTCATTGACTTGTTTTCAATCGCTTTCGAACGACAATACCATAGATCTACGCCGTGGAGGAAAACATCAGGCTCAGGATCAATCCATCGCTGGTTTGGCTCTGCACGTGAGATTTGTTGACAGTAAGAAAAATACAGAAAATCGGCAGCCATATTCTTTAAATAGACATAACAATAAAGGGAACATTTAATATTTTTGGTATGCTCACTGATTATTTTCATATATATTTGAGGGACATGTGCAGTCAGAATGCATTACGATCAACCGTTATTATTACGCGGGCAATGATTACTCTCCCCATACGGCAATAAATTGCTTTGACATATATAATAAAAGACAGAGGAAACACATATGACAGTCGAGCCATAGCATCAACATGCAATAAGCTTAATGTAAAGCAGAAAGGCAGTAAATTGAATATAAACCAACTGTTGCATTGTTGCCACACACACACACACGCACACACACTCTGCACATACCGAGACATCCTTTTTTAGATTAAGATGAGTGCAGAATTTCCCTCTTACTCTCTCTCTCTCTCTCATGTGTATATATATATATATATATATATATATATATATATGGCTAGCGGCTAGCGGCTAGTGGCTAGGCTAGTGGTTTCTGAAACTAAAACATGCATCTCTCCATGGCCACTTCTGTTTCGACTGTTTTCAGGGAGGTAAATGTTATCTAATAAGAAAGCAGGATAAAGTTGGCCAATCGTGCGGAAAATCGCCTCGATCTGGGAACATTTCTTGGGCGTAAAATTTTCTCCCTGAGTCCAGTTATAGTCAGCATGCGGTGTCAACCAATCAGTGGCCACCAGGAGAAGCCGAATATAATGCACACATACCGCTGTCTGGCAGAGGAAAGTATGCCCTTCTAGATTGTTGGCGGTGCTTTTTCATCAGATGTTGCACGTTTCTGTAATTATCTGTGATTGATGTGAGACTTTTCATTAAAATATGTATTTCAGAATTGGAATGGCACGGACCACATGCCACTGCTGCACATACGCTTTCTCATTTTTAACTTCTTTGCCCGCTAATCGATTTCTGCTCTCGAGTGTGTCAAGAAGCCACAACGCAAGACCAGATGTCAGCTGAAACATTTTCTCCTCTGCTATGCCAACGATACTCCGATGTATCTCCCCATCCATGCCAGTCAATCGGTTCATTAAAGCTGAACTGTTCATATCATGTCACACACACACACACAGAGTAAACAAACAATTAACACACACTTCAGCTGTAGTAGCGAAATAACTCCAAAACAGCATCAATTGAACATTTCCTGTTCGTCCATTTCCAGTCAGACTCAGGTCAGATATCATGGATTACCGTCAGTGATACCACTCACGCTGACTCAGTGTGCGAGTCACTACAAGTGTGTTATTGTCTCGTGAAGAATACTGTAATGCTGTAATTGCTCTGCTCGGTTCCTGCCTGCTGGAGTGTGTGTGTGTGTGTGTGTGTGTATACTGTATATCACCGGTCCTAATGAGTGGAAGGCGTCTATAACAAACACAAAAACAGCCTGCTCACATTACTCAGTCTCATTACACGGGCTCCCGCTCTGCTTTGAAAATCAATTTTTTAAATTCAGTTAATTGTCATTACTCAGCTAAGCCCCAGAGTACACGCTGGATTACATCTAAATTGTGGTTGTCTGACTAATGTCTCCTAACTATCCCACCAACCCTACTTAAATTTACAGCATATCCTCCCACCTACATACTGTGTGTATATAGTGTTGAAGCTGGATAAATGTCACGATATAGATGATAGATGCTTTAGATTCAGGTGGACTATGAAGACAAGCAGCAAGCTTCTACTAGGTATATTTTCTCAAATGATTATAAAGAAGGAGAGTATTTTCTCAAACTGTATTTTTCTCAAAACTGCATGCTGGGAAGTCTGATCATGATTGTGTTTCTTGAGGTAAATCTCAGCAGTTGTTATTTTAAGTTAAAAAGCCTCCAACTTGGTGAACTCAAGTTCAGAAATGGAATGAACATCAAAAGTGGATATGTGGATAGTGAAAAGGTTGTATTTATACCACCTAAATTCTATAGAAGTCCAGTTAACAATAGATCAGACAATTCCACTAAAATTATATATGGTGTTTTACAGTGTATTTTTATTATGTGTTTATTTTGTCTTATTTTTTTTTTGATAATGTTAGCTTGCTTATTTTATTGCCTATTGATATATTTTTCTACACATACCTCGTTTTCACTTGTTTCGCATACCGTGTTGTGAAGTTCTGTTAAAGCGAAGGGAAGTCAGCTCCTTTATCATTTAACACACTCATGATGAGTCAGAAATATCTTCACCGCTGATGAACATGATACATGTGTTTTCTACCACGTCTCCTTCTGCAGGAATCCACGTTGTACTGTTCATACGTACAGGAATCATAGGAAAGGAAAACAGCTGTGGAGAGATTGTGCTCGATGTATGCGCTGCGGTGAATGATGCAGCGCCGGGTTTGTTTTAAAAGCCCCATGAGTGGGGCTGTTGGACTATGACGAACCACAAGCAGAGCAGAGGAACCTGTACTTTAAGGGTGTTTAAAAAAACAGCCGCAGTACGATGAGAAAACGTCCCAACGCCAGGCAGCGGCCGTCGTAACCAGCCATGTGTAAACTTCCCTCTAACCTTTTGCCCTACCCCTTTGGTGTTTTCCCTCCGAGCTCCTCACAATATACAATTTATGCAACGCCGCAGCCGTTTTGCAAGATCACATAATTAAAAGGCGAGCGCCAGTGATTGCAAAAACAATATAACATCTGATATTTTAGGGGCCTATCTGAACAAACTTTAACTTATGAGGCACTGTATGTGTGTTTGTTGCGCACGGCCGTTTGTGTGTGTTTTACAGCTCTGCTGCTATCTTTAGGTCCTTGGGAATATCACCAGGAATGCCTGAAACTGGCCACTTCCATAAAACGCGTGCTATAGGCTTGTCCTCCCACGTTGGGCTTTCTGGTTTTGATGTGCTCTGACGTCGGCCCCCTCCCATCAGAGATATGTTTTTGGGATGCAGATCCGCTGCTGATGTGTTTTGTGTGTGTGACAGGTTTGTTTTCACATTCATCCGCTGAGTGGAAAGCTTCTCTGTGCTCACTGAAAGTACAGATTTTCCAGGGGCGGGGCCTACAAGCGTGATTTATGACATCACAATATAAATTTACAAAAAGTGATGTGGAAATTTTATGTCTAATTACCAAATAATTGCCGGGTCCCCTTTATAAATAACTTTCCAGAAGTAGTTCCAAGTAGTAGTTCCAGTCTAATTTATATTAAAAAAATAAAGATTAAATTCCAGAAAGAAGATGTGACCACTGCACGTTTCTCTTCCTCTTTTCTTTTACAGGTGTGGCTAATATTGCTTAATTCTCACCTTGTCACCTTGGCTCTGTTGCTATGAAAAAATAAAAAAGTATGACATGAAATTCCACTTTCTGTGGTAAAATATGTAAAGGAAAACTCAGTAGGAAGCAGCCATGAGACTTTTAACTACAGTAACTTTCTTACTTACTTACTTTCTTACTTTTAGAAGTAGTCATACTGGTTTGATAAAAGAATTTGAGTAAATTACAGTATTGACCTGTAGTTTTGCTGAGCAAGACTTTTGTCAGGAAGGAAATAATCTTCTGTCCTATTATGCTGCCTGGTCGCAAATAAACACCTGGTCTGATAAGTGTTTGAAACAAATAAACACCCCAGCTTGTATTTAATAATTTATTATTAATACAGAAAATGGTTATATATTAGCCCTCTATAGCGCTGCTGAATTCTGGATGAACACAAGCCATTTAGTAATGGTTGTGATGTCACAAGAGCAGTGGAAGTTAGTAGTAGTTAGTAGTAACTGCCCTTGGGCTCATGGAGCCACCCCCTCACCCCTCCTTCCTTCCTTCCTTCCTTCCGGAGTCCTTGTTCTTGGCTTGTTTCTTGCTCTCTGAGGGACGTGACATTTCTGACAGCACTAGGCCAATCACACAAGACTGGATGGGGAGGGAGGGGAGGAAACTAGGCCCTTTGGAGTGAATGTGTGGGAAGACAGACTGCATTGCTGCTATAAGTCTAACAAGGTGCTTTAAGACCATAAAAAGCATCCTTTTTCAAATAAGTAGACCACAGAAATTTTTATTTAACTGATAAATTGGCAAAACAGGGCCATTTTAAGTAAATACAATTAAGTCTACTTTATGTTTCATAATTATACCTACCCCAAGCTATGCTTCTCAATGATTTTTAAATCTTTAATAACCTTTTTTTTTCTAAGTTGTTGAGTTCATTGCCAGGGAGCCATGACCTCATGCTGTAATTTCAGTCTAATTCCTTTTTTCCTGGGTGAGGGCGGGGGTAAGGGGGGTAAATCCAACCTGAGCAGGCCCTTGATTCAGGACCAACAAGGTTAAGAAACTACCACTGGCTAATGGCAGAGGTAGGGATGCTTAAGAAAATAAAGATCACTTTTTGACCTTCTTTACTTCCTCTTTCAATTGCAGCTCTCCATCATCTTTCCCCTTCGAAAGAGCCGGACCCGAGCCGCACGTGTTTTCATTTATGAGAGATTATTGTTGAGGGAGATTCTGCTGCAGTCCAGCTGCTTGAAAAGTCAATTCTGCACTTTTTTTTTTTATCTTCTTGGTCGATCCACATAACACAAATGAGACAATCACACTAACCTGTTAAAAAAAAAAAAAAAAGTAAAAAGATAAAGCACTTTAAGCAGCCTGCGTGACATTAAAAAGGAGGTTCTCCTCTCACCATCTTGGCACAGCAGAGGAGGGCGGGCCCATCCGCGCCGTGAGGTGTGTGGGTTGAAGTCTGGGTGTCAGTCTGCTGTAAGTGATTCAGTAGTAATGAACCCGCTGCTTTGGCACGGTGCCACAGTGCGCACAGAGCCGAATCATCCACTTGGAACCTCTGAAAACTGCTGTCACAAAAGGGCCAAAGAAAAGGACACGGTTCCTTCTTTTTAAAGCACATTTTCCTATCATTCATAGTCTCCAGGAAACTATATTGTTAGACATCCACCTCTCCCCTCTGAGCGTTGGGCTGTGAACCTCCTCCAGAGTTGGACTGAGGACTCTTACTCCCCCTCTCTCCTCTCTTCTCCTCTCCTCTCACTCCGGGACGGGAGAGCCAGGTCTTCTAACCTCAATCTATAATCCCGTAATGTGTCTCCTTGTCTATTTCCATCTCACACACACACACACACACACACACTCACTCTACACACAGCCCTCCTCCTCCCGCTCTGCTTTCTGAGACAGTGGGCCCTCCCCTCCCAAATGCATTCATCTCAACCCTTTGTCACAGCTATTCCTCATGCTGTCCGTCCCCTGTGTGTCTAACACGCATCAGGTGATATATCTTCTTTTATCATGACATGAATAAAGAAAAGTCCCTTTCAGCACATTTTCAAGCAAATGTTTTACTGGATATGATGAAAGACACATGGCAGATGTAATATTAAGCTGCCAGGACAAGGTTGAGTTATGCAAAGAATGCATGTGAAGGCCGTGCAGCACTACTACCACTGCACTGGTGTTTATTTGTGTGCGCGGCCACAGCTCTGAGTCCTATAGGACTAGCCTGTGCAGCCATCTCGTGCGTACAGCACTCGGGGAGACTAAAGCCACACGCAGCGTTTGTGAGAGATTATTAGAGCGAAAGATATCGAGTCTGGGAGGAGGTTCCTCGAAAGATTGAACCAATGGATGGAGATGGAGCCAATGTGTGCATGTGCACCATAGGGTTTAAGTGTGCATGCTAGTGTGTGTGCGTGCATACTGTGTGTTTATGTAGGGGGGAGGGGCTCTAATAATAATATTACATGGCATTCAGATATATAACAGCAATGAACACACATGTTTCCATTGTGACAATACTCTGGCAGTGATAGATTTAGTGCCATTATACTACATAAACATACAGCTGATGCACTAATAAATCATTGAAGTGCAGAGCAGCGCCTGCTCAGCTTCATTCTTTAAATCCAGCACTAAGCAGATTTTTTTAATGTGTTTTTATTTTTTTTGATTTGATACTCATTCAAAATTTCATGTCTTTAATGGATTAATTGTTATATGTTTTATTAATTGCACAAAGTAAATTAAAAAAGGGTTTATATATATATACATATATATACATATATATATATATAAATATATATATATATATATATATATATATATATATATATATATATATATATATATTCTGATTTAAGTCACTCTGTTCTCAAAAATGTGTTTTTCATTTGTCACAGTGCTGGATAGTGTTTGCCAGTAATTAAATTGTTTTTGCATCCATCTGCTGAAGGAAAATTAGGAAATAACTTCAAAAAGATGAAAATGTATTTGCATGTATTTATTTTATAGAATTTTTACTAGGTAATTGATCATTTTTAAAGGAAAAAAACAGTATTTTTGTACTTCTTAAAATAAAACAACTGCTATCAGCCTTGGAAATACCCAGCTCTTGGTAGTTTTATTTTAAAATGTCTAAAACCAACATTCAAAAAAAAAAAAAACATAACTAGACATCCTAAAATCACCCTCAACAATGTGAGGAGTCTCCAGATAATTAAATGCATTTTATGTTACCAAAGCCACACTTACTTCATGGCTCTAAAGATCCTTCCAATGACTAATTTAAAGGTCCCATATTGTAGAAAATCAGTCAAAAACAAGCCATCAGCACTTCTGTGAAGTTATGACATCACAGCAATATAGCCAATCGGAGGAGAGGTCTATTATTATTGATTGTTCATTATTGATTATATTCTTTCCAGAGTTTTGCAATAAAAAATGCACTATTGTATCTTCATTTTTAAAGGACCTGATTTCTTGTTTGCTCACTGAGGATTTTAAGTATACAAGCATAACTTTGGAATCTAACTACCTACAATTGAGTGAATGTGCATTTTTATAACTACTTTAGTGTTTTTAAAAAAAAGTTCATACCTGCTGCTCAAAAAAAGGTACAGTCTTTTTTTAAATTTTTTTTTATGAAAACAGTGTCTCAGCAGTCAGTTGTTACTCCAGCTGCGAGACTGAAAAAAGCAACAAGACTGAAGGGAAAATACACAAACAACACAGCTAAACATACAAAAACAGACAGAGAAACACAGGCTGATGCACGCAGCACCACACTGTCACTGCCGCACTCATTTGTTCATGCACACTTCAGGAAATATTAGTTTCTGTTGAGATAACAAGGAGCCGATCTGAAAAAAATGAAGAATACACAACTATGGAGACACCTAAAAGTAAAAAAAAAAAAAAAAAAAAAAACTTAGATAGCCATATAAACTTGGAGGAGGAGGAGGAAGAGGAGGGAGAGGGGTGGGTGAAGGTGGATGGGCGGGGCTATGGGAGTGAAGGTAAATGACATTGGAAAGGCCCAGCCTGATTCCAAAGTGCTTTGAAAGTTTGCGTGAGGCAGCTTAACGGAACGCCGGGTTGTTTTTCCGCTCCACTGCTTTCTGGACTGAACTATAAACTAAAGACGACATCCTCTCATTAGTCTGCCCTCTGTAGCAAAGCCAGGCCATTTAGTGTACCCAAAATCCCATTGTTTAGCCTAATTGTGCGGGTCAAGTCAAAGGTCAACCAAAATATTGATGAACTTTTTTAAGGAAGGAGGGAGGAGGAGGAGGGGGGGCAGCGAGGCTTGAAGCGGCGGGGAGGCAGCCAGGCGAGGGCAGAGGTGCAAGGGCCACAAACACAGCTGTAGTACTGAAAGCACGCAGGGCTGGGAAAACACAGACCAACCAACACTTTTTTTTTTTTTAACACACGCGCATTTTTTTTTCTAGATTTGAAGTTCAGGTGTGGGAAATCACAAGAGGAGGAGGATTCCCCTCCTCGCAGATAAATGTTGCACTCTCACATCACATCATTTGGAAACGGGGGGGGGGGGGCGGGGGATCACTCATAAAACAGCAGAGAACTTGCCAAAGGACGATAAAACGTCCAGTGAGATGAATGACAAAAGCAACACGGTCATAAAAACAGCAGCTAGGGCTCAGAATCTTGAATGAGATGGTGTGCAAACGGGCTGAGTGTTATGGATTACACTGTTTGTTTAAATCCATGTTAGGTGGATTATGCTCCTTCACTAAAGAGGGCTGGCGAGGGGTCAAAGGCCAGTGAGGCAAAGGCTGCATAAGAAGGTCCTCAAAACACAGCTTTCTCTCTGACCTGAGGGAATTCCTGCAGACACCAGTCCGGCTCTTCGTATTCTCGTGACTCAGGTTGCTTGCGACTTAAAAACCGATGTAAAGAAGCTGTGAGAAGGTGGAAAATAATTCATGTGCATGTCAGGGGTGGAACAGACTTACAAGCTGGACAAGCTGGACTGGTTCTTTTGTTTCAGACCAGTTACTGACACACACAAAATACCCTTGCATTTAATCATAATAGTATTTATAGTAAGGTGTTCTATCAATACACTTTATTATTAGTAGTATGAATAATAATAAACTGTACAGAGCACCTTTCATAACATTCATGTGCTTTACAAACAATATTAAAAGCCTGAGAAAAGTATCAATTAAGATCCAGTAAAAAGAGTTGCAAAGTTTTAAAAAGCACATCCCTGCTGAAACACGTTGATGATGAATGATTTAATGCTCATTTCAGTAACTTTCTTTCTACAAATTTGTACATTATCACACTTTTATCATAAAACCTAGTGAAAGTTACAGATTTGTTCTTTTCACTTAATCCAGGACCCCTAATACTTTGGCATTTTTTGAAATTTTCTCTTTCACGCAGAAATTTGGTACCGCGATGTGCCATAGTTTAAATCTTCCCAGTGAAGGCTCATTTTTGCAGCTTTTCATTCTAACAGCATTCTCATTCTCATTCAGCAACACATGAGGCTAAACTTATGTATGACAGAACTTCTTACTTAATTATAATACAATTAGAAACTAAAAAAAATATTGTTCTGTTCTGGGGTCAGTTAATATGGTTTTATGGTGCAAAAACAATTTTTAATATTTATGAGATGAATAGTAAATTACAAGAAATACAAACAAATCAATAGGCCTATAAGAAAACAGTAATAATTAAAGGATTTCTTAAAGTTTGAAAGTTAGCCGAGGTGAATCAATATTGCTCAATATATTATTTTAAATCTTATTATTCAAAGTAATAGAGGGATTTCTCCAGACTTGTGCAGACTTGGGTTTGACCTACACGCCCTCCTGTGATATTACAAATCGTTGTAACTGAGAGGGGATTTTAAGCACACAAAACAAAAACAAAGTGGTCACTTTACGCCCCAGGCGCGTTTCTGGTGACATTTAACAGCAAGGAAAGCTATTTCCTCCACCATTCAAAGCCAAACGCTCTTAATTGCTCAAGAAGTCTGCTGCAGTTTGGGAAACACTTTGTGATATTCCCCGAGCTTGATCTTTGCGGTTCACTTGAGTCTGTGTTTATTCCTCTGTGGAGAAAATTGGTTTACTCGAGTTGTAATTTTGATATGACACTCAAATATGCCCTTGAACGCGCACCATTTGGAAAGCTTTGTAGTACTAATGGCCATTCATTATGGTTTTCAAGATAGGTTTATGTTGTCATTAAAGCTGACTAAACACAGAAACAAACATTTCCCAAACGCACCTTATCTCTGCGGCCGAGTGGCCCTGTGCGCCGGTGCAGTTTGGCCGCGTTTGGAGACGCGTCGCAGAGCCCGGAGAGATGCGGATCATTTCACCCGATACACATCTTGGGAACGTTTCTCCTTTTGCAAAAGTGCAGCAGCAGATCGCTTCTGTGAGCTGTCCCACCGGGAAAATGGTATTTCCTCCGCGCTTTGTCACAGTCCGCAACCTTAAAAAAAAAAATCACCGAGCATTTAGATACCATTAGAGAAAGAAAAAAGAAAAACACTCTCCCCTCTGAAATTCTGTGAAAGTAAAAAAAAATGCATTTTACAAGTTAACCTCCCACTCACCTCTAAAAAGTTTTTTTTGGGGGGAAAAAAGTTGCTGAGTTGCATTTGATGTGAAATAATAATTGTGTGTTTGATAAATGCCACGTCAGAGCACCAGGTGGAAGATTTTAAACTTGTAGGACAACGTGTTTCATACGAATCATCCACCCTGCAATTACAATCACCTTTTGGGGGGTATTTCAAAATAAAAGCAGATTTTTGTAAAAAAAAAAAAAAAAAAAAAAGTTCGTTCTGAATTTAATTTCAACAGCAACCCACGAATACAACTTTTAAAAAATGTTATATAAATATCTATGTCAAATATATAATATGCTAAAAATATATTATTTTGAAATACACATCATATATTATAATGTTTTTTTAAAAGAGAAAAGCAGAAGATGATAACTAATACATTTACTTCTCTCAAGTGATTTTCTGAGCAGTCTCCAGAGGTGGAGCAGCAGTCACACTCAACATCTTTTAGTTCAGCTGAGGTAAACTTGCTGTCTGGAGCTTTTCCAAACTCTACAAACTGCCTCTTGAAGCAGGTCTAAATTGAATTTTAACAGCACAATTAAAGGCAAAAATGAAGACAAAATCAACACGTAGGCTGTGATTTAATTTCCATCCTGAAAAATCTTCTAATAACTTTTTTTTCCCCCCATGCAGCCCATTTCAGTAACTTTCTTTACACAGAATTTGCTTTGATCACATCAAATTTACCAATCTCCATACTCCTCTGTCATGGTGATTTGACCATGTACTGTCCTATTTGAATATAACTAATTACATTTACTCGAGTATAAATCTAGATGTAGATCTAGGCCTTTCCCCCCTTGTTATGCTCCTTCATTCATTCCACAGCACTTCAAGATGGAATTATTGGACTTTTTTTGTATTTCTACTAAATTTGTTTGATATTTTTTTTTTTACCAAATGTGAAATATAGATATAACAACATGACGCATAAAATAGCTCCTCGCCGAGGAACTACAAATTCTGCTTACACACGAACGCATCACCAATAGTAATCCGATAATATGAAGCCCTTAGAATGTTTGTGGATATTTGTTGTGATCCATTATTACGCCTATAGGTTAGAAAGTCAACCAAAACCATACATTGATATTAAATATTTTTTTCACTAGCAGCTTCGCCCATGCGCGAGCTCATTTATTAATTATTGATCGGCGGCAGCTGCTTATGGTTTATGGTTCGTCATTTTGCGCATGGATCAGGATGATTATTGTTATTTTTCAGGCAATAGGGGTGATTCAGGGGGGAAAAAACAGGGAAATAGAAGAGAAACGACGAATTTCCGAGCGAGGGGGGGGTTGTTTCCATATAACACAGTGACAAACTCGCACCTATAGAGAAACGCAGCAGATGAATCCGCTTCCTCCATTCCGGCTTTACCGTCACAGTAAAATATTAATGCCGAACAGTCAAGATGATGATAAATCTGTTTAAAAATGAATGTTTTGTTTTCCCATCGACTCGCCGGGTTTTTGTTTTTTCTTTGCGTGGTGGTGGGGGGTGAGCTCCATGTGGCCTGGGCGCGTCGTAGTGGGAGGTATAGAGGCTAATTGATGAAAGGGACGAGTGTGTTTCGCCCAAAGCTGAGGAAGCTGCTCTCCGTGCCACTCACATCTTTGCATCAGATCACAGCCCAACAGGCTAGGAGCAAAACCCAGATCACTCATTTCTCATCCAGAGTTTTTCACAAGTTGTAGGCAGCAGTCAATCCGTTTGTTAGGTTTGTATGGGAATCCTGCGTAAAAATGCGCACGGATCCATACATTTATACTAACAGACGTCAACGTGATGACTGCAAACCGGAGAAAGCAACATCTTTTGCTTCCATGTGTGGCTGAAATAACTCCAAATTTTTGGCAGAGACGCCGGAGTCTTGTCATTCCTCTCCATTAATGCGAAGCAGGGACCAGTGATTCCGTTTTCAAAAAAAAAAAACAAAAAAAACGACAAAGTCCTTAAAAATATGAAATTTGAAAAGAAAGCAAATGGGCTGTGAGGTTTTATCATCAGGTGGCCGGGAGTGGAGAGAAATAAAAAATAAACTGATTCATTAAGACGAAAAATAAAACCAATTAAGGAAACCATGGCAACATATTAACTCATAGAATCACTAAAAATGATATTTCTTTATTGTCGCTTAAATGTTTGAGCCTTTCAGTGTTTGACAGGAAGACAGATGCCTACAGGTTCTGAAATCTGAGTTTAAATGAGTAGGATTAGTGAAGGAATTTACATAATCAAAACAAATGAAAACATAAAAAAGATGACACCCGTGTGTACTATTTTTAAAAATTAAATATACATATATACACACACACATATATATATATATGTACACACACACACACACACACATTTATATATATATATGCTGTTATTATGTACACACATAGACCATAGACACATACACTAAAGAAGAAGGAAATCTGTGAATGTCCTAAAGTGTCAAAGATGTGGGTCATGGTGCAAAGTGAAGGCTGATGAAGCAGTGGTGTTTTATTTTTTTCAATTAATTCACCAAAACGCCCTTTAAAAACAACATTAAGCAGATTATCCTCAAAGTCGCAGTAAATAACACGTTTTTTTTTAATCGCCATATTGTGTTAAACGGAGAAATGTGGGTGAGGCTATTCCATCGAGTAATAATGCTAGAAGTAATCCGCTCTGCGGGCTTTATTTCACGCGTGTGTTGGCGTTTATTGGCTCAGAGACGGACTCACACGCGATGCTTGTGTTTGGTTGCGGCTACTTCTTCTTTTTTCTTTTTTTTCTCCTTTTTTGTTTTCTCTCCTAATTGACTGGTCGGGTTCTTCCAGGGTCCGCGGGGAGGCTGCGAAATGTGGGCCACGACTGCCCCGGGGGTGGGAGGGGGGCGGAGGAGGAGGAGGAGGAGAAGGAGGAAGAGGAAGCCGCTCCTTGCAGAGAAAAGTTGGGACCTTTTTGAAAAGCGCCTCAACAATTAAATAAAGACAACGCGCCCGCGGATAAAATACGACGACGAGCCACGTCGAGGCGCTCGCGAGGGGTTGAAAGATTATGGATTCATCCAATTAAGAGATAACCTTCCTAGGTGCCTGATAATTAAGACCAATCTACTACAATCGCCGTCTAATTAACCCTGCAATGCATAAAGCATTACTTTAAAATGACACGTGATGACACGTGGATTTTACTGTGGAGCCTTTGCTCTGATTTGAAGAATTCGATAATGGGACAATGCAAAAATGTCATGTGGTGTAATCCTAAAAACTTGGTACCAGATAGTGTAACTCTCCTGAAAGGATTTAAAAATAAAAAAAAACACATATTATTAACTAGTTTTATATTCTATGTGGATAACATATTTAAAATTTATAATTATTTTTAAAATTCAACACCCACAACAATCAAGTAAATTTGTGATTTTTGTTAAAAGAAATGGCACAAGAATCCAACATGAAACCAACATGTCCACAATCTATATTTAGATAGACATGATGAATGCTTCCTTAAATTGTGTTTTAGAATTTTTTTTTAATTTTCCTTACTTACTAACCGTGATTTGTCACTGACCCTAATATCAGTTGAATCACAGATCTTGCGATAATTGGTCTGATGGGCTATAAACAAACCTGTGGATACCTGCGGTGGTGTTTTGAAAGCTGCAGTTTCTGTTCCTCTTGTCTTGCTGTGTGTTCAATGGATTTTGTAACATATGGCGAAACCCTATTTACAATAATCCACTCTGCCATATTATTAATGGAAGTCTGCTATAATCCGCTGCATTCCCTCCGCATTATGCTGAGAGGAATAATACTGAATAGGTGCTTTTTCGCACCTTTCATTCATTACAATTTTTAGTAGGTGGATTACGCCCACCAAGCACTTTATTAGGAACACGTGTGTAATGCAATGCAATGCAACCGCTCTGCCATAAATTCTGTTTTCACAAAGTTTACATACATGTTTCAGTTTTTCTCAAATATATTACTAAATAATTCACACCAGTACACTACACCCCCCACTACCACCCAATAATAAACACACAGCGTCAAGAAGAACTGAAAATGTAAAAATGTCTTAAAATAGAAAACATGGCAGATTGGATCACAATAGATTGCACAGGTGTTCCTAATAAAGTGCCTTGGATAAAAATCGACTTTTTTATGAGTAATTTAACTCAGAATGACTGATTTCTTTTCCATTTATACAGTGGAACACTGTATAAATATTCCACACCAAATGCTACACACACACACACACACAACGAATTTCACCCAGTTTCATTTAATACAGTCAGATGCAATTATATGAACACTCACACATCACAGGAACAGAGAAGTGATCAGATTAAAATGTTGCAATCAAAATCTCTGAGCACAAAACAAAAAAAAAGGGGGGGGGGGGTGGTGCTTTAACCTCCTGAATGAGGTTGGAGACATGATGTCAGACCCCTCCACATCCAAATTAACCTCCAGGCGTGGGCATTGATTTGCAAATGGTCGCCGCGCGAATCCCCGGTGACTCCTCACGCTATTCAGTGCGTCCGCAAGTTCAAGGAGCACCGGGTGCTCACCTGCTTCCCGCGCCGGCCGCCGCCAGCTGCCAATTAACACCTATGGCATGTTAATTAGGACCACAGAGTCTGCCACTTCAGGAGACTTTTCAGACCCTCCACCACAAGTGGCCTTTTATTTTCCACGAGAGCTCATGTGCAAATCTGCATATGCATCTTGCAGCGGAGAATCGAGAGGAAGCCGAAGTGGGGGTTCAAAGCTCAGGCTGAGTCTTGGAGCTGCAACATGTGAATTCTCGGTGCACCAAAAGCATTCCGAGATCACGCAATTTAAATCAATTCGACTGTTATAGATGAATGGAGTTCAATTAGTAAGAAAATACCCTCGTTAATGTTTTTTAGTTGCATTAAAGGTATTAGTACATCAAATTGTGCAGGAAATTGTTGGATTATTTGACCATTCATCATGTCAGTAGTTGTTCCTTTATTGCTAAACTCCCACAGGAGTGATGAAAAATCAGTGTACGGGTCAAACTTATTGTATAAAACAATAAAGAAAAAAATAATTGTGTTTATCCTTCACTATTAGCAAGAGGATTTGTATAATATACACACACTGTTCAGATTCTGCTGCTGCCTCACACACAAGTGCACATGGATGAGTAAGACAAACAAACCTCGAAACAAATTAACCAATGGCTGGCTCTTCTCACGCACAACCTATCGTGATTTGTGTCCAGAAAAATCTGGAACCAGTCAGCCCGATCGGAGAGTGTAACGTACAGAACCCAAAGGAGCTGCAGCTCCGAGGAATGTTTCAGAAAATTGAGACAAAATGCACAACATGGCATCATTAGTGCCACAGGGACACTGGAGGTGAAGTGGGTGTTTGGGTCGATGGAGACGGTGTGTGTATGTGTGTGTGTGTGTGTGTGTGAGGGGGTGTTCATGAAACATTACTCAGAAAAAGAAGAAAACCACCTAAAAGGCTCGAGAAACACAATGACACATCAAAAGGGAAAACCTGAAAACATTGGCATAATAAGACTCATGAATGAGCTCAGATCCCAAAGGAACAATGCATGTTTAAGTGTGTGTGAGAGAAAAAGAGAGTGAGGGTGTGTGTGTGTATGTGTGAGTGTGAAGACATTGTGCATGTGTGTGTGTGTTTCTTATAAAAGGCCTCAATTCCCCGCCGAATGAAATGAGATGCGTGTGTGTCAGTGAGTGTGTGTGTGTCTGAGCATGCACACGCACAATCCCAGAATTACCCTAAAATCATTGACACAGCAGGAGAACGTTTCCCATTCGCCACATTAATGATTTCATTGCTTCACATAATCATTTCAGCTCTTGTGTCTCTGGTCGCAGTTCAAAGACGAGAAAACGTTCCATCCCTTTGATGCTCAAAAATTCAGAACACGCTGAACTCTGCTATATAACAAAGGCATGGCAAAAAAAGGGCCTCTGTCTTTAAAGAGGTTAAATGTTTGCAGTGCACTTTCCAAGCACTGATATTTAAGCGTTAATCACTCTGCTTAATGCGTGAACTGTCCAACAGTCCATTTAGGTTTCAGTGGTAAACATTCAACAGTGTTTAAACTAGCAACTGAGCTCCTGACAAGCAGATGATCGCCAAAGAAAAGGACATTTTAACTATAATGAATCATAAACCTTAGTTAGTCAATGGTCAGTTTTTATAAATGTATGCATGTAACAATATGTTCTTACTGTCTATATTAGTTTAAAATCTGTAGTGCTCTAGCACAAATGTTTACAGCTACTGATGTCCAAATATCACTTTTTAATTCTCTGACAGAAGTAGGAAGTATTAATGCCGTGTCACTATGTGCAGACCTGTTCATTGGTTCATTGTCCCCAGAAGATAAATCCATCTGGCAACGGCCAATGTGCAAGACATTGGATAAAGTGTCCTTCGCTAAATGCATCATGACTTTCTGTGTGCTGGTGCTCCTTTATTCAGCTCTACCCATTCAAACAGCCTAGGTTCACCACTGCTGATGGTGATCACTGTAAACACTGTACCCACCAAACATCAACATGTTAGAGCGAACATATCATGCTTTTTCTTCATTTCTCTCTTGTTTTTATACTGTTATACCATAATGACGGATGTCTATGTTTAGTGTCGACAGACTTCCAAAGCTTGAGTTGAACATGTGTAAAATGTCCAAAAAACCAGGCTGCTCTGTGCACTTTGTTTGTTTTCATACTCAAATGTAAAACACACCAATGCAAGGGAGGAATGTTTTTTTATTCTGAAATACATCTATACATCTCACCAATCATAGTTGCATTTGTAAAGTGTTATTATACAGAACAAACAAGAGAAAAAATTAAATAAACCTTCTGTGTATGCACCATACACTGTACACACTGCATCCTGTAGGTGTGTGTGTGTGTGTGTGTGTGTGTGTGTGTGTGTGTGTGTGTAGGCCTAAAGACAAAGATAATGAATCGGAATCCTGCATTTCTGTCCAGTCACAGGTGTAATTGACAGTACAGGCAACATTTTCCAGTTAACAGGGAAAGTGTCACCTGGCCTGATGAATCTAGACTGGATATGCTTCAGCAGCTTTGCCACCACATGCTTCCTCCATCGGTTGAAGGCGTAATGCTTATTGGGTCTGTGTTCATACACCTTCCAACTCCAAGCTGAAAAGAACAATCCTCAATAGGGGCAGAGGGATGGAGAATATGGTGGCAGATAAAGGAAAGGAAGGACGTGGGTGGTTGGCGAGCCACTCATGGACCAGATCAGTCCGGTGGAGACCCACGTTGTCCCCAGATGACAACAAACCTGCTCTGGACCATCCGTCTGCTGGGCTGGACCAAGACTCTGTGCAGCCTGTCTAGGAAAGTGAGGAGTTGGCAGTGTTGTAGGGGTCGTGGAATGGCAATGGATGACATGTTGATGATTTATAGTTGCACACATGGGGATGTACCCACACCTCGCCAACCAGGAACCTCAACCTTGGTTCCCAGCCAATGATAGCCTTCAAACGCTGATGCCTCTTTGCATGGTTGACACCCACTTCATCAATAAATATGAATTCACTGGGACTCAAAACTGCAGCTGCATCTGATTCAAGAAATAATAGAAAATATAGCAATGCCAGAAATGGACTGAAAGCTGTCCCAATTGTGAAGGACAAACCATTACAATACAATACAGTAGTGTCTGACTGGATGTAATCAATTCCAGTATTGGAATGCATAGGACTCATGTTACGATCAGACTGCATTTTTTGTCAAATCCATTTTTTTGTGAGGTTATTCACATTTCTGTTGTGTCTTTTGGGTTATTAAGGACTCGTAGTTGGCACTCAGTGCATTACAGGTAATCCTGCTTCGTACTTGTTGTGCTGGAACCAGTCAGAGTAGTTGTGTGTGTATGTTAGACCGTACTTAATAAAACTCCTAACATTAGGTCATGGTTCGAGAATCAGGTTATATTCTGTAACAAAACTGTGAACGATATAACTTCTACATAACTAACTACATGTGATCTACAGTGTGAACTCTAACACAGCACACACATAGTATTTATCATAGTATATATCTATGTAGCGAGCATGCTCAGTGTTTTACGGAAATAAATATGGATGCAAGCAATAACCATCTGGTGATGTGTGCTGTCCTACCAGGTCAGCACATGTACAACATATTTGTTTTAAGGGGGCACTTAAGGAAGAAAAGAGCACGTTTTTTGGCCATGTTGGCTCTAGGTTGGATTAATGCGACCTGAAGTATTCTGTCAAAAGGTCACATATGTGTCAGTTTTAGGACATATCCAAGTTGTCTGGGTCGCATTTGAAAAAAATCTGATCTGTGTCATTCAGGCTGTCATTAAAAGATCAGATACAAGTCACTTGGGGCAAAAAAAAATCTGGTTTGGGTCACTTCAGGATGCAATGTGAACGGAATCTTACATGCACAGTCATAGCACAATAGTCTGTTGATCCTTTGGTGGTTTTCATTCATGGTTGATTGTTGACAAACTCAACCAATCAATCTCTCAAAAAAAAAGAAAAATGCCACTTAGGTGTGTTTCCATCAACAGGTTTGAAGTGAATAAACCAGAGTAGAAGAAGTAGCGGTTGCAAGTGAGGAGACAAAGCTGTCATCTACCAGGGAAAAAAATGCAAAGAGGTAATCAGCAATTTGTTTTAATTGGGTGAATTGTAATAGATCATCCCTGTCAGTTGGTATTATTCTTATTTCATACCTAGCTCACGTTTGGTGATCCCTCAGCATCAGACCAGGATTGGTCTACTAAAGTGGCCTGAATGTCATCGTAGGCAGTTGTTCTCCTAGGTTGTAGTCTCTAGTCTTGGACTCTAACTCCTCTAGCTCCGCCTCCCTCTGATAAGTCAGTGTCCCTGGTTCTCACCGTTCTCACGGCTCTTGCATTGCCAAAGTTGTGATTGCCAATTAAAAAGCCACAGGTGTTTGCCCATCGGAGGAGTTCAGCATCTCTGAACATCTGAATGTTTCCCATGTGAACGCAGGACATTTTTCTCATTGAAGATTGTGCCAAAATCTCAACAACAACAACAACAACAAAAAATAAAACTTGCGAGTAGTGTTTTGCAACAAGTGTGGTTTAGAACTGCAGAAGGAAAATGCAATGCAAAAGCAGAAAATGTGTTTGTATTTAAGCAGAATTGGTGTAAGATAAGGTACATGAGTTTCAGGTTGTGGTCGCCGCGTCTCCAGCTCCACTGTCGCTGTGTGCTGAGAAAAACTGTAAGCTTCGCTGCGCCAGATGCTGCCAAGGAGTAAACCCAAAGAAAAAGGGCACAAACTTGGAAGAGGAACTGAGTCATCTGGGTTCTGTACGCTCTCACAGCGCTGTGACTCATTAGCTGTTGTGCTCTATTGTGTTTTTTTTTGTGGGAGGGGGGTAACACATTTCTGTATTATTTTTTTTCTCTTTGTGTTTTATTTATTTGTTTTGTCAACAAATGACTTGTCCAGACTGGCCCCTGCTTTTCGACTTGACCCCCCGTCTCTGCGTTGTATGACATCATTTCCTATGTTGTGAGGATATTTCTGCTTTGAATCCAAAGTGAAGCGATACGGTGCCAGAAGTTAAGGGGTACAGCGTTACTCCCTGCTGTAAACAGCCAGAGGCCGGCTGTGCAAGCAGGGAGCGTCGGCATGTTAGGTGGGAAAAGGCTCTTTGCGTTGTGTATATGGAAAGTCAAACAAATTGTTCCGAGTGACAAACTCTCGAACGTGTTTATTGCATGTGTGAGTGGTGTGGTTTGGTTGGAAATGCTTTACAGCCAAGGAGCGTGGTGACGGCGGAAGCCGGTGGCACGGTGTCAGAGTTATTCATTATCACTTATCGCTTTCAACCCGGAATTCTCAAAGTCACATTGGTCAAAAAAATGACCCTGTCTTCTTCTTCTGGTCCTGCATCATTAACACATAAAAGCACAGCACAACACTTGTTACGTTGTCATGCGCTGACTCTTGTTGAGTTATGCTGTTTTTACATTTTTTTGTTTATTTGAAGTGAAGGAACTTTAGTTTATGTGTCTCATCATCTGTTCTACTATATCAACTACTAGTACCACTTCATAAAAAACCCATTATGACACATTCCGAAGGACTTTTTAACAGTATACATGAATGCACTTGATGTACAGTAAAAACGGTAATAAAATAAGGTTAATTTGACTTTCAGACATCAATTTTTTTTCTTTTTTTTTTTTTTACAGAAAATAAAACTGTAATGCTGCTGTTTCGCTCTTCATGAGTTAAAAAGATCTGAGCTGGAGAGGGAAAGTAGGTCTGACTGCAGCTTCAGGAGGTATCATCTTCAAATCTACGATAAAGCTACAAGCAACAATTTTAGTAATTTTAGGCGCAATGAAACACAAAGAGGATTTTGGTAATTCTACACTTCACTCGCCCCAAAAAATGTGTTAAGCAAAGTGGTACACACTCATTTTCATAATTTCATCAGTCCAACAATGGATGCCAGCTGGATTTTACCTCTTTTGGGTCCCAAAAATTATAAATACCTTTTTTTTTCCTCAAATTGTTATTATTGTTACTTAACACGATTAAAGGAGAAACACTGTTGAAAATTGGTTTATGTTACGGTCTGAGATCTGACAGCATGCGCGGTGTGGAGTTTCCATGTCCACACACACACACACACAAGCACACACATGCACGCACACGCATGCACACGCACGCACACCAGACGGACACATAGACACAAAAAAAAGCACAGGACTGGGGACTTAAGTGGCAAACACTCTGCAGGCCTGCCCAATTTTCAAGGCGATTTCCTAACTTGAGAAACAGCGGGCTGTGAATAATTGTGGTGCTCTTCATGCTTGTGATAATAATGTTATTTTAAAGGGGTGAGAGTGGTACAAATGGTGGAAAAAAACACTTAAGAGGAAGGAAAAAAAAAGAAAGCAGGACATGTAAGAAACCGCACGTACTGACTTACTGACAAATGACTCATTTATCACAGGGTTTCATTTGCTCTGACAATTAGAGCAACGTAAGGGTTTCTGCAACACTCCTGTTCTGTCGCCGCTTGCACACACACTGGTCCTGCTCTGATGAGCATTTTTAGAAAACTGACTCATAGTATAGTCACTGTGATCAGAAGAGGAAAAAAAAGAAAAATGACAAAAACAAAATATATATATATATATATATATATGGGCGTGTATATATATTTTTACAATCACATGAGTGAGTGTAGTCCAAGAACTGCTCAGCATCTATGTGGGTGGCATCTTTTTTATATTTTATCACCTTTCTAAAACCAAAAACATAAAATGCAAAATTATATGTAATGAATTTAGGTCATTTCACCGGCAGCTGCTCTTCATTGGATTTGGGAGATTAGATGTTACATTTGCCAAACTCCTTAGTTTTCAAGTTTATTCTCTTGAAAAAACGTAAAAATACAGACAAAGGATCCATAAATCTTACTGGTGCTTACCCAAGTATGTATGTTTTTCTATAGTAAGCTATTCTAAGCTGAGCAGGGCTCCTTACAGCAAAATAACAGTCTTATCCCAAATTGCACTTATCATGCAGTGCTATACTTGGGAGAACTAGCTGTACCCTACAATAGAAGAACAACACAAAGAAGTTAGAGTAATCCTGAATGATTTGGAGCCACACATCTGGTTATAGATGTTTTAATTGATTAATATTGCCATTTATAATCCTGGATGGTGATATTGTTCAATAATAATCACTAATGGAGGTGGGGCTTAGGAATTATATAGGGAATTTCTATTTTTCAATAGTGACAACAGAAGTCATCAGAAGAGTTATATATGACCTGCTTTCATGGATTAAACGGAAATAATGGTGATTTTAAATGGATTCAAATTAAAATAAAAAATGCAGCAATGTTTTTTTTGCAATGAATCTTCTGTGACCTCATCCAGTTTTACAAGAGGCCAAACATCGGAACCAAAAAACTTTTTTTTCCCCACACACAATCATGGGAAAAAGAAGCCGCCATAAAACAGTGGATACATTATTCTAAGCATCACCGGCTCCCATGAAATGCCTCATTTCACTATCAGAATTTGATCCATTCAGTCTGATAACAGTTAGAAAAGCCAAGCGTAGCCACGCGATTGAATTATTTTAACCCCACTCAGTCTAGCTAGAGACACAGACCAGACTTTAAGTTGGGAAATAGTGCACATGCTGTATGGGCCCATTGGGCGCACTTAGGAAACGTCTTCCTTTTTTGAGGGAAAGAATAGCCTTCACATAATGAGAGAAACAGGAAAAGGCTGAAAAGATGATATTTATAGGTGATTGTAAAAAAATTAAATAAATACATAATTCTAGACAATACAATCTAATGCTACCTGGTGACTCCATCCACTTGGACAGAGGGAACCTATAGGCTGAAGCGCTGTGCTAGGGTCTCAGGATTATACTACGCTCACTCCAGTTAAAATTGTGCTAAAATACTTATGATAAGCTGCATATTTAATGTCATTAAAAGGTCAGCATGAGAAAGTTACATGGCTCGTGTCATTGAAAGGACAGGACGTGAAAATTACATATTTCATGCCACTTTAAGGTTAAGATAAGAGCGTTGTGCATGTCACTGAAAGGTCAAGAGCATCAGTATGCAGGGCTGATGGGTGAAAATGCAGAAATGTAAAAAAAAAAAAAAAAAAAAAAAAAAAAAAGGAACACATGCTGTTGCACAACCACACACACACAGCTGGATGTACAAAACAAGCAGCTCCTCAAAGCCGCAGACACGGAACATCCGTAGGTGGCGAGATCTTTCAGAAAGAGAGAATGAATTTAAAGAGCATGGGAAAAGCATGTGCACCTATGAGAGCGGGATAAATCTAAATCACGGCTCCTCTACGTCTTTAGGTCAACCAATCATATTGCACACTTTAAGACAGCATGTAATTTGTATTTTTTATGCTTTCTTTTTCTCTGGCTGCAGAGTACCAGCACCCCGCTGACTGTGGTCTGACTTAGAGGGAGAGATCCTAGCAAGCGCTTAATGATCCAATTTCGAGCAAAACTTTTGGACGGATTGTCATTGTTTGTCTCTGAAACCCTGAATGCCTGACACATGACGGCTGACTGCTTAACTTTCGTGCAAGGTAGCAAAATAAATTCTAGACATGTCTTTAAAACAAAGGTTTGTTTTACAGTAAATTAAGTAATACACAGTTGTCAAAATCCTCAGCTGAAACCATGTCAAATTGCATTGACTTCTATAGGATCTGAGGTTTCTGTGACGTTTTGCAAAGCAGCCATATTTGAGGTCTGGTGTATAGGAATGAACGGGCCCTGTATCCACTTTTCTTTATATATCCATGGGTACAACCCTGAGGTTGGAATCTCTGGTGTAATGTCTATTTATTCCATCATATCACATGCTGTGTACTGTAAATCCAGCCATAATCTTACATGTCCAAATCAGACACGAGGGACATAATTACATAATGGGACAGATTACGTATTCATAACAAAACAATTATCCGTTGTAAGTCGGGGTTCTTCTGGATCCGTCTGTGTGCATGAGAAGGCAAAATTGGAACCATAAAATCAGGAAATCACGATAAGCGCGTACATCTGCTGTTGGTTCATACTTCCCATCGCGTCGGGACGAGTCAATAACTGTGTTTGAGTGTGTTTGTGCGAGGGGGCGGCTGAGTGTACCTTTGTGTGAGAAGGAGAGAGAGGGGAAGCATGTGTGTATGCTTTCAGTGTTTTGTCTGTGGTCAGAGTGCCCAGACTATTCTTTCATCCTGTCTGTGAGTCGCTGCATGTCTACGTGTGTGTGTGTGTGTGTGAGAGTGTAATACCTCAGAGAGCTCTGTACCGACTGTCTGTGTATGGACTGAATAATGCATCAGGAGATTCCCTTCCCCTCTCCCTCTGATCTCATCCCTTATCTCCGTCTCCTTCGCCCATCTCCACCTCTGACGTCCCGATCACCCAGATGACTTCCTGATATTCACCTAGCCGCGCGACCTTTGTTCCGTGTGTCTCATCGCCTTGTATCAACCCCCTCCGCCCCCTCCCCCCACCCCCCGCCGCCGCCTCTCCTTCCCTCCCTCGCTCGCCCGGCCCCTCCCAGGCCTACTCATGCGTAAGGTGAGCGGGGTGAAAATGCTATGCTCTCGGTGCTGCCTCTGCACGCAATAGCGCCGGGATCGTGTGAGAAGGCCAGCAGACACGATGCAGCCCCACATGGCCGTGGCATGGAGCCACAGAAGAGAGGAACGGCGCGCAGGGAAGGGGGGGGGGTGTAAAAATCCCCACTGACGACCCCCCCCCCCCCCCCCCTCCTCTCTTCAACACACACACACACACACACCATTTCCCCGCGACTGGGGGTCTTAGCTCATTCGAAACCATGGCAACGTCTCACACTGATGAGGGATTTTTTTTTTTTTCACTTCCATCGCCGGGGTCAATCAGGCGGGTCAAGGTGAAATGGCTGCCACTCACGCAATGCCACTCCTGAAGGAGGGGGCGAGCAAAGCGAAGTGACAGGACACGCAGAGGGAAAACAAACAAAGCGAGCTGACTTTCCACTCGCTTAGGAGGCGCTCCTAATGAAATCTGCGGCGCACAAATCCCTGGGCATATTTCTCTTTCAAACACGTTGATTTAAAGTGGTGATTACGGGGCGCAAGGCGGAGGGAAGAAGGGTTCAAATCGCTGCCCATCACTCATTCCCCTTTTGATTTTTTTTCAGGGTTCGATTCCTCAAAGGCCAAGCCGTAGCCTTTGACTCCCTCCCCGTTTCCCCCCCTCGGGTCCTGCCGCGGCCACTTTCCACACCTTTCCGCCGGTTGCTCGGTCCCATTTCGGGGGGAGCGGGGTCCTCGCACTCTGATGTATGTTCCTCCGAGGCGGCGGGCCGTGTGGGCCTGGCCGCTGAGCAGGCGAAGGCCTCTCCATTACAGACGGGTTAACGTCTTGTGTCAAGCTCTGGCCGCTGTGGCTGCAGTTGTGATAACAACGTAATGACTTTCTACCTCTGATTACCAAAGAGTCCGAAACATGCAGGATCAAAGTAAATAAAACAGAGTAGCACCTTCAGCTAGAATAATAAACCCCCTCAGAAGTGATGCATGCTGGGAGGATTACTCATATTTTTTCATCTAATTAGGACAATACATCATTTACATTTCACATGGGGGGAACAGGGCCAAACAGAGAGGCCCCGCTTACTCAAACGGGGTGAGTTAATGCTCACGAGGAGCCAAGGAAAATGAATCAAATGCATGAAATATACAGAGTATGCACAATTATTTGGAACAAAAACATGATCATTTTTCGGTAATGGGTGTAATTGTAGTTGTTGCTTACATCTGAAGTAACACAAGAAAAGGAAATCAGTCGAGATCTATTGCCGTTTCTTCTTTAAATAGACAACTGAATAAGGTGTGTGTGTCATTCCGTTTGGATAAAGGGTCCTAGATGTGAGTGTGTAGAAGTGCTTCTCGGTTTGGTGCAGGTGTCTGTGTGTGTGTGGTCCCCTAGCGGAGGTGCTGGCAGCACAGGGGGGGTTGAGTGAGGAGGCCTCCTGGAGAACCATCACTCGCAGGGTTAATATCTGTTTCCCATCTTTTCCAAGTGGCTCTTGAGGAACTGCGGGTTTCCCCCATTTCATTTTCAAAAAGGGGGAATGAGAGAGAAAAAAAACCCTCTCTTATGAAATTACAAGTACTTGAAAAGATCTAATGTGGTCTTAATTGTCTCGCTGCATTTGACAATGGGTGTGGAGGGAAGCCATGGGGTTGGAGGAGGGCGGCAAGGGGGGTGGGGGGGTCTCAAGTATGTTTCAAATTACAATGGGGAGTTCTACAGAAAGCTGCCTGGGCTGTGTTGTGTGGCTTTGTTGTCTTGAACAGGATGAGGAGGTGCACGGCTCACATGAGGCACATTTTTAGAAAAAAAAAAGCCTTGAATGTGCTAATGACACATGGCCATCGTGCAAAAAAAAAATACCGAAACCTATGGTGAATGAATGAACATTTTCATATTCATTCATTTCAGTTCTGTACCTGAACTGTAAGTTACGCTGCTGCATCAGTGCTAAAGATAAGGAGTAATCATGGTACAGCCAAAGCAGTGTGAAATACTGTAGAATATAGAAAGCAAACAGTGATCTGACATCATGCTTTCCACCCAGCCAGACAGCCTCCATCTGTCCACTCTGTGTCTCTACACTAACATCACGCTACCTCCTCCTTTGCTCACGACCGCTACAGGGCTTTTCCTTTCAGCAGACACAAATGACTGATATGATTTTTTTTGGACAGTCTCAGATGGTAACTACAAACTGCACATTTAGTTGTTTAGTTTGCAGTGTTCGCAGCCAAAGTTGTTTAACAGGACATTCCTTGATTTGCAGATCACGGACCATTTTGAACGGAAAACTATGTTTACTTGGATGTGAAAACAAGTTGCATATGTTAATGACCTGAGACTGCAAACTGTTCAATAAAAAGAGTTTCCTATCTCAGACTGTTTCATGTGAATAATTTACCTAAAGATATAAAACAGTGAGGAAAATAACCAAAAAGACTATAATTAAACATACAGAAAATGAATCAGTTTTTATGCAGCAGTCATCTCTTGAGAACCAATACCTCTGCTTGTCAGGGCCTTATTGTAGTTTTTTTAAGCAAAGTAGAAAGCCGTTTACATTGAGTGTTTTGAGTTATTGATTGATTAAACAAAGACGAAACTCTCACCAACAAGTGATTTTTCCCCCAGTGAGGATGTGGAACCCACAGAAACCCAAACCGAGGCGATCCCTGAAAAACCGGCTGAGCCGCTGGCGTGCGTATGACCACCCCTGCTGCCAGGTTCCTCGTTCGCCAGCTGCCATCGCCTAATTAGCAATGGCAAGAATCCTCGTGCCAGAGGAGATCTGTTTCCATGTACGTGAATTCCCCTCGCCAGTCATTCACTTCAACGTGTTTCCCACCCTCCGCGACTACAAATCTGCATATGGCGCACATCTGGGCCTTCATTCATGAACGTTCAGGGTACTGAGGTGGTTATCTGATGAGAGGAACACACAAGGAAATCTGGCAGGCCCTTCTGCTAACTGTGTGACGGACTCTCTGTTGACAGCGAGACAGTTTGGGAAATAAATGTGCCTCAGATCCCACGAAGCTCGTTTCGGGTCAGCGTGTCACAAGTGCTTTTTTTTGTTCTTTTCTTGTTTAACTGTGAAAACTGCCTCCGTTGCATCTTGCAGCACGAGCCGAAACAATGAGAACATTATAACGTTTGATTATTCAAAAATGAAAACAGCCTTTGGCCTAGGAGGGTTCTGCAGCTTAGGAGGAAAAAAAGTCACACACACGCACACAAATGCAAACAAAATCTTCTCTAATTGGATCAGGGCTGCTCTTTGGGCTGATGCACTGACCATGGAGGCCTTGTCCGCTGATAAGTAGGGATCTAACCATGGCCGGTTGTCTGTGTACTGACCTCCACATGGGCTGAGTGTCCGCTGACACCTGACGCAGCCGGCTCATTCTCCCCACTGGAGCCTAATGTCTGCTGATGGTGGAGACCACCATCCCATCGTCTTTGGTTTGGGTGCAGTGGGCCGCGTACACATAGGCCAAGCACGTCTGTCACCCTGAACCGCCCCACCTCTCATTAGGACCAGACAACCTGTTTCTGCGCAAATGACTCTTGCTGTCGTCTATGCGGGTGGTGGCACAGGGGTTTCCCACTGACTGTGTCGCCTCGACTCACAGATAATTATTAGGCCCAGAGCTGCGCTAAAATGCCCTCAGAGTCTGGTTCTGGTTGGATTTATACAAGCATTTAACATTGTGTGGCTTTGAGAACAATTTAGAAAAATTATACCCCACTGACAGTGGTCTTAAGTTGTGGTTTTCCTCATTACATTGAGCATGTGCACAGCAAGAGCATAAAACCTGCATGATATTAATAGTATGCACGGCAGCAAATTTGGCAGGGAGGTGGCCGCCCCACCAACAGCGCTGCAGCGTTCCCATGCTTTATATATACCCTGGCTGATTTATGACTGATTTATTGTTAACATGTTTTGAACCTGGATCAGCTATAATATATATGATCGCCTAAGCCCCAGGAGGCTCAGGTGAATGGGTGAATTAAGTAAATTCATTTGTTGAAAATAGAGAGTTGCTGTCCCTAAGTAGAATGACACTGTGTTGACAAACTACTGACTGGAAAATCATTTAAAATTATTGTTAATCAACATTCAGTGGATATGAATTAAAATGATGTTGTCTAAATAATAATAATTCCAAGCAAGCTGGGGCCAGTTGAGGGCGTTCAAGCACCTAATGAGGATGCCTCCTGGTCGTTCTTCTTTGGAGGTTTTCTGTACACAGTCAACAAGCAGGAGACCCTGTGGTAAACACGGAACATGCTGGAGAGATTACATGTTTATCCCATCTTGGTTCGGGAAGCACCTTATAGGTGGAGCTGGAAGATGTTAAAACAGAATAATGTCTGGACCATAAACATATACGTACAGATGTCCTATTGGTTGTCTATATTTGAATATCTTAAGATGAGTTTGGGCTTGAACATGTGCATACAAACAAAAATGCAAACAAAAAAGAATTAAAATTGTATTTCTTTTTTTTTTATGTAGCCATCAGTCAGCTGAGATGCTGCTCCTGGGAGCTGACCAATCAGAACAGAGTGGACATATTGCGAGGGGAGATGAATCTCTTAAGACACACCGTACCAGGAGTGGTACAGGGGAGTGGTGGGGCATCATTTACAGCAATACTATGCTCCAGTCCTTGGTTTTTATGTGCAAATAATGCAACAATTACGATCTTGAAGATGTTTTACATTGATTGATGCCATGCATGAGCCAGTTGAGGCATTGAGCCAGGAGATAGCAGCTTGAAAGCCAATGGGGACTAAAAGTTTAACAATCTTTGGTTTGATGGACAGCAGTGCGAACCAATGGAAATTTCCCATGATGATATCATCCAAATCTGATAGCCAATAGCCAGGGCTTTAGAATGACATGTGACATGTGGTGACTGTGCTACTTTCCACAAATACAACTGAAAAAGGGGGCGTGTCTTAAGAAGTTTAAAGAGACAGGAGCTAAAATAGCCTGTTTCACACAAAGGCTGAACTGGGGCTGCATAGAAGGAGAGTTTAAAAAGATTACAATGGAATATAAATATAGACATGGAAACATGCATGCTATGTCATGATATCAACTCGCAGCTACTCAGATAATCATCAGGTCATGAAGCAAAGACAAACCACTAGTTCATAAAAACAAGTTGCCTTGGGCCAATTTTGGTGTTTCCAGGTATTCTGACTACCTGAGCCTGTCTGATGATGAGTGAACTCATCTTCCTCACATTCACGCAGACACATGCAAAAACCACCACAGTGTGCTGCCTCAAACACAAACACACTCAGTTGTGCACTTCAAATAAGGAGAGAATCACACTGTAGTTGGAATCGTGTTCAGATGGACATTTTACGATGCTTAATGGCTCAATGGAAATATGAAAACAAATAGCACATGAATGTTGCGGAACAGGACATTACCCAGCAGTAATCTTTATCAGCTGCTCAGTGTTTGCCTCACAAGTTGGAACAAATAAAAATTCATCAAACGTAATCGAGTGCTAGAAGTTGATCGTTTAAAATGTGATCAAACGTAATCGAGTGCAGCTTTGTAGCAGCGTGTGGAAGCAAAACCAAACACACACCACACTCAAAAGAACAGGACACTGTCAGTTAGACCGGAGGAACAAACAGCTAACATGTCAACAAACCAACATCAGATGGTATTTTGTTGCTCGAAAAGGAAATTAATCATTTTTTTTAATCCAACACATAGTTCACCAGCACGACATGAACGTTAAATATGATCGATCTCTCGCGCTCTCTGCTCTACGTTCATCTGACATTGGTCCCATCTAATTATGGTTTACAAAAAAAAGGTGGGGGATGATGCTCATTACGATGGGTGGAGAAGCTTTCTCAACTCCTCTCCTTCACTTTTTGACAGATGCTGTAATTTATAATGTGAGAGGAAGATTGCTGCATGTTAAATACTGAGCATAGCCTGCACTCTCACAGCTGGTGGTCCGCCTGAATTATGGTTTAGGAAATGTTTTGTGCATGCGTGTGTGTGCGTGTGTGTGTGTGTTTTTAACTTTAAAAAGGGACGGGGAGAGCCACTCTTGACAAAGCTATCCTAAAAGCAGCCATTATGTCCTGCCTCATGTGCTGTCTATGAGCACCACATGTTGCTGGTCAACAGCGAGAAAAATACGACTTTCCAAATCACTCCTGGCAAGTTTACAGTACACTTCCCTCGCTGCGTGTCTGTCCTGCTCTCTTTGTGTCTGCTCTTGCACTAACACACACATAAACACACGCATAAAACCACACACATACAATGCAGTTGCCAATATGAGACTCTATCATTCACATGTTTGAGTATGGGAACTGACTGGAGGACAGGGAACAGCAACACTGTCTTTTCTGCTTTCTGTTGTAATTATCCACATGCACAATTATACTATATACATTTGCACTATATGTGCTCTATAAGTTAGCCTTATGCCATATTACAGTGTTATGAAATCACTCAATTTTCCCAGAGGTGGAAGAAATACTCAAATTTTTTCATATCTATTTAAAGGTACAGTGTGTAGATTCTAATGGCACCTAGTGGCAAGGTTGCAGATTACAAACAGTTCATCCCAAGCATAACCTAAAGTTTTCATGAAAAATTGGCAATAGCCATCTCTCGAGCCATTCTATGAAGAAAAATGGTGCAACATGGGAAAGGGGGAGCCATTCCCCTTGTAGATAAAAACAATTTAACCGAGTTGGAAGAAAACTGCAGGGTTGGGTGATAATTCTCTGTAGGTTCACCACTGTAGTCATTTAATTAATTGTTAATATACAAATATTGAAAATAGGGCAGCTTTAAATGAATTCAATTTGTTAAATCCCCTTGATCTTTTAAGACATAAATTGTACTCCATTTCTTTTAACAGTCATTATTTTAACAACCGACACAGAAACGTCTTTAAATTTCGACAAATACCCTTTGAATCCAATGCAGCATTTATTTGAGCCTTGTTTGCATGTTTAAGGCAAAATCTAACGTATTTTTACTGTGGCTTGGCAATTAAATAATATATTGTTTTTTTCCACTCGCTCCATGTGGTCTCTTTAAATTAAGGGAATTTATACATCAATGAGTACTGCATTGCACCACTCCGTGGATTTTTCCAAAACACAAACTTAAATCTGTCTTCTGCTATCTGCAAAAGGATAATTGAACAGAGTTATAGTTGCAGCTTCCATGATCCGTGCAGCTAAGCTCTAATACTCGCTTTGCGTTTCTTCACAGAGAAAATTTTCCCCTGCAGAAAAATTCTGGATTTTTTTTGTGTGATTATATGTGATTTTTAAGTGTGTGCGACCTCAAAATAGGAGCCAGGCCTGCTCATTAAACCAAAGAATAAAAGTTCAGTAAAACTGATAATTGTTTTGTCCAATTTTCCAACTAAACAATGTTTTGAATCACTCATATCAAACAGAATATGTCTTCAAGAATCTGTTTGATCGGCCCCTGTTGAAAGTCCACCACTGCCACAGACCAATATGGGATTCTAATCTGTGCGGCCATGTGTTGAAACACTCCATGAAGACTACTGATCCAGAAAAGACGGCCATCTTTGAAGCCTGGACGACATTAGGTTACATCAGGACTTGTACATCTCCCACCGCAAGCAGTTTTTGTGTTTCGACAATCGTTTTGGTCTCATTTTGGTTCACGATTCAAGAATAAAAACAGCCTCAGAGAATCCAGCTACAGTAACAGTGTCAATGTAAAAGAAACCTCAAAAACCAAATGGTAAATTCTATAATAGATTTTATGAATTGCGTTGTAAGCCTGCAAATTTGAGACGAAGGCCTCAAACCCCACAGCTGCAGCACCTAAAAAAAGAATGGTTTGTTTGATGAATCAATCCATCAATTAATGTGTTCACAATGGAATGAAGTTCCTCTAATTGTGCAACACAGGTAGCAATCAATAATAATTACTCATAATAGCAACAAAACATTTCTTAATTGAAATGAGTAATAATAAAAAAAAAATAATAAATACTACAGGAATAATAGAGTTGGCCTAAATGTAAAACTCACTTTTTTCTATTATTTTCTTGCTCTCATAAAGTTTTTTAGTTCCAAACCAATTTACACATCCTAATCTATTCTGTTTACTCCATGATACAACTTTTGATAGTATTTTTCTTCATTTCATTTCTTCCATTCACTGATCCTGCTCTGAAACTCCTCCTCCCACATTGCAAACCTCCGTCCCAGGTATTGCATGTATGCAAGAAAAGGAAAGATTTGGATGGCGCAACAATAAGCAAACATAACATGGAGCTATCACCGTTCAGTTAATATGGCAAACAGTGGCTTTTTTACACATCGAGCACATCGGAGTATCATTAATACTATTTGGATTTGGATTTATGTTCATATGAGGAAAGCGCTGTCTCCAAGTCCAATATTCACTCTGCTCAGCTCAGATTTTTCTCTAAATATCTGTCTCATTAGCTGGTAAATACAAGCTTCACTGGTCTGTTGACAGCTTGCATGCAGCAGGGATATCAGAGCATTTTGCTGAAAACAGCTGCCTGCTGCTGGCGGCGATAAGACCAAACCAAACAAGTGATAATATGAGCCATGAAACCAAAACTGCAGGATGCAAGATGCTAAAATCCCACGTAGCGCTGAGGAGGACCTGCGGAGATGGTGATAATTCTCTGTGGGTTCCTCACTACCAGCTCTCACATTACATTGATACATTTTTAATAAAAAAAAAAACAAAACTAAATTAGAGCAGCTTTAATATTTAATAAATCTCAGAAATGTGAGTTTTCCCTCCTCTAATGATGCTGAGCACTTTTATATAATATTATACTGTTGGCTCGGGGGGGATTAAAGCAGCAACTCTGTTGTTTACCCCTCAGCCTTGCTCCAGGCCATCTTGCACCAATGATTGCGTTCATGGACAATTTCGGCGACGCATCTGAAGTATTTTGCGCGGAAATCCGCCAAACAAGGTTGTCATCGCTGTAATTCCATTTTCACTGAGCTCTTTCAGTGGATTGTGTGGCGAGTTAGACCGGAAAATTGGCACTAGGATTGCTTCTAAAAAAAACAAAAAAACTAAAGATAAACATCTGAGACCCTTATTATAAAATATTGGAAACTTATTAAAAAACATGTAAATAACAAATTGACCTTATTAGAAAAAAGAGAGGCAAAGTAAATTATATTACAGTAAAGGATGGAGAGAGTATGTGCTCATAGTGGGAACAATGCATATTTCCACTAAACATGAACTGGAAAATAAAACTATGATAGTGAGAGAAAATGAGGAAAACTGGGATTGATAAAAGAGACAATGTATCCCAGCTGAGTAATGTAAGTGGCAGATGAATTGAAAACAATATCCCGTCCACTATAGGCTTGCCAAATCCAGTTACGGACTTCAGCTTTAACCTATTGGATCCCTGGAGCTGTTTTGAAGAGAGTGAGCAGGAAAGCAAACAGTATTAATCCTCAAAAAGTTCAAAATATCTTCCTGTCATAACAAAGGATCGAGCCCTTGTTCTGCGTAAAGTCGGCAAAATAATATTAACTGCAGATGTGAAGGAAGATGGAGGCATAAACACTGGGCCCTGTCTTTTCTAAATGTTTAAAAATGAGCCCTAATGCAGAAGGGCTGTGGGTATTTGCCCAGCTGTTGGATAAATAAGCAGAGAGATTCAAAGGCTGGATAACCTCCGCCAATGCCCATCAAACCAAACAGATGAGAGAGCGCACTGTGGTAATCTGCTCCATTCTCCAATGGGACAACACTGACTCCAATTAGCCTACAGTCCCGGATCCGCGGGGGGAAGTGGGGCGGAGGTCTGAAAAAAGAAGAACGGCTGTGATCTTCCTTACATTTTTACTGAATGCATTTAAAAGATGACGGGCAGAACCTCTTTTTTTTCGTGTTGTTTTTTCATTGTTTGACGAATGCTAACATTCCTAGCCCCTCCGTCCGGGCCTGTACAGGAACTGTGTCGCATTCATGAGACACACAAGCTCATAACTTTTGACTAGCCCTTGACTTTTTTAACCTTCTGGGTTCCTCCGTCCAGGCCGTGCAGGATCTTTATCATGTGATGCACGAGTGCAATAAACTTCTCGCATGGCCCTCATCTTGCCCATGTGACGCACGGCTCCACACAATTAGATCATGAACAAAAGCAGATCAGCTGTTTTCTTTGCGAACCGCTGACGTCACGGCGTTGTTTCCTACAACACTTTGACGCGCGGCGGTAATTGGCAGCACAGCGTTCCTCCGCCCCGAGCGGCCCGGCCGCTCGATTGGAGGGGACGGGGTGCACGGAGCCGTAATTAAAGCGAGGTGGAAGAAGTGAGCTGAAATTCATCAGTGCTGGGTGGTGTGTGTGTGTGTGTGTGTGTGACGCTGAGCTCGGCGCCAAACCAACGATCTAATTCTTCATCTCTAGTTATTTTCTTGGCTTTTCCTCCCTCTGAAGTTTGTTTTGTCATCGTATAGCCAATTCTTTTTTTTCCCTTTTTTTTTTTTTTTTTTTAGCCCAATCTCATACTTCCACATTTAATCCTCCGTATTGATTGTACAAATACAATTTCCAAAGTTATTATGTAATTAAATGTATGTTTTTGCTGCTGGAAGCTTCAAAAGGGGGCCCGGCTGTTTCTGAGGACATTGCTTGCCGCTGATGTAATAATTTCCCTGGGATATTTAAAATAAACACATTAGGCCTGAAAGAATTCAAAACTTGTCTCTGGCTATAATGCCGGGCCTTTTGATTGGCACGAGGCGTGGAATGCCACTTTTCAGTGGAAACCAATGGTCGTCTTTAACGGCCTGCGTTTCCAAGCTCCCATGCAGTGTAAATTATAGGATAATAGGGTGCAGGCGATTGCAGGCTCTGTTTATTCAATCCATTTCTTCACAGAAGTTCCCATTGCCTTTTTCCTTCTTCTCTTGCCGTGTGTGTGGTGGTCCTCTGATCCTGCTGACCCTCGCCATGTGTTTTCACTTTCGGCTCTGATCTCAGCTCCGCGACCAGCGGGGAACCAAATACAAATTGAACAGTAACCATTCACAGGCCGCTTCTTTTTTCATACCGCCGCGAAAACCGCTTTGTCTTTCCCCGGGTTAGGAGCGCGAGGGGCTAGACGTCCCCGGCTTTGTTTGCGGGGGCCGCGGGTCCGTTCCCCCTCGCGGCCCGTCGGGTTTCTCTCGTACACATCCAACAACAATGCGGTTTTTCTGCCGCAGCTCGTGGCACGTCCTGACATCTTTTTACGTCACATTATTCCCCCCCGAAAAAAGGCCACAGAACACAGGCTACAAATGAAAACCTTTAGATGCTCTGTCTTTTATAAAAAAAAAAAAAAAAAAGCATCCAGCATAACGAGCAGAGACCCAGAAAAAACACTACAGAGAGGAACAAATCGCCAGTGTTTGGGTGGTGTGCTTTTTATTATTGCAGTTAAGGTGAAGTTTTCATTAGGGCCCATAAGCCCCCCCCCCACACTTGGAAAGCGAGCCCTTTTTTCTGTGAGGCTCGCTGGACAGCAGCCGCTCGCAAGTGGCAGGGTATGTTTGTTCAGCTTTTATTGGGAGATGTGGTTTGAAGAAGTTAAAAAGAACCCTTTTGTTGTTCTTGGGGTTCATATTTTCTCTGGAGTCGCTCCACGCACAGTGTTTGTTCCCCCGACTGCAGATGAAAAAAAAAAAGGGTAAAAAACCTGAACGCAATAACTCACCTAAAGGGAAGACAAACTCTCAGAAGGCTCCGCGGATAATCTCCACAGATAAGATATAAATCAAGCGGGGGAGCAAAGCCGTGAGCTATGCAGGCTTTTAGGCAAACATGGTTTCCAGAACTTAAGACTTAGTGAACAATTTAGTGAGTGAACATAATGTAATCCGCAGAGCCGGACCCAGACTTCTAGCAAAGCCGATGATATCTGATCAAATGATACGGCGTCGATACCATCGACATCTATCGCTGTAATATCAGACAGGACACGCTGATATGCATTAGGCGTCCTACATATGGGTTTCTCAATCATCTTTTCTTCACCCGGATTCTCCCTCAGAGCCTCTTTATTAGAGCAAAAACACACTCATCACCTGTTTCACATTAAAAGTTTCACGCATGCAGCCCCAGCCCCTTGTATCTTGTAAACTCTGCTTCGTTTACTTAGCCTGGCTTTCATTGCAGCTATTTTGCATGGTTTACCTTTGTTTAGTTTATTAACCCAGGGGGTTACTTAACCTAAACATCGCAGCTGAACGCCGGGGCTTTGGGTTTCACCATCTTTAACAGAAGTCTTTTTTTTTCTTTCCTTTTTTAATTTTAAACACTGTTGAGAGGAACAGAGGGTGAAGATGATGGAATCTATGATCCAGCGTTTATGGACGGTCACGGCTGTCGGGTCGGGGATACGAGCGCTGGATGACGCACCCAGGATTTTTATTTCATTTGTTTTATTTGAAGTCAAACTGATGAAGTTCGGGCTAACTTTAAATGCTAAAAGCACCAAATGGAAAATACTCACAATGCAAGTAAAACGTCTGCATTCAAAACCTTACTTAGTTAAAAGTATTATCGGCTATATCCTCCTGAAATTAGTTTTTGTCCCTTGTAGGGGCCATTTTAAGTTTTTGGTCTGTATCTCTGGAACCAAACATGCTACTGTTTTTGGATTTGGATTTTTTCTTGGTTTGATATCACTGCTGCATTATTGTGTATGTTACATCTTCCTGCTGCAGATGTTAAAGGTTGAGGTCATTTTTTTTACTTCTTTACATGATCTCGACCAGTTTAATCTGCCCGATCATCCAGGCTGGCTAAAGTGAACTGAACTTTTCCTGCACGCTTAGAAAAAACAAAACATGTTTTCAGCTTTGTGGCGATGCATTTTCCAGCTTAATCCATGGAGGGGGGTTAAATAGTTTGTTTAGCTTAAGAAGCAGGAGAATGTTCTCAACCCTTGAAGAACCACCTAATTCTTCATTTTTTAACGCAGACATACATGGATTTTCTACCAGACAGGAAGGATGTGAACAACTGGCATTTGATACTGAAATATAAAGTAGCATTAAATGGTAATATATTAATAATACCAATTAACCTAAGAAGAGTATGTGACTAAATGTGTTTAGTTACTGTCTAACAATGACTCCCAGGCTGCATCATCGACAGCACAAGTCCTCAGTGGATGTTTGGGCCAGAGCTCAGAGAAAAGAACACCACCCACCCCTTCCCAAAACCAAAAAAAATCTTGTGCATGCTCAAAAGTCAAGTGAGACCGTCCTTATTTGTTAAAACCTAAAATATCCCAGTTTAAGGAGCAGCTCGGCGGCTGACGGCTGGTGCTCGGTTTCCCATGCTCCAGCATTGTGTCTCATCCAGCTGCAGCCAGGGGAAAACGTGTGTGTGTGTATGTGTGTGTGTGTGTGTGTGTGTGAGGGGGGGGCACACTCATGGGTGGTCCGCCCCACATGGTCCCACACTCTGCGGTTTGCGCCCTACATCAGATAGCGGTGGCTCTCAGCTGGGGCGCGCACACAGCTCCGCATTCTGGGCCTTTTCCTTTTTTTTTTTTTTTTTTTTACTACAACAATCGTGGAGCTACAGGAGGTGGCTGGAACTGTTTACCGCGCAATATCTTTATCAGAGCAGCACGCTGCACAGCTGGCTTCCCGTACACACACACACACACACACACACACACACACAGTGCTCTTCACCAACGGATGCTGTAAAAAAAGAAGAGAAAAAAAAAAAACTTCCACCAGTCTGTGAAGGACTTTTCCCGTTAATCAGATGGATAATGGTTCTTAGTGATTTTAACTTTTATCTTTTTATCCACTTACCACACACCTGCACGCTGCCTTTCAACCGGCGCTCCTAGTAATCAACACTTTCGCCTACTTTTATCAGTTGAGTGAGCATTAACTACTTGTGCCGCGCCGTGGCCATTACTCGGCGCACATTTTTTGGCTTAAAGAGACTCTCACACGCCCTTGCTATGTGGGGGTAAAATCGATTATTTCTCAGCCAGACGTTTTTTCAATGTTCACACAAATCACGCTGGAATCTCAACAGTGGAACGCCATACAGTCTAGTTTAATAAGTGAGGGGGGCCGTTAGGCTGTTAGATCATTCATGTTGAAGTGGAGTTATCCTCAAGGCCACAAATACCACATTTTTATTGACTTTCATGCGCTGGCAACGGGATCTGAAGTACAGGAGCACAATTAGCGTCATCATAACATTTTATGGAAATAATCGATATGGGATTGGAGCAGAGACTTGGGCTGGGCCGGCGGCTTCGAGTGTGGTCCTCCAAGTGTGCATGACTCTGTTTCTCAGAGTTCACGTCGAAGCCAGCAAAGCAGCAATCAACTTTTCACCGAGTGACACACACGAAGATAATTGCTGCTATATTCTTTTGTTATAGAGAAGGGGCTTACAACGGCAATGAATGGGTGACGCTCTGTTTTCAGCGATCAATATGACCATATTACCACATGTTGGGGTTTGACTCACCTTGTTATTTAAGGTTTCATGTTCAATTTGGATGCGATTGGGACATTGTCGAAAATATCATGTGGTGTAACCATAAAAACGTACTGGCTTGTTTAACTCTCTTAATTTTTTTTTTAATAAAAACTCATGCTATCAACTAGTGTTTTATTTTAGGTGGATTAAATATTGAAAAATTAGCATTGTTTTTCAGTCACACCATTTTTGTGTCAAAAAAATCACACAAAATTATAATTTTTTGTAAAAAAAAAACTGTTTAACTTTCTCATCATGCCAACCATGATGATTTACTTGATTTTTTTTTTACTTGATTTTTTTTTTCCAAGTGCTACTTCTAAATTCATGTGAAAGGCTTAATATGCACTTTTAGAGATGTTATTGATGATTGCGGTGTTTGCTGAAGTTCACATCCAGGTCAACTTCTCATTAAAGTAGGTGCCTAAAAGCCCTGACAGACACTCTCTCTAGGGAGAATATGATCTATAGCTATGGGAGACGGGTGGGGAGGTGGGGGGTGGGTTATGTTCTGAAAATCTGAGAAGACCCAGATGCAATCGCAGCTTGGCCAAGTGTTTTCCCATCGAGCGTGTGAATCGGATGGGCGGTTTATAAGTGTTTCTACTTCAGAAGCTGTTTTTTCAAACGTTTTATGCGCAACATGTTTCTGAAAAACACGAGCAACAATGAGCTCCAGAGGATCCATCGCCCGGAATCATGATGATATCATTAATTTTGTTCTGTAACAGAGGAAGCCGCCCAAGAGCCAAGAGATGACACGCATGCTGATGACCCACGGCTTTGAAGCTCCGCCGTGAGGAAGAGAGATCTGAATGGAGCAGTGAGTTTGAAGCGAGACACAAATCTTCTTCTTGGACAGCTCAGGAGTTGGATGTAACACTGTCTGGACCTACAAGCACGTCATCAATTTATTTCTTCAGGCCACGGCTTGTAAATAGTGTCATTTTGCTTAATATTCATAGGATTACGCACAAAAAAAGTTGCGCAAAACCTTTCGTAGTATATCATACGAACCGTTTTATGAGAATACCTTGGCTGTCAGGCAACACAACAGAGCTTAATGTCTCCCCACGAGGACAGTGAAAGCATCACCATGTGTTTTTAACTAGATTTTACAAGTTCGCTTCATGTTTTTAATTTGGTTGGACAAGAAAATGCCATTGTTTCACTTTAAAGTCTGGCTGGTTAAAAGTGAATATACTGAACCTTGCAGTTGAATTAGAGCCACAACATAAAGGATGTAATTATTGTATTACTTATTAAAACCTCCCCGACGTGTGTGTTGACACAGAGCACACAGCCCATGTGTACATATATCTACATAGTGGATCACGTGATTTGGAAACATGTCTAAAACCCCTGACATTCTGAAATAAATTAAAAAAGATTTTATTAATGATTTACATGTTTGTAAACAGTCATGTCCCCCTTCCCTTACAGCTGCATCTCTATTGTAACTTCGAACACATTGTTACAAAGAAAGCCACAACTAAAGGGACATGCTGAAAAGATTTCTCCAATGATTGAACAATAAAGCGGCAGTGAGAGAAGGCCTCGCGCTCGCTGACAGCCTTATAAATATCTTCAGCCATGAAAAATGCAATACTGGCATTGTTAGTGGCGGATTTACATGAAAACCACATTGCTTTGATTAGAGTTTGCCACCTCCCCCTTAGTCAACTCATCAGTGATAGCACAATACAGTGTGATAAATACAGGCTTCTTTTTAGCCATGGTGATATATGTTAGAATTTGTTCAAAGACAAATACGATCAAAACTGTGAGAAAATGTGTTTAGGTGACAAAGTGACATATATATTTTTTTTACGGTCTGGCACTCCTACATCTGATAATGATCAACCATGCCAAGTTATGGGGGATATAACTCTTCATTTCCCCGTGCAGCCTGGACACATCGAACACTCTAAAGAGTATCCGTTTCCCTTTGTATCTTTCATGTCTTATCACGCTTGAGTTTGCAGCAGTGATTTCCACGACAGGCTGAAAGGTGAATTTTAAGATGTTGCAGCTGATACAGCTTTTTTGGGAGGGAAAGTGGCAACTGACTCCTCTTTCATCCAGAACGATTTCTGCACTTATCACTTAAATCTGTCCACAGCCTTTAATTCACTGTCAAAAAAGCATAAAAAGACCTTCACATGTGGCTTTAAAGTGTTTAAAGTGTGTGTGGCTTTCTGACATGATCAGAGTCTATCGCAGCGTATGTTAACCTCTTGAACTTGTGATTTTCCACTTATCTATTCCCCTGTGTTCCTTAAAAATTTTGGGGAAGATTTTACACTGTAAAACAACATCGTGTGCCGCGTATTCTGTGCCTGCTTGTTCCATCGTTGCACACAATGCAGCAAAATCCCCAAAAGCCATGCTATTCTTCAGCTGTGAGCTAACATCAGCATGGTATTTGTCATGCATGCACAATGGCATATGTGCAGGTATAAACCATGTTAATATTGGTTTGGTGTGCTAACATGGTAAATGGTTGCTAAATAGTATAAATGATCAAGTACAGCTGGAAAGACAGACCAAATTTTGGTCTGTCTTTCCAGCTGCATCAATGCTGCAAATCTAACTGATAGCTTACATATAGTATGTTGATAGACATTTGTCTCATTTTGTGGATTATATAGTAATTAGGAGTGCATTACTTTTCATAATTGGACAAATTGGACAAAGTCCAAATTTGCTTTGACTTTTATGGGCTATATTAAAAAAGAAAGGTCAAAATTCATTGACTTTTAGTCAAAATCACCATATGCCAATCTCATGGCTGCACAGGAGGAATACTTCTGAGGATCCTTAAAGTCAGCTGGTTCCATCCTGTGCAGATTGTGAATGTCTGGTAAAAAATTCCACGTCAGTCCGTTCAATAGTTGTTTAACTATGTCAGTGTGGACTGTGGTGAATTGAAGTGGTGTAGCGGTGGACCCAATGACAGACCCACGCTGCCAGCAGGCCGAGTGTGGCTAATAAAGAGTGACCAGACATACACTCTGGAAACTATTTACTGACTTTTCTGTTTGCTCTGACTTCTTGTATGTAAGCATGCATCATGTACAGGTTTTCATGCAAATATACATACTGGGCTTATGTGTGTGTGTGTGTATGTGTGTATGTGTGTGTCAGTGGGTCAGACTTCAGTGTTTATACATACATGTGTGTTTATGTGTATTTGTCAGACAAAGCTTTGTTTTTGTGTGTGTGTGTGTGTGTGTGTGTGTGTGTGTGTGTGTCTGTGTCTGTGTCTGTGTCTGTGGGGTGGGCGTGCGTGTTTGATTTCAAAGCAAGGCAAATGAAACCTAAAACTCTGGAAAAGCTGACAAAACATACCGATCCCAGGTGGTTAATGGGCCGGGAGAAATGACCAGTTGACCAGCATCTCGGTCGACCCCTTTTCCGATGCGCCCTCCCCGCCGGCCAGCCCCCCATCTGCTAGATATTACACCTCAAAACTCCTCTGTTTGTCCGACATATGTAACAGATGGGTGGTCCTGTGGTACCGGGGCACCAGCCTATCATGTCACCGAATGACACCCGTACTTCTCCTCTCCTCACCTATTACAGACGTCTCCAAGATGGGAGCCGAGCGTGGCGAGGAGATGACAACCTGCAAATAACTTAATGATGCCACTTTGATGCCAGTTGCTAAGTTAGGACTTTCAGGGAGGGGGGGAAAGGATCTTTTATCTCCTTTTCAGACTACAACTCTTTAATCATCCTGTCTTGCCTAGATGCCTCAGGAGGACACAAAAAAGATGACTAAGTCTGATTCAGAGAGAAGTCTGCACCCAGGGAGCCGACTGGAGAAAGTCCCAGGTGTCAGGGGTGAGAGGTTGAAGGTCCCGGTAGTGTGGGTGGTTCTGATGGAGCCCTGTTAGCAGTTAATGAAGGCTGAACAGACACACTGATCACCCCTTGTAATTTGCGAGGGGCTAATCGCTGAATATTCCCTTTGACAACAGAGATTACATGCAAAGCCCGAAGGCCGGACAATGGAGATTTGCCATGTAATGTCTCCACTATAGACACGGCACACAATAAAAGGGTGGATCAGACCGTAGGAGAGAGGAATTAGAGGAGGGGGAGGCAGGGGGGTTGGATGTGACACTGGCCAAGAGGTGCCACCTTTGGGACAATGTGAAGGCGGGGAGGGGGCGCGGGGGCTGGAGGGAGGGGGGCCAGCGGGAGACGTGACAGCACAAAGCTCAGCATCACATGGGTCAGCTGTAGAGAAAGACTATTATGATTGGTCGGAATGAGATGAGAACACGGCACATACTTTTGTTTCATCTTTTAAAGAGGCTACAATCCATATCTTTATATTAACGACGAATTACATGTGAAAGAGCCGGCGACAAACCCACGGAGAATTGTTAGCACCTAGTCACTGTTTCCTCCAGCTCTGCCGAGCTTTAAAATAGTTTTTAGTTAATCGTTTTGGTTTAGTGTAACAACTCTGATCGGCCAAGACCACCAGGCTGGTGAGTAATGACAAAAAAAAGGATAAAATGTTTAAATCAGTTGTAACACAGACAGGTAACTGGTGAAGGGAAGCTGGAATAGGGGAGAGATATATAGTATGATCATGCTTTCATGATTTGGTTTAAAACCTGTTGGCTGCATTTTGAAGCCATGTAATCACGTTTTAGCCAAGACGTGAAACCGCAACATTACTGTAATACAGACCAGAAGTGATGAAAGCATGAATCACCGTTTGAAGATCAATAAAGGTACAATACGTAAGATTTGGCCACAATCTTAGATGAGAAACAGCCACCCATTTTGTCTGGGTTGAGACCATTTAGATTCCAAATATGTGGTCAGTTCATCCAGAGAAAAACCTATTTGGTAAGTTGACGATAAAAGATCTAATTCTGGAGATACTTGTTGAATGAAAAAGCAGGACTGAGCTATCTTTTAACTTTGGACTCCAGAGTGAGGTTCTGAACTAAAATAACTGCACTTAACAGTGGATCCCACATGCTGAGCTCCATAGCCAAACATGCACAACTTGGCCATGAGAGTTCTTCAGGCCTATAATAAGGATTTCTGTTTTGGCGGAATCATGCTGCAGACAATTTTGTGCCATCCAATACATGACCACTGCTCAGCAATTATGCAGGGAAGATAACTTAGTTGATTCAGATGGTTTGCAGGTCGAGTACAGTTGAGAATCATCCGTGAAACAATGCATAGATAAATCAGACTGTTTGATAATGTGGCAAAAAATAAAGAGAAAATACAATTTTGCCCGAGAATGGAATCCTGCAGCACCTTATAGACAAAGATCAACCTCCGCTTTCAGATATAGCTGTGCATGACACAATGGTGTATATCCTTTTTTAGTGGAACTTTTTTGATAGATATTTAAAACATCCTTAAATATCATCAAAAGTTAAAATCTCATAGACTTATGTATCACATCGCCATCCTGCAGCAACACTTTAGTTCCAATATAAAGCTCCTCCTCACTTTTCTTCCTGCACAGGTTGTGCAGCCATTGTAACGACAGTATTGTAATGTCTCTAAAAGTACACATTAGAGGTTGTAGCAGTTGGTTTAGCTGCTACTTTATTCCTCACTCTAACACAGGCCACTGTCTGCCGTAGCCATCTTACTTCAAGATGTCTTCACAGACCCTCAGAACCTCCAATCACTCTGACAGAACAGTATCTGGGCCTAAACTCATTTATTCATAAACACATTACAGTACCATGCCCAGGAAGAAGAAGCACTGAGTTAGACATTTATCATACTTGGCCTATCAACAAAAATTAAAAACTGATTTGTTAATTGAAATCTGCACTTCCAACATAAATTGTAGTCTTTTTCTTACATCAACTGTATTTGCATGTCTCAATGTAATATTTGTCTATTAAGACCCTACTTAAGCTTCTAATTTTCCTAAAAAATGTCCTAGTTGGACTAATTGTGCATTATCAGCCTCATAGACACCTACACCTGTTAGTAGATTCAGGAGGTGTTAACTGTAATGCTGGTATCAGATTACATTGCTTTAAAGTCCCCTTACTAGATGGCCAGTGGATGACTGTTCAACACCACTATTTAATCATAGCATAGCAACATTTTCACCAGTTATTTTGTACCACACATCAGGCATTTTACTGGAATATAACCAGACATTCACCAGATGTTTTGTCTTACGTTTTAAAGTTACAGTCTATAATCATTTCACACCGTAAACATCATTACTTTAAGTAGTAGCTGCATATAAGCAACAGGTTGATACCACCTATACAGCAGGTGCAGCTGGGTCCTTCTAACCCACATGGATAGGTCTGATAACACCTGATGATGCCCATTTAAGGCACTGATGACAGTTTGTTTCCTGTCTGCCTCTTCACTGCTCACTATTTAATAAAGGCCAAACATAATGTTTATAAAAAATGTGTTGTTACTAATCAAGACTTTCAAAAATGATTTGATGATTTTAACCACAAGCTGTGGTTTTGCCACCTGGTTTAAAATGAATGAAAGAAAGCTTATCGGAATATCAAGAATAATATTTTCGTCTGTTCACTAAAATAATCTGTTGCTTCCCTAAGTGTCCATCAACCACTTGCTCCGTGAATGTCATTTTGCCTCTGTAGGGAAAAACCCGAGGGGAGGATTTAGGTCTCAATCTCTCGAGCACATGGAAAGCTCATAACTCAATGAGGCAGAGCTCACATTAGTGGTTTTCACTGACATAAATGACTTTTACAGAGGCAAAATTATTCCACACTAAAAGAAGCCTACACTCCTACATGTGTGAATATAGCATGCATACCTACCTCGGTGGTCCATGTAATGTTCATTACGTTTTTTTTTCTTTCTAGAATATGACCAAATACAGTATGAGGTTTGGGTTTGTCATGAGGTTTAGATTCAGCCATTAAACTGCATATGAGCTCACTTCCATTGCACCTTTTCTCATATTTGTTGAATTTTTGAGATGGAAAAGGGCAATGGAGAGTCTACTATTTTTTTCATTTGGGTATCTAGGTGTGTTTGAACAATTAGCATTTATTGAATTTCAAGACAAATCCCACTGGGATGGTTTAGTCTGTCAAAATATAGGATTTGGAGCAAATGACTTAGACTCCACAAATAGAACAGTGGAACAAAGCTCGATGCTTTGAACATTTTGGATGCAGATTTGCATATATTTGACATATTAAATGTACACTGTCCATAATTTAGCACATTTAGTAGTATTAATGGATCTGATGGATTAGGCAGACATATATACGTTTTCTAATTAGTGCATTGTTGTGTTTTTATTTACTTCAGATGGAACGATTTTTATCTACATATGGAGTGGGTATCTGTCAGTTTTCTAATGCCATGTATTTAGACACAGCTCAATCTAATTTAATCTAATTTAAAAAAACAGCAATCTGTATTTTTCATTGATTTATATCATATTCAAATATACTAAAGAATATTATATCCTATTTTTGGATATATAGATATTCTTTAATGCTGGAAAATTCCACTGTACCTTTCATGAAATGAGGGGAAAAAAAGTTCCTCCAGTTTCCAAGTTTGCTAAATATTAGCTCAGTTGCTAATGGTACAATGAGTTTAGACAATTTATTGAAGACACATATCCATTGTGTGCCATTGACCCTTCTCATAATAGTCTAAAAAGCATTTCTGTTTTGTTGAACAGTTTATAGGCCCACTGTGACAGAGAAGCTTACATTAAACTGGATGGATGCAAAAAAAAACTCTGCAGCTTTAATTTCTTTAATGGTCAGAAGTGTCAGGACAGCTGGTTGTTAGTCACTGGTGCAAATTGGAAAAAAATAAATCCTTTAAAATGACGGTGGAATCAGGCCTTTGAGCGATATGAACAGCAGCCTCAGCAGGAAGTGTTTCCAGGACGAGGAACAGAGGGGGTATGAGGGAGTCACATGATCTAATAATCGGGCCTTGATTGGACCACAATGGTCACAATAAAGGAGTCAGAAGCCATTTTTTTTTCATGAAACCTGCAACTGCTATGTTGTTGGATCCTATTCTGTTATCTATTATTTGAACTCTCATTTGTTGTTTCCTCTTTTGTTTTCTTCCTCCCTTTCACATCCTCGCGTCAGTCATATTTGAGACGTGCGGCTTTTTGTTTTGCCAAAACATCCTCTTTGGGTTTGGCTGGGATGCCAAACCCAAAGGATGCATGCAATGTTGTACAAAGTCTGCAAAGACAGACGGGATTTTTTTTCCCCTCGCTGTGCTTGAGAAGCCTTTTTTTTCTCTCCTCCGCGAGGACCACCAAAGATGTCGGCTTGAAAACTCAAATTAATTACGATCTCTTGGATGATCCCACACCGTCTGCATGTCATTTGTTCTTCTGTTCGCTTCCAAAGCACGTAACATAACGCATATATGTACACATGCATTAGGAAAAAAAATCCCAAAAGTCTGAGTGACTACTCATGGGAACCTGAAGCTGCCGCGCGTTGAACATAAACTGCCGTGGCAGTGTGATGGGAGTCCTTCGGCCTCGGAACATGTACGGTATAATTTGTGAAGTTGTGGAGCCGTGTCACTGGCACTTCAGAGGAAATGCTACGCCGTCTCACGCACGGTCCCAGCGCCCCCGAGATGAAAGGTTGAGGTGGCGGGAGGGAGAGGGAGAGAGAGGGAGAGGCGGCGCGTTACACCGTACGACGTAAAAAAAAAAAAAAAAAAAAAAAAAGGTGAAGATCCCGGCCGCGGTGCCTTGATTTAACAGCTGAAGTTTTGAAAGCCCAGTGCATATAAAAGCCTGCCATCAACACATATAATCTCTTAGCTGAGCCCATTGAAAGCTGGGTCCCAGGGGTTAATTCTCCCATCACTCCACGTTTGAATCAACTCCTGACTCACATTGAGATGAAAGCCACAGAGTCCCAGGACCGAGCCTGGACTCCGAGGCCCGCTGATCCCGGACGACTGGAGCGGATTATTGCATGTTCGTCTGGTCGGACCTCCATCGAGACAGGGAAACTGAAAAGAAAAACAATAATTAGAGATAATTGCTTGTGTCCAAACACGAGCGTTAAAGCCCTCCCCTCCCATCTCCTTTCGTAGTATGTGAGGTGGAATGAAAGGGACACCCCCCTGTTTTGACAGCTGGGCAGGCGAACATAATTTGTGACAGCTGAACTGAAACGTCTTTAACCGCAGGGAGAGACACTGAGTGAGGAGGATTTAGGGCCCAGAGAGAGAAATTGCCAGAGAGAGAGAGAGAGAGAGAGAAGGGAAGATCAGACGGAGAGGTCCTGCCCAGAAGAAAGGAAGAAGATGTCAGGGGAGAGAAAAAGGGACGGGGGAATCGGGGAGAAGTGATTGCCGTGTAGAGGGGTGGGGATTTCAGCAGCAAAGGATGAGGGAGGTTAAAGGGTGGGGGATGAGGGGGGAAAATTAGTTACACACCATAAACTTTGAAGAGAGGTAGAATTTAAAATAACCCACAAAAAAGGCAAGGACAAGAGACGGCTTAACATCAAATGCAAGTGGAAAAAGAGGAGAATATTTGGGCAACAGGGCTCGGCTGAACATGGTGTCATGCCAGGTTTGACACATTGGGTTAATTTGCTGCTCCCTGGAGGTGACCCTTGAACTTCGGGGGACACGGGGTCAAATTGAACTCGGGAGTGAGACAGCCAAAATCATGTCAGTCTGAGGAGCCGGGTCATGGGTCGCCCGCCGAGATCCTCGGTATATAGGCCAAAACAAGGACCATATGTGGACGGAAACGCGCTTAGAAACAAAAATAAGTCCTGCTTTTCCTGGTCGCTCCTAACAGGCCGTTCGCTCTCTCCTCTCCCACCCCCCCGAACATCTTCCCGACCCACCGCAGACTTTTTCCGCCCTAATTCAATAAAGTCATAAATACCGCCGTAACGGCAAATTGACATAATGTTGGCGGCGTGCCCTTTAAATTGTCAGTGACAGAAGTTTTCCCAGAGGTGAAATATTAATACAAACACAGGATCCCTTTTCCAAAATACCCCAGCTCCCAAATTCTCCCATGTTTACTTTTCTCCTTGCTCCTAATTTCTGTTAGTGTGAAATGTTATACTTACTGTTGTATTTACTGACAGGCAGGAATGGAAACCTGGGAGCAGCAGGGAGGGAGGGAGAGAGAGAGAGAGAGAGAGAGAGAGAGAGAGAGAGAGAGAGAGAGAGAGAGAGAGAGAGAGTAATCCTTATGAGGCATCTCTTGGCCAAATAGGTAAGTCTCTGTCCATTCATCTTTTCTTCATGTGACCAGGAGAGATGTCTGAGTGATTCACTGATTCTGAGTGATTCACTGATTATCCTCTGTTCAGACGCTAAATGAATTAATTTTTTACAAATCCTCGTTACTTGCTTTAATGCAACAGCACCCCTGTAAAGGGCTTCAGAAGGAAATTCTCTCCCACTTGGAGACTTTAGATTTTGCAATATGAAAACATTATTTCATTCATTTCAGAACATTTATTCTCCCTGCATAAAAATATTGTCATATGTTATTTCTATTATTATTTATGTCTTAAATTATTGATCTATTTATTGCCTTGTATAAGATATGCTATTAGGGGTTCCATCAATCCCGAGAGTGATATACAATATATGACTATACCTTTAACTAAATAGGTCTGTTTTGTTTTTTTGCAAATATTTGTCTATAAGAAATCCACCTCCAGCAGCTGTAGTGCATAAACTGTATAATGAATGAACTATAATAAACATGATCAAATTTCCTTGCTTAATTGCTTAAGTCCCTTTTTGGCCAAATTGAGATATTTGCATAACTTTGCTCTCCTACTGCTCCTACTGCTCTATCATCCTGTCCTTCTGCCTATGTCATTAGCCAATGAAAATAGACATTAGAATCCAAACACACTGTCTGGCTCAGTCATTCATTTAACTTTAGGCACTTTTGACACAATCAAAATGGCAGAGGTAGAACCTCGATCACGAGTAAAGCCTTAGCTTTTATATTTGATTAGCTTTCATCTGGTGAGATGGTTGGTTCACATTTCTTTATGAACTGTGTCAACCTAACATAACCTTCTTGCGTTGCATTTATGTAAGACAAATAAGTCAAGGCACAAGTCGTTTTTACTTCCTCAATTGATGATGGGTCTGTTTCTTTTCACGGGTTTGTTCACACATCTGGTTAATGTAGGCTATTGTTAAAATATTAATAAATTTTTTTTTTTTAAATGACCAGTGTGATTTTATTTTTTCTTGTTTTCCAAAAACTTCTAAATATGACTTAGGCAATTATGCTATGAGGCTAACGAGTATGTGCGTAGTATTACACTATACAGTACCTGCCATGATATACAGTAGCATGTATATATTATATGCAATGTAAATCAGCATTACTTGTACTTACACTGTAATAAGGTAACCGCTGGTATTCTATACATCTTTATTTTTTTGTAAAGTTAATGTATAATGTGTTAAATGTCCAACATGAAAGCCAAACTGGGTGGGCTAGAACACAGTTTACTGCTGCTTGTCCATTCCTGTTTGTGAACATTCTGGCCTTAATTGTTGGTGTTTTTTGAGGATGCTTGTGTCCAATTAGGGGGAAGATTCATTCCATTTGTTACACGGCTTGTTTGTACCATGTTGTTGTGTTTCACAGACATCCGACTGTCAGCCTGCGTTTCCAGGACACGACTGTGATATTTCGCAGACAAACCGCATTTCCATGAATGATCAGCACATGATATCGCAGGTCTCTGCTCTGTTTATACTAGTGATGCCACCAGTTTGGCACCTTGACTAAAACGCAAGAATAAAAAAATGAAATAACATCACTTAAATAGCATCTTGAAGGGATTGAAAGTTATTGACAAGAAAAATAAGACAACAGAAACATAGAATACAGATTTAAGGAGAGTAAAAACAACAAAAATCTTAATATATGAAGATAAATCTAGGTGTTTTTAAAGATATATAGTTCCTTGTGCACTCTGCAGCTTGCTTTTTGTAAAGCAAAGCGATGCAGTTGCAAAGCTACGGTAAAAAAGTTAGCGAGAGGACCTCGCGTGAACATTACTTCCTTCATCCCGAGGTCACGAGTGATCTCAGTGTTGTTATCATTACATCATTTGAAGAAGAAGTTGAATAACAACGCTGAGTAAAAAACTGTAAAACTGAAATCTGCTGAGGAAAGAAAACGAACGTTATTCACACTCAGTGACACAACTGCGAGATCTCATCGTGTGGAGCAAAAACATGTCTCACTCACAAAAAGCTTTTCCATTACTATCCCACGATATGATCACTCCTCGTCTGACATCATGTAATTACTATATAACGTCGTTTTAAGGCCTCGTAGTTGTTAAAGTGATATACAGCTCTCACATGAGCTACTTAGGCCTCTTATCGTACACAAAATGAATCGTAAGTGCTGTTCGGAACTCTTTTTTCCACATCATGTGTCCTCCTGTGGTGTGACAACAGCACTGACCCATATGAAGGACACATGTAATTGCACTCAGAATACATCCAAGTCCTCGGCGGTTACCCTCATCACACACACACACACACACACACACACACACATACACATATATATATATATATATATATATATATATATATATATATATATATATATATATATATATACAGCACAGTGATTTCCAATAACACAGTAGATGAAGCTGACCTCCCCCTGCTCTCTGGGAATGAGCTGAACACCTGCTCTCTGAGGTGAGCCCAGGATGGAGGCTGGGTCGTAAAATGCGGCGATGGGAAAGTTATTAGTGGGGAGGGGGGGTAAAGGGAGGGGAGCGAGGGGGGGGTGACTTTATCAGGGGGCTGCGTACAGTCGTTGGCTCGCCGTCATTGGAGAACAAGATTGGAACTGATTGATTTGCCGCATTAGCTCTGGAAAACAGGGTCATCTTTATCCTAACTGGCACATGTGTGTGTGTGTGTGTGTGTGTGTTTTCCAGCCAACATGACTGGGTGTTTAGCAAGTGTTTAGCATGTCTCCAAGAAACTGCACGTACCTGAGACTTTGTTTGTGCATATGGTGTGTGTTAGAGAGAAATGTGTCTTGTGTGTGTGTGTGTGTGTGTGTGTGTGTGTGTGTGTGTGTGTGTGCGTGCGCGGGCAGCTCCATACAAGGATGAGTATGTAAATGGCTTATTATGCTGAAGAGGCCTGCAAATCATTTCCTGTGGGCCGACTATTTATCAGATTCCCTGGAGAGATTTAACGCTCCTCTCGCTAAGTCGCGTACATTTGTGTGTTGGGGAAAAAAAGACGAGAGGGAGAGAAAAACAACAAGATGACTTTTTTTACTGCATTTATAAGGATGATAGTGTGAGGACTTAGAACTTGACAAAAGTGCACATCGATGTGCATCTTAAATGTGCGTGCATGTGTGTGTGTGCGTGTGTGTGTGTGGTTCGGTGCATGTGAGTTACTGCAGTGACACCCCCCCACCCTTCGACCTTTCACGCACACAGACACAGACCTGTGCCACTCTCTGGGTGGTGACACCGCTGGCGAGCGAACTGAAAAGCTGCAAACGACAAAAGCTGGAACAACAGGAAGATAATTCAGATTTGATTGGTTTCACGTGTTCTTCATAAACAACAAAGTTTTCCTGCGCCTCCAGCGTGTTTTCCTGCAAACATGGAATCCATTTGTCCCCCCATCTTCATGCCTTGTAGTTGCACGGGCTCTCCTACGTATAGCGCGTCACACACATGCACACACACACACACACACACACAGAGTGGGAGAGAGTGAGTGAAATGAAAGCAGAGCGAGAACCCACCACTGTGGCACTGGGATCTTTTTGATATACGGTCAGGAACTTATTTTGAAAACAGCCACTTTCAGCTGCTAAAAATAATCGCGAGGGACGAGAGAGATGAAAAATGTGAATGAGGCTCACCAGATCTGCCTCTGCAGTCCAAATAACAAGACATGTTGTAAAGTTTCCTCACATAGAGCCAATTACACACATGCATGCACACATTTAAAGGGTTAGTGCACTCATATGACAAAAAACACATTTTCTCACTTACCTTTAATTGTACAGCCATGCACATACTTCTGCTTTTACTTGTCCATGTTTTGAGACACAAATGCTGTTTGTGATACTCAATGCATTGTTTTCCCCCCCCACAATCTTTAAATACAGGATCTATTTCCTTAATTTGAGGGTGGAAAAAAAGAAACTTTTTTTCTTATTTGAGTAAACGCACCCTTTATTTGAAGCTCATTTATAGAGTTTAAATTATCTGCTGCTTGATGTTGATAATTCAGTTAATACATTAAGTATATTAGCAATAAAGACATAATAAAAATTAGATTAGTAGTTCTTAATTTGGACTAATGCTGTGCAAAGGTTAAAGTTGTAATGTATTTTAAAATATGGCAGACAAAAGTTTAATAAACAAAGCGGTTCAGAAGTATGGAAATTTGTTGAACATTTTGCACAGATTATTTCTCTTTTGAAAGCAGTAGTTCTCAATTTTTTTTTGATATTGAGAACAGATTCTACACCACAGACCCTGTTTGATGAGATTCCGTTTTAGATATTTTATTACAGAAAAGCTATGAAACCAAAATAGTCATTGTGTTACAAATAGATGGAATTATATTGAAAATTTGAAAATTATTTATTCCCATAAAAAAAAAAAAAAAAAAAAAACCTAAAGGATCCCTGGGGCATCAGAAACCTCACTTTGAGAAGCATTGTTTTCTGCCATTAAATTATTAAAAATAATGATGATAATAATAAACCTGTTTGAGGTTTTTATATTTCACGTATCTTGCCGATTCTAGGATGAGTAAAAAGAATAAAAATGCACTTTTTTTCTACACTGTCAGACATACTATGTTCTTTTTATTATCATTATTATTTATTTTGTTACATTTGTGAATGAAAACAAACAGCAAACTCCTTGCTGAGCCCCAGGATTAAAGCTGAATATCCTCACACAACCTGAGCTGTGTGTGAGGCAGGAAGCCTTCACAACGTGGGCAGCAGTTGGTGTAACAATGCAAACACAATGGCTCAGGTCCAGCACGCAGCTCACTGCTAATTACTCTTTGGTCTAAATCGTGATTTCCAGGGATTATCTGACCCTTTGGTATTTTTTGATTTCCAAAGGGGAAGAAAGAGAAAAATGGAGAGATGTATAGTTTCCCCCAAATCCGTCCACAAATGTTTAGCTGCAGGAGCACATGTGGTTTAGTGGGAGAGAGACAGAGAGAGAGAGGGAGAGAGACAGGGCCTCCAGCTCAGGCCTCCTGCACAATCCAACCACTTTACAGGGCCACACAAAACATGCTCATCCTGCAGAACACGTGACAAAAACAGTGGGAGTGGGTCCAGTCCTGCAGGGAGAGATGAATAAAGAAAAAAAACAACACCTGTTGCCTTCACACAGGTTCCTCGATTCTCTAAACTCGTGCACTCTGTCCATCCTTCTTCTTATTTCCTTTTTGCACAAACGTTGCTCCAGCTCTGTACAGAAACCATCGGGATAATAATGAATTGCCAGCGGATCTCCAGCTGCAAATAATGCATCGCTATTAACCGCAAAATTTACGGACGATTATTTCCACTTTTTTCCTCCGTCTCTCTCTCTCTCTTTCTCTCTCCCCCTTTTTTTGTTTTATTTCCGAGTTGTTATCGCTCGGCGTGTTCCGTCATACTTTCAGAAATGGTGAAATAATGGGGCCTCGTCGGGCCACCCGCATCTTTTACTGTGCCGTAAAAATAATGGAAGTCACATTGCGCTGCGATCATAGAAACGCAATAATGTGCGGAGGTGCGGGGTGACAGGGTCATATTATTTATTTATTTTCAAGGAGGAAAGTTGCAAAAAAAAAAAAAAAAAGAAAAAGTTATTCTCCATTCTGAGACCGAACTTCAACTCACCTTCATATAAAAAGTAAATTAGTTTGGCAAGTAAAGAAAAGACTTATTTTTGTATTTTTAATATATTTTATTTTATTTTAAAAAATAATAATAATAAAGTTAAATTCTTCTCCAACATATTCCAAATTCATTGCAAATGTATTCAAATTACGATCTAAGTCAATTTATTGTTGTTTACCAATGAATGTGACTTTTATTTATGTGTCGAATTTATTTATAGGCTATTTCGCATTTATCTTTTGTATTCATTTGTCCGATTAAGATCGCCAAGCACTACATCTATGCCGAAGAGCGCACTTATTGTATAAATATTGAATTATGAGCGACGGGGTCGTTTCTAGAGCTGCACATTAGTCTTCACGTAAATAAGCTTAGATGTAATAAAAGTGATTTTAAAGAACGACAACAGGGCGGTGGCCGTGATGCTATTTAATGGAAGGCAGCGAGTTGCAGAATCGGGTTTTAAAAGAACAGAAATTGTTTTATTGCCAGAAACAAATCTTTGGTCTTTTGTTCTTGGGGGTAAAAAAAAAAAAAGTCATCCGCATTTATTCCTCGGTGGTTGTTATCATGATGATTATTACTGTTGCAGGTCAGAGAGGAACCACCTGACCTGACCCGGAGGATGAAGGTGTATTGATTCCCTCAGTGTTTCTGCCCCCGTGTGGTGCACACACACACACACTCTGTTTATCCTGCAAACACTGTGCATGGAGCTGAGTCACCAGCTAGGAAAAAAAAACAAAACTGCACATTAACTTTGAAACTTGCACCACCATCTGATACAGGAGTGCTGATAGCAGTAATGGAAGTATCAGTTGTGGTATGTCGTAAAAGTAGTTTCCCAAACTGACGTTTCGACACAGATCTGTCCATACTGAGGTGATCACCGTTGGGACTTCCAACGTCTTGCCACACACATGAAGATGAACGACGCCGGCAATATGTGAACAATTACAACCCAACGCTAAATTTAACATTGTGACTTTTCCCTTTTTTTTATGATGTTCAATTTGTCCCAGCGTAGGACGTTTTAACATTGTAAAAGTATCTCTGGTCTGTTTGTTTGGGGCCTGTATCGTGTGGCCGCCTGCGTCTCCCCGTGCCAACGTTTAATGGCCGTGTACGGCGGTCTGTGCAGCTTTTCGAGAGACAACAAGCTCTTGGATAAATCTGTGTTTATTGAAATATAAATACCTCCGCAGTTTTCCAGAGCCTTTTAGGAGCCCTCAGATAGAGCGGCGCTCGTCCATAAATCTCCATTTTAATGAGGTTTTCTTCCAGGGAAGTCTCATGGATTTTATGACTTCATACATAATCATTATGGTTACTGTACATGATAACAGCTGTGAGCTCAGTTAAAGGACGGCTTCACTGTTTTAGAACAATAGTCAGGTGTCCAACATGACATAGACACAGGTTACTTTTGCTGTAATCAATCCATTAAGATGAAGCTCTCGTTTTGATCATAACTGTATTCGAAAGTTTATCAGAAGACAAAAATGGAGCTGCACAAGCCTGAGTTCGTTGAATAAAGTTGGACATCTTCAACTGTGACAAATTCTCTTGTTGTACCAGTTTTCTTGTTCAAAAAGAGGGAATCGATTTGACCAACTTGCAGCTAAACTTAATTAATTTTGTGTGAATGTAGGCCTAAATAGCCTTCATTGTAACTGCATTAATCTCTTAACAGACGATATGAAAAAGGAGGAATGATTATAACAATAATGTTTATATGTTTGTAATTATCTATTTTATTATCTCCCTTTGTTTTTTTTATTATTCACACTGTTCTAAGTCTTTAGACACAGTCCTTTAATGTGTGTGTGTGTGTGTGTGTGTGCATGTGCGTGTGTGTGTGTGTGTGTGGTCTGAAGTTCTGCAAGTGTAATCTTGTAATGATTTAAATAAATGAAAAATGAGCAGCAACGCAGTCACGTACTGTAAATTGTCCAAAAAAACATGTGGATTAGTACATTTTAAACCCTCCTTTAACTGAGCCGAGTGGTTTCATATTCCTCTCACAGATGTTGTCATGCACAATATTTAAGAAGCAAAGCCCTATAATCTACGAAGATGAGGGAGAAAACCTCATTAAAATAGAGATTCATTTACAAACTCTTTTTTTTTTTTTATCTGCAGGCTCTAAAGCTTTTGAAAACTTACTGATGTATTCTAAAGCTGTAAAGTTAAAATAAAAAAAAAATGTGAACCAATACTTTCATCTTGCTGTGGAATTAAAAAAAAAGAGTTTTGTTACAGAGAATTTTGTCAAATCACTTGAGACGTGTGTCACAGTATCACCGTTGAAAGAGTGTAAGGCAGCACACGAGGCTCCCAGCGTGGTTTCATGGTGCGTTCACGTCACACCGTGGCTGCTGGAGGTCGGGTACAAGTCCTCGTACGCAGGTGGACGTGACCGGGGGGGGCCGCCCTCCTCACCACGTCCTCCCTCATCCTCCGTCTTCTCCGCCCTACACAGGAAATTAAAGAGATCTTCTCAAGAAGGGCAGTTTTAAGAGATAAGAGCTGGCTAACATCCAGAATGTTTACAGGCCCAACTCCTTAAAGTTAGGGAGCTGATTGGCCTTTTTTTTTTTTTTTTTTTTAAAGAAAACACTAACGTTGCGCAAGTTCACCCTTGATCATTCCACTATTTGGCATTAACCGCTGGAAACACACAGAAACAGGTCAGAAGTTGTGACAACATAAGTGCGAGCTGGTGAGCTGGGAGCATGTGTCCATGTGAGCGGGGCAGCAGTTTATAGTTATCCTAGGTTAACTGTATTATTCCTGCTGTCGCCTTTTATTAGAGTGAATTACTTTCCTGGAAACCTGCTGGGAGTAATCGTCTAAAAACAATAAAAGAAAGTGAAAACTTGTAACGTTCCTGCTAATGGAACGCAGCTTTGCGTTCACCAGCACGTCCGTCCAAAGATATTTTAATTGGATTTAAAAAAAATTGGATCCTGCAATTAGTTTTTTTAAATTATTTTTTTTTATTAATGACAGCATTATGTTTCCCTTTACAACAGGTGGTGAAATATTACACCTCTAAGGGGGATTATACAATGGATGGATGGATGGATGGATGTTCAGATTTTAATGACATAAGTCTTAATTGGACGAAAAAGTACAAAAAATGTCAAATTGATTGTTGATTCAGTTTTTAAGAAATGTTTAGAGTGAAAACAACCAGGGCTTATATTACACTAGCAACACCTCAATGTAAAATATTCCATTACAGGTCATAGTCCTGCATGAAAAAATCTACTGAAGTAAATGTACCTAGTAAGTATTATCAGCTAATTGTGCTACTGTATTAAAAGTAAAAGTAGTGGTTTTTGGAAAATCTATGTTCAAAAAATAAATAATAATATAACTGCCTATAAATCAATGTGTAAGCAACACTGTTATAGTTAGTTTTTTAAAGAAGTAGCTATGATTCCTAAACTCAGGCTCCTCCAAAGGGTCACCGGAGTTTTCTGTTAATTTTTATTTGATTTTTTTTTCAGACTTTTCTCTAATCTTTGATTAGGACTTTTACACTTTGGTCCTTGAAGTGTTAATAAAATACAGCCATGTGAGTGGTCTGGAGGGGAAATATCTCTTCATCGGAAGTGAACAAATCAAATATCTGGAACACGAAGCAACACATTGATTTTAAAGAAGAGTTCACGAAATTACATTTTTAATTAATAAAAATGCAGTATTGCAGAGGTACTGCACTCAAGTGCTGCACTTACTGTAGGTCTAATTTTGAGGTACTTGAAGTTTATTGATGTATTTTTGTTTTTATGCTACTTTATGCTTGCATTCCACATTGTACTTTTTTCTCCACTGCACCTATTTGACAGATTTATTTACAAGCTCCTTTTGTGATCGGAATTTCACCAATATGATGAGTTCATGATTGTCTCTCTTTAAATGAGTAGCCAAAAACAACAACTTCAGATTTACATAGATATCATTAAACGTTGCTTTTACATGATAATGATGTAATAAAATGTCAAAGATACAATTAATTATAACACTAAACAGGGCCATTTTCCATATTAAGTGCTTTTAATTTTGATACTTTAAATACATTTTCTGTCAATACTTACACACTTTAACAGAAGTAATATTTTGAATGGAAGACTTTAACTTGTGATGGAGTAGTTTTTCATTGTGGTGTTGGTACTTTTTACTTAAGTAATAGACATGGGTACTTCTTCCCCCACTGGTGTTGCCATTTTGTGTAAAAATGCAGTTTTAACGCTGTCAACTATGTAAGCACAATAGAAAGTAAGATATACTCCAGTAAAATCCCTTAAGATAGCACTTGTATGTTGTTACATTCCGTCCGTGCACATTGTTCACAGTACACTAGTGATTTAATCCATCCAAGTGTGCGGACTGTTCTGGAGAGATTCATTGCACCATAATTGGCTGAGAGAGCATTGACGTCCAAAAACACTCTGGGCCTCATTGTGATCTTGTGCTTAATAAGAAATGAACTCTGGCACACTTTCACAGTTTTAATGAGCGCATGTGAGAAGCCGAGAGAGTCTTTAACGCTCTGATTTCAGATTAAATCTCTGCCTCCGCCTGGTTTTATCTGCCCCAGTGTCAACATGTTGCATGCTGGGTAAAGATCAGCCTCGCGGGGAACCGTTGCCTGTGGACGACAGCTGTTTTTTTTTTTAAATTTTTTCTATCTTTGAAAAATTAAAAAAAAGAGTCATGTACCTGTCCTCCGTTGTCCTGAAACCACCCCTCATCATACCAGCATGTTTAGGTGTCTAAATCGCTGCTTCTCAAGCTCACGTGTTTCACAGAAGTCGCAGCTCTGCTCCCTACCTGCTGCTCCTGACGTCTGAGCTGTCCTCTGCCTCGCGGGTCATGGCGTTGTCTGCAGAGCAGGATGCGGCGTCGGGCGGGGGCGGCGCCACAGCCACGGAGCTGGCAGGCTGGAGGTCGGCGGCCTGGTTCAGCTCCTGCGCTATGAAGCTGTATGGCGGCGGGATGCATAGCATGGCGGTGCCGCCGCCCGTGCCACGCAACGTGATCGGCTGGCTGAGAGTGAAAGAAGCCCCCGTCGTGGTCTGCTCCACCACCAGCACCTCCTCGTCCCACCGCCAGCGGCGCCAGCAGGACGCCACGCCGAACTTGCACACGCTGGTGAGCACGAAGGTGCCCCCCACCGAGATGAGGACGGGGCCCAGCAGCTGGGGCCACTCGAACCCAGGGCCGGCCGGGTAGCGCTGCCACCCCATGGTGGTGAAGGTGATGCCCACCAGGGCGATGAAGACCCCCGACAGCAGCAGGGCGGCGCCGGTCTTCTCGCTGTCCAGCAAGCCGTCAGCCAGGCGGGGGCGCGGCTCCGGAGGCCCGCTGAGGACCACCGCGGGGGCGCGGCCGGTGTCCATTGCGGGCCGCCGTCCAGGTCCTTGCTGGTCCATGAGTCCTTCTGGGTGTCACATTGAGCGTCTCCTTGTGAAATCAAACTGACGGAACACTGAGTAACCCAGGAGACATTTAGCCAGTTAAAAGTTAACCTGCTCTCACCAGCCACAGCTTTCAAATGGCAACTCCTCTCCTTCAGCATGTGTGAATCAACTCATGTGGACAACGAGATTATTATTATAGTCTGCAGTGGTGCTGGGTGCAAGATTATAGTGGAAAAGTCAAATTAAACACACCCTTACTCAAGAAAATGTAACAATGAGGGTCGAACGGTGAAATTATATGTACAATGATCCCTGAGAGGTTTCGGTCAAATTTGTCATCAACCCCGAGCATCCAACCCGAGAGAGAAAGATTTGATGCGTCGAGGGGGAAAAGTGGGATTCCTGCACGCACAGGCCATGATCCGAAATCCGCCGTGTCACATGTCATTTCACACGGACACTCTCTCCCTCCCACAACAACGCGCTGTTATGCATAACTTATCAGCAACCGCTCACGCTGCAATAGCTGAAACAATCAGTCTGGCACGTTAAGTGAAAGGGCTTAAAAACACATCACGCTATACCGTCCGTGTTGCAGTCGAGGAGTAATGAGCTGCACACAGAGTGAAACCCACACGTGCTGCAGCACGCAGACCCAGCCAGGGTGTCGGTGAAATCCGCGGGAGCCAAGTGTTCCCTCAATGAGGTGTTGGCTTTGTGCATGGGTATTGATTGTGAAAATTTTGCAGTTGAATGCTTAGATTATTTCTCTGCTTTTTTAGTTTCTCCAATCACCTCCATATGCAGGCTGCAGAAGCGACTCAACATATATACATATATACACATGCATGTGCACTACAGCGAAAAAAGAAAAAAAAAACACCTGTGTTCATGAATTTTTCATCCCGAATGCAAACACAGCGACATGCAAACATGTTTTTCACTTGAATAGTATAGCGGTCTGCCTTTTTTTCCAGAGGACAGCTTGCATTCACCCACACAAAAAGTGCATCCACACTGCGTTGCATGTCACAAGCCGCCAATCATGCGCTGCTTAATGGCAAAGTAAAACAAAAGGGGCTTGGTGGGAGAAATAGCTTCCCACATTGAGAGGTTCTCTACCCTTTACTGTACATGCTCTACACCAGCAAGTGCAGGAGTCAGCAGAGTGACGGGCGCGTTCTGAAATGTGCTGAGGACCCTGTTATCATCAGTCCACTCTGAGATAGAGACACGTGTCGTTCGACCTGTTGATGACTTAGAACAAAAGAAGAGACTGTAGAAGATCAGCATTGTTTAAAGGATTTCAACTATCAGGGATATAGTGGAAATTGAGAGAGTGTGGAAAACAGGTAAAGAAGTGTGGAACAGGTGGAGACGAGTGTCAGGTGTGAAGTGTGATAGAAGAGATTCAGCTAAAATGAAAGGAAAGGTGTAGAAACCTGTGGTGACAGCAGCGATGCTGTTTGGTCTAGAGACAGAGTCACTGAGGAAGAGACAGGAGCCAGAGCCAGAGGCAGCAGGGATGAAGATGCTGAGGTTCTCTTTGGGAGGGACCAGGATGGACAGGAACAGGAATGAGGACATCAGAGGGACAGCACATGTTGGAGGTTTCAGAGAGACCAGACTGAGATGGTTTGGACATGTCCAGAGGAGAGACAGTGAATATAGTAGTAGAAGGATGCTGAGTGTTGAGAGGAAGACCGAAGAGGAGGTTTATGGATGTAGTGAAAGGGGACATGAAGGTAGTTGGTGTGAGAGAAGAGGACACAGAAGACTGAGAGAAAACTGATCTGCTGTGGCAATCCCTAAAGGGAAAAGCCCAAAGGAGCCAGAATTTGTACTTTTTATTATCCTTTTTTATTATCACCCATAAAACCAAGGTGCATAGAAAAAACAATAAAGAGATTACTAATGGATGTTTACAATGGGCGTGGTCATGGGAGAAAGTGGACCCGAGTAGAGCTGGATTAATAAATATAGCTCAACAGTTAATTGGTGTAATTAATTAATATGGTGCCAAATCATATATTTTTTGTACAGATGCTATAATGTTGAATGTAAATAAAACAAGGTTCTTTGGTAGCTCTTTCTTTGAGTAAGTTTAACCCTCGTCACCAGGATGGTAGAAGATCACTAGTCAGACATCTATGGCCAAGAGGTAGGATGGATTTTAAGGACTGTCCTCTCTTTGAAGGATTTGATCTTTTTTCTTCAGGTCAGATGCAGTTAAGTTTCCAGAATAAGGTGCGAATAAGGTGTTTATGTTCTCCAATCCTATACAAATCCATCATTTTACAGATGTTATTGTAGTATAGGATATGTGTGCTATCTCATACAAAACACATCTTTTTTGGATTCTATTGCGTTGTGTTGTGTGTGTGTCTGTGTGTGTGTGTGTGTGTGTGTACTGTCATTGTTTATCTGAGCTCTGCTGCAGGCCTGAATTTCCCCCAGTGGGACAATAAAGTCCTGAACTGAAGTGAACCGAACTGATCAAACACACGCTGCTGCCCGGCTGCCAGTGGCTGATCAGACCTATAACCTGTGTGTGTGTGTGTGTGTGTGTGTGTGTGTGTCAGTGTCCTTGCATGTGTGCATCAGTCTGTCTTTATGTTTACCATAGCCTCAGCCTCATTTCACTTGGCACTAATGAACAAAGGGACAGATAACTATACAAAGAATCCATATGAGCGCAGTGTTTAAAGAACCCCCCAGAATTGAAGCTGCACAGATTCTTTCAATTAACAAACTCCAAATATTTATGGACTGAACATTTCCTCTCTGGAAGGAAGGAGAGCTCTCTGTGCATGTGTGTATGTGTGTCTGTGCGTGTGTGTGTGTGTGTCTCCTGTTGACTCACACTGGGGTGTATTGATCCCCTGGGCTTATGCTTCATTTCATTTCAGTTCTGCCACTATCCAGTAAAAAGTACATCTGTCCAACATCTACATATACTGTATTTTTTTTTTAAGATCTGGAATAGTCACAAAGCAGCAACCTGTCAAATGTCCAGAAGAAAGCGGTTATAAAATCACCCTTATAAACAATGATGCCACTTCATGGATGACGCCATTTAATATCTTTTAAATGCTAACAGATTCTGAGAATCAAACCCCCCCCCTGAATTTTTTTCAGGCACCAAAAGTCAAGCTGGAATGATCAAAACAACCTGCAACTATTTTGCTGCTTTTCAATTTATCTATTTTTTGCATTTCCATATATCTGAACAGCCTCTTTCCCCAAATTCGTAAGACCTGCTCCACTTATTCCCAGAGAGGAGTAATTTTACTGCAGGGCCATTAAAGGAGGACCAAAAGGACCATCCTAGGAATTAAGATGTGACCATTTCTAAGTCATCCCCTCCCCCAACCACACACACACACACACACACACACACGCTTACCATGACAAATAGCCTGTGACGTGCCTCTGTGAACATGGCACGGAAGGGTCCACTCCCTCTCCCCAGGGCTGATAAGGCGGCGGAGTCTGAGTACGTGTCTTCACTGGATCTTTTTCAAAATGAATTCCGGTGAATCGCTTCTAGCAGCAGTGGGGAAGAAAATCTACTGTGAAATCAGCAGCGGTAGCGTTTCTGCGTCTGTCTGAATTCTCGCGGTTCATCGTGTCCCCCCGGCCGACCGCCGGCTCAACGCAGCACCTGACCCACGCAGGGAGGCAGGCGGGTAAAAGGCGGGACGCATGCAAAGCAGAAATGCATGATTTAGCCAGAGTCCAAGAAATTACTTTTTTTGAATTTAAAATGAATGTTAGATGACAGAAATAGCCTCTATTTAAATGACAGCCTCCCTGTGGAGAGCGGGCTGGGTGTGAGGACACTGCAAAAGGTCAACGTGTTTCTCTCTCTCCAGGGGAAAGCTGAATTATGGTCTTCTAGTGTCTCACCATTTGATATTTTTCCAACATCCACTCATTTAAATTCCTTTTGAGAGTTACGTGCAAAGAGTGATACCATTCACGTTTAAGGGTGGTCTCAAGATTCTCTAAAAAGTGAATAACAATTCATTTAAAACGTTTTTGAGCGGAGCAAGATACAGCAGAATCATCCTGTTTTACCATTATTTCAGCTTTTTTTTCACTTTAAAGCATTAATATCAAAATCTAGATTTGTTTCTACCTGAGATACGTTTAGGAAACATTTTCAAGACACAAACCAGGCACAAAACTCAGGAACTCTTATTACTATTACTCATGTGCATTGTGGGCGATTGTCTCTCTCTGTCCATCAGTCTCCAGCCTTTCCCGACTGTATCCATGATCTTCCCAGTTTCCAGCCATGATGTAAACCCATCCGTTATTTTTTGTCCTGTGTCCGCCTCTGCTTGTTTTTTCCCCCTTCACTCTAAACTCAAAAATCCTAAATCCTCTCGTCTCCTGAGTTTCCCCAAAGAATGTTGACTGCCGTTGCCTGATTCTATTGAGTAGTGTACGTTTGGTTTCCGCTCTTTCGTGGGACTTTTTCATTGGTTATCTCGTGTTTATGTGATATGCTGAGCATGTTTCCGAGGAACCACATCCCTGCTGCATTGATTTTTTTCCCCCATTGGACTTGCAGCCAAGCAACAGTATGGGAAGGACATAGCAGCTGAGTTTTCTGAGGCGGAGGCCAACCGTCGTTTTCTTTTTTGTACTTTTTAGTACTATATGCTCTAAAAGTCAAACATATAAACCTATGGTAACAAATCCTCTCTGGTCTCTGGCTCTCTACTGGCTCCACACTTCAAATTCGTAGTTATTGTGTCCTTGTCCCGAAATGCTTGCAAAATACTTCAGTTCACGTATCCTCAAATTTGTACCACTTTTGTGATTGTTTGTGAATTATACACCATCATAAAATATAAATTGTGGGCAACTCAGAAAGGTGGATTGCATGCAGAATACAACCAAGTACATAACATATGTCCTCTTTCAACATTTCTCAGGCAGAAAAAAAACCAAACTGTTACTATGTTTGCACGATCATGTCGAAAGAAAATGACCAAATTGTTCTAGTCTTTTGCTTATTTTTGTCTTATATCAGCCCGACTTCAGTAGACGTTTCCAAAAACAGTCCTGTAATGATAGTTTAATATAAATTCTCCATTTCACAGCGCTTATTTTATAATACTGTTGTTTTTATCTGCTGTAATGTATTTTATTAGATGTTTCATGTTATTGAAAACCGTGCTACGCTGATAGATTGATTGATTGACCGGAGCTGCTCAGTCCCAGTCCTCATGTAGTGATAAATTCCCTGTCAGTTGTGTTAACAGTTAATTGTGTTCATATTTTTACTGCCAGGGGGGAAAAGCTGACAGAGTTCTGCTTACTGAGTGGAAAATGTGACAGATGCCGCTGGATGCGAGTCTGACATGTTCGGGGTTTGAGTTATTCTAAAGAGGTCTTCTGGGTTCTGGAGCGAGGCGGGAGAGGCAGAGGAGAGGAATCCATATTAATGTAATAAACTTACACCGTCCTTGTTTGTTCAGATGGTTTTCCTCGTCGTGAAGAGAGAGATCAAATGGACACATTAATTATAAATCGTCCATAAATGTTACTGATGTGGGGGCTTGCTCTCTGGATTGTAGAATAACTCAACTCTATGGCTCCGGTGGGCCTTTGGACAAACAGAACCGTGATGGCGGACAACAAAAGACGGAACGCTCCCTCCTCTCTCGCTGTTTCACGGAGATGATCGTGACGTCCAGGCCGCTTCGATTGATGCCAGACAGAGACCGTCCTAGGACCCAGGTTTTCCTCCGTTTGAGTAGAAACACTTTGATATTTCTTGGGAAAACACACTTCTTCTTACTTTGTTTCCCTGTCAAGTCCCTCAATCATCGCGGCGGCTAAATCTCGTCAAATCTGGGCAAAAACAACAAAATGTAAAAGCTACAACGCGGGGTACGCTGCGTGATCTGCGGGAATACTTTTTTGGCCGAGTACGTTGAATCTCAGCTGGTTGCCTGGCAACGCCACAGTGACACAGTACGCTGCAGGAAGTCACTGCTCCATGTCAAGAAATAGTCCCCCAGCTTTTCTTTTGAACAGATTTAAACAAACAAGATTTAACATGAAGCTAGAGAATTGTAAGGCGTCTTCTAAGCCATATCGCTAATAAATTTTCTGGGCCTGTATATGCGTGTGGTAATCTATTACTGTTTGTTCCTAGCAATTTAAACGGATTCTCCAGTCCTATGTGAAATTTAGCCAGAGTTCAGGCTGGCTAAACTATAGCCATTAGCTTAGCATTGTACAGGCGCTGTAATGTAGAGGTGTGGTTAGCATGTCAATACAGCGCCTACACAATGCTAAGCTAAAGCTAGTTCCCATAGCCTCTATGGGACTGCAAGGAATAACTACATTTTGTACGGGCTAGAAAATTCCTTTAAGTGATTAGGAAGGTGTGTAAAAAGTGTAAAACATCAACACACATATATAAATCAAAGTCTATTTATTTGCAAATCTTTTGTTAATGCAAACCACAACGTTTTAAAGACTAGATTTACCTTCGTAAGAACAAACGTAAAGGGATTTCTATTGTAATTTATTTTATAACTTTATCTACTTTGATTTGCACCAGAAAATTTACATTTTAACATGTAGTTATTCCTAGATTGACTAATCTTCTATTTATCTTCTTTTTTCCAGCTAGGAAGATAGTGTCCAGTCTACATATAAATTAAGCTTCCAAAAAAAAAAACATTTTAACAAGTAATGAAGTTCCTACACTTGTGATTAAAAAATCTAAATAATTTGCAACTCGTTGCAAGCGGTGTTGCCATCCAAGATGGTGAAAACAGCTGGAATGATGGAACACATCGGGCATTGACAGCTGTCCATGGAGCGCTTCCTGGATGTGAGAAATAAGCCATGCAGTTGCTGAATCTGTTTGTTTTACTTTGGCAACAGTGAGTTTTAAAGATTTCACACCAGAATCCAGAAGTGGCGAGTTGCACTGGACGCTCCTGACCACGCTGTCATCTCCAGACCAGAATGCATTGCGTGGCGTCCTTTAATAGACAGTGAATGGTTGGTGTTGAATGCAATAGATCTGCAAGCAGGTTAGTCTGATGCTTCTGATAGCTGGAATACTGTTTCACATCTTTATGCTAAAATAATTTGCTGCTAGCTGATGCTTCATATTTACTATACAGATAATGCATCTTCTCATCTAACCAACTACTCCCATGTCGTAGAAGTGCAGCTCCTCACAAATCCAAATCCGACCCGAATTCTCTCGAGTTGTGTAAAAAGGCCCGGCCACACACAAAAGCCTCCATATATAGATCAACACGGTTTCTGGATCTGACGCTAGCTCACATATCTTCCTTTAGTTTTCGCAGGGAATAACATCACACACCAGAGACCCTAAGATCCCCCCCCCCCGGTTCCTGTGAGCGAAGCGGGCAGGGAGAAGCTGATGGCTCACACATGTGGCCGCGAGGTCTTCAGGCGGAGGGACACAAGGCATGACTGAGTGTGTAAATATGCACAAGGTGTTGATGTAGTGCTGAGCGAGTATGCACAGTCATGCATACATCCTCCTAAGCAGAGCACCGCGTGAGCTTCTCAGCGCAAACACTGCATTAGTAACACATGTTGCACTGGTGTCTCCACACTATCATAACCTCAGTGTAGACGTAACTTTACAAACCTTTTGACTGGCATCAGTTATTTTTGGATATGAAAACCGATGCTAATAAATAGATTGTACAATGAAAAGTAGTTTAAAAAGTTAGGACTTTTTATCCATGAACAATAAAAACATGTGTTTCTATACAATTAAATAATTATGACAAAATAAACAACATCCAAAATGAAAGATTTGAATGACAATGACATGGAGCATAAAGCAAAAAGCCCCAAAAACTGCAATCAGGTTTGGATTTGAAGGTCCCATATTGTAGACATTTCCTGGCTTTCATTTGAAGTTTTGAAATTCCCAACAAGATTCATTTGTGGTTTGAAAAATCTAAATTCATCTCAACATAGTTTCACATGTCCCCCCATCAAGCTTCTCTTTGCAGCTTTAAAAAAAGTGAGAAGAAATATGTTTGAATGGCTGTGGGGGAGGGTTGAAAAACCCTGATCACTGCATAAAAGTAACAATAACCCCTCCAACATTGGTGGAAATTACTGTCATATCTTGTCTGTCTACTATGAAGCTGATTAAGAAAAAGTTTTCAGTGCCTTTGAAGGGCCACTTCACCCCAAATACTGAAACATATGCTATCCCTAAACTATCCAGCATATAATTCATAAAACATTTGATCTATCGAATCACTTATTTTTACAAAAAAACACACAGCTGCATGGGATAAAAGTGGAATCATACATTTTGCTGAGTAAAGGGTCAGCCTGCATCTAATGATTATTTCTTACTTGGCCTATAAAATGCAAGAAAACAGAAACAGTGAGTTTCCTGAAAGCGAATGTGCACAAACAAATCACAAAGAACACACTTAAAGTAGTCATTTTCATATATTTGTATATATTCATATATTACACATTTAATACAGGCACGATGAGAAATCATAAAGTAGAGACAAAAAGTGGCTGATACTGGTAAAAATGTACAATTTATGAGAATCATTTACACAATTTAGCTCTTTTTTAAACTCTATTTAATACAACAAATAAGGAAAGAAAGAATGTGAAAGTGACTGAACAAGGAGCCTTTTAAATGTATTTTGAACATTTTTTTTTTCTTAAAAGGGACAGCAAGAACCAGCTTGCTAAAAATGAATACAATTACAGAATCTCTGTGCTTTTTTTTTTTTCCTTTTTTTTTATGCATTTGGCTCATATAACCAAAACCATTGGTAGAATTAGTGAAGAGAAAAACACTGAGCATTTTACAAATGTCTGGTGCTACAATTTGAGGATTTTATGTAAACTCAACATTTCAACATTTGGCTGATTAAAGTTCAGCTTGAGATACAAAGTTTTAACATCTCCTTCAGATGAGTGTCTCTAAATCATTATCAAAGGCTTTGAACCAGGTACAGATGTCCACTTAAAGAGTCATATAAAACATTACACGTATTTTAAAAACTGATGATTACATATATTTACCCTGGCTGGACATGATGACTAAAATCAAATAAATCAAGTTTCCAAGTGAGACACCAGATGTATTAAATCGCCACCTGTTATCCAATCAGGAGCCACGTTCTATAGTGGGGAAAAAAAAATTAGCCCAACGTGAAAAGTTATTTCCTAAAATCTCATCAGAGAGGTCAGTCGGCCGAGTGATGCACAGTGTATGAATCTCCAGTCCTAAAAGGTTTCATCACTTTTCAATCACAGCTTCCGAGCAGCTGATCACGGCGTTGAATGATCACTGCAGGGATGTGGTCAATGAAAAAAAAAATGTCCTACAGGACGTGAACGCACCTCGAGAAGTAAAAAAGCCTCCACAGCAGCAGCACAGCGTCAGTAAATAAAACAAATGGGAACACCAAGAGTCAAACATGTTGATTTTTTACGTCCATCCATGAATTTTTCCCTAAACCCACTTGTGCTGTTCAATTGGTTCCAAGAAAGGGCTTTCCCAGCATGCAACGGGCGCGCGAGGCAATGGCAGTACTGTGTCACAACATCTGACCATGGTCAGCAACATTGGATTACTCGCGTGGAGTAGTTGCGATAAGGCATTTCAATCATTCATTTGGCCTCATTGTGCTACTGCTCACTAACGACGGCACAGAGAGCCCACAGGAGGTTAATGTTGAAGTATTGAATAGAAAAAAAAAAGTTATTACAAAAAAAAAAAAAAAAGTTAAATGATTTCAATGACTGAACTCAATCACAGAAGGTAAAGTTAATCATCTCCGGAAGACAGATGGGTTGTAAAAAGCTTTTTGTTTCCCTTCAATATCCAAATAAATGAGTAAAAAAACAAAACTGGCACAATGTTGGTGCTATTCTCATTAACTGTGCTGTAGTATACAAATAACAGACTAGAGAAAAGTTAGGTTAGGCACATTTCTCCATTAATAGGGCACAAACGTATGGTTTAAAAATACTTCTTTTTACAATTTTTTAAGTTTGGGGAAATGTCCCTTGATTTTTTTTAAAGCATTTTACATTTGACACAAATATTTTACAGTCAAGATCATTGAGCTTTTTTTATGAAGATTAAAAGGGCTTAAAAATGTGTAAAAAAAAAAAAAAACCTCGACTGAAAGTAGTTGAATTTTAAAAAGACCATACCGAACACAGACCCCATTAAGGGTGATTGTTTAACAAAGAGTCCACACAGAGAGATGCAGCTTAAATCTGGAGACACAAATCTAGGTTCGTTGCCTATTGATCCACAGTATAAGAGGAGGCACTGAGGTCAGACTTTTTGTTTTTTTGCATTTTTTGAAAGCACTTCAATGATGTTTTAAAGATCAAACTCGAGTGTGTGATGAGACAGATTTTACCTTCATTGCTTCATTGCACATGATCAAAACCAAAAAAATAAAAGAGGAAAAAAGTAAAGAGAAGTTTGAAGAGTTTGAGTCAGAGCTGGTCGAGTGTTAATATTTACAGTGCTGAGGGACAGGGGCAGAAACCACATGGCTGCTCGTCTGTTCCACGTACAATTGTTTTTAGATTCCTTATAGACTCTTGAAAAAAGACAAACAAATATAAAAAGGGAAGAAGAGCGTCTGAAAGGATTTTTAGTGCACTTTTTTTTCTCTGTTTATGATTTCAAATACAATATAGATTTATATCTAATCAATAAATTGTTTCTGACTATACAAAAGTGAGTTGATCAGAAAGCATTATTAGACTTCATATCTACACATTTCCTGAAAGCTTGTCTTAGTTTTCTTTTGTCTTTTTTTTTGTCCTTTTTTTTTTTTTTTTTTTTTTTTTTTTTTTTTTTTTTAATTAAACAGTGTTCAATACTCAGTGCTGTTTTATTGTAGTGAGATTCTCGCTTCCTGGGCAAAAAAAAAAAAAAACATCACAACTCTGCTCAGATGGATCCGGAGGTTCAGTAGGCCCTGTGAAAAGTTGCTGATTTCTGGTTTGGGCGAGATTTTTGTTTTTCTTGAGAACCAGAGTGGTGAGTAACCTCAGAAATCTGCCATATAACGACCTAAAGAAAAGAAAAACACAGACAGCATTTGAGTTTTAGGTGCACTACATACGCAGACATCCAGTGGTGGGAAGTGACCAAGTACATTCACTTAAGGACAAGTCTCTGGTACTTGAATGAAGAATTCCTGCTACTATACACTTCCACTTCATACCAGTGGGAAATATCACACTTTACCAGTAGATTTAGTTACTTTCCAAAAGGAGATTTCAATATTAGACATAAAATGTACATATTTTAATATTCTATTAAACTGTCAATGATTTCTTTCCAGAATTTTCCATGCACTGTGTGAAAGGTGCCAATTATTATGATGCAGTGCCAATACAGTTAGTCTAGTATCTAAAACTGGCTCCACAATGATTAACTAAAACATTATGAACATTACATTGATAGTATAATACTCTCATATATATTGCATGATTACAAAACAAGCAGTATGATAGACTAGATTAATTCTGCATAGTCCGCATAATAAATACTTCTACTTGTAATACTTTAAGTATGCTTTAACCTAAATAATTATAGTTTAGTAGTTTAATAGTTTTATTTAGGACTTGTTATCGAGCATATTTCAACAACAGTACTTCTACTTGTACTTAAGGATGGGAATACTTGGTGCTACACACCTGTGGCGAATCTCTTCTTGTTGAGTGAGAGTCTGTATCCGGTCCCCTGCAGCTCCATGTCCACTCCTGACAGGGTGCTCCCCTCATTCATAAACTGCACTGCCATGGTGGAAGGGTTGGACGGCCCGTTTGACAGCTCGAACTTGGCCCTCAGAGACCCGGCACCTGAGGGTCAAAGGAAAACAGATATACTCACTTGCAACTTGAGTACATGAGTAGGATTTTCTAGGAAGCTGTCTCTCATGGCAAAACAATTTGTATAAACGGGGGGTGGTAGAAAAAAAAACAAAATTTACCTTCATTTTCAGATTTTTCTGAGATGTCACTGAGCTTCCACAGACACTTATTTTGCTCAGAGTTCCTAAAAAAGGAGAGAATGTATGGAAAAACATTAGGGCCAGGCTTTAAAACGAAAGAAGGGAGGAGTGAAATACAGTAAATAATAAAATAACCAAATAATAGCACCAGGTGTTTATTTGTTCCAATAACTTCAATCAGGTGTTTATTTGAGACCAGGTTGCAATATGGGACAAGTAATTCATTCCTTCCTGGTAAAACTGGAAAAAAAATCTCAAATTCCTTCATCAAACCACTATGAGAACAGTATAATTTACATTTTTTTTTTAAAGTCAGCTTAAAGTACTGTAGCTAAACTTCTCGCAGTTGCCGCTCTCAAGTTCTCCTCTGCATATTTTGTGACAGAAAACTTTAATTTCATGTTGTACTTTTTATTTTCTTTACTGCATTGGAGACATGGCGATCAACGATTAAGTGATATTACGAGAGAAGGTGGTCTATGATGCGCTTAGGACGGAGGCAATTGCGTAATAAAAAAGGCGTACAGCTGCACCTAGCATTTAAAGGGGACCAGCTGGTTATTTGAAACTATTATTTGTTAATTTAACGCTTGCATATTCTTTTGCATTTGAGTAATAAAAGGTTGAGATGATAAGAATTTGACATTTCAAGAGTCAAAGTGGAACTATTTAAATCAAACACTGTGCAGCTCACCAGATGGAGCTGGGCAGTGACTGCATACTGGTGACTCCCCCGTCCACAGGTACCAGGATCTGGATGTTGGTGAGCGGCCCGGGCGACGCCATGGACTCCGGGTTGTAGCGGTAGTCCACCCGCAGGTCCGTCGTACTTGACGTGCACTTCCAGTAAACCGCCAGGTTGAGAGGGGTGGAGTGAATCCCATCAGACAGCACCTGACCGCAGCGGCACACAGTCACAGTCGGCCATCAGGAATGAACAAAGCCGCTTGCAATTGGAGACATTAAAGTGATCTTTCTTCACATCTTCTGAAACTACACTACAAATGTCAAATTGGAACGTTTATCTCACCATTACAGTTTTGACAGAAAATATTTACAGTGCCTTGCAAAACTACTTTTTTACTGTTTGCCACATTTCAGTCTTCAAAATATGAAGATATGAAATTGGATTTTTTGGTGAAGAATCAACACCAAGTAGGATACAATTATGAAGTAGAATGACATTTATAGAATTTTTAAAACTTTTTTAGGAATAAAAAACTGAAAAGTGAGGCATGTGAAATTATTTGGCCCCTTTACAGCGCAGCCAACTCACTCCAGAAGTTCCCTGAGGATTTCTGAATAATCCAATGTTGCTAAGCCTAAATGACTGATGATGATAAATAGAATAAATCCACCTGTGTGTAATCAAGTATTTGTGGCTTTATCACAAACAGCAACATGAAGACCAAGAAACACACGTCATGTCTGAGATACTGTTGTGGAGAAGTTTAAATAAAGATTAGGAGGAAGTGGAAGACCGAATCCTATTGTACATCCCACTATTCATTTTTTATTTTGCTAAAAAGATTCTTAAAATATCATGTAAATTTCATTGCACTTCATGATTGTGTCCCACTTGGTGTTGATTCTTTACAAAAAATTCATTTTGCATCTTTATGTTTGAAGCCTGAAATGTTGCAAAAGGTTAAAAAGTTCAAGGGACCCAAGTACTTTTGCAAGGCACTGACCTGGAAACATAAATGCACACTTCCTGTATTCCTATAGTATTTCTCAATCCACCACATGTAAACAGAGTTCTTTTTGTCATGTCATGAGAACTGAAAGACAGGAGAATAGAACAAAAAAAAAAGCGGGGCCTGATTATGGGGTGGCCTTAGTGGTTTGTGAGGTCGTCCGCCAACTGGGAGGCCGAGGCTTGATGCCTGTGGACATGGTAGCCAAACCAGCTTCCTCGACAAGATGCTTAACCCCTACAGCACATATAAGCATTTACCGGCTGATGGGTGGAAAGAGAAATTACCCATCATGGCCTATTTTACTTCAAAAATTACATATAAATACATCTACTGACCAGTTGTATTATAGCGATTTGTTGCCTCTTTCTTACGACTTGTCGGGATTTGTGAAACTCTTTGGAAAATGTGTTTTGGATTTTAAAGGAAGCGTTCTCCAAATCCTAGTTATTTGATTTGGATTATGTCCTCTAAGCTCAGTGTTGCGCTGATTGACTGACCTGGTATTTTAGGATGTCCACGTTGTAGTAGGACGCCGAAGGGTTCTGTTCAGAGGCTTTTCTGAGGTAGGACGTCAGTGCTTGCATGTTGAACCAGAAGTCCTTGGAATTCGAGTCACGTTGGGAAGCATCACTGAACAAAAAAAAAAAAGACAGTTGGGAGAAGATGTTACACGCCAACACACACGGGTAATTATCACAGCATCAATTATTCAATACTCGTATTGGCTTTGTGTGAAAAGCTCCAAATGCACGGAAAAAATTATCCTTTTATATGCAACCAGCATATAACAGGGTCATGAAGTCATGAATCATGAATTCCATTTGATTGAATTAGCCCAGGCATGTGGTCTTTGGGGTGAGATGAACCAGAGGGAAGAAACAGGAAAAAAAAAAAAAAACAGACTAATACCTCCTTTTTCTTTCGGGAGGGCTCATACTGGTCTCATAATTTCAACCTGACTCACCTGACAAAGCTAGGGCCAAATTTGAAATTTGCATCGCATGTGAAGTAACGACATACTTTCAACACCTTCCGTGGAGACAAAAGAGGTGGGAGGTAAACTAATGGATGGTAAACATTAAATGGATGGTAAATTTTTCCTTTTTTTTTGCGGTTTCAGGGTGTGAAAGTGTTTCAGAAGAGACACTGGCAGTTAAAGTCTGGTGGAAAATACTTCCCTGACAGCTTAATGATAGGTTTATGTCAGATTACTAATTGAATTTCCTCTCGCTGACGCACTCTACATTTCCTTGATTCAAACTCATATCAAGTCCAAATCCCCCCACCACTTTTACTTCGCGACTCGTCATCAGCATGCAAACACTTCCTCCCTCGCTGTGTGTGTGTGTGTGTGTCACGACACCTCACCTGTACAGTAGCTGCTGGTTGGGGAGGACCTGCTCCAACCTGCCAGCATTCTTCAGTTTAAAGGTGAGCACGGCGGGGGAGGGGTTGCTGGTGAACACCTTGATGATGCCCATGGGGAACGACAGGGTCATGTCGCCCGTGATCTTCACAATGCACCTGCCGAGTGCAGCCACGATTAACAAATGCAACGTAACAATGCAGTTTTTCAATCAAACAATAAACAATCAATCAATCCAGAAAACTGTGAATCTCTAGTTCCAATTAGCACAAGTTTGCTCTTTTGATTCCCTCCCAGATAAGCAATAAACCATCATTTAATCCATTTTTCCCTTAGAAAAATGATTATTTAATAATCAAAAAAAGAAGATGGTAAAATACAGAAATCTACAAAAAGTAAAGCAAAAGCTCAAATGGAATGTGCAATATATATTTTGTGTATATCCTATGCTATCATCCTATCATTTGACTAACCTAAACACGTAACCCTAAAAACTTGGTACCATATAGTTAAACCCTCTTATAATAATTAAAAACACATGCTATCCACTAGTTTCATATTCTCGGTGGATTAACTATTTATGAATCATAATTTGTTATCAGTTCCACCTTTTGACATTGTCTGTCAGAAAATAACATTGTGATTTTTGTAAAAAAAAAAAAAAAAAAAAAAAAAAAAAGACTTTTAAATGACAAGAAACCAACTGTAAAACTTTTTAAGAAGTGTTTTTTCAACTTGCCAGCCATGATTTGTCACTGACCCATATACCAAGATCTAACCAAACCTTAGACTAGATATTCAACCTGTAGTCCTGTGTTTTAAGACTGGTATCCAGGATCATTGTCAGCCCCATGAACCTACATGCTTGTGGAGTGTAATGTAGATTGTGAACAGTCTGTGGGGCAGGAGGAGTCTTGCTCGAGCTGGGGTCCTGCCCCGGCTGCAATGGTTATCGGTGGGCCTGCTGCATTGCTTATGAAATGTTCCATTTGCTAATCCCTGCAAAAATAAGCCTTTTGCACAGCAGCAATTTAACAGCAGTTAACCAATAAAAGGCTGTATGTTTTTTCTGCCCCAGACCATAATCTGCCCCATGTAGGTTATCCAGTCTGAAAGAATGGTGTCAGACTTAACGCAAAACATTCCACACATGCACAGAGACGGGGAGATATACTCTGCAAAACGTACGGCTACAAATAAGTGTGTGTGTGTGTGTGTGCGTGCTGCGGACCGGGGCCCGCACGCTGCAGAGCTCATGGCGTCATACGTGCTGTAGCTCAAACATGGACAAAAATGTGTAGGCTATGCGTGCGGGTCCATGTCGGGGCCTTTCAGCCGCCGGAGGTCATGTGAGACTCACTTAGTGGGATCAGCCCCTTTGAAGTAAGCATTAACCGACTCTGTGAAGGCCACGGCAATGGGCAAAGCATCTTGGGATGCCAGGGTCACAGGGCTGGGACCGCGAGACGTTCCTGAGAATGAGAAAACGGCACAGAGGATGAGGGTCCGCTGTTGACTCAGCTGCGGATCAGACTTTAAACAACAGCGAGGTCCTCACATCGGCGTTAGGAAGGTTTGATCATGCAAAGATGGGTTACGTAATTAAGGACGTTTCTATTATTGCATTTCATGAAATCAGTCATTCATACATCGCAAGTCAGCACGTGTGTGTGTGTTATTTCTCAAATTAGCAGAAACAGGATATGTTTTCAGAGCGGCTTTGCGCCGCAGCTGCTTCACCTAAAAATAAGTCTATTAGAATGTCAGGATGACCTCAGACATCGTATTAAAACAAATCATTCATCATGTTAGAGGAGATGCTGTTGAAAGTACCAAACAAACAGTGAGAGCACACAAACACGTAGGAATGCAATCGCTGCAAAGCACCAAAATGCAGTCGTCCACGCGGCCCGGCTGGCAAACTGGTTAGTTCGGGTTAAACACAGAGGAGAGTCCTCTCTTTGTGGACTCCAACCGTACCTGCTGGGGTTTCACACCGCTTCTCAAACGTAGGCAGCTTCGCTATGAACACATCGTCCTCTTTACGCCAAAATAAAAAAAGGCGTAAAGAAGAAGGGAGGAGATAAACAGACCCAGAGAGCACAAATGTGAGGATATGAGATGACGGTGATCACAGCTGTCAAGTCAGTTTCCGAAATGTGCGATGACAAAACGCTGACATGATTTGCACAGAGATGAACCAAGAGGGCTAAAAGGCCCTGAAGAGAACACTGATGGAAAGAAGTTTCCCTTTAGGGAGAGTGTGGAAAGGCAGGACTCACTTTGGCTTAGCGGAAAGAAATGAGAGGGGAAGAACAGTTCTGGCTCTGGAGAGGAGAGGAGGAGAGCAAAGGTGTGCTCAGCTCCTGTAAGGAGACGAGTGAGGGAAGGAAGGAAGGAGAGTGAGGGGAGTGACCCAAGAGCTGGAGAAAAGAAGAGGAACACAAAAAGAAACGCGGTAACGCCAAGGAAGGAGGAGCCCTTACCGACGGTCGGCGTGTTGCCGGCGCTGAGCGAGGCGTTGGAGGACAAGGAGGAGGAGCTCTCCGCACGGGCCAGCGGCGCCGCAGGGGGCGGGCTGGCGTTGGAGATCTTGGGCGGGCTGAACGGCCGCACCTGCGTCAAAGGAGTCACACAAATAGACATGATGAGCTAATTATCCAAATGCAATCTTTGCCATATTTAATCTCCCCGTTTTTAATTGGTGTTTTATAAGTGTGTAAACACAGACATGAAGAACAAAAGAGGTTCTCAAACTTTTTAACGTCAAGGACCCTTAATATCACAAATACCAGACCTTCGACCCCATCTGATATGATAATTGTTTTTTTTAGATTTTATAAGAAAAATGTTGGAAACCTGAGGCCAATTCATGGAGGACTGAAATTGGCATAATCAATAATAAAAATAATGACTCAGTACAATGGTAAATGTCTATATTTATATAATTATGCAATGCATTCATTCATTTAAATTTGAAATCAAATAAATACATGTGCAAAGATATTAATACACAAATAGTAGAAATAAATACTACTAAAATAAATAAATTTATTTTAAATACAAATTCTGCCATTGCTGCCCCATTCAGATATTTTATTCAATTTTATTTTTAACACTTTATTTCATATGTGTTTTTCCTACTTTTTAAATGTAGTTCATAAATTAATTTGATTGATTGTAGAATTATAGCAAAAGTAGATTTTCCCTCTCATTTCTGGGGTCCCCTAGGCACCTCTTCAAGGACCCCTGCGGGCCCCCAGACCCTGCTTTGAGAACCACTGAACTAGACAACACTCAACAATCAGCCAGTTTTTCAAAATAAAAAGGTTTTGAATTAGAGGGGAATTAATAGTAATAATAGTTATCATAATAATAGTGATACTAACTAATAAAAGAGAGGGGAAAACCAAACAAGAGAAAGAGAAAAACAATATTGCTGTTCATTTGATTTGTTTAAATCAAGTAATCAGTAATCAATAATGTGTGCACATGTATGCACCAATTCACTTACAATCTCATTGATTCCTGTGAGTTTTCCAGTGGGGAGTTTGGGCCTGGAGGAGGGTCGTGGAGGCGGGACCAGGGCTCCGGCTGTCAGAGGGGTGCTGGGTCGGTTCGGTGCTGGCACTGCACACAGGGAACAACAGTGGTGTAGTAGTAGTAGTAGTAGTAGTAGTAGTAGTAGTAGTAGTAGTAGGAGGAGGAGGAGCACAGGACCTTGGAGCACATGCTAGAACTTCACTCAAATAGATGCAAAACCAGCATACATCAAGACCTCCGATAAGAACCACAGTAGCAACACTTTGGGACTTTGGGAGTTTGGGACAATGCCAAAACTGCCATGTGGTGTAACCCTAAAGACCAGATAGTTTAGCCCTCCTAAAAAGGTTTCAAACATTTAAAAACCTTCAACTAGTTTTATATACTAGATGGACTTAATATTTAAAATATATAATTTGTTTGTAGTTACACCATTTGACATTTCATGTCAAAAAATTGCACAAAACCATGATTATACAAGTTGACTTGTAAATGACCAACATAAAAACAGAAGATGACCTGATAAATGCTAAACTGTATCTTAAAGAGTTTTAAGAAGACCTCTTCATGTTGCCAACAATGATTTGTCACTGTCACACACACATATATATGTATATATATATAAAATCACAGCAGAAAACAGAATGAAACACATTCCAAGCAAAATATCAAAAGAACGAAAAAACAAGGGAAGACATGTTGCAAACCAGGCAGTGAGTAAAGTAAATCAGCAATAACGAAGAACAAAAAACAACAGGAAATAAGAAAGTATAAATAAATAAAACAAATTCACCAAAAAATGAGTTCAAATTAAAACTAAAATCCAAAAACAAAACTCCAAACCTCAGGCATTAGTCTGTAGCAGTTATATTAATGTTACCAGTGAATATCTGGCCTGGCGGCGCCATCGGCCTATCAGTAACCCCGGAGAAGACGTCAGAGAAACCGGAGCCGCTGTCCAACCCTCCGCCGCCACTGCCGCCCCACGCAGCTTTGCAGTCAGCGTCCGCCTCAGATGCGTTAGAGGGGGGGCGACCCGGCCCGCTGCAGCCCGATTCGGGCCTCTGTGGCTCCTTGGCAGACGAACCAGAGCCATGGCGGCGGGGTGGAGCGAAGTTATCGTTAAAGGCGATCCACTGGCTCTGGGACCAGGACACAGAGGAGAAGGCGTCCACGCTCTTTGGGGGGCCGGCAGCGTCTGGGCTTCCGGGGGGGTCTGCTGGCTCGGCCGGTAAGGTGATGGGGGCGCTCTGGGCCCGTGCAGGGGCGGGCCGCAGTGCTTGGAATGGATTTTCCGGCGAGTCCCAGGGCGAGGAGTTGGACGAGGAGAAAGAGGAGACTTCTTTGGACTGTCGGCTCTCGGCCGGGGGCGGGGAGCGCTCCCGTTGGACCAGAGTCTCCGCTGGAGGACGCGACGGCATGCGGCGGCGGGGAAACAGGAGCAAATGCAGAACAGAGTATAAAGGGTGGACATTAAGGCGCACATCTGCTGTGATGTCTGCTGTGAGAGCTGCACCACATCACCTCAGACTGGCACTCAGCACATTAACTATTATCCTTCATTCATTCAGAATGAAACAGATATTCTGTTACCAGCAGTGGTGGTAAATTACTAAGTAGATTTGTGTAATCTGTTAAAATCCAAAACTTTCCTTGATACAAACCTTGATAGGGGCAGCATTGAGATTATTCATATATATCTAAACTTGAGCTACAACACTAAATAAAGTATTTTTATCTGTAGTAAAACACATTGTTACTGATACAGCATCAATATACATCATTAATATCCACATCATCAATAAATTAAAAAATGGTTTAATATAATATCAGTAGTAGGGCTGCAACTAACCAGTATTTAGATATTTGATTGAGATTGAAGCTGTTTGTGTGATTTTTTAATTGGGCACTTTATGATCTTTTTTTTTTTTTTAAACATTTTACAGATATATTCTTCATGTTTTGTGCTACGTTATACTTTCAAATCCACTACATTTAAAAGATTTGGCTTCTTTTGGGGTGTAGTTCTGACACAATGGCTGATATGACACATTTTAAAAAACAATAATTAAAGATGATTTCAATTTTTTCTTATGAACAGCAGTGTGTAGCGTGCTCACATTTCACATGTCCTATATAAATGGACTTTTTTAGACTATTTCATGTGGACTTTTACTTGTAAGGGAGTACATTTACATTGCTGTACTGGTAATTATACTTAAGTCTGAGTACTTTTCCACCAATGGTTATCAGCAACAAACAAACAAGCATCAATTTATAGAAAAAACAATGTGTCATTTAATCTGACAATTTTTGATTCAGTTCAATCACACATTATCACATGCATCTGAAGTGAGGCCATACCATGAAAAAAACTCAAACATAAATACCATGCAGAGCAGTAGCCGCTGAATGCCTCTTCAAAATCTAAATTGCTGTCCGATGAACGGGGTCACACACATTTTACCTGAAGTCTCTGGCAGAAACACGTCTGAGTCATTCGTCAGAAAAGACGGAGACGGGGGGATTGAGAGGAAAACAGAGGCAAGGTCTAACAGGAGCAGGTGGAAATCAAAACAAATTAAAACCAAACCAGTAACTCATCACGTAACTCAGAGAATGTAATTGCAATAAAAAAAGAGTGTAAAATAGATGAATGAATACAAAAAAAAAATCAATGAACAGAAAATACATAAATAAAATATGTGACAAATAATAAATAAAAAGCAACCAGTCATGTTTAACAGGTTTAAATACCTCAGGGACATGTTTAATGTGTCATGTGTGCATTTGGAGCTGCTAACACGGCTGCACTGTACACAGAGAGATTTAACAGGGTGTAAGCAGGGGCTTAATTCCCATCACGGTATCTTAAATCGGGGCACTTTGCCGCTGCTCTTTTGACTTCTAAGCCAAGACCTTTGACAGTAACGAGACACGGTTTCACAACATACGTGCCAGTGGGCTTTATAGCCGACCCTTTTGACCTCAGCTAGGTGCCAATTAACGGTGGATTACGCTTAGCCTAGGCAATGGGTCAGCGCCAATGTCACTCTGTTTAAACGCTGGTGTCATGCAAGCTAAAAAAACCCATGAGAATCCCACTCCCTACACTAAGTGCTGCAAAAAATCTTAGAAATTAAGTTTATCAATGCAATGTTCCGAATTTAGAAGAAAATGTCTTGTTGAGAAGCCGGAAGCTTTAGGAATTGACCCTCTATTGCATAGTGCTGCCATATGTCAATGATTACTCTACCTTCCTTTTTCTAAAAAGCTGTGATATAAAATCTATTTTATTTCTCCAATTAGGTGTGAAAATGGGGGGTTTATTTTTACAGGACATACAATTAATGAGGTCACGTGACCAGTCCCTTTTGGTCATTGCAATTAGACATGTGAGAATCATTGTCTTAATTTTAGAATATTTTGACAAATAAAAAATAAAAAATCATCATTATCATTTTTTTGTCATCTAATCCAATTATGATGTTATAAATTCAATATAATAATATAACCTAATCCCATTGACTTACATACTATGAAACTATTTCTATGTTTACAACTTTTTCTTATACTATAGGTTTTTTTAAATATATGTTGAGGCTGTTTTAATTAATAAAACATTTTTACCATGTCCAAGCAATATATTTAATGCAATAGAGGGTTATAATATATATATATATATATATATATATATAGTGGAGAAACAATTGAAGGAAAGACTTGTGCGCTGGTATAGAAAAATCCTGCCAATTTAATTCCCTAAAGTTAAGTATTCAGTTGACCTCAGGGGTCAAGCTGCTCCATCTGGGACGGCCCGGTGAGGAGCAGCTTCCCGCTGGGTAGCTTGGAAAAAGAAAAAGAGAGGGCAGAGGGACACTGCGCGGTGCAGAGAGATGATGATGATGAGATCAGGGAACGGACAAGAGCAAAGAAAAAAAGGAGAAAAAAAAATGACTGGATCACTGCACTCAACTGAGTGAATGAATGGAAAAAAGGAGGGTTGCTCCTTGAAGGAATAACAATAACCACCTGATTCTAAGGGGGATTTATTTGTATTTAAATCACGGAGAAGTAGCGTTTGATTACCTGTTGATGATGACATGGAGGAGGCGGAGCCTGCTGCTACAGTCGGGCTGAACGGGTCCAGAGACAGAAGGTCGTTGTTAGTCAGTCTGGAACATGAGAGGGGGGAGTAAAACTTTAACATATTTGAAGCAAAAAAGCATCAGAGAACAGTTTAAAAAAATGCACAACATATACTTTTTTACAGGTGCCATGTTGTAGAAACTGAGATTTTTTGTAACTTTTTGATTACAAGGTCTGTGTGTTATATAATAAGTGGTTCAAAAAAGCTCATTCCACAGAGAAATTGACACAGCATGTATTCAGAAACTGTGTCTTCAAATAACGAGGACTTCTGTGAAGTTGTAATGTTTTATCTGTGAAGATGTTTGCATAAAACCAAACCTATATCTTGTTAGGGATTTCATAATAAAAAAACAAAACAAAAGTAAAATATGGGACGTTAAAAGGTCTAGGAAAAGTTTGCCTCCTACTTACTCGTAGGATGCTGGCATTCTGCTCTTTGCCAGTTCATCACCTGCAGCGGGAGGAAAAACAAACATGAAAAATGAGCCACAGACGTGCACAGAGCGATGACGGCAAATACATGTTCACACGGCAGGTTAAAAAATAAAATAGAAAAAAAAAACACAAGAGTTTTTTTTCCTTTTCCCCCACCAGACAGTTTTTCCAACTCATTTTGCCAAAAAGTCATGTTTAAAGATCTTCATTACACCTTCAACCAGAAACATAAACTGAGGTTATGACTGAACAAGTGAGAATCATTGTCTTGCCATGAGAAGTCATAGAAATATTTTTGCAGTTTGAAAGGTACAGTGTGTAAGATTTAGTGGCATTTAGCAACATCTAAGTGGAAGAGACTTGTCAGAAACATAATAAAATATGTTTAAGTATGTTTTAATTATTTTATAATTCAAGCAAAATAAGAATTGTTGCATTTTTATTAGATTTAGACATTTATTTCTACATGGGGAGTGGGACTTTCTCTGTAAAGCTGCCCTTTTACACCACCATGTTTCTACAGGAGCCCAGAATGGACAAACCAAACAATAGTTTTTTATTTTTTGCAGCTATCGGACGTTTTTCTTTGAAAGCTTGCACTACTGCCAGAAACTACACACTGTACCATTCCTTTAGACAAAATATGTTCCCTTATTTCTGCCTTTTTAATAGAGTTAAAAAAATTTCTGCAAATGCAGCCGTCCAGCATGTTTTTAGCGTGGGGGGGAAGGGGTAACACTTTATAACAGGGGAGTCATTTTGCAACTCAAATTTGTGAGAAAAAAAAATAATAATAATCTGCTTTGTTAATGTTTTGGTGTCCCTGTCTAAAGTTGCAAAAGATCCATATAAGAAACCTGAAGCAGCATTTAAGCACCAGATGTGAGGAAGACAGCGCTGAGAGGATCCAGATATAAAACCACACATGTAAGTCAACTTTACTTCTTCCTCTTTTTTCACAAGATACTGAAAGTGTTGCAGTGAGAGAACACGGGGTCAGTGGTGTTAGGGATGAGGGAGATGAGGGGCTGTGGCAGATATGTTGAGCAGGAGGAGGAAGGAAGCCTTGTAGTTTTTTTTTTTACTACTGTAGTAAAAACATACTCACCACGACCCTGAGCCTTAGAGCTTAATGTAGATGCTCCTGTGACCCCTGAGCGTATGTAGAGTATATACATCTATCAATGCAATTACCTTTTGTAAATAGATCGAAACTCTTATCAAGCTGCAGAATAGTGGACAGTAGAGCTATTTAGCCGCACACAAAAAAAGCGTGAAAGAAACTTTTAAAAAGTAGAAAAACACATGACCTGTAGGGTAAACCTGAAGTATTTCTCAAGATCAGCAAAACAAACAGAACTGTGCCAGTTTGCAGGAGGGAAACAGATAATTCCTGACATGTCAAAACATAAACAGCTAATTAAGCAATTAATCTTATTTGTACCATAGGGGAGGGGTATATCCCTTGAGCTCACATTCACAGAAAAAGAGCAGTTATTTACTTTTTGCTCGGGATGTGTTGGTTTTGGCCGCGTTTCTGAATTTTCCTTCGTAAAGACAACTTCTTTTAAAAACAGTGCGGGCCAAGAAAAACGTAGTTGAGAGGTTGTACTGTACAGTCGACCCCTCCCTCCCTCCCTCCTTCCACAGCCGTCCAGTAACACACGGATACAGAGAGGTCAGAATAAGAAGAGAAAATACTCACTGGACTGGTTCCTCCGCATCTGTCCCTGAAAACAAAAGCAGACGTTAATTATTCATAGGGCCCACCATGAATTCTCAGCTCTTACTTGGCAGGATTTTTGTCAGCTTCGAATAAGGCTGCGTGACTGACATACGGGATTGTTCTGCATGCCCAACACATAAAATCTGACTTGACTACTCACTAAATTGGTTTTATGCAGGTTTTTAACGGGTCATTATGTTGCCGTCTGCTTCTCTTGGGAGTAGCAATCTCTAAGATCTTCATTTTCAACATGTCCAACAGGTTGAAACATTATTTCTAAATGTATAAAATCACAACAAAAACTAAACAAAATAAAGGCTGAAAACTAGAGGTGAAAAGTATCCAGGTACATTTTGAGGTACTTACTCGTATATCTGTGTGTTTCTTCTTTATACTTTTACTAAGCTACATTTTAGAGGGAAATATTGTTATGTTATGTTTCAGTTTATACAAAAATATTTAAATATTGTACCTGGTAAAAACAAATGTGCACTTTGCGAATGCTCCTATATAAATTAATTGCATAAAACACATATATATAATATGCATATTATATTTATATAAAATATAATAAGATGAAGCATTCAATCAATCACTGTGTAATATTATCCTGTTATTAGCACACACACACACACACACACACACACACACACACACACACACACACACACACACACACACACACACACACACAGCAAGTGTTCCTAATTCATTATTTGCGATGTGTCTTTTAATTGTCATAAATTCTAATTTTACTTCAGGAAATCTGAAGGATTTCATTACTTCTCCTGCCACTGTTGAAAACTATATTATTAATTATTCCCATTGGCAAAGGGAATTTTCCACTTCAGAGTTAAAGACAGTAAATCACAGGACTACTCTCCAATCTACACATACCAGACGTTAAACCTAGGGTGAAAAACCCAGCGGCTCGAGAGCGTGCACCTACAGCCGTGCACAACGATCAGTCAGGGACGGCGGCGAGCGTGCCCCCAACACTTCACCAGCTTCCTTCTGGCGGGGCCATAAATCTGCTGCGTCATGCTGCGTGACGCAGACATGCAAGACATGCTCTTGAGGGCCACCAACCCAATGGAAAGTTAGAGCATCAATTTCAATAAAGAATGTATTCGCACAAGGAGAAAGGCTGGGAGGGAGGGAGGAGGGGGGTGGTGGTGGGGGGGTTGGTGGAGGGGGGGGGGGGGGTTGTCAGGGGAGGAGGGGGAGAAAGAGAAACAAAATGGGTTTAAGGAACATAGCAAAAGCGTTTAACCGCCGTAGAGCTGTGAGGCCAGGGTTTAGTCCCACAGGCGCTAAGCGGCAAATGGGTTCAATTACGGCTCTTGCTGGCCACACAAACACGACTTCCATTGCTATTTCAATAAAGGAACACCGCGGAGGGGGAACCAAACGGGAGGAGAAATGAAAAAGACAGAAAAATGAGCACTGAGGGGGAAAAAGAAGAAAAAAAAAAAAGAGAAGAAAAAAACTCAATAATTCACACCAGATGATGCAATGTTCCTCATCACCCTGGATTTATGTTTTAACTTTAATCCAGAACATTTCTGTACATATAAATAGGAAAAAGGGTGTAAAAAATGAATGTGAAGAGACAGCGAGAAAGGCCGGAATACTGGTATTTACTTCCTAATCAGAGTTGAATATGCAAACTGTGGTCTGTGTTTTTTTCTTTTTTTTCTACTTTAGTACGAGAAAGTAATTGTGGGTTTGAGACTCGACGGCGACCAAAACCAAACTCGGAACGTCTTTCCTCTTCAATCTTGCTTTGTATATAAAAAAACATCCTCTATAAACTTGTAACTCATCTTTACCATTAAAAAAACATTTAAAGAAAAAAAAAACTTGCCCATAAAGTATTCATAAATAACCACAACAGAGTCCTGTCTGAACAAGTGCACTACAATAAAACCCAAAGAGTGAAAGCAAACAAAGAAAAGAGGGAGACTGGAGGTTCAATACAAACAGTGACGAGGAAGAGGAGGAGGAAGAGGAGTAGCGGTGAAGGCAGAGGGAGAGCGCGGCTGAGGGGGGAAGATGCCGTGACATTCGATTAACGTGCAGCTAGGGGAGTGTGGCGGCTGAAACCCACTAGACCCCCTTTCGCGACAGTGAGCGCATCCTCTCAGCCTCTCCAAACCCACGTTAACAAAACACACACACAAACACACACACACACACAACGCATGTTTGCACACAACCAGTATTGGTTTTAAACTTTAATGGCAGAGGCTATTTTCATAGAGCGGCGGGGGAGTGAGTCAGAGATTGAGTGATGGTGAGGGATAAGGAGCTGAATGAAAGATTCCATGACTGAGGATCAGAGTGGGCAGTGTGTGTGTGTGTGTGTGTGTGTGTGTGTGTGTGTGTGTGTGTGTGTGTGTGTGCTCTAAGCTTTCCCTTAAGTGCCTGCAAGGAGAGCGGCGTGCATGTGCATGCGTCTAAAGTAAAGGCCAACAACATCAGATGCTTAACTTCCTGAGTTCTTGATTTTTTCTTATTTAAATAAAATTAAAACAAACATGTAATTCAATTCTGTGTTAAAAAAAACAACAACAAAAAAAAAACAATATATGGTGAATCAGAAGCCGATCTGCCGCATGACAGAAATCAGACGGAAAACATGTGACGTTCCAATGTAAATAAAATAAGTTTCAGGAAAGAGTGATGCAGATCCACAGGAGGAGCTGTGCTCCAGCAGAGGATACACACGCTCCTGTTGCCCTCTAGTGTTGCAGAGGCAGAGCAGACGTCTGCCACAGCAGCGCTGGCCAGCAACAGGTTCTTTTACTACGTTAAATCCATGCATACCGAGGTGGAGGGCAACAGGATGATGTTCCCGATGGAGGCTTTGAGCTCGTCAATGGTGGCTCGGTTCTGGTGCGTGCCGTTGTTGGGCTGAACGGGCTTGATTTCTACGTGGAACTTCCTGGGTTCGTCTTCATCTTCGGAATCGCTGGACGAGTAGAAGGAATTCTCTTTGGCATGTGAGCAAAAATAAAGTTAAGGAGACAATGAGATCATCAATAGTACAGTTATTGTTTTATATTCTTTTTTTAAGCCCATCTGGGCAACAGAAAAACACAAAAAGGAAGATTGACGGGATGTTTAAAACAAAAAAAAAAAGAAAGAAAGAATTAAGATTAAATCCAACATGTGTTAAGAGCCAGACTGAAGAATGATTAATTGCTCTGATTAAACACGGAGTCAAGACAAAAGGATATCGTTTTCATTTGCTTCTGGTCTGATGCAGAAGCCCTCAGCGTCAACCTGGGGGACATTCTGCAAAACACAAGCAGGAAAAGAAAAAAGTTAAAAATCAGTTGTTAAATGTATTCTGCATGTATACTCTTTGTAAATTAAATTAAAAGAAGCTAAAAACAACCAAATTGTATCTATAAACTATCACATATAACGTTTTTACATGTTTTTGTGCTCTATCCTATCACTACATGCACTTCCATATATGACACAAACATTGTTTCTTTTTGTTCTAAATTCTTAGTATTCATATATTTATTCAGACTCTTGCTCAGCTGCTTTAACATCTGAATTTCAATAAATAATCTACTTCACTATGACGTAAAAAAAGTTGACTTTTCTTTTCAAATTGAATTTTTAAAACCAAATTTAGATTGTTATACATGTAATTAAAACTAATTATAATTTTAAATGCTGTTTCGTAGAATGTGTGTGATAGTTTAAACAATTTGCCTCTTTGCACTTTAATCGTAATCCTTTACATTAATGTATATTTTAAAACAGTCAAAACTCTCAAACTTCATTGGAACGTATTTTCTCATAGTTGTCACTAGCTCATCACATGTAGATCATGTGGTGTATTAGAATATGGAAAGTAGTTTATCTTCTGTAATTTCACAAAAAAAAAAAAAACAGCATTGCTCCTTTCAGTGTGTTAAAATGGGACTTGATGGTACACATTTATAACAACTTAAGAAGCCCACCAAGTAGATTTAATTTCAGTATTCCACGCTGTAGAAAGTGTTCCACAGTACATCCAAACTTCATTCATGACTGATCTCTCACTCTAAACACATCTTCATGTTTACAATATCTAACTTTTTTTTTATTCAGAAAAGTCACAAAAGTAATAAAGCTACTTTTTTTTCTGAATATTTCTGATATATAAATTTATATACATGTTGTAAATGTGATTTAGAAAAAAACAATGGTCTGAACATGAAAGTTTGGTTTGTGCGCATGTGAGTTTCTGCATATATTAGCTTGCTTACAGCGTTCTGGATGTCTATGGCCCCATAGTATCCAGGGGGAGCACCGTTGGCAGTGTTCTACAAGCATAAACAGAGAGGAATGAATGAATGAATGAATGAGCAAATCTACAAAACAAACAAGAGGGAACAGAGAGAAAGAGAGAGTCACATGTGCGAGTGAAATACATAAAAAGCGACCGAGGGTCTTTTCCACCTCCTGCTGTTTGAAATTGAAATAACATACAAAGCCAAAATAAAAATAAACAGCAAAAGTGTCAACTGAAAGAATGGAAGTCCCCGGATGTTTCAGTGATACTCACAGCAGCTTCAACCTCTGTGGACTCCCTGGAAGACAAAACATTCAAATAATGATGAGATATTCTTTTAGGTTACTGAAATTCTGATGCAAAAAAAAAAAAGAAAAGTCACTCACGTTGAGTCTGTGTCCTTGTCTTTCCTGCGCCCTGGGATGCCAAATGGTTTTCTCTTCCTGGGTTTGGCACCTTCAAAAAAAAAAAAAAAAATGTTATCTTAGATTTAAGGGTCTCAGTGTATAAAAGTGAGAATGTAATATTTTTTTTTTATTATAAGAAGGTGTAGGTGTCCCATGTTTTCAGAAACTCAATCCACAGAGCACACAACCCATATTCTGGAACGAGCCATCAGTCATGAAGTTGTGATGTCATAACTATATCTTATAGAGAAGATGAGAGTTATCTCAATGTGTGAAACTATAGTGAAATGATATGCTGTTCTTAACTTTCTTTTGCTGGTGTTGCGATATGGCAACAGTTACTTCTAAAAAAAAAAAAAAACTGATATAAAAACTATTTTTTACAGTTAGGTGTGAAAAGGGGGTTTATTTTTAAAGGACATACAATTCCTGAGGTCACAAGTCCTTTTAGCTCTAGGACATTTGACATGTGAACATTTTGTCTCACAACTAAAGGGTGTCTTTTATTCAGAATTTTGAAAAATGTTTACCAAAAAAAAAAAAAAATTAACTCACTATCTGGAGTAAATACATTTTTAGTTGTTTATTTATTTATTTTTTTACATTTAATGAAATTGTAATGTTTTAAAATATAGTTTTGTTGCTATATGGAAACAATATGCCAATATAGAAAAGTCCTAGTGCAACAACCTAATGAACCCTAATGACTAACATAGCATGAAACTATCTAAACTGTTTACAACTTTTTTAACCTATACTGCATACTTTTTAATATATTTATTATTTAGGCCATATACATGATAAAACATTTCAAAACATTTTATTTAACATGTCTAAATAATATTCAATGCAATGGAGGGTTAAAACCAAAAAATATCTAGTGGGGTATATCACAACTTTAACTAAAACAATGAAGTGTGAATACTGGACCTTTAACATTACATACATTACATTATATCTGTTCCTAATTGAAATGTGGGGTTAATAACTTGCAATGCACATTTACGATTTAAATACCACGTGCGGTTTATTTGTTCTAGTTGTGCTTATATGTTGCAAATCCTACCTTCAGTAGCAATAGCTGCGTTGCACTCCTCAAACTCAATGGGTCCTAATGAGACAAAAAAAATCATTTAGGTTCATTTGGCACGGAAAGGGTCAATGACCTACTGCTGTGAAAGCTGTGAATGTAATACTTTCACGCAATAATTGCACGCACACACGCACGTGCGCGCACACACACACACACACTATTTGGCAAACACAACATGCAGTGTGGCGTGCCATACTAAAGTGTGTATATAAACAGGGATAGGCTGGTCCCAGAGGGCAGACAGGTTCAATAGCGGAGTCAACAGTGTGTATGGTGGCCTTCACAGAGATGACACAAAAAACTACCACACACACACACACACACACACACACACACACACACACACACACACACACACACACACACACACACACACACACACACACACACACACACACACACACACACACACACACACACACACACACACACACACACACACACACACACACACACACACACACACACACACACACACACACACACAAACCTGACCTGGGATGCATAGATTTCAACTCATAAACCGTTTCTTAATCTACGTAAGAGAAGCCTCGGTACCACCCCCCAACTAAACACATACACATACATACACACACATACACACAGGATAAAGTCAATAACCCTATTTATTTATCCACATGGACAAATCTGCTCAGGCTTAAGAGCTGCCCTTTCCTGCTTCTCTCTGGTATGTACAAACTACCCGCAAAAAACAAACAGACATGATCATGCACGCACACACACAAACAAAGATAATCATGGCAACTCCAGGTAATAGATTGAACTAACAAATAATTATATCTGTTCTAGCCAACAACTGAGATATCACTTGGAGCGCAACCAGCTTTGGATTCAGTTTTTATACAAACGGCATGATATACATGCTAGTAGTAAAAAAATAACAAGGTTTACACTTAATTTAACGTTCATCAGTTGAACACATCTACCTCCCGAGGCCCTGCCTTCACTGTGGCTTCTCACGCTACGGCTGCTCCTCCACATCATATATGTGAGGCTTCGTTTTAAAGGGTCGCTGCTTTGACATACACATGCTCATACAGACACATGCACACTGGGAGCTGCAGGAAAACCAGAGGCATGACATGCGATGTGTGCATGTGTCAGTCACTGAGGAGTCACTTCGAGACACACCTCAGCTGCTATATAGCAAAACAGACTAAAATCATTTACATTAGGACTGGTTTTAAGAAAAAAATTAAATTCAGATTTTTCTGTCACATGGTGTGATTTCATTCACAATTTCTGTTTCAGTGCACAACACTTACAAGCATTTCAGAAACTTATATCATGTCAGTAAATATAACAATAAATGCCATAACTCAAATGCAAAAATGAAAACTAAAGTCAAGAATTGATTTCAAATGTCTTACTTATAAACATTCTTGGTGCTAGGTTGCATCGAGCACCAGCCATTATTACAACTGAAGAATTAAAAGAGCATCTGTCTTAAGTGAGCAAAGCAAAAGCTGGGTTAGGAAAAATGATTTCAAAATTGCATTGCCTGAAATTGTGTTTGTTTTTTGGGTTTTTTTTTTATCTAAAATACTTAGCTCATTCAGGCCAAATTCACAATAGTGTAGAATCTACACAAGTGGATAGGCTCTGTTTAATTATACATATGGACATATGCGCTGTATTCTTCAGCCTGTGACTAGATGTAACTAGAACAGACTGCTTAAAAGGTCCCATTTTATAGAAAGTGAGATTTACTCATGTATTTATTACAAGAAGGTGTGTGCTAAATAAATACTATCCCATTTCAATAGGCTCACAGAAAACACACACACACACAGGCCCATATTAAGAAACTTAAAAAGGAGCCATCAAGACTTCCCGGGAAGTTGTGATTTCACAACTATACGGGCACCGCCCTCCTCCCCATTCACAGCAATTAAATCAACCAATCAGGGATGGAGGCAGGCACAAAACGACCTGTTCTTTCCAGACCTCCGGAGTGGAGCCTTTCGGTACTTAAAGCCATGGATATATCTTGTTAGGGATATCAAAACTTTAAATAATGCCCAGGAAAAACATACAATATGGTACCTTTAACTATTTAGATGCATGACATTAAAGCCGATCAGACCACATAGGCTCCATATAACTAGAAAGCCTATAATAGCTTTGCAAGATAAGCAGAGAGAGAGAGAGATGGAAGATGGGGCAGGACCCTCTGGCGATATTTCCGATACTCTAACATGCCTTGACCTGAAAACAACAAAGCTAATGATATTTTAACTCAAAAAAAAAGAAGAAAAAAAAAAGTATACAGTAGCAGCAGCAGCCCAACGATGCGGCCCTCTCCCCAGAGGATGCCAGTCGCGAGGCAGCATTGACGCATTGTTTGGCGTGTGCAGCGCTGAATGAAGCGCAGGGAAGCGGCGAGTCACGAGAGGCACGCATCACGCCAAGTGAAGTGGATAAAGTACACCAATGACCGATCTACTCTACTGTGCAATATCAGGCCTCTTCACCGCCGGCGAATACACAGCACGAATGGCTGTGTGTAAGTGTGTGTGTGTGTGTGTGTGTGTGTGTGTGTGTGTGTGTGTGTGTGTTTCATGCCAGTCGACACACAAAATTTGGCCTGCTCATTCAAGAACGCTCTCCCGTGGGAGGAAGTGAGGGAAAAGCACGCAGACGCGGTAATTTCACTGCCCTCGTTCGATCACCCCCCATGCTGACATTAAACAGGTAAGAAAGCCTGAACCCGTGAGGTGTATCTTTTCCTAGAGAGGGAAACACATCCTCCTCATCACGTTTCGTTAAACTACGTCCGCCGCAGAAATTGTCAAACAAAAGTAATGTAATGAAGAAGAAGAAGAAGAAAAAAAACTGATTCAAAATGGGGGGGGGGGATTACTGGAAAATTACACGTTGCATTCTTTATTCCAGCTCTGGGATGTTTAACAAAAGCTGCTGTGAGCCTACGTCAGGCGCCCGGGCAGAGCGGAGCAGGAACCCTTTCGCCGCTAGCATCCTGCTATTGCATCTGACAATATTTATGCACAACGAGCTGCAGAAAAAAAAGGGGGGAAAAAAAAACAAAAAAAAGTCCAAACACCAGACACATGAATATTACCTAAATCTGGGCAGACATTAGGAACTGTTTAAACATCTCCCAAACAGACAGACGACTTTGTTTATACAGGGGGAAGATGTTTCTTTTCTTTCTACTCTCTGTGAGGGAAGCATGCAGTCACGCATGAGTGGAGAATGGGTTTTTAAATTGCATATGCTTCACATGGCACTAGGAGTGGGAGAGAGGGAGGGAGGAGGAGGGGGTGGGGGGGTTTGCGTGTCTGGCCCACCGCCAGTTGACAGCTCAGCTGGATATCGTTGAACACTCTGAACCCCCCTGCCTCGCAGCGTGTCACTTTGGGATTGTTTCCGCAATAGAAAGTTTATTCAACCTCTCTCTCTCTGAAGGCACCGGACCGGCCATCCGTTCAGCTATTTAATCAGGGGACAGACAGGTTATTTTTCTGACAGGCCCGGGGCTGCTGTGCAATCCCTAATGAACAGCTTGATACGGGCAGGAATTTTCTGACCGTTTTTTTAGCCTCAATTAATTCTGCTGTCCAAACAAATGAGGGCCACCACCAACTTGGACGCGGCGTCTGGACACAGGGGTCACCGTTTGTGTACACACAAACACAGCAGAGGTGAACCCTTTGTGCCTGTGACCTGACGTAATGTAGTACAAGTACGAGAGACCAGTGAAGTAATTGGATATTTACAATGAGCCTTTAAACTATGACTAATTAAGATTTATTAAAAGGTATTAAAAGGAAAAAAAAAATTTACAATGACTGCAAGGAGCCTGATATCAACGTGTGTGTGTTTGTGTGTCACAAAAAGAGGGGGCGCGCAGGGGTAGAACTGAAGGAGACTGAGGAGTATTCCCTTGATTATTGTGGCATGGCAAAGTTTACACAAGAGTCATTGTTGAGCTCTGACCTCCTGAAAAGGTTGGTTCTGCCTGCTTAGCCTGCGAGCACAGCAAAGCCCCCTGTGTGTCACATGCTTACTGGAATGCCAAGCCTGCCTACCTTTACAGCAGATTACTATGATTGACTCTGATGGCCCCTCTCCTACTTCTAATTGCCCCTCTCTATACACCCCCCCCCACAAGGCATGGAACAGGCGGAGGGCCCATTCTCCGGACCGCTAGTTTGTTTACACACAACTCGGACACACCGACAAACGCGTATTATGGGGACAAAAACACACACACAGGGAGGCGGGGGCCGGCTTACCTGGTCGCTCCTTGCCTGTTCCTTTGCCCTCAGCTAGTTTCTGTATTAGACTCTCTACCGAGGTGTTTTCAATGTTCCTCATGAACTCGTTGTGGACCTGCAAAAAAACAAAAAAATGACAGTTAAAGTAAGAAGTTTTTTGGCGAGAGCATGTTGGGAGAAGACGTTGGACAGCAGCAGAATCTCAACACCCACATCCGCTGCTGGAATTTAAGGTGAGACCCTACAGGTACAAAAGGGGAATATTATAAACTAATAGATGTCACTGTAAACCTTCCCGGTTCATTTTTTTATGTAACACAATTGTTTTCTTGTATTACAAGTTTCCTGAGGTTTAGGAAACGTTTTAATATCCAAATGAGGAATTATCTAAGTAAATATGCGCTTTACGAACATGGAGAAGAAATGTGAACACTCAAAATTCATTTTGCTGCTTCGCTAAAGTCAAACGTTTTTAAAGAGGTTATTTTTTCGATTTGCCATATATGTCCAAAAAGCAACAACATATTAATTTCTATGAACGATATATATGAACAAAACCTACGTTAAAAACCTTCAGAATATTAGCAAGAAAAAGTGGAAAGTTTGTCTTGTAAGTGGAAAGTTACGTAGAGAAAACCTTGTCAGAAATCAACACCAGCCAAAGGGATTTCAAGGTCAGCCATAAGCCTTCCCCTGTAGCTTCACGATTGGTTGGCGGGGCGAAGGATATGACCATATTTGGTCGTAACAGATTTGTGCAGGAGAAAAGGAATTTCACAATGAGACCTCAGACGTCGTGGTGGACGCAGTGGTATTACCTCACACAAAGTAAAGTAATAGTCTGAAAGAAGTTGTTGTGGAAGCAACAGCCTCAAAACTCAAATCTCAAATAATAATGCATTAAAATGTGATTAATCATCACCAAAATAACCGATAATTCATTGCTGGGTATTAGTGATTCATTCATCACTAATTCATTGCTGGTTATTAGAAATTCATTCATCACTAATTCATTGCTGGTTGTTAGTGATTTATTCATCAGTATTTATGGTAAAATGTTTGAATCTGTTTTAAAATTGGATAAAAACCCAATTTATAAGAGCTTCTGATTGGCGCGCGCACACACACACACACACACACACACACACACACACACACACACACACACACACACACACACACACACACACACACACACACACACACACACACACAAGAAGCTAATGAATGATTGGAAAAGCCTTGTGCAGTTATATAGAAAATTATTATTTCAATTGATGACTTGATTATATTTTCAAATAATTTTGCAACCCATTTGATAAATAAAAGTGTGACCATGCATGAAAAACACAAAATTGTCTGGGTGACCCCAAACTTTTGACCAGTGTACACACAAGGAACATCGATCATGTACCATCCCTTAATTAGATTAAATTTGATTCAAAACATGATGAATTTCTCCATTTTGATAATAAATGGGTAATGTAAAATCAGGGTAATCAAAGTACACAGCTCGACAAAAATATTTAACAACTTCTAGTCATTTTTTAATCCAGAAATGTCCCATTATGGGCCTTACTTATTGTTATTGGAGATTGCTTTAGAATTCTGCGATTTCAGTTCTGTCACATTTTTGGAGCCAAACGGAGGATTAGTGTCACAGGTTGATGGAGCGGTGAGACTTCTGGGGAAATGTTTGTGTAATGTACAGGACGGGAGACGACCGCAATATGCCGCTGTAACTCACACCGATCAAACCCGCGGTTGATATTTGGGACGTTTACTTTGCGTTTGGCCCGTGGTGTCGGGCTGAATCAGCGTTGTTGACACTGTGAACTGCCGATGCCCTTTGGGTGCCATCAGAGGAAGCCGAGCGTTTGTTTGCTTGTTTGTTTTGGATGTGCATGTGTGTGCTTGTGTGTGTACTGAGGCGGACGGGAAAGGGCGGCGTACGTATGGGCTGCGGCATCCAACTCCACGCCATGTCGCCGAGCCATTCTGATGTGCGTGATACTGTAAGAGCAAAACATGCACACATGCATGTGTGTCCATCCAATACCCCCCCCCCCAAAAAAAAAAAAAACCCTCGGGGCCCCTGTGGCGAGGTGGAGTGCATTAGCCTTCTGTGGCCTGGCAGGAGAGGATGTTGGGAGGAGAGGGAGGTGATGTGGGGGAGGGGGGAGGGGGGAGGGGAGTGGACAGAGAGGTTGTGAGGAAGCATGCTCACTGCAGCACACGCGATCTGTCAGGTGCTGCTGCCATGACGGAGGGCACTGACACTGGACTCGACCTGCGTGCCCCGCTGGTCTCTCTCTCCCGCTCTCTCACACACTCACAGACACACACACACGCTCAGAACATTCATCTGCCTTCAAGGGATCCTCGCTCGCACACAAATGCTTCGCTTACAAAAACAAACATAGCACGCACACCGACCGATACACCTGCCCTCATGCGAGTTTAAAGCTCTCTGCGCTGCTTTCAGCTCAAAACGTGCACTAAATACACCTATATAAGGTATTTTCCTTCACCCTTTATTCTAACCCTCTTATCCTTCACGGCCAGTGAGCTTGAGCCTTGTCTGAAAATATACCATGTCAGGTTGACATGATCGCTTCTTGATTTCAGTGACGCCGTGGGCCACAGGTGCAGCGTCCGCTTTGGTTGCTTTGGTACACCGGGCGCTATTCTCGGAAGGAGCGACATATAAGGCAATGGTTTTATTATTGTTCTGTTTTTTTTCCCCCTTTTCCCCCAAATTACCCACGCGCGCACCGGTTCAACGCCACTGCCAAATCCGCCGCTGGTCGCGTGTGTGTGTGTGTGTACATAAACAGCCTTGTCTCCTCCGATACGCCAGCACACATTCCTATTCACCTGCTGGCGTGAGGCTTCCCTGGGAGGCTGCAACACGTGCGCGGGGTTCGTGCGATTCCCCCTGTCCAACAGATGTGCGGGCCTCTTTGCGGTCGCTTCGGCCGCCCAGCGGTGGTTGCCGGCGTGGCAGGCAGGAACGTGGCCGCTCACCGGCTTCCACCAAACCAACACGGCCGTGTCACTACCGGCGAAGTTGGAGGCGTCGCAGCTGCTGACTGAGCTCAGGAGTCAGGGTGATGCATTTATTATTGAAGGTTTTTTGGTATTTAGTATTATTTTCTAGGGGTCGGACTTGATTTAAAAAAACTGATCTAATTAATTACAGGTTTTGCAATCATCAATCACAATTGATTACATAACAATATTTGATCCAAAAGCAACATTTATTTTATGTAAATGAATTTTAGTCGCTATCTGTAGCATTTCCTAAACTCTACTATTTTATTTGTATTTAATTAATCATAACGAATTGTCTTGGAATTTGTGGAAATTTTGTTTGGGGTTCTGATTTTGTTTATGACACGATAATCAGACAAAGCAGCTTGTAGTCCAAAAAAAATAACTCTTAGTGCTCGTTCAGACCCCTGGACCACTGAACCAGCGTGGAGCATCAAACTGGGAGGAATTAGCAGCGTGTTGATCATGTTGTGGAGGCTGTTGTCAGCAGAGTAGTAAAGTTGCCTTTTGTGTAACAGATATATTACCTATACCGAATATGAAAATAGCCTTTTACGCAGATCCAACATGATCATCTCTACAAAAAACTTCAGATAAAGCTGAAATTGTTCAAATAACATATAGATATGTAGAAGAGATGCTACAGCAAAATGTGAATATATACTGGGTGGATAATAAGCTAGTCTCTCCTGTACCTAACTTTCATCCTAATGTATTTTGCAGTTGTATTATTATTATTTTTTTGTATTGATTATATTCAAGTTGTCAGCACAGGGGACAGGGTGAGCAGTTTTGTCTTATTAGCATTTTTGTGTCATTATGTGCATTTTTTGAAGGGGTATGTGCTTTGTATTATTGCTGTTTAAAAGAAGCAATAAACAACAGAAAAAAAAAAACATATCTATAAAAGAAAAGGACTTTAAACTCTTTGGTGGAGTCAGTAAATACACATTTGTGCTAATGCACGCTGTATTGTTGGAGGAAATGCCAGTGATATTGGTTTGTGTGACCTCCTTTGCTAATATAGTACTGTTTAGTTTCAGCCTGCCTGCTCTCCCTAAGCACACAACAGATCCAATCCACTGAAAAGCTTGGAAAAGTACTTTTTTTTTAACTTTATCTTGTGTGGAGAAACTAATGTTGCAATTCGTCACTCTATTCATCTACACAGCATTGAACTAAAAAACACTGGAAACAATTAACAACAGCAATTGGAAAAAGATCATGAAAGTTTAGTATTCATACAATGACTTAAAGTTGCTTATTGAAAATACCTACAAGAATAACCCTCTATTGCATAGTGTTGGCATATGGAAACAATTACTTTATCTTTAACTGTGATATAAAATCTGTGTTTTTACAGTTAGGCATGAAAAGAGAGCTTTTATTTAGGAAGGACATACAATTTATGAGGTCACATGACCAGTCCCTTTTGCTCATGGACATCTGCTCATGTGAGCATCATTGTCTCACAACTGGAGGTTGTCTTTTACTCAGAAATTTGGAACCTTAACCAAAAAAAAAAATTAAAAAATTAACTCACTACCTGGGGTAGTGAGTTAATTTTTTTTTATAAAAACTTTCATTCAATTTCAATGTCATAAGGTTTTTTTGCCCAACATGCTAAAAAGATTTGTTGCCATATGGCAACAATAATATAATTTTTTTGAATACATTATTTTATGATATCTATTATTTAGGCCATTTTAAGTAACGAAAACAGCCAAACTATTATTCAGCATTTCTAAATAATATTTCATGCAATAGAGGGTAATGGTGTTAATTCTTCTCAAAGAAGGCTGAAATGACATCAATACACCTTCTACACAGCAGGGTTGCATGTCTTCAGAGTGGTGGCTGTTTAACTCAAAAAGGATATTGATATTTTAGATATATGTGGCCAGGGTGTCTGAATGTCAGCATCAGCGAATGCCAGCGGCTGATTGGCATGATACTTGAAGGCTACTCATCACCAAATCAAACTTTCCTTGCACTGCTCCTGATTTTCCAGTTTGGCGAGACTTGGACATCTTTTTGTCTTCCAGCTGTATTTTAATTTGGCTCAGCAGCAACAGGCGGCGTCTCCCGCTCGCAAACGCACACACACGGGAATGGCGAGAATAGCCTGTCGCTCCGTATTCCTTCCAACTTGCCGAATGGGGCTGCACGGCAGGACCCCCGAGACTCTCTCAACGTGGAGCCGTGGCGCCCCCTGCGGACGGCCAGGGAAGTGACGGGCGGCGGCCAGCGGCGGTGGCACAGAGCAGCCACAGCTTAATGAGGGCAGGGCAGCAGAGTGTGCTTTCCAGTTATTCGGTGTGGCGTTGGTAAGTATGATTGCTGTATAAATAAATGAAACGGAATCCCTGCTTAATGTCGAATGCTGATATTCGTGAATGGTGTTTGAAAGCTTCAACAAGTGGGCTTGGACGCAAACTTCCTAAAAATCTAAACACTCTCTCTCCCTGTAACAAACAGGCCTGTGCAGCACTTTTAACTCATCAGACATGCTATTCGCTCAGTGTTTGGACTTACGAAGGTGTTTCAGATAGGCTGGGAGGGAGTTTTGATCAGTTTTTAATTGCTTGGCATAAAGGGCTGAATGGACCATTTCCTCGTTCTCAGTTAAATGATTAGCGAGATCAAAGGCGACACTAATTGATATGACACACAGTGAACCCAATGAGCACAGCGCTCAGGTCAGCGAGACACCTACTCCACCCACAGGAATGTTGGAGAGCACGTATGTGCGCGCGCTCACCTCTCCGATTTGAACGTGCGTCTCGTCGACGGACTGCGAGTAGGACCGGATGATCTCCTTCATGTGGAGAATGTGGCTCTCCTCTATGTCTTGGAATTTCTGGAACACAGAAAGGAGAGGGAGAGAGAGAGGGAGAGAGAGAGAGAGAAAAGAGTCATGGCGACAGATTGCACGTATCAAGCGCTCGCCAGCGATTGTGCGTTGCGGCGGCAGCATTGCTGCTGTCGGCCGCACAATAATAAAAACATGCACAGAAAATCAGAACGCAGCCAAGGACACAACGCTTCCTTCTCCTGTCACTGCCACTTCCCATGCGTCTGGGTGGTCTATGGCGCTGAACACACACACACACACACACACACACACACACACACACACACACGCACACGCACACACACATGCACACGCACACACACATGCACACGCACACACACACAGACACTTATAGGTCCTCCCACAAGATGTCAATTATTTCCTTCATGAGATGCGTTGACGGGGGTTAATTTCTGGCTTTGAGCAGCAGTATGGCGTAGATCACTGGGGAAAAACACAACCTTAAAAGCTAGTATTTACTTCCATTTAAATCTGACTCGGGGCTTTTGGGGTAAACCACAGAGACTGAGTATAAATAATCATAAACTAGAAAATCACAGTGGGGACGGAGAGGAAGATGAGCCCTTACCCACCGCAAACACACAGAGATAAAGAGTCTCCTGCTGCAGGGACGCGCATGCTGCGATAGGATATACGTTTGCTGTTCACCGCTGAGCGGCGGCGGCTCACATTGCGCAGACACGCCCACCCGCCCACAGACACACTCGAGACAAAGAGGACACACATGTAGGAGCCCCGGTGATGTCAGAGAGCGAGCACATGTGTTCAGTGTTTATACCTCAGATCCACATGTGCTGTGTTCGAGACGGGCCGTTAGACTGAGATTCCCAGAGAAAGGAAATCTGCAGCGCCCGTTTGCTCTGGGGGAGGGGAAAAAAACATGTCGGGAGGCTAACTGGAACCTTTTATGGTGGCGGAGCTTCTGCGGTGCGGGAGGATATGGAGGCCAAATTCTGTTGATCTGATTTTAATTTGGAGTTTATCTAATCAGGGCCTTCAGATGGATCCAATCAGGCTCTTTCCACAATGATTCCGTTAAGAGAGGAAAAAACAGAATCTGGAGATAATAGAAGGCACAAAAATGTGGAACACACACACACACACACACACACACACACACACATACACACACACACACACACAAGGGACTGACAGATTATACAATGAAAGTGTTGCATACCATGCAGACAGACAATAGACAGAGTTTATGAGCATAGGTTTAAAAAAAAAAAGAAAGAAAGAAAGAAAAAAAAAGAAGGAAAGAAAAGGAAAGGAAAGCACCACAGTACCTGTGCAGTTTCTGCCATCTTCTGTTCAAACTCGCACTTCGCTGTGGCGTATTTCTCCACATACGACTTGTAGGTCTCTGTGGCTTTTTTGGCTTTCACTCCAGCCTGCAAAGTATAAACAGACAGATAAAATGGCTATCATCGCTTTATACACTGCAGACAATGGCTCTCTGTTTCCAGGGGATCAGCTGACAAATCAGCGAGGAAAACCGAACCCCATTTCACATCTGACAGCGAGAGGCTTTCTGGGGTTAAGGTTTCTGTGTAGAATGGGGCGTTAAAGACACTCCATCACGCCATATTACCATACCATGATTATGTGGGTGTGGGTGCGTGTGTGTGAGAGCATGGCCTCCCACCTTGTCCACATCTCTCTGGGTGGCCGCCTCTTTGCGGAGGCGCTCCTGCTCCACAGTTCTGGCGTTGTAGGTCTCCTTGGACTTCTGCAGAGCCTGAGAGGTGGTCTGGATGTTCTGGACAGCCTCCAGGGTGGATGCCACCTCTTCTTTTGTCTGACAACACACACACACGCACACACACACACAAACACATGCGTCTCATATAGTAACTCGACTGAACAATGTGAGCTAATGTCACTCGTCGCTCGGCTGCCGGTGCAGCCGTTTCTCGGCGTGTTGTTTCACGTTGCAGTCGATGCCTGTCCTTGAATACCCTTGTTTATTATGCGTTTGAAAGAAACAACCAAACTATTTAAGTGCAGACAGAGGTCTCTGATTGCTCCAGTAAAACAGTTTCTGGTACACCACAGAGTATTAGGGAAAGACACAGAGATTATCTGTTTTGAAATTATGAGAATAAAATCATAATGTTATGAGAATAAAGTCATAATATGAGAGTAAAATTGTAATATTACAATGATAAAGTCATAATATCGTCATATTATAAGAATAAAGTCATATTTTTAGGAGAATAGCGCAATATTACTAAAATAAAGTTATTATTTTTATTATTATTAGTTTAGTTATTATTTTATGAGCATAAAGTCATAAATTTACAAGGGAAAAAGTAATAGTTTTATGAGAATAAAGTTGTAATATTACATGAATCAAGTTACCATATATGAATAAGGCTGAATATGAGAATAAAGACCTAATATTATGACAATAAAGTCATAATATTATTAGAATAAAGTCATAATTTTATGAGCATAAAGTCAATGTTTTACAAGAATAGTAATTAACTAGCAAGCTATTACTTACTAGTAAGCTAGTAAGTAATAGAGAATATGAGAATAAAGTTGTAATATAACAAGCATAAAGTCAGAAATTCATGAGAATAAAGTTGTATTATCACAAGAATAAAGTCATAACATTATGAGAAGAGAGGCCCACTATTTATGTATCGTTTTTTTTTTCCTCTTAGTGTGGCCCTGATACTCAAACATTGGAAGCATGTGACAGGCAGGAAACAATTAAAGCTCTATGGTGGCTATTTGTTCTAAAGATGAGTGATTCTTCGTCCAAGTCGGAATCTGGACTATTTCCTTCCCACTAAAAATGTCAGAGAAAAGTGAAAAAATGTCAACCACACTTTCACAAAGTACAAGGAGAAATCCTCGAACTATTAACTATGCATTCCAGAGGCTTCAAACCTCAGAATAGCGATTATGTTTTTCTTGAAAAATAACTCAAAACAATTATGATTATCTAAATAGTTGTCGATTCATCTTCTGTGAATTGAATAATTGATGAATGGATCAGTTGTTGAAGTTCAATCTTATGTTCAGTACAAAAAGTGTCTGTAGCACAGAAACTCTAACATACTGAATGCTCTTTTATTTGTTCTTTTTCTGTACTCCGTTTCCTTTCAGTCAGACCCATAACACCCCTGACTTCTACACATGCGCTGCACTTTTCTTACCTTCTTGTGTGCTTTGGCCTGCTCCTCCACATATTTCTGCACTTCCTTTATAAGTTCATGCAGCTTCCTCACCAGCTCCAGGTGACAGCCGGCCAGCTTCTCCGTTGAGGTCTTGAACACGTCCCACACCGGAGCAAACGTCCTGGGACAGAGGACGACAGGACGCGTCAGCAGTGAGGACAGGACAGGACGTGGCCTTCAGAGCTATTAAATTGTGCCATTTTTCATACTCACCCGAGCGGAGAAAAGTTGCCAGCTGACTTGGCAAGTTTGGTCATCGACCTGGCATAGGCCTCTTCAATAGTACTCCTGAGACAAATCAAAAATAAAAAAAAACATTGCAGATCGTTTGTTAAATCAGAAAAAAGAACGATGTAAAAATAAAAATAACCATCCTGGTTCTCAGGTTTATAGTTTGATATGCCAGTAGTGCCGACATAACCGTTCTTCCTTTTAAAAACTCTGGTATTATACAAGGCAAGACATCGTTTTCAACTAGGTTGTGGCTCAAATAGGGCACGCCACTGAACAAGCGAGGATCCCTGCCAGAAATACCCACACGGTACTTGCAATAGAAATGTTTGGCCACATGCACACGTGTGTGGGCAAATAAGTGCGGTTTGGCTTGTGATTACTTCACAAACCTCCATGTTGAAGCTGACAGAGTGTGAAAGCTGAAATCCCCTGCTTCTCTCAATTTCCCTGTTTTTTCTTTTTTAAATCCTTCATTCTGCAGCGAGGTGGGGAAAAAAGAAAAGCAGTTTCATAGTGAAAGCCTCACATACGCATCTCATTTATCCCCCCCCCAGCCCTCTCTCTTTCTATGCAGTCATGTCACAGGAACAAGGTCAGCCAGGGGCAATACGGGACAAACGGATGGGGCAAGCTAAAAAAAGACAAGAACTATGGGCCACATTCACATTTCTATTTCTTTATCATAGTTCACAACGACTGCCAGCAGTAACATCTGCCTTTGAAAAAAACAATTAATTTAATTTATTTTTTAACAAATTATGCATCTATATCAATCTGTCAATTATCTTAATAAGTTAATTGATTAGTTGTTTGTGTCATTTGTTTTGCAAATGGTGGAAAAAAACGTTAAACCTATTTTATTTTGGTTTTCTGGAGCCTAAAATGCGACCTGAAATATTTTGTTTTGTCTCGAAAAACAGTCCAAGGCATTCAGTTTGCTGCCACAGAGGGCTAAAGAAAGCAGATAATGTTCTAATAGAAGAAGCTGGTGCCAGACCAAATTATTTATTGTTTGCTGACAAACCGATTTATTGATAGTCCATTGTAGTTCTTCTAAATTACAGTCAGTCAGACACAGAGGGTTTTCCTTTTCTTTCATATTCATACATGCACACAACTTTTTGCAGTAAAGGGCAGAAGGAAGAAAGGCCCTGCAGTCCTATTTATAGCAGCAGTCACGATCAGGTGGAAGAGCTACATGTTTCTTACAGGGTTGATGGTAAAATAGATTTCAAAGGTATTTAGAGTAGGAAGTCCTTCTGATGGGATGGTATCCAAGATAGTAAATGACAGGTATGCTGGTGTTTTCTAGGGCTAATCTTTTCTTATAACTCAGTTATAACTGTCTCCTATTATAAGAATAATTATTAATATAACAAAAATGCAATATATTAAAAAAAACATATATATAACAATGGGTGAGACTACCACAAAAACAGTCAGATTGCAGCACAATAAACCATTTATTGTAAAAAAAAAAAAAAAAAAAAAAAAAGACAAAAAACAAAAAGGTAGGACGTTCCACAGTTCCACAGCCTCACCAGATTTCTTGAGGGACACCGTAGGATCGTAGTAAACAACAGCAGAACAGAACCAAATGGAACTGAAGTGCCGTGGGAAATGGGAGAGCTCTTGTTGGGACATAAGATGAAAAGGCAGCCCCTGATTAATGGAACGAACCCTGTGGTAGAAAGCGTCCAGGGGTTTAGGGAGGCGACGGCAGGGGGAGCAGACAGGATATCTCCATAATCCGACATGGACAGTATGACAGATATGTTCTCTACTTCGAGAAGCCAAACAAGCTCTGCTCCAGCAGAAGAATCTTATTTGATTTTTTTTTTTAAATAGAAGTCAGGGTTGACAGATGCACAGAGCTGGTTCTACCACCAGAGGGAGCTACAGTGTTGTTTTTCACCAGTAATCCATCAAACATCATAGACTTCCTAACCTGTGAACTTAAAACCTGGAGCCCGGAATGGCGGTATCGCAATACCCTAAACTATATAAACACAGTAAATTAACTAACAGCTGCCCTTCTGTGTCCACCCAAAAATGACCTTCCCTGAATAATGCATGGCAGTAGTCTCAACACACTGGAGCTGTATAAACACCTGCGTGCCTGCACACTGTGAAAAAGAGCTAATATTTAAGCAAGGTGAAAAGCTAAAAGATGATTTATTACAACATAATACTGCTGTAGTAATCTTTACCCGCCCCTAGCAATAACAAGCATCACTCAGCAACACACATGCACACTCCTGTGGCTATGATAAACCCTTTGCTATCATTAGAGGTCAAATCGGACTCTTTCTTTATACATTTGAGAGCAATAACAACAACCTGTGACCTGAAATGTTTTGACTTCATCTAAAGTGACTCCGTCTATGGAAAAAAAATGGAAATATTTCAACTTTTCTTCTCTTCGCATTCAGCCTGTTGAGTGGATTTGTGGAATGTGTTGGGACAAAGCACACAACAATCAAAACAATTAAAAAAAATATTTAATTTTGACATCTTAAATTCTTGAACCCCCAATTATGGGGGGGAGCATTTAGTTTTATTCTGATATCGCCTGAGCAAACCTCAGCTAAACACTGAAGACAGTAAATAAATTATTTCAGTAATAAAACAATGTTACTGTTACAGCATAAATATGTATTGTCAATATCCACATCATTAATACAATAAGAAAATAGTATAATATAATATCAATAGTTGGGCTGCATCTAACCACTATTCTGATATTTAAATAAGATTTGAGCTGTTGTGCATTTATTTAATTGGGTCCTTTATAATATCATTTACAATTTTGAGTACATTACTATATTACAAAATATATTCTTCATGTTCTGTAATGTCCCTTAGTGTGATTTCTATGCCTTGCAGGTAATTATCTTATTTCAAGTTTTTTTTTGCATCTATTTGGTCTAGTTTTAGGTTTGAAATCAAATATTTGTATCTGTACTAAAACACAACTTTAGATTACTTTTGCAATATTCAAACAATATTTGCTCTGTAACAGCAACATAATTTGATTCTGACGTGTACAGTCACCTCACATGTAAATTTATTGTGATGGTAGCACATGTTCGAACAGGAAAAGTTAAAAGTAAGCCTGGGGCTTAACACCAGGTGGACATCTGGGTTGGTACTAAACATGGAATAGTTGATTTTATATTAATATTGCATAAATTGTTTAAATGCTCCATGAATTATTAAAGGTATCTGTTCCTTTACAAACACTGTTACTCTTTGTTTGTTTGTTTTATTGTGTTTTTTATGTTTGAAATAAACTAAATTATTATTTTGTTTACAAAACTATACATGAACAACCATTCAAAAATACTGTTACATTCTACCCATTAAAAAACATTTATGGAAATCATAATGTCTGTATAAGGGCCATCGTATAGTGTGATTATGAATGTTTTTTTCTCCATAGAAAATCTCTCTACTCTCCGTAAGCTTCATTAAGGGTTAATAACTCATTTATAAGGACTATTAACGTATTAATGAATGAAAGATATATATATATATATATATATATATATATATATATATATATATATATATATATATATATATATATATATATATATATATATATATATATATATCTACAGATTTGAAGTTGGTTTATCAAAAAGGAAATTTTACTCAGACAAAACAAGATCCAGGTGATGGAGCATGTCAAATCTTACATCAAGCTGTGACTGAGTGCATTCCTCGGAGTCACTGAAGGTGGAATCCAGGCCTGAATTCCAGTGGTCGACTGTCTATCATGTGGCAGGTAATAAACATAGTCCTCACACACTGACGCTAATCTTTACAGAGGTGGGAATCATTCGAAAAGGAGCTATTATTATGGCATTATCAATCTACAGACAAGGGGGCGGGAGGTGTTAAATAATTCCAGGTTGTGGCGGGTTTAGGCTCCTTCCGCAAACAGGTTTGTGCAACATTCACACTTTTGCCCTGGTTTTCTGCTGAATTTCCATAATTAATATAATCATTCTCCATTTGGATTCTGATGTTAGAAGAAAACCATTGAGTAAGATATGGATCTGTAGCAGTCAGGCAAGTCACAAGGAACCAGACCTGCAGGTGCTGGCTGATTTAAACACAAGCCGAGAGCCTTCACTGAAGCACATTATAACAGGTTAACGTTTAGAAACGGATGTGTGTGTGTGTGTGCGTTACCTTTCTCTGATGAAGTCTGTAAGTTCCTTGGTGGAAATCTGGCCATGCTTCATGTTGTGGTACAGCACGTCAAAGCCATTATTTTTTTCACCCTGTGAACAAAAAAAAAAAAAAAAGTAATGAAGGCAGATCAGTAAAAGAAGCACCAACAAAACATCAGGCAGGTAGGGAAGGTACGTTACCAGGAAATCCTTCTCTAAAAGCAGCATTCTCATTGTCTGCATGGCCTCCAGGTGCATGTGAAGCAGCCTCTGGTCAACCATGCTCATCTTGGCCATGTTTGAGAGCAATTAATTGGAAAAAATACCAAATATCTGAAATTGTTGTAGACTAGACGAATAACGTGAGAGACTGCCGGACGAGTGTCTGTGTGTTGCTGTAACCATGCCACGAGGTGTCTTGTTGCACTGACGCTTTAAAAATGCAAATGTGCCGGTAAATAATTAATATTAAAAAGGTCCAATATCATAGAAAGTGAGATTTTCATTGCGATTACTGTCCCATGTTTCCAAACCCTCAAACCACAGAGAAACGCATACAGCCTGTATTCAGAAATTGCTTGTGTCATAAAGAGCTGTCACAACATCCATGAAGTTGTGATGTCAGAATTAGACCGTCACCCCCCACTTTCACATTCAGAACCATTCAAATAAACCAATTAGATAACAACATGTAATTTCTGTAGAGAGAAACTAGTGTACAAAGTTGACGAGACCTTCACAGGGAAAATGTTGGATTTAGATTTAATAAAATGTCTGATAAACTCATGATGATGTGATGATGAGTAATTTCAATACTCAACATCAGTTAAGCAAGGTTTTAGCAAGCCAAACATATAGTAAAAGTCTCCCACTAAAACATTTCAGCAGGAAAATCTTCCAGTAAGTTACATAAGCTACATCCTGTATAATAACATGCTGATACTGAACATTGGGCCTGATAAAGAAGTTGGCTCTGGTTAATCAATCACATAAACTGGCAGAACCAGATTTGTGAACTTTACCACTGGAAAGATATCATATATATTAGAATCAATTAGGTCATCAATCGGAAGTTATTCAATTTTTTATATTTGTACATTTTGCTTTTTAAATTCAAAACTGACTTCAATGATTATCACATAGTTGCTTATCTTTTTTTATTTTACTTTATTAATCAAATATACTTTCCAAGCTCTACTTGCAGCCCATATGGGTTTCTAAGAATTTTAAGAATCGGTTTAGGAAATAAGTGTAAAATGATCCTAACCCAACCTCAGAACAATTAAAACACTGGAGCAGCAGCCTTTTATAACAAGTGTTCTTATTGTGGCTTAAACTCAAAATGTTGTAGGCACTTTGAAAAGGAGAAGAAGGATAAACATCAGTTCATTTCCTCATTCTAAGCAGTGAAAGGAGGAAACGTAGAAATCATGGCTGAAGCTTGAAGTTTCCTTTTGGTGAAGCAGTGGACATCTTAGCAAACAGATTACATCTCGTTGGGCAAATCTATAAACGGCTTACATTCTTTTAATTGAAATTCTGGCGGACTGAAGCTTCAGCCTTTAAAGGGAACTTTCTCCATCATGCATATGTCCATCTTTTCCAGGATCAACTGGAATATGTCTCCATAATTCACATGGTAAAAACAACGTATTTATCTTATACTGGCTCTTTATGTAGTGCCGAAGTTCAGCCTCTGTCTGAAATAGGCTGTTTTAGCTCCAGTAGGTTTAAATCCCCACCCTTTATGATTGGTTCATTTTTAAATTTGGTGCTGCAAATCACTTCTGGCAGCCTGAGGTTTTTTTTTTTTTTTTTTTTTTTTTGTTTTCAGCATAAAACCAATCTGGTCAGCACAAACAGCCCGTGGGACAAACTTAACCTCAGCAAGAAATCGCAAGAAGTTTGTTACGTTCCCTTTAAGAAACAGTCATACTTTCATGAAAATGCGGGCAGCAGTCGACATGATAAGCAACGCCACTGTCCACTGCAGCTCATCCACATTCTTGTCTGATTCTGCATGTCACCTCAGCTCCAGACTGTCAAACAGATATTTCTTGATTCCTGGAGCGAATCCACACGCAGTTTGGTATGAACAAAAAAAAGGGCAGTTGTGCATTATGTAGCTTTAACACTTAGCTCCAGCCTTGTTTTTTTTTTTAAACCAGATTGACAAAGATGAAAGGTCAAAAGGTTTGTTTGAAAATGAAGCTCAGCCTTAGTTTGAATAGGACTATATTTATAGAGTGTACACACACACACACACAAACACACACACACACACACACACACACACACACAAGCTCTCTGCCCTACATTTTACCTCAATGAGGAGACTAACGAGATGCGTTTCCTGTCATAATATATATTAAAAAAAGATCAGATCATGACACTAACTTTGCACAATAAGAAACACAAAGTGAGAGGCACAAGGATTAGCAAAAATGGATGTACAAAAGAGGGAAGTGACAGGAGCGCGCACACACACACACACACACACACACAGACACACACACACACACAGACACACACACACACACACACACACACACACACACACACACAGAACAGCAACAGGAAGAAAGTCCATTCTGTGCAACAACTGTGCTCATGTGGAATGTGATATCAGTGAATTCACAATAAAAATAAAAACAAACACAGGAAACAGTTCTCTGGGCGTTTCTCCAGGCTACGATACTGGAATTGATTGTAAAGAAATCAAACATACATACAAAGCAGTACACAACAATATAAAAGGCTTCGCCTTCAAATAAAAACAAAAAAAATAAAAAATGCTAAACTTTCTACATCCTGCTGTGCATGAATGTGTGAAGTGAATTTTTTTAACATTTTTTCTGTGCAATTCAACAGGAAAACACCGTCTGGGAAAACACAAATGGGGACATTTATGTAGTTGCTGCCGACGTTAGCTCAGCTGGTGTCTCTAATAACTTATGATCCAGATGTTCAGGAGATATATCCGGAGCGGAATTATCTGCAGATGTCTACCAGTGATCAAAACTAGTAAAAACACTCAGTAAAGTAGTTTAATGTTTCAAATCTGCGTTCCTCCGACACTGTTCAGTGCGCTACCAGAGCACCCTAAAACCTCCATCTGGTTAAAGATAGCTTAAGAATGACTAAGATCTAAAAATAATGTATTGTAAAAGTTACATATTTTTTTTGTTGAGCATTTTATTCTGATCCACTTTTAAAGGACCTTAAAGGGCCAGGATACACAGGAGGAATTAATGTAATTCGATAAACCTCTTTCAGTGTTCATATAGGCTAATTATTATTCTGAGAGGCACTTGCAAAATCTGAGAACCTATCCCTCAAAGTTAACTATGAATCTTGAATGATTCTCCAAGCTAAGTTTCCGTCTACATGCAGCAGCAGCAGCGAAGGGGGCGATGCTGGAGTCCGGCGCAGCTCCTCGACGTCCCCGTCTGGAAACTCATTAATGAAAGCTGTCTGGGGCTGTTTAATATTCCAACCACACATCGTAAAATTCAGAAGGACTTATTATTCTTGGATTCAGACTGAGAGGGTTTTTTTTTTTCTTTTTTTTTTTTCGATTTCGACTCTCTGCCCCACTCCAGAGGAACATAACATAACATAACAAGGGGTTAGCACACGCGTCAATCACGGTTTGTTTGTGCAACAGCACAGTTTGCAGCTTAGTCGGCTTCCTACAGACTGATAAGTCATAAAACACGGAGGAGAGTTAACAGATGCCTAATACTCAGTTTGGGCAAATACGATCACAGATTCTAGCAAGAACCCTCACTACTGGCTGTGAAATACTGCACTATATCACTATCACTCACAGACCTGGCAGGAGACCTTGTATGCTTTAATCTGAAACTAAAAATTGTAAGTGGTCCCGAAATGAGACAGCTAACGTCATCGCTGAATATGTCCTAAAGCTTACGATGGGGAGACTGGTTTCACTTTAACTTAAAAGTTTCACTTTGCTCCTAGAAAAAAAAAATACTACACAAGGACTCAAGTTGCTGAGCATCACAACAGGAGACAGAGAGAGATTTCAGCAACACTACAAGGGAGGTCAGACCACATCAGTATAAGTGTGTGGTCTTATTTCAGCAGTAGAACTAGAGACATAAATATTTACACACAAGCACTGAAAAAGTGTTTTTTATTATTATTATTTTAAACTGTGCTTCTTTGATAATTTCTGTAAGTGTGCATGTGACATTAACTTGAGGTCTCAGCATTGTTTGTGGTTGTCATAGTAACGCGTGTCACCTCCAGTCAGTGCGGTCGTTCCTGCTTGACTTTCACTAAACAGCTGCTGCCTCACTGCTCCTGCTGCGTGTGGTTTAGGTCATCCTCCTCTACTGCCGTGAGTTGGTTAAAAACGGCGACTCCCACCGCCTGACAAGGGACGTTTGTTTTCACCACCGACTGGTCTGTGTGTGGTAAGCACCGCACATCTAAGCTTCCATCAACACAATTCACAACAATCACATTGTCCCCAGAATCCTTAGTCTCGAAGAGACATTTTCACATTCTCAGGCTGGAACAAGGGGATGTTTGGCATTTTCTCTTAATAAAAGTACTCAAATGATTAATCAATCATCAATGTATCCATTCTTCCATGCCTCTTTTTCAGCTGATCAAAGCAGAGACTTTCTTCTCCCTGACTGATTGGCCTAGCTCTTCCCGTAATAACCTTGAGGTGTTCCCAGGCCAGATGAGAGATGGAGTATAGTCCCTCCATTGTATCCGGGGTCTTCCTCAGGGCCTCCTCCTGAACACCTCACCAGGGATCTGCCCAGGAGGCTCCTCACCATATGCTGGGGGCAACCTCATCTGTTTCCTTAAGATGCGGATGAGCAGCAGCTGTACTTTAAGCCCCTCCAGCATGGCCAGGCTTCTCACCCCATCTCTAAAGGAAAGGCCCAGAAGGAAAGGGGAGTCGCCATCTGACCTGGGAGTAGGGGTGGTGGGTTCAGGTTGTTTTTAGTTGAAAATGTTGGACCAGTGGCATGTATGCAATACTGTTGATCTCTCTCTTCGTTCATATGAGTGAGAATGACAGAATCACATTGAAAAAGACAAAAAAAAAAGCAGATTCAATTTGCAATGCTTAGTCTTCATTCTGTGGCGCAGCGCAACACAATGGTCTATTTGTGGGAAACTTCGGGACTAATAATTGCAGTTCTAAATGGAACTAATTGTCAGGCAAAAACTAGTCTGACATGTTAATGCTTTGCATTTTGTCTTTACCAGAAGACATCATCTACTCTTACAATATTACTGCGTATTGATACAAGCTCATGTTCTCATCAGCACACACACTCCTAAGTCAATAGGAAATATCAATGAGCAGGATGTGGTTTCATCAAACAGCTCGGTTCCATCTATGGTCAGAAAGTACACAGTAAACAGCTTCTAAAATAAATGTGCCATTGTGTTTTCACATTAAACAACATCAGCATGTAATTGTAGAAGAGTAAGGTCAACACAAGAAGAAACCGACATCCTTAATCTGAGATGACACCTTAAAGGACAGATAAACAAAACCACAACGCTGCCGTTTATCATGCAACATCTGCTGGGCAGAAGAGGACAGTAATCCACTCTGTCGTGCTCAGAGAGCAACACCAGACAGTTTTAATATCCTGTGAGTAGGGAATCAAATGTTTATTATCTGACAGACGCAGAAAAAAAGCCTGGTTATCGCTCAGCATTATACTCTGTCCTCCTCAAACAAACCCTGACCTAACTGACCTCCACTGGTTTTATTCATTAGTTGGTATTTCCTTGGTTGCCAAGTAACTTATGACACAGCACATGTACTAAAATAACACTTACTATGAGGAAGTAAACAAAGATAGATTGTGTAGAAAATCATAAATACAAATACTACAACAAAGCAAGAGGATTTGTTATGAGGTTCCATATTGTGCATTTGTCTTAGATTTTATTTGAAGAAGTGAAATCCCCAACGAATGCATTTAAGGAACCAAAATCAATATAGTTTTATATCCTTTTTTTAAACTTTGCAGCTCTAAGAAAAAGGTCATTTTGTGTCAGTTTTACTAATATTAATGACCCTCTGCTACAAAACAAAACAAATATGACATTGTAATAGCTGTTAAAGTCATGTATGTATGCATTGATTACATAATGGTGCAAAATGTATCACCGGAAAGTGTTCTTTAGGAAGTCGTGGTCTCAAAGTTACCAGCGCATGCTGCAGCTGACTTCTCTTTATGTACAGAATGAACGTTCAGGTGAAAGCAGTGGCAACAGGCACGATCACACACTTTTACTGCGGCGTTCACATACACAGCTCAACAACGCCCCCCCCCCCCCCCCCCTGCAGACAGGCGGTGAAACGACAGCCCGCCATAGCCTGCGGACCCCAGAGCCTCGAACGGGGCAGACAGCAGGATGACATCATAGTGTCTGCTCTCGGTCATGTGACCAGGGAGGTCTGGGAGCGGTGTGCACCGAGCTGTCGTAACTCATCAGACCCGACAGTGGCCAACACACGACGGGGCCTTGTTTGGTATAAACACAAAGAACTTGACCACTGCTTATGGTTCGGGTGTGAGATCAAGTGCAAAGATCCCAGAAGGGCTGCGTTTATTGTGGCTTTCTGTGCCCTCACGTAACCACCCCTGAACCATGCATGAATGTTTACAAGCGCTGAAACAGCACAAGCTGTAAAAGACAAACAGCCACCATGATGAGGCATTTTTGCTTCAATCACTGTTCATCAAAATCCTATTTCGCCCTGGGGGAGCATGACAAAGGAGGAAAAAAAAAACAGCAAGACCTTCCTTTAAAAAGACAATGATGTGAAGCAATACTGTAGCATGTGTTAGTGTGCTTAAGGCTCAGTTGCAGAAATGGGTGTGACTGAAAGGAAATGCGTCACTTATTGTCTATCCTGCCACCTTATTTCTCACTCTTTGTTGTGTTATTGTGACACTTGTGTCAGACCCTCACTTGTGCGAGTACTATAAGAAGAACCTATTACACCACACACACAATACAGCGAGAAGGGAAGACAGAGCCTGTCCCCAGGCTCGAGGCTGTGTCAGCACTGTTTTGCTTGTCACTCTGGCATCATAGTTTTTCCCATGACCTGCTGGGGCATTAAAGAAAGATGCCACATTCAGTGTGAGCTCCTCAGAGATGCCGAGCGTAGTACCTGCCGCATTGTTTGGATGACAATCACACGCTGCACTTGCGTCATGCCGTGACGGCTTTCAACAGACCACAGTGAAACAGACCTAATCATGCATATTTCACACAAAAGGGGAAATGGCCGTTTGAGAAGCACAAATAAATCTAGTGAGAGGAAATGTCGCAGGCCACGATGACCAATCGAATGCCATAGCCCCGTCTGAGAGAGAAACAACATGGTGTTACCAAGAACAGGAAAATATCTTTTTTTTTTTTAAATAAATTAATAATATAGACCATCACGAGCAAGAATGGTATGGGGAAGATCTGCATGTGTGTCCTTGTGTGTTCTGTGCAAAAATTATAAAGATCAGTTTCAAATCTGACAACCTAATGTGTGCGTCTGCTTGTCTTGATGATTTGTAGTCAAGTCAAAGGGAAATCGACGCGTCCCCTAATGCCAAGTGTGCGTGTGTCCTGCATTTTAAATGCACAGCTGATCTTTGCCATCACTGGATGCTCTTGTGGCTCGCGGCGGGGCACAAAGGGCAGATTGAAGAATCAGGAGTGTCTTGGCTTCCCTCTTTTCCATGTAGTTAATGATGAAGTCTCCTTTGTCAAAAAAAAAAAAGAAAAAGGAAAAATCCTTTGGGATGACAGCACTGTACTCTCGGAATTTCTTTAGACGTTTAGCTTGATGTGGTTTTCCCTAACCAAGTGTTTTGTCAGCCTTTGGCAGCAGCAGGTGATTCTCACCAGCCTTCAGCACCTTGACCTGAGGTCACCTGAGGCTAAAAACCCAGGCTGAATTTTCCCACCTTTGGGTTAGAGCTGCAAATCAGTTGATTAATCAAGTAGTTGCTATTGCTAACTATTTTTCTTCTGACTCCATCATCTCAAATAGGAATATTTTCTGGCTCTATAGGCCCCTTGACAGTAAACTGAATATCTTTGGGTTGTAGACTGTTCAATGTAAGACATTTGAGGTTTGGGCCCTCCCCTTGGGTTTTAAAGAACGTCACTATGACGATGTACTACTAAATAAGAAAATAATAATTCAATGGATAATTAAAAATACTATTAACAAGTAAATATCTATGCTAATCGTAGATAAAATGTGTTTTGCAATGTATGTGCCACATTTTTTGGAGCTGTAAGTACACCTGATCACTGAAAAAAAGCAAAGCATTAAAAAATAATTAGCATATATCTCCTTTATATGTCATAGCATTTAAATATAACTTTTGCCCAGAAAGCACCATGGTAGGAAAGGGAAACGTTTGTTAACCAAAAAGCCTCCAGCATTTGTAACAGTTCAGTTATAAGACTCAATATAAGACTAAACAAATACACTTTATTGCACTAACAGTCTGGCTGCAGTAGATTGTTCAGAACATGCCATTAATGGTACCATATCATACTGGGTTTTATTAAAAGTTCTGATACCCCTAACAGGATATATTTGCAATTTAAGGTACATCAATTATTTAAATAAGTTTTACAAAGCTAACTCTCTCGTGTCAGGTCTTTCTCAGAAATAACCATGAGCCTCATTTCTGAATTTCACCTAGAAGGCTGAAAAATGGGTGTAATGGTGGGGGCAGGCAGGCTGCACTTCAAGGAACTGCAAACGAACTGTGAAACAGCAGAGTTTGTAAATCAAAGCTGTGAGCATTTCTCTAGCTTTTCTGACTTTTTGATGCATGGGACGGTTTTTAGATAAACTCCAGACCTTATCTAGAGTGTGCCTTCAACCAGCAGTCAGGATCCCATATGAAAGCGCTTTGACTCACTGTGATCATTCCTTCCGTTCATCCCGGCTATTAAACGATCCCCTTCTAATGCTCTTTTAATGTAGGTGATGGCAGCCAAAATAGACAGTGTTACGTTATGCAAGAATGATTTTAAAAGTTTATCTGGAGCTTATATGAGGCTCCGGTCTGAGTTACTCATATTACATGGATATTTGCCACATTTAAAGCCTTTGTTGCATAAAATTCCTTCTTTATGTTTCCTTGGACTGTGTTTCCCCGTCAAGCTGCAGTGGTAAAAAAGAGTAAATTTGGGACTAAAAAACTGTACAGTTCAAAGATATCTATTTGATTTGACTCTCAGGCAGCTTAAGATGCATATTAGCTTCAGATAAATGTTTAAATACACATTTGCAGAGACCTGTGGATTTTGCCCCCTCTCTCTTTATTGTAAATAGCCTACATGATGACAGGATTTTCTAATGATCAGTATGAACAGAAAGAAAGAAAATAGCAAGGAAAAACATGTGCAAAAACTTGGAAAATTATTAAGCATTCTTAAATAACCTGTGGTATCATAGAACTTGCAGAAATTAGATAGGTGGTTAATGTGAAGATTTTGCTGTTTTTATAGTGGACTTTGCATAGTAGAACCCTGTAGCCACAAAAAGTGGGGGGATAAAATGACTAACATTTAAAGATATTTAGTCTGTTTGGATCATTTGGATGGCCGAAGATCATAATTAGCTGCAGGTTAACTTATAAATGGAGTTTGTTTGTACATTATATATGCATCAGCATGAACAGAATGAATGATTACAGCAAGAAAAACACGTTACTCTATTAGTCTGGACTCCTGTTTATAGACAGCTGTGAACACATTCTTTAAGAATTTAATGAATTGTGTTAACTTGATATGGTTATAACACAGCCACGTCAAGTAATCATCCGGAGAGGAGTGAGCTTTAGGCAGACAAAGACTGTAAAATAAATAAATGAACATCAGGGGACGCACATACACACACATACGTACACACACAAACATGCACACTGCAGCACCAGCTGGGCGTGAGCTGAATATCCAGCACACAATCAGGCTGAAATAGTGTTTTTAAAAACCTGTTCGCTAACTTACTAAACATCTGGCCTCTCACTAAAACTTTGTTACGGAAGAAAAATGACGCGTACGTCCCGACGGCTTTGATTGACGGCCGCGGCGTCCAATGGTTTTCCAGGAAGTGACCATAAACATTCCAAGCGAGTCTGCGCCGGCCAATTAGCGGAAGCGGAGGGTGTTTCCTCCGAGGGATTCATGTTAGATGTGTTCCCAGCTACAGAGGCCCAAACCCCGGGGGTGGCAAAATAATAATCGCCGAAGAAAAGGAACGGTGGCCCGGCCGGGGAGGGGGGTCTGCTGACCGGTCAAGTGTGTCGGCGGCGCCGGGAACCGCCGCTTCAAACCTACCCGTAAAAGCGGAGGACGAGCTCGGCGGCTAATAATTGATTCCTGGCTGACATGAACATGATAGGGAGGGAACACAAGCTGAGGAATAATAAGTAATAGCGCCGGTGGAAACGGCGTAAATAGAAGGGGAAAAAAGCGCCACCTACCCAGAAATTCTCTAGGAAGAACGGCGTTATCATCTTGTTTTATTCCTCTTCGCCGCAGCTCTTGGAATTTGTTGTGAAGCAACTTTTAAAGCGTAATTCATCCGCCGTCCTCCCCCCGGTTCTGTTGTATCTGCCTTTCCCCGTTTTCCTCCTCTCCCCTTTCTTCTCCCTCCCCACCTTTCAGACTCCACCTCCACTTGGTTTCTACTCTGCTGCGTCTCTCTTTGCTTTACGAATGAGCTGGGTTTTTTTTAAGCGGAGGAAACAGCGCCACCTCCGGCGGAGGAACACATTACACCAGCGGTTTAAGCACAGACTAACAAGTGTCATAGGAATAGTATTAACTGTTCATTAATTAACTGAATATTGTACAGTGAAAAACTTAATTAAATCATCGATAAATACACAGCAAAAAGCAAAGATATTCAGTATTTGACCCCTATGATTTTTTTGTGAATTCATTTCCTGAATACATTTGAAAATGTATTTTTTACAAAGACAAAGAATAATTTAAGTTTAAAACTGAATATAGCTTTTATTCAGGCTTTAAAAGGCAACTCCCATCCAATTTGCATTTCATTTTCCTATTATCTAATCATTTGCTGAGTCATTTAGCTTCTTCTTTAAACCTTTATATCTTTTTTTTTATTTTACATCTCCATTGCTCTTAGAAGTCACACACAAAGAGCAACATTGTCAATACAGATAAAACATTCAAATAAAGAGGAGTTCACCTCCTTCCAGCCTCTCCATTACACCATCTTCCATTAAAGTGCTGCGTTCAAGTACACTGCGAAAACTACTATACTTGGCAGGAAACATTGCAGTATCAGATTAAGGATAATAATAAAAGAAAAACTAAAAAAAAACTTCCTTATTTTGAGACTCCTCAGAATATAAAGGAATGATAATATAGTGGCTATGTTTAATTATGTATTGAAATCTAATTAAAACTTTATACATTCACTGCTAGGATGTAAATATATTTTTCGTTAAATCTCTCCCTAGTCAAAAATGTACAATTGGAATGTTTCTCCATGCTTATCGGAAACCTAAGTTAAGAGGCTGTACTTTACAAGCATGATTGTGGACACCATGAATATGAAAATAATCACAAGTATATACATAATATAATCAACAATATAATAATTGTTAATTATAATTAAATAAATATAATATATAATTAGATAATATTATAATTAGATTTTTATTGACGGAAAAGGATTGATGATTATAATCATGCAGTGCAGCCAGTGTGAAATGTGAAAGTCCAATAAAACTCGAGGTGGAATCTGAGATAAACCCTGTCAAGGTGATAAAGTCTGTCACACAGCCCACAGGAAGTCCTGAGAGAGGTGCAACCCAACAACAACAACTCCAGTTTCCTTTCATGTTGGGATGGTGCAGCTGCTTCAGTGTATGAAATTTATCTCCAAAATATGTGAAAATGGAAAAAAAAGTGCAAAGGCCCACAATAATGTAAACAATTTATTGGAACAATGTACAGATTCAAGCAATGGTAACCAGTCACACCCACTATATCATCTTACAAATATTACAAAAATTACTACAGTACAATATAGATTCTTTGCATGATCCAAAATATTTGGTGGCCCCAAAAGTATTACTTTTTTAAAATTCAGCAGCTTATTAAAAAAAAAGGAAAATTAAACCGTGTCTATCAAAATTATGTTTTTGCTTTCATTAGCAAAAAAGATGAAGGCAGATCGTCCAATCAAGTCTGAAGGCTAGATGAGGATGGAGGAGTTCTTTGACTAGACATTCCTTAATATTGGTGGGTGCTTTATAAAATACAAATTTCCAATAAAGCTTCATAGAAAGTCAAACTTATATTTGCAAACATTATGTTTATAACAAGTCGTCGACCTATTTCTTTGCTTTTAAATTAGGTGTTACCTGTCTCTTCAGATACAGCACACTGTGTTAACTATTGCGAAATACCAACAAAACCTCAAAGTATTTGCTCTCAAGGCAATGTGTACACATTACGCTAAATATTATCTGATGACAATCATTTTTGACAAAAAGGTACATAAGTATGTACTACTTACTACAATTCCCCGTCCCTCTCTGTAATTCTAAGTGTTTGATCATACCGTCACAATTAAGAGCTAGCAGTGTTGCACACATATAATACTATTGTCAATTAACACCCCTTGGTTTCCATTTCTAATGCAAAGGGAAAAAGTTTGACTAATCTCATTTTTTTTCTTAAAGGAGATGCATAAAGGCGTACACATTGGGTAAATGATAAAAACAAATAAGAACAACGCTGAACACGGACAACCTGAGGTTAACACATAGAAAACACATATTCAAGTAGTGAAACACAACTACAATGTATAGCAGCAGTCAAGTCAGAAATACCGCACAGTAATGGTGGGGATTTTGTTTCACATGTTTTACAGACCTGCACTCTTTGAATGTAAGAATAACAGGACTTCGCACACGTGACACACACACCCCATCAAGCCGTGATTACTCCATTTTTTGCATGCCAAACAGCTGGAATGTGACAGACAAAACCACCCTAAAACACAAAATGATGTGGCACATAAGTATTTGCCTCTGTATTCCATGATGCTTTAAATCCTGTGTTTAACAATTTTTGCCTAATTAAATGCTTAATAGTACAGTGTGTAAGATTTAGTGGCATTTAGCAGCATCAAGCAGAACAGACTGGCAGAATAACAACATAATATAATATAATATATTTTAAATTGGTATATAATTGAATCCAAATAAGAATTCTTGTGTTTTAATTACTTTAGATTGAGCTGTTTTTTTGTTTTTGTTTTTTTTTTTACATGGGGAGCGGGTCTCGCTCTGCTCTGTTGTACCACCATGTTGCTACAGTAGCCCAGAAGATGGCCACCTTAGGTTCTTCTACACACTTGAGATACTCATTTAGTTGCAATCTACAATCTTGCTATTAGATGCCACCACAAACTACACACTGTACCTTTAATCTAAGAATTATTACATTTTATTTTGTGAAATATATAAATTTATCTAAGACACTGAACTACCTTTACAATCTAGTGACCCAACTGAATCACCATTTGTTTTATTGCATTCAACAAATACATTTTAGCAGCAATACTGTATTAATGATCCATGTTAACACTATGGTCATATTCTTAAGAGTTTGGCTACATCCTTAAAATTCAAGCACTTGCAAATTTAAATTTGAAGCGCCTGCCATGTACATCACTAAAAAGGGCTAAAATACGACAATTATTACTCTGGCCAGCAGAGGAGAATTGACTGGCTGGGCATTAAAAAAATCTAACAATATTAAAAAAAAAATCTTCTCATCTCTCCACCCATCATGGAATACATTCAGGCTATCTGTAACTTAAACACTTATACACTTTTAAAAAATATAACAGCGCAAAACAACCAGAGACAATAACATTGTTGTGGTTTCACAGTTTTTAAAAACTATACATCCAGCTATGGGGTCAGTTTAAGGAGAATACTCCAGCAAGATCTATGTGAAGTTATATAAAAGTCCCAGTGTTGCAATATATAAATGGTCACTATGTACTTTTTAAACCTTTTAATTGAAGCTCCCCTCCCTCCCTTAATCCCCTTTCCCACTATATGTTGGGGTGTGAGGGGCCACCAACATGCAAGAGATGAAAGCATCCATGTACCCCACAAAGCACAACCACCCAAAACATTACAGCCATCCTCTAGAATCATGCTTTTAGCACAAAAAGCCTAAACGACCGAGAACAAAACTTCAGTACATTGTAAAAACAAAGATATCTAACATTGATTTGATGGTTTTGCATGGTTCTGACAAGCCAAAGTCACAAAAATCACCAAGACAGGATTTTGTGTCATAGTGGTGTTAAAAGTCCAAGAGACAAGACTGCTGACGACTCACAGGACGTTAACCTGCATGCTTCTCCTTCATTTTTCCTTCACGAGGCTCAGACAATGTTAAGGATTGTTAAGCATCTAAAGCTCTTGATATGCTTGCTGATGAATGTTGAATGTCACATTCACACCACAAGACCAAAACGGAGAGATTCACTCCCAACGTTACGTCACAGCTGAGATTTGACACGCGTCCTAAATTTGGTGTGTAAACCCAGTCATGCTACATTACAGGCAGATTGCCGTAAATTCTCTGGTAGAGGAAACAAAAACAAAAAAGTACTGTTAATAGATAAATTACAAGGTCAAAGAAGAACCTTATTACAGGGCAATGACAGCTGTCAAACGCAACATACATCACTAAAGGTTCTACAGCTCTCCACAATGATACAAGCATGCTACCTATTCCCAGAAAAGCTGCTCTTAAAAAGAAAATCTTGTGCTCTCCAGTGACATAATTAACAGCATTTGCCCTGCTAAGGAATAGGAACACTGAAATCATCTGGCAACTATATAGATGATAACTTATTCTTGGTGATATGCAGCATTCTAAAACTATATTCTCCAGGGTCAGATCCAATAAATTGCAATCTTAGCATCAGCGGCTATCCCTTCGCTTTAAAACATCTTTTGATAACGCTTCACCTTGTTTATAACAGTCTTCTAATCCACTAGTACTTTTCAGTTTCATTTGACTGCCACATGCTAGTTACGTGGCTGAAATGGTTACTCTGAAGGCCATTGAATGCACTAACCTTTCAATATGTGCAAACTCCTTATCTAAACGAAATTAAAGAGCAAGTAGCAAATGCTTTATAGAGTTTTGCAGAGATTTTCCCCCCATTCTTTTTCAGTAGTTCAGGTGACAGGAAATGATGTTTGAGGAATAAATGGAGAGAAAAAAGGTGATAAAATTTGTTATTTCTGATTGAGATGTGATTACATGAATTTTCCTCCCATGATAAGGTTGTTATGCCAGTCCCGTTCCCCCCTTTTTGCCTGCGCATGGGGGCACTGGGCACTGCAGGTACCACCTCCCTCCCACCCCGTCCACCAGGTCGGGGAGGGGCTCCTACCCCTTCCCTCCCCTCATCAGGCAGACCCTTCCCCCCAGTAAAGGGTAACATGTTCCCTGGGTAAAAGAGGTTCCCTATATTGTCTCCCATCATGAATGACCTGTGCAGGAAAAAGGACAGACCAGCATCAGATTGGAACAATGGCAAAAGTCATATTACTTAACTTATTACTTATAACTTAAAGGTCCCATACACTTTTCCAGGATTTTATTTACAGTTTTGATATCCCATATAAGATAAATTGTAGTTTGAAATACAAAGAATTTATCTTAACATAGGAACAAAGCTGTGGGTAGGGCTGCAATCCAGGTCAAGAGAGATGCAAAAAATGCATAAATGTGAAAAATCTGAAAAAAGATCAGGTTTTCATCAAGCTCACTCATTAGGTCGAAGAACTGAAAAGGACAGTCTGAGACACTCCAACTAAATAAAAATCTCTTAATAAACAGGGATAGAGAACCAACGCGTTTCGACTTAAGAGTCTTTTTCATGGTAAGAGAAATTGAATACAGGTGTGTCTATTTAAAGAGTCCCTGTGATCATGTGATCACATGACTCAAGTATCAGCAATACATATAGACAGACAGGAAGAAAAAAAAAAAAGGAAAGCATTCTGATGTGAATGATTTGTTTAAAAAAATGATTGAAAGTAGATGGATTATTTTTGAGAAACTATTTTAAAGATTTTTTGAAGAGAAATTAGAGAGAGACACACTTTTAAATACAAAGATTTTCAAACAATCGTTAGACAGTAGACAGTATTTAAACAGTAGTTTTAAAGAGAAATTTTTCTCAAACTAGAAAGAATGGACAATTTCTGTTGAGTGGTTTTAGAAAAAGGACAACTAGGTTTGGTGTAGTTGATCAGTTTAAAAACAATTAAAATATACAAAAGTTCAAAAATTCAAACAGAGCACAATATCAGAGTGCCTCACACTGCCTTTTTCCGTTCTTTGACACATCTCAATGTAGTTTTAAATCTCCTGTGTCTGTTTTATTGATATTAACATGCTTCTCCCTGACTCTGACCACTGATTTAAATGCTTTTGAATGTGTGTGTGTGTGTGTGTGTGTGGAGCGGGGCGTATAATTGTGACATCACAACCTCGCAGACATTGTGAAGGCAAAGTTTCTAAATATGTGCATTTTGCAGGTTAAGTGCTTTGAAATATGGAACTATTTATATACTATCTAGATTTTTTTTTTTAATCAAAAGGCAATTAAAAGATCACTTTCTATGATATGGGACCTTTCAGTAAGTATGTTATATGATACTATATTATATAAGATAAGATACTGACCCCAGTGATGAGGCACACTGCTGTGGAAACAGTTACACCCCGTAAAATGTTGCCAGCCGCTCTTTCAGTGGCATGGGGAACTGATCCGAGAAGCGCCTCCAGTTTTCCTCTCCCACCTGGTTCTTAAACCCGTGAAGGATCTGAAATTAAACACCGGGGAGAAGTTCATACCCAGTTATAACTAAGACTTTCAAAATAGAACTCTGTGCCTGACAGGTTTGTGCAGGCACTGCCGTGCTTCCAGTTGGCCACTGGGGGGCAGGAAGGGTGACTACGTTAGTGAATGACTTGCCTTCTATTTTTTAATTATAGAAAAGAAAAAGAAAGAGTCATTTGTGTGGAAACGCAGCTTTTCAGCTTTTACCTTGTAGAACATGTCTCGTAGGTCATCCTTTGGATTTACCCAGGAGGCCACTGCGTCACAGAAGAATATAAAATCCTGTTTCAGAAAACAGAGGTGAGGCAACCTTTCAACGTCTGATTAACAACACATTGACCACGCTACCATCTTATAGCTGGACCTCACCTGCACTACACCTCCTGGATTTACACTGATCATAGTGCAAATTCCTCTGAACGCAGAGTCTTTCTCCTCATTGTCTCTTATATTACGTAGAGAGGTGCACCTGACAACAGGGACGGCCACATTTAACATCAGACATACCAAAAGAATGAACAATTTTAGAGACTTGGATGAATCTACTATCAACTGCCACTATTAATGAACTAAAGCATAAATGTATATCTCTGTAAGAAATATCTACATATCTGTAAGAAATATAAAGAGACATGTATCAACTATAGCATACTGACAGCCTTAATATAGATGTAATGTTTAGGTGTTTTCTAATCATCAGTACTTATCTTCCTTAAGAGTAAATACACTCTTTAAGGTAGACAATGGTGTCTACCACAACCCAAGATAAACACAAAAAAGTCAAGCATGCACACAAAACAGAACAAAAGAAAAAAATATACTTTTAACACAACTACTCTGAGCTCTAATAACCTTTTTCTGCGAGCAGTGTGTTCAGCAAAACTTCAACTATAGCACCTTGAAAAATTATATTACTTTTTTTGACAGATTGACTAGAGAAGGTTTGGGGTACTTTTGGGATAGGCACATGCAGCTGGGTGACTACTAAAATGAGAAAGGGCTTTAGGACTGCATCCTTTCTCTGTTGTTGAACCAGCAGGCATGTGACAAATCTGATCCCCATGCATCTTTTAGGTTGTTAGCGACAGTTAACAAATGACAAAAAACTAGAAAGTAAATAAATCAATGTATAATACATGAAGGTGCTACTGAGGCAAAACAAATCACAAGTAGGACCTAAAAGAGGACAGGGTTAGTCACATGGTTTGGCAATGATTACAAACTGATAAGAAAAAAAAAACAAACTGAAAAGACTTTTTCGAGAAGGATAGTGAGGAAGAGGAAGAGCAACAGGGGAAGAAAGGGGGAGGAGCAGGAGACAGACAAGAAGAGAGGAAGAAAGCAGAGAAGATGAATTAAATAAAAGATTGAATAATACACACCAGGGTCTTATAAACTGCTGTAGCATGGGTGCCACCTCTTGAGGACAAACGTAACCAAGACGACCAATTGTTATTGCTAAGGTAACGCAATCACGGTTACACACCACCAAACGCCAACCAAGACATGAGCAATGAGGAGGGGGAGGAGAAAAAATAAAGAAAAAACAAACAACTCAGAGACATAAATCAACAGAATCTGTGTATGATAATAAACAGAAGATTTCACTAGTGTTGATTGTTACTGCCCCCCTTTAGTCGTGGGGGAAGAATGTAAAATATGACACTCTAAAAAAACATACAACACGTTTAAGGGAGAACACATTGACAACTTTGACAGGACATTCATAGAAAAAGGCAAACAATGGCATCTGCTTTCAGAAATCATATGGATCAAACAGCTATTCAAATCTGTTGTGAAACTGATTGACTCATTCATTAGCTTGAATTAAAAAAATAGGTTTTCAAATGTAAAGACCCCACAGGCAAGCTAAGCTGTAGAATGTGTATGTGACTGGCCAGAGATTTCTCCCTTAAACTCACAAATGTTAATTTGACATAAACAGAAATATGTGTTTTTTTGTTCTTTTCGAAAAAGAAATGACAGTTTACTCCAAGCCAACTACATGGAGGGAGACTAGAATCCAGCACAGCAGGTTTCTTATGAGGCAGAGAGGAGGGAGGACCTAAGTTTAAGAGACACAAAACTATGCAACATTCTCATTAACAAACAGGCATTTATGAACAGTCCAATGACACATGCAGAAAGCAGATGGTATGCTCATTAGAATAAAGTTCAGTGCAGGATCAGCTGATCAGAGAGAAATTTGAGAAGTGCGCCGCTATTTGGGATTCTCTAATGCAAACAATCCTTTTACCTGTAGCGCTGGATGGTACTCAACTTGTGGTGCTCCAAGCGCCAACAAAAATACATAAAACAGTAACTCAACAGCAATGTCTCAAATCCAAATCATGATCTCATTACTTGTTGTGAGCAGTTTAATGTAGGGACTATTTTTACCATGTAGAAGGAAGCATGGATTCACTGCATGTCATTTTGTTGAAAGAAAAAATATAAAACTGCTCACAACAAGTTCTGTGGATAATCTTGAGTAACCGGGCCTTTGGGCTTTTTAAATGTCTTTTTTGCGGTTTGAACACCATAAGTCAAGTGAAAAACAAAAAAACAGCATTACAGGTAAAAAAAATACAATTATGTATTTAGAATTTTAGGGTGAAGTGATACTTTAAAATTTAGAAATGACCAAACCATACAATTCAGATTATTAATTTAGTATCCTTTAAATCCACTGTTGCATGTTTTATCATGCGACAAATGGAGAAAAGGCTTAATGGTCAGATGCAGTCTTTAATAGAAGTCTTATGTGGTTCAACTGGTGTGACACTATCATGTATCCTGCATCAAACATTGGCCATTCTTAACAACATTTAACATCTATTGGCAGATATGCATCCACATTTAAAGAACAGTAAATAAAAGCAACAAATAAATTGACAGCAAACAAACAGGAAAACATCTACTGAGTCCCTTGTTTTTTTTTTCTTTTATTAAAAACAGGTTACACTTCACCCTTGCATCTACATCATCAAATCATAATTTTGAGTTTAAATAGTAAAACAAGAGCAGAGTGTAACCCTTCTTTCAAAAATGCTCTAGGCTAGGTGCCCTACATTTAATCAGTTTAGGTGTTTTCTAAATCTAATCTTTCGTCATTAATGAGTTAATTATTGTTTAAATGTAAATATGTCTGCCCTATATTTTAGGACATTTAAATATGTGAGGCTGTGAACTTACCTATCTATCTCACACACTGCTTATGCTTTTGCATTGTGTTCTGTTGCAATATTATACTTCGATCTGATGGTGCACAGTCAAACCACATTAGTAAATTCCAAGTCTGGGCACTTACATGGCTCGCTTGATTTAAGAGTGTCAGGAATTTCACACCGGGGCTTGCCAGGGGTTTTCATTTTCTTTCATCTCTAGTTACAGGCCACACTGCCAGATGGCGAATCAGTAGCTAAAATATTTTGCATACTTTGAGAGAAACCAGCGAAACCTGTAAGGCTCATGGCTTGGGGAAGGGGTTTTTTGACAAGTGATTAGAGGGAAAGGGCAGGCACTCTAGTGGGTGTAGTGACTCTTGGCTGAATGGACCTGAGTGTGTGTGCGAGCACCTCCCTGAGTGTGTGTGCGAGCACCTCCCTGCATGTGTGGCGACCTGGCTGCCTGGCTCAGCACTGCCACAGAGTGGTACCTGTGTTTTCCAGTAGAGTCTTTGGCGTATTGGGCCTGTTAATGATCTCCACCAGCTGGTGCAACACCATGGCAACGTACAGCTGCATTTCAGACCCTAAAAGAGTAGGTAGAAGATAAAACGATGAAACAAAAACTGGTGATGGGTTCACTCTCGTGAAAGTATAATGGATATGTGTTAGAAGAAAAACACTCACCCATTTGTATAGAGATCTCTCCAATTGCCCATGTAGCATTGTTGCACACTGATATTAGCTCTGGGTTTAAATTAGTACCCAGTATGGGCATAAAATCAGCTGGAAAAAGGAAAGTGAGTCACCTTAACAACAGACTGACAATTCTTAGTAAAACATGGTCAACTTCAAAGCACATACCGATGCATGGTTTGACGTGCTGGAAACAAGCCTTGGTCAGATCCCCCAGCAGAGCAAAAGAACTCTGACGAACCTCTGGCATTTTGTCCTGAATCAATGGACCAAACAGCAAAATCATGTGAGTGAGTTCATCAATTTATCAGACACATGGCGTGTTACTATCAAATTCCCAGATCTTCACCTGCATGCACTGGTACATGAGGGTCAGGATGTTGCTACGGGCAACCAGCTGCTCAATGGTGCCTCCTAAACCCTCTGCCAGGCCACTGAGGAGATCCAAAGCCACGATCATGAAGTCTTTGTCAGGGGCCTCATACTGGTCTGGCTGGGACTGATGAAGCTTGAATTAAATTAATATAATTAACTACTGGATAATCACATTATATCCATCTAAAAAGTTGTGAGGTACAGAGTCTGCACTCTACCCTGAAGGTAGAGTTCCCACCATCTGTGGTGGCAAATGAATGAATGAATTTAAACTTGTACATTACACCTGCAGTGCCATAACAGTGACACATTGGCAATTATTGAAGTAGTAATAGTTTTAAAGTTTTAAGTGGTTTTGCAGGAAGTAAAGTCAAGACCTTAGGTTTCCCGGGCAATCAAACGTGTGTGTGTGTGTGTGTGTGTGTGTGTGTGTGTGTGTGTGTGTGTGTATATCTGAGTCCCAATAATTTATGGGTCCTAAACACTCACCATGGCTTGAGCAAGCGTCTTCTGGACCAGGTTAACACAACGCTGGTACACAGGCTCACAGTATGGCAAGAAGCCACTCTGGAGGGCAGTGGCTACAGATGACAGACACTAAAGAAGGGAAACATCCATACATATAGTCAGAGGTGTGTCCACCTTATCATCATGCAACTTAGCCTGGAACAACTGTGACAACCCTGTCAACATTAAGAGAATATTCTTTCAGCCTGTAAATATGCATTCGAAACTCACCTCTAATAAAGGAAAGAGATCTTTGTCTTCATCTTTCAGCTGGTTCCATTTCTGGATCAGTGGAGGCATCAACATCTGGATATACTCCTAATAATTACATTGAATTAGACTTCAAACAAATTAGCTACTGATGAGTGAATATGCCAACACAATTCATTAATAATTATTTCATTCAAAATAATTTATTTTGTAGAATTTGTTAATGCTTGTTAACCTTCAGGGTATCATATCTAGAACTATAATATCTAAAAGTGCACTTACTACGACTAGCACTAAAACAATAAAATCAAGAAGAAGTTTAAGTATGAGTATAAAGTATGTTTATGTTACTTTCAGGCAGAAATGTCAAGTGAAACTGACTAACAAATTTCTGCTCTGCATACCGGTTTATTCAGATGATGCCCCACTGAATCTGCAAGTGTTCCTATGGCGTCATAAAGAATCAGCAGATTTTTGTGCTGGTACTTGTTGAACGCAAACACCAAAGTGTCCAGGATGAAAGCCAGGTAGGGCACCAGCTCCGTACAAGCCTCCTCTTCCAGAGTGGCAAAGGCACTGGGGCCGGGAAGAGGGAGGAGAACATTATGTGACAGTTACCAAACAAATCTGCCTGCATCTCAACACCTGACGGGGTAGCCCCAGACCAACCCGCAGTGTCGGTAGGGCTAGGGAATTTTTAAGGTTCAATTGATTAATATGGAATTGTACTTTCTTAAGATCATGAAATGGCTGAACTACAAAAGGCATATATTTAATACTGGCAAATAATACACAGAACTTACCTGCAAGCAGCCTCCTGCACACGCTTGTTGCTATCGAGAATACGTTTGAGTAACTCCGTCATTAGGGGCTTCAGGTAAACATCTGGAGGCTGGCTAACAACCCAGTGGGCGTAGCGGCTCAGTGTCCAGCAGGTGATGGAGCGCACCAGGGCCTTCTTGTCAGATAGACACAGGATGAGATGGGGGATCAGCTCAGGCAGGTATGGGATCATGCCCTGCATGCAGCCTGGAGATAGAAGGATAAATAGTGTCTTTTTAAAGCAGGCATTTCTTCTTGTTGCATAGCCAGTGGGAGGGAACCTTGCTCCCAATGTTTTGCTCCTTACTTTCTTTCCCTTCTTACCTTCAGCTATAGCGCCCAGCACTAGAATGCCAGACTCTTTAATGACCCACTCTGGGTGGAAGAGCAGCTCTTTGAGCAGGGGCAGAATGTGCAGCAACAGATCATCCCTGAACACATTGGCCAACACATCCAAAGCTGCTGCTGAACACTTACCTAACATGTGGAGAAAAAGTAGAGAGATACATACAAATACAGATGTTTGCAGAGAAACATCACACAGACATAAACACACAGTAAACACAAACACAAGACAAGTAATCAATACAATGTTCACACTATTGGGTCAGTAAATTAAGAGAATGGCAGACTGTGAAAAAGGGAGAATTTCAGATCAATAAGAAGACTAGCAATGGAAAGAGATCTACACAGCTCCATTTACACAGGCACTGAACTCACGCAGGTTCCAGTCAGAGATAGTGTCATCATCGTCCAACTCGTCATCGTCATCTTCCTCCTCTTCAATCCCATCGCCCTCATGCTGCTGGGCGACTGTGCGGGAGCGGTGGAAGCGGGGTCTGATGTCTTGCTCGTTGTCAGGAATGGCCTCATCTTCCTCGATGTCCCCCTGATGATCAATGCAAAGAATTATATAAGTAAATATATAAGGGGTTTACTATTTTTCAAGTAAAATAATAGTCACCACTGAATGGTACTGAATGTACTCGCACAGTCACACAAACAACTTCACTGAACTGTATGTCAAGCTGAGTCGTGGGGCAAGTCACCCCACAGTTCCTACAGGTAAAAATATTAAGCCATAGAAACTGACCTTAAGCAGGATAATGTCAATCTCAGAGTACTTCATCCCGTTGACAAGTACCGGAGTGAGCCTGGAGCAGAAACCAGAGGAAAAATTATGAGGACAAAGGGCAAGGATAGGTTGAAGCTCTCAAGTGATCACTCACATCTGATTCCTTCTGTGGGCAGAGTGTAATGTGACAACAGGGTGACAGATGTTACAGCGGAGGTCATGGTTCTTAATCAACAGCTCTGAGTTCAGGAGGAAGAATATCACCCTGGGACAAGGTCTTCACTGACTTACAGCCAATGTTGCTATGAATCAACAGCTTTCAATATTTGTACTGGAGTGTCAGTGTGTGACCTGTCTACGTGCGTATGTGTGTGGGTGTGTTTGCGTGGGTGTGTTTGCTCTTACTGGGAGAGGTGTCCACACAGCACTTCCTTACAAACTGGTTGCTCTGCCAGGGTCAGCCAGAACTCACAGGCCTCCAGTGCCACATTTTCATCTTGGTCCTGAGTCCTCTGCAGCATATACTGAGATGAAAGGGAGAAAAAAGTATTTTATAACCTTTGCATTTCGTACATTTCTTTAAAGGCTCCCCTATAGCTTTGGTTATTCTTCCTGGGGTCTATTACCCATAAAGTCATGCACACTGTAGCCACATAAATACATCAAATACAGCAATTCATCTCAGCTCAATAAGCTAAACGCATTATAAATCAATCATATTTGCTTCAGTATTCATAGCACATTTTTCTTTCTCCTTAACACAAATGAATAAGAAGTCTTAATAAACATAAATCCTTGTCTGAATGACCTTCTTAAATTATATATTTCTCCACCCTGCACTTCCTAGTTTACACAACGATGGGTCCTGGAGTGTTTGAAGTAGGGCTTTCAACATATCAGATTACACTGAATGTTTATCGTATTGTGTTTATCGAGAATCAATGACATTATCTAGATATCTACAGTCAATCAAATTCATCTTTAACTTGGTTTATTGTGTTGTTTATGTTGCATACAAAAAGAACAATTTCACTTAATGGATAGTGGAGTGGAAAACAAAAAAATACATAAAATCCACTACTTGGGGAGTATTGAGAAAGGAAAGGACACAAAGACAAACGAAAACTGAAATGGTTTAATAGGTGCTCGATTATTAATAAAATGTGTATTATTAACACAAAATCAATATTTTTATTTTTATTTTTTTGGTAATCGTTAGTTCATAACACAGTATATGAATCAAAGATGAAAGAAGATTACATATGACAAGGATGCAGCTGTGGATTTTTTACACCACTAAACCTTCAAAGTACCTAAACCCAAAACGACTAGACTCTCAAAGGCTTTATCATTAAATGTAAGTTGTTACTACAGATGCAATGGTGAAGAATAAACTCTGAATTCAGACAGAATTCCTTCACACTACCAATAGGTATATTGTCTATATTTAATTACAGTGTTGGTTCAGCTTTTAACTGACACCTTGATCCTATTATAATAGACTTTGTCTTACCGACACTAAGCTGACTAAGTGAGACAGCATCCTTCCACTAGTTGCCAACAGGGGCATATGCACACTTAATCTATAGTACATTACATAAGCCTTTAACTAAGCCTCATCTAAACCTGTAACCCAGACAGCCCCCCCAATGCATCCTCCCGGCTTCACTTACCTCTATGATGTTATGCATGTGGGGCAGGAGACGGTCTAGACGAACCTCCAACAACATGACTAAAGCTCTGCACACATTCTTTCTCACTTCTGGTTCCTCATCTGTTGCCAGTGCAAACAGGTTCTATAGAAAGAAAGATCTCACGATCAAACGCATTCTTTGCATAGTGTGAAACAATTACCGAACAACATTTACAATAATATCTGAGTAGTACACAAAGTGTGTTCAAGAACCAATATGAAAAGGGTGTGGAAAAAAAATAGGCAAAAAAAAATATATTGTGTTATCAATGTATTGGCATCAATTTGGCACAACCAAGTTTTATACAAATATAGTAATTTGCTGCATGTGTTTTGTGCCATAGCATTACTGCAGACATCTTTTATATCTGTTGCTCTTTTACTATTCATCTTATTTCAATAAATAATGAAAAACATTTTATTGAAGGGTCACCGGTGCATGTTGCCAATAAAACACCAAAACTCAAACAAAAAACAAAGTATCTCACTAAAATGCTTTCACAGGACCTGTCAAACATCTGGAAACAACTTCCCATTCAAGTGAATGCAAAGGTGCATCCAAACCTTTGACTCTTTTTGATGGTTCATAATATGAATGTGAATATAATGGCCTATATTATGATGCATGTATTACTGTGGGTAAAATATCAGGTCAGCATTTTATAGTGAGCTATTTATTCTGGAAAAATGCTAAACACATTATTTGCTGAAGTGATAAACAGTGACCTGAAAGAGGGAGGTCATCTTCATTCTTCTACCCACACACATGACAGGACAGCATTAGTGTGACAGTACTGCGAGACTTGCCTCAATGAAAGGGTCGATGTGCAGCATAAGAGCCTGAGTCCTGCTGATGATGAACTGATTGACGCAGGCGATGGCATGAGACCTGCAACACAATGACCACAACTTAACAGTCGTGACAGCGTGTTTTCCTCACATGTTACGCTCTATGAATACAACTTCTGTCTTCTTCTTTAGACCATCTCCACTAATAACCTCCAGAGACAAGAAACCATACTCTTCTGTCAACTCAACACACTCAGACCTCAACTCTATAATTTTATAGGACTTCAGTATTTTATAATTTATGAGCATTTAGACAAACTTGTACATAAATAGTACGATATTCAAATGTAAAGAAATGTATTTGACACACTCACGCTGGAGCTATAATTTACATATTTTGAAAGCAGAAGTCATGAAAAACTCTGCAAGGTAATTCTACACTATTGCATTAATAAGTAAATATGGTGAATTCATAACTGCAATACCATAGAGCCTTCAAAAACACTGTAGCACTAACAGATAATAATAATAAATATACCCCCTTTGGACAGAAAGTCAGACATAGGCAATTTACAGATTTTTATTCGTAGTTGGCAGAAAAATAGCAAGTTATCGGTGGAAGTTTGATACCTAATCTTGGGGCTGCTGTGCTTGAAAAACTGCAAGAACTTGGGGATCATGATATTAAGGGGCCGATCCAGCATGTCACTGTCCAGGATCTCTGCAGAGTCTTCACAGATCTTCTGCAGGGCTCCGAATGCTCCCTGAGGGATGAGGAAAAAAGGAAAAGAGGAATCAAAGAAAGTGATGAAAATTCCAACTATATGGAATTCATCTAAGAAAGTTAATTTGCAGGTTCAACTATACAGAAGAGCTAGTGAAGGTCAAATGGGTTAAAGACTAAATTTTCATCTTTTTAGTTTTGGGTCAATGTGTGATTTTACAGTATATTCTTGACAATATATTAATATATGTCTATATTTTCATGGCCTTCTGAGTGAGAGACTGCAATTTCATGTCTTTACATACAGTTCGGTCAAATGACCTTGTTCTAATTTTTTGCACCGTGCGCACACACACACACACGCACGCACGCATTTCTCTTGCATTGCTTTCCTAATACTATTCACTCGACTAACGGTTTGCATGCATGCTCATGATATGCGGCAGACATCAAGTCTCTCTTTCTCTCACAAAAACGCAGCCTGGGGAACAGATACAAGAAACAGCACGGCACTGACACCGACGCGGTCTGAAATGTGTTTCCATGGAAACCGTTCTCATATCAGCATTCCTTTCAAATGACAGATACTGAATGGGTTTTTAAGAAAACTGTAGGGATGAAATGAGGCGAGGAGAGTGAAAGGCTCAGACTGTGTCAAGGTCACTAACAGAAAGAGACAAGGTGAAAATGTTCTCTTGGTTGTATTTTTGTAGCCATTGATTCTCACAGAAAATATGCATAAAATTTAGAAAATGATTGGTCCCATATCACAGAAAGTGAGATTTTAATTGCCATTTGATTATAAAAAGGTCAAGGTTTTACTGTGTCAAGTAGCTTTAAAAGCTTCAAATCAATAAAACAGTAATATAGCATGAAATGCAGGCTCTGGAAAAAATAATATGCTGAAATATAGCTCCAATATAGCCGGTTAATAAAATGTATGGAGTAGGACAGGGCTGTTCCCGCTGACTTAAAAATGCAACAGCGCGTGTTTGTGTGCCGACAGACAAGGGCAGAGAAAGGGGAGTGGCCTTAAAGCATTCCAGTGACGCTGAGTGTTTAAAGTATAATCCTCCCTTCAAGTCCTGCTATGGAAGGTCATTAAACTAGAGAATGTAAGTAATGCAGATGAGGTGAAGAGGCTCCTCTAGACTCTTGCTCTGGATATTTGAATGTGCCACTATTCATCTATGCACGATGCATGAGGGGGAAAAAGCATTAACGTATGTGATCGCTTGCCTCCCAGAGTGGAATCAAACATGACCCTCACAACACCACTGTAACCAATAATCAAAATGGTAAAACTGCTCCCAGGCAACACCCTATATAAAGTCATCCGCTAACATCACACTTGGCATCCAACACACCTGCCAGAATCTTTTTATAGAGCAGGGCACAGCATGGTGGCACAGGGACCTCTTCCAACAACTGCTGCTCTTAAACTACAAACATGAGAGGACCTGTGGTGCGGCTGCAACTCCTGATGTTACCGAGGCAGCGAAATGCTTCTTGACCACTTTTCTTATGCTGTGTATATACATGTGAGGGACCATATATCCACCTGCTCTCTCCCCCTGACATCAGCAAGAAATCTGACTCACTACAAGATTTTTGCACACTCCTAATACATGGATATTCTGTATATGATATATTGCACAACACAGAACATGTAGACTGTACTCTTCTTTGATCTCATTGCTCAGGTTACACGTACATACATTCCTCAAATAGATTTGGATTATTTAGGGATTGCTACAGCATGTAACAAGCTTTTATTTAATCTCTGAAACATTTACATGGTCCATGACATTCGTTTTAGCGAATGAAATATTTTCAGGCAAGAAGAACAAACAGTTACTAATTTATTTACAATGCCAAACAAAGCAGAGAAGGTTATTTTCCACAACAAAGGAGCAAATTGCAGGGAAAACAGATATAAAAGAGCGTTCCTTATGTTAAGGTCCCATATTGTAGAAAGGTAGATTTTACTGTTTCTATAATAAGGTCTATAAATACTGTCACACATTTAAAAATGCTCAAGCCACAGAGAATTGCACACATTTATTATTCAGGAACCTTGAAACCAGCCATCAGGATTTTCTATGGCACTGAAAAACATCTTCGATTCCCTATATCCTCCCCTAACTTCCCCGGCAAAACTAGGCATATAACTGTTTTTTTCCACTGTATAATTAGGAGAAGATTTTTTTCATTCCAGCACCAATTTATCTACCTTCAACCTCAGATTTTATAAAAGCTTCTCAGCGTCCAAGCTGCTTTTCAAAAACAGTCTTATGAAAAGTTGCCACATTCGGTCGCTGCTCAGTGTTAAGCCTTGCGCGCGCGCACGCACACACACAGACACACACACAGACACACAAACACACACACAACGATCCTCTGCAGTAAATAGCTGACCTAAATCTCTGCTTCTGAATGAGCTTTATAGGCGAAGTGGCTGTGGGGCCACACAGAGCCATTTTGGTGTCACACCCCTCTCCCTTTAAATATGAGATAACCCATCTTAATGAAAATCATACAGACATTCACGTTTCAAGTGATAAACACACCTGCCAGGTTACCATGTGCCCTTCAACAGTGCTGAATTATGGTTTGACATGCTGTTTAATACGTGCCCCCCTCTCCACATCTCAATGTAATGTATCCACCATCCCTGTAGAAGCTGATGTCACAAGCACATGTAGTTGACATCATATTAACGACCACAGAGTTTAAGTGAGTCTAAGTATGGGTGCAGTGGGATCATTGCACAGATCAGATAAACCAACATATACTACAAGCGTCTGTACTGGCATAGGCAACTTTATCCTTTGCCACAATGGAGCATATATACACAATTTGTTTTTAGTTGCACCTTTATAAAAAGCCATTTTGGTTAAATGAGGTCATCTGGTTTCCTAGTAAAAAGGATATCAAGAGAATAAAATGACTCCATTTCGAATAATGTGCCTATAACTCAGCCAGATGCTCTGTAGCTGATCCAGCTCCTTCTTTTCCTTGACAAAATAAACAAATGAACATTTATAGCACAAGTGAGCAATGACAGGGGATCACAAATCTGTATCCATCACACGCACGCATCTCATTGCCAAAAGGTCCTGAACCACATTTTATACAACTACCGATGAGAAGTTTTATATTTAACCTTAGGTCTGCTAGCTCCAAATACAAAAACATAAATTACCATCAAGTTCAACCCCTAAAATATGCTGCCTTAGAGATTTTTGTTGTCTATTTATTGCTGATTAAGGCCATCACAATATGTCAGACATGTTTCAAATGCAGATAAATCCAGATAGTTTGCTATAGAGAAATATAATAGATAATATAAATGTGGCAATGTTCTATTATTTATTTTCTTCTATTTTTCTGTCACCCGTTTTATTAGAAGATACGTTTCATTCTAATGTCAACTATCTCTAAATTGCTCTGATCTCTGCAAACGATTTTAGATGCTGTTAATCAAATCTTATCCTACAATTTGATGCTTGCTAGCCTGCAAAATCCATTGTTCGTCACAACTACTAATGTCTGTAAAGGGGCGTGTTTTCTGTCATCATTAGTACAATAAAGTCATAATCACACACTCCATTTTGTATCCTCACCTCACATGTGTTATAGTCCTCGGAATCCAGCAGCTGGCAGAGTTTAGGCAGAAGCTCTGGCCAGTTTTGTAGCTCTCCCTTGGAAGCGATTGTGGTAATAAGGATACCTGTTCGGGGAAGAATTGAACATTGGTGTGACAAAACTACACAGAAGGTACAGACAATATGTTGTGATCACTGTGGATTTAATAAATCCATTATGCAATAGCAAAAAATCAAGACAAGGTTCAAGTCAAGTCAATTTTATTTGTGTATCTTAAAATCACAAATCACAGATTCACCCCAATGGGCTTTAAAGTTTGTATATCAGAAAAACTATATACCCTGTACTTAGACCCTCACATACAAGCATAAAACTCCTTAAAAAAAAACCCTTCAACAGGGGAAAAAAAGAGGAGGAAACCTCAGAAAGAGAAAGCGAGGAGGATACCTTTTCCAGGACGGAGAGGCTGGTGAACAGGATGGAAACAATACATTTGAAAGGAAAAGTTGAATATGACAATAATTAGAAATGGATACTAATATATATTATGACCCTAAATAGCTTGTTAGCCAAAATATTTAATATAAGACACATATAGTAATATAATAGTTTTACTATTGGCTGAGTGACTGTATGCTCAGTGATTGTAAATGTATAATGCATAATGAATAAGCTTTCAGTGCTAATTCGGCTATTTAAACACTTCTTAGTGTTATCACAGAATTGTGCTGTGATAAATATTATACCTTAATAAAGAATATATACTGGGAAAATTAAGAAAGTCATATTCTAACAAAAGAACAGCTGTAACATGGCATGGACATATGGTCTCCAGCTGCACCAAGTTACCTTGGTTACCTATGCTGATGTAGGGTCATTGCTACCATTATTAAAATATGCAATTATCTTATATATCCTCCTATATATTCCTAGAGGCAAGTCATCTTCACCCCCCCACCAAGTCTAGCCGTTAAAAAACACTATAAACACCTTTGATTTCCAACATGGTGACAGTACATCGTAAGAACCAGATCTGAGTGACCGTAACTCATCATAAAACAGCTGTCCTGCCTCCTTGCAAGAAACAGAAAGGCTATTTTTCCTTTCCTCTGCAGCACAACTAACAGTAACATTTGCAGGCAAGGCAACACAACTGGATGTTTAATATTTTTCAAAATCAAAGACCAAATTATTATTTTACCTACATCCCGAACCATAGCGCTCAGATGATAACCACATTACTGCGCTTACACAATGTTACTGTGAAGCTGAGCTCATTAGGCACCAGAACAGAAGGTTTTTAATGGTGCTTGTGTGATAATGAAATATAAATCGAATAATCATTGTTTAGTAATAACTGTCTTCCATGTGGTCCTCTGGAAAAAAACTTTTCAGTTGTGTGTGTTTGTGTGTGTGTGTATATATATATATATATATATATATATATATATATATATATATATATATATATATCACATGTGTCAGACTTAAGGCTCACGGGCCAAATCTGGCCCAGCACCTCATTTAATGTAGCCCCTCGAGAGCTTGCACAGAATTGCGCAATTTATTGAGAAATTGAAACTCGAATGAATGTTCAAAGGTAATGAAGACAAGCTTGTCACGTCTTCTTTGTGCAAGTTCAAGGTACACTCAGACACACCTCATTAACTCCGAAATCTAATCTGGATTGACCATGAAGGTTGTTTAAAACATGAAAGTTTCCATTTTTCCTTAGATTCCTCTGTTGTAATATGTCATTACTTTCTTTTTCTTTCACTGTATAATAATTACAAAGCAAAGCAAAACCATACACTACAATCTCTGAAAATCCAAAAATATAATAAATAAAATTGTGATTAAATGAAAACAGTGGTTATCAACATTTTCTTGTATGATTCTCTAGATATCTGAGATGAGGTAAAATATTTATAACTAGAGGCTCAAATCATAACAATTTATTAATACATATTATTTCTAGAATTGCATATTTTTTTATATATTATATATAATAAAGTAATGAATTATACATTATAATTATTCAGACACTATTTTGAATGGAGAGGAAATAATATAATATGATAACAACTACTATATACCTTTATAGGAGCTTTACAACTGGCCGTTTCAGGCCAAAGTTAAAGGTGATGTGGTCCAAGATAAAATTGGGTTTGACACCCCTGGTGTGTGTATATATATATTTTCACCTCCCTTCCCCCCTTCAAACAGCTCTACTGCAGATGCTGACATAACTGATATGAAGCTGTTGCACTCAGCTGTAGCTTCAATGTGACAGCATGATGTGTCAGCAAATAAACAAATCTGTGTCACAAGACATCTTAATAACAACATTATGCAAAGTCCACCACAAACAAATGACTTTAACTGCCTTACACTTCATTAGCGAAGTGGATTGTGTTCTTTTGCTGCAAATATAAGATTCATGTAAATGTGCATGTAAATCAAAAACAGCAGACCCAAAGGATGTGACTTACCCACTGTAGCCCGGATTAGTGGAGAAGAGTCTCCAATGTTTTGGAGGCACTCGCTCTTGATGAATTCGGACACGCCATTAGGGAAGTTCTGATAGTGGGCTTTTACATTGTTCTTCAGTATCAGTCCACTTAGAGACCGTGTTGGTTCATCTTGGGGTGGCAGGGGGATGGAAGCAAGGAGCAATTAATGAATTGTAGTGTAACATTCATGCTGAGCATATATACACACTGGTAGAATGGAGACAAAGGTTACAGCACAGTAAAGTTTGTGACTTAGTCATTAATAATTCTCACAGGATCTTATTACCCTCGTGAACGCAAGCAGCAGAACATTACCTGCTTTCAATGCGTGATGCTAATCTAAATGCTGAAACATAGAGCTACTTATTAGCATATGATGGACAACATCAAGAACTGATTGTATATATATATTTGCTATAAATTCATAGTCATTTTGAACTAAATGTTTCTAGCTTGTTGGTATCTCTTTTAAAAGCAACAGTGCAACAGCATCCTGGAGTATCTTAACGCCACTTAACATTTGGGTCATCTACTGTGCAGACAGTGAAGCCAAGAGTTGAGTGATGCCAGGAATTAGGGTTTAAAATTAGAGTGACCCATATTCTGAGTGCCACATCATCTGGTAGAAGATGCCATCAGGTCACCCGAGTCATGGCCAGAAGTCTTTCTGTCACTGAGCAGTTACATAAATGACAAGACTGGCTATCCAGTGCCATCAGATGTTCTAGGAACACAACATGGGACATGACAAGACAGCATACTGACACAGACGGCAGGCTTACCTTCTGACTTTAACTTTGTCAAAACAAATATTAGATAGTTGTTGAAGTCTGGATACTGGTTCAGCTGCTCGAGTCTCTGGGAGATGTGGTTGAGGAAGACAAGAGGCTAACATGTGCAGATGGCAAGCCATAAAGGGGGGTTTTCAACTGAATAAATAAATGTAGGAATAGCAGGTGCTGTTTATGTGGTCAAGTGGCAGTGTACTGTAACAGTTTGTGTGTTTGTTTGTGTGAATGTGTTTGGGGTGGGGGAGTGAATATTTGTAGGTGGTCATAAATATGTAATTTGATTTGCCTGTATACGATACATACCCAGCCAGATGGCGTATTTACTACAGCAGGTCATCCATGAGTTAATGATGCAGCAAATATGAAGCGTTACATAAGCAAATAATTTAGCATCAGCAGTCAAACAGACAACAAACATAGGGGCCAGCAGCATGGAGCACGAGGACAGTAATTGTTCTCTGATGCAAAAGAATGAGGCAACATACGCAATATACCGTAGCAGCACATTTGCATCAATAATAACAATTCACAAGCAATGACAGATTTATAGCAGATTTTACATGTTCAGAGCTGAAAATGACTTAAATCACACAGCCTGCCACATGTTAGGATCTAATGCTTGCAGATTAAGCCGTTTGGGGGCCATCATTTGTCAAAACACCCTTGAGTATTAGTAACCGAACGTGCACGACTCCTGACAATCTTCCATAAAGAGAGGTGAGATTTAACTAATTTCATTGAAATCTTTAATAAACTGGATTCATGTATCCGCTTTTCCTTGGGTTAGGAAGAATTTGTATGATACAAGATATATTTATCGATTTCTGTACCAAAAATATTCTTGGTATAGTCTTACATCTCCTCTCTCAAGCTCCTCTCTGCAGCTCTAGAAAAAACACATTGTTTTGTGTCGGTCTCATTAAGGTTAGCTCTGATTCTCTGATTTTAATGACTGTGAATGGGAGGGCTGGGCAGCAACTGTTTAGTTCTCATATCACAACTTTGTGGTACTTCTATGAAGTACAGTTTGGATGCTAGGTGACTTTCTCTGTGAATTGAGTATTATTGAAACATGGGAGAGTATTTAAATCGAGGAATAGAAATTCTTATAATCAAAATCAATTAAACGAATAATAACTTTTTACGATATGGGACCTTTCATTTTCCTGTGACAAGAATTCTACATGTTTTGATGCTGAAACCTTTATAAATCCAGAGATTCCATGCTCATTTATTATTTTCTTTCCACACGAAAAACAGTCTTTTCAGTGCCATTTCTTTAAAGATTGCCTTATTTACAGTGTAAGATGATTTATTCAGGCATAATGCTACTGACTTTTCAGTCATCATTAATTATTACATCAGTATTACCAATACACTGGATATTAACTGCACAGATGCCTGTTTGATCAAAAACATATAATCTGTGACATTGCACATGAACAACTCTAATATAGTCATAATTTAGACGTTTAGACGATTTAGATGTAATTAAAGGGAACAGCATGATTACTCAGAACCCAACACCTGAGGAGCAGTAACTGAACTCTTATCATGTAATACAAACCATGCCTTACAATATGCTTTTAATAATTGTTTCCACCTTGAGGCGCTCAGTGATCTGTTTGTAAACATTTTAATGTCTTAAAATGTGCTTAATTTATTGATGATGTGTAGCTTCACTCATCAACTGTATGTTATTGTGTTTATGAATATTACAAGTAAATGCATGTATGAAGATTATATAGATTATGTGTACATTTAATGAGTGTATTCTCATATATATAAGCTATTAAAATGTTCATTATGGTTGCAAATGAATGTTGGGTAGTAGATAGGCATGGAAGACCCCCGTGTGTCTCTGTGTATCTTCTTGATGCTTTTTAGTATTTTTTCTGTACCTAGAAGCTTGTGAAAAAGAGCCCCTCGAAAATTATTATTATTATTATTTGATGAGTTGCATGCATTAGCTGTTAATGAAATATCTGCTAGAAGCACAATACAAAAGCCAAATATGAGCTGGCATAATGCTATAACCTCTTGTTTTAAATGTGCCCAGACACAGTAATTGGGGAGGCTTTGTGTTCTAATAGCCCGGGTGAGTTGTTTAGCTCAGCACCTGCGTACCTGCTTTATAACGGTATCCACCCAGGCTAGTGCTGGCTACCGCTAGCCTGTTGAGTCTCTCCGCCGTTATTAAGCGCTAACTAACGTTATCTCGCCACAAAAACACGTCGTCCAATGCGTGGCTTTAAAGAAAAAGGATACTTGCTGGACGGACCTCTGTGTGGACGTATCTGGCGACTGAGACTCTTTCAGTAGCTGTAGAATTTGTTGAAGTCCTTGCTCGTCTGGCTTCCACGCACACTCCATCTTGGTCTGCCGCTGCGGATGAAGACATAACATTAGCTAGCTAACGCGGGGGATTTGTCGTCAAATTAAATTAGTTCAATAGCTATACGCGTTAACTCATTTAAATCACGGATAGGCTTGTTACCTGGTTTAACCTAACAAACAAGTGAAGCTGACTTTCTGGTTAAATGTGACCGTCTGTCTGGGTTTTTCAGACATGGGCCTGTTACAGCAGGAACATCCGTTTTCGCAACAAGCTGGAAAAGCTGTGGGCCCGTCGCATTTAACGGGCTGCCCGGTCGGCTGACACGAAGCTGCCGGGTCCTAGTGCTAGACCTGGTTGTCAAAGACGTTTAAAAATTAAACGAGATTGTGTTACTAATATTTAACAACTACACGTTTAAAGTTATTTTTATTGCACAGGCGTTCTCTCGAACACTGTTCTGTCAGATAACATGGAGAGGAGAGAGACATATTTGGAGGAAAGGATAAAAGGAGATTTTTTTTCCCACAGCACATGAAGGCAGCTTGAGTCACCTGAAGGCCTCATGATGCCGCTGTTGTGTTTAACACTATTGGTTTATTTAATGCTACATGAAACAGCGACATCTAACGTTTGCTAATACACTGCTAACAATACATACATTAACAAATAATACAACCATTAAAATATTCTTAGTGTTGTTTGTACATCATGGAAAATAACGCTTCAGTGAATAAAGACTTAAAAGAAAATAATGCATAGCTTCTTCATTTGGATACAAGATTTGCATTGTTTGGTAGAATCTTGGGCTGCAACTAACAAATATTTTATCATTATTGAAAAAATGGACTGCCTTTATTTCCAAAATTAGGCGATTATGGTTTTGGTCTAAAAAAAAGTTGGGTATTTACCAATTCTATTCCCAAAAGGCCAAGCTCATAGCTTTTTCTGATGCAATATGTTTATTGTGCATTGTCCCTGATTAGATACATGATAATGGCTGGGCAAGACCCCCAAAAATCCAAAAATGTATATTGATGGACCATTGATGATTGATATTTTCAAAATTGGGGGGGGGGCATTTTATGCTTAATGACCTACTTTTAATACATAAATGTAGAGTTTAGTGATATAGTTAGAACATATATCGATATAAAATATTTAAAATCAGTCAATACCAATGATTAATATATTATATATTATTATTATTATGAGATTTGACAACCAGGAGAAAAAAAGACAATGATGATCAATAATATTGCTTTATTGCTCGGGCCAAAAATAAATGATAATAGGATGTTGTATTCTCAGGATGTTCAGTCTCAAACTACAACCAGTATGATCCTCTATGCTGTGCTGTGTTGTGCTGGAGCAGCAAGTGGAGGGTAGCAGACATCAACAGACTCAACAGGCTGATCTGCAAGGCCAGTGACGTTGGAGGGGATGAAGCTGGACTCTCTGATGGTGGATGATGTCAGAGCAGAAGTCATTCCTGGCCATCAAACTGTAGCATCTAACTCCTCACCCTGAGTGTCAGACACGATGAATCAGTGTTGGCCCCTAATCTCAATCCTGAGCATTTCCCTTCTGTGCTACAATACAAATTTAATGCAACATTTATGTGCAATAAACCACATTAAATGCCTTATTTAGTATAGTGCAATAAATCCTGCCCATGTTTGTATACATATATTTGTATATATTTGTACATATCTTGTATCCTTGAGTTTGAGATGTCAAAAAAGCAATTTCCCCTGGAGGATTATTAAACTATGTGTTCTTTGTCTTAGTCAACACTGTAATATAAAGAATGAAAATATATTTATTCTAACAAGTGCTTCCTCTGCCTTCCACAAGATAGCAGCACACAGCAGCAGCGCCGTTATTTTTGCCTCGAAGCGTCACATGAAGAAGTGAGCGTCGCCTTCAGTACGCTGCTGCCTCTCAGCGTACAGAGCAGCAGCCAGTGGACCAGCCTGGCTTTAATATTAACATACTTACTTCCACACTAACGTGTAGATACTTTTGTTACATTATTATTTCTTTCAGGATTTTAAAAAACAAACAACAACTATACAAGAACCGCGAGAAAGTCCGAGAAGTACCGAGGACCGTGTGAGACTTGAGAGTTTTGTGAAAACAGCCGCTCTGCTCCGGTCCGCCTCCACTCTGCCGCTGCTAGCTATTCGCCGAGAGAGTCGTGTTCTGCGGTCCGAGGAAACATGAGCTTCCTTTTGTGAGTTACGGCCGGTGGCGTGTGCTGAATGTTCATTGTTTGCCCCCTCCACGCAGCTTTGTTTCGGAAGTGTCAGCTGCTCGCGGCTAACGAACAGCTGTGCTAGCGATAGCCTCGCGTGGGCTAAGGCTATTTCCTGAGCTTACCTCGGATGTCTGATGTAATTTGCGTTGCTTTCCGTCGCTTTACCAAAAGAAAAGAAAAGTAGCAACATTAGCGATGGTATGCTAATAGTAATTAAGTAATATAATATATATAATTTATTATGTTCTGTCGTAATACTAAAGCCTTTTATAGAAACGACCTCAGAGTAGAATTGAAGAAGTCCGGCCTGGGTAGTTGCTGGGTGAACACTTTGTTGTCACCGGCTAAATCTCGCCCTTACCGTGCAGGTCGCACCAAAATTCGACCCAATATTTGATCAAAGTAACACGATTATCTTTGTGAAATTGGTATTTGGCTGTATTAAAAAACATGCGTATGGATGGAATGAAAAGGGCGGAGGAGACATTCTGTATGCGCCCTCTGATGAGGATGCGATTATTTATAGATGTTACTTCTAACAATATATAGTAAACTTTATTTTATAGCCCTTTTCATGCAGAAATGCAGCTCCGCGTGCTTTACAATAGACATGAAATAGACATTAAAAACATGTTGGGGTTAAATATGAGTCACGGAATAGGTCACCACTTTGTACTTCAATTCATGAGGCATTCGGTTTTCATCTGAATCAGTTGAAATTGATTTAAAACTGACATTTCTCTTTCTCTACAGCAGGGACACATTTGATTTGTTACAGCTGATTCCTTAATGGTTTATCTGATGCTGAATTGATCAAAAGTTCATATAAATTGAAGGAAGGGCACAGGCAACATTTGCACCACAATATTACCTTGCCCAGTTACTAATAGCAAATTTTCATACAATGATGTCTTTAGTTGACATGTTGATTTTGATGTTAATTGGCATCACAGCTTTTCATGCTTGTTTTTAAAATGTAGTGGAAAGCCTGAATGACAAGTTTGTTTTTTGGTTGAAATCAATTCTAACCATTAGAAAATCCCTATAAAATTTGGTTACAATATAAGTGATGGTGGACTGATCAACAAGTCTGTGCAAAAGTGTATATGAACTTTTATCTGAAGCTTATAGGTATCTCCAGATGTCCAAAAGGAGTCAAGTTAAGTAGATATATTTCATCATTAGTCTTTTGAGTGACAAAGTTCCCTTTTTTGGACTACTTCCTACTGTAGCTCAACAAAGGGGGGGGTAGACTATAAATCTGTCATATAGCAGCTTGGCCTGACTCACTCAGACTGGTAACGCCTCACATAAGTGTCAGATAATGTTGGTATGGGCTCCTGACTGTCAGAAAATTGTCAACCTGTCCTTTTATGCATTTGCTTGATTAAGTGTAAGTTCCACATTGTGGTGACTCGCATGAATTCTTGTTTAATGGGGCAGTGAGAGAGATTGAATACAGCACCTCTCCAAATGGCCTCATTACACAATATACACAGAGAGACTCTGTTCTGGTCCCCCGTTCTGCTTCTGCCAAACACATCAAGGCAACTATAGCTCAACTCTTTTGTCAGTATGTAATAGTGAGTATTTATTAAATAGTATTTAGTGACTTCTTGTATGTAAAAGTGCCTCACCTTGGGGCCCCATGAACTACTCATGATTTGTCGTCATAAGCTCCCCACCTCTGTATTTAACACACTGTTTTTGTGACTCACAGTGGAAATCGTTCGTCCAAGACGTTCAAGCCCAAGAAGAATATCCCGGAGGGTTCTCACCAGTATGAGCTGTTGAAACATGCCGAGGCTACATTGGGAAGTGGAAACCTACGCATGGCAGTCATGTTGCCTGAGGGTGAAGACCTAAATGAATGGGTAGCAGTCAACAGTAAGCACCACGTTTACCTTTTTCTCCCCCCTTTCCTTCGAATACACCTTTTTTTTGGCTAAACATTCTGGAAAACTGAGCTCACATTTCCTTTTATTCCTATATCTCCAACTTTTCTCTCTTTATATTTTTATCAGTAGTAGTCCTGTTCCTTACATCTCAATTCATTCACATCAATAATCAAGTGAACTGTCATGGTGTAAGATCTTGGTGTTCCCTCTGAAGACTGTCTACATTCATGCTGGAAAAAAACACTGTGAATGTTAAATAGACTGTATTGTCTGTGCTGTGAGAGCCTTGTTTACTTTCCTCTAAATTGAGACTAATGGCTGGTCAGTAGATTAATTTCCTCTGGCGTCAGGGTGCCTTTAGGGGTTGAGCTGCTCCGTGGCTCAGCATGTAAATCGAATAAAGCTTTTATTTGAAGACCTTTATGACTATACATTGTAAAACAATTAAGATTTGACATTGATTTTAGACCAATCTTGTTTTTGCTTGTATGGATTTGTGTTTTGAGCCTCTAAGTTCATCACTGTAAAATTGGGTCAACTCCACCTTGTGGTTTGATGCCTCTGCCGACAGCTGTTTCCGGCGGTATAATGTTTTCGGGTTGTCTGATAGTATGGTCCAACTGCACCTGTTATGTTGTCTTCTATAGGGAGAAAAAAACATTCTCTGGCTGGTGTGCATTTCTTTAAACAGATCACAGTTGTCTTGGGTAATGTTAAGCCCAGGTTACAGTGGCTGTGTGCTTGCAAAATAGTGCTGGGTAAACTTGTTTGAGCCCTGGCATTTAAAATGGCTCAATCCGTGCAAAAGAAAATGCCACATAAAACAAGACATGTCGAAGTTATGTGACTTTTACTGATAAAAAAGACAGACATAACTTACCATTATCAGCATGGAAGCTGTTGTTTCATGTAGCAACAGGGATTTTGAAAACTGCAACATCTAGTAAGGGGGGGGTTTGGTCAGATACTGAATTTACACTAATCTTGGGTTCCACCTTGAAAACTGTGGTGATTGTTTTACTCTTCTATGGGTCAGTGCTGCAAAAGCTGTTTTACTTTGCACAATAAGCGGAAGTTGCTGCGTTACTTCTGCCTCCACCGATGACTTTCCTCATGATCTCTGTTCACGAGAAGCATTTCAGTATTTTTTTTTTCTGAGTAGAATCAAACCAGGGAGGTAACAACCACCGATGATCGTCAGTTAACAGAAAAGATAACGGAAAGATACTAACAGTTTATTCTTCATCACCTGAGCACCTCGTATGTTTTGAACTCTCAGTCCAGGCTAGGAAAATCTGTCGAGGCAAAGTCAACATGTTTGCCAGTTGAGAGCATGACGAAAACAACAGGCCTGTTATTATTTTTCGCCATTCTACCACCTTGTTTTTTTAGGAAGCACCTGATGTTTCACACATTCACTCAGTGACTTAGAAGTAGAGCTGGCTGATTTGACCTAAAAAGAAATCTTGTTTTTTCCCCCAATTCTAATGTACAATTTCAATGTAAAACTACATTCATTTGTTTTCCTCAAAAAAAGTAGGGACTTTAAGGGGAGACTTGGATGAATGTAGTCAAACATAAAAGAGAGCCAATAGTTTCTTAAACAGGACACCGAACAAAACATATCAGCTGTTAAATTTTTTTCCCCCGGTGAGATTAGCAAATGGAATACAAACATTAACACTACCAACACTTTAAATGGATCTCACCGACCCGATGGAAAGATAAGCTGTATGCCCCTGTGGGAAGAAATGATAACACTTTTCATGCCAGATAACTGGCATGAATGCAGCGGTCTTAAGTTTGCACTGAGCAGTAGAAGCTGTGGGGAAACATGATCCCGGACATTTGTGTTTGGTATTTCTTTTCATGTACACTCGATTTGAATGTGTTGTTTTTTGCTAATTTTCTTTTCAGCTGTGGATTTCTTCAACCAGATCAACATGCTGTATGGCACCATCACAGACTTTTGCACAGAGGAAAGCTGTCCAGTCATGTCTGCTGGTCCTAAGTAAGTAGATTATGAAAGGTCCCTTTTTTAAAGTTTGAATCAGAAAACCCACAAACCAAATTACAATAACTTTTATATTCAGTCCAGTGTCATTATTGTTGTGATCCTCTAAACATGTGTCACAGACCCCAGGGTCAGTAGTGTGGCCTCCAGTTGTCAGACTCAGTAAATTGTAGATTTTTTTTACATCCTCATATCTCATAGGGACAACTGAGATCCCAAGGTTTATTTTAACTTCTGCAATGTTGCAAGAGTCCATGTGAGAACAATGTTTGGGGACTTGTGTGACAATCTTATCTACCCTTTCAGAAACATTTATTGTTACATTGAAGGCCATTGATTGTGCATGACTGTTTTAAAATATTTTTTAAATCTAATACTTTTTGTTTATATTTCCTGTAGATATGAGTACCATTGGGCTGATGGCACCAACATCAAGAAGCCCATTAAATGCTCCGCTCCCAAGTACATTGATTACCTCATGACCTGGGTGCAAGACCAGCTCGATGATGAGACACTATTCCCTTCAAAGATCGGTGCGCTTTATATCTGTTTTCTCTTTCCCCAAAGCTTTTGTTTCTGCTTTGTATTAGTGCTTGACTATTAAGAAGAGCAGCTTTCATATACTTGCTGATATATCCAGTGGTCGGATTTAAAGGTTGTTTTATGAAGGCCATTGTTCTTCTTCCACAAAACAGACATTTATAGATGTCAAAACATGGTCTTCGAAATTATAGGCTAGAATACGACAAGAAAATGGCACAATGAATTCCTATTGGGATTAGTCATTAGTTACAGCTCTTACCCAGTATTATCATATTTTACATGTACTTCCCAATGGATACATTCAACATACAGGGCCACTGGAAAGCATTTACCAAAAACCAACTCTCAACCTTGATGCTAGCCGAGGCTTGTGCTGTGTAGGGTGGAACCTTAATAAAGCTGGATGGCAGCCAGCACAAATAAATGTCTAATTTATCTCTTAGTACATCTCTGTGGAAAGAGCCAAGGACTTGAGTTGCTCCCTTGGAATGACAGAACTTGCTTCATTGTCCATAATCTATAGATTTAGTATCCATTTTAGGCTGGAACTATCATGTGAGTCAAAACAGCATGAGATGGGGCATTTTCCATCATGACATACAGAAACCTGTTTCACATGTTAAAATCCTAAAGCTCATCATGAGTAATGTGATTCTCTAACCTATAAATGGTTGATGTTCCTGGAATAGCCAGGTTTAGTGCCAAACTGGGCCAGTTAAGCATTTCAAAGAGTGGGCCATGTGCGTGTCCAGCCTTGGGTGGAAGCCTTCATTATAAACTCCGTCTCTCGGTCCGCAGCTTCTTCTGAATTATTGATGTTGTGTAGAACCGTAGGTGTTTGTCTGCACACTGTGAGAGGAAGGTTTCTGTACTGTTACTTTTCAACTGTATCATTGAGAGACTGTAGCAGAGCTGTACAGCAACAACATAAAAATGTTACTGTGCAGTAACAACATTTTCCCGTTAACATGTTGGTCCCTGTTAGGTCATGATTGTTGGCGCTTTCCTTACATCATGCTGTGGCCTGCCCGTTAGGACTTGTAATCTAGGAGAGCATAGAGTATGTGCCTCTGTCTTCATCTTGCTTTTTGAGCTTATTATAAACGAGCGGTGGCAAGATATAAAGGAAAAACAGCCACACACAGCTTGAACAAGTGGTTGTTAGAACATTTCCACTTCTCCTTACTTTGTATTTAAATGTGGGTATAGTGTGTAGTTTCTAGCAGCATCCAATGGCGGTTTAACTGGAAATGCAGTTCAGCATTTCTTTCTGTAGATTCTATGCATCTTCTGATATATTTTGGGTATCGGGCGATCACTCGAGCTCACCGCAAAACTTGGTACCAGATAGTTTAACTCTCTTATAAAGGGTTTAAAAAAATAAAACGCAAGCCCTCAACTATTGTCATATTCTAGGCAGATTAAATATATCACATATTAACTTTTTTTTTGGTTACACTATTTGACATTTTGTGTCTAAAATTTTGCAAGATCATGATTTTTGTATAGATATATGGTACAAATGGACTTATAAATCAGGAGAAACCAACATGAACACAAAACTTACATTTAGAGAGACCCAATGAATGCTGAATAAAACAGTTTTTTGTTCTTGGCTTTCTCATTTTGCCAGACATTATTTGTCACTCACCTAAACTAGCTGCTCTTCATTTTCATCAAAGCTCAAGCTAGACAGACCAAAAGAGAGGGTGATATCTTGTGGTGCATTAAAATAAAACCACTGATAATTATGCTAAAAAAAATGTAATACCATATGTACTATATGTATCTTTGATTTTTGTGTGTAACAAGTCTAAATAACAGCCTTTATTTCTTTTCCTTTTTTGTGCTCAAGGCGTCCCCTTTAAGAGAAACTTTATGTCCGTGGCGAAGACGATTCTGAAGCGTCTGTTCAGGGTCTACGCCCACATCTATCACCAGCACTTTGACTCCGTCATGCAGCTGCAAGAGGAGGCCCACCTCAACACGTCATTCAAACACTTCATCTTTTTTGTTCAGGTAAAGAAACAGATGAGTACATATTGATTTGATATTGTTGGACTATGTCATCACTTTAAAACCGCCGCATGCTGTGAGTAAACTTACCCCCATTCCTTATGTCTTTTGCAGGAGTTCAACCTCATTGACAGGAAAGAGCTGGTCCCACTACAGGAGCTGATTGAAAAACTGACAACCAAGGATAGATAAACAGCAATGTAATTCTTATTTTATTGGTGTTCTAGTTTTTGCACAGATACCCACCCCAACCCTGGCTATATGTATGCAGTATATACTATATTTCCATTTGGGGAAATGTTTTTAATAAGGCCAGGAAGAAAGGAAGGGGACTTGATAGGTTTAAGGCACCAGTACTAATGCTATCAGGGATTACACACTTGATTGAACAAACCACAGATTAAAAGTGAGAATGGTTTTATCTGTACGGAAAGTTCCCCAGTATTCAGTCATATCTTACATCTAGGTTAGCATAGACATATGTTGATTAGTTTTATATTAAACTGCACAGATATTTGTTTTTCCGCACTTGGATTTAGGACAACAAAATATTCAGATTTCCAGTTTGCCTGCAGGGAAGAATGGTGTGTGTGTGTGTGTGAGAAGCAAAGTTGCTGTATCATAATAGGAAGGTTTTGTTGGCGTTATGACGAGAATATAAGACAGCCTTTAAGCCAATTCCAGAGCTATTTATATTATTAATCTGCACAGAGGGAGCTGGGTTGGTACAGTTCATCTGTAATTGCCCACTACAACAGAATCCTAAGTGCCTAGTATGGCTCATAATTCCCTGTATCAACAGTGGGGATTGTGAGAAGATAAAGGCCATATAAACCACTGACATGATTGACACAACATAATTTACACCCTCCCCCCTGCTTTAAGTTTCCCTCCTATGCCCCTATTTTACTGCAACTTGGTTAAAACAAATATTTTCTCTGTTAAACCATTCTCAACAACATCAGTTTATTACCAAGTCTTCTGTGCAAGTTATGATAAATGAATGTGTTGAAGGACATAGAAGTGAGACTAGATTATGTTGTAGCAGGGACAGAAAATTAACTTTCTAGCGTGTTCTAGTGACATGTTCCTGTGTAATAGTTTTCTCCCTTAAACTTTAAATAGAAGCTATTTTTTCTTTTCTTTTTTTTTAAGAGAAGGCATCAGAAAGTTTAAATTGTACATAAAGGTCCATAAATCAAAGTATAGACCTGCGATAAGTCCCAACCTCCAATGTTAAACATACAATACAAGCATTTTTAATAATTGGATTATGCTGCATCCCCTGGTATCACACTAGCCAAAAAGCACTTTGAACAATTTTCCTGACCTCTCTTGCCTGAATGTTTATATCATGTGGCTGATCATTTCTGCCCCCCCTTCATATTTTCCTCCCAAATGAATGTTGAATTGCTTAAACCTCCTCTGAAATTGGCTGTAGGGAACAAGTGTGAAATCTTATGATTTTTGTATGGTTTGTTTGTTCTGCAAACAACAAATGCATGAACATTTCCCCAGTCTCAAAGTGTAGTTTACTATGCAAATAATTGACACAACACAAAGGGTTTATCTAATATTCATTTCCTCTTTTTTTTTTTTTTATTAGTGCTTAAATTCTGGTTTGTGATATGATTGCTTCTTTTTCAAGTTTGGGCTCGAAATCAGTGAACATTTTATACATCTTACTATTTGAAATTTGTCCGAGGTGTAATACTTCAACGCACACATGTATATACTGAGGGTTAGACCTGACTTTAAAGAATCATTTTCAGTGAGCATGGAGTGGTGCATTTGGTTTAAAGAATGCATTGAGTCTTTGTAGAGGCTGCTTTCCCTTCCTCTTGATTTTGAATATTAAAATCTTGTTTGTTTTAATTGTTGAGTACCTCTCCCCTCCCTTCCTCTCACTTCCTTATCTAACTATTATGAATGTTACTGCTCACCAGAAATGTCTGCAAATGTCATCCTGAAAGCATCTCATCCTTATGAAATGCCCACAACATAGCCTCTTATTGCCTACAGTTTCTTTTTTTCTTGTTTCTTTTTTTCCTTTTGACTGTAACAATTGAGTTGATGAAATGTTTGTAAATAATGGCTCATAGGGGGTTTTCAATGCTACTGAATTGATTTATGCTGTTTACAAGGCGATTAAAGATGGTCTTGTCTCTTTGAATGCTTTGTATATTTCAAGGATCCTATGCGTTTTTTAAACATGGAATGTGATTTATGTCACATGCAATTTATTAGGTCTGAAATAGATATAAAAAATGATATAGAAAAAAACATTTGAGCTTATCTTAATATTTCCAGACTATTATCATTTTACAAATTCATCATTTCTAGATTTTTGTAAATTTATAACTTCCATGACCAAATTGATTTCAAAGAAAATGCATCAACATCTGAATTGATATTATGGAAGTAACTAGACTGTTTTTCTTCACAAGCAAATATCTATGGCTGCTTTAAACATGATATACATTGACACACTGAACAAAAATTGTTCTACAGCCACTGTGAAAATTTAATTTATATTTTTTTTCACCAAAGTTGATCTATCAGTGGTGTATGAAGAACTCTGATCCTTTTAAAGTACAAAATACCGAAATACACCAATAGTGAATAAAGTATGTTAAGTATTACAAAACATACTTAAAAAAAATTCATTTTATTGTAGTATAGATGATGGAAGAGAGAATGACTTAATAAAGATGGGAATATAAAATAAAATATAACTATATATGTATGTGTGTATATATGTGTATATGTATGTATGTGTATATATATGTGTATGTATATATATATAAATATGTGTATATATATTTGTGTGTATATATATATATATATATATATATATATATATATATATATATATATATATATATCGTGTGGTGGCAATTTGAGCTTATGTTATCGTTTATCTCGTTGATTTAATATTATTTTATAGATCATTTCACACAGCAAACGATTTTATGTTAACTCTGCATATGAATGTACTCAGTTTGTTTTTACCACTGGTTCCTGTGTATAAAGAAACGTAAAATAGGTAGGATAACAATAACACGATCATATTTATCAAGTGTTTTAAGGTCCAGCGAGAGGTTTTGAACCGTGCGCCGTTAACGTGCAGGAACCGTGTTTCCACCCCAACAAGCAGCTGTTTCCTGGGCGGAGACACCGCTGCGACCCGCCGCTTCCTGGCCGTCCGTTGCCGCCAAATTTAAACAACAAGGCGCCTTGCAGCAGCTGCTCTGTCCCGCTGTAATCAAGAGGTTCCCCTGGAAAAATGTCATTTAACGCCACACCGAAGAGACGCTGCTCCGACGCACTCAACGTCTCCATGGAGAAGCCGATAAAGCGCATATCCATCGAAGGCAATATCGGTGAGCGCCGTTATCCGAACATTTTACCGCTATAGACGCTTCAAATTTAAGTATTACGCCACAAGCTAGCGCAACTAACTCGTAACTACGCGTAACAGATAATAGCGTCAAAACCTTTATAAAACCGTGACGTTAACGTCACGGTTTTATAAAGAGTTTTAACGCCAACTGTCAAAATCATTAGGTTTACGTTACTATCACATAACAGGTTAGTTAATATAGCTGCATAAAAGCATAACGTTGACTAGCAGCATGGATATGAAGCGTGATATTAATGGACTTTTGTTTGTCTGCATCCTTTGTTCAGCGGCGGGTAAAACCACGTTTGTGCGCCTTTTGGAGAATGAGAGTTCCGACTGGGAGGTGGTACCTGAACCCATCGCCAGGTGGTGCAATGTACAAACACAAGGAAGTGACTTTGAGGTATGGATTAGTATTTATGCTATAGCGTTCACAGTCAGTACCCAAGTGTTTTTTTCTTGCTGTAATAGTTAATATTTAAAACTTTACCGAAACTATTATGGACCTTCAGTCATGCAGACAAGTCAAATCATGTAGATATTTCAATGTTGGTCTTTTTTTTACCACTTTTTTAACTCAAGAAGGATACACAAGAAGGACTTTGGTTATTGAAAAAAAATCTGTATTTTGTGACTTAATATAGCAGATCTCTGCTTGATTTTGAAGCATGAAATTGAAAGTGCATTTGAAAGGGCCCTTCTGATAATGAGAAGGAATGACAGTGAGCAAAAGCTCTTTTGTGTTCATGCAAATGCCTGACAGCCCATGAATCATCTGATTTTTTTCCAGTTGGAGGCCAATCCTGAACATTGACAGACTATATGATACCTGATTCCTTCAGAGGACCTTGATCCTCCAGTCCTCTCACTTGCTGCCAATTTGACAAGCAGTGCCTTCCTGTCAAGATAACTGTCCAAGACTGAGAGAGTCTTCATCTGTATTTAGAGTGCAGCTGCCATCTGTTCATATGTCTGACACTGTTAAACCAGCAGCACACCCACCCAGAGGAACAGATGGCACCACTCTGGACAGATGAACATGCCATCATAGGGATGGATGTCTATCTCCCGAGGACAGGCCAAGCCTCACCCTCAGCCTCAGCCTCAGCCTCACCCTTATTCTCAAAAAGCCACTCTATTTTCTCTTCAGCTGTCATTTAGAAGAACCAAGAGTTGCATCAGATCTGTGGTTTTCAGATTTTTTTTTTCAGAGCTTATTCCAGATATTTTCAGTACAAAAACTCAATGCTGCTTCTATATAAAGTTATATATTACCACACATAAGATACAATGTAGAATAAGCAAAGAAATGAAATGAGGCTTGGACTCTCATCAGGGAAGACTGTTAAACTAATATATATATATATATTAGTTTTAAAAAATTTAGATTAGTTTTAATCTCAATGCTATAATACTCAATACTACTTGTACATCCTGTACTGTATACTCCATTAAAATCATTCAGTGTAATAGAGTGTAAAGTGATAGTACAGGAGGGGTATCAGAACCTACAACTGTTCATAAAGTTCCTTCAAGGCATCTTTCATCACACAACAGTAGTTTGATCATTGCGCCCTCTGCTGACTGTTAGCGTCATTAGGAGAAAAAAAATCAGATTTTGACAAAATTCACAAAAAATACAACAGATGAAACATTGCAAAGAGTATTTGCATATGTCAGCAACATATTATGGCATATAATTAGATTAAATGTCAGTTAAGAGTTTATGATCCACAGAAGTTTGAGCAGCCACTGTAAACTATCACAATTATCATTTTATGTTCATGTTACCTTATCTTCTAGGAGCTAACCACATCGCAGAGGAGCGGGGGGAACGTGTTGCAGATGATGTATGAGAAGCCGGAGCGGTGGGCCTACACATTCCAGAGCTACGCCTGCATTAGCCGGGTGCGAGCCCAGATCAGGTCGGCCAACGGGAAGCTGCGAGAGGCAGAGAATCCTGTGCAGTTCTTTGAGCGGTCCATCTACAGTGACAGGTATCAGGGACTTTTCATGACGATGGTTTTATGCTTGAGAAAAGCACTGGGGGACAGGGATAGTGTATGAGTCAGCAAAGTTTTTTTTTTTTTTTTTGTCCAATTTGAAGCCACATTTTTATATACACCCATCTGTCTCTGTCTCTGTCACTCTGCGCCCAACCAATCACAGAGGTCACACAGCGTCTTGTCTCTCTCTCTCTCTCTCTCTCTCTCTCTCTCTCTCTCTCTCTCTCTCTCTCTCTCTCTCGATCACTTGCAATCAGGTAACTGAAGATAGGACCTTCCTTTTCAAACTTCTAGAAGTTATGTGTAACACAAAACAACCATAAATAACATCAATAAACATTCCTGTGGACAGACATCGCTCTTAAAGGTCTTCCTGCACCCTGCAGCAGTATCGCTCAGTTAACCATTGTTAAGAAGATTCTACATAATAATAAAAATGAACAAATGTTTCTCATATATATATATATATATATATATATATGCATGCTTATTTCTGAATTGTACACAGCCCGTATCAGGAGGTGGAGATGATGTGCCAGTGATGCGCTCGACAGTATCATTCAATTAGTGATTTTACGCACAAAAACTAATATTAGACATTGTATTATAAGATCATTAAAATGATTTCAATCATTGGTGCACAATAAATTGATATATTTAGTTTTATCTTTATGTTAGCGTGATTAAAATGTTTTCACTTCCGATGGCATTTAGATTATTGCTCATATATATTTATGTCATGTACTTTTTGGCCATTCTGCCTTGACCACTGAAAGTGTAAAGAGATGAAAACATTACGTAATGATTGGGTCATGCATCCTAACTAGTAGTCTACTGCTGCTATACCCCATATTTACTCATATTTTATGCGGACAATGACTGATGGAATGATGATAAAAAACTATCTCCAGATTCATTAATAATGAACTGAATCATAAAAGCCTCAGCCACATACATACAAGGAAGTGGATTTAAAGCAGGCTGCTGAATGTAAGGAACTATCAAATGTACTATTTAACAACCTATGTTTGCTCACTCTTTAAGGACAAATATCCTGAATGATAATCAGCTGAATATGCATCTTTGTACTAAAAATACAAAAATGTTTTTCCCCTTGTGCTCATTTCCCAGGTACATCTTTGCAGCCAATCTCTATGAGAGTGAGTGCATGAATGAGACAGAATGGTCCGTCTACCAGGACTGGCACGGCTGGCTGCACAGCCAGTTTGGCAAGCATATCGAGCTGGATGGTATCATCTACCTTAGAGCTCCACCAGAGGTAATGCCTAGCCACACACCCTGCCACCCCGCCCCTGGACACTTTTACTTTACTGTATTGTCATTTAATTGCATCCAGCTTGAATGCTTTTGCTTGGGGAATTCTTTGTTTTTACCTGCTATCAGTGCAAGTATGTCAGTAATTTCCCTTCTATTGTTATGTGCAGAGATGTATGGAGAGGTTGCACCTGCGAGGCAGAGAAGAGGAGCAGGGCGTCCCCTTGGAGTATTTAGAAAATCTCCACTTTAAGCATGAGAGCTGGCTGCAGCACAAGACCATGACGTAAGCAAACGCATGAGACACACACACAGACTATTTCTCTGTCATACTGGTTAGCTTTGTGTAGATTCTCACTCATCTAGGTCATTGTAGTATCAAAGGAGTTACTTGTAAGCAACTGGACTTTTTCTTGACACTGGTTAGCTATCTTTCTGATCTCTGCAATAGGAAAAAAACGTCTTTAATGGAGTAACCTGGGGCAACAAGTGACTCAATCAGTGTCTGATACATGTGATCTGCATCTCCCTCATTAATGTAGTGTTTAAAAAATGCATTGTCCGTTTTCTTTGGTCTATTCTTGAGTATTTTCCTGGTTGTTTCCTGATGGAAATAAACTATCACCTTTGACCTGCAGCATGGAGTATGAGTACCTCAACAATGTGCCCATCCTGACAATCGATGCGAATGAAGACTTTAGAGGGAACAAAACGAAGAGTGCTGACATGATCGAAAAAGTGAGTTACTTTACTTATGGACTTGAAACATTCAAAAACCCTGATGACCTTCTCTATAAACACTGCAGTATATTAACTAGCAAGATTTCTGCTACTTTGGTGCTTTATACTATGCTATTTGTTTTTTGATTTGATGCTGCTGTAGAATCAAGGACAATCACATATATGATTTTACAGCTCTTTTGAAAACCAGCTGTTTATATTGGACACAGTTGCACACTGGCAAGTCTCTCCAGTATAAAGACAGACAAATGTCATTGGTAAGATGTGGATTTTTGCAGCAGGGGCCCTTTCTGTCTCTGATCTCTTTCACATTCAATATTCCACTAGTTGTACTTTTTCTCAATACATGAGCTTGATCCCTGCAGTCATTCACTACTTTTACATCCAGTGACATCCAGCAGGTTGAAAGTAAGAATTTAAAGTCTGATCTTTCTGATACTGAGGCACACACCCTCTGGTTTCACAGGAAATTGAAATAGAGCCTGAAGCACTGCCTCTCTCCATTTTAAATGTCACCATTAGTGATCTCTGGTGATGCTAATCACCTCTCTTTTGTGGATCTGTTTCAGGTGAAAGAGTTCTTGAGCACCTTGTGATGATGAACTGGTCAAGTATAAGATTCTGACCAGTGCCTGAAGGAAAAAGTGGAGTGTTAGTTTTACAGCAATGAAATACTTAAAGTTTTTTTGTCAAAACTAATGAGCTATTTAAAAAAAAAAAAATTGTTTAGTGCTGTTTATATGTCTGTGAATGTATTTATAAATATTTTTGTGTGCAATTGATGTCAAAGAATTAAGACATGACAATAAACTTGGAATACTGCTATATTACTGACATTTAGAGTTTTGGTTTTCAAATATGTGACCAGTAAAAGCCATGATTTGAAATGCTGAAGTAAAAGTAAAGTACATTCTGCAACATACATTTAGAGTAAAGGTACTCCTTTACTTAGACGTTATACTTATAAGTACATAGCTAAAAGTTTTTTATATGTATATAGCATTACTTGTTTTTAATCTCCAAATACATGAGAACATTTTAATATTTTAGTTTATCAATGTGGAACCTGATACTTTAGGTTGATACTAAAAGTATGAGGCACCTTTCACATAAAGTACATATCCAAAAATTGCAACAATTGAATAGGATGTTAATTCAATTAATTTATGCAGAACTGAATCTAAGCTGTAAAAATACTTCGAATTTGTATTCAATCACCTCAAAACTCGAATTAAAGTGAGTGGATGAGCTTCTGTGAAATTATGCCCCTAAGATATTATCTTAGATCAGTTAAATAAATGTAGATTAAATAGTGCTACTTTGATACCCAGTTTTCCCAGTAGATGTCGCTAGTCTCCTTGTTAGCAGTCAGGTTTCAGCTGGATCTCACTGCTTAGAGGGTTATAGATAAAGTTACCTGAAATTAGTGCTTTAACTTTCATTTCACATAATTTACATAATTACTTTGAGGGTGTAGTTCTATGTCCAATTAACGTCACAGATTGTGTGTACCATGAACTGGACATGAATAAACAGGCGTTAAATATCCATAATTAACTGCCACAATAACAACAGAAACACTGAAACTCTTGGGTTGCCATGAATGCAAATTCCAAAACCATGTTTCCAGTCATTTTAATATAGATGTGCTGACAGGCGCAATCTGCTTCTTGTTGAACGGGAACAACAGAGAAACCGTTTCGTGGAGTGGAGGCTTTTGCTGGTGCTCCACTCACGAGCAACTTCGTGACCTCCACCCCCCGGTGGCGTCACGCAGGAGGAGGGATGGCGCTTTAAATATGGGAAAAGACACACGCTGCGTCCTCAGAGGAGCTCCCCAAGCTTCCCGGCCGGACACCTTGAGCCTTCCACCCACCCCACGCACACCGAAGATGATACCTGGCTGCCACCCAGGACAAGGAGAAGAAGACGTGTTCTAGCGGCGCGATATGCGGATTGCGCCTCTTTGTTTAAAGTTCCATTCTTAGAGACAACGATCAGCTCCGCGTCTCCGCTTTTTTTTGTTTATCCGGAGAAGAAGATTCTTTCCTACAGCGACTTGAACCGTGAAGACTGGTCAACCCTAAAGGGCGAATTGTCACCATGAGTTCCGAGAAGAGCAAGTAAGTCCATTTTCCTAACTTTTTTATTTATTTATTTATTTATTTTACTTGTAGCGGTTTCCTGACCAGGTGAAACCCACCTACTCGAAGTCATTTAAAACTCGATGCGTTCGGCGCGTTATCCGGAGGGTCATTACAGGATTTTCCCTGCTGTAAATCTCGGCTCATCTGGCTTAAATTTTACCACCAGTGACAAACCTTTTTTTTATTATTATTTTAAACGTCTGCGGACGCGCGTTCACCTCGAGAACGGTGTTCATTCATTCGGGACGACAGTGACATCACATCCCGGTGATCTGTTTTCCATGAACCTGTCAAAGTTAATCACACGCAGGCAAAGCGGTGAAACTATGTGTCTCCGGCGTAAAGTTGTATAAAGATCATGTGGGAGTTGACTTCTCCCCCCTCCCTCTAAAAAAACACATTTAGCGTGGACCAGTCCACATTGCGCAATAACGCGGGTGCCAGACCCGCAACGAATCAGGCTGCTGGGTCTCCCCGACTCCCCACGCACCACCGCAGATGCATCAGCTGCGTGTTGCCCGTTAGGAGCCGGCGTGCGGCGCTTTGGCCCGATGCGGTATTAAAATAACACCGAAACTAGCAGCAGCTCGGCTTACTGCTGCGTAACACGTCAAATAAAACAAAACAATAATTCCTCATTCTTTCGCGTCTCATTCAGAGATTGCGAAATCCATCCGGAACGGGGAAACGTTTTTCTCTCTTTTTTTTTTTTTTTTTTTTTTGCGTGACACCCGCTTGCTGGTTAACTGTAAATCTTGTTGCGCATGAATGTCCCTTTTGTGCTCCTCTGGATGGTGTTCCAACCCGTGTGGCAACCTGCCTTTCCGCCTAAGAAGTTCATGTGAGAAAACCCTGTCCTCACGGTGGTGTGGAGACTCCAACTTCCTCTTTTTTTTTTTTTTTTTTTACTCTCCTTGACCAGCAGCTATTCTCACCTTTTTCGAAGTAGAGGGAATTCCTAAAGTCCAGGCAGACCTGAGCAGCAGGCAGCTAATTGCATCAAAGACTCATAATCACCTGAAGGCTTCCTTCCTTTTGTCATTTCTCTCTGCTCTAAGGCCACTACATCCTGTCTCCTGTTAATGGGAAATACCTCACTGAAGCCAGTAGACTCATCAATTGGTGAATTAAATAATTGGCTGTTGGTTTGAAATCAATTTTCGATGTAGAATTTTTTTTATGTACTGTTTGACAGATAATAGAAATAACATTTTTTCCGTTTTTATTTTGCAGCCTTATAGTATTGCATTGCTCTGGCTGTGAAAAGTTGTTACTCGCCTCAAAAATTTGCTGACAATGCAAAAAAAAAAGTGTTTGGAGAAGTTTGCTCTTTTAGCACGTTGGCAGTAATTGTCATTAATCTGGCTTGAATTTGCATATGGCTGCAAGTGGGCAGCTGAGCGTGCAACCATCTATATTTCATAGTTGAAAAATGACTCTGAAGGCATCAGGGCCTGATGTGCTGAGGGTTCACCTGCATGCTTGTGTCCAACCTGGCCGGTGGGATTTGGGTGCGTCATTCTGTAAAGAGATGAGGATTCCTGATCCCGAGCAGCTGATCTCGGCTCCTCACGCAACACCGACAGGTTTATCCACCGGCCTCATCCCGAGGTCACGGACTAAAACCGAAGGCCACCGTCAGTTGACCCTTGTCCAGCGGCTCAGATTTTTCTTTTTTTCTTTTCTTTTTTCTTGTTGTTGTAATTAATCAGGCAAAGGGAGTCATAGCAGGAAATGAGAAAGCAGATCAAGAAGATTCCCTGCCTTTAGTGACGTGTGGCCGACGAGTCGCAGGATCTTATCTGCCTTTGTTTTTATACACAGATATAAGATATGCATTGAGGCTTTCTGTTATCTGATTCTATTTTTTTATTTTTTGTAGGCTTTTCTGACTATTGCTAAATAGTGGATTTTTAAGTTTCAAATCATCTGCATCTACCTGTTTTTCCACCTCCCTTTTTTTCCCTTAAATATTCAGCCCAACATTCCACTTTACATACCGGTCCAATTAACTTTTGATTTAGCGCTCATTCAAACCAGGCCCGCCGAAGCCTTCTCACGCCTCCTCCCGTGTCCTGGCTGTCTGTTTGCCACCTGTGGCATGTTTCTCATCCTGAGGATCTCCCTGTCTGAGGCCTCAGCGTGGAGTGATTAATGTGGCTCTGCGGACTTGCTGTAGCCAGCAGTAAAAGGAAAAAAAGAGAAAAAAAACCTGCAACATGAGCTTTCCTTGTCGTCCTGTGTGGCCGACTGTCCTGTAGTCACTCTGGCTGTGTCACGTGACCAGGGTTGTGCAATTTTATATATGTACTCGCAAAGGTAAAAGAACCTTTTAAAAACATACACTACTTCTATTACTACTACCTATCCTCAAATGCTTTGGGTCATCCAGACAATTTTGTGTTTTCCATGAAAGATCACACTTTTATTTATCAAATGCAAAATGATTAGAACATACAGTCAAGACATTAACATGGTTAGAAATAATAACTTTCTTCAAATTTTACTTTCATCAAAAAATGCATCATCTTCTTATAGAACTGCACAAGGGTTTTCTGATCATCCATGAGCTTCTAATGCAAATATCAAACACAATGTACCATTAGAACACTGGAGAAATGGGTTTCTATGCACCTATTATAGAGATATTCCATTAAAAACTAGACATTTGCAACTAGAATAGTCATATACTACTATACACTTAAGCCCAAAATTATTCATATGCCTGTCAAATACAAGGGATTTCTTTATTTTTTTTTCACTTACAAATTAGTATTTCACTTCAGTTTGAACTCAAATAGGATTATTATATCACTACTTTTCTATAGGAATACATAGAACATACTGCACTAGTATATACACTTAAGCCCAAAATTAAACTACAACTACTACTTTTGTATGTATGTGTACTACTGTTCTATGTATTCCTATAGAAAAGTAGTTGATATAATAATGTTTTGATTATCCATCTAAAAATTGACATAAAGGGATACACACCATTGTGCCATGAGCAAGCTAGATCCTAAAGTTGAGGTTGATCCGACAGTCAGAGATGTGCGAGTCACAGACTAACTAATGCTCCTTGCTTTTTAGAATCTGTATATATCATATACCTTTGTATATGTATATGATATATATGATATATAATCTGCTTTCATTTTCATACAAAATATCACATCCACCCCTCAAAAAAACAAGAGTGTGTGTGATCCAGCCCCTGTGTCGTCCCTGTCAGTGTGCCACCTGTGTTTCTGTGGCATATTCCCCACCAGAAGGCCTCAGCATGGAGTGATTAACATGGCTCCACAGACTTCCTACAGCCAGCCAGTAAACGCCCCACAAACGCGAGCATTCCTTTGCCTCCCGTGTGGCCCGCAGTTGTCCTGAAGGCCTCTCACTGGGTCAAATGACCTGCCTTACAACGGACAACCCGTCGCTGCCACTTTGGTACCTGGTGCTGAGGTAAATGTTGTAAGCTGTGCTGCAGAGTTAGAAGTGCTGCACTTAGGTTTCAAGTACTTGTATTTCCCTGTTGATGCCAGTTTTATGACATGTAAGACAATGAGGAACCAGTGTTTCAACCTTTTTTAACAGCTTACAAACAGCACTGTGTCATCAGCTCGCATTTCAGATGTTTGAGTTGTTAATAGCTTCAACAAATATTGATTTTTTTTTTCCCTGTTCCCCTCTAAAACCTCTCAAGTGGATTTTTCTCAATAAATGTTGGAACTAGAGCTGCAGATTAGTCTGGTTTATCAATCAGTCATTTTTAAGAAGAACATGTACGGAAATCTCCAAATTCTCTGGTTCCAACTTTTCAAATCTTGATATTTTCTGCTTCCTTCTATGATTGGCTGATCTCTGGGTTGTGGACTGTTGGTCTGGATAAGACAGTTTAATTTTAATCTTGACATCTGAAGAACCAAACAACTAATCAATTAAACTTTTCAATAATTGATAGATTCTTCCTTGTTTCCTCACCCATTAATTATCTCATAACCCCACATATTTATGTGCTGACCCTGTGGAGGGGCCTGACCTCTCAGATTAAGAACTGCTGCACTAACTAAGTTAACTGTGTATAAAGTAGTTTAGTAACAGCTACACCAGTAAAAGTAGGACCTTTACTTTGTAAATTTTTTTTTACATTACTTTGTTTGTACTTTTACTAAGGTAAAGTTTTCACTTCTACTACTGTGTTCAGTTCAAATAAAGTCCTAGTATAACTCCCATCACTCACAATGTCTGTGCAAGAATTAATTAGGCCCCCTATTTGTTTCACTGGTTGTGTCCAATGATCATTTTCTCAGTGACGCATACACATACCAGCAAAACTGGACAGAAACAGCTGGTGGCTTTTTTTACGCACTTGCTGTCCTGGAGGGAGAGAAGATAAGGGAGCAGGCGAAGAGAAATGCTGCCGCTGGCCCTGTCCGCGCGCCACCCTTTTTTTAGGGGGAACTCGACCTCTCTGTTCTCTCGCGGGCAACAATGGCAACAATGGGTGACAAAGGCCTCAGCACAGAGGCTAATCGCTGCCGGTGAACTTGGCACCGAACCCTGCAGCCACTCCTCATCACTTGTTTGATCTTGGAGCCGGTGGCTCAACATGCAGCGATATTGTATACCTCTATCTCTCCCTCTCTCCAAGGCCAGATATGATATCCACTGGGGAAAATTCAGATGAGCTCGCAGCGCAATCACAGGAACACGTTGTATCCTTCCTGACTTTGTTTATTTAGCCGTTTTTTTTTGTGTACACTGCTCGCGTCCCCCTTCGTTTTTCCTCCTGTGTCATCCTCAGTTGGGGATTGTTCAGTGGCAAATAGTAACTGTCCATATGTTTATCTACATTCTTGATACGCATCCCAGCTCAAATATTTATTTTTTTAGGTTGCTGTCAGGCAAAACAGTTCTCACACAGTGGCCAGGCAGATCAGCTCCTAATATGATGCTGACACGCGTGCAGTCTCCTCATTACAGAATGGAAAGAAGCGATTTTTATATTTCTGCACAGGACAGTCAGACTGTCTGTAGTCATAGTCCAGACTAGATAGTGATTCCTTATGTAATGACATGGTGGCCTGTTTTGTTTTCTTGTAGTTAGCACTGGGGTGTATAATATGCTCCATATGTGCTTTTGGCATCAGTAACAAATCATGTTTGGCAAGGTGAGAAAGTCAAAATTCTTCTAAAATACAGTTGTAAGAAGCATTGAAGAAGCAGGTCTCTTGAAATGTATATTTTGAGTTAATGTTTGTTTCTTGTCATTTAAAACTGTATCATTCTTTTTGATGCAAAATGCTGTGGCCTCAACGACCTTATTGTGGGTAGATTAGTCCACGTTCAGCTGAACTGGAGGAGCCACATTCCTCCAACCTTCCCGGAGGGTTCTGTCTTGATCAAAGGGAAATTCAGTGTAACCAAGCTAGCTGTTTCTCTGACCTTTTTGCTCAATGGAAGTAAATGCAAATGTTTCCCAATTTGCATTAGACACTCAAAGTATTGACTTATTAATCGAAAGTGTCTCTTATAATGCAGATCCGTCTTATAATGAAGATCCGTCTTGGTCCTATGACACAGTGCTGTGCAGTTTTGTGCATGCACTTTGTATACGAGTGGGAGCCATCAGGAAGCTTAGTGCAGCTTCACAAGCTTTCAGTTTTGTCATGTTTTTAAATCAGTTTGTTTTTGACATTCAGATTCAAAAACTGAAGAATAAGTGTGATTTAAAAGTCCATTATTCTACAATTCTCCTGAGTTTGAAGTTTTTGATTTTCCTTCACCTCAGGGATTTTTATAAATGAGCCTCTCTTCTGATTGGCTGATTGTGAATGGGGTGCTGGCTGTGACCGTATAGTTGTGACATCACAACTCCACAAAAGTCCTGATAGCTGGTTTTAAGGTGCCGTTTCTGAACTGGAGTTCTTTTTTTTTGGAACACAGTATTTCTGTAACCCCTACACCCTCTAATAATAAAAGACATTCAAAAATAATTTTCTATGATCTGGGACCTTCAGCTCCAGAATCCCCCTGCTTTGTGTTGCTCGAAATGGCTTGTCAGGCGAATATTTGGAGACATTCTGTTGCTGAATAGGAGTCATTATAGGATTGTGTTTCACAGTAACCCGAATTAGACCCATTGAGCATAAAAGTGGACTGTCAATGATAAACAATGATTTGGTTTTTGGCTGGAGGGCTGAAAATTGACACCGCTTAATTCAAACTGCTTAATTCATCTGTGCGAATTGCAGATAGTTTTGATGGGACAGTCTTTGGATAAATATGGCCCCAACATTATCTTGCAACCTTCTAATGACTTTTTTTCTTTTTGCCTCGTAGAGTGGAAGATGAAGCCGTCTTGGACAGAGGAGCATCCTTTGTCAAGCACGTCTGTGATGAAGAGGAAGTAGAAGGTGAGCACTTTGATGAATTCCTGCACACTAATCTCACTGACAGATGTCGCATCATTCCTTTCATAACTATTCCTGTCTGTCAACACACACACGCACACACGTTTACCTGCTGCATTGTGTCTCCCAACAAGGTTAAAACGGGGGAGTTTCCCTTTAGTATTGACATGGAGTTAGACACGCAAGATGAATAATATCCACTTAAGCTGAACCTTTCTGCCAGGAAGCTGTTTTTTTCAAGTGCACAGATTCCTGTCCGGCGCTGGCTGTTGGCGAAAAGATACAAAAGAATTTTATCTGGAGACGCCCACGTTTACTAGAGATTTCCACGTTTCCCAAACCACTTCAGCATGCGCACGCAGTGAAACCACGTCAGAGCTTCTTTTTTCTTTTTTCTTTGGCGTTGTGTCAAGCTGTTCTGTTTGTGTTCTGAATCAGTTTGCGAGACCGGAGGCCGGTCAGGGTGCACACAGGTGCACTCTGGCTCCTGCTCGCTGACCACACACAGCGAGGTGTGACAGATATCAATAAAATCCACAAGATCCGTTGGCGGAAACACACACAGTTGCCTCAACGCCAACTTTGTCAGTCAATCCTTGTATTTATACAATTGTTTTTTTCCCCCTCTCTGTCTCTATAATTACTTCCTGGAGACAGTAAGCCAGCATTTCCTGCACCAGCTGCTGTATGGGAAGTAGTCTGCATTAATTTCTTAATATCTCTTCCTGATTGGAAAGCAACCATCAGTTATCTCGAACAATATCAGGAATCTGACAAGTCAGCGATGCCTTTTGTGTTTTGAGCAAATGTCTCATATCTCAGAGATCAACCGGTCCTCAAAGTTCTCTGTGTTTTGTGCCTCCAGTGATGTGGATTACACGATTGATGTCATCTTTTCCCTTTTTTCCCCCCCTTTGACCCCTGTTCCTCTTGTATTGGCGCCACAGGTCACCACACCGTGTACATTGGTGTGCACGTTCCCAAGAGCTACCACCGGCGGAGACGCCACAGACGCAAGTCCAGCCACAAGGAGAGGCGGGAGCGGCCCGAACACGGCACGGAGGGGTACAAGTCAGACGGCGATGAGTCCACCGCCAGCGTCCTCAAGCCGCTCAGTGAGTTCTGATGGAAGTTGTGTATAGACGTGCTGGTTAAATCAATGTTAACGCTGTTAAGGGTCATTTGGGTGACGTCCAGCAGCTCTCTGCCTGCACAGGAAGTATCTGTGCTTCTGTGATTTAGGAGGTAGTCGTTGATATAGATCAGGGAGGGCCGGGTGGGGGGTGGCAGCGACAAAAACAAAAAAAAAATCCTCAGCAGAAACTGCACTCAACATCCTCAATGGAGCGAGGCAATGGGAACGTATTTAATACTAAGCTGAAAATGATGGAAGTGTGTAAAGTAAATACAATAGGGGAATTATCCGTCGCCGTGACGATCAACACTGTACTTTGCAGGATTTGTGGGGGGAAGATTGTCAGTGGCGTATTACTGGGACCTGAATGAGTAAATTATAATAAGACCATGGCACTATGAGAATGAACAGTAGTGATTTTGATGAATTTGGTGTCATTTAGTTGTAATGGCATCCTCTCCCTATAAAGGAAGCGATCAGTATGTAGGAGTATGACTGTCATACCTAGAGAACCGTTCATCTGATCGACTTCACACTCGGTGGGTACATTTCTGAGGACCCAAGGTAATGCAGCTCTGAGCATAAAAATGATCGGCTGAGAGATATGTAACAGGGCTGCAAGCGCTGCTCCCAAGAGCCAAGCAATGAGTCGGCTCCTATGATCCATCAAAGTAGTGAAAGCAGGACCTACCATCACCACTAAATCCATATCAGTCCACAACATTGATTTTGTTGCAAAATGCACATTAAGAATATTCTAAAAGATTGATTTCTAATCTGGCTATAAGAAAGCACCAGAAAAGCAGCTTAGAAAAGTGGCATGGCACCACCTTTAATCCCGATATATAGAGCAGATCTAGGGGCAATTGTAATTCCAAGAGTTGTTTAGATATAGGTCAGTTTTGGTCCAGATGTTTTGCAAGATGCAAGATTTTTATTTTTTAAATGTCATAATACAGGTGGGAAAGAATTAAAGAGAAAGCCTTTTTGATTCAACATCAGTGTACAGTAATTCGGCAACTTAATAGTATGGGGATCTCTGAGCTCTAATGAAGGGTCTGTACCACCACAAAAACCACCCAACATTAGCCTGTTTAAAAGCCGCTTGTAAGGCACACAACTATCATTCCCAGCGCTGGAATTCACCTTTAAAACGGCACAGCCTGGTAACTGTCATAATGGGAGGGTGTTTACGCTCCACTTTACTGCCGGTGGAGGTAACCATTAAGGTATCAAAATGGGTTTGAGATGGGAAAAGGAAGGGATTTTCCCCCTCAACTCATCACGCCATTTGCACATAATGACGGCAACACGGCATACATGAAGGCTGCAAGGATCAAGGGGGGGGGGACTACGCTAGATAAATCCTAAGGCAAATGTGGTGGGAGTGTAGTTTCCAAAAAAGTGAGGTATGCCAAAATAATTTTCTCGCAGGGGACTCTGGATCTACTGTAGGTCTGGGCCCGTTTTTACAGAATTTCATGATATTTTCACAGTATCAACTATGAGTCAGTTCAGTTGCTTTTTTTTTTTTTTTTTTTAAACCCTAACCTACTGGGCTATCCAGAGAAATAAGAAATTAGTTTGAAAATAGCAAATGGGCACTTGACCTATAAATGACAACCAACATCAAATCATCTCTGACCTCCTCCTATGTGGTTCAGGACTTTAGAAAGCTGGAGCATTGATCCCCGGTGTGACACATGATCATTCACTCAACATTGAACCAGGTGGATATAGAGCATTGTAGACCCCTCGAATGATGGAAATAATTACTTAGGATTTTTGATAAATGGTTTTGTGTTAACCGGGATGAAAGAGTACTCTTCCAAACTGCTCCATTTGCTCACCTACTGTAGGACCAGGCCTTTGTTGATGATGGCAGCGCCATGCTGACCTGCCGGTTGTCAACAAGGCAACCACCTGAGTAATCCCCTCATGCTGGTAGCTTCTCTGAGGCTGTAATCCTCCTCCTCTATGCACCTCATGCTCAGGTGCGAGCCAGCCTGTGTGCGCTTAGTCATCCAAAGGTGCCATGGATGAGATAAGAGTTTTTTTTTTTTCTCACATTACTCTTTCAGTATGTTGAAAGGTCTGATCTGATTAGAGTGTGAGTTATGCAAAGTTTTCGTGTTTACCTACACGCTGTGGCCTCATAAGAGAAATGCATTGTCATCGTCCTTTTTTTTTTTTTTTTTTTTTTTTATCAAATTGCAAACTTTTATATGTCACCTTATGCAGAAATGGGCCATCAGGAAAAAGTATATTTAGATTGTCAGCTGATTTGAAAATGGCTTTATAACTACCCTCTGCCCAATTACTCAGAACAGTAGTGCCTAATATTGCATAGCTTCTTGTAAATTAGCGACTTTAAGGTCGGCCAGCGCTCTGAAACAATGGCCATTACCGATGCGGCCCTTTTCCAGAATGACCTCTTCACCTCTTTGTGGTTTCAAATTAATGCCCTTCATTTACCCTGTAGCAAATTATTGTGTGCAGTGCAAACACTGCAACATTTATTTGTGTAAATGTGAGCGGCGGTGCCTGCTGCTCATCCATAGAGTGTCCGTCAGACTGTAAATCAGGTGTTGGCGGCGCCTTTGGAACAGAAGTGGAACCGAACTAAACACAGGAGCGGTTTTCTTTTTTTGCTTTTCTGAGCTGTGGTTCACTTTAAATGCCACTTCCTACACACACATACATACACACATCTCTACCCCTACTTCTTTCTCATCCTGCTGTATCGCAGCAGTAGATCTCAACAGTAAACAGTCTTGCACGGTTGACTGAGAGGCCGTGCTCCACTGTATGATGAGACGAGAGCCACTACTGGGCTAAATATTTTTGTCCCGTCGAGCAGTAAACTACTTCAGTAGCTTTTTGTCCCTTATTTAATGCTCCACAACTTGTTTTTTTTCACCCTTCTACAGTCTCTGCTTGCACTTCTCCACACCATAGTTAAAATTCACACTGGATTTGAACTATGGTGGAAACTATTATGACTTTTGACTTTTTTTTTCTTTTAATGCATGCTACTTTAAACTACATAGTGTATACATGTTTTTTAGTACATTTCAGAGGGAAATATTTTACTATCTTCTTAACTACATTTATCTGACAGCTTTACTTACTTTTCAGAACAAGACTCGCCTGCATGCTTAATGTTAAAATACATTACATGGTGTCAACATTTTTGTCTTTCTTTGTCTAACAAACGGCAGTATAGAGTCAGGTCATATTTCAGATGTTTGAGTTGTTAACTGCTCTAGCAAATATTGTTCATACTTCTTCTCTAAACTCTTAGTTAAATGTTATTCAGCTAAGCATTCAAATGATTAGATATTTCATCACAAAATTAGGATTAAGGGGGGGGGGGGGGACAAGTGAAAACGCGTTTTTGAATCATAACATGGTTTGTTCTTCTTTCCTGTGCTATTAATCATCCCAGGACCCCTCATATTTATCTGCTGACCCCTGGGTTCGGAACCACTTGACTAATCCTTCATTGCTGTTATTCTGTTAATTTTACATGGCGCTAAATCTTTTTTTATTAATCATAACTAACTGTATGTAAAGTAATTGGAACTAGATAGTTGCAACATGCTGCTTAAACAGTATTAATTATCCAATCAGTCTGAAGGGGCCTTACTATTTTATTGCTCACTTTAAAGGATCTGAATACTTCTTCCCCCACTGGGAATTACAACAGAGCATTATGGGTTGTGTGTTTTAGGTCTGAAGTGGTAAGAGTTTCCTCACATGTTTCAGTTGTACATAAACATACAAACCATATGAGATATAATTGTTAGTGTAACATGTGTTTGTATTGTTCAGCCTTAATGTGGCAGATGACAAAGTCCTGACTCAAAACACACACACACACACACACACACACACACACTCCTGAGACCTACAGATCCCTCTACTTCAGTGGATTTTCCACTGTTTTGCCCTCCATCCAAATCTCTGTAATCCTGTTGATTCTCACAAACCCCTGTGGAGCTGTCCACTTAAAACTTGTGTGCAACCACAACAGAGACCCTGTTTCCATTGATAACACCAGTTGTGGGACTCTGGTGCTGAATGGTGGCGTCGACAGAGCGTCACGTCGCATGTTCAGGTTCAGGTTCAGCCAGCATGAGGACGGCGTATTATTGGGAGGGGAGTGGTTGTTTCTGTTGTGGCCTGTTGGTGGGTGACGTTTGACGTCCTGATGCTGTTACACAAGATAAGAAGACACAAAATGTTCCATATCCGCGAGCTGCGACATGCATCTTGATCCCTGTGTAGCTTAGCGCTTGTTAGATTTTTTTCTGGCTTCGGTACAACGGTTCCCACCGTACTATTTTTACAACAAACAGTCTAAACAAAGCTCAGGTGCTCAGCGTCCAGGATTAAAAGGTTAGAAGCACAGAAGACCCTGTAGAAGAGGAACTGCTGCACCACATCAAGCGGGAGCTGCAGAAATAGCCTCCTGTGACATATTCGACTTTGTCTTGATTACTTCAGGGTTACGCAACTTTACCAGAAGTGTTAAAAAAAATAACCATCCATAAAATGGTTGATTGATTATATGCAGCATATAAAAACGTCCAGGCCTGTCCCTATTGTTGTATCATTTTATCAAAGTCACTCTTTGGGGGGGGGGGGGAAAGGAGCGCATCAGGAAGCCAATCACGGAGGTGATGAGTGTCAGTTCACGTGTCGGTTTGACAACCTTGGCACACCCTTCCATCTCACCATGGTGGAAAACTTCTTAGCAGGAAGTAAAAGTTGGAAGACAAAGACAAAGTTCCTCCTCCGCGAGGGTGTGGCGTCTTTCCTTTGTTCTGTTCATGGGTGCGAGTTGGTCGACGGATTTCAGCCAAAACTGATTAGAGAGGCTGATCTTAACCTCCCTGCAGGTCATTTGGTCAAGAGGAAACTAGTGCGTAAAGATGGCCTTGTTTCCTTTATGCGTCTACATTGGTGATTGTTCAGAGCTTTCAATCCGCAAATTAAAGAATCAAACTTATTTTAAAGGATAATGTGAATCTAAGCAGTGTGAAGCCAACCTATAACTCAAAGGTCACATTTTTCCAAGCAGATGCTGGGCTAACTCGTGACATTAAGGGCAAGTGTTCACACTATGTTCCACATAAGAAACAAGTCGTGATGCGAATGCTGCCTCCAGCCCCGTCCATTCACGTCCGTCTGGTCCGTAACTTGCCGCTTTCTCTCCTCAGTTTCTCCGGCAGAGAGGATCCGCTTCATCCTGGGCGAGGAGGACGATGGCCCCCCGCCTCCTCAGCTCTTCACCGAGCTGGATGAGCTGCTGTCTGTGGACGGGCAGGAGATGGAGTGGACGGAGACTGCCAGGTCAGCCACAAAGCCCTACCTAGCTTTATTTCATTATTATTTAAAAAATGTGTTGGACATTTTTACACACGCATACAAATCACAGATGGTGTATGTGTGCATCCTTTTCCTGAGATCCTCTATGGTGTATATATAGTAAATATAACAGTGGCAGCGTCAAATTAAACTTATTAAACAAAGGTAAAGTGGGAACATATATAAACATAATACCAGTCCTCACCAAAATATTCCCAAATATGCACTCTACTTTTCCCACTCTGTCAAATCAGCAATGTGGTCAAAAAGGAAATCTTGGGGAAAAAAAAACTCCATGCCTCTCTTTAAAAGTCGACCATGCACATCTGTGACCGCGCCTCCCGCCTCCCACTCTGCCTCACCTGAGGTTACTCGGTCACTCTAAGGGAAAAACCATACGAGGATTTGAGGATCTTTTAACATTAAAAGCCACGGGCAGTGTTTATGTACGGGTCAGATATTTCCTGCTTCACAATCCCAGTGCAGTCAACGGAACACAATTCCTCATGAATAGGTGTGTGTGTGTGTGTGTGTGTGTGTGTGTGGGGGGGGGGGGTTGGAAATAGGCCGTACTTCAGTGAACTCCCAGTCTGCTCTGTCTGAGATTGAGATCTCTAGTACCTGCTCTGTGAGACCAGGAAACGGCAGAAACTCCCACATGTTCAGAAGACTGAATGCTTCAAGTATGTCTGCAGCAGGGCTGGGCTGTCTGGCAAAAATTGGTTTCCTAAAAAGTCTTTTTGTTCACAAACTATTGTCCGAAATGGCTTTTTATGTAGTTTTGTAAGAATATTTCAACCAAACTTAAATGTACTTGTAGTTAGTTTGCACTGCTTTTAGAAGAGACGCCTGGGGCGTGTTGCATAAAAAAGGAAGTTAAATGAACTCCTTGAGGTCGATGGTGTCTCTCAGGCCCCGGGCCGCCCCTCCCAGCGCGGCCGGTCACAGACGTGTGGACCACAGCCAGCGGGGACACTCTATCCCCAGAGGAAACCCCATCCTCAGCCCTCAGGAGAAAGGCTCTTTTGTCGCGGTGACATGTGAGGCATGATTATTAAAAAAAAGAATCCTTGTCCCCGGTCTTACCTTCAAGGCTAACCTTATCCTGGTAACCAAGTCTTGTTTTTGCAGGGTTTAGATAATGTGCGGTCTGCGCGCTCAGAAAGCCGTCGCCGTCCCAGCGCGCCACGCTGGTTTTCAAGTGCTTTTTATATTTTTTATTTCTACACGGCCCTGCATTCTCTAGTCTAGAACTGTGACAATTCAAAACACAGCGGGCTTTGTTTTGTAAAGAGAAGAGAACCCATCATGTCGCCTTTTTATCACCTGCATTTGTCCGTGAACTTGTCAAAAGCCACTGTTGTGTGCTATGAAAAGACCTTTTACTTCCAGGAACAAAATAAACTGATTATGCACCCTCATACGTCAAGATGTAACACAGTAGTACAAGCAGTTACTGTACTGCACATGTTATACATTTCAGAGGCATATTTGACTTTTTACACAATTACTTTTAGTTACTTTTTACATGCTGTTGCATGCATGTATAACAAGCTTTTAAAATACAACACATAGTTAAAGATGAAATCGTTTAGTTTTTAGTCCCCTTACAAACAGCTGTGTGTATTCGGATCACATGTCTGAGTTGTTAACAGCTTTACCAAATAGAATTTTTTTTTTTCTCTCTCTCTAAACTTCTCACATGACTTAATTTAAATAAATGTTTAAATTATCCAATATTTCACAAAGAAAAAAAATCAAACAATTAAAAAATAAAAGTCCAAAAAGAAAGCGAATCAGAATTTAGTTTTTTCCCTCTCATCAATCATCTCATGACCCCTTGAATTTCTCCTCTGACCCTTTTGGTGGGGTCTGACCCCTAGGTTGGGAACCACTGGACTCAATGTCTATAAAGCTAGCTCCACCTCCAGCAGCTGTTCTAACACTTTCATATTAATAGACTAATGAGTCATAAAAGAATATGTATATGAATATATAAGGATCAAACCAAAACTGCAATACTTTAACCACATCAAGCTTGAATAGGATTTTTCATGGAGGACTTTTGCTTGTTAAGGAGTATTTTTACATGTGCCGTAGCAGTACTTTTTTAACTTCAGTAAAGGATCTGAATTCTCAAATACACAAATCCAGTCCTGTAAAAGGTCTCTCCCTCTGCCCAGGTGGATCAAGTTTGAGGAGAAGGTGGAAAAGGGCGGCGAGCGCTGGAGTAAGCCCCACGTGGCCACGCTGTCCCTGCACAGCCTGATGGAGCTGAAAACCTGCATTGAGAAGGGCACCATCATGCTGGACCTGGAGGCCTCCACGCTGCCGCAGGTTGTAGGTAAGCGACTAAACCCCTCCCCATGAGTCCCGGACGACCCCCGGAAAGCCACCAGAAAGAACCACATCTGTCTGTCTCTCCTCTTCACAGAGCTGATCACAGACAGTCAGATTGAGATGGGGCAGCTGAAGGCGGAGCTGAAGGAGAAGATCATGTACACGCTGCTGCGGAAGCACCGCCACCAGACCAAGAAGTCCAACCTGCGCTCCCTGGCCGACATCGGCAAGAGCGTCTCCAGCGCCAGTCGGCTGTTTTCCAGCCAGGAAAATGGTAAACGGTGTTTGCCGTGACCTCTTTTTATTTCCTCTAAACCTGCACGCTCACTTTCAGTCTTCTGATTTCTCAAATCCATTCTTGATATCAACTGCTGCTGCTATTGTTACTGTTTTCCTTCTTTTCGCTAATGCAAACTCTTTATCAGATCTCTTGTCAAATCCTCCTTGTCCTTTCCTTTCTCGACCTCCTTTTTTTCCCTCCTCTCCGGGTCTGCGCTGCCTCTGACTTCCTGCATCCGGGGCGTTAATAGCACGCAACCCCGCCGAGCACACTGTGCCTTATATAGCCCCGCTCGACTTAGAGGACCCGTTCGACGTCATGAGGACAAGTTCCAGCATGGGATACCTCTGTAAGTGAGGTTGCTGCTTGCGGGTGGGGGGGCACAAAAGGTCTGCTGTAGTAATGAGATGTAGTGGAACAAATACTTAGATCTTTTAATGAAATATACTGCAAGTACCAATGTGATGCAATATCTAAATATAAAGATTTAATGAAGTACATACTGAAGCATCAGTGTTACCGCAGCATGCTACTGTTTCAACTTCTTTATAACCATATATATATATCCAACCTAAGGGTCAGGCCCCTCCAAAGGGTCAAAAGATAAATCTAAGTGGTTGTGAGATGAATAATGGGAGAGGAAAGAAGATACACAGATCTATTTTGGACTTTTTCCTCTAATACCTGTTTATACCGGATAATTTGAAATCGTATTGAAATGAAACAGTTAAAAAGAATTAGAGAGGGAAAATCTATCTCCATTTAGTGGAACTCATAATAGCTTAAAGATCTGAAACATGAGCCAACCACACACTGCTGTTTGTATGCCGTCTAATGCAAACACAGGGACACTGAAACCAAAACTTTGCTGTGAAATCTGCAGTTATTTGCTGCGTTGACCACGGTAGCATTACTGTAAACAATTATTACAGTGGATTGCTGTATATTTCACAATAAATCAGTCGACTGTAGAAAATTAGAGTAGTCAGAGTTACTGTGTTACAATACAGAACTACAGTACCTTTGTTGTTAGAAAAATAATTAAATTAACATTACTATGACTTTCTGGGTAACAAGAACAATTGTACAGTGTAAAAGATGAAACAGCTTCTTATATTATCCATACATGTCAAATCTGCAATGAAAAAATAACTTTATATTTGTTCTAAAGTACAGTACTTGAGTGAATGTACATTTCCGCCACTGGTGAAGATTGTTTATTCAGTGTAAAGGAGGGAACAAAATATGCATTTGGTCACACACTCTTGTAGGCTCTGTTCCATAAACACTGTCAGCAGCAGGTGATGAGTTAATGGACTGTATAGAAGTCCCAAGGTTTATATTACTACTCTTTCTCCCAATATTTTAGCTGACATGTCAGTGCAAAACCTGCAGACATCCATGTATCACCGCTCCTCTCTGAAAACGGCCATCTGGCCTCAGCCCTAAAGCTTAAGCCTCGCCACATTTAGCTTGGTCTTGATGTTTCTGACTCTTAATCTATTCTGGGATTTGTCTTTTCCTTCTCTTAGCCAAAAAGTGTTTAATTGGGAGCTCTGTGGCTCTCTCCGGATCCTAACGGTGTGTTATGTCTCTGCAGGTAGCCCCACCACTGCCCATCGAAACCTCACCTCCAACAGCCTGAGTGACTTCTCTGACAAGCCGGAGAAGGATCAGGTAATCCGCCTCTGTCGCTGTATTTCTATATATATATAGTTTTTTTTCTTTGAGCCAACAGATGACTCTTCAGGTCGACCCTCACAAAGCAACACTATGCACGGTCATGTGTTGAGCCGCATAACGTCACGTGTGTGCGCGCACAGGCTTGTGAGCCTCACACACTGATAGATAACCCCCCCTCCCTCCCTCCCCCTCCTCCCTGTGCGACAAAAGCTCACTGTCTCCCATGTTTTGTGAGTTTCCGTCCCACCGCGTGTGCGGTTTCTCCCACCGTCGTGACTCATGGTCGGGCGGCTGGACGGGAAGATAAAAGGCCTGCAGAGGTTAAACTGTAACCGGAGTTACGCCGCGGCGGCGGTTAATGAAGGTGTAGGTTTGTTACAACGGCCTGGCCTTTGACATGACAAGGCCTCCATTAGTCACCTCCCTGCCAGCTCTGTCCTTTCAGCCACAGTGTGTGTTTGTACATTCCTATGCTAAATCCAAAATGAAAGTAGACTTTACATGTCGGATAGGTGTAAGACTGTGTAGTGAAGTGTTTTATTACCGTCTGTGGCATAAAGTCAAGCTGCAGTACAGCTCATAATTCTAGGAAAAGGCGTGCACTACCTGTTCTTACATGCATATATAGACAATAAAAACACAATCTGGTCCATAGCCAGATGTTAATCACATCTATCATTGGTCCTATTTTCATGTGACTGAGAATAGGAGTTAAAGCTCACTTTCAAATAATTAGCATTGTTGTATTGTTAGTGCTGCCTGGCTTTTCTTTTTTTTCTCCACAATTTGATTAGCTCACTCTCGCTTTTTTTTCCCCCCCCACACAAACAGCTGAAGAATAAGTTCATGAAAAAACTGCCCCGAGATGCCGAGGCGTCAAACGTGCTGGTCGGAGAGGTAGATTTCCTCGAGAGTCCCTTCGTGGTGTTTGTGCGTCTGCAGCAGGCCGTCATGCTGGGGGCTCTCACTGAGGTCCCTGTGCCCACCAGGTACACGACAAATGCTGCGTCATTACTATATTGGGGGGTGGGGGGAGAGATCGACTTCATTGATTCAACCTCTTCTCTTCCTTGTTACTTAGATTTCTCTTTGTGCTGCTGGGCCCCAAAGGGAAAGCAAAGTCCTACCATGAGATCGGAAGAGCCATTGCCACCCTGATGTCAGATGAGGTGTGTTACGATCATGTTTTTCTTTAAGTTTTACAACTTTTTTTGTTGTATTCTCGTTACTGGAGATGCAGGTATGAATACAATATGTAAAGGAGAGTTAGTAACACTTAAACAGTCATAACCATGTTACGACACCTGTCATAAACATTCATTTCTTTATGACTGTTAAGTATCATAAACATAACATAAACATGTCTTAGCGAACCTTTCGGTTGGAAAAAAAAACAAACTATTGAACTTATAAATTTGATGCGTGATGAAAAGCATTTAGGATACAATCCTATTAAGCTTAGCGGTGAGTCAAGTTTATTTTTTGTCATGGTTTATGTTAAGTTGTCCTAACAAAGAAACGTACAACTATGTCAACTTTGCATAAAAAGGGACAGTTTTCCCACTGATTCTCTGATAACATGTCATAATTATGACAGTGCTGAACCTCGATTCAAATAAAGCATTACCGGAAAGTTATATGTCGATGTTTTATATTTGAAGAAAGACAAAAATGAACCAAGATGTCAAAGGCAAGAGCATTAAACAACTTTCAAAACCTTGTTAAAAAATAAATAATCAAGCCAGTTGAAACAGCATCTCTTATCACCACCTGGACTCTGGTCCAAAGGTTCAAACAGGTTTGCAGGATGGGAACGGAAAAGCTGCTTTTTTTTAAAGGGGGGGAAAAAACATTCTCATCAGAAATATTTTTTTCTTCAGTATTTTGGTATTTATTAGGTCCAGTTGCACTCAGTAAACCAGTGTAATTCTGCTGCCCTCCTCCTCTCTGTTCCTCCCAGTCTCTCTGCTCCCTGGATATTACTGAATTAATCATCACAGCAGTCGGCCTGGGGACTGCCAACAAGTAGCTTAACTAACACTGTTACAGCATAGTGTGGCCATATGGCAACAATTACTTTATTTTCATTTTTGTAAAAAAAAAAAATATAAAATATAAAATCAGCTTGGTATGAAAAGGGGCTTTTATTTTTACAGGACATACAATTCACATGCTCATGGACATTTGACATGTGAACATCATTGTCTCACAACTTGAGTTCATCTTTTATTCAGAATTTTGTTACATTATTACCAAATAAAAGAAAAATTAAGCTCACTATCTAGAGTAAGTAAACATTGCTATATATATATATTTTGTTATTTTTTTCTAATATGCTAAAATAGTTTTGTTTACCTATGGCAACATTATGCAAATATTTGAAATTCCTAGTGCAACAACCTAAAAGTCTCATTGATATTTCATTCATAGCTGAAGGCTACAACCTTTAAAACTTTTTTAATATGTCTAATATATAATCAGTTCTAAGTAATAAACAATTCTAAACATTTTTCTGCCATGTCTAGGTAATATTTCATGCGATGGAGGGTTAATTGTTTAGCTGGTTTTATTGCATATTCTAAAATGACATTTTTATTTTGACGCATTATATTCTGTTAATATACACATCTCATAATGTTATTAGCTTGTTTGTTGTAGTAAGTGGTGTGTTTTGGTCTGTCTGCTTGGTGTCTTGTAACGACAGGGAGAGGTTGACAGACATAACGTAACGTTCTTAATCCTCGACAGCAGCGAGCCTGCCGATTCCCACAGGCCCCGACTCCTCCTGCCATACCTCACATCAACATAACAGGATAGGAAGTGTTTTTTGTTTTTTTTTTCCCCCCAGGATTTCCTCAAGTTCCACTTTACCCCAGTAGCTGTCTTGTCGTGTCACAGGTTTTATCAGATGTTTGTGTGTTTGTCAGCTGTCAGCTGCAAGCCCGCTGACCCAAGGCGCTCTATAGTGTCCTGTCTGTGATCCTCAGAGACGCAGATAATGAATCCTTGTTTGTGTATGTGTGAAGGAGTTTCCACAATTCTTTGGTTGTTGTCAATAACACACCGGCGAGATTTAGATTTCAGTGACGCGCTGCACTCCGTGTCCTGTGATTTCATGTTGGGACACTGTCGATGCGTATTTCTTTGGTTCTTTTTAAAGACCTTTATACATTTGAGCACAAGCTGCGTTATTGATTTGATGACTGGGTCAGTGACAAATCATGTTTGGCAAGATGAGAAAGTCAAACTCTCTTAAAACACAGTTTTAAAAGCATTCACCAGATCTCTCAAAATGTGCATTTTTTTGTTCATGTTGGTTTCTTGTCATTTAAAAGTCCATTTTAAATATTATCAACATATACAAATTAATCATTTTAAACCTTTCAATTCACCTTTTAAATTTTTCACCTAAAATGTGAAACCATTAAAAACATTTGCTTTTCATTTTTTTAACCTTTAAAGAGAGTTTAACTCTGGTACCACATGGCAGTTTCCCTACTAATACGATTGTTCCATTCATCTGCTGGCAGGTATTCCATGATATAGCCTATAAAGCGAAGGACAGGCAGGACCTGCTGGCCGGTATCGACGAGTTCCTGGATGAGGTCATCGTCCTGCCGCCCGGCGAGTGGGACCCGGACATCAGGATAGAGCCGCCCAAGTCTCTGCCCTCCTCCGACAAGAGGTGCGCTCTAACCCAAATTAAGAGATAGCAGCTTGGAAATCTATTCTAAATCATTCGAGTGTGTCACATGAAAGTTCACTTATCAGGTCATTCCTCCTTTATCAAAGGTCCCCTGTAGTAGAAAGTGAGCCTAATAGATTTGTGAGTATAAGGTTGTAAAAGTCAGTCCACAGAGAAATGCACGAAGAAACTGTGGCTTGAAACACACTGTCATGAATTCTACCCATACAGACACAGCCTGCATTCACTGCCATTAAATCAGAGGAGAGGATCCTTAATATTAATGACAGCTATAAAATGACCTGTTCTTTCTGCAGCTGCAGAGAGATGCTTGAAAGATCATCTTTAATTTGTGATACTATCCTTAAATTGTCTCCTCACTATTTAGAGATCTGATACTGTACCAAAAATAGCCAATAGTCAATTTTGAGTTTAACGCCTTAGCCATGTGTCTGAAAATAGTTGTGAGACCTTTTTTTTTTTTTTTAAAGAAAACACCATGTGCCTTTGTAAGAAATGTCAATTATTGGATGCTGCTACGTTGCAAAACATCTTCAGCATTGAGCTGAATTTCTCAAAAGCTTTTGTAACGAAGGAAAAGAGTCTTGAAGGCAGTGAACACTCATTTAGACCCAGTGATTTATTGCTTATGATGAACTCAGCCATAAGTTCGAGGAAGTCAAAAGTTAGTTTCACTTCAAGTCAAGACTGTAAGTAATGACTCCTGACTGCAGTCACATCAAACATGTAGACCGTTGCATAGCTAGAACATTCCGTGCCGTACGTGTGTCAGCAGCACAGGACAACACTCTCTATTACACCTGATTGATTGATATGTTTAGCTTATCTCGCTTAATTGGAAATGGCTGATCTCGCCTGCATAGACAAGCAGTTTGTTTTCAGCTGCATCTACAGTTTATTTACACTTGATGGCCTGTATGTGACATACAGTGCGTAAAGCATGTTTACTACCAAAAAAAAGATGCATATGATGTTTTGTGAAATGTTTGATGTGCGTTTGGGGTGTACAGTCAGATTTCATGCGTTTCTTTTTCAGCCTGCCTGAGTTTATTGATGGCGTGCGGTGTGTGTGTGTACGTGTGTGCGCATGTGTGCGTGTCTGACTCTTTTCCTCTGTCCAAAGGAAGAACATGTATGTGGGACTGGACCCGCCTCAGATGAACGGCGACGCTCCCCATGATGCAGGCCACGGAGGGGGAGGGGGACACCAGGTCGGAGAGGAGCTGCAGTGCACCAGAAAGTAAATGGGATTTCACTTCTTGCATCAGTCCTGCACTCTACAGCAATTGTCATGATTTTCCTACTATTAGATGCAATAAAAATGAAGAAAATTTTCCTCTCATCCTTATAAAGCAATCAAGCACATTTTACCCCCTATTATTGCGTGCCTTTCCCCCTCCCTCTTTATTCTAAACATATCCTTTCTACGGAAACTTTTTTTTTTCCCCCACTTATGCAAATCATGAGTCATTCCCATGTCCAAAGCCCATTACGACATGAACCATTGTTCATCATAAACTGTCTTGACCCTCGTTGTCCAGGTTTTGCGGCGGTCTCATCCTGGACGTGAAACGGAAGCTGCCGTTTTTCGCCAGCGACTTCTACGACGCCCTGCACATCCAGTCGCTGTCCACCATCCTGTTCATCTACCTGGGGACGGTCACAAACGCCATCACGTTCGGCGGCTTACTGGGTGACGCCACAGAAAACATGCAGGTAACCTAGCAACGCCCCCCACCATATAAAAATCTATTTATATTTGATTGGCGCAATGCCCATTGACATATAATACTGTTACAAGTTGATGCAACTGGTGTTCAGAGTGTGGAGCTGTTGCCACTTTTAGACTACTGTCCCTACTTGTTATTTTTAATAAGTTAAAAGAAAACAGGATGGTATCAGGATTGAATTAAAATCGTAAAAGGAAGACACAAAATGACATTAACATTATAAAACTGTTCAAATAGATTTCTCATGTTGGTTTAACTTTTTTTTTTCATACACTGCAAAAAATTGAATCACAAGGAAAAATATTGTGCATTTGATACAATAGGTCCGATATATAGAGTAGAATTATCTTGAATGATTATATTTTATATATATTTGTTTAAATTGTTTCAGATTTTGGTCAATTTAATCTTATTTTAGGAGAACAACCTAAAAGTTATAACTGTACCAAATACAAGTTTTTTTTTAATTAAGTTTTAATTTTATTTGGGTTGGTAGGGTTTCCCACCCTCTATGTCCTTTATGGAAGAAGCTGACAACGTGAGATTTTCGTCTGCCACTTGCAGTGTGTCTGATCATATCACTCTTTTCCCTGCTGAGAAACCTAAAATATCTGGTTGCTAAGTTTTGTAGCTATTTAAGAAATAGTTTAGATAAAAAATGTAGATGAAGGAAACTGATCAGATAGTTCTGCTTCAGTATGTGACAGTGATCAGTCATCTGTTGGGTTTTATATCCTTTTTTTATTATACAAAGATGCAATAGGCTTAACTGTACTTTATTATATATCTATAATGAGTTTTCCTGTAGAAAGAAATATTGTGCTGCAGTTGTACAGTCGACTGAAGACAAAACCAGCTCTCGTTAACCTTGAAACAGCCTTAACTTCAGAGTTTTGTCGCGGTCTGCTGACACCGATTAACATGATGCTTAAAAAAGTTTGACTCTGACCTAAATGTGACGACTCGGAAAAGCTGCACCTGAACTGGATTGATCCTAAAACTATGAAAAAACAAAAATTGCAGACAAAGCGGTTCTATACTTAATTGTATGTCAACCTAACGCGTGACAGTCCTAAATGAACTCCCATCACACAACACTTCCCTTTTGAGATGAAAAGGGTTAAAACCAGACCGACTATAATGCATTGCTTCATAGTTTCCAAATAGATGCTGAAGTAGGCTGCGTTTTGCAGAAGTGCAATTCTCTTTCTGTTTCAGACACACATGATGGGGAAGTCAGTGGAATAAATAATCCTTGTAGTCCATATATCGTCTCTGTTCTAAACACATTTGTAGCTTATCTCCCTCCCTGTGATTTTACTTTTACCCACAGAGCACATGTTTCCCATGTGCAAAGAATGAAATTGGATGCTTAAGAATTGGCCACATGCACAAAACCGTTCACCCAAGCAATTTTGTGTTTCCACGAAAGGTCAAACTTTTATTTATCAAATGAGTTGCAAAATGAAGAGAAAATATAGTCAAGACATGCAAGGTTATAAATAATGATTTTCTCCTTCAAACTTTTCCTTCATCAAATAATGCTCCATTTAAGCAGCTGTTTCAAACTGTTTTCATCTGTGCCAACATCATTACAACAAGAGTTTTCAAATCATCCATCAGCTTCCAATGCAAATATCAAATACAATGTACCATTAGGACACTAAAAAATGGGCCTCTATACACCTATGTAGATATTGCATTACAAACCAGATATTTGCAGCTGGAATAGTCATTTACCACCTTAACAATGTATAGAGTGTATTTCTGATAAGTTTATATTCATTAAAAAAACAAAAAAAGAACATTTCTAAGTGACTTCCAAACTTTTGAACAGTAGTGTAGTACATGCAGTATACACACTTAAAGGTTTTGAATCGGCCTTTTTAAGATCTTTTATTGGTTCTGCCTGAGTCACAAACTAATGCATGAAATTACTTCACTCCATCTGCTGTACCCGTCGACGGCCAGGTGTAGTACGAGCATGACTGAGATCCGCTTCTCTGCCCTCTGTCCCGGCCAACGGCCTCATCCTCGCAGACTTGCCGAGCGCCGGCCAAGGGGGATTTGCCCGGGGCTGTAAATAAACCACAGATCCAGATTACTCGGTCACCGCAGCCTCGTCGTGTCTGCGTTCCCCTGCTGATCCCCCCCCCCCCCCCCCCCCCCCTCCTCCCTCCTCCTCCTCCTCCCACCCCACCCTCGCAGAGAGAGCTCCTCAATCCCCCATCGGTCCCTTCTCCACTGGGCGGAGGGGGGAATCCCTTCACCCTCACCTGACCTTTTTAAGTCTCAGCACGCAGCCTCCCTGCATACTCCTCTATCTGCTGTATCTATGTAACATTCAACATATACTCCGTATGAGCAGCTGACGCTGCTGGAAGATCAACTGGCCTGTCCTGAAAGGCCGGCCCTGCAGCTTTTTCATGCACGTGTGTGTATGTGTGTGTGTGTGTGTGTGTGTGTGTGTATGGAAAACAAATGTTTTAGCAGAGTATGCAGAATTATGTCATTGAGGTTCAAAAAGTCAACAAAGTGTAAAAAAAAAAAAAAAAAAAAAAAAAGTCATGTATGGTGTTTTTTTGTTCATTTTTTAAGGGAGTGTTGGAAAGTTTCCTGGGCACTGCGCTGACCGGAGCCGTGTTCTGTCTGCTGGCCGGCCAACCCCTGACCATCCTCAGCAGCACGGGCCCCGTGCTCGTCTTCGAGAGACTCCTCTTCAACTTCAGCCGGTGAGTAACCGCGACACCAGTCCTCCTTTAAAGGTTCCCTATTTAACCCTTTAATATTGCTCGATTTTCAAGCTCCATGGCTCTGGTGCAGCAAAAAAAACCTGTAATCTGATTTAAGAAAAATGTAATGTTTAATAAAAGAATGTGAGTAAATTACCATTTTTTTAATTCAGTTTTGACACCTGGTCTCACACAAAAGTGATTGAAATGAATAAACACCCCAGCTATTGTTGAAAAACTCAGGGTAAGTACCAAAGATCCTGATAGTTCTACATCTCCTCTCTGGAGCTCAAGGTGGTTTTCTGTCTCATTAATATTGATGAGCCTATTGGCTGATTGGAACGGGGGTGAGCCAGGCGGTGACTGTGTACTTGTGACATCACAACTTCACAGAGATGCTGGCAGTTTGAGAGTTCGGAAACATTACAACAATATCATCACACAGCTTGTTGCAATAAAACAGGAATTCAAATCGTGTTATGATACACGACCCCTTTTTAAAATGAGTATTTGAGTGAGTCTGCAGGACTTAAACTGCAGCCGTGTCCTGGTGGATATTTATAGCAATTCCCCCCAAAGGACAAATGTTTGTGTGTTTACAGAAATGGTATCCACCCGCTTCCCCTGACTATAAATAAAATCAATGCATATGCAAGAAATGCATATTGATAAGCAGCTTTTTGGCTTTAAGGTTTTGTTTGTTTGAACAATCTCTCGCTGGAACTTTCTGTTCTCGGTGTAAATCTTTTGGCAGCAGCCGATTGTCCGGGGTACTGCTTGTTAATTTCCCATGTGTTCACGCTGTGAACTTCCTGTCCCTCATTGACTTGGGGACAGGATCTGCAGCACATATACATCTATATATATATCTATGAGCAATCTTTTCAAGCAAATTTGGCATTGGAAGAGCGTTCTTGCTTTGTGAGAGCATTTGTGAGTGCTGAAGGAATTTATAGCCAAGATTTTTTTTAATTTTTAAGGAGAAAGAGATTGTTGTCACATATACAAAAGCGAGAGCATATTTAATTCCTTGGAGATTCTTTTGTGTCCTTCACCTGCCTGATATCTTTGAACAATGAGATTCTGTGGACTATGGCTTGTGCTGGAAGTGGCTACAAAATTGTCAGGAAAAGCCAACTAGAACAGCAGAACTTTATTTGGGGTTAATGAGAGGCTGCTTAAATGGTGACAGGTGTGTGCTGACTCCACTTTAACATGAGTTTGAATGTAATCGGTTAAATCCCAACGTGGCCACATTTCCAGTTAGAGGGTGTGACACTTGTGAAATATTCAATCATTGTCTTGGTTGTTTATCTTTACTTCACCTGCCTGAGAGATTACACGTTGTTTTTTTTTTTTCCCCCAATTGCATTGCACAAGTTACAGCTCACATTAAAGGAGAAAGAGTTGTGAAATTCTTTATCTTGGCGTCGTTCTCTTGCATCACAAAAACCCAGCATTTTGACTTTGATACCCGCCATAAACGCAGACCAACGCATCAGTGGTAAAGAAGTAAAGTGGACTTCCTCCCTCCTCCTGCTACCGTACTGCTTCCCTCCCGCGGGGAGTCTTCTAGCATTACCAAACACCCCGCTGATTATGTTCCATTATTAATAATTCACCGTCATTTAATTTTACACTGCGAGCGAAGAATGTTGCGGCTTCTGTGTCTTCCAAATGTTTCCATGTCTCGGATGTTGAGTCAGCGGCAGCTGCCAGTCCACAGCTGCTGAGATGCATGCAGCATCTCATATATATCTCTCTCGAATATATATATACACACATATATATATATATATGTATATATGTGTGTGTATATATATATATATGTGTGTGTATATATATATATATATATATATATATATATATATATATATATATATATATATATATATATATATATATATATATATATATATATATATATATATATATATATATATATATATGTATACACACACCACATAATGCATTTTATCCATAAGGGACTAACCAGGCTCCTCTGGTTGCATTTCACAACTTCATAACATCCACCTGTAACCCAACTGTTATTAAATGCTCATTGCACTGAATGATTTTACACTCTTTTATTTATGTTGTATATATGTGGGGTGTACTTTACACAATTCAGGCTAGACAGGTGTTACAAGAGTTACAGTAGAATATCTTAAAAATATATGGGACAATGTAATGTCATTTGGTGTAACCCTAAAAACCTGCTACAGATAAAAAAGGTTGTAAAAGGAAATTAAAAACACATGCTATTAACTAGTTTTATATTCTATGTGGATTCAAAATTTAAAATCATTCTTTTTCAGTTATGTCACTTTTTTTCAACACGAAATGATACAAATGGACTATTAAATGTCAATAAACCAGCATGTTGGTTAAAACTGTATTTGGAAAGAAAAATGTTGGATGATGTTGGACGTCTCCATGGTTAACCCTTTGCACCCTGCGCCCTCCCCAGGGACAACGGCTTTGACTACCTGGAGTTCCGGCTGTGGATCGGCCTGTGGTCGGGCCTGTTCTGTCTGCTGCTGGTGGCCACGGACGCCAGCTTCCTGGTGCAGTACTTCACGCGCTTCACCGAGGAGGGCTTCTCGGCGCTCATCAGCTTCATCTTCATCTATGACGCCTTCAAGAAGATGATCAAGCTGGCGCACCACAACCCCATCAACTCTGACTACGACCCGGCGCTCATCACCACCTACGACTGCCGCTGCGTGCCCGGTACGTTCGCCGTTGCCTCACCTCCTGGAGACGGATGGCGAGACACGCATATCCGATAACATAGGCACAAACCTGGAAAAATCCTTCATCGCTGATTGATTCAGGGCATCGCCAGTGATGCCAGACGGCGAAAGCTGATCAGTCATTATTGGTTTTGTCCCGCTCTGATTCACTATTGTATAATTATACAAAGTGTTGTACTCCTTTTCGCCATGTTTACAGTGGAGATAACAAATGATACTAGTGAGTGCTGGTCTGTAGATACCACTATTTACTTTCCCAATACTCCTATCAGTTTCTGTGTCGCGAGTGACTCGCCGGTATTGTTGGGGAAAGGGATGTTGACTAAGATCCAAAATTGCAAGCGTGATACTCCTGTGTACTGGAAAGGGAAGAGGAGACTTCTCACTTTTGGTGATAAGATATGATTATTTTCTCTTTACCAGGCATCAACTCATCAGAAGTCCTTGATGTCTCTGGCTGGACAAACAGTACTGACCTGGTATGTGCTGTTCCTGCTTTATTTATTTTTTTTTTAATCTTATTTCTTTGTGACAGTCTCTGAACATCAGGCATAGATTCCAAATGTCAAAATCTTTCCTCACCTCCATTGACTGGCTTGTGTGTGTTTGTGTGCTCCTCCGCAGCCAGTGAACGCCACGTGGGCGACCCTGAACCTGGATCAGTGTAAGAAGTACGGCGGGCAGCTGGTGGGCGGGGCCTGTGGCTACGTGCCCGACATCACCCTGATGTCCCTCATCCTGTTCTTCGGCACCTACACCTGCTCCATGGGTCTGAAAAAGTTCAAGACCAGCCGCTTCTTCCCCACCACAGTGAGTGGCGCCACTCACAAAACATGTTTTTTATTAAATTCCACTGAAGAGAAGTGAAACTATTTGCTACTTCCCCAAACAAACGTATGTTACTTTTCTTTTGCATTAGATTTTCAATCTTGGAGAAATGTATAATTTTCACATACATTTGAATCTAAATGAGGACCAGCTGCTTCTCAATGTCCCCAGGGTGCACGCAGTGTTGTGAATGAGTCACATTTTCATGATACAATTTTTAAGATTGTGGTAGTTTTATCTTTAATCAGGTTGAGATTTCACTCATAGGACGTGTGTATCTTAAGTTATCAGACAAAGCTGAGCTAATGTTGACGACAGCTTGGCTTGCATAGCCACTCTGGACGTCCTGTGTCTGCACAACGGTGTCAGCAGAACACCGATTTTTAACATGAAACTGCTTCATCCAGTGTTTCTTACTGCCTTGAACCACCGGACTGTTGGTTTTAAAGAGATAGACTCATAACCTCCCATTATCCCGCATTACTACATATCATTATCATCCACCCCTGCTTTTGCTACGGTTTTATTGAGACACTCCGAGATGGTAAATAACATTTCACTAAAAAACAACAAATATGGATGGAAATTGGAGTATCACCCAAGTTTGTATGATTTATGCTTTGGGATCCATGTAACTGTCCAAACAAAATCAAATAGTTTCTTTAGTCTGAACCCACTAACTAGCGTTGTCCAACATGTCTAATCTATCTCTATCTCTGATCCATTTATAATATCAGAGTTATCATTTTCTTAGCAAATAATTTTCCTCTTTATTAGCCTCTCATCTGCTTTGGATCCTGTTAGAAAGTACTGGAACCTGACCACGGAGTGTGTGTTTACTTGCTGTAAATGACGGATTGCACTGACACACTCAGCAAGTTCATGACTTCCAGCGTGTCTATACATACATGTAGGGTGTGTAACCTGTTTGTCAAACACAGGAAAGAGACAAATTACACAGCTGGGGGGTTAAAAAATCTTTTACAAACCTGCTTTTTTTGAATGTTTAAACCCTTTCCAGGTGAGGAAGCTCATCAGTGACTTTGCGATCATCTTGACCATTCTTCTGTTCTGCGGCGTGGACGCCTTCGTCGGTGTGGACACTCCAAAGCTCTTAGTGCCAAGTGAATTCAAGGTACATGAAGGAAGAACTGCTGCTAATATACAGAAAAATGCTTTTCTTTCTTTTTTTTTTTTTAAGCTGAGTGTCAGTAACCAGCCAGGTGCGGTTCCCTCCTGATTCCACTGATAATGATCCATGTTTCTGCTTGAAAGCCACAGTAATTGTTTAAAATCCCAGCATAATGCTCCTTTGTCCGGGTCAGTGGTACACATTACCTGGGTCTGAGACATTCCTTGAGATTCCTAAGCTCCAATGTTCCCCGGCTGCCGTTAACATCCCCCCCTCCCTTGACCTGGAGGAATAGACGGATGGGGTAGAGCGGCAGTTATCTGCGTCAAATAACTTGATTAGAGGCGACGTGAGAACACAGACGCTCCTATAGTGGCCTGCACAGAGCCGCCTTTGTTTGAACACAGAGTCTGAATTCACAGTTTTTCTGTCATGTAGCGATGCAGCAGGTAATATCAGACTCACTGAGTCATCAAGTAACACATCAAATTAGCAGTTATTTTTATTTTTGGTCTATTTGAGATGTTTAATGTCTGAGATCTGCAGGCATGAGGTGATACATGAGTCACGTGTCTCTTTCCTATCTGTGATGGCCCACTATAACAACCCTTTTTTTTTTTTTTTTTTTTTTTTTTTTTTCCCTAGCCCACAAATCCGGCGAGGGGCTGGTTTATTCCTCCCTTTGGCGGGAACCCGTGGTGGGTGTACCTGGCGGCGGCGCTTCCCGCCCTGCTGGTCACCATTCTGATATTCATGGACCAGCAAATCACAGCCGTGATCGTCAACAGGAAAGAGCACAAACTCAAGGTTGGTGCTTCACCCTCTTTACAAACAATTAGGATGAAATGAATCAATCAGATTTTTTATTTATTTAGATTATTGGGTCCAAAGTCCCCAACAAGTTTTTAATCATTCTTTTTTATTTATTATTACTACTCATTTCTTGCTCTATTTATTTCCCTTTGTATATCTCCGTAATTCCTAATATAATTAGTAAAATGCAAATAAATATTTGTTATAATATTCTATAAACAAATGATATCTTCTCACAGTGTTTTCCCTAATGCATCCTGGAAAATTCCTGTTGGAGTAGTGTGAAATATCTTTATTTAAAAATTTTGGTCAAATGCAATAATTTAGGCTACATTATATTTGTTGTGAGCCTGCTGATTGTTGTTGTCGCTGCAGTCAGGATGATCATGAGGTCATTCATTGTCTTAGAAATCCTCTTTAATCGACCAGCGTCTTGATTCCTGTTTTTTAATCTGTGCGCATCCGTCCTCTCTGTGCCTCACTACGTCCCCAGAAAGGGGCCGGCTACCACTTGGACCTGTTCTGGGTGGCCATCCTGATGATCGTGTGCTCCTTCATGGGCCTGCCGTGGTACGTGGCCGCCACCGTCATCTCCATCGCCCACATCGACTCCCTGAAAATGGAGACGGAGACGTCGGCCCCCGGGGAGCAGCCTAAATTCCTGGGTGTCAGGTGAGTTGCGGCGGCTGAAATGCAGCAGTTTCTTCCAATTTCTCCCCTCCCCTCCCCCCGAGGGGCCGGATCAGAGGTTCCTTTCTCCCGTTTCTTTCCCAGGGTGTCGCTGGCTTCCGACCGGGTCTGGTAACTTGCATTAATTTTGGATTTCCAGGTTTTAAATAAATCTCCGACCAACACACAGGGTTCTGGCTCTCTGCTAAGACCTAATTTCTAAAGTCGTGTGCAGCATCCACACCAATGTTTGCATGTGCCAGAAATAATATTTCCACAACTGTGCCTGCAGTTTTCCAACAACAAATCACAACTTGCAAATGTGCATGAGGGGACAAACTGACTTCTACATCACTACTACTTGTAGATGCTTTTATTAAATTTGAAGCAATGGATTTGAGACTGACTAATGTTATGGTTTTTGCTTGTTTTTTTTTTAATGTTTTTTCCCCCCTCTTCAGGGAGCAAAGAGTCACGGGCATCATGGTGTTCCTCCTGACGGGACTCTCCGTGTTCATGGCCCCCATCCTCAAGGTAGCTCACAAACTTCTTAATTCTTCCATGGAAACGTGGATTACTGTCCGCCTGTTTTAGGACAAACTCCTGTCACCCCTCTCTAAATTTAAAATAATTCAGAATCTTTTAATTCATCCGATTAAGGACCTCCATTAGTTGAGGTAATGTGATGTGAAATAAGCATGTTTATCAGGGCTTAAGCTCCGATGTTCCCTAGTTTCCATTCCCTCATTAAGCGGCCAGAAGAACTGTGATAAAGTGTGTGAGGGGGGTTTGTTGGGGCTGCTCCTCCCCCTGCTGGACGCTGTGAAAAGTGCCTCTGATCCTGTGAAGGCTTTAAATAGGGTTTTAATTTACATACTGGGCTGTCTTCTTATACTATACTGATGTTTTGTGAAAGTAAAAGGTGAATAATGTAAAGACTCATTGATTGAAGGTTTTTTTCATGTTTTTTTGCACCTGTTGTCAGTTTGTGTGCCAGTGGATTCCTCCACTCTGTTATAGAGCTGATGCAAAACACCACGGTGATAAATCTCCAATAACAACTCCTCCGTGCTGCAGTGAAACGGCAGCCAAGTGTCACACTGTAGTGTCTATTTAAACGACATTAAGGGATAAGGCGCGTCTGGGCGACGTTTAAGACGGGCGCCGCTGCCAAAAATCGTCATTTTCTGGGGAATAGAGCTGTGGCGAGTTGAAGCATCTCGGTGGTTTACGGTGCTAGGATTTATTCTCCTATTGATGACGAAGTACAAACCTGTTTTGCTCTGTGTCCTTCAGTTCATTCCCATGCCTGTGCTGTACGGCGTGTTCCTCTACATGGGGGTGGCCTCACTCAACGGCGTCCAGGTGAGTGAGTCTGACTCTCAGTCTGACTTCATTTATATATCACTCATTGAAGGATTAATTACAATAAATTCAAATTACTTTTGACTTGTTACGTTACTTTCATTACTTTACTTCACTCATCTCTGTTAAAGGTCTTGTGCTCAACTAAAGCTTGGAAAATATGTTTAAAATCATAAACCATTGTAGGAGCTAGGAGATTATTCGTGGGTGTGGCATTTCCATACTGATCAGCAGCCCCCCCCACCCACCCAGAGTTGTAGGTGATTTTATGAAAGAAATCAGGAGTACTTGGGTTGTGGGGAGCACATGGATCTCACTGTAAAGCACCAGCTTCTAAAATTGAACCCCCCTGTTGTTGGGGAAGATCTGCTTTTCTAGTTATTCTGTTTTTAGAAATCTGTATTATTTCACTCTTTTAAATTAGATTTTTAACTTTCCATAAAATGTTTTGAATACAGCTTTAAAACCGACTTACACACATCACTCACTTAGTATAAATGCCCCAAAGAGATAATGAGCTTAAAGGTTAAATTAAAGGTGTTTGCTACAGATATTTAGTTGTAGGCTATATGCAGATGTTGTTAAACATCTGGCTGCAGCCGCAGCACTTTTCCGTCTCCGCTGACCCCTCCGTGTCTCTGTCAGTTCATGGATCGATTGCAGCTGCTCCTGATGCCGGCCAAGCACCAGCCTGACCTCATCTACCTGCGCCACGTCCCCCAGAGGCGCATCCACCTCTTCACCTTCATCCAGGTGCTGTGTCTGGCCCTGCTCTGGATCCTCAAGTCCACGGTGGCCGCCATCATCTTCCCCGTCATGGTGAGGGAGAGCGGCTCGCTGAGAACAAACAAACACTCCGATCAATTTAAAAGAGTTGATTAACAGGATGTCCCCGTCCACAGATACTGGCGCTGGTCGCCGTCCGGAAGGCCATGGACTGGGTGTTCTCCCAACACGACCTCAGCTACCTGGACGACGTCATCCCGGAGAAGGACAAGAAGAAGAAAGAGGATGAGAAGAAGAAGAAGAGCAAGAAGAAGGGAAGCATTGACAGTGATCTGGAATTTGTAAGGAAACTATTCTTTGTATATTTTAAAATATTTGAAAACCTCATCCTGTAGGTCCTCACCTTTTTTTATATATATATATATACAAAATAAAAAAAATAATAAAGTCCACGCATATTAACTTTCTCCCTCCATCCTCCCACAGTCTGACTATCCCTACCATGAAAATGTCCCCAGTATAAAAATCTCTATGGACATGATGGAAAAGGAGCCCATGTGTGATAAATCTTTGGATAGTGAGTACCAGCCAGGCTTTGCAGCGCTGTAGCTGCACAGGCTCCAAAACTGGCTGCTCCAAAACCTCAACTTCTTCTGTCCTACTGGTCCCTCTCGCATGCTCTTCATCAAATTAAGCATCCGATGAAGTGACATGCACCTTTAACCTTTCATTTTGCATTTTGACTATGAAGTGAAAATGTTAGTTTTCATGCATTTTATAATTTTTTTTTTTACTTTTGCAGTTTATCAGTCTAATTTTTAAAGTACAATTACAATAAATAAAATATCCCTTTTCTTTTTAATGCCTGACTAGATTTTATCTTTATTCTCAAAATGCAAAACATAAAAACCTCATTGTCTTTTAATCCTGACACTAATACTCTACCCCCCTTGTCTTTTCTGGTTGTACTTAATTCTTAAAAAAAAAAAAAAAATTTTTTTTTTTTTTTTTTTTTGAAGCTCTAGATTTTATTGTCTACTGATCCATTTAAAAAAAAAAAAGTCAAAATACAAGAAAAGAAAATGGAATGGAAAAATATCCATATATATATCATTTTCTTTTCATGTCTGGCACGAATACTCTTCTATCCTCTCTTCTGACTGTTAATCCTATAAAAAAAAAAGCTCTAAATTTATTTCCTACTGATCCATTTAAAAATTCAGCGTGACTGAATCATTCTGACACTTGTTTTTTTTTTTTTTTTTTTTCCCTGTTTCTTCTCTCCCAGGAGATGCTCAGTCACAGACTTTCCTTAACACACATTCGGCGTGCTGAGCACTACTTTACCGAGTGAGCGAGAACCGGGCGCCGTCCACCGCCTCCGCCTTTCTCCACGGGAGGAAACGCACAAGGAAATTCCTGCTGTATGATCGAGTTCATACGACACTACATCTCCTGTTGCTCTCTCTGTCTCCATAAAGGGTTCAAATAGGCCGAGGTCACTGGTTTCTCCTGGAAGAGGAAGGGCTCACTGAACTTAATTATCCAAAGAACCAGCAAACATAATAAAAAACGTCATTTTATACTTTAGTTCCTAAAACAAATATCCCTCATGCGAGGATTTCAATCACAGTGGCTGGAAATATGTCTTAAAATGTAAAACGTGTCGGCGGTACTGAGTTTTAACGGCGGGGGGTTTGTGGGGACTTCATCATCTACAGCTGCTGGCAGAAAACAAAGTGCTACTAAAGGTCATCCATATGAGCTTTTTATGGGGCATTAATATCTTATTAATGCATATGCTAATCATTTATCAAGCAAAAAATGTCAAGGGTAGGTTTGTAGAGAAGAACACGGATCATTTTGCATACCATCCAGACCTAGTTTTATTTTACTCTCTATATACGAAGAGGATTTTTTTTTATTTTGTCATTGGTTTTAGAGATTATTCCAAAGAAGACCAAAAATAGGCAGCCTCTCATCGGACGGCATTGTGTTTTTAGTCTTAAGTTCAGCAGAGGCACTGTGTGTTCAGGGAATACATGTGAGAAATCCTCTGTTCTCTTTCCCTCTTCATCATCTGCATGTGGACGCTCATTTCATATTAACGGGCATATTCATTATTTACCAGACGGCCGTGTGAGGCGGCACTTACATTAAACGCATTCAGGAGAGGATGTAAGAAAGACTCGTTTGGTTCATACAAACCGTAACAAACCATAGTTTGTTTTTTTGTTTTTTTTCCAATCCTCCTTTACTTCCTTTCTTTTCTATATTTATTATATTGAAAATCTGAATCTTTTGTGCAAATGAAGATCTTCTTTCTCGGTGGTCTGTATCCACTCAGCCGTCTTGTCCCTGTTTTAGGGAGATATAGATTTATTATATCTGTATGTAGCTCTACCTCTTATTTCTCTGTAGGTACCAGGCATTATATATTGAAAACCTCTGTTGTGCAATTATTTATGATCAAACACTGATTATTTTTATTTTATTTTTTTGCAACTGGCACTGCATAGGATCTCTAAATTGTCACTTTGAGTTCCTTTTTTGTGTTTTTGTGTCAAATATGAAGATTATGTATGCTTTAAAAGTGTTTTTAAAGGGTAATCCTACCAAATTTTTTTCTTCCTTCAATTGTTTTAATGACCTCTAGAGATAAAGGGGAACATTTTGTGTACTATAGGTAAGAGGTTAATGTTTATATTTTTAACCCATCTCAATCAATGAATGCAGTTCTTTAGTATGAACCCAGCCTACACGTCTATTAAAATGTGATCTTATTTAAAGCTATTAATGTGAGATATTTTTGATCAGAGTTATTTTTAAAACTATGCAAAATGTGTGTGTGCGCGTGTGTATGTTTTTTTTTTTTAAAGAAATCAACAATCACTGTGAGGCAATGCAATGCCGTGACTTCTGGAGGAACTACTGCTTTTATAGTGTACAGGGTAAAAAGTGCTTTTTGCAGCAGCTTCACTTCAAAATTGACATTCTGCTGAGACAACTTGTCTCAAAATCCATCGTAGTGGCAGTTTATCGAGCAGTGAAATATGAAATGCACCAGTTAATTTCCCTGTCTTCTCTCAAATGATTTGAGTATGTTATTTTTTTTCTTTTGCAGATTTAAGTATTTACTGTAACTGCTTCAGTAAATTTAGGATATTAATGGATACCTGGATGTAACAAATCGTCATTCATCTGAAATGTACATATATAATATATGAATATTCCTTCACGCATGATTGAAGAGACGGTGTACAATCAGTGCTGCTTGATTTATAGTGCAAATAAGGGCTTCAATCAACGCTTTCACAGTCCTGTCGGACCGCCGTCAGAATGTGAAGCACCAGACTGTTCAAACCAAAAAAAACAAACTCCACAACCACTTTTTGTCTTCCGTTTTTTTTTTTTGTGTATATTTTGACTTTTTGACTTTTGATTCTAAGATTTTTGATGTTCTTACTCAAACCAATTTTATACAAGCATCACATGTAATCAGTGCCCATAGATGAAAAAACAGTTTTTTTCTGTTTTTTTTATGGTGTAGTGTTCTGAATGAGAGCAATAAAACAATCAAATGATTCTTAAATACATAGGTGTTGTGTGTGTGTGTTTTTTTTTTTTTTTTTTTTTTTTTTTTTTTTTTTTCTTTCCCCCATCTCCCCTGCATGGACAAAGACGTTGGTCCCTGCAGCACCTAAAGGATGAATACTTGTAGATATACATTGGACAAAAGGTGTTTTCTTACAGTGTCTATAATTTTATTATGGGTTACTGCAGCAAATTGAATAGGGACTTCATAAAGCTGAGGTTAATTATTACAAGATGAGATGGCGTTCATGTTTTTTAAAGTCATTGATCGGGTTAACTTCAAGCTCCGGATTAAGCCTCCGTCTCCACGTCTCATTCTCACACTGAAGATGAGTGTCTCATAGTTTCAGATCACAGGGCCTGCGCTTGGCTCTAATGAAACTAATTGGCTCGTTAGTATGAGTAACCGCGTTCTCGCCGCTGCCAGGGGAAAAGAAACGTGTGATGATGCGTGTGTGTGTGTGTGTGTGTGGGGGGGAGAACATCAGCGGACGTGACCCGGATGTGAGTGACAGCCCTGACTGGCGGGGCTCAGGAAAGGGATTACCTGCTCCCCCCCAGGCATGTGTTCATCACATAACTACAGACAGTTCCCACAAGTGTGATTAAATTCTATCAAGATCCACCTCCAACATCACAAACCGTGAAGATCCTCCGCCAGCGCACAATGACAAATGTTGATTCCTTCTTTGACTGTTATAAGATTCCATCAAATTTCTATCGTCTATATCATCACTTGTTGGCTTTAAACAGCCGTAACAGAGCTTTCACCTGGAGGGGAAGGGTCTGCAGTCAGTAAGTTTGTATGTTAAAACCAACTTTCCTCAAACTGCTGGACAGGAATCAAGTCAAGTCAATTATATTGTATTGTATAGCCCAAAATCACAGATTCGCCCAAATGGGTTTCAGAGTTTGTACAACAGCAACACAACATCCCCTGCAATAAAGTTTTATCTTATCTTATCTTATCTTATCTGTTCTTAGACTTAGTTAGTTAGAATAAAACAACAGAAATATATTGAATTGTGGTGTATGTGGAGGATGAGGAAGAATCCTTTATTCCTGTATAAATAGAAGCAATAATTAAAAATAGAAATGTGTCTAATTTAATGTACCTATCATCTTATTCTTGCTCAGATAATCAGTCCACCCGCTGTGTGCTGTATATTCCCTAACTGCTGTATCTCGGCTCAAGGGGGCAGCAGTGACTCTGCAAAAAGTCACACGTAGGAGAACGTGAACCTGAAAAATTCTTTACATTTATAGAAAGACAGGACCTAATAATCCCGTAGTCCTACAATACCTTAAACAATTTTCTATTAATAGAAGATAACACCTTTGCGTTGTGATTAAGCCCACTACAACAGGGAGAATAATCCTGCTGCTGGAGAGCTGCTGCCCTGCATGTTTGACGAATCTCCCCACTTGAACATACCTGATTCTAGTTATTAACTCCTTTTCAAGTCCTTTGACAAGCGGATCCTGCCTAATAATGAGTTAATATTTAGAATCATGTGTTTTGGAGTGGGAAGGTTCCTAAAGCCTCCAGGACTGATAACTACTACACTACCACAGGTCATTCATCTTCATGCTGTCGTATAAGAGACACTCAAGCTTTGTTGTGATTCGATTCTCAATGTTGTACACTGTAAAAAGAGATGGTTAATATTCCCGTAGCTTGGGCATCAATAAAATACTGTAAAATAAATAATAGATCTCTGATAGATGTAAATAAACAATGAAATTCTCTATTTCTACAATAAATTTACAAAAAGTCCACACTGTTGTAAAACATAATTGTATCAGTTTACTCATTTTAAGAAAGGTTGTATAGTCATGGCTTCTGTGAAGTTGTGATGTCACAACCATTCAGTAACCTCCCCACCTCCCGACATTAACATTCAAATCCGACAACCAAAAGACAGGCTGATGATTATTAATGAAACCAAATGACCTGTTCCATTAAGAGCTGCAGAGAGAAGTACAACGAGAAATCATGAGGTGTATTTGTGTCATTATTATTTAATAAAAAAAGTAATCACACCGATTTTTTCAAAGGAACTTTTTCAATATGTAATGTTCTTACTATTGGCCATATGTGAAATTTGTAATAAAAAAATCACTTGAATAAAAAAACCCTTTCAATTTTAGAAAAGGTTTTGTATGCCATATATATATATATATGCTTGAAAAGTTTTTTGAAGTTAAGTTGTTTTTCATTGAAATTTTTTTTATTGATTTGATTGTGTGTCCTATTATTCAATCAACATACGGGCAGAGTAGGCACAATTCCTCTAAAAAAACAAACAAATCTGAAACAATAGATAAACCAAGACAAATGCAGGGATGCCATGACTACACATCCTCATTCACCCCTGCATTTCAGGAGTTATCGCCGCATTACATAACATGTTGTATTCATGTCCAAAATGGTGTAGTTCTGTCTGGTCAGTAAAGAAATACTACATTGACATAATGTGAAAAAAAAATCAATTTGGAGAGGTGGAACAAAAAGTTTAGGGGAAAAAAAAACAATCAACATATGCAGGGGTATGAAATGGACTTTGTGCCCTATAGCTTCTTCCTCTAACAGCTTTAACACTCTTAATAAAGTGATAGTGGACCTGCTGGCTTTCAGCACATACTGCACATCCCTCCCAAGACAGGCTCCCTAAGGTCCATGGCAATGTCCTGTGATTGTCTTCCCAGACTCGGCTCGCTGTGTCATTTCTCAGCTGAGAGGAGCCATTAGTGTGTTTTCCCTCTGGGCGTTAAAGGCAGTTCAATAGGGCCGCGCTGTCAGCCTTTCCCGAATAAAACGTCTTTCACTCAGACGGCCGAGGCAATCATGGATGTCACACTTAATAAAACCAATCTATATTTATGATTTCATTTGGCACCCGTGTGCAGCTCATGCTGCTTTTGACGGTGCATTGTGCACGTTGTAAGCCGTGCAGAGAGCACGCCGCTGAATCTTCTTTTGCTCTGTCACGCTGTGAGACGTGAATCATTCTATCATTACAGGGGAAAACAATGCTGTGTCAAAACACCTGTTGGAGTCAGCTCTCGGGAGCTTTTATTGGATAGATGAGTTAATAACCAGGCCAATATGTCTTCTGCTTGACCCATGTGAACCGTGTCGTTGTTGTTCTAATCACGCATTGCCCTACTGCATGTGGTGTTACGTCAGAGTTCAGGAGAGGAACCTGAATGTAACACGCCGTCCCTTGTTTTGTACATTTTACAGTCGAGGGCTGGCGATTCGCAAAGTTATGCAGACGCACAATCAAGTTTTAGGAGTTTAAACGGGGGATAGCAGGAGCGAGTGCCGTGACTCGGGCTCTCGTGCTGCGGCTGCTTCCTTAGGCACCAGTTGTGGCTGCAGGTCGGCCACCGAGGCCGGGGGCGGGGGGGCGGGGCCAGGACTGAGGCAGGCCCCGCCCAGCGTCTCCAATGTGCTGAGCCAGAACACGTCGTTAGTCACGCCGTTTTCTGAACAAATGAGATGGAGGCCTGAACTGTGTGTGCTCCTCCCTCCCTCCCTTTTACCGTTTACAGGCTGAATTAACATTGTCAATATCAACCATGTTTTTCTGACTAGTCGTAATTACATTTTTAATAGGTGCATTTTTTATTCTGCATGTTTCTAATGTAATTGTGACCAGTCAAAATGACATATAGAGATATCTGTAATTTAGTTTTGACTGTAGTTGCGATGGAATTACAGATATCTGCAAATCACTGAAACCTCATTGAAATCATCACATCACTAAATGTCAGCTTAATAAACCTCCGATTTAATTCTGACTTGACATAATTAAAGTTAGGGATATCTTTTTTTCTAGTTTTTCTGCTGTCAGAGGTAGGGGCATTTCAGCAACGTCATTTCACCCAGTCAAAGCTGTAATTCAGGACATCTGTAATTACATTCTGGCTAGGTGAAACAAATCTTACAGAACTCCCATGTGAGAAATCACCAATCAAATTTAATTTCAAGATATCTACAACTTAATAATAGATATCTACTATTACATTTTGACTAGTCATAACATGACTCATAGTGTAAGGTATCGACAACTTTATCCCACCTAGTCAAAACTTAATTTCAGATATCTGAAAGGAGAAAGAATTACCACTATTAGCAGATATCTGTTATTTACATCTCGGATATCTTGAAGTGAATTGTAAATGTCTGTGATGAAAAACCCCATACACATGAATGGCTAAAGATGATGTCATTTGTCCTTTGGAAGACTGTAGTTGTGGATATCTCAAATGTCTGTTTTGACTACGTAAAAACCTGAATTATAGATATCTGCAACACATAGCCAGACTGACCTCGAAACAGACCAGTCGCCATTTTTTTTGGCCAGAAATGTTCTTAATTAAGATCTCATCTACACTGCCTATAAATCATCACTAGAAGGGTGAGTGAGGCCTTTTCTCTGCAGCTTTACAAACAACAGGTTGCTTTTTGTCTGCCTCCTTGGAGTCAGGGACAAAGAAAGTCTTTAAAAAACTGTTTTTCATTTTGTGTTCATATTGGTTACTTTTTTGTCAAATTTTTTTTTAAGTGAATGTAATTGAAAGAGAATGATAAATCTTAATATTTAATCCACCTAGAATATAATAATTTGTATCATATACATATGTTTAAGCTTTTTAAGAGAGATAACTTGTAGCAGGGTTTTAGACTTACACCACATGACATTTTTGAGTCTGTGCAATAAATGAGTCTCTCCTCTGATTGGGGGGGGGGCTGTAGAGTTGTGACATCACAGAAGTCGACACAGCACATTTTTAGGCACAGTCTCTAAACACAGGCTATGTGTATCTTAAGCATTTTTAAACAACAACACTAAGATCTTGAAATTAAAAAAAACAAACAAATCAAAATCTCACTTTCCCCAACATGGGACCTTTCAAACCTGACCAGCTCCATCCCTTTAAACAGTTCCACAGTCCGTCATTCATATCATTACTTTTCCAGCAATGACACGGCTGCGTCTCACACGCCAGACGCCAAATATCGCAGAACATGCAGTTCTTTCTATAAATGTATTCAGTGTTTGAAACAGTGTGGGCAATACAGTTTCTAATTTATCAGAGCACAGAAAGTCCAAAACAGGAGGAACCCAAGGAGAAGCTGGAAATAATCGTCCTGCTGACGCATAATCACTCTAATTATTTATGGCAGATGTATTTTTGCATATTTTGGAATTGCTGTCCACTATAACAGAGATATTGCATGCATTTATATTTCAACTTTCAATATAAGTTTTCTTTTTTTACAGAGCCATGCAGTTCAAAACACAAATTGCTGATTAGTTTTATTCCTTTGCTGGTTGCACAACAAGTAGCCCATGAGAGGCATCATAGGAACTGCTGTTCAACACATATATAGAAAAAGTTGTCTAAGTTTGCCTCTCCAGGTGACACAGAGAGCCTAAACTATGTTTTTTTTTATCTCCAGCAGGATGACATGCTCCTTTCCTGCTTCCCAAATTGCAAAAAGGCTGAACTCGAGACACTGGTGTTAGAGAATGCAAACATTTCAAAACCCTTATGTTAGCGGTGAGTTTCAGAATAAACAATTATCTAATCGCTTCTGCCCTCTCAACCTCTATTTGCTTTTTGTCAATTCACACCTCGGGACAGAACGCAACATTCTCTTACACTCTCACTCTGACATAATTTATAGATTTACCTCAGGGGGCTTCACGGGCTGAAACAAAATTGACATCCCCTGTTCTCATAGACCCTTCGCTTGAATAAAGAAAAACTGTCTAAAATAAACTTCAACAGGGGGAGAAGAAAATGGAATTAAACCTCAGGAGGAGAAAGAGAGCAGGGGACTTGCAATAGATGTGTATATAATAGAAAACAAATTACAGAAGGCAGCATGAACCAGCATAACAGAATTCGATGGATTTATAACATCTATGGCAGATGAGATGGTGAGGACCCAGAACAATAAACGGCCTGATTACTCTCACATGCATGTCTGAACAGGCGTCGTCATATAGTTTTTTTATGCGTTTCATGGTTTCATTTTGAATGAAGACTTTTCATTCAGTGAAAGTAATTGCGTTTGTGTAAAGCAGCCAATTATCTTCAACTTCAACTGTCTGTTATGGTATACTGATCAATGTATATAGATTACTACTCATACATTATTCATGAGTGACATTTGGGAATGCAGATATCAGGACACAAATCCTAAATGTAGCCTGGGGGGAGTGGAAGGAAAATAAGAGCAGTGGGAGAGGAAAAGAGGAAAGGGATTTGACTGTTTATTCCCTTAATGGACAATTCTGCTATGTAGTTATTTTTAATTGGCTTTATTTTCTGTAAATCACTCACTCTCCATTTTGAATGACACTTGAGTCACTTGAGACACTAAGCCGGGCTACAGCGCGGACACTTTGTTGTTGTGTACAGCCTGTGAGTTTTTGTTGGTGATGTAACGGTCTTGCAATCATTAACACACGCGCGTTGGAGAAATAGAAGGTTCCGCTGCACCCCCGTTTAAACTGAACGCTCCATTTATTCATCTGACATGTTCATAGATTATTACTTTTTTTTCCACCTTTTTTTTAACCTCCAATAACTGAGTCCAACAGGCTGCCTTAGTCTGTGGATGGATATAAGTGTCACACTAATTAGCAAAGATTACACCTGCTAAAGGTGAGATGTGCATGCTGATGTGTGTGTGACACACACACACACACACACACACACACACACACCCGACTCATCTGCTGTTTAGTTGTGTGTTTCATTCAAAGTAATTCCACTTTCACACTCGCCACTCCATATTTCTTTACATTCTAAAAAGCTCTATTTCTGAAAGGGCTGCCGACTGAAGTGTTTCATCATTTCCTGACTTCTCGCTGAACCCAGAATCCATACAGTGTGATGGGATATGTGCTGAGGGGGGGATGTTGACGTTCAGCCGTTGTTTCACGCGCTACCCTCTCCTCAAGTCGAGTGTAAACCATCCACGCATCAAAGCCGCCACGCAATCATCAGGTGTCGCTCCGCGTGATTAACCCTCAGCTTTCACCCGAGCGCATTGATCAGCTATTGCATCTTCACCACATCTGCTTTTCATCCATCAACGGTCATCCCTCTAAGCTGAATTTTTCCCTCAGGTGCGATGTCAATCGCCGCTTTTTTCTGCAACATCGTGTATCTGTTGCAGCTTTTAACGTGTGTGTGTGTGTGTTGACCTTTTGATCAATGCATCATGTACGGGTTACAAACAGTGCACGTTAATTAGGGCTCAGACTCAGTTACACGCAAATTAGACTTAAACACTTTACCTGCTCTTTAAGAAAGTGTAGATGTGAGGGGTGAGGCCTGAATTGGAACATCTGATTACTGAAGGATATAGCACTGAGGTGTAGGAAGACTGACACCAGATTTATCACCTGTCTGTGTAAGTGATATCAAAAGAGCAGGTGCCCATATATATATATATATATATATATATATATATATATATATATATATATTTATATATATATATATATATATATATATATATATATATATATATATATATATATATATATATATATGTATGTGTGTGTGTCTGTGTGTGTATAAGCACATCCCTCTTGAGTGAATCTCATCTGCTCCCTGTCATCTACTCTGCCTGGCAGCACTGAGCAGACGCGCAGGGTCTAACGTGGAGGGATGAGAGCGCCCAGCTTTGCTCTATGAGTGGAGTTCCTTTTCAAACGGATACATAACGCCTGCACAGAGAGGGGGAAAGGAATACAATTCCGACTTCTGAGAGGTAAGAATGTGCCGAGAGTTGTTTGTGACGCTTGAGAAACTCAAGGATATATATAATCATGAAACTGTCACTTTCCTATCCCATCATCTGGGTTAATTAATCATGAGTGTAATATCAATAATTTACTTTTGTTAGCATGGGAATCAATTGAAAAAAAACAAGCATAGTAAAAAAGATAAAGATTATATTTTAAGACAAATAATGAATTAAGATAGCTCAAATAAATGTTTTTTTTTTTTAACTTACTGACTTTTTATTCATTGCACTTACCCTTAAACTTGGTGTTTAAGGGTACTTTTTGTTGTAGGGTTGGTGTCAAGCTGTATGTAAAATATGTCTCGTCTCTCGAGTTTTTTATGCCACACTAGAAGAGCTCTTTGGAGAAAACAATTTATTGGATTGAATTGAATTCTGTTGGCCACTGTAAAGATGTGGCAGGAACAATCCTAAATCCTTGATCATAAAGACATAAAACGCTCCCATTCTTCTGTATCTTGTAGCAACATTGAAATTTAAGGCTATGGTTTGGTAATATTTTTTTCATTTAATCCCATCTATACTGTATGGAATTTTGCAATTAAGATCCAATAACAAGCAATAAATTCTTAAAAAAAAAAAAATCAACAGATTAGAAGACAAACAAAAGCTCATCTCCTGTCTCCCACAAAGGGTTTTCTACACATAGATCGATATTTTTAGATAGTTATTTTTGATTCTTGATGATTTGTTGATACCAAGATAAATTTGAGTTTCCATGCAAAAAACTATAACTGGCAGCGTAGCTATAATGTGTGATCATCTTTTTCAACTGTAAAGGTAAAATCTTAATTCAGGAGGTTACTATTATGTTTCATTTAAGGTTTTATAAATGCAGTATGCATTTTTCTTATTTAGGCTGCAGGGGTTCATATGCTATTACTTATTAACATGCTAATCATTGATTCATATATCTTTAATTAAATATTTATCACTGAATAAACCTGGCCTAATTGTTTCTCTTTGTACCACTGAATACCATTTTTTCACGAGAAAGACTATAAACAGTTGTACAGCAGATGTTTAGCTGCAGGAAATTCCGAGATGGAAACAAAGAACTAAACTTCACCTTAGTACTCTGCCGTATTATAGGTTGTACAGAAGGCTTGAGCTTAGCCTCGCGAGCAATATAAAGTTCCCAAAATGCATCAAGGTGTGTCGAATGTAAGAGTCAGAAATAGCTAGTGGTAACCCAATTCCTTCCACTGAATAATGCATTGAGGTGATGAATGTAACCACTCAGAAAGCCATCAAGCACACTTCCCTACTGTTTTCCGAACAGATTGGTCACTTTGGTCAGTGTGGTAATATTAGCAGGAGTGACAGAGCATGCAATCGATGGAATCAACAAACTCACAATAATCAGAAGACACAAGAATTGACTATTGACTTTTGGAGAGGTTCCATTGCTTTATGCAATTGGCAATTGATCTAGGATCACCTTCCTGTGGAAAGAAAGTGTCTAATGTTGTTCTGGTTTATAACTGATTGATTGTACACACATGCTCACACTGTGGCTCAGAGGTGGAGGGGTTGTTTACTGGTAGATTAGTTGATTGATTCATGGCCTCTACATTCCTTGGGCAATATATTGAACCCTAAATGTGTGTGAATGTGTGAAAGACTAGCCTCTTCTGATGAACGGATGGCACCTTGTATTTTAGCCACCACCATCAGTGTATGAATATGAGTGAAGTACTGTACATATATATTTACTATTCACATGCCAAGCATCTAATAAGTTATCTAAGAATTATACCTCTTCTTTTCTTTCTCTGTCACTCTCAGAAATCACCATGACACAGAATATAGTTCACAACACTACCTGGGACCTGAACCTGTCCAATTCCTCAGGCTTGCAGGAAAACCCTTCGGCCCGCCAGAACATCACCTATGTGGATTTTTACCTCCACAAGCCCTCTGTGGCTGCAGTCTTTACCATCTCCTACCTGCTCATTTTCCTGGTGTGCATGGTGGGTAATGGGGTGGTATGTTTCCTCGTGCTGCGCAGCAGGAACATGCGTACGGTCACCAACCTGTTCATTCTCAACCTCGCCATCAGTGACTTGCTGGTCGGCATCTTTTGCATGCCGACCACGCTGTTGGACAACATCATAACAGGTCAGCGTATGAAGTATTGTGGTTGTTCTCATTTATAATCATTTATATAAATCAATCTGTGAATTGTAGCCAGGTTAGAAAAGGACAAACACCTAACTCAGGCATTTTTTCTTCTCTTTTTTTTTCTCTGCAGGATGGCCCTTCGGTAGCGTGGTGTGTAAGCTGAGTGGTATGGTTCAAGGGATATCTGTGTCAGCATCTGTGTTCACTCTAGTGGCAATAGCTGTTGATAGGTGAGGCTTGTAATTTAATGACTGATTCATCGGCTGGTGTGTGTGTGTGTGTGTGTTTGCCAAATTCATTCATTTTATACCTGCATTTCCTTCAATCCCTTTTGCGTCAGGTTCCGCTGCATCGTCTACCCTTTCAAGCAGAAGCTCACCATTGCCACTTCAAAGTTAATCATCGTCATCATATGGGTCCTTGCCGTGTTCATCATGTGTCCCTCTGGGGTGATGCTGCAGGTCACTATGGAGCAGAGGGTGCGAATAGTCGTTGGCACTCAAAACGACAGCCACCCCTTTTACTGGTGCCGGGAAAACTGGCCCAATCAGGAGATGCGGAAAATCTACACCACCATTCTCTTTGCAAACATCTACCTCGCCCCTCTGAGTCTGATCGTTATCATGTATGCCCGCATCGGCTTCACCCTCTTCAAAACTGCTATCCCCATGTCGAGGGGCAGTATGACCATGTCTAGAGAGGGCAGCAACAACCATAAACCCTGCATGGAAAGTCGCCTCACGATATCGAGGAAGAAGAAGAGGGTGATCATGATGCTGGTGGTGGTGGCTCTGCTTTTCATCGTGTCCTGGCTGCCGCTGTGGACGCTGATGATGCTGAGCGACTACGCCAGCCTGTCAGAGCACCAGTACCGTGTCATTAACATCTACGTCTATCCTTTGGCTCACTGGTTGGCCTTCTTCAACAGCAGCGTCAACCCCATCATCTACGGGTTCTTCAACGAGAACTTCCGCAGGGGCTTTCAGGCGGCCTTTAAATTCCAGCTGTGCTCCACTGACATTGAGCACCAGAAGACCTACTCTCATCAGATCCGAGCAAACGCTGTGCTTCCGCTCCAGCAAGCCACCTGTAGGTCAGGAGGGTTAGGAGTTAAATCAGAGTCTGTGGGGAGAGCTAAGTCCTCACATCAGGAAACAGGTTGTCTGGCAAGCAGCGGTGACGTCAAGGAACAGGACTTGATCATGGAAGACCTGGAAGTGTCGCAGATTTAGACAGACTGAGACTGGGCAGTGCAAAGACACTTTGAAAGCATTCTCGGGCTTCTGGAATATTGAATTTCTATGGGGCGGGTGTGCCTGAGGAGGGAGAGTGGATTTACCAATCGAAAAAATCTGCAGTCTGAATTCTGGCTCCTCCAGTCTGCATGTTGAAGTGTCCTTGAGGATGATACTAACCCCAAAATCTCCCATAGGTGTGTGAATGTGTGTGATTGGTTAGTTGAAGCCACCGCCATCAGAGTATGAATGTAAGTGTGTAAATGAGTGAAAGTACACTGGTAATGTAAAGCACTATTGTGAAACTAGAAAGGCTTTATATAAATGCCAATTATCATTTACCATTAAGGCTAAATGAGAAACTGGCTTCAGAAATACATGATTAAACATGATGTATGTTTATTTAAAGTGAATGCAAGCTTGGTTGAATAATTGACAAAATATTTTCTGAATGTTTTTCATATGTAACATATAAAAAAATTAATATAAACAAAGAGTTTAAGATACACAAGATAATATGAATGTATATTCTTTATCATAATGTAAAGAAATGAGTTGGATAACATGAGATAGCAGTGTTTATTGCTTCAGTTGTGATGTTCTTGTTCATGCACTATAAACTGATCGAACTGTATTGACTCCTATTACACATTTTCTTAGCAGATGATGTTATACTTGTGAAATTCAATGAATGGCACATTGGAGCAGTTCAATGGTGCTTTTACACAAAAGTCCAAAGATCATCACACATACTCCAGGAAGTTATTAATGTTTCAGAAGGTTTGTAGGCCTATTTACACATCTTTGGAAATTGAAGATATCAAGATTATATAACACTGCTCTCAAAGGCGAAGCAAGAGAGCAAGAGAGGAGATTTGTGTTAATGGTTAAGTGTTCACATATATATATATATATATATTTATTATGATTGTAAAATAATATGGAAATCCTTATGTGATTATTTTTGTGCATTATCATTTGTAATTATTTTGTCTGCTATGAAATACTGTAATTATAGGAAAATGTGATACACATTTATTGTTTATTTATTTTAAAGCTATGAATTTGACCTTTAGTCAAGTAATTGGTTGTCAATTTTACTTTTTTTTTTGTTTAATTCTGTGCATCATGAATGTACTTGCACGCTTTTCTGCCATTACGGCGTGTTAGCATGATTTTAATACCATTTCCAAGGCAACAACATCCTTTTAATAGCAGCTCTGTATAATGTGATATAATGTCCAGGTATAAATGAGTGATTATAGGTTATGAATGCACTCACAATGACACTACCAAGAGCAGACAAATAAAGCAGCTCAGGGATTGAGGTACAAGAAGAATACCTCATTGATAAGGCTAAGACATGTCGGCAGTGCGTTCAGTTTGGCACATTATTCTGATGATGTTAGCTTCACTGAAAGACAGATTTAATGAAATATGGAAAATGTCCCTCTGAATGCGTATATATGTAATCACATGATCTGCTTTCATGAAGATATACGGTATATGTTTATAATATATATTCCAACCACCTTTGTTTGGCTGATTACATATTTGTATTTGAAACAGAAATATGTATAAATATACTGTATTGCCAATGTTTTGCTGGTCGTCTGCAAAATATATTAATACATTTTGTAAACTCTGAGGCTCAACTTAAGTGGTTCCTACTGAAGACATAAATTGCTCAACTCAAAGAGGAGGAAATTGTGATATTGTTTCAGTGGTGGATTAATGCACTTTTAGTGCTTACTGGTATATGTAGGATTAACTCAAAATAAACTACAGTGTCCAAGTCCTTTAGTATGATATAAAATGCCATCCTGTGCAAAAGTGTGGCTCACTGACATGCTTTCTAGAATGATTTTTGGAGAATGGAAGTCTATAGTACAGAGAAATAAACTATATCAGATGGGATTATGTGGGGAAGTTTTGGTTTTGAGGGATTCAGACACAACTTGTGTCTGTACAGTGGAGTATTGGTGTCCGGTTGTTTTTTTAGGCAGCTTGTCCAGCAAATATGTTTGCTGGACAAGCTGCTCTTGCATATTTATTTTACCCAATAATGAATAAAAAGTAGTATTTGCCCATTGTCATATAAGTTCTGCTGCTTTACCTCAGGATCATTATAGAATTTGTTATCCACAGAAGAGCAGATTTTGCAATCAATACACAGATTATAAACTGACACCTACACAATTGCTCTTTTTTAAGTCAAGATGTTTTCAACCAAGCTCCTGGAGAGCTCCTGCTCTGCATGTTTTAGGAATCTCTCTACTCAAACACATGTAATTCTAACAATTAACTCATTATAAACCCTGCTGCTTGATAATGAGTTGACAGTTAGAATCAGGTGTGTGTAAGTCTAGTGATTCCTAAAAAGTGGAGGGCAGTAGCCCAGCGAAACACAGTTGGAGACGCCCGCCTTAGTCCATCCACACATGAACATGCAATCTGTGGACCAGTAGTTTTGATTGTAACGTGTCTCTCAGAACCGCTGATTTGCAACAGATTTTTCAGAGTTTTGTATGGAGTGTGCCACTAATAAAAGGGTAACATTATTTAGCAAGGGACTCAAGCATTCACATATCATCATTCAAACAATTCAGCAATATATTCAAAATTACCTTTACATTTTTGTTTCACAAAAAAAGTTTTATACATTATAATTGTAGAAGTAGCATATTAGATCAGGATTAGCTTCTAAACTATTTGTTATGTCACCATTACACAATCTCAATGGTGACTGAAAAATATGTGAATATACACCCTAAACCTATGTGTCCAGTACTGACAACATCATCTTTATGTCTATTAAAAGTTAAAAGGAATAGCATCCAGTTCTGTAAAAAAGTAGCTGTTAAATTTTTATTCATTCCAGACTTGACAGACAAGACTTTCATAAATTAAAACTTTTATTAAACTTTTATTAAATTAAGGATAAGCAGAGATTTTTGTATTCTCCTCTGGGAAATTGCACAGCTTTCATTTTTATCCTCACACTTTAATACAAGCCCATAATAATAAACTATATTAAATCTCTAGAGGAAAACTCACTTAACGATGCGCAGTATGACTTAAGCCAGCTACAAATAATAAATGAAGATTTATATTTCCGTCTTTGTGCATGTTTTTATTGGCTTGGGGCTTGTGTAAAAAATGAATGTCAGTTGATCCTCAGAAGACGGTGTTAAAAGATCATCTCTATGGCGGCCCCATAACACAGAAGGTGAGGTGGAAAGTAAAATAAACAATAGTACTCACAAGCAGGATTTGTGTAGCACTCTGTTACCCTGCTTTTGCAGCCATAATGCAGCCAAGTTGAACTCTGAATCTGGCAAGTACAGAGATATACCTGCCCTGCAGCCGGGCTGATTGGCCTTGAAAGACAGTATCCACTGAAAAAAGTCTAATGAAGACGATGTGGACTTTTCTCTGGGGTGAAGTGTTTTTTCTGCAGCAGCAGCTCTGTCATCCAAGGACAGATGGCGAGCTCAAGAAGGGGAGACAAGTTTCCTTGAAGTGGGCCTAGTTACCCTGAGGATAAGAGGATGAGCACCACCGCTAACACAATCCTACCTCCACAGCGTGCTCATGTTGCGTCATCTAATCCCATTTAGTGTCATCATATCATGCCATCTCATGTCATGTCGCCTGCCCTCAACGTCATATAAGCCTTTTTACAAGGCCTAAATTGGTCAGGAATGTATTATTAACGGATCCCAAAGGAGCAAAAAAAGACATTTTCTGTTTCACAGCATCTCTGTCTTGCATCGAATCTGTCCATCTGTCTGGATTTTCCTCACGTATCTCAGCAAATGTTCATCTGGTTGAGTTCACACTTTGTGGGTATATTGCTGGGGACCAAAGTAACTGCAGTGATGAGTGTTAAGCATGAGCTCATTACGCCACCCGGCCTTCACGGCACCGCTTTATTAGCCCCAGTCCAATTTCATGGATCATATTCATGACAGCCATGTTGACATGAAATAGTAGGTAAACACAGGTTTTACCAATGATGCAAAATAAGATTCCATTTAGTGCAGCAGAACATTTTATTTTAGTGAGCCAACATGCAAAATAGCATCACCTTGACTATTCTATTCTATTTGACTGGACTGTAACGGATCATTAATTATTACATGAGTAATAATTAATACATGAGTGGAAGTAGCAGCACTCCAGGAAATAATAATGCAAGACATTAAAGATCAGAGTAACATATTTTACTTTCTATTTGGGCTAGGCTGATGTGTGTTAGCACAGTACTTTTATTAGTGAATCAAGAAGAAAAGAAAGAAAAAGAAGCCAGCATCTTATTTTACCACCATATGTTAACAGGTTTGCAACCAATTGGACTCAATGTTTGTTTATATCAAATATATTTCTTTGGTTTCTGGTATTTGAGTGACAAGTTAGAATAGGACTGTTGGCCCTTATATTAGGAGGAACTGTGATCCCTTTTTATAATATTGTCTTGCTACTTCCAATTTTGACTAATTATGAGAGTCTTGTTGATTGTCTATCAAGTGTACATTTTATTAAATCTGTTATAATTAGTTCTTCTCTGTAGACACACCTGTATGGTGCCTTCAAATCAAACAGGTGTGGATGATTTGTTCATTTGATTAATTGTACCTCCCCTTTCTCAGGTTGTGGTAATTGTGCAATATAAGAACAGGCTGGTATCACTATTCTTCTTGATACTCACTGCAAAATTGTCTAAATCTATCTATAAAGCAAGTAGCTTTCTGATATAGTTTGCACATGCTATATTGTGTATATCCTTTTCTGTGAAGGTTTTTGGTTGGATATTTATATACTTTTATTCTGAAATTGTTCGGCTGGATGGTCAAAACATCTTTAGTATTATTATTATTAAAACTTAAAATCCCATTGGTGTGCTGTAGTGTTGTAGGGGGGAGTGTTTTGCCTAATGAGCAGACCCCGAGTCTTAGCTAGTCCATGTTTTTATGCAAATATGCCACAAATTAAATTTTACAAAAAAAAAAAACCCCAAAAAAACGTAAAAAACCTACATATCACACCACTATCCTGGAGCAGCTCTTTTGTTCCGGTTACAGCTCTAGATCATGATGACGATTACATTACACCATTTTTGTTATTAAACCTCTGTTGTCTTCCTGCTCCAATCGTGCTTCAACGTAGTAAAAGTAAGATTGCTGGTTTAGCTGGTACTTTATTCCTCACTAACACAGGCTACTGTGGCTGCAGTCAAAGAAACAACTAGAAACCTCATAAGAAAGGTTCACGAGTGCTGCCGTCTTTTCTTCTTTCAGAGTAGAACCACTCTCTACACACTAGCTGCAGCATCTTAAATATAAACTAAAAGTATAAACTACAATGAAGCTCCCAGATGCATTCACAGACCCTCAGGAATCCTGACACTATCGTTTCTTAGATGAATGGATGAAGAGATGACACCTTGTCAAGTTAGTAAAACATTGTAAAAGCACAAAAACATTGCAACATGTACTACTTATACTGTAGTTATCAGAGTATTGTGTGATATGCAATAATCACATACATCCAATCAATCTACTTTTCTACAGAAATACAGACTTTCTACAGGCACTACATTAGTATAAATAAAACAAATTGATTTGATCTTTAATGTCTCTTTTTAACTTGCTCTTGTGGTCTTTTTTCGCTACACATTGAGTCTAGCTGAGCATCCACAGACATGGAGTCACACAGAGGGAGCAGCCCCTGTCCTGCGTCTCCCCTTAATTAGCATCATTGGTAAAAACCTGTGTTTAAACCCTGCACCATCAGGCTCTGAGACATTAATAGCTGGCTGATCCCCCGACAGTTGCTGCTGAGAAAGCTGAACTCCTCCGTCACCACCTCGACGGTAGAGCTGGCGGCCTTCAGGTTGCTGAGCTGGGGCCGTGGCAAAAAAAAAAAAATGTAAGCAGTCGATGAGGGGAGGATGATCCGCCTTCCTCTGATGCTCCTAGTGGTGTTAGAATTGTAGGGTTATTGACATAGTTGCACTTTGGTGTTGGCTTCCTGACTCATTGATGGCACACACACACGCAAATGCATTTCATTTCTGCAGATCTCTCAACATTCTCCCAGTTGTTGGTAAAAGAGTTTATTATGATGGTCATCTTTATTTCTCCCAATGTATTTCACTCTCGCAGGCTTTACAATAATCTGGCAACATGTACATTCATTCATTCACTGACCCAGTATGTGCCTAAATATACTGTATACTGTGTTTATCCGTGAAGGTTCTCAGTCATCCAGGCAATCTTTATCTTGTAGATGTAGAGGAAAAGCAACTGGACTAACTACTTTGTAGAAGATGTGCCAGGCTTCTTCATTTTTGGGATTAGTGCTCGGAACTCAGGAACTAAAAGATAAGTGTGAACTAAATTAACATGACCACACTGCTAAAACTGGGGGTGTTCATGTGAATAGTTGTCACATAGGTGTCACATGCTGCCAGGAGTTGTTAGGCGTCTCCTGCCTGCAGGTGTGATTGAGTTTTTATTTTCCTGAGGAGAGCTTCCAATACACCATTGTCTTAGCCCACCACCTCTGTTCAGTGAAGGTTTCTCCATCTGTCGCCCCTGTACAGTATATATATATATATATATATATATATATATATATATATATATATATATATATATATATATATATATATATATATATATATATATATATATAATAAATCACATAATAAGAGTCGATTTCCCTTTACTATTGCCAGGTCAGTGAAAATGGGGCCAATAAAACATTTATGTACTGGCCAAGTGGGCCAGTGATGAGAAAACATTGCACTGGTGAAAGCATAGAAAAAAAACATCAAAGAGTCGATTGATCAACTTTATTTAAGATGCAGATTTTTTCAAGTGCTCTCATTATTTATTTTATTTTACCTGAGATAAGAAAAATCATTATTTACTATCATAGGACCTATCATGCATAACTTGTGTGTAATAGGCTTAGCCGTTTCAAACAAATCAGTTGACAGCGCTGAACGATACAACTAAACGTGGAAGTTACAAATCCAACATAACAAAAAAAACAAAAAAAAAACAGTGAATTAGAAAAAAAGCAGTTGTGTCACATCAATGTGTACTGTGACACAAGTGTTTTACTGTAGAGTGTAAATCAACATGTCAGCAACCTCAGACTGTCAGTGTGCTGACATATTTATACAGAGCCAGCTGGACCCTGATGGAGGAAAATATGACTGACTCACTGTCGATTCTGACATAGGGGGGGCGACATGATAGCTGAGTTGTTAGGGCATGTAAGGTAACATTTTATTTAAGTGGAGGTTCATAAGACTATTATAACACTGTTATAATAACCTCTATCCAAATAAAGTAACCCATTCTCCAATATAAATAAAGGCAAAAATGACCCCTCCCCTCTAAAAATCCTAAAAAGTACGTACAATTAAAAAAAAGCCATTCTCAAGGGAGGAATATATGGAAAAGGATAACCTAAATGTAAATATTTTCTCTATTTTTTACAAGAAATTCTAATCAACTGATGTATGAGACAAATATGGTGTGTATTTAAAGACAAATTGCATTTTGTGACCAACAGTGATAGAGCAATTAGATCAAATGTGCAACTGATTACAGCAGAGGCCTAACAAATGTGGACCACACTAACTATCTATTAAATCTGTGTCCTATGGGCAAAGAGAAAATGGATTGTCTCCTCCGCAGATTAAAGTCACCTCCTGGACCCACTAATCTGCAAAAGCCATTAGAGTGTCTACCTTCAGGAACAGCCCCGTCCCTGCTCCTCCATTAGCTTTACGTGTCGTTTTATGTGAGATTTTCGTGCCACTTTGCTTCCCAGAGCTATTTACCGTAATAGCCGACGCCTTTTAGCCGGCCCACACTAAGGACATTGTTAATCTCTAAACCTCCGCGAGGAGCTTCTTACTTGTAACCCTTCATCAAACGTTAACGAGCATATCTCAATGTCGTAAATTGGTTTATTTAGTTTTCATTATCTTTTTCCCTACCCGGGGAGTACTGCAGAAAACGTCCTCCTGGCTGAACAGGACGATACAGGCACTTCACGTCTGATCTGAAACGCTGAGGCGTCTTGATGAGTAATATGCTGGTGAGCTTTCCCTTGATTGAGGTGGGATTAGAATGCAGATGTGCAGAGAACTAAGGCTAGTCATTCAGATAAAAGTAGCATCACTAAGCAAAACAAAAGTGCTAGCCTTTTTTCTAGGGAAACCTTGTGCTCTTCCATTCACACACTATTCCCTATAGAGATTCTCAACTTCCCATATTGATAAACATCAGTCTACAAACTCATAAGATGTAGTCTGAGATATCGCCATCTGACAATGAACTCGTGATTACAAGTGCAGCTGAGGTTTTAGTTTCACAGGCACCAAAAATCTTGGAAAGATTTATCAGTTATCAGAACCAGCTGGTTCCTCATTTCCAGGCCTAATATGGAACAGTCTCCTGGAACACATTAAAGAACGAAGGTAAAAGAATACTTCCTTTGATTTAAATTTTTGGGCCTAACTCCTTCAGGTGTTTCATTCTCGTCTTTCTTTTTTTCTACCAAAAAATCCATTAACACTATATGGTTTCAAGTCCCGTTTTTTTGTGCGTGTCTCATTCTAGAGTCCCGTGGATGACGCTCTTACCTCCAAGACTCCTGAGACAATTGTCAGAAAGCATTGCAATTAGGAGCTGTCTTGTTAACCCCCCAAAAAAAAAATCATCCGTAAAAATCTTGTCTATCTTAAAGGCTCTTGACTAAAACGCCGGAGCACACTCATGGTGTTTGTGAGGCTACAATACCTGCATCAGAGGAGTTCAAAGAGCCACACCGAGGAATTGAAAACAATGTTTTATAAAGTATATCTCTGAAGGGGAGGGAGGACTTTTTCCTTTTTTTCAGCTATGGACGTGAAAAGAAATTTTATTTTTCGACACCCACCGCTTTCCTGTGACCTATCATTTATTCAGACACATATCACCTTTTGAGCGGCTTCACTTTCAACAAAGAAAGCAAATGAAAGATTTATGTTTTCCTATCACACGGCTCGTGACTCCTATGCTTCGATGTGGGCGGAACTTGCTCCTCTCATCGTAATTTCATGTATGTTTTTATGCATCAAGCCTCCAGACTGGAGCTTGGACAAGAATGCTTTATTATACTTGTGTGACTAAAAATAACAGCTTTCTCTAGTTTCATAAGTCCATCTGCAGTGAAGACACTCATACGATTGTATCTGAGAAATCTATACTCAAGCTGAGAGCGCTATGTCGCCATCCACTCGTGTCTGCAGCCATGACTTACATTCACTCGTGTCAATTTATGTTTGATGGTAGGACGATGAATTTGAAGCACCCTCACCTCTCGGCCCTGCTCCAGTCCCATGGTGTCTCTGCATACTGATATTGGAGTGAGCTGTACGTTGAGAGCCATTTCTAAATCTCAACCACACATGAATCAGAGGCTGTTTTCTGTAGTTGTTTGAAGATCTGGTATGTGACTTTTTTTTTTTTTTTTTTACTTTAACACTAGCTGAAAGATTTGCATATCTAGAGAGGATTTTTTTGCTTTTTACACATGACTCACTCTGCAATATAAAGCTGTTGGAAGCCGCTACATTAATGTAATATATGTACAAAAGGCCAGAGTAAACAGGTGAGTTTAACATCAAGTGAGCCAAAGAGATCAAAATCTATTTCCACGGCCTCAGTTCCCAGTCTTCACATGGACATGCTGACATTTAACATTTCTACAAACCATGAATTTGATAAATGTCAATATAGTGGTGTAGTTTAGACATATGTTAATTAGGATTCGCTAATTACAAAGAAAATAACAGGTTAAAAATTATATTAATATTAATGCATTTTATCGCAGTTTGCATGCCAGACAACGCGGAACATTTGTCAGTCACTCTGAGGCCCTTCAGGTGGTTAAGTAGGCACTTTTTTTTTGTTTTGTTATTTGCTGATAAATGAGACATACAGGCACATGACAAGCTGAAGGACAGTTGCTGTTTTGGAGACTTTCTGTTCCCCACTGGTACCCACTGCACCTTTAAAGCTGTCTGTTAAGCTTGTCCTGTTTATATTATTACCACCAGAAGGTCCTGTACTTATTATGAGCCAAAAAAAATGCTGTGTCAGTAATTTCATATGTAAGTAACAATCATCATTTACTCACAGGAGATAAATATGTAAAGTCCTTTTTTTCCCTTATCAGAACACCAACAACATGCAGAAACTTTAATGAATAAGGAAACATTCAGACATGATTCTAACATGTTCTGAGTTAATAGAAAGTTTCCAGCATGTGACTTGGCGATAGTTTCCATTTTGCTCCCATTTCACACCAGTTTAGCCCTCAAACTGCTTTATCATACATGATAAAGGATGTTTTTGAAGCCTATGACAGAGAGAGATGATCGTCTCCTGTGCAGCACACAGGGCAAAGGTTCTAGCAGGTTTTGGATGCTAGAACACTTTTCGCAGACCTCTGAATTTGTTTCATTGTAAAAGAGTCCATTAAAAGTGTAAGTCGGAAATGCATACCATGGTTTTCTCTGTTGCACATTTTTTCTTTTTTTGCCTTTTCCTTCTGCGGACACCGTTTTTGTTTCTACTTTTTTGTGACGTGTGGAGTCCTCTTGTCCCGTTTTTCTTGCACCGCTGAATTCCCTCACCGTGCTGTGATCAGCTTGACCTCCAGGACCTTTCCATCCTGGCTGGCTTCAGTTTGGGTCCACCCACGTTACACTTTTATTTTGTGTTTATCTTATAATAAACTTTTTACCTTTTGACTTTTGTTGTTCTCCTCTGCCTCCTGGGTGTAAGAAGTTTTCTGATTCACCACACTGCGGCCACACGGTAGTGGTGTTAGAACTGACCTTTACGTATTTCAACTCTGGATTTCTTGGTTGTTTCTAACTTGATGACATCAAACTACTTTCATTTTGTAGAAATAATCTATCATCTGCAGTACTGTTGTATTCTAATTATAACTGCTTTAAAAAGTCAAACAATGCGGAGAACAACTGTATAAAGCTGACAGTTTCTTAAGCATCTGCTTTAAAGCACACTTCTGGCAACGTGCATTATAAACAACCAAACGGTTCTCTTGCACCACCTATTGACATCACTTCAGAAATACATATTTCATACGTTATTTATACTAGACAGCAATGTTAACCTGTGTGACTGAATAATTCATCCCATATGATGGTTTATAAATGAAAAAGACCGCTGGGCGACAACAATTAACAAGCCTGATAATTAGAAGCCAGGTGGACTCTTTTTGGTAAAATTTATTTTGCAAGTGTTTAAGTGATACACGTTTCCAGGGATTGTCTTAACAATGATGTACTCCACTTCTCCCCCTACAACCAGTTGTAGTTTTTTACTCACTGTTCACACAAACTGTACAATATGAGAATATATACTATAGCACAAGGGACACAAATTCTCACCTTGAGTACCCTTGATAAGACCCAAACGTGTTCCATTAAGTATCAGAAACAGACAAAAAGGTATACTGTCAATGTATGTGTCAAGTAACTTTGACTAACTGTGTTTTTTCTCTTTTTTATCAAATATTTATCATCTCTAAATTCAGATTCAGAGGTTTTAAACAGTGTTTTTTTTTTATTCAGTTTTTTTCTTTTAAAAAGACCATCCAATGTGCTTGGACTCGCCCGCTATGAACACATCTACATTGTCGTCTGTGGCCTCCGCTCCGGAGGAGCCGGCTTCAGGAGAGATATACTGTACATATCATGCTCCAAGACATATGAAGGCATTTCATACAATCAAATATATTGATTAAAAACAGTCAGTGGAACTGGCTTTTTACGTTATATCTGCAGAAGCAATCACAGGGACTAAGGCAGATAAATCGAAAAATGATAATTATTGTAAAAAGACCAGCTAAATGAAAAGAACAGCACTATGTGCAGCAAGACGTGTTGGAGTCATTTAAAAGGGAGAAGGAAAAAAAAAAAAGCATTGTTCCGATAGCACCTCTCTTTAAGTGGTCCTTCCTACTTGATTTTCAAAGAGCGTTTGCTTTAGAAAGTGAAGAAACCGATGAAAAGGGAGGTGGCGGAGAACAGACTTGAACAGGAATACAAAACAAATAATAAGGACACTTCAGTTCAACTTTTATCTTTTCTAGTGTTTTCCTCTAGGTCCTCATCACTGTCTAAATCACTGTGGAGCCTCTTGGCCATGGTTTTCCTGCGTCTCTCCTCCTTACTCCTCTTCTTTAGCTGGACTGGATTCACTGGTTGGACAAAGACAAAATGAGATGAAATGAATGAACAGGCTGTTGCAAATCCTCAACAAGCAATTATTTTAATGATGCAGTTTTTTTTCAACCTGGGGCCTATATCACAATAACGTATCATCCAATAAACTATCATTGAGCTTTTTCAGTTTCAACCACAGAGTCCTACGATATGCTGACATGGACAGTAGCCCCTGGTTTGCAATGAAGTGACAGGTGTAAAAGATTAATATATATTTTATAGGTCAGGACAAACATTTGACTTCTATTTCCACGCCGATTTTAAAATAGATCTTTTATCAAACTCCAATGATTTATGACGGTTTTAGGTACACTTTAATCGTGCCGTTTTACTCGATTCCCCAGAGTGATGCCGAAAGTGTGGATGATTTTTACACTTGGATTCACCGCAGCTCAGAATAACACGAGGCCACCGCGAGAACCTTAAAAATAAAAAGTTAACTCGCTGTGGTCTTTTATTAGAACAATAATCCACACCGTGGATTGGCTCCTGTGGTCATAAATGCAACATTTGGTTCACATAGACCTCATCAGCCATTAACACTAGAAAGACCACAATTTTTCTGCCTACCTAGAAGGACCAGAGAGGGGTCATTTGACCCACACAGCTTTTGCCGAGTACACTAATCACTCATTTTGTTATGGTAATGAGGCTGTTAGGGGCAGTGTGTGGGGTGAGGGGGTCACACCTTACAGGTAACAGCCAAGAAAAACAGGGGCAGATAGCTTCTTACGAAGGGCTGTCAGCCTCTGAAATCACCACAGGTAAATAGTAACTGATACAGTATACTGTATATAATACATATAATATTATGAATTAAAGCAATTCACGTTGTGCTTTGATCAAAACAATTCCTAACCTTATCCTGTCAGTTTTTTTTTTTTTAACGTGGTGGATTGGCAACAAAATCCTATCACAAGAATGTGATCAGATCTAAACAAACCCTAACCCTAACCTTTCAGTAAGAAATGTTTTTGAGGGTAAATAATCTTTGAAATCAGAAAAAAAACAAAGACAAAAATAAGACTTTGGACACATGAAATAATTCCGTGTCCCCCAACAGGGAATTTTGGAAAAATCCGTGCCAGTACCACAGATTTCGTGTCACAATGATCCTTGCCAGCTTTCACAGATTTCTAGGAGATCATGTTGCAGACATACCCACGTTTGTCATTGTATGGGGCAATGTTTCCACAATTTCTGCCATGGTCCACACATCCAGGCATGGTTCAACATGGCATCCAAGAATGCATAATGCCTTGCTACCATCATATTCTCCTGAAACCATAGAAGGTGTTTTTCTCTGCTTGGAGGTGGAGAGTATGAACATCATGGCAAAAAACAGAGGTCTCTCCTCAATATTGAGGAGGGCTAAGGCATTGACGCTTCTTCCCACACTGCATCTCAAGAGAAAACATCCGAGGGGATGTTGACCAGAATCTGCGGACAAACAGAGCATGGGAATAGCCAGAAAGATGAGGCTGGTGACCAGGACAGAGACAAAATATCTCTGATTTGTTTTTATGTGTGATGTCTGAACGATTATGCCACACGAGGCTATACGTTTTAACAAAATAGCAAGTACAATAAACTGAAATTAAATTATATACATTGAAATTATTTATATAAGGAATATCAGTGATGTGATCTGGCTTGGGTGGGTGGGGCAGGCGGGCTAACGCATCTTGTTGGGTGGGCACATTCCCCCCAAGGCCCGCCCATGGCGGCGGGTATGTGAATGTCCCATGTGACCATAACGAGTCATGTGAGTGCCAATGGTTCAATGAACGTGTGAATGTCATAGCAATAGCAGTTACTTCTGCAAAAACCTTCCACACGAAAACTGGGAAAACAGTTGCTTTTTTATTCATTGTAAATATGTTTTGTTTTGATTTTTTTTAACAATAAATGTCAAGAGTTTTGATCCCAAATTCTCGTTCATCCTGATGATTTACTGCATAAAAATCCACCATATGTTTATAAATCCACCATATGGGCACATACACACACACACACACACACACACACATACACACACACACATGCAAAAACACACTAACCTACCTGAGTACTAAAAGCTTGTCTTGGGTTCCCCTCCCCCACACAGGCTCAAGCGACTCTGTGACTCAAGTGACTTCTCTGAGCCGCTAACAGCCACATTTCCACAACAAAAGGAGTGTCCACAGGGGGTCCAAAGGGTCAAATGACCCTCTTGTGGGCTTTTTAGGTAAAAAGGTCAATTGACCCCTCCGTGGTCGTTCTAGTGTTAACTACTTTTCCTCTCTGTGCCTCAACAGAAATAGTTAGAAATACTTTTAAGTTTTTTTGTGAAGTGCAGGACATATTCAGGATATGGTATTCATCATCCAATTACAAAACATAAAATGTATACTTTATGCTCACATCATGAGTAATATAGTATATGCATGTTAAGTTTTTTGTAATGTTCTGATGATGTTTATAATTAACATCGCTCCACTCTTTGCAGCTTTGACAGCTTTAACTCGTCAGGGAAGGCTGTCCACAAGGTTTAGGAGTGTGTTCATGGGAATTTTTGACCATTATTCCAGAAGTGCATTTGAAATGTCACACACTGATCCAGGTCATCCAGGTCTTTATGGACCTAGATTTGTGCACTGGATGGAGGATTTGGATAGGTGAGCCAATACTTTTTGGAAAGGCAATCCTGGAAAAGTGAATCCTGCTTTGCGATACAGGCTCCTGAGCAACGCCTCTTCGTAAACAGAATCCCCTCCTGTGTTTAAGCTCTTACCCGACGACGATACAAATTGGTCCTCAACGCCGCCGCCATTATCGCTGTGGCTGGCGGTGACCGTCTCTTTCTGTTCGTCTGTGACGATTCTCTGTCTCGCGCTCTCGAAAACAGACTTAATGACAATTGAATCCTCGTAGATCTGCAGTGGTAAACAGAGATGTGCACAAAAAAAACCACACACACACACACGGACACACACACACACACACAAAGATATTCAGAGCATGGGTTGTTCTTCACAACGTGCAGAGCCAAACCCCCATTCAGCTCTACAATAACAGCTCAACAACTGTACAATTTGTGAGCAAGAATGGGGACTGTGAAAAAAATAATATTGCTGCTTTCAAATGAGAGAATTCCTCTGGGTTCACCTGAGATCCCTCCAGGTTATAAGTCTGAGCGTTGTGACACAGGAGGAAAATATCCTTTTCCAAATCCCCCACACTTCTGTACTTGTGATTACGAACACGCTCCTGTGAATCAGAGGGTCAGCATCAAAACTTTCAGGCGACCAGTGAAGTAAATATGAACTGAAATACCGTAAAATAGCACCAAAAAATAAATAAATAAAGTACAATCCCGGAGTTGCAATCTTTTAAAACCTTAAATAACTCAATTTCTAAGGCTCCGTTCAGACTGCAGCATGAAGTGACATAAATTTGATTTTTTTTTGCCCCTATGTGACCTGTATCTTATCTTTTAATGAGAGTCTGAAAGACACAGATCTGATTTTTTTCAGATGTGCCCCTGACAACTTGGATATGTCCTAAAACCGACACATATCAGGTCTTTTGATGGTCACGTTCATCCTACACGTCATCAACAAGCAACAAACGTCACTATTCTGCACTGAAGTACGTGGAACAAGAAGAAAGCAACAACCATGGCCAAAAGCCTTGCTCTTTTCTCCCTCAAGTCCTCCTTAAAATAAATATGTTTTACATGTGCTGGCTCTTGTAGTTAGAGCACCTTTAAAATCACCAGATGCTCACAGCGAGAGTCCATGTTCACTTCTGTAAACCCTAAGCATGCTTGCTGCATAGATATAATCCAGATAATGTCCAAAATATCATGTGCTGCAACCCATAGATATTTTAACTCCCTTAAAAAGGTTTTAAAATGCATTCTATAAATTAGTTATAAATTGTAGGTGGATTAAATATTTAAAAATATATCATTCTTTTTCAGTTATACCATTTGACATTTTATGTCAAAAAAATTTCTGTGCAGTTTTTGTAAGAAAAGATGGTAAAAGTGGACTTTTAAATGACTCAAAACCACAGACTTGACGAATGCTTCCTTAAACTGCGTTTTAAAAAGTTTTTGACTTTCACATCTTGCCAAACATGATGTGTCACTGACCGTGATCACTGACTACTGATGATTATATATGTGTATTTTTGTTCAAAGTTTTATCAACAAATCAGTTCCTTATTCATTCAAATCAATTCCAATGCACATGCAGGAAATGTACCTTTAACCCTTTAAACGTCACAAAGAAGCCAAGTTTAAATGGAAACGTGAATGACCTTGCGAAAAAAAAAATCGAAATCGAGCATTCACAACTTTCCTTAAATCATTTACACTTATACAATAAATAATACATTTGTAAATTAAGTGGAGCTATCCTTTAAACCTGAGGAACAGCCTGCCTCTGTGTTACATAGACATAAATACCTTACCAGAATGTGATTTATCATTTTGTTTTATCTTTGGAGATTTATTCTTTAAGCCCTTTGGTATGTTACTTCAGCTGAGGTTTTCTGTGGCTATCATTCTTGTTAAATGAAGCCTTACTTGTGTTCCCAGCTCAGGTTTGACCGATTAGGCCGAATGTTTCATGCCACGGCGTCACTTGCGCGGTATTCAGCGGCGGACTTAAAAAAGGACCGATGCTGGAGTTGGACGATGCTTATTGGAATGTGTCGGCGGTTGCTGTCGGTGACGGTTTCCCTTGCGCGTTATTTTAGATTTTATTCCGTCGACGGATGAAAACTCAGTTTTGTTCTGTCAGTGTCAGTCAGTCAGTTAATCCACCCTTTTTGGTGCAGAATGAATTATATTAATTCGGATGGACTGCCTGATCAGGAATCCCCTGACTTCTCCTCCAGATCTACGTGTCATGATTTCATGTCTCCCTACCTGTTGCCACTTCCTCAGTGCTTCTCTCGCTCTCTCTCCCTGTGTGTGTGTGTGTGTGTGTGTGAGTGGAGACAGGTGTGCTGGAATCAGAGCGGAGTCCTGCCAGCTGCAACCTGTTCCATAATAAAGATGCATGTTCAATATTTCATGCCCTGGTTAAAGACTATAAAGTCAAGAAAAGGTCCAAATCGTCAAATTCCGTATCTCATGTCGTCATGTCACTCCCACCACCTCAGCTGAGCTGTATTAAGTCAAAAGGTGGCTAGACTTTCATTCCCTGAAGTGGTTTGCTGTATAAAAGTTTGAAAAAAATGCAAAAGAAATCACATGCATGAATAAAAAATGCATCAAGGTTTAAGTCGTAATGATGGTAAAAGGTTTAAATGCCTATTATGAAGTCAAATACACTGGAGCTGGAGGTTCCTCTCCACGTGTGCCTTGATTTGATTTCTGCAGCTAAGTTAAGAGTGATCCCTGTATGTGACTTTCGGGGCTTTTCCAGTGACACATACCCTGATCCTCCTGAAATCCACGGGCTTTCGGATCAGTTCGTAGTACTCCGGCACCTCCTTCTTCGAGGGAAGCTGAACAAATCCTTTGCTGATCTGTCGACCCATCCTGGAAGCCAAACGCGAGAGGTGCACATAATCTCACTTCATCATGAAACTGCGGCGTGATCATGTCGGTAAAAAGGTTGACATTTACGGAGATGTAATGACTTGACAGAGAGAGAGAGAGAGTCGCAGTCCACAAATAAGTGAGCGCCCTCACCCGTCCTTGTAGTTAATGACCATATCCACCAGTGTGTTCAGTAGTCTGGTGAGCTCAGGTGGATTGGGGGGCAACTTCTCGGCTGGCGGACGCCCTCGCTTCCTTTTGACCTTTTCGCCGGTTTCCTGCCCGGCCTGGAGCTCCTTCTCTCCATGATGGTCGCCCTTATGCTTCTTTAGACTGATGTCCTCTTCCATCGCCTCCAGGGAACCGTTTTCTCCTGCTTCTGGCTGCAGGAGGAGGGAGTGATGGGTGTAGGGGGGGGGGGACATCTAAGAAACAACCTCAAACAAATATATACAGGTGATAGAAATACTGTAAGACAGATGAAACATTGCACTATGAGAAGAAGAAAAAAACACACACGCTGCATACGTTGTGCACGCAGAAGCCTGCCGCCGACTTCCTTTGTTGCTCAGTTCAGAGAATGGGAGGAAAATTTTCATTCCAAACTCTCCATTTGCATTTATTTGAACTGTTCCTTTCATCTTGACAGTTGTGATGCTCAGAAATCAATCAATCATATGTTCCCCAAACATTCATTCACCCCAAAGACACAAATCCGAAGCACTTCAGACGGCAAACCTTACAGCCTGAAAGTGTGAAAGACTCAAATGAAAGCACTAATCAGGTAATTAGCAGCACTGGCTAGACTCTAAGCATTCCGAATTATTAGATATGCTTCTGTGCTCGAATAAGGACGGGTTTATTTATGTATTTGTTACAGTAGCGTCTTAATTTGCATGGACTGGAGCGAGTGCTGTGCTGTCTCTGCAAATTTAGGACAGATTATTTTATCTGAAAAGCCTGATGTCAGATGAGTACCGAGGGGAACAACGGGTATGAATAAATTTGGAGGAGCCGTATCACATGTGAAAACGGAGAAAGGGAGAATCACAATTAATATTAACACACGTGTGTCTGGTTTGCATTTTTTTTGTTTTTATGAAAAACAAAGGATACAGGGAATACGATTTTTTTGGGTTTTTTTTCTTTTAACAAGGGTGCCTGCTGCACACCCTGACTTCTTTTCAACCATTTTATCGCTCCCTTTCCGACTATCTGCTGCAACCACTGTATTTCCCACAAAGGCAATTAGAGGCCAGAAACATGAGTATGCATGCAGCAGCATCAGCCCCAGCAGCAGCAGCAGCAGCGGCGGCGGCAAAAGCAGGAGCAGCAGCAGCAGCAGCAGCACGCCGGCTGGAGAGTGGAGGAGGGAGGAAATGGGGAAGGCATGCCGTCTGATCCAAACAGAATATTGATGCATCAATAGGAGGAGGCACATACAGCGGCGCTCACCGCGTAAAAACACAGCCATGCACCTTGTTTTTGTTTCTCAAGGACAGAGAGGATAGCAGGCTGAAATACTATAGTATGCACACAAAAAGAAGGAACAATAAGAGAAAAATTAAGAAAATATGACATATGACTGCAGGTGACTACATATATATATACACACACACACACACACATATATATTCATATGTATGTGTGTGTGTGTGTGTGTGTGGGGGGGGGGGGGGGGGGGGGTATACATGTCTGCCACAAAAGACGCATGGCCAAGGGAACTGAGTTAGAAGGAGACAACAACACTATAGAGAGGCAACAAAAGAAATCCTTCTCATCATTGCCCAGGCTTTGAAAGCCCCGCTGCTCTCTCGCTCCCTCTGAGGGGCTGGGCTGGGTCCAGTGGAACACCGGCGGCATGGAGCACACGGAGGGGGGGCTGGGAGCCTGCTGGCCGGCCGGAGCAGGCTGTGGCTGGGGAAGTGATGCTCCGTCCACGCCAGGGTGCGATCCCCTCTAACAAGCCTGCTACCTCTGATCTGCCAATGACCCCCACCCGCTCATCTGTTACAACACAACACACCTACACCCCCCCTAACTGTGCGCGCGCGCGCACACACATACACACACACACACACACACGCGCGGCCGCGCACCTTCTCGGAATAAACTCGCAGAGACACTCGCTCTCCTTTCACGCACACACACACGCACGCATGCACACACATTTTTTTCCTTCCCTCCTGCATCCATCTCTTCCTCTTCCTCTCTTTCCCATTGCGATGTATAGCCCGACCGAATCCCGCGGAGGAGAAGCGGAGGAGAAAAAAAAGGGGGAGAGACATGGAGGAGGAGGATATATTTACCTGACTGCGATCTGCAGGCTGGCTACCGGGATCGACTGCAGCTGTTGGGGAGAGAATTAGCAAACCAGCATAGCGGCGAGCTGCTAGTCTCTTCATCAGCTGATCACTCAGAAGCAGAGCCCAGAAGAGGGGGAGAATCAAAAAAAGCGCTATGTTTTCATATATAAATCAATGGGCTGGTGGGGGAAAATACAAATGCCAGATCCATCTCCTGTGTGCAGCTCTCCGAAGTCTTTTTCCTGACTCTGGAGGGCCCCGATGCTTGTCTCCCTCTGCATGTTTTTAATATCGAGTGTTGCCAGACGTTTTTTTTTTCTTCCCTCCCTTCCTACCCTGCTGTTAAAGTTATCGGGTCCGTTTTTTATTTATTTATTTATTATTTTAGTGTGCGTGTGTGTGCGTATTTTTTTTGTTTTGCATGGCGTTTCAGAGGCTGCCTGTTAATGCAGGGATCTTGGAAACATATGAGTCCAGGCTACGGCAGTAAACGGACACGCGTGGTTCATGCAATATGCTTATGTGTGTGTGTGTGTGTGTGCGTGCGTGTGTGTGTGTGGCTTGTATGTGCAGCGGCTCCATGAATTCCAGCAGGGTGATTAACGCATAAATATTGACTCAGATTACACTTGATTCCTGTGCCAAGATCATAATACCCTTGCAATAGGCTACTGAGCTGTATCAACTGCAGTAAAAAAAAAAAAAAAAACAAGACTTTTTTATTTTATTTTTCTTTAATAGTTTGGGCTGATATTCACACACATCTGGTTTCTGTGAATCAATTAGTCTCCCTCCCTAATATGTGCAAAAAATTACTGCAGGAAAACAAGCGAGAACACAATGTTAGAACTCACACCACAGGAAAGTACAGGCTACAAAAGAAAACTGGACGTAAAAAGGATTCTGGTGCATGTTATGCAAATAATGTCAAACTCAAGAAGACATGAGCGCTATCCTTTTGTATAAAGCAGAAACTTGGCAACTGTAGGACCTGAGCTGCTGGGATTGGAATTTAAAAGAAATCATGATGCACATGAGTTGAACAGGCAATCCACAGCTCTGCTTTCATGGTTTGGTTAATCTTCCAGCAGCTATGGCCAGGGCCGTTTGTCATACTTAACTTTTACAGTCTAATTCTTTGTCTTAGAAAGGTCTTTTCCAAAAAAGAATGCTATTAGAAAACCGTTTTTTCCCTCTGTGATTTTAAAGGGAATATCTGTGTGATTAACCGTTAAAAAATCCTTATTTATCTTACACTGGCCCTTTATGCAGCTCCTCAGTTCACCCTCTGCCTGAAACATGCTGTTTCCGCTCTTGTCTCTTTAAGACCCCCAACCCTCCACCCCCCCATGACGAACACACTGTGATTCTGAATGGCCAGCTTCAGCAGGTTCCTTTCATTTCTATTTTCCTTATTCTTGCCAGCACATTCTGAAGTCATGGAGAGAGGGAAGTAGAGGTGACAGGCAGGGTTTTTAGGGGTGGGGGGCAGCACTCAATTTTAACCCTGTACACTCTTAATGTCAGTGGGTCCCTATCCAAGCCAGGGCACAAAGAGCAAAAAATAAATAAATAAGATAATAATAATCAAGCCTAAATAGGGGTCTAAGATACAATCAGATAAGATTATATTCAATCTGGGTTTACTGACTTGGTTTTGGGTGGACTAAACCATTTGCATCCTCACGAAAGGTTGCTCTCTAAAATGTTCAATATAGCACAAAGTTCATTCTCATGATATCATCTCATATCATCAATATAACATATTAAATTATGACACCATTCATTCATTCATCAAAAAAATGGCCCTCTTTCCTCAGGCTTTTGTCAGTTCCACTTTTTCTTCGCCTTCCACACCCATGGATATGTTTATGACTGAAAATGTTGCATGTCTTAAGAAAGTTTAATATTTACTTTCCCTTTACCTCTGTTTTTGGTCTCCACCCAGGTCAAGTGTGATCCAAAACAGTAAAGTCGTGGGTTGTTAACAGTGACCCCTTTCACATCACACACAGTCATTGCTTTAAGTCAAACACAAGTAAATCCATATTGGTGCACAGATGTAATCACATTTTTCAAACCAGTGAAAGAAGCAATACACTTTCTCATTTTACATAATCAACACTTTAAATTTTCCACGATGAGCAAATATATATATTTGCTCATATTATGAAGCTGTGACAATAGGACAATATCCACAGCTGTCCTTTAAGCTCAAGTGTTTTTTAAAGCTTCATGAGCCTTCAGCCATGCAAATTGCTCAAAGTCAATTTCAGTCAGTCTTTTAAGGGCCTAATTCCCTCTTATGTACTTTTACTGAAGCTGAACGATGCCCATCGAGACACACAGAGGGTTTTTTTTACTAAAAGACTAACTTTGGCATTACATCTTTACAGATGTCAAAAGCATGCAACATACCATACTGTGTAATAAACAGTAGTACTGTGGCTCTGTGTATGGGGATACATCTGCATGGAATTGTTACTGCTTTTTTTTCTTGCAAGCCTGCTTCAAATGTCATCTTTTGTTTTCGTTTTAAACATGTTTTCATGTTTTTCTAAAAATCTCTTCTCATAAAATTGTTAAGTGCAGTGATGGTTACATAAATGAGTGGATCAGCTAACCCTGGTGAAATAGAAATATAATTTCTGTATTATGTTCCCAAGAACCACTTGCTCAAAACCGCTGACTGTTACCATGGCAACAGCAAAATTTGATGGTGGACTTTGTAGGCTATACCTTTGTATTTTATTGCTTTTGCTGTTCAGGTAAATGTATTCCATTTTACCCATTGACTGACCAAAATGTATTTCTCATGAAATCCATTGCGAGGACCAGTTGTCTCTTGTGTTGCTGGGAAATGAATCGGCGTGCTCTCTGTCACACAGGCGCAGGCTCTCGGAAATGGGACTCAGTGACACGCTTGGACGGAGGGTGGCGCCGGCAGGCCGCCATGTGGAATGACAACATAATTTTATACCCTCAGCCCTGTCTTTTCATAGAAGCTTTCTGTCCTCTACGTCCAAGTGACACTTTTTAAAAGCATTTTAAATGGGCATAATGTGAATCTTCAACAATACCCAGAGCTTTGAAAGACAAGGAGTTTCACAAATGCCAATAATGTTGTCATGAATTGTACTTTTGCAAATACAAGAAAAAAAACCTTTTTACATTCTATGAATTCTTATAATTTAGTTGTGTTTTCATATTCGTTTACCCGTTCTTACTTTCTCCAGACAAACACTCTTCTCTAGCTACTGAATCTGCAAGAGAATACTTATTATACAGACTGAATTGTACAAGGCGGAGGTTATTTTGAATGTTTGATGAATTATTTATAGCCTATTCAAAGCTGACATTCTGTTTTTATTTGCAGGGGTGCAAACATAGATGGAGCTCAGCCTACTTTGATCAGATACCCTGCTGTGATTTGCAGTGTCGGTTCACAAAGCCCATTGTCTATACCTGTCTTCCCTAAAAGATGTTTAGAATTTAAAGCAGCCTGCCGCCGCATCCTCATAAAAATCATAAACAATGAATAGTCAGCGATGAGCGGATGAGTTTCTCGGTGAAAGAATTAATAGGAAAGGAGGACAATAAGAGGTGAGTGAGGGAAGTGGCTTCTGCCTCAGACAGAACACACAGCTGGGGTTTAAATCAAACTGGTGTCTGCCAGACTGGAAAAATGTGGGAAAGGTGTGTTCATGACCCACTGGGGATGTTTTCAACTGGTTGAGTTATTTAATGAGAGAAATTTTGATCAGATAAATGTAGCGAGAGGATGTAGAAAAAAAAGCTATAACCCACCCAGAATGGCATCACACAAGATCTTGTTTTTCCATTTTTAAATATTTATTGCATATTAAAAATAATCTTTATTTATAACAGATTAGCTGTTGCTATGGATATTTTGTTAGTGTGTGTTAGTGTACAATATGAAAATTTGCACTTAAATAATAAAGTGTTTTTCTATACTTTTCTTGTCAGCAAATCTCAGGTGCAGAGTCAAACTGTTTACAAGCAGCATGTGATTTGAGGGGAGGGAGATAACATTCCTCTCATTAGCAAAATGACCAAAATGCATAACCCTTTTTAACACTTCTCTATCACTAAGTAGCAGAAGGAGTGCATGGGCAGGATGGTTGTTTAATTGAATAATGTATTCTGCCTGACTCTTTGAACTTTCAAATCTAATCCGAATATGGCTCTTAAATAAAGGTAGCCAAACTGTGATGGGTATCCTTGGTGCTGTCCATGGTGCAGAAGTAATAGACTGATTTGTAACTCTTAACCCTGCCCTTCTGTCCATCTAATCTTTTAGCTATAATCTGTATACTATATCATATAAATACCAAATTCTAGCCTACAGTGGATATAAGAAGTCTTTACACTTCTGTTAAAATGCCAGGTTTTGTGATGTAAAAAATTACAAGATAAATAATTGTACTAATTAAATTTTAATTTTAATTTAAAAATAACCTGGATGCACCCTCATACTAATACTTAATCAATCAGTGTGGTGATATTTGCCTACTCTTGTTGGCAAAACTGCTCCAAATCTGATACACGTGGAAGGTATCTGCTGTCACAACCTTCTTTAGATCACCCTACAGATTTTTGATCAAATTCAGGTCTGGACTCTGGGCATGGTCATTCTAAAAGCTCTTATCTTATCTCACTCATTCTGTAGTTCTTTGGATGTGTGATTTGGGTCACTGATCTGCTGAAAGATAACGTTCCTTTCTAAATGAAACCCAAAGTTTTTTGTGCCAACACTGACTGGTATTTGGAACTGTTCATAATTCCCTCCACACTGACTAAGGCCCCATTTCCAACTGAAGAAAAACAGCCCAAAGCCGGATGCTGCCACCACCATGCTTCACTGTACTCATGGTGATGTTGATGAGTGGTGGCAGTGCTGTTTTTGTTTTGCGGCCACATAAACCTTTTGGAATTTTAGACCAAAGAGTCTAACCTTGATTTGCAGTAAAGCTTCATTCTGCCACACTACCCTATAGTCCAGACATAAAAAGATGAGGACTGCAGCTCCTTCAATGTTGCTGTCTCTGAGAAGCCTCCCTGAGTAGTTTCCTTCTCATCATATCAATTTGTCCTCTTAATGTTAATGTTGTGCTATATTTTCTCCGCTAGATGATGACAGTCTTTATTGTGTTCCATAGTATATTTAATTCCTTGGAGATTCTTTTGTGTCCTTCACCTGCCTGATATCTTTGAACAATGAGATTCTGTGGACTATGGCTTGTGGTGGAAGTGGCTGCAAAATTGTCAGGAAAAGCCAAATGGAACAGCAGAACTTTATTTGGGGTTAATAAGAGGCTCCTTGAATAGTGACAGATGTATGCTGATTCCACTTTACATGAGACATGAGTTTGAATGTAATCGGTTAAATCCCAAAGATTTCAGATTTCAGTTTTTCAGTTGTGTTGCATAGGTCACATTAAAGGTGGAAAAAAATAAATTACTTACCTTGGTATCACTTTTTCCACATCACAAAACTCTGTGTAGAGCCTTTTTTTTTTTAGGTGTGTAGACTTTTCATATCCACTGTATATATTCTGTAAGAGAACTGTGACCTCCATGATCAAAGCAACAAGGTGAAGTCAGAGAAGAGGGAGATGTCTTTTGAGACACTGCAGCCTGCAGAATTCCAGCCATGTGCTGCTGAAAACACACACTGACTGCACAGACCACTCAAAATGAAGTTTATACCTTCAAAATGACAAATATAAAATAGATATAATTAGCCTAATAGCAGGTATACTAAATTAGTTGACTCAGAGAAGTTCACAGATTCAAGTCCTAGGTCTAACCTTTCTTTGTGGAGTTTCATGTTCTCCCTGTTTCTGTGTGGGTTCTCTCCAGGTTCTCTAGCCTCCTCCCACAGTCAAAGACATGCTGAGGTTGATTGGAGACTCTAAATTACCTGTAGGTATGAGTGTGTGAGTAAATAGTGTGTGCTCCATGATAGACTGCTACCTGTCTGGGTGTATCCCTGCTTCTCAGCTATATTGTGCTGTCTCCAGTGGCCTCCTGTGACCCTAATAGAAATTGAGGTATAGAATATAATAGCACAGAAAATGACTGACTGGCTCATGAGATGATCCTGCAGTCATACCATAACCCTAAATCTCACATTGGGACATCCCTCTATTAAAAATAACATTAGTTTGTTAGTTTGTAATCCATGTAACAGTTGTTGAGTCATTCCACTTGAAACCACACATGTGAACTTCACAGTGCCACTAGAGTAAATGTCTAGTAAATCATTAGGATTTATCATCTGGGGACCACAAATGTCGGCTCATAGCTGATGAGGTATTTCAGTCAGAGCCAAAGTGGGACATCCCTAGAGCCACTGACAAGGCTTGAGATAAACTATGAAAAGATGTTAAAAATGTTTCAAAAAACAACTGCAAGGCATGTATAAAAGTCACTTAAGGACAGTGTTGCAATCAATCATACATTTCTTTATTCACTGAGGGAGAAAACATCCAGCCATCCAGCTTTCATCAGTGTTGAATCATTGCAATATAGAAGAAATGTAAAATAAAGTATATCATGCTTCATGATGCTTCTAAAGTAGCACTACACATACGGAAAACCACAGGTTTTGACCAGTTTTACTAACTGGATATGTTTTCAACAATGATTAACAAAATCAGGTTTATTCTATTTATGGATATGTACTACTTTTATACCCATTTACATACACTTTGTGTTTTCATGTTTCTATAATACTTTTTGGAATCTTTTTTTTCTTATGTTGCACCTATAAAATACTGAAATTATACATTTGCATTTACAAATATTTACAACATAAAAAGAAAATGAATGATAACTGATTATAGAAACTGCTAACTTGGCCTTATATAATATATGATGCCACAATAAGAAAAAAACTATGCTCCATTATTGATATAGAGTATTTTGCCATGCATAGATTATCAGCTCAGGTACAATATGACACACACTATGCTATTGTATGCAATCATTAAACTGGAATGCATTTCATTGAAATTGCTCTTTGTTACGTAAGCTTTATGACCTCGTAAATAAGATTCATGAGCATCCATTCAAGATTTTGGAGCATCACCTTATTCAAAAAAATTTCTTCCATCAGAGGAGGAAAGTGACTTGCCACAGTGACGAGCCGCTGCCTGTTAAAGACACAAACACACACACACACACACACACAAAAAGAAGGAAAAAATATATCTGAATATCTCTTTTCTTAAAGCATTACTTTGAAAATGTGGATCAACATACCCCTGTCTGTCCTTTGGAGAAGGTGGTGTGTGCATAGAGGAGGACTGCGATGTCATTATGTCCTGCTTCCAGTGCTATGGACAGGGCTGTGCTTTCATCCTGTATTCACACATATTAAAAAAAAACATTTATTTCATTAGAGGTTTATTAAATATTACTGATGGAGTAAGCGCACTGTACATTTTTCATTATGTGTAACTTTTTTGGTCATATTGTTTGTTTAATCTCTTAAAGGTCCCATATCTTGCAAAGAGACAAGTCCCTGTTTTTTATTTACTCTAGATAACGTCTAATGGCTCTGTAAAAACTGCCCCATGCATCAAACTCGTGGATTTTGAAACTTTTCTATTTCACGGCTCATTTGTACTTCCTTGACTTTGTGATGTGGTGATGTCCCTCCGCCTGTGGAGGTTCCCAGCACAGCCCACCTGCCCCCACCCTCACGCCCTCCTGTCTCCCTACTTTCCAAGTGAAAAGTCTGTGACTGAAAAAAGAAGATAGGCTCGTGAATATTTATGAGACAGACCAAAAAAAAAATATGACCCGAGGTTTCCGGAGCTCCAGTGAGACATTGAGTTGATTTTTCTTTTGCACTTTAAATAGCAAATATATCATCTTATGTGTATCAAAGCCTCAATAAATCCCAGAAAAGTGCATGATATGGGAGCTTTAAATCTTCAACAAACATTCACTCTCTGCTTTTCATGTAAAACATGCGAGACAGAGCTGTGCTTCACAGCGTGAGGCCGCGAAGCGCGCGGAAGCCGAGCGTCAGCAGCGACTCACATACACTGTCAGTGAGGGTGGCGTTGCAGTCCGGCTGCGCCAGCAGCAGTTTCACGATGTCGGCGCGGCCGTGCTCGCTCGCACACATCAGCGCCGTGGATCCCTCATCATCCTGGAGGTTGACCTCGGCGCCCTGCGCCAGGAGCGCCTGCACCATGTCCATTCTGCCGTGGCTCACGGCCAGCATCAGAGCCGTCTGACCGGCCTGCACAGGAGAGGGCAGAAACCGGGTTCATGATGCAGACCACATGTCTCAGACGTTTCAAATTTACACACAGTTCGCCTGTCGGATCAAAACATTTCACATATTCTTAATTTTTCCACTTCCTGAAGATTTGCGCATATGGTGTATAATACAGTAGAACTATATTTCATTCCTTTCAAATTTCCAGGAATTTTTCAGTTGCTTAACTTAAAAACTATAGATCATTGCACAGGTCAGCAGAACTGTGAATTTATCTATAGCTGTATATTAGAATAAATATGTCGAATTGTAAGTGTTTCTACATTAATAGAATAAATAATGAATATTTATTTGGAGATATCCTGTGTAGTTTTTGTCGGCATCTACTGGTGAGGTTTCAGATCTCAGAATATACTCTTAGTATGAAATTATATTGTTTTCTACTGGGAATTTATTAGGAAGTGATTAAATTAAATGAATTAAAATATAATATACATTCGATACAGAAATACCATATCTGGCGGTTGCAATAAGAACTGATTATTTTTTTTCTGGGATGCTAGTTTTACACACAGAAGAGACACATTTTATTTATTTTATTTAATGCTATTCACAGAGAATCTGGTTTGAATAAAAAAATATATTTATTTCAAAGCCATAGAAAATTAACAATTAATGCAAAAGGGGTCAAAATGATGAATCTCCATGGATCCTAGTTGAAACCATTATAAGTTTGGCTTCAAATCTTAACCACAAATGTTATCCTAAAAAAGAAAACAAAAGCATTAGCTCGAATGAATAAACAGCAGCCTTTTTTTCATTTTAGAAGCTCCCATGGCAGCATATGGACATGATTTGGAGAAACGGAATCTACCTGAGAACAGACTGACCTGGCTGGCCTTGGCATTAACGTCTCCTTTTGTGAAGAGCTGCTCCACAACTCTCATGTCCTCTGGCGTTTCCACAGCTGCGAGTGCGGCCAGCATGATGGGTGTGTAACCAGCTTTGTTCTGCTGATCCACATCACACACCTCTGTAGTGACGATCAACGGGGCCAAAAGAGCGGGGGAAAAACACAAAAAAAGAGCAAACATGTGGACGACAGAAAGTTATGTTCATTTATCGATCTGTGATTCTCACCAAGGCTTCCCATCTAACAGAGTTTTACATTGCATTAAATTCTGTGTGCAAAACCGACCTTTTTCAATAAATTTGCCATACACTGAAGGTCACCCAATTGAATGGCCATGGGAAAAAATTTCAACAGTTTCAATAGTTATACTATAGTAATAGTAATAGTAATACTTTCACCCTACATCATCAGCAATGATGGAGAGCAATTTAGCCAAAGTGAAAATGTGCATATGAGGCGAATATGAGGAGCTTAACATGCTCACCCACTCTGCAAAGCACCAAACTATCATGAAACAGCTATATTTGAGCGAAGGCTTTGTTTTAAGCCACATAAAAAGCTTCATTTTCTATCAGGAACATTCACAAAACATTTTTGTGATACACATGATTCAACGTGTCACTGTTTAGCTGGATAAATACTTCTATTTTTAGACCATTGAGAGGTAGGTCCAATCTCTTCTGAAAGCTGTAGCAAGGCTTTTATACAAAACTAGAATTATGTCTCTTTCATCTTTCCTAGGATTAGGATACCGTTGTGTTTGTCCCTTTTTTTAATTCATATTGATTAAAACCTTTGAATACCCAGGCCGTGAATTTATACTTTTGCACCTTTTATCTGTTGTGCACGGTTGAAAAGGAGCCATGATGTTAATGGGATTTTTCTGAAGTACATCTTTATTTCTAATTTAAAGAAAGGCTGTGTGCTCTTTGGACAAAGCAACAACAAGTTAGTGCAGATACAATCACTGGTGTCGAAAGACAGAGCATCTGAGGGTCAATAAAGTATTTTAACAACACTTTCATGAGCCAGACGAAATGTAGGCGACTTTTAAAGTGTGGTCATAGCAACTGCAACAGTAAAACAGCAGTAAACAAACTATTATATTCACCAAGCCACGGTTTCACTTTAGCAATATTTAGATTCTAGATATGGCTGTATAGTAAGTTCATTTATATTATGTACCGGTACACAGTGTGTAGAGATGAGTACTTCAGAACTAGTGTGTGTACATTCCCATCTTAGAATTTAAAACGAAGGCTCTTGGTTTAGAGCGTTAGATAATATTAAGATATCAAAAAAACTAAATTATTCTTTGGAAAGTGATAACACATTTGCCCTCTAGTGGCTTTTTGTCGGCTTGTTAATATCTACAGACATTTTATTTAAAAATCGCATAATTTGTATGACTTTTTAGAGTTTTAACTACAATTAACAACAACAGTATAATGCCTTTTTAGTCACTTCCACCACTCAAAGCTCTTCACACTACAAGTGTTCATTTACCCTTTCACTCACACGTTCATACACTGGTGGTTGTGGCTGATATACTAGGTGCCACACATTAGGAAGCTAGCCATTCACACATGCCATGGCACAGCTATCGGAGGTAACTCAGGGTTAAGTATCAAGGACACATTGACATGGAGCCCAGAGGAGCCAGGAATCTAACCTCTGATTATCCTACCAGTAGACGACTGGTCTAGCTCTGATTCACAGCCACCTGAACACAGGATGTGCATGGAAGGAAACCTGATGAATATATATGTAACATTATTAATAAATAATGATTGTCTGGGGGTCAGAGGTCAATCTGATCACAAAAGAAGATACTGAACAACAGAAAGCATCTGAACTAAGAGGACCACGACAAAAGATACATGATGAAAAATACAGCATGGAAGGGATTTTACCAAAATATTCAATTATTTATGAAAGGCAGTAGCTAACGCTGACACTAGTGCTGGTGCTAATGCTAATGCTAACTGTTGCACCAGCAGCAGGAACGGTCTGAAAACAGTTCTAGTTGTTTCTAATCGCTGTGGTTGTTTCTGTTGACTCTGGCTGATCAGCAGCTGGACCAGAGCCTCAGCCTCTGCTCTGACTCCCTGTCAGGATTAAAAACACATTGAGGACCAAAATGACTAAAACACGACTTAAGGCTCTTTATCTGCAGCTGAGAGAAACTGACCAATCACTGGACTTTTGAAAAGACACATTGATAAGGTAAGAATATTTTTTATTTGTGTTTTTTTGTCTTGTGTGTTATTAATGTGTGGTTTGCCGATAATTATATTTGTGTCACAGTCATATCTTGCTGTCAATCTATTTGTATTTAGAAGTTTATTTTCTGATTGAGTTTGTGTAGGCAGTTTTCTTTTTATAACTGGCTGCAAGTCTTGTATTGTTGTTAATAGAGGGCCAACATGTTATGCTGTTGTTGAGTGTTGTTGTTAACCGTTCTTCTTGATGGTTCAGTGTCACATCATGGTTGACAAGATGAAAACACTTTTTTAAAATCAAGTTTTAAGAAGCATTCACTAGGTCTCTCAAAATGAACATCATGTGTTCATGTTGGTTTCTTCTGATCTAAAAGTCCATTTATATAATTTTTTTGGATTTTGTGCAATTTTTAGACACAAAATGTCAAATGGTTTAACCAAAAAGGAATGATAAATTTTATATATTTAATCCGCCTATAATATAAAACTATTTGATTTTAAATTTTTAAAATCTTTTTATTATGGAACCAACTTTTTAGGGTTACACCAAATGACAGTTTTGGCTTTGTCACTATTATTATTTAGACTTAAGTGTTAAGATTGATGACTGAGCTGTAAAGCCTGGTAAAATGCAGCTGTACATCAAAGGGAACTAGTCTCTAAATAATATTGTTAGTAATAAGGCCATAATATGCCTAGGCCCATATTCTATTTTATAATCTATAACAGAAAGGATAGGGTTGTGTTTTACTGCAAACTGCAACGCTATAAGGTAAATTCTTACAGATAATAGGCAAAGAAAAGACAAAAAGAAAACTTTTGTATTATTATTGTACCTGCATGAAGCAATTTCTTGACGATGGCGAAGTTGGAGTGAGACACACTGTAGTGCAGCGCTGTGTTTCCATTGCCGTCAGTCATATTAGTGATGTGTTGTAATACTGAGGGGGAAATGACCCGAAATGTAGACAAATAGTCTCCCACAGTGTCAGGAGCAGCAGACTTGTGGCTGGACACAGAGAACCACTCTTGCTGGAGAGTTTGTAGGCACTCATGCTACAATGGAGAAAAGAAAATGAAAAAAGGTATTTTTAAAAAAAAAAAAGAATGTCTTATGAATGATGTGTTGAGCAATTTTGACTCTGAATAGACGGGATCATTTTGTAATTACAGGGATGTGACTCAAGGAAAACAAAGAGCATAATAAAGCAATAACTCAGTGTACAGCTCAACATCATAAAAGATGACGCTTAAATTTCATCCGCAAAAAAAAACGACTAAAGCATGTCAAGAGTTGTGTTACTATCCCAAGTTTCCTTGGTAAAATTCTTTTGAACTTCCCTTCTCTCCGTCTGTTCAACAAATGACTGTCAATGTGCAGAGTCGCTTTCACTATGAAATATAATTGTTTGTCAAGTTGAAGGGAAAAAAAATGCGGAAAATTATAGAGTCAACACATTCCTGGGCTTTTTGCATCCATCGCCAGAGTCATTTATTTTTAAAGAACGTACTTAAACACACCCTGCGTCGGCATCCCGCCACACCCATACCATTAAACATTCAAGTTATAACACACACACACGCACTGTGAACTTCATCCGGTTGACAAAGGAATATATTGTAGAAAAACATACCAATTCCTTGCTGGATAAAGCTGTGTCATCACTCAGGTGCATCTTTAAGGCTTGACAAGCAGAAAACATCTTCTCACTTAACTTGGTCCTGAAAGGAATAAAATGCTGAAAGTTAAACAGTCTGGGGTCAAGAGGACCCTGCTTAGGAGTTACCCTGGTGCAATAACACATCAAGATTATAGTGTTATTGTGTGTTACCTGTGTTCCATGTGAGATTTTGCCTCTTTTAGGCTCTTGCAGCCAACTTTGCCCTTTCTTGTTAGTGTGCCATCTTTCGAAGCCTCCTTTAATTTTCTGCTTCCTCTCCTTTCCATTTCCTCAGAGTAAAGGTTCTCACTTGCAGAAAGCTCGCAAGATGACGCTGGGTCCAATCTAAGGGCAAAAGATGAGAGTCTAATAGAGACGTTACATCAGTATATACTAGTTTAGACACTGGATACGTACCCTGTGGCCACCCTCATGAACTTCATGCTCTTCCTGTTGCTGCTGCTGTTGCTGCTGCTGCCCTGGTCACCGTTCTGTTTCTTCTTCACATTTCGCAGCATGCTGGCATTAGTTGACCTGCCTAGAAACCATGATGGAGCCACTGAGTAGTAATATATACACATCTGTGTGACATCAGCAATGTATTTTATTAAATACAATGCACATAGACATATATAACGGATATAAAACCACTGGACCAATCTGGCAGGCCTTAGTAAGGATATATTCAAGATATTCCATAAATTCTTACAATCAGGGAGGAATTTGTGGAAAACTCAACGGGTGGATGTTTTTGAAATATTTTTATTCATGAAAATAAATCAGAACCACATTGGGCCTGTTAGACTACAGAACTTAGTCTATCTCTTGAAGCTGTTACATCTGAATTCAAATTTAAAAAATACAAAACTTGAACTTGACCACTACAGGAATCCTTTCAATTCATTAAAAACAACAATTACAATTACAATCAACAATTAGCTTGATATTTCCACTCTCAGTAATATGAGGCCATGTTCATTTTGTCCTTTTCTCATCCAGACACAAACAACAGGTAAACATACAAAAAGACAAAAGGAATAATCCCAATTTAACCAATTACATTTTCCGATACTCCTTTAATTATGTTAGTGTAGCACCACTTGGCCAGATGGTCGAGAACATCTGACACTCCAGAACAGTGAGTTTGCATTTCATTCATGCAAACTCACTGATTAATTCAGCTCTATGCACAGCATGCAGCAAACTGTACTTCACAATGTGCTGTCTTCATTAAAATAAACCACTTGAGGATGTGACTACTTCTCAAATTAAGAGCCTGCTTTGATCGACTTTTGTCTTCTTTGCATAAAAAAAGAAGAGATATCCTCCATTCTTCACAAAGGCCTCATTTTAAAAACAGCTTAGTCTGACACCAATTCCTCCTACGAAGCCGTTCATTTTTAGACCATCAGCCACAAGCTGCTCTGTGGTGCAAGACGCCTTCCAAAACCATATATCATTCCAAACATTGCAAGTGTATAACTCAGAAAGTAAACTTGCCAAGCCAGAGGCAGCCACTTCCTCTGAACCTAATACAAGTTTAAACTAGGCCTTGAGAGCGGTCTGAAAATGGAATATTTTTGAACTACTTCTCAGACATTTGTACCCACCTAACATTTACTCTATTTCTACTGGAGATTAGCTTGCAACATACTTGTTTAGAATTGTAACGCACTGACTCGCACACACACATGCACGTTTACCTTGTAGAGAAGATGTCTGTTGTTCTAACATTTGAATCATTCTTTTCACCTCGGAGTCACCCTGTTGACAGGTTCCTGGGTTTTCTTTGTCACACTTAGAAGAGTCAACAAAAAGTTGGGATGGGGACGGAAACTCTCTGTTCTCTGTGGCAAAGAAACAGGACATTATTCAACAGTACCAAAAAGATTCTCCAGATATGACACAATAATCATCCAGCATTCAGGTATCCCTAAGATGTTTGACAACTTGGTGGTGTACAAATGTGTAGAGCATGTAAACTTTTCTGTCTTATATGTTCAATGCAAACAGCTGCTTATTTTCAGCAACCTTATCATGCATTTAGAGTCATGTTTATGTCCAGCTTATGATCAAATATTAACTCTTTTTGCTCTACAATAAATCCTGAGGGATATGCCTGGCTCATTAGCTGCTTAACGCTCCACTCCGTTCACCAGCTGCCTGTCTGTTTACTGTTTGGTGTTTAACAGGTAGTATTCAGTGGGTTTTTAGAGATTTTTCTTTGAAAAGAACTGTCTGCTGCAGTCAAAAAGAAGATGGAATTGAAATAAAAGGCGCTGAACCTATTTACCATGAACGGTGGACTTTACACTGTTTGTTAAGAAACACCAAATGGTAACTTTAACGTGAAGAAAATCTGTACAGTACCTGGTGGTTTAGAATCGAAAGCACGGACTTCTGTTCCTTCTTGTGTCAAAGCTTTTTTATTGCACAGTAGTGTGGAGCTGGCATTTCCTTGGCGGCTATGTTGCAGGACAGAGTCTTCTCTCTGCTCAGTGTAGTCCTCTGTGAGCAGGTCCCTGTGCTCCCCAAGGAGCATTTGCATCTTCTCTATGTAATGGTTCAGCTCAGGGTCCCACTGGGACTGCGTGGATTGCTGGGAATTCTGGCTAGGTGGAACGGTCAAATCCCGTATCCTCCCCTCCCCTACACCGATACTCCTTGTGTTGATGGGGTCAGGTATGTGGGATGGACCAGAGGCCATATTTTTGGATTTCAGTCCAACCAGGAAATTCTCATGAATGTTCGTGAATCCAACACCAGTGTCTCGGGTTACCTTAGCGACTATCCCTGGTGTTTGCTTTAAGACACTTCCTGCCATAGTTTCAGTTCCTACACCAATTGTGCGAGTGTCTGGGGTAAATTTGATGTCTTTGACCCCATTACCTACTGACACAGTCCGCATAACAGCCTGAGTGGTGCTAGTGTGCTTGTCTTGGGTGTTGAGGACAGTATTAGTGCTGGAGTCAATGTTAAAGGCATGTTTGGTGTTTGTAAAACGAGACACTGAGCTGGACACAGTGTTGGTGCGCTGGGATGCTGTCTGGGGTGATGCCATAACTCCCAGATCGACCAATCTGACTGGATCTGTGGCCATACCTTGAGAAACTACTTCCTTTGCGTCATAGATGATCACGTCAACAGAACAATCTCCACAAGCCACTGAACGATACATAATCTTTCCTTTCTTAGGCCCCAGATTCTCCACAGGTACTTCTGTGTTGCTTTCTGCATCAATAACCCTAATGTCTGTCCCAACTCCTTGGGAATTTGTAAGTACTTGAATCCCCACACTCTTTTCTGTGGTCTCCACTCTCTCCCTGACCTCCCACTGGCTCATGAGTAAAGATGGACCTATGCTAACATTCTTCACCTCAGGCCCACAACAAGATACTCCCACAGTCTTTACCTTTGTTACATCTCCTGTGCTGGCATCTTGGAGCTCTGTGTGATTACCCACTCCCTGGCTTGTGGTGTGAGGCCTCACCCCAATGCCTGTGCTTGCAGTGGATGGCCTTGCGAGGCAGGCTTTATCCACCCGGCTCCTAGCGCCCGCAGCTTGAATCTCCAGTTTCAGACGACTCATCTCTGTCTCAAGAGCTGATTCCTTCAACTCTGCTTCTAATTGACAAATTCTTTCCTTCAAGGCACCAATTATTAGTTGTTGGGCATCAAACTCCGCTTCCCGTTTTGTGTAAATTCCCAGATTAAATTCAGACACTTCTGTTGCAACGGACCTCGTCTCTACCTGTTCAGTGTATACATATTTGTTTTCGGTTGTGGTTTTTGATGTTATGGCTTCTGTATCTTTGGCCCTGTCATGCAGAGGGCTGTAGCTTTTTCCATGCCATGCTTGCACACGTCCACCTGTGATGGAGCTTTCCAATGCCTGCATCTCTTCAGTCAGTCGCCTAAATTCCTCAAAGTCCTTGCAGTCACTTTGCAGTGAGCCCTCAAGTCCTTCCTCAGTTTTGGCTTTGCTCCCAATTTCACACCTTTCCATGCTACTTGCAGTCTTGCAATCTCCATCATTATTGTCCTCATTGTCACTTTGGTTCTTGAGCTGACAGGCCAGTTGCCTCTTTTCCTCTTGAAGGACAGAGATTTTTACCTGGAGGATGGGGATAATTTTGACCAGCTCCTCCAGCTCCTTTAGCCTCTGCAGGGCCACCACCATCTGATCCCGGACATGCTGCAGGTGCATGGAGCCGAGACCCGTAACTGGAGTTGTTCTTCCAGAGCTGTGTGTGCTCATCTTAAGGCAGCCTGTGCTACCTCCTCTAGCGCCCAGAGAAGAGCTGAGGTTGACATGCATATCCCCCTCAGTGTCGGTAGGCTTGTTCCCGTTGTTGTTTTGATTATATGCACCCAAGCCAGTGAAGGGCGAGAGTGACCCGGGGGAGCTTACCCCTCCAAAGCTTGCCAGTCTCCGACGGGGATGGGGCTGAGGCGGAGGCTGGCTTTTCCCCTCCTGCTCCAAGTGTCTGTGGGTCTCCACGTTGGCAATGTCCAATGTAGGGCTCTGTCTCTGAGAAGCAAAGGATCGCGCAGCAGGCTGAGGCTTTGACTCAGCGAGTGTCTGCGAGGCTGCCAGTCCTTCATTTCTGGAGGGTTTGTTATCCGAGGAGGAGCCTTGGTTTGGAGGAAGAGGAGGTCGGCGTCTGGCTGCAGAAGACATGCCCAGTAGCCTTGTATCATCACTGCTAGCTGATAACAGGGATTCCGCAGAATGCCACTGGCTGGAAGAAGTTTTTTCCACATTATTGGTGGCCACTCTGGGCCTCCTCTTGAGGGTTAGCCGCTTAATGGTTGCGTCGTTCTGAAAATTGTCCCCGCACTTAAAGTAGTCCGCATCCAGCTGATAAGTGTAGTCGGCCTCCAGGTAGTTAGGGAAACACTCTTCTGTACTTTGACCTGTTAGAACAAAAGCAGAGAAGCTATAGGCTATTACTCCTGCAGTGTGTAAAATACTTCACTTGCAGTAAAGTGGGTAACTTAGAAGTATGTGGGATTATCTTCCAATATCCTCCTGATTGCATGGCATTACAATAAATAAATAGAAATAGAGAGTAAATATACAACAGCAAATTAATGGCATTTAAAATCCTAAATAAACTTGAGTCCGAAAATATCTTTGGCAAAAAAAACAATGTGCCATGGAAATGGAAAATGAAATATCTAGGTTTACTGCATGCTAGGCTCTAAACCATTACAGTTTTCCCTTTTTCTTTCCTTACCTCATGCGTTTTATGCTTCTCAGTGACCCTTTCTATTCGAGTTGAGAACCTCTCTTCTCTCACCTCGTAACAGTTTTGACTATAATCTCTCTTGAGCCTGTCCCACAAGAAGAGGAGGGACGGAGGAGGATTTACCAATTGTGTGGACACTGTTTTCAGCAGTCACTTTTCTCTAAATGGTATGTCTCTCTTTATAGACTGTAGCCTCTCTATAATTACTCTGAAACTCTCCCTCTAAATACCCGACCATACTCTTGGCAGGCTTTCTTTACCACAGACAACTTCCAAGTATTTCAGTCAGTGAATAAACAAAAGAAACATAGATTTATCAACAGATACTTGGCAAAATAAACAGTGTAATTCACGAAACATGTACAACACGTTTGTTTTTTCATACAAAAAAGTTTTTTTTTTTTTTTAAATAACATCATGGTTCTTGTTTTGCAGCAGTTTAAGGGCAGACACATTTCTGTCTTTAGATACTCCAACTTACTGTAAATGTAAAGGAGGAAAGGGTGCATGAGGGTTAAATAACAAAGTAACTCCTTGACACAAAAAAGCAAAAACACACACATCCACACTGAGAGAAAACACAACATTGCATTGTAATAGGAATAGTTACCTGACACATTTCTCAAGATGTAACTACCTTGAGCCATGAATATGTTGCACAGAGATTCATCAATGGAGCACCCCCCTTACATCCAGATGGGACTTTGAATAATTCTGTAAATAAAAGAAAAAATGCATGCATGCACATCTTTAAATTAGCTTTCACATGCAGCCTTATACTGCGTCACTCCTTCAGTCGCTTCTCTTCCCACACCAGGTCCCAGCAGTCAATAGCAGCTAACCTTGCAACGCTTACACAAAGGAAATGCAATACCAGGCCATGACATATCATAGTTCATTCTGCACATTGAGCGAAAGGCTGAGCCTCAGTGCACAAATGACTCAATGCTTTGCAATGTCGTATCACTTTTCCCCTCAGTAAGCACCTTGTGTTCGCAGCACATGGAGGCTTTGAGATTTTCTCTCAATGCTTGCACATAGGCACCTTCATAGAAACTCAATAAGGAAGTAAGTAAATGAATTAGTCAAACAGTGTGTTATGCATGCATAAAATAGGACTACATGAGATAAACTGGGAGATAATTAGATTGTTCCAGCAACAAAAGCATCAATACTCAACAAAGAAAAGAAAATTGAATATATGCATATAACATAGAGCTGCATAGAGCTGAGTTAAAACTAAATGAATTGTCAGCATATATTGCTGACAATGTTATTATGATTAGTAGGATGTGTAATTGTAAGTACATAAGTCAATAAATATCTGATGTTTATAAAAGGAATTCCTGCTCCACGATAAAACCCGGCAGCAGCCAGACTCCACACTGACGTCTGAAGACACTTTTATTTTACATATGAAACTGTCGTGAATCAAGGCTCGGGCAATAAATCCAATAAGTTTAGCGAGTTCTCTCCAGAGTCAGTCACCGTGACCCCCGAAGTGTTTGTGCTGCTTTTCAGATGAATGTTACAGAGCAGCTCGGAGGGCAGAGTCAAGTTCAGAGTTATACGAGACATGCATGAAAAACAGCGATTTGGAACCAGGAGATAAAATATGACCAGTTCAGAGAAAGAAGGGGAGACACATTTTAAATATGAGCTTTAAATGTGTGTATCTGCCTTAAGCTTTTTCCATTACACGCTACATCAGTGCCATTACTTTAAAATGCAGGGCAACTTAAGTATTTAAATACTTCATCCATTCACAAACTCACAGCTACTGCTTTCTTTCTTTTAATTAACTTAAGAAAACTCCATGAGTAGATTTATTTGTTATGTGATCAAAACATACTGAAGCTTGCTTCAATGGCATTTAATTAAAGTGTTGTTGAAGTCATTTCTGTACTGCCACGTATGAGATAAAACCTGTTTTATTTATTCATTTGTCTTTTATTGGGATCTACATGAGCCTGGTGTTTATATATCGCTGTAGAACTAAACTGAATTTCAACAATCACGTTAAGACAATTACAATGTGTCAGCTCACTATTACACAGAGAATATATTGGGAATTAAAGCATTAAAGTCCTGGTCTGTGGTGTCTTTACAGGTCTCTCTAAAAAGTCGGTCAGACAGCTGCAGCTGATTCACAGCACACTGAATGGGCTTTCAGGGCCAAAATACATTTCTGATCTGCTGCCACGTTATGAACCATCCAGACCTCGCAGATCGTCTGGTTTGTTTTCTGTCCCCAGAGTTGAAGCTAAACATGGAGAAGCAGCGTTCAGTTTTTTATGCACCGCACATCTGGAGCAGACTCCCAGAAATCCGCAGGTCTGCTGCAACACTCCGTTCTTCAAATCAAGGCCGGAGTCTTTTCTGTTCACCACTGTCTGTCATTAAATCAAATTTGGCACTTTTGATTAATATCTTACTCCGCAATGAACCCTTGACTCTCCTTTTTATGTGTTTTGGAGTGTTCTATTTTAGCTTTCTTGAAGCCTTTTAAATGTATGTAAACCAACAGATACAAGCTTCCAATTCATGGTGGCCAACAAATACTGCATTGTTTTGGAGACTGGAGACAAATTACGTTTCTAATACTACTACTTGTCTCTTTACAGTTTATGTAAAGTTCTTCAAATTGCTTTACCTAACCGTAATAAATGTTTCAACATAAACGCTGGGAAAAAAAAACCTTCTGCTTCTGTCAGGAGCCAAATTTATTGTGTCAGAAGGCTGAGTTTGGCCTGCACACAGTTATTTGTCTCCCACCGGACTGCAGTTTGCCATACTGGCTGCGTTCTAGTGTTCTTGGACATTTTCAATTCAAATCGAGTCAAAGCTATTTTAGACTCGGGGTTTAAACATTCTGGAAATGACTGTTTATGTCAAGCAGCTAAATCTCCTGCTAAACTGATGTAAACCATCGCATGGTCAAAGATAAAGCAGGAATAGTGCAACTGTGTTTCCAGCTTGGGGGTCACAGGACAAGCCTAAGGGTCACGTAATGACTGTATACTGCCCTACAAAGGAAAACTGCAGTAACTGCAGTAGTTTTGAACTTGGAACAGATATTTAAAAGTTCAGTTTTAGTCATGACTATTTTTTTTTATCAAAAATGCAACTTCTGTTTGAGTTTGTAGGCTAAGCAACACTAAATTCTTATTTTTCAGATGTTTCCCTAATGTTTGCTTTCTACTGTTAATGTATTGTATTCATAGTAAAAATATTTAAATAGCACTGCTTTGTCCTAAGGAGTCACAAGCCAAAAGGTTTCAGTAATGAAATAGATATTTTTCAGCCTCTCGTTTAGCTTGAAAGATAATAGAATCGTTCCCCACTGGTAAAAGAACCTTCAGACACCCCTGAAAAAAAATAACTGTGTGTGTGTGTGTGTGTGTGTGTGTGTGTTTGAAACGTGACATAATGACACATCATTTACACCATGCTGACTTTCTGTCATATCAAAGAGCTGCAGGCCTGGAACGTGGAGCTTCAACCTGACACCTCAAGATATGATACTGTTGCCAGCAACATTTGGATACATGGAATCATTTTCTGTGTGCATTGAAACCGAGATAAACGTCAGTGCGTATCCTGTCAGTAAGAACACGTGATGAGAAGTCACTCACCTGTGCAGAGGGAGGCCTCCAACAGCAGGTTGGCCTAGAAGTTATAATAAACGCTTCTGTTTAGAGATGTCAAACAGTGTTTAGCCGACTGTAAAGGGGAGGTAATTCCTGTCTTCTGGAAAGGCCAGACCTGTGTAGCGGGAGGCAGGTGTAGGAGCTGCCAACCAGCACGGCAGGTGCTGCTGAGTCAGGTGACCGCCCTCTACCTAGTGAAATATTGATGCTGTCTTTTCTTCTGCTGAATCAATTACATGGCATGAAGACTAAATGATGGATCCTGCCTCTATTGTGTCTTGAATTTACAACTTTCTCTAGGATGCCTGGTTTTTGATCATATAGCAAAAATCATATTCTTTTTGGTATTATAACAAACATTTATTTAATAAATCATTCTTTAAATCAAGCCTAAAAGCTAATCAAAAATTCCTTATAAACATGAATATTTACAATAACATTCACTTTTCTCTCTATAACTGGGACATATAAGTTTGACCCTCTTCTGAAGCCAAATGCAACTATGGCTAGAGCATTTTTTTTTAATATTCTTCATGGTTTACACCTTTCAGCAATTGGATGACAATTTGTTCAGGTAAAAAAGCATAAGCAAATGAACAAATGTCCTGCAGGCACTGTACCTGTTATACTGTCTTGATGCTGCTGAGGGTTTAAGGGAGGAAGAGAAAAACACAACACACCACTCCAGTTGATTGAAGACACAGCAGGAAAGACTCAGCAGCTCCACCGATGAATGACTTCATTTATATTCAACAGTTGTTAAGCTGCACACTGACATCATGTGGTGACACTGGAGAAATACAATTTGTGCTCAGCATTAGACCAGTAACACTACAGTTTCTATTATTTTTCATCTATATTTGTTTGTTGTCAAAAGATCCCCTTTAGCTGATACCATGGCTATCATAATGTTTCTGGGGTTCACATGACATAACGTACATAACAGATTTCTTGAAGTAGGAGAAGGAAAAATAATATATTCATATACATTTAAAAATGCATTTTATATATTTCAAAGCCAGTAAACACCAAACACAGATTTAAGTAGTATACTAATTTAAAATCATTTTAAAGATGTTTTTTTAAAAATGTTTATTTTTACAGATTTTTACAGTTGTTTATCAGTAAGTGGTTTTCTACCTTTAGTTAAAACACAAACAAATCTATATTGATTCATATAGGAACAGAATTTGTTCATAAAAATAAACTAAAATAAACTGTAGCTCACATATGTCATATGTCACATTTGCAAGTAGATGTTAAAGGATGAGTTCACAAACAAGTCTGCCCTAAAACAACAGTCATGTACTCAAATGAAAAACTGATGCATCGTTCCCCCTATTGATTCCAACCATTAGAAGATCCCTCTGCGCTTTTAATGTAAGTGACAGGTTAAAAGTTTATTTGAAGATAATTTGAAGCTGATTAAAGTCAGCAAAACCTATTTCAGTGCTCTCATGGGTCATTGTTAAAGAACGACCCGACACATAGTGAATCTGTCCTTTAACTAGAAAAATCTATGAATGGTGTGTGATTACACACAGTAGCAGCCACTATCACGCCTGTTCAAAGTTCAGCTTAAGCATCCAGTTGTGAAACAGTTGGCTGACGTACTTTCCATGTGTGCTGATGTTAAATCATGTATCTCCGTGTACCATGCGAGGGCCTTTCACCTTGTCATGTTTTTGTCACATGACAGAGATAAGAGTCATTATTCTGCTAATAATTACCTGACAGACAACATGCAGCACTGCACTCTCTGAATGTGGCAGTTAATTTCCTTGCAAACACTTTTTAATCTGCATTTGTGAAATTAAAAGTGGCAATATAAAACATTTGGTGGAAGTATTCAGGTAAAGTAAAACAACGATATAGCAATGTTGCAAAAATGCATTGCAAGTAACAGTCCTGCATGAAAAAAACTACTTGTAAAAAAGTAGGAATAAAGTAAAAAGTAAAATGTTTCCCTTTGAATTTAGTGCAGTGGAAACATAAAATAGCATTGTATGAAAATCCTCTACTACTAGTACTTGAGTATATATACTAATTTAATTTCTACCTCTCCAAGGTAGAGAAGGACACTGAGGCCAGTGTTTTGAACTTTACACTTCTTCAGGATCATGCAGGGCATGCATGTTTCAGCACTTTCAATGCTTTAAAATGATATGTATATTATTATTATATATAATTTGGATTTAAAGTAAAGGAGGAAAACAATTTCATTTTCAGAGGAAATATGTGCATCTGTGTTAAGAATTATATTTTATAGCAAATTTTCATAAATTGCTTAGCAAATATGTTTGAAATTAAAACTAATCAGTGCAATAATAAGAACAAACCAGAAACAATTTGAATAGCAGAGCCCATTTGTGTGAATGCATGAAAATGATGATTACTATTATGGGGTGCTGTAAAAACACAGTTTCCTGTTGAAAGTTGTTAGAATGTTTATGTACATTGGCGTGAGCACAATGCAGCAAGCTGTTCTACACAGATACAACGCCACAGCATTTTAACTTATTAAAGGTAATTTTGTTCATTCAAAACGTAGCCTAGTACTTATAATAGGCAGAGCTTTAAAAGTGCAGACTGACTGAAAGACAATCCAAAATTCAGGCTTAAGCCGTTGTTGCTTTAAAGCTAAAAATGTCTACTATCTTTGAACTTTGCTCCTAAAAACACTTAGTTACTGGAGTGATGAAACCAACCAAACCGACTGTGAAAACCACAATTGTGATTGGCTGGAAGTTGCACTCCCCCATCCCTTCCCCCTATCTCTAGTTCTAAGTCCACTTTTTTTTCTTTTCTTTATTTTTTAACTTTAAGGCCATGCTCACATATTTCACTTGATGCATTAGGATCCCAGTCTCACACCTGACAGCAAAATGTCTGACAAAGGAGCCTTTGATACCAACGTGCTGACCCTCACCAGGTTTGTCCTGGAGGAGGGCAGGAAGGCCCATGGAACAGGAGAACTCACCAACCTCATCAACTCCATCTGCACGGCTGTCAAAGCCATCTCAACCGCTGTCAGGAAGGCTGGGATCGCCAACCTGTAAGTATCGTTTCTTGTTTTTTAATCAAGGGAACATGCATCTGAATATGAATGTCAAGCTTTAAATAGGTGTAAAGATCAAAAACAACCTGCACACCTTTAAACACTTATAAAACAACCCACGTCATTAATATTTGATGACCTTCATTTTCTTTTATTTTTGCATCAATCTTAAGATATCAGGTTTCACTTTTCTCCATTTTAACGTTTGACACTGCAGGTTCATATCTAGATTAAGTGTTATTTTAAGTTGCATGCATTATGACATAAGAATCAACATTTTTTTTTTACCAAAATCCTCCAGGGCAGGGGTCAAAAGATAATAGAGGTCATTTGAGAGTTTTTCTCACGCTCACTGATGCAATATTTTGAAAAAAAGTAGAAAAAAAACATAATTTAAAAAAGCAATGAATGCACTTTAAACATAACAGACATTTCCTTCTTTTGTTTTTTTAAAACATGTGATCCAGGGGCAGAACAGGCCTGTTTAAAGGGTCCAATTTGACCCATTAACTGGCTATACACAAAGTGTGACAGAAAAAGTTTCTATTTCTTCACAGAATTGTGCAATCAGTGAGCTTCTGTCAGGGCTAAAATACTAAGTGTGGTTCAATGAGTATATTATTTTAATTTAAATGTATGCAAATATATTAAAAATATTATATGTAATAACTAAGACATATTGTTGAAATTCTATCTTAAATTGAAGGTGTATATAATGTATGAATTAATAATGTACTTCTTTACATAAAAGGAGACTCCTGTAGGTGTTTTTATTTACTTTTTTTTTTTACCGGTTCAGCTCACTAGAGCTCAGATTGCACTGTGTGTGGCTCATTAGCTAAACAGAGTTTAGGTATTACGCAGACCTTTAATCCCTCTCCTCTCTTTGAGCAGATATGGCATTGCTGGAAGCACCAACGTGACGGGGGACCAGGTGAAGAAACTGGACATCCTGTCCAATGACCTGGTCATCAACATGATCAAGTCCTCCTTCACGTCCTGTGTGCTGGTGTCAGAGGAGGATGAGAAGGCCATCATCGTGGACCCAGACAACAGAGTATGTGTCCCTCTGCAGTATAACTGAACACGCGTGTCTGTGTGTGTTTCGTGAAATTGATTTTCTACTGTCACTCTCCCATTGACAGGGAAAGTACATTGTGTGCTTTGATCCACTGGATGGCTCCTCGAACATTGACTGTCTCGTCTCCATTGGAACAATCTTTGGTATCTACAAAAAGGTTCGTGCATGCTGATTGAAATACAGTAAAGGTCTTTTTTTATGTAAGTTTTTCAGCACAGATTTCTGCTAAGTTTAGATTTTCTCTGATTTTCTAGAAATGAAGTCACATCCTTGAGTTACATGTAAGCATATAACTCATGAAATACCCCTTTTTTCAGTATGCTTATTAGCACATTCACTTCAGACATACTTTCTGTTTAGGACCAAATGCTTTGTCCACCACTGAGACGCTCACACACCAAGAGACTATTATTTTAATTTTCAGGAACTCCAGGTACAGTCTGGATAGATGTTAGAGCTGCACAAGGATCTGACATTTATATTAGACGAACGGGGTATCCGCTGACTTTTATAAACCTACACTTTAATCCAATAAATTTGCATCCAGTTTAATTGAAGCTGTACCTCAGATCATCCCTGTATCAAAAAAGATAACATTCTAACTATATGGCAACACATCTTAAAGCTCAGAAAAATGCATCTGTACTTCCCCTTCATAAAGGTGGTAACAAATCAACTACAAACGATTACTGCCCTACTTCCAAACTGCGTTGCCTTGCTAAAATACTGGAACCATTAGTTAATAATAAGCTCAGATTGTTCTCTATTCTCACCCACTATCAGTCTGGGTTTAGGCCTTTGCACAGCACCATATCTGTAAAATCTCTGGTTTTAAATGACAATACACTTGTGCTTGATAGCAGATTGTGCAGATGAGCTTCATTGACCAATCTAAGGCTTCATGGTTTAAGCACCACTGCGTGTTAGCACCAATGTTGTTTTCATCAATGATTTCCCGCAAATTTCATCATTACGCTGACAACACAATTCTACATTGCACATCAACTACTCTCTAGTCAGCCAACTTCAACTTGGGAAAAATGTCCCTTTCCTATAACACACCTTACACTTAGAACAAACTGCAAAAGGCATAAAATAAGAATCAAATAGTAGAGACGTTCAGAAGCCTTATCTCAAATTTTAACTGAAATTCTTCAAAATTCAGTTGAGTTGATAAGTTATTCCTCCACTTTGCTTGTTTGTTCACTTGTGTTGGCCTTTTTTTACCTTTCTGTAATGTTTTTCTTTTTTCGACATCATTGTAAATGAGGATGCCTCCTCAATGGTCCTTATAGATAAAATAAAAGTTTTTAACGTCAATAGTGCACAAAATATTTCGACATCATATCTAAGAATTTTCCATATTACTCCGCAGGACTCAGCTAATGAGCCATGTGAGAAGGACGCTCTGCAGCCTGGCAGGAAGCTGGTGGCAGCTGGTTACGCTCTGTACGGCAGCGCCACCATGATGGTCTTCTCCACTGGTCAAGGAGTCAACTGCTTTATGCTCGACCCTGTAAGATGACACTGCATTACTGATACTTGATGATGTACTGGTTGCCTTAAATATTTTCCTCATCGGTTCCTTGCATTCTGCTTCCAGTCAATCGGTGAGTTCATCCTGGTGGATCGGGATGTGAAGATAAAGAAAAAGGGAAAAATCTACAGTCTGAACGAGGGCTATGCACAGCATTTTTATCCAGATGTGACGGAGTACCTACAAAAGAAGAAATTCCCAGAGGTGAACGCAATTTTCAAAGTGTTGGCGTTATTCACTATTTGCTTTACACAAATTTGCAATTATAAATTACACATAATTATTTTGTGTGAATTTAGGACGGTTCTGCTCCATACGGCAGTCGATATGTCGGCTCCATGGTGGCTGATGTTCATCGTACTTTGGTGTACGGAGGGATCTTTCTATATCCTGCTAATGTCAAGAGTCCTAAGGGAAAGGTGAGCAGGTGGAGCTTCATAAGTGTACAAAAAACGTCTTGAATAAGTTCAAATACTACACACCGATTTTCAGTATCATGAAGAAATCTCTTGATTTGAAGTCACTAAGTTTTGTGATTGGTGACTCTCAGCTCAGGCTGCTGTATGAATGCAACCCCATGGCCTACATCATGGAGCAGGCAGGAGGCATGGCCACCACAGGATCCATGAACGTTCTGGACATCCAGCCCACCAGCATCCACGAGAGAGTGCCTGTGGTCCTGGGATCGCCCGATGATGTGAAGGAGTATATCGCTATCTTCAAGAAGCATCACAAATAAGGTACTGTGCTCTGTAGCAACCTCGAATAACAAGCAAACTGCTCAGGATTGTGAATAATGTCACGTCTGTTTTTTTCAGTTTCTTTGCATTTAACAGGTCGAGTCTGGTGGTGGTGAGCAACCTAAAGCAGGCAGCAGGATCAAGAGGTTCCATCAGGGACATTCGTGGTTAAGATTCCTTCAAATCTACTGATAAAGGAACCTCATGAACTCACACTGTGCTAATTCCTTGCTGTGACTCACATTTACATTTTTTTTAAATAAAGACAGATGAAAAATTGCTCATGTATTTTATTGAGTTTGCATATTGGTTGAGCATATTCTTTCTATGTCTTTCGTATATCACTGACCCTTCTGGGTTTTTATTTGGATTATTATATTTTTTTATTCTTGTTTTCAAGAACAACAATTCAACTCAACAAGGAAGTACAAATGAGCTGTGAAATGGCAAAGTTTTTAAAAGCCTATTGGATTTCTATTTGATGTATGGGAGAGTTTTACTTAAACCCTTAGACCTCATGGTAGATATTAGAATAAATAAAAGAAAAGTGGCTATTTGCATTGTATTGGACCTTTAAACAAAGAGCCATGGTGAAATGATGATGGTGTTAGAGAGGAGCTCACCAAAGGCCCTATAGTGCAATCTATCCAACAGTTGAGATATTTCAGTCAGAATGAACTGGCCGACTGACAGACCGGCTTTGCCATCCCCACAGTGTGCCGCCAGCTTCACTGAAGAGAGAACAAGAGAGCAAGATCATGACAATGTGATACCCTTTCATTAAAGAGCTTTTGGTCCTAACCACTGCCACTAAGATTGTATGCTGTGCAAGAAACATTGTTACAGATCGGAAGATTTCTCTGAATTTGTATATTCAAACTCTATTTAAATGAAACTCTGTGTTTATAATTTAACTCCCACCCATCCACTATTCTTTTGGTATTTTTGAGACAGCCACTTATCTACTTTGTCAAACTTAAGCCTCCAAAAGCCTTAAAAAATATGTTTAAAAATATCCATATATTATCTCTCTCTTTCCATCAGCTCAGTTTTCATTTTGAAGTCCAATAGAGCACTTGGGACTGAGGTATGACAGGTTTTCATCTGACAGACTGGAAATCGGTCTCCTTCTCTAATGAGTGCCCAATGATGGGGAGTAAATAATTATACTGTATGTAATTTTAATTATTTAAAGTTAAATTACAGTTACTATTTTTTCATAAAAAGTGTATATACTATATGTTGCTTTGCCTTTTTTCACTGTATTTTCTGCAAAGCCGTTGGGTGAGTGACATATTTGGACATCATCAGGGGTAGTTTGCCTTAGTGGGAGCTGTTTGGTTCCATGTTTAAAAGCCCTTTAAATAAAGCACTCAAAAATCAATCCATCACTACATTGATGAAATCATTAAAATTGTTACAATTACATTCTGAACAGAATAACCAATGTCTTCATTTGGTTCAGAAATAGTCAGGTACATAATCCTCTAAACCCCAAAGCACAAATTGAGTTTTTTTGTGGTGGTAGGTAGTTTTCATTAACTTTGATGAGAACCAGGTTAGCTGTCCTCCATGTTACCAGTCTTTATGGCAAGGCAAGGGAAGTTTATTTGTATACCACATTTCAACAAGGTAATTCAAACTAATTAACTAACTAACTAGTTCCTACTTATAGTGCTCCACTAAAGGTGCAGTCAGTGTTGGGAAAGTTCAATTCTACATGAACTAGTTTAAAGTTCTGTTCATATATTTTAAAATGATCCAGTTCAGTTCATAGTTCACAATTTAAAGTTATGAACTAAGGTTATGGTCCCAAAAATGAACTAGGTCATAGTTATTTTGTTTTGCCAATATGTATAACACAGCCCATAGAGAACTGGAGACAGCAATTATTTTATCAGTTTTACATAGAAACCATGTGTCTGATTAATCTTGGATTAATTTTGAATTCTTAGCCAACCAGGGGTAAGAATTGAGGGGACAGTCCTCTAAATACTGACATTTTCTAACACTTTGTTTCCATCCATTCAGTCCACACTAGTAGCAGCTGCAACTTTCACCCTGCAGAATGTTCTCGAAACATGAGGAAGAACTTGCTGCTTGAATGGTCTTTATTCTGAAAAAAAGATAAGATGAGATAAGACTTTATTGATCCCACAACAGGGAAATTTGTTTGTTACTGCAGCGTACAGAGTAAAGAAAATAAAATAAAAGCTAAAGAAATAAAAGCTATAAAAAATAAAAATACACAACACTATGTACCAAATTCGTAGAATTCATCAACATACACAGTACATTATGGACATAAGAATGGAAAAAAATACTAATAAATAGCAAGAAAAATGAAAAAAAGTATGCATAAGCAAAGCATATATACATACATACATGCATGTACATACCTACATACATACACATACACACATATTTACATATTTGCATATATATACGGACATACATATCCACGCACATACCCACATGTACACATACATAGCTAATGCATACTTATAAAACCAGGACTGTAGTCCTTAAGGTTCAGTCTGGGTCAGTACTGACTTTTCCATCAAACTGTGTTAATGGTCATAGCTGTGGTGCTGCCTTCCTCCATGCTCCTGGCTGTTGCTCTGTTTTTTGACTCATTTGTTAGTGTGACAGGTATGACAGCTACTGCGAGATGTCTGTTTAATGGAAGGACCTAATGAAATCTGACACACTCTTCTACTATAAGAAGAGTTAGAAATAAGGTTCATCAAGTGAAAAATACAGTATGTTCAGTTCATGATCACACAGAATACGAACAAAGTTTATGGTTGATTTAGTAGCAATGAGCAGAAGAGAGTTGACAGAAATTGAAATATAATTCCATACAAGTTTTAATTAGCATATAAGTCAATCAAAAAAACTTGATACTTTGATGATACTACCCTGTTTGGGTTCTTTGTTGGTTGCAATCAATTCTCAAGTCAAATTGACTTTGACTTTGACTTTGAATCTGCAAACTCGCCACTAGATGCCACTAAAAAATACACACTGTACCTTTAACCTAAAAGGACACATGAGAGAACAAAACTGTATGTGTCATTCTTAAAATGTGTTCATGCTGTATTGAAAGCAGCACATGTATTTGACTTTGTTAACCCTGATAAAGGCCATTCACTGTACCTGTGAGGATTAGAGGCTGCCAGAGCATCTGTTTTATTTTATCAATGTCAGTTTTGTTTTTGTTTTTTGCTTTCAGGCAGCCTTGTTTCTTTTGGCATCAGAAACACTCCCTGGACAGACAATAGCAGAGGCAGAAATGGTGTAGTTTCGCCATGGCACTAATGAGCCCATGACTCAGTGAGAAAAACAGAAATATCCATCAGTGCAGTAACAACAAAAGCTTCATTCCATCAATCACGTTATAGGGAAGCACTGTGGTCTGTGGAAAAACAATGCCTTCAAACTTCAGCCCAATATATTGAACTGTAACTTCCAGTAAAAGAGGGGAAAAAAACATAGATTGAAAGAGTGATATGAAACATTTAATGACCTTTTAATAATGTTACAACACAATAAAAACACAATTGTGTGTATCACTGGCTGCTGTCACTTGGAATCTTGGCATTGACGAGCAAAAGCTCCTCTGAGAACACAATGGAATTTTTATTGCACTTTTTTTATTTTTTAAACTTACATATTGGATTGAAAGCCTCTCGTTGTGAGAATATTATATATTAGTCATATAAGTACAATTATTCAAATTGATAGCAGATGTTTGTTCAAAGGCCCGGTGCCCACGAGACACACCAACACTTACACATTACAGACACACTTGTTTATTTCGATTCTGTTCAGTCTGCGTGTGATTATAGGTTACTGAGTCAATATTTAGATCTTGCAGGAAAAGCAAAACCCAGCATGTTTATTTTTCCCCTCGCTACTGTGTGTGGTGAGTGTTCATATGTGCTGTATGTAGGTGTGGGCACGCCGCATACTGTGTGTGGGCGGCGTGTGCACATGTATGAGGGACAGATACGCTCTTCCTTTGAATAACCGTCAATCTGTTGGAATGAGCATGAATGGAAAGTTTAAGGATTGCTGGTACATGCGTTTGGCTGCATTGCCGTCCCTAACATGCTTTTCAACAGAGGCATTTCCTTTTTCCTCTCCCAAAGGAGCTATTTATTACAGCTAACTGCATCACTGTCTGACTATTAATTTTTCTCTGGCAGTGATTAAAATTATGTAAGAAGGCCTTTAAAGAGAATGGTGTTGTAACATTATAATTAGTATAATGATAGCCAATGGATTTATTTTTTATTTTTAAATGAAATGATGTTGAAGTAAGGGAGACACATTGAAATCCTTTACTTCAGTTAAAACTACCAATACAACAATGTATTGGTAGGTAAAAGTAAGTAAAAGTCATGCATTATAAATCCTACTTAAGTAAAAGTACTTAAATATTAAAGTAAAGGTACTACTTTTGCCCCTCTGATATATTATTCTGTGAGACATCATTAGATGATTAATATGAAGCTTCAATGTTAGAGCAGCATGTTACTGTTGTAGCTGCTGGAAGTGGATTTAGTTTCAACTACTTTATATACAGTTAACTAGATTAGTCCAGTGGTTCCCAATCTAAGGGTCAGGGCCCTCCAAAGGGTCAGCAGATAAATGTGAGAGGTCATGAGATGATAAACTGGAGTGAAAAGCAGAAAAATATAAAGTTGTAATGCACAAATCTGTATTTGGTGGACCTGTTGACAACTAACATGTGAGCCTACTGATGTCAAACAAAAACAAGGTTGTACTCCACTGTTTTCATATATAGTTATGGGCTGTATTTAATGCTAGTTATTTAATTTTATATTCTTGTTGATGTTACATTATGCTTTTTTGTTCTGCATCTGAAAGGTAACTTAAGCTGTTACTTCTACTGCTTTCTACTCCATTAAATAGTAGTGGAGTAGAAAGTGCCACATTTCCCTCTGGAACAAACTCCACTATAAAGCAGAATCGAATGGAGATGGTAAGTACAAGTACCTCAAAATTGTACTTAAGTACAGTACTAGAGTAAATGCACCAATTTCCACCACTGTTCATTTACAATATAAAATAATGCCACATATTTGCATTTTCACAGTTTAATTTGTTTGCCACAATAATGTTTTCTTCCTATAACAGATCAGTACCTGCTGTTTTGTGTGATTTTCAGCCCATGTCCTGACAGGCTCTGTTTACTTTACTCTCTAATGATAGTGGTGCATCTCTGCTGCTTTTTTCCGGTTGACAGCTTCCTCAATCAACAGTGCCCCCCCACATCACCCTCACCCATCTCAGCTATCCCAGGGCTGGATAGAAAGGAAACTCACTGAACACAACAGGCCCTTCAACTTATGCCAGTCCATAAATGGTATTTTTCTCTTTTAGCGAAATATCCAAACTTGTGGGTTTAACCTGCTGTAAAGCATGGTCTTTTAACTTTTTTTCTAGCACCACCCTCAGATCAAAAGGTCCAATCCTTACCCAGATGCCTGTACAAATATTTAGTATGAAACAACCAGGGCTGTTTCAAGGGATTTAGCGGTCCAAGTGAAAGGAGGACCTGGGGCCCCTTGGTTGGAGATTTAGGCATCGGAGCCTGGAAAATAGGCATGTTCCTATCACTAATTGAGAATGAGGAAACATCAATAAAAGTCAAATTTTGTTGTTATTTGTTGTTATTTGAATACACAAGTAGTCATGATAGGTGACACCCTTTCAGCTGGGGGCCCTAGGCAATTTCCTAGTTTGCCTAAATCAGGTGTGGGCAATCCTGTTCCTGGAGGGTCAATTTGGATGCAGGTTTTTGTTCCAGTAACAATCAGTAAGAATCAGGTGAGCAACTGCTTGGTTGGAACAAAAGACGCAGACATGCTTTAACCCATAAGGACCCACAGTGACACTGGTGTAACAAGAACTTTGGTTCCCCCAGACTCTTCCTTATGAGGCTTTATGTCTGAACTTAACTCATTAAGTACCAAAGTGACATATGCTAAGTATACTAATATGGAATATGTTTACCACTAATGCTCAATGTTACATATATGTCAAAATACAGATCTTTGGGAATAAAAGTATTATTCTGAAAAAAAACTTTGAAATGTTTTCTATGTGGCCCACTTGGTATATGGTATAACACACATAATTTTCCTTTATAGATGAATCGGTCTGGATTCTTGTGGGTTAAAAATGATCAGTAAAGTCCTAAAATCAATACTAAAAAGAAAAAGGGAGCCAAATGGAGAGAAGCTAGGATCGGGGCGATCTGTTGAAACCAAAAAAGCTGAGCTGCTGTGTTCTGAATTGCTTGAAGGTTAGCGAGGGACTTTTGTTTGTTACAGTAGTGAAGTCTAGATTAGATAGCAGACAGTGGAGAGTTGGCGAGAAATGAGGAAAGACAGAGACGAGGAATCACATGACTAAACTCTGCAGATGTTGCAAACGTCTCAGGTGGTCTAACTTCCTGTACCAAGTGCAGGAAATATATTGCAGCCTGGAAAAGCAGGGGGACCTATATATAGTTAGATTCATAAAAGCTCCTGTTGATGAAAGTACAATTGTCTTTTGCTCCTTCAAGACAAATATATGTCAGCTGTTTTTGTCATGTAGACTGAGGTAAAGGTTAGGGTCGGCTGAGGATGTGCTTTTAATGTAGCTCACAGGCAAAAGGCAAAACCTACATCTATCCATATATTCAGCCACTAACTTCCATTATAAACAAGAATAATTCTGCCAAGTTGTGTACCATCAAAAGGCTTCATGACGTCAGTCATCATATTAAATGCACCATCACACCTCCTTGTTTAACTCATCAGCGTGGCTTTTCTCAGCAGAGTGACAGCATGCAGACCCAGACAGCCTATGTTTAAATTAAATATAAACTCTGTATCTCAGACCACCCTGAGTGGAGCTAACAGCTAATCCAAATACTGCCTCAGCTTGCGTCCAGAAAGGACCCATATTTGTACGTGATATTTCATGCCTCTCTCAACCCCATCCACCCCCGCCCCATCAAATGCTCTTATTTAGGAGGTAACAGTCAAAACAAAAAAAGTTGCCTTGGTACCTCTACACCACAATAACCGCATTTCATTTCATTTTCTTTTCCAAATTCAAAATCTCACACTGACACCCGAGCGACTCCAGCACAATCTGAGAACCGTCTCCTAACAGTCTGGTTAACCAGTCAAAGCCTTTTTCTGTCACTTCAGAGAAAACTCTTGTTGACGACTGGAACCAAAACTGATGTAAAAGTCTCCCCAAGCCAAGTTGGAGGGGAGAAACTGTTATTACAGGGAATAAATGAAATGTTTTGTTACGTCCAAGTTATGTTACCAGGCAACATTAATGCTTGCAATGCGCTGAGGTAGTCACATCATTTTTCTCAAGTGTACCTTTAATAGCAGATTGCATTAGACGTCCAGCTGTTCACGCATATAAATCCCTTTTACGGAAAGTGTCCTTCTCTCCTAAAACAGTGGCTGGCAACAGTGTAAAATCACAAAGCTCAGCTGCATCGGACAAAACACTATTCTCCTACAAGCAAACATAAAGGATTACATCTGTTCCTGTTCATTCGGGGTGTTTCGAATACAGTAGTAACCTGGTATTTTGTGGTATTTGTGTATGGAAGTGGTGAAAACGTCCACTCAGATGATCCTGATTTATTCTACGGTGTCAGGGATGGGGACAGTTTGACCAGACCACCACCAGTGCTGCGCCTCACAAAGGGTTCTGTGTTTGGATTAAAAGCATGCATGTGGTTACTGTCACTGCAGACAGCCTCATCTCAGCCCTGACCACCAGACTCTTCGTAAGCTTACAGTTAGTGTTTATTAAACTTTAGGAACAATATATATGGAAGGAATCTACCCACCAAAACCATAGGTCTCTCCATTGACATTAATATGAATATAGGGTCCTCTAAGGCATATGTATACATTTCGATTCGAGAAATGTCTCACTCGTCCCAGAACACTACTTCACTTATTGAGTATAATAGGCTTCTTTTGAACTGAGCCATAATGCTGTGCTGATTGTGGAAATTTTACTCCAATAAAATGTTTAAGTATTACTTGAGTGTATTCATTTGGTGCTACTCTATACTTTCATATCACTACATATCAGAGGGTAATACAGGTCGTTCTCAAAAAATGAGCATATTGTGATAAAGTTCATTATTTTCTGTAATGTAGTGATAAACATTAGACTTTCATATATTTTAGATTCATTACACACAATTGAAGTAGTTCACGCCCCTTATTGTTTTAATGTTGATTTTGGCAAAAAAGTAAAGGCAAACCAAAAATCCCTATCTCAAAAAATTAGCATATTTCATCCGTCCAATAAAAGAAAATACAAAAAAAAGTCAACCTTCAAATAGTTATGTTCAGTTATGCATTCAATACTTGCAGAAATGACTGCTTCAATGTGGCGTGGCATGGAGGCAATCAGTCTGTAGCACTGCTGAGGTGTTATGGAGGCCCAGGATGCTTCAACAGCAGCCTTAAACTCATCCCCAGTCTTGGGTGTGGCGTTTCTCAACTTTCTCTTCACAATATCCCACAGACTCTCTATGGGGTTCAGGTCAGGGGAATTGGCAAGCCAATTGAGCACAGTAATACTATGGTCAGTAAACCAGTTACCAGTGGTTTTGGCACTATGAGCAGGTACCAGGTCCTGCTGAAAAATGAAATCTTCATCTCCATAAAACTTTTCAGAAGGAAGCATGAAGTGCTCCAAAATTTCCTGATAGATGCATTGACCTAGCCCTAGATAAAACACAGTTGACCAACAGCAGCAGCTGACATGGCACCCCAGAACATCACTGACTCTGGGTACTTGACACTGGACTTCGAGCATTTCTTTTTCCCCAGTCTTCCTCCAGACTCTGGCAGAATGATTTCCGAATGACATGCAAACTTTGCTTTCATCTGAAAATAGTACTTTGGACCACTGAGCTGAACAGTCCAGTGCTGCTTGTCTGTAGCCCAGATCAGACATTCTGCCGCTGTTTCTGGTTCAAAAGTGGCTTGACCTGGGGAATGCGCACAAGTAGCCTATTTCCTGCCCATGCCTATGACGGTGGCTCTGGATACTTCTACTCCAGACTCCACTGCTTCGGCAGGTCCCCCAAAGACTGGAATCGGCCCTTCTCCACAACCTTCCTCAAGGTCCGGTCACCTCTTCTCATTGTGCAGTGTTTTCTGCCACACTTTTTCCTTCCCACAGACTTCCCACTGAGGTGCCTTGATACAGCACTCTGGGAACAGCCTAACTTTAACTCATTGATTCAGATGATTAGGTTCATAGCTCGTTTAAAGCACCTTTTCATGATATGCACATTTTTTGAGATAGGAATTTGGGGTTTTCATGAGCTGTATGTCATCAGTATTAAAACAATAAAAGACCTGAAACATTTCAGTTGCTATGTAATGAATATAAAATATATAAAATTTTAATTTTTATGATTACATTATGGAAAAGAGCGTCTGGCTACAAATGAATTTGAGAAGGACCTGTATTCTACTTCACTACATTGATCTGACAGCTTTAGTTACTTTTCAGATGTAGATTTTAATATCCTCGCCCTCTTAAAACAGCTCAAGTCACGATAATAAAAATCATCTCATGATGATGCTGCCGTATCTGGTAAAATCCCCTTAATCCTGAGTTGAAAGGTTCATACTCTTCATGCCCTATAGGACAATGGTCATTTTACTTAGGCCTTTTTATTTTTTTTCTAAGTACATTTTTGTTTGTTTTGATGATGTTGTTGTGCATATCAATAAATTCAAATTCAAAAAATATATATGTAGCCAAATATAAACAAAGAAAGTTAAGGATCTTTAGACTAATAAATGTGTCTCATAACTTAACTCGTTTTGAGTTTGCACTATGTAATGCAAGGACAGTTTAAGCCAGATTTAAAGTTGCTTAAAGTCACAGTGTCACTTCTTTAATGTTACACATGTGACACACAATGTTCTACTTACTTGTAAAACTGATTTGGAGTCATTATTATAATAGGGTGACATAAAAAGAATATACATTGTTATTCTATTGTCTATATTCTATTGAATAATCTTTTTTCCGTGCACTTTGTCTGAAAGATTACAAATATTATTATGTACTATTACTATTAATCTACTCAAGGTATTTCAAATTGGCTCCACATTCATAAATGAAAACATTAAAATGCTTCCATGTGCACTTTTTTAATAAAAGTAGTGTAATATACTATAATAGTATGCATAATGAATATTTGCTCTATCCACTGAGATTATACTCACCAAAATGTCCTGAACCAGTGCAGATGTTACCTGTGCTCCTTGTCATGTGGTGAGATCAACCTGGCTTTTTGTCTCGTCTCCACATCTTGTCATTTCCTGTTTCATTTTGAAAAGTAACTCTCCTCTCATTTCAGGTCACTTGCTCTTCCTCATGTGTCACCGGTCTGATTGCCTTGCCCGTCTTGATTGTTTCCACCTGTTCCCTGTTACCCTGTGTATATATTGTTTGCGTCTCCCCTTGTCTTGTGCCGAAGTGTTTCGTATGTCCATCCTCCTGATACCACAGCCATAGCCACCTTGTGTCCTCGTCCTCGTCCTCGTCCTCGTCCTCGTCCTCGTCCTCGTCCTCGTCCTCTCATGAGTGATTTTTGGTTTGTAAGTTTCATAGTGTAGTCAGTTCTAGATTTTCACTTCAGCCTTTTGTCTTTTCCTCCCCAGGAGTAATTTTTGGTTTTGAGTTTTTAGATTAGTGTCTCCCGTTTCCAGGAGTGAATTTTGATTTTCTAGATTAGGTTATCCTCTGACTGGAGTGCCTTTTGTTTGAACCCTAGAGAGATTCATAGGTAGACTCATAGATAGGTTTTATAGTCTTAGTTATATAGCCAAAGTTAGTTGGGAGCTTTCATAGCAACTTCATTTTGTTCACTGCGAGAGAGATGTTCCTACTGGTACCTAATAAAGCCTGTTTGCCCCTCCAACTCTGCGTCTGTGTCCTGTTCCGGTCCTGACACTCCTGAGAAGATAATGTTAGAAGAATAGGCATAAACACTGTTCGGAGAGACATCTTGTATCTTGTATTTAACAGTGTGTGTAAAGTATCTCATCATTTAAAGGAGCAGGACTTTTTGGAAAACAAGCTCTTTTGCTTTTTTTAAGGGGAGAGTCAGGATAGATAATTGAAGCCAACCTCACATCTCATCTGTGTGGTAAATATGAAGTTTAATTAAGTGTAACATGTGGTGACAGCTGTCCTGGACCTGCCTAAATGGAACAGAATCTGCCTCTCGGCACCTCTAAAGCTCAAAATGTAACACGTTACATCGCGTTTGTGCCTGGAGTCACTGCTTCTAGCCAAGAATCGGTCCGACACACATCCTAGTGAAACCACAAATTTCTCAATTCGTTTTTCTTACACATTAAACGAACATGATATGACTTGTTAATTTGTGAGACTTAGAGGTGGGGGGATTTTGTTACTTTCAGTATGTGCCCGGGTAGCTGTTTCCCTTTGTTTTCAGTCATTATGTTATAAGTTAACAGCTGCTAGTTCCAGTTTCATGTGTCGTATCAAACTTCTCATCTAAATTTCACCAAAACCAATGTGTATTTCTCCCAATGTTTAAAGCTGTTACTTTAATCAAAAGGCAGATCAAGTTTTGGTATCTCAAATTGCTATATTTTTTACTGTGTAAAGGTTGTAATTGTAGTTTGAGAAGTGGTGGAAACTCAATAAAACCAGGAGTCTGGTGTCCTCCTGGTCTCATATCCATATGTGTAACTCCCCCCGTTGAAAAAATATCACCTATTCCTTGAAATAGTTTTGTCCAGATGCTGTTTTCCAACTGGCCTGATAGAAAATTACGCCAGGTAAAAAAATGGTGGTTTCATGGAGGTAGACCTGCACCCATTCAGATAAAAATGGCTCAATTTAAGGTAATGAAGAGACATTTCTTAATTTGACCAAATTACAGCAGTTCCTGAAGATACGAACATCTGAATTACAAACATTCGTAGATACGAACAACCGCTGACTGATAATCATAAATGTTAATTTATACAGTAAACGCTGTATTGCGTTTGCAAGTTCATATTTTGAACCACGTGCCTTATCCAACTTGTTCTGTCCCTCTGTAAGCATCTCAGCATGTCAGACTGTTTCCATTATGGCTGATAAAGCAAAGGCTAGTGCTTGTGCTAGTGGCAAAGAACGTATGGCAAGTGATGATAGTGGTATTTGTAAGAATTACAAGGCGATCTCCATGGAAACAAATTCAATTTTAAATTTACCTTACAAGCAATTTAGCTTACAAACAGACTCTCAAGACTGTAATTTTGGCTCTGTCTGGAAATAGTAATTAGAAAACACTCATGAATATTATATTCAATTTCTGCCAAGTCTGTTTTGTTAGATGCTGTTCAACCCCCACTATACACATTGTACCCTTAAGAAGAAAAAACGTAAACCTTACCTTCTGTATTGTTTAACCCATAAATGTACTGAAAGATGGATATATGCAGTATGAGTGATGGTACATCACTGTGGCACTATCAATAGACAATGTGTCATTTGTCGTCATTTACAAAAAACTAAGATATTTGTCAAGGAATATAAACTTGTTTTTATTTGACACTGTCAAAACTGGAATAAGAACAGTATTGGTTGGACTTTGATTCTACCTTTTTGACAGTATTTCCAAACCCCATAAGTGTACATGTATGCGCTAATATAGATATTCCTGAACTCTTATCTATTTATAAATATATATTTGGTCCAACATGTCCCCTGTCCCCAGTGGAAATTATGCCCCAGTGAGTGTGTATATTTGACAACCAAATCCAGCTCCCTTGGCAGCATCCCCAGCGATCCCTAAGACTAAACACTGTGGCTGGGATAAGTAGTCATTACACCATCATGTGAAGATTCATTGGGCCACAGCGAAAAATATTATGCCTAATCAAACTGTCTGTACCCATGCTCATCAAAAATAATCTAGTGTTGATTAAAGCTTTAGGCGAGTTTCCCTGTAACGAAGGCGCTTAGACTGGATTTTTTCCTTGGTGACCAAGGATCACTGTAAACACAACTTTCTTTTTAATGTAAATGCTGAATGTTGATTTTCCTCCATTCAGGTTTCTTGTTAAGGCCTTGTCCCAATGAACAATGCCTTCTGTGTTGAGGTTGCTGTGCCTTATCTATCCCCGAGCAGCTATTTCCTCTCGCAGAGATACATGATCAGAGCGGGGAGGGGGAAGTCACATTCCAAACAAAACTAAAACCCCGGTCTGCACTGCACTCTGCTTTTTCTTTCTGCTGCACCTCCCTCTTTAGATACTGTGGCTGTTTTATCTTGCTCTTTGTGCTGAAGACAATCAGCTCCGTTATCTTATCACGACCTTGATCCCACCTTTGATTTTATTTTACAACAGGTGTCATTAATCGACTGCAGCACCTGCTATCAATCTAATAAACAGTCCCAGCTGCTCTCTTTGTAAAAACCCTCATGTGAAACAATAACTAGCAGAATATTAATCCTGTTATAACATTATCCAGCATCGCTCCTAGCTGTGGTGTTGATCTGTACTGTTCCGTGAAGCAAGCCAACAGAGAAGTGATGGAAACCACTACAAGAAAACGATTGTCTCTCGGCTCATCTTCACGTCATTCGTTTCCACAGATTTTTATACACCACTTCCCCCAATTGCAACTTTTCTGAGTGCCGGTTACAAGCAGAATGACCCGTGTTTCAACTCATGTCTTTGTTCCTGTGAATTCAAAGTTTTTTTTTCCTGGTGCTTGACTACCTCTAGGGGGATGCGCTTCACCTCAGAACATGTGGTAGCATCTCTAAAACATCTCCGGTGTGATATAAAAGCTGGGGTCTGGAAATAAACCTAATAAAAAGAAACAAGAGTCTACCATTGTGCTTAAAAACTCTGTGCGGCTGTACTCGGGCACAGCTGTGTTTTGAGATAGAAGGAAAAGGCTAAATAAAAAAAAATAAAAAACAGGGTACTAAGAATGTACTATATAAGTGAGGTGCCAAATGGAAACACACTCACTGATGTTTTGTACCGAATGATACTGAAAAGCACAAGAGGGAAAACAAGGTATTGTGACAACTGTTTTAGATTTCCCTTCTCTCCTGGGTTCCAATTTGTCACTTTGCATGAGCACAGGATTCCTCACCAACATTCATTGTTAACATGTCTCGTCCGACGACTCCTGGATGTTTTAGTGTGTGAATAATGCTGAATATATATCGATTCCAGGAAAACATATTTGCGTCAGAGACATAAATCTGTAGTCATATTTACAGAGCTGATTTCCTGCGTAGCTTGGCTCAAAGGCCCCATATTGTCCACACTTCATGGGTTTTATTTGAAGTTTTAAAATCCCAAACATATTACATTTGTGGTTTTAAGTACAAAAACATATAGTTTTGAGTCTCCAGTCTCGAGCCTCTCTCTGGAGCTCTAAGAGCAGGTTGCTTTGTGTCTGTCCCAGTAACATTAATCCTCTCATGCATGAATTATGATAATCTCAGTCAGGATTTTTGACAACAAGTTACTATACATTTTTAGGGAAGTAACAGGTTTGAGAGGTTTGAAAAAAATCCATCTTTATTCTATAAAGATATATCTATTTGTCCACTCAAGTGTACTTAATGTGTTTTGTACTGTAAAAAACTCATTTTAATAGCATGGTTAATACCTGTTCATAAAAAATAATTCATTTTAAGAAAAACAATGGTAGTAGTTGTAACAAAACTCATGCTGCATTAATGTACAATTGAGTGGACGGATGATTAACCAGTGTTTATTCCAAATCTGAAATCAACACTCAGAAAAATTTTGACCTAATATATAACATTACATCTCACTTGATGCAATTATATATGGTTTTAACCGTAATGGTGAAAACAGAATAAATTACAGAATAAAGGATGTGTCCGTTTCCCGAAACATGGGACAGTATTTATACAACACTTTGACCTTCTTATAGTAGAATCAAAAAGAAAATAAAATCTCATTCTCGACGATAAAGAACCTTTTATAAATATTTATATAAATATTTTACAACCCTCTATTTTATTTTTTTGACACTGAATCAGCGGAACCTTACTGCAAATGATATTAAAAAAATGACTCATTTACCATTAGATTTGAAATTGAAAACACTTTTATTGGATGAGGTCTTTCAGTCTTGTAGTGATGAACCAATCAGCGAGAATCCAAGTGATAAATGGTATTTTGGTATATGGGAGGAAACCACAGAACCCGGGGTTAACCCCCACCCCGGCTCAGTGGACAACATGAACTCTGGAAGGTTCAGGACTGGGACTCGAACTGTTGCCTTCTAGCTGTGTGTTCACACTGAGGTGGTCTAAATGAGTGTGTGTGTGTGCGTGTGTGTGTGTCAGACAGATGAAACAATAGCTTTTATTGCACTACTTTAAGTACATTTTTCTAATCATCTTATAACTTTTACTTTTAGTCCATGCATGACTTTAACTTGTAATGTAGTAGGCTAACTTTATATTTTTCTATTATTATGTTTACTCAAGTAAAGGATCTGAGTACTCCTTCCACCACTGATCTAAGTTATGGCCTGGAGCACATGTTTGTATCAAATCGTAGCACAACTTCATATTGTATAATAATACCATGAAGGGCAAAGGGTCAGCTTTGTCTAAATGAGGTTTAAATGTTGACTAATGAACATTGTCCCCTTTTAAATTCAACTCAATGCCTAAAAAGAAAATCACTGCAGTGATGCAGTGTTGAAGCCTTGAGTTATTTGATTCATTATGGCCCTTATACTGCATATTCATCACAGGACTAAGCACAGAGCTATAATAACAAGTCAAGTTACACTTTTTGTTTTCCAAAGACACAGATTGTGGTCCAAATGTCTGAGACCGCCACTTTCCCACTCTGCTCTCAGACTGTTGGACCCTGCTGTATGTATTCCTGTCTTTCATGTGAAAAGAACTGGGAGAAAAAAACAAAAAAAAATATCAACCTATCTGAGACAGGCATCTAAGAAGTTTCCATGAGCCACAGAAAAAAAAATGAAAAATGCAGGCTGAAAAACACTTGGCAGCTTTTTTAATGTTGACTCCATCCCCCTCCTCCTACCGCTCTCTCTCCCTCTCTCTCTCTCTCTGGGCTTGGAAGCACTTGAATACAAGGTTCAGCGAATTGTTCTGGCATAGCAGCTTGTGTGTAATGACTTCTGACAACAGTGGAGACAAACTGAAGAGCATGTCTGTCTTTGCATGAGTATTTACAAATCTACTCCCGGGAACCGCATTCCAATTCTGGAAACACTATTATATGCAAGTCGCCATGAACGACCGCATGTACAGGATGCACTCGTCTGAAATAAATGGAAGACAGTCTGAGAATAAAACTGGCCATAGATTCCCCCAGAATAATTGGCCAAGTTTTGGTATAAAAGTAAAAGAATGTAAGGGATGTATTAGCGTCATTTCAGAGGTACAGTTTGGGGGGAGAGCAGCTGCCTGTTCCATCATACAGAGCCGCTGGCTCGGCTGAATCTGGCCCTTGTTCTTATCTGGCCTCCATCCAACCCTGGTGGGATTTCTTTTTTTGCGACGCATTATGGACTCTGTTTCAAAAAGTCAAATGTGAGGGTGTGTTCTTTAGATTGTTGTCGGTCATTGAAAAATAAAGCTTTGAATGCTTCAGGCCTTAGAGCATGTGGTTTTGTAAGAAAATCAAAAAGACAAAAAAAAAGTGGTGGATAGTACCTAAGTACATTTTCACAAGTACTTAAGTACAATTCTGAGGTGCTCACGCTTGAGTATTTCATTGTGATTCTACTTTTTACTTTCTACTTTACATTTATTTTAGAGCTTACCTACTTACTTTTTAAATAAAGATTTTAATATATGTAAAATACAACAGGGTGACATGGTTGTGCAGTGTGTAGCACTGTTGTCTCACAGCAAGAAGGTCTGGTTCAAGTCCTTACTCTGAAACCTGTGTGTGGAGTTTCATTTCATTCTCCCTGTGTCTGTGTGGGTTCTCTCCAGGTTCTTTGGCTTCCTCCCACAGTCCAGACATGTTGATGTTGATTAGAGACTCTAAATTGCCTGTAGTTGTGAATAGTGTGTGTTTCCCATGGTAGGCTGGTATCTGTCTAGTGTGTATCCCTGTATCTCACCTGTAATGTGCTGGGATTGGCTCCTAGCAGACCACTGTGATCCTAATGAGGAACAAGTGGGTATGGAAGAGTCTAACATTATATTACTATATCCAATTATAGAATAAAGATAATACATTATAGTGTGGAAGATGCCAATAATTATCATAATAATAATCATAATATTAACATACCAGTAGCATCTTAAATTGGCTCCACATTGATGACAGTATGTTGTACAGTTTCAATCAGCTCACCCTGTTCCTAAAGAACAACCTTGGAATAATGAACTTGTGGAGCTCATAGTTGTTTGGGTTTATGTAGATCATTTTGCCTTCTCCCTTCTTTTAAAGAGACAACTTTTTCCCCAAAGAGCGAAGCTCAATCACTTATCTGATCCTGAAGAAGGAGACAAACAGGAACAGATCTGACCTGTGTAAACTCAACTACCATAATAATCAGCTCCGTGGAATGTAAATCACCCCAATGTTAATTCAGAGCAGTTCACACACATTCACACACATACACACACACACAATCAGGTTCCTTCAGATATACATTATACATTATAATTAGTAGTTATTTTGATGGCAGTATTTTTCACTTTTACTCAAGAAAAGTTCCACATACTTCGTCCACCACTGGTTATACCCAGACTTTCCCGTAAGCACAAACATGTTTAATGGTGGTGTCCTCAGCAGTGACAAGGCAGCCGTATATATCTGTGTTTAAGGGCCATCTTTTGCCTCCGCGGTCTGGGCTGATGTCAGGTTCTTTGTAGTTAATGGAGACCCTTGGAGAAGTTCACCATTTGGGCTCCCTTTTAAACTCCACTTTGATGTTACTCTAAATCGGGTGTGCAGTGGGCCCGTAGCTCTGGCATGCCAGCTGGATGAGGTGAAGGGGGGGTGAAGGTTGGGTTTGTTTGGCTGAGAACTCTCCTGCACTTGTCTTGACTCCTCTCTAATCTCTCTAATTGGAATCGGGGGTCCGAGGGTCCCCTCCGAGAGCTGCCAGATCTTTGTGGCCACGGTGCGGTGATGTGACGGGGTCAGGAGAACAGAGTTACCCGAGTGACATGAGCTATTTCCTTCTCCGCTTCACTTCATTCCGTTGGCCCCGAGGCACTGGAACTGGGCAGCAGGCGAGGTGAGGACGGAGTAAACAGATCCATTCTGTTCCTGCTTACTGTTGCTTTTAATGGTGTGTGGTCGTTGTTGTTATTCCTCCTCACCCCCTTTCCCGCGCTAAGTGTTATTGTAAGGGACTAGGAAATACCCTTTACCAAAAGGTAAAGTGCAGGGTCATCAGGATTTCACACCACCACTTGCTTACACTCGCATAGAACGAGTAGTAAAAAACAGCCAAATGTTTTTTTTTCTTTCTCTTGTGAAAGCCTCTGGTACTTTCCCAGCTCCATATCTGGAAATCGTATTAAGCCTGTAGGCTGTTGTATCATTGCTGCTGCTGTGCAGTGGTGTGCACTATCATAGCCATGCATACTAAAAACTCATTATGGTGGAAAAGTGTAAGACAGGAGCTCTGCATATGTTATAACAGCTGTCTTTTTTTCCCCGGGGAGGCAAACACAGTCTCAGAGTTTTCCACGGATATTTGGCCTCATTGTATGTTGCCCATTGCAGTGATGAGCTGAGTCAGACCACAGTAGTTAAACTATTGTTATACACAGCAATTATATATGGTTTTACCCGTAATGCACTATAACTATACATGGGTTTTGATGTCAAAAAGTAACATTAAGACATTATTTTTAACATCACCTCTCATCCCAACCATCCACATCATGTGTTTTATTCAAATTTTATATCTTTCAACAAGTTTGCTACACATTTTCCATTGCCTATTGTTCCATAAATTCACCATAATTAAAAGAAATACATTCACATTTATTTTAATTTAGTTATGACCCTTTATGTTACATGGGTAACACAGATTTAAGTTTATTTAAAAGTTGTAATGTGAAACTTGTGACTTTTTATACAGGGACCTGTGAGATATTTCCTCACAGTACCAATGAAATATAAGTAAATAAAATAAGTAGTAAATAATACATTATATTGTGCACGGACATACATAATAAAATAAATGTAAGGCAAAGAAATTCAAATTATACACCTGAAAATGCATAAAAATACAAATTATACACCTGAAAACAGTGTTTACTAACAGATGTAAAATTAAAGAAGTAGTAAAGGCAGAAAAACACTCAATATTCCTCAAAAAATCTGAATCAGAATGATGTTTATTGCCTAATTAAATCCTGCTTTTATTTTATTTTGCTTACAACTTTTGAATAGTTTCATGTAATAATTATGTTGTATTACTTTATATCTGATGTTTTTTTTCTTTTCAAATATAGTATCTATCAATTTTTTCATGGCCATTGCAAAGAACTGTTAAAACCCCAATTATCATATATATAGAAGAGGCAAAGTAATGCATAAACTCATAAAACACAGATTGGAGAAACTACCGTGAAATTGAGTTATTTTATGATAAGGTACCTCATTTTCTACTTTTATTTAATTGACTTATGAAGTGAGCGTATAAAGTAGGCTTCAACAGAGGAAGAAATGAAAGCTATTGCTACAAATAAATAACGCGCCTTAATCTTCAAGGATCCTGATCATGTCTAAATAAATCGCTAAATAACTGTCATACTTTTCTTTATTTAAAAAAAAATTCAAAGTCTGCTAATAATATTCCGCATCTGCCCACAGTAACAGCACCGCTGCTGCGATAAGGAAAACCTGCGTCACCGCCTTCGCGTGACGTCAGAATCGCTGCGTTAATCGGACCAATGGGACGCGGATCGCGCAGTAAACTCATCGTGCCGCGGACGCGCGGCTCATTACTAAAAGCTGCCGCAGCCATAGCGGATGGAGCCGGACGCGCCTGCACCGACCAGATGACACTGGGACGTAGTGTGGGGAAATAAGACTTTTCATCTTTTTTTTTCGGTTGCTCTCCTCCAAACAGGAACGCGCCTCTGGCTGCACAACAACTCCATGCGACGCTGAAAACTGGCCGCGGCTCGGCCCGTTATGGCCACGCCGGATCAGCCGCTGCCGCTTCCTACCGGCACCTCGGTGACTCCACGCGTCCCGACGTGACGTGACGCCGTCCAGGAGCCGCGACGATGGACTTACGTGAAGTCTCCCACCCGTCCCGTTGATTCTCCGTGCAGATCGCCCGTCGAGCCGCACTGATGCGGCGCGCGCCGGCGTCGGGAAGCGGCGCGCTGCTCCTCCTGCTCCTCGGCGTGTGCGTCCTGTCCCCGGGCCACAGCCGGCAGGTCATCTGCTGGAAAGCCATCCTCAAGTGCCACGGCGAGCCGGAGTGCCACTACGCGTACGACCAGTACCTCTACGCGTGCGCGTCCGTCATCACCGGCGAGCGCAAGAAGTGCCCGAGCCACTGCATATCCTCCCTCGTTCAGCTCAACCTGACCCGCAGCGGCCCGGCTCTGGAGGACTGCGACTGCGCCCTGGACCCGGTGTGCAAGAGAACCAAGCTGGCCATCGAGCCGTGCCTGCCGCGGACGCGCAGCATGGGCTGCACGGAGGCGCGGCGGCAGTGCGAGGGCGACGCGGCGTGCAGCTCGGCCGTCAGGGATTACTTGTTCCACTGCCGGAACCTCTTCGGCGGGGAGAGGTGCACGGACGGGTGCCGCCGGGTGATCGCCAACATGCGCGCCATCCCCAAGGCGCAGCAGCTGGACACGTGCGTGTGCGACGGCACGGAGCGCACCATATGCGAGTACGTGAAGGTCAGCATGAAAACTTTCTGCTCCGACTCCGCCGGCGACCGATTCGCGGGGAGCGGCTTCGGGGACGCGGAGGACGAGTCGGAGGACGACTACGGCGAGGAGTATTTCCCGTATTACGCGGAGAGCTCCAGCGACTCCCCACCTCTCCATACCGGGCTACATGTCCTCACCACCATCTTGGTTTTAGCCAGATTTATCTGAAATAAAGGAAAAAAGCTGCAGAGACTCGGTGGAATCAACTGAACCTCACGTAGAATGTGTCCGCTTTAGTCTGTAAAATAACTCTAGAACTGCCTGAGTTGACCTTTCTGCTACAGATCTGCACAAAATGATTCACAGGGATCAAGATAAAAGTTCTAACAACACACGTAGCCTGTTTGTCATATTTCAAGTTGCACATTCAAAAACTGTTCCGCTCCAGTTGAAGGAGCCTATTTTTGTATGTCAGCAATATAAAAGTTAAATTGTACAGTATATTGTATGAAATTATTTTGTCTAAATGTTTTATCAAGAGATTTGCACTGTATGAAAAGTCCCACTCCTTTACTGCATCATGGCCACATAAAGGAATAAAAAAGAAAAACATTTTAATGTGTAAATATTAGAGGTTTATAGAGTTTATCCACAACCTGTTGAGTAAGAAACCAAAGCTGATGTATTAGTCTGAATCCAAGGCCGCTTAAAGGCATCTGGGGGAGAAAAACAAAAGAAAGAAAGCTCTTAAGAGTGATACACTTGACCTTGTAAACATGGATGTTTGCTTTTAGGTATAAAGTGTTGATTCTCAAAAAAAATAAACTGGGGGGTGGAGACACCTTCTCTCTGGGATGTTCAGCGGCACAGAGATGTTCCGTTTGTTTAACTTCACCTCATGTTTGGGTTAGGAGTCTTCACAAAGACACATGAAGGAAAGGAATAAAATGTTGGGATCAGTGCAGATATTAAAGTGCCCCGCTGTGTGAACACACTCCTCTGAATGTACATGCACATTAAATAAGAGTTTTTAAAGGATTCTTCTGAAGGCGGCGTGATTCTGTTTTTAGATTCATAAAAGATGTCCACACGTGGACTAAGGATCCAGGGCTGCACTCACACTAATCTACGTTCTTGTTTAGTTTGTTTTGTTAAGGTTTATCAGTAAAAATGATGTCTTATCTTGACTTTCCTGTTCAAATGTGCTTAAAGCAATCACCAGATGGATCTGGGAAGAGGGCTTTGACATCATTTTTCACCACAGAGCACTCAAACTTTAGTTATTGATAACATCGTGTACATAAAAGCAGTGGTGGAAGAAGTATTTCGATGCTGTATTTAAGGAAAAGTACCAGTACAGTCCTGTGTGTATTTATGTAAATATGTAAGTACATATGTGGTGGCAGCAAAATGTACCTGAAAGTATTCATTTAATTTCTTTAATTTAGTATATATGATGACATTAGATCAATAATACTAAGGTATCTGTTTTTAAGCAAGATTGAATTTTTGTAGTTGTGGTTTCCAACATGGGGTTCGGACCCCTCCAAAGGGTCAGCAGATAAATCCAAGTGTTCGTGGGATGGTTATTTGGAGAAGAAAATAGAACAAACAAAATTCTGATTCTCAAATCTGTTTTCACTTTTTGGACTTTTTCCTCTAATCTTTTGAGTTTTGGTGAAATATTGGATCATTTGAACATTTATTGAAATGAAACCATGTGAGAACTTTAGAGGGTGGGAGAAGAAACAATATTTGGTGGGGCTGGTAACAATCACAGATGAGTGAAATGTGAGTCGACTACACTGATGTTTGCGAGACGTCAGAGGCTAAAAGGTTCAAACAGCTGTTATAAAAGCTTGTTATATTATCTATGGTGTCAAGTCTGCATCCGTAGGGAATAAAGCTGTCACATAAATGTAGTGGAGCAGAAAGTATGATATTTCCCTCTGGTGCAAAGTATTAAGTTGCATGAAGCGGAAATACTCAGGTATAGTCCTCAAGTACTTAAATACATTACTTGAGTAAATCCACAACTGCATAAAACAGCCAATAAGGTTGTTTAAGCCAAGAGACATAGTTCTGATGTTAGGAAAAAACAAAATATTGCCAGTAGTTGTTGTCAGTGAGCTTCACTCAGCCCCTCTGTGCTGGACCTTGTCCTTTTTTATGCATCCACAGCTGAGGCGTGTAAACTCAAATACACAGAATTCATTTCAGATTGTGTTTTTCATATTGGAGGCTTTTGCTGTTCATGATAATGTTGTAAACCTTATGTGTTGTAACCAGTACAGTTATTCCAAAACGAGCTCAGAACTTGAACTGTCCGACATTCGATCCTTTTTTTTAACATGTCACATAAAGTGGATTTGCAGCATTGCTGTATATCTCCCCTCTGATGGAATCCTGAACCAGTTTTAGCAGTGATGCTGCTGGTGTGTTTACATCTCATGGGTTCGTCCACTCTCTGCTGCACTCACAAAAAAAAAAAGCCTGTGTCCCCTCCCTCACTTGTGATAATGGGTCTCGAAACCATTGATGGCGGCTATGTTGCCTTTCATGGAAAAGAGATGGGCCCTCCAGCCCATTGATTGGAAGAGAAGTCGAGTGGCACCTCTATTATGGAGATGCAAGATACACAATGGTGCTGCGGTATAATGGTGGTGGTGGTGGTGGTTGGGAGGGGGGGGGGGGGGACTTCATTCACTCTGTTCCCCATGTCAGCCCTCTTTCAGGGAGTGGGGGAGCGTGGGGAGACAGCTATCCAGAGGAAGACACAGGAGTTATGTGAGAAAGTTCAGCTTCATTTCTGCGATCTAAACTCCCGCTGACGGCCAGCTCGTGTTTTTTCTCTGCCCTCCGAAGCCGTGAGGAGAACTTCGGTGTTCTCCGTTGTACAACATGACTTAACTCATCCACACATACGACCATCTGGAGGGGCTGAACACTTTTGAATAGAATGGGCCACGTAGTAAAACTGACAATAGCCAGATGTCAAAAAATACTAACAGAGTGATGCAGCCATGGCATTTTCTGGGCCCTTTTGTTACAAGGGGAAAAAGCCTGCTACTGTCGCTTTAAGAAAGCAGACCTCTCCACTCCAACCATTAATAATTGTAATGCCTTTTTATTATTGTTGGGGATAATGAAGGGATGAGAGTCATATGGGGGCCCCGGTCCGTGCTTTGCCCTAAAATGTTTTCAATTAACTTTTGGCACCGGAGGAAAATGGGAATGTTGTGTTTTTTTCCCATGGCGAAACAGAAAAGAGTCAACTTGGGCTTTCGGTGCAGGGACCAGAACCTCATTAAAATTGCCTCATCATAACTCAAACTGTTGCTCGGCCAACCTCCCCTCGACCACGCCCCGGGTCCTCAGACTCTGGGTTACACTACGGAGAAGCAAGGAGTGGACTTTTAGACAGTATTCTACACATTACGCACATGTCATCTCACGTTGATCCTTGTTACCTGGTGACCAGACTAGTGTGTTTTCCACATCATGTTGGAACATTGGATAAACATCTAAATCACAGTTTTTGGTAGGAAGGGTCTTTTGATTTATTCCTCGGTTAGTTTAAAGCACAATGGATTCTCTTAAAGCCTCAGCGGAACATTGCAAAACATTTTTAAACATGGTTGAATGCCACTCAGCTGTCCGACTTACTTGTTCCTGCGCCTATTTTCAAACTGCGAGTGCTGGGAATAACGCAAACTGCTTCAAATTGAGTTACATTCATGTCTGCCTCAATTGAACCCGAAGAATAAAAAAAAAAGAAAATTAAACGCACAAAAAAGGGCAAAGTAAGCATTGAAAGTGACAGTTGGTTCTATAGTTATATAACAAGTAATCATGAGATGGAAACCTTATATCTGTTGAAGTTAAAGCTGCTGTGGAGGCAATAAAGTATGTGTGGTTAGATATAGCCACACAATTTACTCTAGAAAATAGCAGAGCACTAATGTAATGTAATGTAAGACTATTGCAAATGTTATGACACATTATCTTGTTTGATTTCATGTCCTCAAATATGTTGTGGAAACAATTATTGAGCGAATCAATTTTGCTGATAGACATTTGCTGATCTCAATGTGAGGAACTTTATATATCTCTCAATTTCTTTGTGTGTATTATAGACAAGTTACTGATAAAATATGATAATGGAAATTTCTTATTTTCTCTTTATTAGTTCAACTTTTAAAATGCAAAAATTAAAAAAATACATGGTCCATTTGGTTACTGTAATAGTTGTAGTTTCTACTTTCGGGATAAAACCATTGAAATGTTGTGACACAGTATTAGTAGTAGATAATAGTCACACAAACAGTGGTAGATATTATTAGGTATGTTTACTCAGGTACTTTTCCAAGTGCATGTGTTCCTTCACATCTATATGACAGCTTCAATTACTTTTCCAATGAAGATTTGACTCATTGGATAATTTAAGAAGCTTTTAAAATACAACATGTAGTTAAAGATGAAACCAGTGGTTTCAGCCTTTTAGTCTCTGACGTCTTACAAACAGCAGAGTGGAGTCGGCTCACATTTCACACTTCTCTGAGTTTGTTAACAGCTCCACCAAATACAGTTTTTTCTCTAAACTTCTCACATGGTTTCATTTCAGCCAGTGTTCAAATTCACCAAAAATCAAAGATTAAAGGAAAAAATCCTCAAAGTAAAAACAGATTGATGAATCTGAACTTTGTGTGTTCTTCTCCCCTTCGCCCAATAACCATCTCAGGACCCCTCATATTTGTCTGCTGACCCTTTTGCGGGCCCTGGCCCTAGGTTGAGAACCACAGGACTAAACTCACTAACTGTATACAGCTGCTCTGATTGAATAATCTGATGATGTCATATACTGTAGAAACCAACATGTAATGTACATCAACTCACAATATAGGTACTTTTTCATGCAGGACTTTTACCTGTAAACATTTTGCATTACCGTCATTAGTCATATTATTTATATAACCATCAACATAACCATCAGCATAAACCACTGATAATACCAAAGCAAAGCTTAAGCAGAAAACACCCATATGTATTCAATTCAGAAATTCAACTTTTATTTTCTGAAGAGGAGATCTGGTTGTTGTCTTCTTGTACAAAGTTACACTGTCTGGCATTAAAAGTTTAAAAAGTGTTGCGTTATTACGGCCTAGATTGGACCATAGATAAACACACTTTAGAGAAAAGCAAAGTGAATAAACCCCAGTGACCCACAATAATTGGAGTTGGGGGGTGGACTTGAGGAAGGCAGCACCCTGGGCTTTTTAGAGAGGTGGGAAAGGTGGAGGAGGGGTTGATTTATGATTGGGGGGGTTAATGGGGGAAGGGTCGGGGTTGGGAGAGAAGGGGCTGTGCTGGGTTGAATGTCAGGGATTTGAAGCTTCTCTGAATAATGATGCAAAAGAGGGGAGATTTAATCAACCAATCAGGTTTTTTTTTTTCTAGGCTGGATAGGAATTGTGCTTTAGTTGCCGCCCCCCCTTCACTCCCTGCAGCCGAAGAAGAGCAATGGTGCGAGGGTTTTCACGGAAGGAGAGAAGAACGGGAGGAAAAAAAGGAGGAGGACGGGGGGGGGGGACACAAAACCTAGCTGACAAGGGGCATAACTTCATTTCCACGGTGGGGACAGCTGTGTGGAGTAATCCGCCGTAGCAGGCCTCTAGAACTTCAATGCATTTAGTGACCCAGGGAGGTGGGGAGGGGGCAACTTCCAACTGTGTCCAGGCGTTTAGGAGTGCAAGAGAGCTCCTTTCACACCCTTTGAAGGCCCTTTGTTAAATATATATATATATATATATAAATATATATATATATATATATATATATATATATATATATATATATATATATATATATATATATATATATATATATATATATATATATATATATATATATATATATATATATTTTCTAATAAGTTGCAGCTTTTACTGCATGTTTTTTGCTCTCCATCATAATTTATGCTTGATAAGCTTTGACTTTTTTTTTTCTCTGTGTCTGCAAGCCAGAAATATTTGACATGTGAAGTTTCGCATCTGGCTTCTGAGATATTTTACGCACAAAAATTCTTTTTTTATAGGAGACTGCAGAATCCCCCCTCCGCCCACCCGTTCATCATGTTTGACATTTATGTTGAATATGTTCAAAGTCGGGGCGACACGGTGGTGCGGTGGGTAGCACTGTTGCCTCACAGCAAGAAGGTCGCAGGTTCAAGACCCGCCTTGGGCCTGGGTCTGGGGCCTTTCTGTGTGGAGTTTGCATGTTCTCCCCGTGTCTGCGTGGGTTTTCACCGGGTACTCCGGTTTCCTCCCACAATACAAAACATGCTCAGGTTAATTGGTAAACTCTAAATTGCCCATAGGTGTGAGTGTGAGAGTGAATGGTGTGTGAATGGTGTGTGTGCCCCACGATTGGCTGGCGACCATCTGGGGTGTATCCCTGCCTCTCGCCTTAACGCGCTGGGATAGGCTCCAGCAGACCCCTGCGACCCCGAAAGGGAATAAGCGGGATAGACAATGGATGGATGGATGGATGTTCAAAGTCACAAATGTGATTCTCCCACATATTGGGGAATCAGAAATCTCAGGTAGGTGCTTTGGCAGGTTTGGAAAAAAAACATCCTTATTTAAGCGTTTAAATGTTTGCTTGTCGTTCAGTTTTGATGCATAAATATAAGTCAGAAAGAGAACCGTGCAGTCTATCGATGAAGTGGGGGTTCATTATTTGGTGCTAACTGTTCTGTTGGGGACTGAGGAAGAAGAAGAAGAACAAAACATTTTAGACTAAGATAATGGCTCGAGGCCGGGTTGCTGTCTGGACTGAATGGGGTCTCCCTGGAGCTCAATAAGGTCCCAAAGTTTTACTCCATTATGCTGACATCCTAAAGGCCAGGGGCCACCACCCCCAGTGGTTACTGCTCAAGTATGCATTCATCACCCCCTCTCCCCTCCCTCTACTGCACACACACACACACACACACACACACACACACACACACACACACACACACACACGCACGCACACACTTTGAAGCTTTAACTCCTCTCTATTTTAAGTGCTAACAGGAAGTTATATTCTCAGAAAGCATACAGAGAGGGGTAAAAGAATTAATAAATAATGTGTGATCAGACAAAAGCTGCTTAAATCCATCCATCCATCCATTGTCTATCCCGCTTATTCCCTTTCGGGGTCGCAGGGGTCTGCTGGAGCCTATCCCAGCGCGTTAAGGCGAGAGGCAGGGATACACCCCAGATGGTCGCCAGCCAATCGTGGGGCACACACACCATTCACACACCATTCACTCTCACACTCACACCTATGGGCAATTTAGAGTTTACCAATTAACCTGAGCATGTTTTTTGTATTGTGGGAGGAAACCGGAGTACCCGGTGAAAACCCACGCAGACACGGGGAGAACATGCAAACTCCACACAGAAAGGCCCCAGACCCAGGCCCCAAGGCGGTCTTGAACCTGCGACCTTCTTGCTGTGAGGCAACAGTGCTACCCACCGCACCACCGTGTCGCCCCGCTGCTTAAATCAACAAGGTTGCAATTCCCTAAAATTCAGATGAGATGTGTGTTATTATTTGCTTTTGTTTCATTTCAGGAGTCTAGATTCCCAAAGAATCCACTTCAGACGAGGCAGAAGAGTGAATACTTTCTGTATCCGAGATGCCATCTCCACAGGTCTGTGCACATTCCTGAATGTTGTGCAAGGCTGTAACAGTATCCTCACTTGCTGTCTCAGTCCGTTAGTCTCTGTTTGCTTAGCACGGCCGTCTCTGGCACGAGCTTCTCCAGTCACGCCTGCTGCGCTGGCGCTAAATGACTGAGCTAAATCCGAGAGCAAACATGGCAATCAAAGGCTGTTAAGCTGCACAAACAAACATTCATCCTTTTCGCTCATTATGGCTGCTATTCCCTTTCAAAATCAGAACCAGCGGATCCAGCAGCACACACCTTTGTTGTAGATCCAGGCACCCTGTGTTCGTTGTTTGAAGGTGATAAATCAGCTCAAATATCCTACAACAATGAGGCCAATGCAATACATTGCCAGATGTAAGTGTGTGTGTGTGTGAAAGAGAAAATTACAGCCTTGAGGTGAGATAATCAATGCATAGTCCTCATCCTTAGGAAAAAAATCGATGTCATATATATATATATATATATATATATTCATCCAAAACAGTTTCACAGTCTTATGCTGTATTTATGCCCAACGCCTTAATCTGTGCTCTCGGCCTCCTGTTTGTCCTGAGTCTGTTCTCTCTCTGTCCAGGCAGCTTCTACTCATCTGGTTCTCATTTGCACATGCAGCACAACCAGCTGGAATGTGTCTGTGCTTCTAAAAAGATGACTTATTAGCTCATTAATACACACTTCAGCTCTCACTATCTTATGTGAACTGAGGTTGAGAGACACACTGTGTTTTTTTCCCTCAGTGCCAAAAAGTCAAAGTTCTTTTGAAAGTAGATGTACATCTGATTAATGATTGAACAGGGTGCATTTTGTTTCTTTCTGTTTGTCCAGGAGGCTGCAGCCTGGGAACAACAACATTTTCTTTAACTATACGGCTCAAGCAAATAAAATGATAGGGCAAATACTAGTGTACACCACAACTCATAGGATTGAATAAATGGTATGCTTGATATGTGTGTGACAGGAGATTTGTGTGCTGGGGTACAGGGGATCATTTAATTTTTACATATTATTTTCAACTAAATCCATGGGTACTTTTTTTTTTTTTTTTTTACAATGAATACACTCAAAACACAGAATAATATCACAAAGGATTGAAAAAGAATTTTATGATAATTTTATGAGATGGAATACCCATTACCAACCTCAAGATGGCTCTGTTCTCCTTACTAATTATGTGAAGATCATTTTGTTCAGTTCTTTGAATCCTTAGATTCCTATCCCCTCTTTTTGCTTTGACAGAGGCAGACAGTCAGGCAGAGACAGAATGAGCTATATCTGCTCAGCAGTGCTCCTCACTGCTGGTTTCTCCTCTGCACTGAGCTCCTGGGACCCCCTCCGTGTTGCAGCCACGTGTCCTGGTACGTTTGCGTCCCACACAGCTGCTCCAGGCAGACCAGCAAGACCAGTTGCCTTCGTGACTGACTTTAGGTCTTTCAGCTGCAAAACATTGTCAAAATCAACACACATGTTAAAAAATACCAACTAACAGCTGGTGTGCAGCTTTTGTTTCTTTCAATCAATTAACAGAACAGGTGAGAGGTTGAGACAGACCATTAATAATTAATTAATAGTCTACTTTCCTGACAAAAATCATGCTCGGCAAAACAAGTAAAAATTGTATTTTACTCAAAGTCTTTTATTAAACCAGGTGGTGGGGTGGTACCAGCTTAGGGGGATAGAGGTGGGTCTGTGCGGTGGAAGGGTGGTAGCAATGTGCAGTGGTAGCAGTGTGTGTGTGTGTGTGTGTGTGTGCGTGGGGTGGTAGCAGCATGTGTGCAGGGTGGTAGTGGCGCCTAGTGGTAGCAGCGGGTGTGCGGGGTGCAGTGCTTCCATTAACTCTCATCCCGCGGCATCCACTAGTTTTCAGCGCAATACAGCCCCTACATGTCTTATTCCTTGTTTTTTTATATAAATTGCATCAGGCATTTATTTGGAAGCAGTGATTTTTTTTATCAGGGTCGAAGGTTAATTGAAACCCAGCTATCAATTGGTATTTTATGGTATATGATCCATGCTGTATGTTTTGATGTTCATTCTTACCTCCTATGTTACTCATTTTATCCCCCTTGAAGTTCTGGCACGCCAGGCCTTCAAACAGGTGAGGGCACAGGCACAGGCAGTTTCCATCTACCAGAGCGATAGTCCCTCCGTTTTGACAGGGCTTGCACTTGCAGACGCTATATTCCGCCACATAGTCCGCTATGGCCTGCTTCAGGTTGGCTATCCTGGTGTTAGCAGCAGGTGATTCCAATGGAACCAGCATATAGATGGGTTCTGACTGTAAGAAGCGACAGAGATATGTGCATTATTTCGTCGGCTTAAATTTTATGATATCAAATTTGGTGGCATCTAAAAGCATGTCATCTGAAAAAGACTTGGCAGAAATGGAATAATATATTTATAATATGTAATAATAATAATAGTGTGTAATTAATTATGTGTTTTAATTAGTATAATTCAATCAAATTAAGAATAATTTTTTTTTCCCTAGATTGTGCTGCAACAACAAACAGTAGCAAACAAACAGAGCTTAACTAAGCTATGGTTATTTGATTTTTGCATCTAGAAGGGCTTCATTATATATACATCATATATATCAATAACCTTTACATAATATGCCACCTTAAATATGGTTGATGTATTTATAAATTTTCTCTAATGGTATCTTTTTATAGAAGGTAGACACCCCGAATTAATACTTTAAACAGCTGTTCACTGTCGTGACCTCCATGCATGAAATAATAAATAACTCTACAGATCGACCAGACATGCTGGTCTGGGCTGGTGTTGTCTGTGCTGAGAATAGGGTAGGGGTTTCTTTTTGTTTCCGCCCTCTGTTTTATTCAATCAGACTTGTTGGTTGCACTGTGTGAAGATACTTTGTCCCATCTCTACTGTTGGGGAGCATCCTGCATTGTCCAGCTCCAATCCGACTAAGATGAGTAGATGCCGGGGAAAAAAAACTACTCCAATAGCATAATCAAGATGTGTTGATTCTACTATGAGAAGTAAAACTCGGGCTGATTTTCACTCTGACCAAGGTGTATACATGTATATTAAAAATTCGACCACAGTTGGTTTAACACAATATTTAGATTTTCTTGAGTGCCATATCAACGCACTGAGTGGCTCTAGAGATAACCTTTTGTGTTTTTCCCTTGTAGGTTCCTCTTCATGCTCGGGGTATTCCATTAGTTACAACCTGCAACCTCACCACCAGAAATACTAAGCATTTGTTTTAACATTTGTTAACATTGTTTTTACTGTCCATGTGTCTTGTTTGTTGTTGATATTTCAATTTCTTTCTGGATTAATAAAGTGAAACCAATCCAATCCCAAAACATCATCAGCATATTCTGACACCTGCCGTGGCATTGTTACAGCTTTACTTTGCCAGTCCGTCATTCCTACCTCGCTGTGAATCAGTGCAGGGTTGTCAGCGATTGTCCGGGCCCAGTTCTGATAGGTATTGATGTCCATCACCCCATCTTTATTTAATTTAGCCCTCATAGCAACAGCAGCCTCCAAGGTCCCTCCTTTCACTGATGTCAGCACCTTTTCCACCAGTGGTTTCCCTTCTTTCCCCACTATATTGCACCGGGAGAGCTATTTTTAGTGACTTTTCTTTAAATTAATGCAATCATATAAATCATACTCATCACAGTATCTGTACACAATGCTGATAAGAAGTATTGAGAGCTTAGGTTCAGACATTACAAGTAAGTCTGTCTTAATGCAATCTTCCCACATTACAGTCATTTTCACATTACAGTTTTTTTTTGTAGATGTTTCTATACTATACTACATTCCTTCTTTTTGTGTTTCCTCAGACAGCTTTTCCTTGCTGAGCTGCTGATGCGTCCTGGTAGTTACACTGTCAGGACAAAGAACAAGTCCAATGACAAAATACGTTATTGGCCCATAGCCTACACTATGGGACACAACAGGACAACATTCCCATTTTGCTTAAAACAACAGTCCAGAGTTTGGATAAAATCACTACTTTTATGAAGATAAGAGGACTGGACATCATTGTCTTAGTCTTTTGAGTTATAACGATACAAAAAGAAAAAGAAAAGAATAGTCGGCGTGACTTAATCTCTGACTGAGCTGTGACCTCATTTCATGTTTGTCATTTGTCTGAGTATTGTATTAAAATACAATATATAAAAAAAAAAAAGCAGAATCTATCCCAAAGGTTAACTTTATACAGAATGATTGAGTATTATGTATGTTAAAAAAGGGAAACAGACCTTGGGTTGATGTATTTAGACCATCACACCATTTAGGTTTTATGTGTGCATCTCCTTTTACCGGACTACTCAGGCCTCCTGTAAAGCCTAATTTGAAGCAGGCCTGAACTTTTTCTTCCGTCACATCTGCAAAAAGAATACAAGATGAGTGCTTCTTAGTTTAGACAACACAGTCTCATAGTGGAAAATTCAACTTTTGAAAAAAAATCAAAATGACTTATTAAAAATGAGACAACTGCTAGGATAGACATACTTTTCTCTTTGATGGTGTCCTGATTAAGAACATAGATCAACTCATACTCGCCGCCAGACTTTCCATTTCTGGTGTAGTGGGTTCCATAGTCCTCCAGGAAGGAAAAATAAATCCCCTTCTCATACACCAAAGGCAAAGAGTTGACATGCTCCACAAAATCATCGGCTACTTTGAGCTTATTTGAGCGCATCCTGTAGGTGCTCAGCTGTACTCTGCCTGTCACCCGCATGAAGCTTTTGTTCTGAGTGTGCAAGGGAGAAGTAATAAGTCAATACAGTGGCAGATGTTATCTACTGTTTCTGAGTTACTATTCACCGGCTAACATTTACCTTAGTGCTGTTGAGCTCTGTGAGCGTCTTGATGATTGTTTTCTTATCATAGTCAAAGTTTCCACCCAAATTTAGGTTAGGTTTAAGGTTGAGGACAGGATTAACACTGGAGGTGTTAGAAGAGTCGGTAGCAGGATCAGAGGCGGGATCAGGGTCCGAGTCATAGGCGGGATCAGGGTCCGAGTCATAGGCTGGATCAGGGTCCGAGTCAGAGGCGGGATCAGGGTCCGAGTCAGAGGCGGGAGCAGGGTCCGAGTCAGAGGCGGGAGCAGGGTCCGAGTCAGAGGCGGGAGCAGGGTCCGAGTTCGATACAGAGTCGTCAGCTGGCTTAGAGTTGCCAATGGACATCTCAGTTGGCGAGAATTTAAATGAAAGTCCAACATTAATGTTAAAACTGTTCTCTTTCAGAATTTCCTTCAGAAGGCTGTGTTTATCCTCATAGATTTCTTTGGAAAAATCTTCTTTCACTTCAGTCTGGAATCAAAGGGAGAGAGAGTGTGAAGAGGACATATGCACATTTCAAGGTCCCTGGTATTAATATGGGGCTCTACTGGGAAGTTTTTCTTGGAAACTGTTTAGAAGGGGGCAGGCACTTGTGAGGTGATTGGATAGATCACCCTCACCATGTATCACTGTCGTCTCACAATCACAAGATCAGGTGAAATGCTGATTGTCCGAAACTAGTCTCACGATATCAGGCGATCAGAAATCTTCCCTTCTACCAACCATCAGGAGATTTCTAGATGCAAGGTACTAGCAAGGACAGCAGCGAGAATAGCCACTAAAAAAGCTACAGACCTTACAACACTGTGACTCACTGTTTGTGAGGTCCATAGGTAAGAGCCTGGTAAGATTTTCACATAATCATGTGGTCACATTATTGCATGATCTTGCAAATCCAGCAGCATTTATGCAGTTCACCTTCTCTGAAAGGGGACATAGTTTCTCTTTAGAACCCTGTCCCCACCCTCAATTTTAACCTTTTTTTCTTGGTTGTTACTAGCCTAACTAACACCAGGTATCAAACATACTCAATGATGTACCCAATACATTATTTATGATTACAAATTCTATCGCTAAAAGTAGTTCATTTTTCAAAATAAACTTTCGCTCTAAATGACTTAGAACACTTTCGAAGACAGCTTCAAAAGGTAAATTACAGTCTTTAGAAATGTTGGAGTGACATTTCACTCCAACATGGTTCTGTGTTTATTAATCGTCTTGCACTGTATATGCCTCCATATGTGCAAGCTGAAATCCAATCTAAAATCAGCAAAACATGCAACAAACACCACAGAACGGACAGACGTTTGTGGGCATGTGCGAACAGTTTGACGTAGTTTGATGAAAAAGTAACTATTCAAATGGAGCATTGACAGGGAGGCTTTTTCCATACATGCTTAAATTTTAGACATTCGGCTATGTTTAAGACATCCAATACACACACACATACACACATAATGGTGGAAAATGGTTCCGGCCAACCTTATACATGAGGACACCAACATTCCAGGGGAGCCTGTCATTCTTCCCAGTGTATGGATTCTTCACACGGGCACAATGTCCATTGAAGTAATCATTGTTGAAAGGGTTCCTTCGAGGATCCGAACCAAGGATGTTGATTCTAAGGCATGGACACATCAGCAACTTTGTGATCTCACCATTACTGCATATGGACCTTTTGTTTCTGACTGAATTTGCTCATAAATGAACTTACCCATATCCCGCTGTCCTGCCTTGCTCGTTAGTGTCCAGCTCTGCCAAACCACAGGGTTTACGCTCAGTTTCACAGTCCATCTCATCTGATTGATCTTCACAGTCTAGGTCCCCATTGCATGTTAATGTCCTCCTAATGCAATGACCTGTGTAAAGATAACTGAACTAATTTTCTTTCTTCTTCTTTCTTTTTTTCTCTTCAACTCATGAAGAACGATTTGTTGTATGCAACCTACCTGAATCGCACCTGAACTCTGAGGGCAAGCACTCAGGAGGTGGAGGCACCTCACATATAGCATCAGTTGTACAGAAGGCACTTTCCCCCAGTGCCTTCTGGCCACAGGAAGTGCCGCCAAACTGACTGAACACTTGTGCACTTCGAGAACGCCTCTGATGATCACACAAAAGATCATACATTTAGCATCTACGCTTTCTTATGAAGGCAGGCAGCAAAAAAGAGAAACAGTGAAGTTGAGAAAACAAAGTTGAACTCGCTGAGCAGATACATTAAAATTTAGTTAGATTAATGTCTTTTCTATACTGTTCATGCTATGTCAGACGGATGGGAAAGGTTCAGAAAGCTCTGCAGGACATGATCACATCACCTGACAACTCAAGAAGGCTGTATAAAAACCGAAAAATCCCAAATATGCATTGAACAATCATACAAGTGAAACAGATGTCAGAAAGTCTGAATTCAATTATGACTGTGCATTTTGGTTTTGTGGTGCAGAGCAGTTTGTCAAATAACACTGTTGTGACTGAGTTTTGTTGTTTAATCCAGTTTTAATGTACTTACCTGGGTTTTGGTGCAGGGATCGCAGGAGCTCCAGTCTGACCAGGCGCTCCATACACAGTCCACTGCAGGCGGCTCAGGTAGAATTTCCGCTCTTCTGAAATAGAAGTGATGCAATTAACTTTGCTGAGTGGACCCAAATCCTTTGTAAGTAAATCCAAACAAATCCTTGGCTGTTGTATGAATGAAGCAGGAAATATACGTACATTCCTTGTCCAAAAACTATCAGAGTTAGACACAGACCAAAGAAGCCCAGTAGAAGAGTGAGCTGGAGCCTCATGATGAACCTGAGACAAGACCAATGTGATGTGCGTCTGTCCCACTTTAGACCTTTAGGCAACCACTCTGTCAATGATTATTCACTTGCAAACTTGATCCATGATTTGGATTTCAAACTATTGACCTGATCAATTTCCACTCCCTAATTGGTTCAGGGACTAGTTTAGGGACTGGCCACTCTTACATCATACGCTATGTTTTCCACAGTGTGAGGAAATCCTGTGAAACAAACAAAAAAAACAATTCAAATTTAAAAGTAAGTGGTGAACCATTTCTTTGCATTATCTCTGCAAAAGCTTTTTACATTCCAATCAAATTATATTTGGTATATTCACATTATAAAGAGCAGACATGGCTCTTCAGAAGAGTTTTAATTAGGAGAAAATAATACAATCAATTAGTCAGTACAGTATGTAGAATTGACTGTGATAACTGCTGTCACAGAATCTTTATTTTAAATACTCTTTTGACTTTCTACATCACAATTTGCAGCACTATATTACCCAGGGACCAAGAACCAGATGACATAAGGCTGCCACTTGCTGCAGGTTTACGGGAAAAGCAGAGCAAATATTTGAAGATATCCCTTTTTTCTTTTTTTCTTTTTTTTTGGTCTGTTGTTATAGTTTGACTTTTTGAATACTCTTTTGGCTTTCTACATCACAATTTGCAGCACAATATTACCACTGGTTAGATCCTTTTTTTTAAGTATACACATATACTATAATAAAAAAAATACTCGAAAAAAACTGAGCAAATTTAGTGAAGTATTGTCTGCAAAAACGTAGTCATTATGCAGACGTTTTTTGCATAGTGAATTTACATATACATACATATACTCCACCTATATATATATATATATATATATATATATATATATATATATATATATATATATATATATATATATATATATATATATATATATATATGTATATATGGACTTAAGGGTGAGTGGTTGGGGGAAAATTGGAATGAATTTAAGGGTACGCATCATCAGTAGTGTTCCACTTGGTATCGGGGTGTTTCGGCCTTCAGCACTACAAACCCTCTCCAGTGGCGGCCAGCTGCAGGGTGATCAGACATGAGCTTGCGTCCCAAGCCCAATTAGTCACAGCAGTTACCTTGTTGATTAGTGGCAGAAATATATAGTTTTACATTCAGTTAATGTTAATTTGGAAGGAATGATGGTCCAGGGACCAAGAACCACATGACATAACGTTCATGTTTGCTGCAGGTTTACGGGAAAAACAGATCAAATATTTAAAGATATCCATTTTTTTTCTTTTTTTTTTTGGTCTGTTGTTATACTTTGGCAACACAAGGTCCACAGTGCATTCAGGTCATCATCTGAGATTTGGAAATCCAGAGGAAAGACTATCAAAATTCAGCCACGTACACACTCGCTGCAGCTGCCAACATTACAGATGTTAGGCAAACCGTCCTGTCTGGTGATTGCTGCACATGCTCAACAAATCTGTGCAGCAGGGAGTTTGCAACCTCTTATCCACAAGATGGCAACATTGAACAGATAACAGGAGTGTTCCTTATATATGTGTGTCAGCATGCTGTTGATGTGTCTAGGTTGAACATGTCAACTATATTAACAGCATTTACTGCATACACTAATATCTGTCACTTATATGTTACACACTTTCCCCTCATTAAAAATGAGCCTTGCACAATGCACAGGAAGCTTTAAACCGTTGCACCTAATGATCTGTCATGTGATCTGTGGGGCTTTTGCTGAGTCTGCAGTACTTTGTTCTTCAAAAGGAGCGAGTGCTGTGTGTATAAATGACAAAACAGGGGGAGGGGGGCAACCCAACACACTTGGGTAACAGAAAACAGCTATTCTAAATGTGCAAAGTGAGAGTTATAAAGACACTGATCAAATGAGCTAATTATTCATGACCAAGTGAATCATTATTCGTGGCCGCAGATTTTTTGGCAGTGTTGAGATTCTGAAAGGAAAAAAAAATGTTCCGCATTCCGTGAAACTGACGTTAAAGTCCAGAATGGTCAACACACCGGACAAGTGTTTTTCTGCTGACTTAAATAAACACAGTCCGACCATTCCCTTGTGGGGGCTGCCCTGTCCTGCGTCTTCCCTGAGTATCTGCAGCAGAGCTGGGGTAGTCTGGGGGCTATGTGGTCATGGCCCGCTGGAGAGGCACAAATATGTGCTGAAGTCACCACTTTTATGAGGTTCGGCAGTTTCCTCCCAGTTTCCAGGAAACCAGAGGGTAGGTAAGGTGCTTGGCCAATATTTCTTCTGACTAGAAAGACTTCCTGTTTTTTGGGGGGTTAGGTGGAGTGTAAATGGAAATACATATGGAACAGTTTTTACTGTAATTTACACCCTACCACAGAGTTTTGTCATTATTTGTGACAGAATGTGATGACATTGCATGCCCTACTTCTTCACATTGTATTTATAGACCCCCAAATGTTCAAGGGCTGCTATGGCAGTTGAGAGTTGAAAGAGCGGAGAGGATAAAATCTAAGACATACCTCAATTATGGACTGGAGATAAGTGGCTATCTTAGGTTGTGGCTGCGGTTGCAGCCGGGTTCCAAGATTCACGCCCTAAACACTCGATGTCTGGATTGTGGCCTTCCTGTCATAAACCGGCGGAAGGGACACTTCCCATTAGCCTTTGTCAGCATTCTATCATAAAAATAAATTCTCTAATGTGTTCTTGTCTGTGCTGACTTGTGCCATCAGTAGTCTGTCTCTTGAAATGAGTGTTTTCCTTTTTCCACAAGAATCACTACTGTGCTCATAAACCAGTCCTGTATTTTTTACAGGGTATTTGTGTGCATTGGGTGCATGAGGTGCATAGGGTGCATTGGGTGCCCGGGGTGCATAGGGTGCATTGGGTGCCTGGGGATACATTTGGTACGTTGGGTACATAGGGTGTGTTGGGTACTTTGTGTGCATAGAGCCTGTGCGGTGTGTTAGGTATTTTGCGTACATGGGGTGTGTTGGGTGTGTTGGTTATGTTGGGTACGTGGGGTACGTGGGGTACGTGGGGTACGTGAGGTACCTGGGGTACCTGGGGGACGTGGGGTTACTTGGGATACGAGGGGTACGAGGGGTACGTTGGGTACGTGGTGCAAGTGGGGTACGTACATTGGGTACGTTGGGCGTTTTTGGTACATTGAGTGCATGGGGTGTGCCATTGGTCTGAACAGACAATGAATCACTTTCAGAAGAACAGGAACCTGTGATTACATCTGAAAAACTCCTCAGTGATTCTCGTCCAGAGCAAGTCATTGCAGGAAATGAGGTTGAAAATCTCAGCCTTTACTTAAATATGAACTTTTTATTTTCCTGTTTACCACATTTGAATATTGATGCATGGAAATAACCTAGGCTTAAAGTCTGCATACACGCTGTGGGTGCGCAGATACATTTCTTTCTGTGGCCCTGCAAGTATAAACTCAATTGTGAGATGTTTAGCAAAAGTTAATGTAAAAGACTACCATTAGTGTTGGTCACGGATAGGGAGAGCTCAATAATCTGGATTCTGAGAGGCTCATCTCCTAAAAAGCAGCTTCTGTCAGCAGAACACAGGATACAAAGCCAGGAAGGACGTCCTTCCTCTGTCCTTTTCTATCCTTTCTCTATCTGTATTTCTCAGCTCTCAACCTACTGTACATCTCTTTATTGTTAGCAAAATCAGATCAATATATGTTTTTTTTCCATCCCCTGGCTGCTCTCATGTGGCATGTTGTTTTGCTCTGGGATGTTTCGGTGTTTACAGCATTGACAGGTCAAGGCCTAATGTTGCAGATTGTGAATTCAAAATTTCAAGGTTTGAGATAGAATTTATTGTCATTCCCTTCACATACAAACGTCAATGCAGTCAGGAGCAAGTGCTAATGTGACCCTGCAAGAATGTATCTGTGAGCAATTATCTTTTACCTTGAAGAGGGCCTGTGGACGGCCTCCTCTCTTCTGAGCAGCAGTCAGACTCTGATCATTTCATGGTATGATTTAAGTGAAGCTAAGCAGCAACTCTTAGTTTATTCTCTTAAATATGTCATTTATTGGTATAACTTGAGGTGAGAACGTGAGGCCTTCAGGCAGCTACAGTCAGTTAAACGCCATTTGTGCAGCACCTTTCCGTACAGGTTAGTGCGCATCAAAGTATCTTACAGATGAGTATAATAGGACAGAACAAATGTAGACAGCACAAACAAAGACATATGCACTCGTGGAAAAAGAAAAAAGGAACATTGGCACAATAAACCACTTTTATCGAGCCAGCCGGGTTTTATTTGTCTCCTAAAATGTCCTACTCAGAGGCTCCAAGGCAATTTTGGAGAATTGAATTTGTGTCTTTGAGCAGAAACTCTCAAGTCTGGCCTATATTGTATTGTGAAGGATTTTGTGATGTTCACAGTGATGGAAAATTACTATGAACATTAAATCAAGTCGGTAGTTGTACTTCGAGGTACTCATACTTTATTTGAGTATTTCCATTTATTTCTACATATAATTAAAAAGTTGTGCTTTCTACTATACTGTATTTATCTGACAGCTTTAATTACTTTTGAGATGTAGATTTGACTCATTGGAAAATATAACAAGCTTTTCAAATACACAGTTAAAGATGAAACCAGTGGTTTGCAACCATTTTGTCCTTTGATGTTTGACAAACTTTATCGGTAGTCAGCTCACACTCACACACGTCTACGAGTTGTTAACAGCTCCGCCAAAAAGAGTTTTTTCTATTTAAATTTCTCACATGTATTCATTTTAATACATGTTAAAACATCACAGTATTTCGCCAAAAATCAAAAATGAGAGGAAAAAAAGTCCAAACTTTATTTGTTCTTCTTTCTTCACCTATTAATAATCTCATGACCCCTGATACTTATCAGCTGACCCATTGGATGGGCCTGGTTGAGAACTGCTGGACTAAACCAGCTAACGTTATATATATATAGTTCCAATAGTAACATGCTGCTGTAAAACTGATGTTTCAGTATAAACACAACTACAATTATCAGACAGCTTTAGTTGCTTCTCAGATTTAAATATTTCAGATAGAATTTATATACTTCAATACTCTATCATCCATTTTCTCCAATATTATTACTCTATTCTTTTTTTAATTACCTATACACTTTGTGCAAGGCGCCAAATATTATGTTGCAGAACTTTTACTCCTATTAATCAAACCAAAGTAAACTCCACATCAAACACATTAAAATACTCTAACATGTAGTGTAATATAATATTTTATAATAATATAATACAGTCTGCTTAATGTGTAGATTTACATTTGATATTTCAAATACATTTTGTTGATACTAATTCTGTACTTTTACTTGTCATTGGGTATTTTTTGATGACAGTATTTCCCCTTAAATAAAGGATCTGAGTACTTCCTGCATCATTGTTTTACCATACATTACAACTCACTGTTAGAGGACAGCTCACCGTAGTAATAGCGTTTACAGAAGTGAAACCTCTTAGTCCACAGGGGAAGGGGAAAAAAAAGAAGAACATTTACATCACGACTCATGTCAGCGCACATCGCCGTGTTGATGTTTACTCCAGTTTTGTAGCCGATTATTTTCTCCTCTCCGTGCACTTTCTGTTGGAGAATTTGGAGTTCTTTTGTCTGTTGAACTGCGGCTTCATCAACCCTGCTTCTCATAAACAGCCAGTTATTCTGCGGGTTATCCCAGACAAACATCTATTGATCCCTCCGCAAACACAAAACAAAACACTTCCTGTGTGACAGAGGATTTTTCTTCCCTGGGAATGTCACGGCTGGCACTCACTGCTTAGAACAGGAGATATGTAAACTGTCATTACATGGCTAAATCACTATATGGTATCCACGGCAAAATGGGCATTTATACTGAGGAAGTTTACTGTAATTGCAATGAGAGCAGAGCATGGTAAAGGAAATGTTGAAATGTGCTGTGTTAGCAAGAATGGAGCTTTCCTCTCTGGGTCAGGCTCCTCTTTCCTCTCTCGCTCACTATGTTTCATGATATGCTAAGTGTACAAATTTCTCCTTCGATAGAATAAATCAGCCCTTTCTTCTCCCCATTTGAAAGTCCGTCCAGCGCCGTAGACCCACATTGTTGGCAGCGGCAGGTGGGATCAACCCGTGGTTTTTCCAGTTGCCTGCTAACAATTGTTTCAACAATCCGTCCATAATTGCCTCATCTCACGTCATGTCATGCAGGAGCCAGTCATTGTCCCACAGTGGAACAATAGAAAACAATATGTTTCAAATCACATGTTTCATATTTCTTGTAAGACAAAGGGGTTGTTTTCAGTTTATTTGTCTTTATGTCTTTTAAGGGCATACAATGGTTTGGAGGCAGCGTCTTACTTGCAGGGTCACTGGTGAATTATAGGCAGCGTTTTAAGACGCTCTGTATCACTCTGTACTCTAACATCTGTCATGTTCCCTCAAGTGTAGCTTCTGTTGTCCAAATGCAGTGGAAACAGTATTTAGGACCTTGCATTATTGAGGAAAAGTAGAAATATTCTCATCTGAGAAACATTCCATTACAAGTAAGTGCTCAATTCAAGAGGGTCTTTAAGTAAAGAGCAGATGTATGAGCTGAAAGAGCCTTTTAATGTAGTTTATCTATGTGGAGACAATTTAGATAATGGTAGATCAATAATAATAGTTCTTTATTATATTATACTGTATCAGTGTCTCATATTATTTTTTAACCCAAAAAATTTATTTATATATCACTTGTCACACATAGCGCATAACAGGTTGCTTTTAAGAAAAAGGTAGAACAACTGTTTAAATCATTGATTCTCAATGTGGGGTCCAGGGGCCTAGGTGTTTTTGAGGCGGTTCCACAGGAGTCCAAAGCAAAAGGGGGAATCATTTATTTCCCCTTTTTTCTAAAGCATGGTTATTTGGTCATGACTTTCATACTCTTTCTGTGATAAAACATCTAAATGTAAAAATCTTAACAGATAGGCGTCTGTGGTCATTTATGCTAGCTTGACATAGTTAGTACTTCATGTATTTTGACAGTGGGCTGTCAATCTCCTCCTTGGAGAGAGTATGGGATTGATTTGGGTCATAAGCCTCTCTTCTGATTGGCTGATTTTCGCTTAGAAGACTGAAAAAAAAGTAACAGTGGGGGCAGGTGGGTGTGACGGTGGGGGCAGGTGGGCTGTGCTGGGAGCCTTTACAAGTGGAGGGAGCTACTGTGTGACATCACAAAGTCACGGAAGTACAAACAACAATGGCTAACTTTCTAAATCATAGCTGTGTGCGTTTCTCTTTTTCTGAGTGCTTGATGTATGGGAAAGTTTTTATATAACCACTAGACCTTATCAAGAGAGAAAAAAAACAATGAAATGTGTAAAATACATTATTTTATGTACGATTTTAATAAAATAAATCCAGCCTTGTTTATTTTCCCTGTGAAATGTAGCAGAGAAACATAAAATACAAATACCGAAAGACATGCAAATAAAAGTAAATATAGTGAAAGAAAATAGAAATACTCAACTAAAGTACAAGTAGTACAACCTCTATGTAGTCCCATCCCACTGACAAAACCAATCACATGAAACCAGCAACGGTTAACACCTGGAAACTTAGATTGGAGCAATTAAAGAATTGGAAAAAATGACTTATAGTGGAACGGTAAAACAAGAAGAACAAGTAGAACACTTCTTTTTCCTTCCACTCCCATCTATTTTCTATCTTTCTATTATTATAAAGTGTTTCTCTTCTTTTTTTTTGTTGCTCTCTCTGTTGTTTTACTTTGGTTATGCCCATAAAAAAACTGCATAAAAAAAATCAATCAATCAATGTAATGTACAAACATGCAATCAAGTAGGCAGTTAAATATATGTATGAAGTACTTTACATTTTTAAGTAGTAGTTTTTAGATACCTCAAATGTATCTGAGTTGTTTAAAAGTTAAACTTTAAACTTTTAAATATGTATGTGTCCTTTTTTTTATTACTTTTTTTTTTATATACACAGGACTTTTATTGTAACGGAGCAGGCTATATGTTTCTCTTAGTCATTTTATTACACCGGCGATCCCGTCGAACCCAGCTCCGAACCAGCGATCCTGATCCTCCTGACCCACTTTACATCCCTCGCGGCCGCGGAGCCCCGCCCCCTCCGCCGCAAATGTGCAGCTCGTTAGTTCTGTTAGGTCTGTCCGTCAGTCCGCGAAGGGGTTAAACTGGGAGTTTGCGGCAGTGTCTCCTTTCTGTCCACGGCGTTTAGCGGAAAACATCTGACTGCCGCTGCCTCTCTCTCTCTCTCTCTCTCCCTCTCTCTCCCCCCCCGAAGAAGCCGTGTTTGGGTTTTTTCTGGCCATTTCTGCGCCAGGACGCGTCGCGGCAACGATACGCGCCGTTCGCCCCCGCGGTGAGGAAAGCTTCGGAACATCTGCGCGCTTTTCTCCCTCCCAGGTAATGTTCCAGCACTTTCCGTACGCGCATTAATTAACTCTGCCTCACGTAGTCGGAGGCAACACTGGTAGAGGAAGAAGAAGTAAAAAAAAAAAGAAAAAGAAAAGAAATCTCCGTGATTTGAGTCTTAACAGGCGTATTATCTGCGACGTTAAACAAAACTCTCCGCTTTTTCTGTCATAAACTGTCTTCGCTTCTTCACTCTGGGACATTCGGCCGGTGTTTGTTTTAATTTGTGACTCATTGTTTGGTCATTTGCTGCCTCGACTGTTTGGGAAAACATCATAAAACTCACTTTTCTTTTCTTCCTGATGTCAGTTCCCCCCCCCCCCCCCCTCTCCAGCTGCGGATCCTGCTAACACAACATCTTTTAAGACATCTTGAGACATTATGTGAATTTTAATGTTTTTTTTTTTTTAACATCATCTGCTCAGCTTTTTTTTTTTTTTTGCTTCTTGTATGAAAGTGTTTGCATGCCTTCAGTGTTCACAGTGGGCCTGTGGTATTTCACCATCTCATTCACTTGCAGACTGAGTCATTCCCTGATTTCCTCCAGATGTGCAGTAGTTTACGTTTCCTGACGGTCCAGGATTGTGACATTTCTGCCCTTTGCGCTGCAGTTATTCTGCTGACAAACATGGATTCACACTCATGGCTTCGTGCTGTTTTGTGATGTGACGCTGCTGAGTGCCCCATGAACGTGTCCATTTCCTCCTTTCTCCCCTCATCTGGGCCGCAGGATGGGTTCCAGTCCGCTGTTAAAGTGTAATCCTTTAACTCAAATTAGCAGCTGACATTCGGCCCCTTGTTGCTGCATCCACTTGAAGTTGCCGGACAAGTGCAGTCATGTGTCTGGCCTTGTGTAAACAGCGCATCAACAAGTGTTTAGGGTTATGTCCTGGCTGCTTTTTTTTTTTTTTTTTTTTTTTTTCCTTCTTTTTTAAAATGTTCCCGAGCACAGCAACAAAAACAGTATGTGTGTCTGCGCCTTGCAGGAATTTTAAATGTCACCATGGGGGGAACTTGAACATACTAGGCCTAAGCCTGCTTGTTTCCTCGAACTCCAGAACCCGATACCAGCGGATAAAGTGGAGTTTGTGTTGTTCCACAGCTGGACAGTGGTAGCCCCTGACGGCGCTGACATCATTTGGGCAATAAGGAAACTTGCTCGTTTAAATATCTGTGTGCTTGTGTCGGATTTAGGAGACGATGCTGGCACAAAAGCTGGTTTGCACCAAGTGACCTGATTGCTCTCATCTGTTATCTCGGACCCTTATTTCCTCCACAAGTCACCCTGCCTGATTGATTAAATCATAAACTATAACTCCGCAATTTCTTTTTTTTTTTTTCATGTTTTCAATGTCTTTTTTGTTGAAAACAGTCATTTGTTTGCAGGTGAATTCCATCTTTTCCCCCCTCCTTTTATTTTACCCTGACTCCAACATGTTGGTGTGAAGTTTAGTTTCTATTGACAGCTGCGGAATGAGGGAACATTATTGTTAAATAATCATTGCCGGGCATCACGGGATCTTTTTTGCTCCGCAAGCGTAAGATTAACCTCAGGTAATTGCTCAACCTTTGCTCACTCTGAACCTTTGGTCGCTCCTGCAGTCTCACATAGTCTTTACGGCAGCGTCTCAGCCAGTGTAGCTGCTGGAACTGGTCCCTGAGGTACGTAGGTAACCACAAGGAGACGTGTGTGTGTGTGTGTGTGTGTGTGTGTGTATGTATATGTGTCTTGTGTGATTTGTACATTCAGAGCTCATCGAGTATTTTTGATTATTTTAATTGCCTAAGAGAACAAAATGAGACTCAGACGAGGAGCCATAGGTGAATCCCAAACTGTGGCAGTGATTCTTATGACATTTCCTTGTGTCTTCTATATACACTCAATGCGAATGCTTTGACGATTGACATCAGTTGCGTTGTCACAGAAACTGTTGATGCTGCTTTTGCACATATTGTCAGGTGCATATGGAAAACACGCAGCTTCTGAGACGAATCACATGATGTGATGGCATGATGTGAAGTTTTTCTTCATCCATCTTCTCAGTTCTTCATCTTTAGTAAACATCCTTTAAATGATATATATAGTCCAAAGGCAGTAGACCAGTAGATTTGAGTGTTAATAGGACTCTCTTTATCTTTAGGATAATTCACTCCTAGCTCTTTTTTTATAGGCCTGAACCACTGACACAGCAAGTGTAAAACAGGGTTAAAGTGTGTTTTCTTTACCCTTATGAGAGTCATATGTCTTGATATGCCTCTTCTCTTTCTGGTCATTGTTTCCGTAACTGTAAATGTTTACAGTGGCTCGTTAAAAAGAGGGAAAAAAAAAAAAAAAAAGTTTATGATTATGATGCTAAAAAAAATCCCTTTCAGCGACTACTTACAGAATCAATGCTGGATGTCACGAAGTATGTTAATCGTGGCCTAGTATCATGTTTGGAGTTTCAACAGGAAAGAGTGCATATTAACCTTTCATCCCCCTTCTCCTTTTTCACCCCACACATAACACACACTGTCCCCACTTCACTTTATCTGTACCAGACCAATAAGGAAAGCATGTGCGGGTGTTAGGAGTCCTCTCCCCTCGGTTGCCCTCGCTGCCCCCGAACAAGGAGCCGCCGCCGTCCCGTTACGTCCCAACCGTCCACCCCGTTCAGTGAGGCCCACCCCGCACCATGTCTGCAGAGGTGGAGAGCAGCGTGCCCGCCCCTGCCGACGCCGGCGTGGCCTCCCCGCCCGCCGCCTCGACCCCCACCACCCCGCCCACCTCCCCTGTAGCGTCCAAGGTCCCGTTCAAGAAAGAGAAAAAGAAAGGTGAGCGGCCTAATGATCACGTTTCAATTTTAATGATCAAGGGATGAGGGGGAGAGAGAATTCAAATGACTTTCTTTTTTTTTTTTCCTTTTCCAGTACTAGAGAAAACAGACGAGTACCTGCTGGCCAGGTTTCAAGGAGACGGCGTGAGGTACAAGGCCAAGCTGATCGGAGTGGATGACGTTCCGGAGGCCAGAGGAGACAAGATGTGTCAGGACTCCATGATGAAACTCAAGGTGCAGCGTTGGACCTGCCACTCAGATTATTTTTTATGATTCATAAATAAAATGTATTATTAAGGGACTGACACTTTTAAAGCTGGCAACAATTTATTCATGGCTTGTTGGCCACTTTAAGTATAATCTAAAGGCAGAGTATGTGGCTTCTATTCTCTAATAAAAAAAAAACTGCTTAATCGAAGGTTATACAAACATATTTTTTATTATGATTGAATAATACACTAAATAAAACATTATTTAACGTGCAGCAATGTAACAGGATAACCTAAGCTGTCTTGTTGCTCTCCCTCCAGGGTATGGCGGTAGCTGCTCGGTCCCAGGGCAAACACAAACAGAGGATCTGGGTCAACATTTCCATGGCGGGCATCAAGATCATCGATGAGAAATCAGGGGTGAGTTTCCGTCCGTTCTGATCACTTTGGAGGGTGTCGGATTACGTCCGCTAACCGAACCGTTGTCCCTGCCACTCAGGTGATCGAACACGAGCACATCGTGAACAAGATCTCCTTCATCGCCAGAGATGTAACGGACAACCGGGCCTTTGGGTATGTGTGCGGAGCGGAAGGGCAGCACCAGTTCTTTGCCATAAAGACTGCACAACAGGTAATGATTGATTGATTGATTGATTGATTGATTGATTGATTGATTGATTTACTCACTTACTTAAATGGAAATGACATAGAAAACGCATGAATGAAAATCAAGATGCCGCCTCAATGTCGCCATGCAGGCGGAGCCGCTGGTCATCGATCTGAAGGATCTGTTCCAGGTCATCTTCAACCAGCGGAAGAAAGAGGCAGAGGCCTCTCAGAAGGTAACTGCTTCAGAAGTAGAGATGCAAGTGTTTGTAGTGATGTCACAACTATACAGTTGCCCCTACTTATTCAGTCCTACAAATTCTGTTAATTGGAGAAGAGGCTTATCAATATTAATGAGACAAAAGCAAAACAGCCCTGTTCTTTTTAGAGCTGTAGGGAGAAGCTTGAGAGAGGAGACGGAAAACATGATTAAGATGATTTTTGACTTTTTAAGCCATAAACTAACCACAGCTTCAAATAAAAGAAAGAAAGGTACAATGCACACGACAGAAGTCTTTTAAAATGGAGCATTTCCAAATTGGTGTATTTTGATTAGCTTTATTCAACATTAAACCTAATGTATAATCTTTGGTTGTGGATTGTTGGATATATTTGAAGTAATTCTCAGCTGACATTTTTCAGAGTTTCTTATACACTGTACAGACCAAACAATAAATTGATTGACTGATAAATACATAAGGTTTCACAATAGTGGAAGTGACAGTTAGTTGCAGCCCCATTCAGAACTTAAAGGTAAAGTGTACTGTTTGGCGGCATCTAGTGGCAAGGTGGCAGATTGCAAACAACTGAGTACTTGAAGCGTGTAGGAAGGGGGTCACCCACCCTGGTCCTGGAAGGCCGCTGTGGGGGCAGGTTTTTGTTCCAAACGAGCAGTAACACACCTGATCCTACTAGTAAGGCTCCATAACAAGCGATAATCAACCACTAGAGCCCTGAAGTAGGAGAAGCTACGTGTCCAGAGCCAGTGTTTTGTTTTGTCCATTCTGGGCTGTTGTAGAAATATGGTGATGCAATATCTGGCTCCATGGAGGGAGACTCGCTCACCATGTAGATTAATAAACTGTAAAGTAAAATAAACTTTGCAATTGTTTGAATTATATTCTAATTCAAACATTCTCCTGAATATCATATTCCATTCCTGCAGAGTGTGTTCTGCCAGATGCTGCTGAATGTTACTCACTGTGCCTTTTTTTTTTTCTAAGTGGAAAAAAGGTTGTTGTTTTTTTTTTCAAAAGTTGGGACACAGAACATTTTTCTTTCTGGGAGTAAATGAAAAGCATTTGGTGTGGTCATCTGGCAGAGCTGCCTGGCTGTATGTGCCTCCTGAATGTCAACACTGCCTCTCTGTGTTCTCTCATTGAATCACATCCTCACACATTCCATTCAAATGATGCGGAATGACACATGTCTTTCTATATTAAGAAAATAAGCCTGCCTACCTCTGTTTACAGGGTGAAAATGGTAACGCCGTAGTGGAGGTACGGTAACCATTTGGAAGCACTTGTTTTCCTCAAATCCTTTTTTTTTCTCTTTTCTTTAACACTGTAACCCTTTCTTTAACCGTCTGTTTTCAATTTTGGTTCCAGAATGGAGGCAATGCCTTGCTAAGTACGGACAGCACAGCAAAAACCTCCCAAGTAAGAAAACTTTCTGCCCGCTTGTGTTTTGCACCTTCACATGAAGTAAACTGCCCGTGATTTATAGGAGCTGGGTAAATACAGTATGTTTCTGTTTCTTCCTGACATGCAGCCAGTGGAGCAACTTGACCTTTTTGGAGACATGTCGACCCCTCCAGACATTCAGGCTCCGAATGTAAGTGCGGTGCCAAAGTGTAAAATGTCCCCCTCATCTGGGTCACACACTGTAGTGGAATTATACTCTGTCAATGAAGTGTAGCAGAGTATGTCTATCACACGCAGGCAGTGGTGGAATCTTATGAATTACATTTACTTAACTACTCTCAGCTAAAGTTTAAATATTTTCATTTAATGCTCGTTTAAATTTCTATTCCACTGCATTTGAGGAAGAAATATTACTTATTAATATTAGTACTTTCTTTCTTTAGTTACTTTTCAGATCGAAAGATTTATATTAGTTACAACAAAGATGCATGCCCCCTTTAAGTATTCCATCACACAGCTTTTCTAAATCTTCCCAACATTTCCAATATCAATACTCAAATAATGTACATAGCAGAACCTAATTTATCCCCTTAAGAGTCTATCATGTGAAATAGGATTACAAATAGAGGCTTTTTACTTGCAGTTAACTGTTTTTACACTCTGGTTTAAATACTTTAAATAAAAGCTCTGAGTACTTCTTCCACCACTGCATGCAGGAGGCTCCATATCCTAAGAAACATAGTAGGGTTTTTCATTTTTTAAGTTTAAGTATACATCATGTTCACTCTCAAAAAAACTCTAAAAAATAGTTTTTAAAAATCATCTGCACTTAATGACAGCTTGCCAAATCATTTTTTGTGTGAACTCAATTCTAAAAAGACACAGTGTTTGTGTTTAATTGTTAAGTTTGCATTCTCATGTTCACATTCTATAGAGCAGAATTTCTAAAAAAAAAAAAAAAAAAAAAGGGCAGGAAAAAGTGGACTACTTTAACAAATGGGGTCGTGGTCTAATATGTGTTAGTTTATGGGTCCTTGACATGAAAAAAAAATAGAGTAAGAGTAACTTTCGGATTTTAGACTTGGCATCTTTTAAGAATTGAGTTTCCGCTTCATATGCTTTGTTTACCAATCTCATCATTGTCAAACCTTCAAAAGCTGCTACAAGTAGAATCTTTGAAAGAATTGGTGACACCTGGAGTCTGACACCGGTAGCAATTTGCATCACTCTTGTGTCGAAGTTTAACATAACTCAATATTTTACAGGTAGCAGCTTTAAATTGTCCTTTCACACCATGTGATTTCATTTTTTTCTCCCAATTTTGTTAACATGTGTGTTTATCTCCTTCTGCAGAACTGATTTTATGAATCTCCTTTTCTCTCTCCCACTGCCCCCCTCATGTTTTAACCAGGACTCTAATGATATTCTCTTGCTGGACTTTTCCGCTGAAGTTGACAGCAATCAGAATTGCATAAAGGGAAACTCCTTTGTAACTTCCTGCGCCCCCGACCATGGGGCATCTCCCCAGACAGAGACTCTCTTTTCCTCGACATTTGGCTACTTTCCAACCCCAGACAGCGACCCTTTCAGAGATGACCCCCTTTCCAAATCGCCCAATAACTCCCAGATGCCCCTCGGCGCCACCAATCACCTAATCAGCGCTGCTGGCAACACTAGTAAGACAATTATTAACGGTGGTCTGAACGGAGACTCGGAGCACCTCAGTCAGCAGATAAACGGCTTATCCAGTAAGACCATGATCCTTGCTCTCAGCAATGGCCAGTGGCCACTGGGAGGCAAAATAACTCAGGGCAACACAATAACCATGATGGACGGGAATGACACTGGACCGGCCCTCTCCACCAAAAACCCATTTTTTGACTCCCCTTTGAAAACGTCCCCCGTCTCTAACGGCATAACCCATCACCCTCAGCCCCCAGTGATTCATAGCAAGGATTCAGTTGTCATAAACCCGCCTCCGCAGAGCTCTAAGGCGGGACGAGGTCGAAGGAGCGCAAAGGTGAAAAGCCATAGCTGGATAACTCACAGTAGTGCTGCATGTGTGATGCCTGAAAATGGGTTTTATGCACTTACCTATTTAATTTCATTTTTTGGGAGTGTAATTTCTGCCTTCCTGAGTGCTTTGGTTAATGCATCAGTGTCTTGACAGGTTTCACTAGAAGAGGTTGCATTGTTTTTAAGGCCTGAATTCAGACCTGCAGTTAAGGCCTGTTTTTATTTTATTTTTATTTTTTTGTCTGTTTTTTTATGGGGGGGGTTGGTTCCGCGTCTTCATGCATGCACTGGTGGTCACACGCTTCTCTAACTGCCTTCTGTTAATGTCACTTTGTCTGTGCCGCTGTTCTCTTGTTGTCATTTTTGCTCATAATCTATTTTACAACATTCATGCTTCCATGAATAAAGCACTGGTAAGTGGCAAAGCATGCATATACACACATATCAATATTTTTTTTCTGACATGCATATTTATAGTAATCATTCATTTCTGTTGTGTTATTTCTAAGTATTGTTTAGTTTATTATGTAGAAGTGCTTACTTCAAATTTGTGTTTTATTTTCTGTGAATAGTCTACAGCAAATGACCTATTTGGAGCAGATATGTTTTCTGCTCCTGGTCATCCTGAAGGGTCTGTTCCAAGTGACCTTTTCAACAACACACCTGCCAACTCTGCTCCCTCCTCCATAGCTGCTCTGGGTAAGACAATGGTGGGGAATATTGGGCCTCATGCAGCAAAATTTGCTTAAAAATTCTTTTAAATGTTCATACTATGGCAATCTTCTGTTACCCATATGAATCCCACTTGATCATAAATTGAAAGCCTATTGTTTATTTGAAATAGCAACACCCCTTAACACTCTTTATTTAGCAGGTGTTGTGCCGTGTGCAAATAATCTGATAAATGCCTAAGAATTGGAGCGATGCCACCAATAAAAAGCTGAAAGAAGAAGAAGAAGAAGTTAGGCAGTAGTGAAATCACTGCACTGTTAAACATGTGATTTTCCAGAGCGTCAGTACTGTTTGTAGCTACAGGAAAATGGGGAAAAAAAACAGCAATGGCAAAACATGTGAAGCTGTGTCAGCAGAAGAATTCACAGTAATTGAACCTAAAGGAAAAGACATTTACAGTCATGTTGGTTGCTGACGGTACATCTTACATGTTCATGTTGGAGAATTGCTGCATTCACGCATGAAACTGAATATGATCCAAGAGTTTATATAGCCTAATTGGGGACAAGGGACCAAATTTTTTTGTTTTCCCACAAATCAATAATCCAATCATAAATGACTACACCAAAGCATATAAAAGAATCTAAATTTGGTTACATAATATTTATATTTATTTAAACATTTTTTTTATATCCAGGGAATCTTCAGTTAGGTCCACCAGCTACCACCAGTATCCCTGCAGCAGGCATGTGGGGAGCCCCCGCTGCACCCTCCATGTTCCCCATGCCAGGGATGACCGCCCCAGGCCCGATGCCCTCCTACCCACAGCCCTCGGCCTTCGGTGGTCTCCCTATCCCGCCCACGGCCTGGGGCCACCAGATGCCGCCCCAGTTCGCTGCCCCGCCCCTCTCCCCGCCCCACCTGGCCTGGGGCCAGCCCCCGCCGGCCAGCCCGCTTGCCGCCCCGGGTTGGGGTCAGCCCACGGGGACCAACCCTTTTCAGCCCGGCGCGTTCCCCGCAATGGGCGAGCAGCACCCATCACGCCCCGCTCCCCGGGCGCCTGTTAAGGAGGCCCCCCCAAAGGTTGAAAACAGTGCCTTCACGGCCCTGGACCCCCTCGGAGACAGGGAGAAGAAGACCGGAAAGGACATGTTCAAGGACTTCCAGATGGCCAAGCCCCCCGCCATCCCAGCGAGGAAAGGGGAGCAAGGGTCCAGCTCGGCCGCGGCCCCCGGCAGCAAAGAAGCCGGGTCCTTCGACCAGTACTTCACCAGTAAAGTGGGCCTGGCTCAGGACACCGCTGATCACGACGACTTCGAAGTCAACCAGATGTCAGCAGGCGTCGCCGGTAAACTGACAACAGGGAGACATAGCCAAGAGAAGCGCGTGTGTGCGTGTGTGTGTGTGTGTGTGTGACTCAGGTTTGTCACTAACTGTGTCTGTTTGCGTGTTCTCTAAGCAGCTCCGGCTCCCAGCTTTAACTCTGGCCTCATCGACGCCTTCTCGGCCCCCGTCACAAACAATTCAGCAGCAGCCCAGGGAAAAGGCGTCGGTCAGGACATTTTCGACGAAGCATTCGGGGCCCCGAGTTCTGGTCCGTTTGGAGCTCCGCCTGTAGCCATGGTAAAGAAATTCATTCCAGCAATCGCCTGAATAACCATTATTTGATTTGATAGAACTGAGCATTTGTAATATCAAAACCTCCACTATATATACTTTTTTTTTTTTTTTTTTTTTTTTTTTTTTTTTTTTTTTGAATTATTCATGTGTGAATTTTGCCCTTCTCTCCTCAATCTAACAGCAGACTGCTCCCATCGGTCAGAGCTCCGGTTCAACAGCTGCGTTTGGGGATCCTTTTGGAAATCCCTTTGCTTGACCAAAACTTTCCACAAGTACGTGCTTTGTTCATGTTTGTATGTTCCTTAACTGACTTCATCAATTCAGAATAAAGGCTATTTTCAACATTATGTTTTTTTTTTTGCCTTGTTCCCTCACAGATGAAATGAAGTAAATGGAGATCAAATGCCACCTTTTGGAACAAAATGCTACAATGTGCGCAAGACAATCCAAATGATGAACTCTTCTAACTCTTGTCCTTGACCCGCCCTTCTTTTACACATGATGTATTGTTTCTCTGTCCAATCGGTAGTTTCCCTTGTTTCTGAAGACCACTGATCGAAGAAGTAAAAATGTTATGTCATGATCTGCTGAAGAAAGAAAGAAACATGCTGTGTGAGAGGAGGCACGTTCCAAGAGGGTCACTGCTGATGCTGTCTGTATTAAAGAAATAAAATTAATTGATTGATAAAGCTGCACAGTTGATCAGTCCATTGTTTTCTATATAACTTGTCTCATATGTTTGTGATTAAACTGTTTGTAATCCAGCAGAGGTTCAACACTCATTACAGCATCATAATGATGGACTATATTTAAATTCTATACATATTTGTAATAGTCACAAGTGGAGAATTAAAACAGGAAGCAAAAACATAATGATCAATTTTATTCCTTGTAATCAAAGTATAGGCATCAGTGATAGTTATTCACTTAATAGTAACAGTCCTCACAGTGGAAGTATTTACTTTAGAAAGGGCAGCAATACAGCAATGTAATACTCCATTAAAATTAGAAGTCCATTGGTTAATATATTTTTTTACTCAATATGACATCATTACATTATTGATACTGAAGCATCAGCGTTGCTGTTGTAACTGCTGGAGGTGGAGCTAGTTTTAACTACTGGGGTCGTGCACCTCCGAAGGGTCTGCAGATAGAGCTGAGGGGTCAAGAGATTATTAAAAGAAGTTCTGATACACAAATTTATTTACAGTTTTGGACTTTTTCTCTTTATTTTTGAACTATGTGAACATTTACTGATTGAAACCATGTGAGAAACTTGGAGGGAAAATTCTATTTGGTGAAGCCATTAACAACTCAGATATGTGAGCTGATGAGCTGATGTTTATAAGACCTCTTAGGATTAAGAGGTGGAAACCACACATTTTCCATTGTATTTTAAAAGCTTGTCGTATTAATAAATGAATCAAATCTGTATCTAGATTACCTATCCAGAGTACCTAAAGCTGCCAGATAAATGTAGTGGTGTAGACAATAGAATATGTCTCTATGAAATGTAGTGTAGTGTAGAAGTATTATATGGAAATACACAAGTCAGGTACAAGTACCCCCACTTAAGTGTAGTACTTGAATAATATACTCATTACATTCCAACTTGTACTTTACTTCACATTTGTACATTTCAAAGACAACACAGAAATTGCCTCAGATCTGTTTGAGGATCTTTGCAGCTCAAATAATACATTTCCCACAATCCCTTTCACCCACGCACATAATGCGTCATGAGAAACATGGCGGATTAGTGTGTGCATGGGTCCGCTACTCGCTTGTCGCCGTCGATTAATGGAAGCTTACCTCTCCCTGCAAACGACAGCTTTCTGATCAGGTATGTCTTCTCGAACAACAATACTTTCTGTTGCCGTGGTAACACCGTAACTAAAGCGTTCTCGGCGTCTCTATGGTAACAGCGGGACGGTCCAACTCACACTTCACGTCACCACGGCTAGAAGACAAGTGTTCGAGCCCAGCTTTGTGTAGTTTTCGACTTGTTCTGTCCATTATTTCCACGTTTTTTTTTACCTGAGTAAATTCAGGTTGTTATTCTAATACACTCCAGTTGTTTTTTTTCCTCGTGTTTATCGTGTTTTATGGGTAGGTTTAGACACTGCTCCGCTGTCCTCTCAGTTAGTAGAATAGCTGATGTGAGCACAACAGTTCACGTCAGCGGTGACACTACAAACCTGTGTTATTGCTCATTTTTAGCAGCTAATGTTTACGTACAGGAGCGGGGTCGGCTGACTTTAACATGTATTGTGGCGCACAAACCCCGTGATGTCTGTGTTTCTTATCATGTCAAGTGAAAAGCTGCGGCGATAAAGTTACGCAATCAACAGAAAATTAGCCGCCAACTCGGTCCATGATATATTAAGAAAATATAGGCGCGTTTCTCTATTATAAACGCGAATATTTCGGTTGTTCTAAAGCACTGTGGCCCCGAGGTGCAAATGACATTTCACAACACATGATTGTTTACTGGGGCGGCACGGTGGAGCAGTGGGTAGTGCTGTTGCCTCACAGTAAGAAGGTCGCAGGTTCAAGACCTCCTTGGGCCTGGGTCTGGGACCTTTCTGTGTGGAGTTTGCATGTTCTCCCCGTGTCTGCGTGGGTTTTCACCGGGTACTCCGGCTTCCTCCCACAGTCCAAAAACATGCTCAGGTTAATTGGCAACTCTAAATTGCCCGTAGGTGTGAGTGTGTGAGTGAATGGTGTGTGTGCCCCACGATTGGCTGGCGACCATCTGGGGTGTATCCCTGCCTCTCGCCGTAACGCGCTGGGATAGGCTCCAGCAGACCCCTGCGACCCTAATGAGGAATAAGCAGGTATAGAAAATGGATGGATGGATGATTGTTTACTGAAAAATGATTGTAGGCAACCACTGTACTTTAGTCTTTTTAATGAGAGACAGACAGGCAGAATATCTTTGGCTAAAATCAGTGGCTGGTGAATAGTAACAATATAACAAAATTGACATATACCAAAATTGATTAGTCATAATAGAGAGACTTATTAATTAATCTATAATAAAAAATAATTGCTGGTTGTGGTCACCATCATTTAACGTTCTGCAAGAATCTGTATTGTAGAGAATGTTAGTGCGATGTTATATATTGAATATCCAGGTAGTACTCAGATTTTTCACTACACCTGATTGTTAAACATTTTTATAGTAATGTTTCGTGGTTTGACTGTGTACACCAATGCAGCTTTGACTTCCTGTTTGTTTTCAGGCCACAATGTTTCGACGGTCAAGATTTAGTATTCGACCCAATGTCGGTACAGCAGGGAGAACAGCTGCAGCTGCTCAGGAAGCCCCTTCAGTAAACCAGGAGGCCGGCGACACCCCCAAAGAAGCTGGGGAGAGCAGCACTGCTGCTGTGGCAACAGATGCCAAATCTGCTGGGACTCCATCAGAAAAGCCTGCAGCACCAGGGTGAGCGGCGGGGGTTAAACAGATTCTAAAATGTGTTCTTGTTTTCAAGAGGTGAATAAATTGACTACTGTGTTTGTTTTTCTAACCAAAGTAACCATTCTTACTACCTTTTTAGGGATGGTAATGATCAAAATGGGGACGGCATCAGCTCCGCAGCTGCAGTCCAGAGAAGAAAGCGAGTCACTGTCAAACCCAAAGTGGCTCCAGGTCGCCCCTCCGCCCTTGGCCGGACTCTAAGATCGCCTACCAAGGCAGTCTTAGAAACTCCTGTTGAGATCCCGGGTTCGGACCTTGACAAGCCAACAACATCTGTAGAAACAGGGCCTAGAGCAGCAGCCCCTCAGGGACTCCAGTCTCCAAGGCGGCGGAGGCCGTCGGAAGACAGCAGGCAGCCTAGAGTACAGCCGAAACACTCCCTGGTATCCTCAAACAGTCCAGGACCTGCTGCTGTCCCCCCAGCTGAGGACCTGCTAGAACAAAACCGTTTATCAGGAGACGGTTTGGGCATAAGCAAACAGCACAAGAGCACATCGGACAGTCAGTCTAAAGCGGTTCCCTCCAGACCACCCGAAAAAGTCCCCCCACCCTCGCTGCCAGACAAAGAAGCTACTGAATTGTCGGAGAAGGCCAGGACTCTGGTGTCATCCAAAAGCGGGCATTCACTGTCCCCTTCAAAGTTCTCCTTGAGTAGACTGCTGAACGACCCCTCAGACTTGCAGAGGCTGGCAAAGGCCCAGAGGCTCAGAGAGCTGCTGAAACAGGAGATGCACAAAGAAAAGGTGAAGTAAAATCAATCTAAGAGATCTTATCCTTATTTTCTCCCCTTTTTTAAATATCTGTCAGACATACACTGAGATATTAGATATTTCCTGGTTGTTAAAATAAAGGATGTTTATTATTTGATGTTACAGTTGAAAGCCAAGAAATCTAAGCCACGCACAAAGGAATATGATCTAGATCCGGCCAAAATGACCATGAGGGACCTTATCCGCTATCTGCCGTTGTCTAACCCCATGACGTGAGTGCCTGTTTCTGCAACTCCTTAACATGGATAGTGTTTTATATTGATTGACCTGGATCCAAGATGATGTTGTGGTTTCTCATCTTATGTGACTGCAATTTCCTTTTTTTCCCCCCAGATCTAGTTTAGAAGAGTCAGGTCAGGAGAATGAGACTATTCTCCCCCCTTCTCCAGAAAAAGCAGAGTAAGCTTTTTTTTTTTAATTTTACTTTGGTCTTGGTTTTACTTTTGGTATTGTTATCTATGTTTGGGTATAGAATGACACATATTTATTTTTTCATACTTACTTTACATGTATGTTTTTATTTGATTTAGAGAGGTTCTAAGTAGATTTTTTTGCTTCTGTCTTTTTTTTTTATTGGAATTTAACTTGGAAATTGGTTAAATGTAGCCTGAAAGATGAAGCCAATTGAATGCAAAAGTAGTGAACTTAATAGAAGATCACTAAAGTAAGTAGTCTACACAGGGGAAAGTAATAAATACATACCATAAAAATACCAGAAAAGGCAGAAATAACATGGGGCATAGGATAAAAGTTCTGTGGTGTGTTTAATTTAGCTGAAAAACATTTATTAATGTCTATATATGAATAGCTATGTGGACATCATAATTCAGTAGTTATTATATAAAGATGTACTAGCTGCTTGCATTAAAAACCTCCCCCTCTCTGTAATCGTCACAGGTCATCAGAGCGAGCACAGGAACCAGAGGTCGAACCCAAAGTTGGGAGCCCAGGGAAGGAGGGGGAAGAAGGAGCAGCGGAGGCTGCAGAGGGGGATGGAGAGGAGGAAGATGAAGATGCTCTTATGGTCCCACAGGTCAAAGTAGCAGAGGACGGTTCACTGATTATTGATGAGGACAGGTCAGTGGACTTCTAAAGGCTATGAAATGCATTGCTCCATACCTACTTACTTCCTCTCACTTTATATTCATTAGACTATATAGGTTTCAATGTATATTTAAAAGTAGCTTTTTCAATTATTTATCCTTTTGTGTTTTTTGGGATAATAAGTCTATTGCAAGACAATTTATCTTCAATAGATCATAAGATTTTTGACTAGAGGAAGGAAAAATTAAAGTAGGCACAAAGCTGTAATATGTGTATTTATTCAATGCATTGAGGTGTCAGTCTTACAGAATCACTGTTGAAGTGTTTAAGTCAAAAATATAATTCAAATGGGTGTATTTAAATTTGTCCTCAAATTTGTCTGGAGGGGATGTTTGATTGTTTCTTCTCAACTTGTGTCTCAGCTTGACAGTGGAAGTCCTGCGAGCAAAAGGCCCAAACCCAGTCCAGGGTCGAGACCCCATCTTTGAACGTGGTTCCACTACAACATACTCGAGCTTCAGAAAAGCCACCTATTCCAAACCCTGGTCAAATGAAGGTTTGAACTGATACAGATAATGGCTACATACCTGCATTACAACATTTTTAAATAACTGTGCCCTAATGCATCATTTGCCACGAAATTGCTCTTTTCCACCAGAGACCGACATGTTCTTCCTTGCAATCAGCATGGTGGGCACAGACTTTTCCATGATTTGCCAACTCTTTCCTCACAGAGCACGATCAGAGATAAAGGTCAGCACCTAATACTGATATAGGTCTATTTATAGGACATAAATTCAACATTATGTATTTATGTTAATTGCATTGATTTGAACTTTCAGAACAAATTCAAAAAAGAAGAGCGAGCAAATGCCTGGAGGATTGACAAAGCTTTCAGTAAGTTCTGTTCAAATGGAAGGTTAAATGGAAGCTTACAGGTGTATTTTAGCTTTATTTGTATATGTACATCAAATGATTTCCTTATACAATGTCAATGAAACATTCACTTCTTAATTTCCACTTTGTTTTGCAGGAGATAGGCGTAAACTGGACATAGAGTATTTTTCTAAGCTGCTAGATAAGATCCTGGAAGTTCAGAAAAACAGGAAGAAACTCAAATCACTGTCTGAGAAAAATGCTCCCAAGAAGCACAAAAGAAAGACAGGTAATTTGTACACACTTTCTTAAGTTATTCAGTACTAAGTAAGTTGTGTATAATTGTTTTGTGATTTTTTTTTTCTGGTTTAAGATTTAACAACCATCATTCTACATTTGTCTGAATTTATTGAATCTTCCTTCAACAGGCAAAAAAGCAAGGAAGCTGAGTGACGTAGAAGAGGAGGATGAGGAAGCAGAGGATGATCTTCCAGACCTTGAGGGAGAGGAGGGAGAGAAAGAGAATGAGAAAGAAACCCCTGTTTCTAAGCCTAAGAGGAAACGCAAGAAAAAGAATGAGGAGGATGCCTCAACTGAAGATCCAAATGACAAGACAAAGCAAACAGGGGAAGAGAGCAATGCACAAGGTAGAACTTAAAATTTATTACAACGCTTTCCCTTTACGCATGAAAAAGTTTTTATGTCACAAACCCTAGTAAGTTCAATAATATAAGTATATAGATGCAATGTAGATCTATAGTCATGAGCCTAACTTTGTGTGGCTTCAATGCTTTAATCCAATTGCTAGAACTACACTCTAGTGCCCATTCCTCTTAATATAATTCAGGTCCTGCATGTGTTCATAGCTTCATTGATTGCCTGCTGCAGCTTATAGTTTTGGTTTTGTATGATCAGATGAAGCCTGCATACCTGAAGATGCTGAGGCAGCACTTCCCGAGGACAGAACAAATTCAGACATGTAAGAAAACTCCAAGAATTAAGTTTTAAAGGTCCCATATTGTTAAAAAAAAAATAAGATTTTGATTATAAGAAGTTCTAGGTTTTCTATACTACCCCCAGCAATGCACACAGCCATTATTCAGAAACTGTCTCAGGACTTCTGTGATCCTATTCATAACCATTCAATTAATCCAATCAGAAGACAGTTGAAAACCATAAATACATCTTGTTAGAACTCTTGCATCTTTTGATATCTCTTGAGACACAATAAAACCGGAAAAAGTGTGCGATATGGGACCTTTAATATAAACAGTTTTCGTGTGTCTTCAGTCTACATTAAAAATCCTCAATGTTTTCTTCCGAAAAGGTCCGACAAGCCTGAGATGGCAAATGCAGCCAAGGACACTGCAATCAAGCCGGCTAAACTCTCCCGAGGCAAAGCACCAAAACTACCTCTCCCCGTGGGCAGGAAGAAGGGTAAAAAGCCTCCACCAGCCCCCACAAAGGAGGAGGCCAGTGCGACAGATCAAGGGGACAATGAGAGTGTGAGTGACTTATCAGATCTTTATATACACTGCTGCTTCGCTTTGCTAAAAAATCTTGCTAATCTTGCAGGTAAATAAAGAGGCGTCCCCTTCAAGAGAAGCCAATGAGAGGGAGCCAGCTGATGAGAACGGGTCCTCTGAAGATGAAGATTACACAGTTCAACCTCCGAAACCCACCAGGTACTATATAACCCACCAGGTACTATATATACTCCGAAACCCACTAGGTACTATATATATATATATATGTATATGTATATGTATATATATATATATATATATGTATATATATATGTATATATATGTATATGTATATATATATATATATGTATATATATCGATGAGAACTAATAATCTCTTCTGTGGTAAGTCGCCGCAAAAATTCATTTGTTCGATTAGCTGTTTCTGTGGGGGGGGGAAAGTAATGCCATTAGTAACAGCATTAAAATAAATATATTATATTCATTGTTGTTGGTGGGTCATATGTGTGTTGTTGTGTTCTGTAGGTATGGGAGAGTGCCCAAACTCACCAAGCACTTAAACTACCCTGGCAAGGAAGATTCCAATTCGTCTGCATCCGAGGCCACTTCTGAAGCCAAGCCTAAAGCCAAATGCACAACCAAGAGGAAGAGACCAACGAAGCTACAATCCGCACAAGAGCCCAAAAAGCCCAAGCTAGTGACACTCAGGGCCTCTCAATTAGATTACAGTGATGAAGAAGATGAAGAAGAAGATCAGAGGGAGGAGGATGAGGCGGAGGAGCAGTGGGATGCCTGTGGCTCCCCTAAGGACAGCAGTGCCCCTGCGTTTGTGCCGGCAACTCTCCGCTCCGCAAATCCTGCAATTCTAGAGGTGGAAGAATCTATGGAAGAGGTATGAGAATCGGTTTCCCATCGTATCTTGCACAGACACACAAGCCATCAGTTTTATGTTTCACATATTTCTTACAACACACATTTCTGTTGTATTATTTGCATTACTTTTTCTTTGTGCATGCTTATACATTCCATATTTCACACCCCCCCTCCCCCCATTTTACACTTAGCTTGACATCTTGGCCAATATGCCTGATGTGTTGGGCATCCCCCAAGATGCATTGTTTCCTGAGGCACAAAATGAGACAGACACAGCTGAACCCTGCGAGCATCAATTGGACCTGCTGGTTGTAAGTGTCCCGTGCCTAAAATGCAGTCTCAGTGAAAGTAAATCATAAAGCCCTGTTATATTTTAATATCATTTATGGAAGCTAGTCTAAATTATATAATGTTTTGTCAGTTTTTGACTAGCCCTTGTAACTGTGGTTACTGTAATTTATTTTTTTCCACCTACATGACATTCTTCAAAAATAGTGATTTAAAGAGAATGCTTCTGATGTCACATAAAATATATGCGTTTGCCTTGCAGGATGTTATAGACTTTCTCTCATCAGAACACACAGAAGGTATGTTGAGGATGTGCAATCACCTCCAACTGAAAAATGTATATATTTTAAATGCTATGAAAGTAATAATTGCTTTTCTTTTTGGTTTAGTATCGGAGGATGAAAGCTACAATGAGGCTGCTCAAACCCTACTGACCATCGGCAACCTGACCCATCTCTCTCAGTCAGCACAGAATCAAACAACTACACAAGATCACGCAACAGGTTAGGTGCATAGAAGCTAAAAGATTGTCGGCTTTTCCCCATTTTAGGTTAAAAAAAAAAAACACAACTGTAAATGTTTATTTAAATTAAATGTCCCTTTTGTTTTTAATTGCAGTGGTTGAGATTGCAGAAATGGGTGATGCAGGGGCGGAAGCCAGCACCACTGCTCCTGTGTCTGCAGCTTCCAGTGATGGAGTCACTGCAACATCAGAGTCTGGTGCTGCTGTAGAGCCAAAAAACAGCGCAACAGAGAAGCAGCCTTTATCTCAGACCAGCGATCTAACTGTAGCCAGTGAGCAGAAGATCATTTCTGATATGGACTCAACCCCAAAATTACAGCCCAGTCCAGATATTTCGAAGAAAGATTCCCCTCAGACCAGGAGAGGACGCTTAGCTAAGGTGAAACCAAAAGTTAACCTTAGCCGAGGCTCACGGACTTCACTGTCAAAAAACCAACCAGATACTTCAATAGTGGGGGCAGCTGGAGAGAGTCAAACAGTTTCTCAAGTCACTGAGATACAACCAGCTACTGAAGAAACAACCCATAATTTAGAGTGTCAACAAGCATCCATAAACGATAAAAAATCCTCAGAAAACCCAAACCAGAACCTTTCTGAAGCCCAGTTTGAACCTAGTTTGGAACCAGCCACCAGTGACACAAGGTCCACAGATGAAAAACTGAGATCTCATGCCAACATAATTGAAAGTGGCTGCACTGATCAGGCAGCATCTGACAGTGCAGCCGCAGAATCCCAAGTCAAACAGAGGTCAAGCGCGGATTCACATACATTACAAGAAAGCAGCGATTGTGCTGCTGCTTCTGTCACACCTGCAGGAGAGTTTCCCGTCTGTCAAAAAGAAAAAAGTGAAGACGCATCGACTGATCAGACCAGGAAGAGCCGATTCCAGAAAGTCAAGCCCAAACCTAAACTACCACAGACCTCAAGAACTGTACGGTCTAATCCTCAAACAACAAATGATGCTGATGACAAAGCTACCAGCTCAGTTTCAAACCTTGAATCTACTGAAGATACTATAGCTGAGATTAAATCACAACCAACCTTCGCCACCTCTACTGAAAAACCAAGGCAGAGCACTTCTCATTTTCCATTAGTGGAGTGTGGTCCAGCATCGCTAAACAATGATATTTCCCCAGAAAAACAGAATATGAGTTTTTCTGGGGCCCAGTTTGAAACCAGTTGGGAACCAGCCACCTGCGAAACAAGATCCACAAATGAAAAACTGACGTCTCATGCTGGTATAATTGGAAGTGTCTGTAATAATGCAGCAATATCTGAAAAATCAGTCACAGAAAGACAAGTTGACCAAAAGTCAAACCCTGATTCAGATATATTACAGGAAAAAAACCCTCGTGCTGTTGCTTCTGTCACACCTGCACCTGGAGAATTACCCGTCTGTCAGGAAGAAGAAAGTGAAGCTGCATCTAACAATCAGACCACGAAGAGTCGATTCCAGAAAGTCAAGCCCAAGCCCAAAATACCACCGATACCAAGGACGTTACTTTCTAAACCTCACACAAATGATGCTGTAGACAGCTCAACATCAAACTTTGAATCCGCCGAAAAATCAACACCAGAGACACAACCAACTTGTGCCATCGCTCTTGAAAAACTCCCTATAGTTTTGATACCATCCTTGGATCTAGGTTCTACTTTAATACCCAGAGAGGAACTCGCTTCAACTGAGGACAAACCTACAGATGTTGGACTTGTCAGTCAGGTAGGCTCAACTACAGTAACCTCAGATCAGCATAAGCCTGAATCTCAGTTGGAACCAGGTTGGAAAAAGGCCACCAAAGACAAAGGGTCAACATCTGAATCACCAGATAAACTGACGGCTCATGCTGAAACATCAGTGAATAGTAGAGTTGAAGAAGGCAACAACAATGTGGAAGAATTACCTGTCAGCCAGAAAGAAGAGGGAGACATCAGCACTTTGTGTCAGACAAGGGGGAGTCCAACACAAACCAAATCAAAAGACCCTGCTTTACCCATGCAGCTTGTGAAGAAAACCTCCAGCCCAACCTCAGAGCCCCAATCCTCAGACCTAACAGTAGTAGAGGTGGAACCACAACCAAGCTGCAGTACCACCTCTTCTGAAAAACCTCAATGTACTGGCACTCCTTCCATTTTGGTACAATCGTCGGACGTTTTGTCTGACGGTTCAGAAACAAACTTATCTCAAAGAAGGCGACGGCTTGCCAAGGCTAAACCCAATCTAGGATCATCCACCAGAACAGCACAGTCAAAGGATATCAGTAAATTCTCAATACAGCAATCTGCCAATGTAACCTCAGAACTTGTGGACAACAAGAGTGGACAAACTAAACTGGAACCCACCATGGCAAAATCTCCAGTTGCTGAGAATCGATCCACATCAACTAAATCTACTTCTGGAAATAAATGCAGCAAAAAAACAACAGTTGAAGGAGAATCCACAGGTTCAGAAGACTGTTTAACAGAGTCCAAAATTGAATCCATTCCACTGGCTGATGCACCGCCCACATCAGATCCAAAAGAGAGCACTCAGCAGCAACATTCAGAGAACGAATCTGAGATAAAAGGTCAAGATGCTGTTGAACAAGGTTCTGAGATCACTGAAGCTGATCAAACAGACAACCAATCTCAAGCCCCTGCATGGTAAGGGATGAATCTTATATTCCTGATTCGGTTATTGAATGCATGTTATTTTGAAAAAATGTTTGTTTTTTTTAACTGATTTTTTTTTCTCCATACCTAAAGCACTGACGATATGCCGTCATCAATAAAACACCCTGTAGGGCGTAGAGGCAGACTTATTAAACCCAAACCGAATCTGGGACGCAACAGTCGACCTCCACAGCCCCAAAAAGTCGAGCACACAACACAAGCTCAGACAGGTTTGACAGCTTTTTAAAATAACTGTTTCCTTAACCTGAACAATGCTTGAGGATAACTGACAACCCTGCGCTACCTTTTCCACAGATTCTGGCACTTGGTCAAGTGATAATGGTTCTGGTCTAAATAGACCTGCCACTGAACTCCGACCTGTCAATCGTAAACCAGTAGATGGAGGTATTGGGCTGCTAAATTACAGAGAGTCCTCACCAAATGATGCTGGGGCATCTTCAGGCTGTGCAACACAAGCACTAGAGAATTCTACCCAGGTAAACGTAGGGGGTATATGTGAGACCTGCATATATGATTTTAGTTTTTTTTTTAAGTAGAAATCTAATGATATGCCAATAACAATGAGCAACAATATATACTGCAGAGTAGCAATATAACCCTACACAAAGTCATTGCATTATGTAACATAACTTGTATTCTTTGGCCTCTTGGTCGTCATGATCTTGAAACCTTCTCACATATTTTACCACATTTAAGGATTAATGATCAAACATTTCTTTGACTCCACCAATTCCAGGATGCATCGACATCAAATGCATCTGGAAGCCAAACATGTGAGAGCGTCACAACATTTCCAGACAGTAGGTCACTCATAGATTATCTTCCATTCAGAAATTGATTTTGCATTGTGCGTCTATGAAAATGGTACGTGCCATGATTTTTGGCTAAAACTCTCTCCCTCTTGCTCTCTGTTGTCAGTGCCCTCAGATCCAGACGAGCCCTTTTTCATCCTCTCTCTGACAGAGATCCCAGTCTACTCCTCGGGGGAAGTGTTGGACAGTGCATCTGAGCCATCTCCTTATCTTCCCTCAACAGATGCATCAATACAGCAACAGAGGTTAGTGGCTGCATGTTTATCAGCCAGTCGTCCAGGCAGGCATGGAGCCCATTTCGCATGGTGTGTCTGATACTGAAACCTTCTCCTCCCCACAGCAGTGTTGCTGGAGAGGCAGCAGGACAGGGAGGACTCTCTAATGTCCTTGAGCCTGGGTCCATGGAGGATGTTGGGCAGGATCCATTTGCATTTATAGTAAGTAAAATTACAAGGTACTACATATTTGCAATATTCAAATAATGATTTATGTGTACATTAATCATTCATTAATACTTTAATTTCTTATCAAATGCTTTATTTATTTATTTATTATATATATATTTTTTAAATCTTCTTGTTTTAATTTTAGTTTACTTTGGTGACCCTGAAGTGCAAATTACAATATAAAGTGACATAAGGAAACACCACAACATCTGAATTCATTTTTATATAGCACCTCTCAGCCTTTATAAAAAAAAAAAAGGTGCAATATAAGTAAAGACTGACTGATTTATTGGTGTGGCCACAATGCATATTTAAATCTTCTTTTTGACACCCACCAGAGCCCAATCAAGGAGAATCCAGTGGATCCACTTGGTAGTATAATTGCATTCACCTGTATTATTGCCTATCCACTGGTGGGTAATGTTGTATTGTTAATGTTATAATGTTGATTGTGTGTAAATGGAACAGAGAGTACGAGAGTCCAGCCACCAGAGGTACCGAATACTGTTGAGAACAGTGAAGAGACCAACGAGGAGACCAATTCTGCTCCTGCAAAGCAGAGAGGCACTAGAAGACGAGGTATGCAGAAAATAAATACAAACTCATCACATGCACTCAGCAAATTGGATTCATTTTCATCATGTGCCCGTCTCTGTTTGAACCAGCCAAACTGCAGGTTAAGCCATGCAGTACAAGGAAGAAGCAAGCTAGCAAGGCCCTCGCTGCCAAAGAAGCAGAGCTGATCCCCATCCAAGCAGGCAGCGCCCAGGACTCCGAGCTCCCTGGGCCTTCTGTGCAGCCAGAAGCCTTTGATGCGAAAGCAGAAGAGGCGGTTGTCACCCAACCACACAAAGGAAGCAGTGATGACATAGAGGTTGGAAAGGAGACGTGTGAAAAAAACCCAGACGATAGCGGCACAGCAGCACAAACTGGAGGGACTAGTGTTCGGCATAGGTGAGGAAAAACAACAGGGCTGCAACTACTCATTATTTCTGTTTAGTCCATAAAATGGTAAAAAAACAAGAGCACAAGAAGGCAAGGCAACTTCAAATGACTACCTGTGCACTGAGATATTCAGTAAATTAGAAAAATATCCATTATTATTTAGTCAGAACCAGAGAATTTGGACATTTTTTTCCCTTTTAAGTTAAAATATTTTACACTTTTACAGTTTTTTACAGTTTTTAAATAGTGATATCTCTAGAAAGATATATAATCGATGTCAATCGAATCAAAATTCAACTCAACATTTTACTTCTCTTCTCTCAAGCTTCTCTCTCCAGCTCTAGAAAGAACAGGCCATTACGTGTCTGACATTCATATCAATGAGCCTCCCCTGGAACGGGTGGGCAATGGGTGTATAGTTGTGTACAGACTGTCTGGAAACAGACTCTTACACCTTTAAAATCTGGATTAAGTGTTTTGGGAAATGGAACAGTATTTATATTCAACTATACCTTCTTTATAATCACCAAACAATTAATATATCACTTGACAAATGACTCAAAATGATTAATCAATATTTTAGGATATATTAGAATTATTTTGTTGTGATTTATTAATCAACATAATGAAATGTAAAATAATTCCTTTGAGAACAGATTAAATTATTTCACTTTATATCCATTCTGTTATATTGTTAATGCATTTTTTTCCAGGAAACCCAAAGGCTTCCTCTCTGAGACAGACGGCGCTTCCCCGTCAGACAGTCCTCAACCAGGCAAAGCAGCCCCCAAGGGCCCCAAAGTAAAAAGTGCACAGGCGTCGAGAAAACGCTCCGGCGCGCCAGCCAAAGCGTCAACATCACGCGGCGTCGCTCCTGCGAGCCACCAGACACAGACGCCAGAGGATCACCTCTCAGCATCCCCTACCTCATCAGCCGCAGCAGCAGAAGTGGATATGGAGCAGACAGCCGAGCACAGCCAGCTGGCCTCGGTCTCCCAGTGTCCGTCTGAGGTAAGGAGGGTGCAGCTGCTGGTTCCTGTAAACCTTAAATGGAGTACACCACCTCTGATCCTTGGTTCTTGTGTTTTTATAGGTTTCTCAGCAAAGTGACTGTGCGGACAGCAGCGTAACAGACGAGCCCACCAATGTGTCTCAGTACTTCTTAAGTGATATTTTTACAGAAGTGGAAGATGGATAACCTGTGACTTTTTTTTTTTTTTTAAATATATATATATATAAACGTGTTTTGTTAAGTTATCTCTGTCCCTTAAGGTAGGTTTTAATTTATAATTAAAAGATTTTTTTTTTTGGGTTTTTTTTTGTCAGTTGTGATGCAGTGAAGCTAAGTATACTAGACTGACAAAGCCATTTTCACTTTTACAAGCACTTTGATTATGTATATTTTCAATTTAATGCCTTTTTTAAAAGTCATTAATGCAAATAATAAATATTGTAATAACAAATTGGGGGGAAGCAACAAATTGGCAGGTTTTTCATCACCTCACTTTTTTTTTTGTATTTACTAGTGATAATGTGAATATTGTACAATAGCTTCATGGTTGTTGCTTTTATTTTTTTCTCCATATTTGTCCCGTTTAAATTCTGGTTACTTGACATGTACAGTTCTATGTTTAAATGTGTTGCCCTTTTTTAAAAAAAAAAAATCTCTCCTGTGTATTTATTTGCTAATTTTCAGAGTATTCAAATCTGTTCCAAATTTCAAATGTATTTTGTATAAATTTGACAAGAAAAGGCTTCATATTAATCATGTCTTAAAATTGGCCTTTTCATTTAAAGAACAAAAATTGCATCATTTCTGCAAATTCATCCTATACTGAGCAAGATGGTCAAACTTGAAACGTGCTAACGAGAGTAGGTTGAGACATTTGTTGTAGTGTATCTACTTTAGGTCAGTTTATTAATATACTGGATACATGATACATGAAGTCACTGAAATGTGTCATTAATCCATTAGATACTGTACTTAATGTATGAGTACTGTCATTTCTGAATAAACTGTATTCTCTGACCACCACTGGAATCAGGCTTTGTCTATGCAGCTGTTCTTGAATGTTCCGCTGGTTTTATGTCCTTTGACAAGTTAAAATATATTATTTGTGAAAGCTTCCTAAATCATCTCTGTGCTCTGTCAGTTTCTTCATTATTCAAGTCCAAATTTGCAATTGTTTCAATAATATTTCTAAACATATTTTATATTTCTGAAATTTGTTTGTTCTTAACAAGACATCAAGTTTTGGTTTCACCCAAGGTTATTAAAGGCTTGTTGTCTGACAATTATTACAATCATACAATAATTAAATTCAGCTATTTATAGTAACACAAATCATGACCCCAGAAAGGAGCTTGTAGTCACCCCTGTGACTTAGTCACAAGAAGGGAGCATTAGTACTGTCTAAGCTTCTCAGTGGCAGTAAGCCTTTTTGTTGCAAGGTGACTGGATTGAATTACATCGACATTTAGTGTGCTTATCATATTGCGACAACCTCATTTACTCAGTAATGCACGGAGGGATTTTTTAAGTAATCCATGTACTTTCTGTTTAAGGTTTATGGGACAATGCCCAAACTGTCATGTGGCAGGCATAGCCATAAAAACCCTCATAAAAGGTTTAAAAAAAAAAAAGAGCACATGCTATCACCTATTTTTATATTCTAGATGGATTAAATATTTATATTATATTTTTCAGGTACACCGTTTGGCATTTTGTGTCAAAAATTAACCGACATGAACACAAAATGTGCACTTGTTGAATGCTTCTTAATTTGTCACTGAGCCTTATACAAGATCTAGGAGGTTAAAAAAGTCATATTATGAAAAGAGGGAAATTTTCAGTGCTTGTGTGTTATTCAGATCTATGGTGTTTCTGCACACAAACTGTGAAATGAGACCACATATACATTTTGTTGTGCTGCTGAGACCTTGCTGAGCACGAGTCGTTTAGAAATGGCTCTGTTGTGATGTCACTAATAGTCAAAGTCAATAGTAATCGCGCCTGGATCTATGTAACCACCTCCTCCCTTTACAGGGTCCTTGTGCTAGATTCAAATTCTGTGACTGACCCCAGCTCTCTGAGGGGGCGGGACGTTTCCGGGGCTAGTCCAATCACAACAGATTTAGTAGGAATCGGAGGGGGGGAACCAATTTTCCAGAGTGGGTGTGTGAGAAGGCAGACTGCAATGCTGCTACAGGGCTACAGGTCTAAACACATGTTTTAGGACCACAAAAACATCTTTTTTATTAAATGGACTACAAAAACAAAAATATTCAAATGGCAAAATATGTTCTCCTCAAAGTACTGCCCTTACTGATTTTTGTTTTTCATAAAATTTCTCATTATAATGACTTACAGAATCTTTCTCTGTTCATCACAGTGACAGAAATGGGCTTTCATGCTATTACAGTTACTGTAATGTATTGTTTCAAAGCCAAAATAAATGTTTGCTTAAATCTTTCCAGATACTATTTCAGCAGATGATATATATATATATATATAGCATCCATGTGAATCACAATCACATGCGTTGGGGCATTCATTGCTCATTGGAATCAGGTTTGCGCCACCTCTAATCCTGCATGCTTAAGACTGTTTTAATCTGTCTGTTGAGTAACAAACTGCTCTGTTCGCAGGTTCCCTCCAGCAGTGACATCCCAGTCCCAGACAGAGACAGGAGCAGGCGACTGAGGCGCTGCAGGCACGGAACATGAACACTCAGGTCAGTGGAAGAAGGTGAACGTGGTTTATTCAAGATCAATTTATTGCAGATATTCATACAAGGTCTGGTGATGCATATATGATGTAATGTAAGGCTGAAGTATTGTACCATTTGTTTTATTTCATAGATAATAAGTGTATAAATAAAAGTTTGTTAGGAAGTTTTCTATGATTAAAAAATTTGTGATTGTGAACATTCAAAAATCATGTTTTTCCTTAAAATACTAATATAATAAAAAAAAAAAAACACCATTTGTTACCAACCTTCTAATCAATTTGCACTTTCCACTGTGCCCTTGGTACTACGGTGATTATAAATTAATCCAAGTTATTTTTTAAATAAATTGCATTGAAAGAACCACAATGCAATCATACATACACAAAAACATATATCTTTAATACTATCATATCAAAAGGTGATAAATTTATAATCCTTCATGTATTGAAATAGTTTATTTTTGTTGCAAATAAATGATTCTGGTGCATATTACTCTAATTATAAATATAGGTTTTATTGCGTGTGAATTTTACATTATGTATATACACAGGATCCATTCAGAAAATAATCACAACATACCAACAGAGCTTATAGGCTCAGAAAACAATAATTATGCAACAAGCTCTTACTTACTTGGAGCTGTACTTCAAAACCACAAACTTGTAGATAACTAAGACCACATTGATGCTTTGTTCATTATATTAAATGATGAGAGCATTTATGCTGATAGACACAGTGTAAATAGTTTCACCCAGAGAACCACTATATTACACATAAAGCCAATTCAAGCTCCTAACAGTGTAAAAACAAAAAATACATCATTATTGAAATACATTATAATGACCATGTGATGAAATGATGAACACCAACAACTACAGACTCACTGATGATAAACTCTTTATTAAACATAACGCTCATCTATAAATCTATCTATTGCCTGCACATGGGCTTTGGCTTTGTGTATGATAGCTCTACACAGTGTTGTTCTTTATACTTACCAAGGAATAACAAGTAATAAGTCATGGGGCTCTGACAGCTGGACGTGATCCAAGGATTAATGCCATGGACCAATTTAACTCGAGGTGCCCCGTGGGTTCTGGGCTATTGGCTATTCTGGTCTGAAACCGTGTTTGTGCCACCTGCTGCTACAGGGACCGGTTTGGTGTTTGAAAAGTACACGGCTGATTTTTTTTTTATTCCTCATCAAAAACGACTAGAATTTGCATTTACTAATCGCACCTGCTCACATTGTGAAAAATGACTAATGAGTGCAGGCGTGCAGCGGCCCTGTGGAGCCGTACCAAAATTGCACCAAACATACTCTCCTTTAGTTTCTCATTTCCTCCACACGCTTTGAAAAAGAGACTTAAATAATGACAGAATAAAATACTTGTTATACTAATACTCTTTATTCATTCTTTCAGACTGAACACACAAACAATCAATAAAGTCTTTTAATCTTAATAATGACAGTTTGATTGTATAGCTGAGAGAATTTTCTCTTTTTGATACTGAAGTCAGATACATCAATATAAACATTGAACTTACATTTAGAAGAAATAGATAATTACTTTAGTTTTTTACGTGAAGAAATCAGATTAAAAACATTGTCAGCAAAAAAAATAAAAATCCACAGGAAAGAAATGACAAAAAGAAATGCAAATCATCAATAGAGCAGCAAAGGAAAAGCAAATAAAGTGTTTATGATCTCAATTTGACTGACAGCTAAAAAATGAAAAATTGCAGCCCAAAACATACTCTAATGCAAGTCCTGCAGCAAGATTAAAGAATTATGTATTAACTTACATATTATTGTATGTGACACTGTTAGATTATTAATATAAAGCATCAGTGTTTAAGCAGGATGTTACTGTTAAAGCTGTGAAGCGAGTTTAACTAATTTATATACAGTTATGGGAGAGGACTTAGCACTTTGATTTTTGGTGAAATACCATGGACCATTTGAACATTTATTGAAATGAAACCACGTGAGAAGTTTAGAGGGAAAACATATCTATTAGTGGAGCTCCTAATAACTCATAGACAGATGGAACATGAGCCTAGATGAGATTTTGCTAGATGTTTGTAAGACGTCAAAGGCCATTTAACCGCTGGTTTCATCGGTTGCATTTTAAAAGCTGTTATAATATTTTGTCAAATCCGCAACTGATAAGTAACTAAAGCTGTCAGAAAAAGAAAAAGTGGGGTTGAAATATAAAGTACAATCAAATGAAAGTTAAGTACAAGTGCAAGTATTTCAAAATTTGTACCTAAAGTAAATGCACTAAGTTACTCTACACTGCTGGAATCTGACACCTGAAGTCTGAAATGACTCCCGTCTATCTGAGTTTACAGAACTCGACTGTTGCTCCACAGCAGAGCCAAACCCCCGCGTAGAGTGGCTGGGTGAATGTTGTCTGGACTCTGTGGAGCAGGGTCAAGGTTCTAGAGACGCTGTAGAAGGACAGAATCCCAGCGCGGTGGTCCAGGTACACGCCTATCCTGGACGTCTGGGGCCCTGAGACAGGGGTGCAGCTGTTTCCGGACCAAAACGTGTAGCCGCCGCTGTCGCAGCGCAACACCCACGACCTGTCGCTGCATCCGAACCCGCACTGGTCGGAGCGGCCTGCCCTGCTGATGTCCCTGTACGACACCGCCACGTCCACCCTTTGGCCTTTCCTCTCCACCGCCACCTCCCAGTAGCAGCGGCCCGTTAGGCTCTCTGTGCTCAGGGCCTGGTACCACACGGTAAACCTGTCAGGGTGGCTGGGGTACGTCTGCTGCTGGCTGCTCCTCTCCGCCTTCCTGTTGCCCTTGGATAACAGCAGGCACCTGTGGGCCGTGTTTGGATCCAGAGTGACCTCCCGCCAGTAGTTTAGGAGCTCGTCCCTGGTTCTGGGCTCCGGCGGCGACAGCAAGACGTCGGCTCGGGCCACCGTCAGCAGGATGCTGGCCGACCCGTCCCTCAGGACCTCCTGCAGCCGATCCCTGAGGTCCGACAGGGCTGCCATCGCCTCGTCAAAGTAGCGCAGGGGGCGGACGACGATGCTGGACGTGTCCGTGGAGGCGGCGACCGGTGATAGTGAGGGGTAGCCATGCAGGAACCGGTTGTGGTCCTCCACGTGCGCCAGCTGTTGGCGTTCAGCGTCCTGCCTCCTCAGCTCGGCGACCTCCTGCTCCAGCTTCCTCTGGAGCCCTTTGATCCGACTCGCCTCGGTGTCTTGCTGGGACCTGATCTGCTGCTTCAGGTCGCCGCTTATCTTCCTAAGGGCACGCCTCAGCTCATTGAAGACCTTCTCGCCATCCTTCACGGCTTTATCGGCGGAGCGGTTGACGGCCTCCAGCTCCTCCTGGAGCAGCTTCACCTGCCTCTCCCTGTCCCGGATCCTCTGCTGGATGCTTTGCAGGCATTCCTCTAGCTCCCGCTGCCTCTCGGTCCGCTCTGCTAAAACTGAGACCACTTCGTGGCCTTTGTGGTCCTCCACGGAGCAGACGTAGCAGACGCACTGCCGGTCCGTGCGGCAGAACATCTTCATCACGTCGCCATGGCGCAGGCAGATGTTCTCCTGCAGCTTCTCCAGGGGGTCAACCAGCTTGTGTTTTTGAAACGTGAGCGACTCATAGTGGAACTGGAGGTGGTTCCCACAGTAAGACGCCAAGCACACCAGACAGGACTTGACAGCTTTGAGCTTCCACTCGGCACAGACGTCGCAGGCCACATCCTCGGGTCCGGCGTGGCAGGGGTCAGCAGCAGTTTGGGGTCCAGTCTTCCTCAGCGGCTCCACTAAAGCTGCCAACAAGGTGTTTTTCACCAGGACAGGCCTCGGCGTGAAGATATGTCTGCACTGAGGGCAGCTGTAGATCTGACTCTGATCCTCTCCATCCCAGAAGTTTGTAATACACCTCATGCAGTAGCTGTGGCCACAGTGAATGGTCACCGGAGCCTTCAGCAGGTCCAGGCAGATGGAACAGGACAAGGTTTGCGGGTCCAGCTGAACTCCTTTCTGCGCCATTTCTGCTGACTGTGTGACAGCGGCTGCCTGAGTTTCACTTTCAGAGAATTGAAACAAGTTTGAGCCTGGATCTGAAGGGCATGTGTTTCTGCAGCGAATGGAAACTCTCAAATCAGATCACATGTCTGTTACGCCCATCCTAAAAACTGTAGATCTAAAGGGGAGGGAGCAGGGAAATAAAAGCAGAGTCCAGTGTTTTGTGTTTGAGGACAGAAGGAAGAGGGAGGGATCATCCACCGCTGATTCATTCCAGAGAGAGAAGCAGTTTTAAAGGGAAACTGCTTTTTTTTTTTTTCCTCCCTCATTGGCAACTCAGCTGCTGCCACTTTGTACAGAGGACTTTTAATAAAACAGTTTAGTTTGTGATTAATTCAGTTCAACACACATTTTATCTTTTGTAAATATCAACAGCTGCTATTGGTGCCGTCACTTGTCTCCACAGGTAGTTTTCCTGACATCCTGTGTATTTTTCAATTAATATCTGTAATTTCTTTGATTGCTATAACAATACTTCTTTTTCTCTTTAATTTTAGGTTGGAAGAATGGGATGGTGTCGCATGGGGCAGGATGATGTAGCAGCAACCAAAAAAAGAAATTCTGATATTGTAAGAATTAAAAGTATAAAGCTATGTTGTAAGGAGAAGTCATTTTACGTAAAATGTTTTCATGCAATAAAGTACAAACATATTGGTAAATATGATGTACATGTAAAATAATTACCGGTAACCCTCTGATATCTTTTCAACACACATGAAATTTCTAAATATTTTTTTTCTTTTTAGCTGTAAACAAAAAAGCAAATCCTCAACAACCATCTTGCTGACTCTTTGAATGCCATGTTTATAATTCCAAAAGCTAAATATGACTTTTTTCTCAATATACTATATGAAAATGCATTATATTTTTTGTGTTAGGTCAGACTCTAATAAACCTGCACCCATTACTGCCTATGCATAATATAATAATAATATAATATATATTCCCACATGGACTCCAACAGCCACATATCACACTTTCTTGAAGAAATTATAACCTACACTCAGTGGACAAAACACATATTTTCCAAATTTATTCACCCCATGACATCACTTTTGTCAAAAAAGCTACAGCTCTCAAAAGCTGTGACATCAGAAATAACATGCATACTATATGATGTAACGACTTATGGATCAAAAACAGAAGTTTGAATGGGAGTCAATGAGCATATTATGCACACCTAGGTGAAGGGTATAACTTCTAAAAATCTTGCAAAAATGAAAAAAATATTAAACCTTAGCTAAAAAAGTTGTGAAAAAAACTATAACTTTTTATAACATAATATGCGAAGTGTAAATATTATGCCCACCTGGATGGAATAAAACAATCTAAATTCATCGCAGTAATTTTACTTAAACGTACAAATTGCTGCCATGTAGCAGTATTAAGTATTAAGTAGGATCTTTCCTGTGACTTTTACTTGTGAATCTATCTATCTTTACATTGCTGTATTCATATGTTTAATAAAGAAAGGATTACATTTTCTCATTTTGCAGGTAATGCTTTTAGTAGTTTTGCAGGTGTTACTTTAATTCATTAGTATTAGTTAGAATGCCTGTGCAGGAGTACCGGTAAGTGAAAGTTTGACCTGATGACATTAGAAATCAAACACAGAATTTAGGCAGCATTCAAACCAACACCTTATCAACACCTAATCTCATAAGGATTATCAATATTCAGGGAATACAAAGCTCTCACCAAACCTCCACCTCCTCCAAACCATCTGAGGTGTTTAACCATCTTTCTCCTCAGCCAAAAGAATAGATTCTTTTTAATGTTCTTCCTCTCCGCTAATCTCCTACAGGATGAAGAGGTGCTGAAGCAGATTGAGCGGGAGGTGCGGATGCGGGAGGGAGCCAGCAAACTACTGGCGGCGTGCTCCCAAAGAGAACAGGCCCTGGAGGCCTCCAAGAACCTGTTAACCTGCAATACCCGTATCCTGGCCCTGCTCAGTCAGCTCCAGAGGATGAGGAAAGCTCAAATCCTGCAGAGAGTGGGTCGCAGGTCAGGAGTTGGAGTGCAAGGACATGTTGTATGTATGGGTACATTAATAGACCAGGGAAGAGGAATATCATTATTATTATTATTAGCAGTAGTAGTGGTAGTAGTAGTACTTAATTGCTCAATTATTGCAGTTATCCTGATACATTTACATAATTGTACTGTAAACATAGTCACAACTAAAAAGTGAAAGAGAAGGACAAAGTACTAAATAAAATAAAAAATCAGGAAGGGAATTTCTTCTTTTCAAAAATTAAAAGTAGTGGAGTTGTCTGGATATTGTAATTCCTCCTAAATGCCACTAGAGGTCAGTCAAGGTTACTGTCTTGTTCCATTTGAGTGTCTCCCTTCCAAATTTGGTTCAGATATGTTTGTTTAACTTAGTAATGTGGTCATAATACATGTGAATGTAACAATAAATACATGCATATGGTTTATACACATTATAAATAAGTGATAATGTATTTAACCAACTGTAAGTTTTTCTAGTTTGTGAGGATGCCATGCATGCATACATATATATGCACACACACACACACATATATATATATATATATGTCCATCCTCATCGTCTCTGGCGTGAGAATGTGTTCCCAACCACGAGCATTATTTTATTATTTTATGCTCATTTGGGACTCAAATTGTTATGTACACAGGTGTGTGTATGGTAGGTAGGAGTGTGCTTTGTTGGCTGTGTTTAATAAAGTTGCCATATGTTTCCTGGATAAGTGGTTGCTATTATATGGGCCTGTATATGGGAGAATTATTGAATGAATGATCTGTGACTTTTACTGCAGGCCGTCAGATGACAAAGAACCATGTGTGGGAAAGGTGGCCCTTTCAGGTGAGTGCGAACACAGCGCAGTGCTCATTACTGAACAAATATGAATCTGGCTTTAATGTTTGTAACTTTCTAAATTGCATCCTGCAGACCTGCGGATTCCACTCATGTGGAAAGACTCTGAGTACTTCAAAAACAAAGGAGGTAAGTCAAATTCTCAAAGGTGCAATCAAAGTGGGCTGATTGCACTAATGTCTCTGTCGGAATTATATACATCTGCATGCACAGAAAACACTCAAACCATTGTCTGCCCCCTTTGAGTTGATATAATTACAGGGAAAATCTACATGGCATGCTTTTATGGTACTTTAAGAACTTTAAACTCAGTTCCAGCTTCCACTGTACACATGCACTCTGCCTGCAGAGCTACATCGCTGTGCTGTGTTCGGCCTGCTTCAGTGTGGTACAGAGATCTACGACACTGATATGGTGATGGTGGACAGGACTTTAACTGACATCTGCTTTGAAGACAGCATTATATTGTAAGTCACCATTTTTTAATGGCATTTTAAAAGGGATATGACATGCTATTTGTGATTTCTTCTCATTCACAAACTGTTATAATTGTCTATGTGTGTATGTCTGTTATAAATGTCTTTTCTAAACTGTCGAAATGTCCAAACTGGAGATAAATATATGCAAAAATGATGCATTGAAAGTAAGAAGTCAGGGCTGTTTGCAAAATATTTACCGAATTGACTGTCAGATCATTCTGCAATGATCAGATTTGGGGTCGACCATGTCCAGATACACTATATTTCTAAAAGTATTTGCTCGATTATCCAACTCCATTTATTTAGTGCACAAATTAGGTCCATGAAGACCTGGAATGACAAAGTCTGGTGTGGATGAACTTGACTGGCCTGTACAGTGGTGACCTGAACATGATAAAACACCTTTTGGATGAATTAGAGCAAAACTGAGAGCCAGGCCTTCCGGTCTAACATCAGTGTGACTTCACAACTTTTCTTCTGGAAGAATGGTCACCCATTTCAATTACCCACATTCCTAAACCTTGTGGCCAGCCTTGATGTCAATCCATATGCGAGTCAAGGCAGGTGAGTGAATACTTTTGGCAATGTAGTGTATGTTCGAGGAAGATAATATATTTTGAGTAAAGAACAGGAAAAAGTAGAAAAATCTGACTGCGGCTGTTAATTTACATAGCTTCTGGAGCTGGGCTTAAAGGGACCCATTATGAAAAAAAAACACTGTAAATATATAGGCCTCCCGTTCACACCTAAAACGGTGAAATATCCATTCTGTTATTCACATACCAGTGTTTCCCACTCATGGACCAATCAGTGGTGCAGTGATTTTTTGCAGTGATTTTTTTTTTTTTTTTTTTTTACCTTTTTTTAAATCGTTTCTGATTATTCTTGCTCAGATACACAGAGAGACAACAAGGGAACACTTGCACAAAATGAACTAGTCAAGTTCATTTTAAAATTCCTGTAATGTACCAGATCTCCTTCCAGAGAAACAATGCTACATACAATGCTACTTGGTTTGTAGGAAACATTGCATTCCATTAAATAAGAACACCCTCTCATTCTGTTGTAGGCTGTCCTCTGTAGTGTTGCTAAAACGTGTCTGAACACAAGCCATTTAGAAATAGCTCTGGCTGTGATGTCACAACAGGAGCGGAAATTAATAGCGATTAACCGCTAGATCCATGCAGACATCCCCACCTTCTGGATATTGTACTTTACTTCTGTCTCTCCCATGACCTCGGCTCTTTTTCATTTGAGACTAGACCAGGGGCAGGCAACAATATTGAGTATAATTGTTCCACTGTCAGATAAATTATATCATGTCAAGTTTTATTTCTGAATTCGGTCAATTTGGTCTTGTTTTAAGAAAACAAGACCAACATTTTCCTCAATGAAAACATGAAATTGTCTAAACTCAAAAAAACAACAACTTGAAATTAGATGAATTATCTGCCAGAAGAATCTGATAATTCTACTCAATATTGAACTAACTGTTTCAAAAGTAAGTTATTTTTCCCCTTTGAGTTTTTGCAGTGTAAGAACATTCCTTAGTAGAATCAGCTGGTTGGAACAGAAGCCTGCTGCCACAGTGGGTTTCCAGGACCAGTGCTGCTGACCCCTGGAAAAAACAGGGTTTTTCAGAGGGGGTGTAAAGAAGGCAGACTGTATTGCTGCTACAGGTCTAAGCAGCTGCTTTTGGCCAATGCTCATTCTCATAAACCCACCAAAAAAGCATATTCATCTGGGGAAATGGCAGAAAAGGGCCTGTTTAAAGGGACAGGAGCAGTTCCAGACAGAGGCTGCATGAATCTGGTTTAAGATAAATACTGTGTTATTTTTAACTGTACCACACACAGCTTTTTATAGATCCGTAAATGTGCATATACCCTCTTTAAAGTTTTACTTCCTGTCCCACTTTCAAGACATTTTCTACATTTGTGTGTGTGTGTGTGTGTATTTTCGTGTAGCAACGACGTGCCTGCAGACTTCCAGCTGCGTGTGGAGCTGTACAGCAGCTGTGTGGTTGAGGACTTCTCCCTGGGGGCTCTAGGACCCCGCAGAGGGAGCCGGCTGGGGGGCTCTCTGGGATGCTCCTCGGGGAAGAAGCTCCGTGCCGCGTTTGAGTCCGCGGCTATCTGTGGATCCGTTTCCAGCAAAGGGCTGGCAGCACCTGTGAGTGCCTCGCCGCCCCAGCCGCCTGAGACGTCTGCAGCGTGAGGATGGCCGACACAATTCTCCCTGAAAACACAAGCAAAGGGAAACATTACATGGCTGGGTGTCACCCAGAACAAAAAGTTTGATACTGCCCTTTCTGTCTGAAGGGGGCCTAAGTTCAACCTGCTGGCTCACGCCTCACTGAAGTTAAAACACGTCCAAGATGGTTTCAAGACACACGATTTGTCCCTAGAAGCGACAGGTGAGCTCCTCCTCATCTTTCCTCCTCGCTCTGCTCCACTCCTGAGATCTAACCTTCTCTCTACTCTTCTCTACGTCTTGTCCAGAGGACAGTCCCTTCTGGTTGCCTCTGTTTGGCAACATGTGCTGTCGTTTAGTCGCCCAGCCTCTCTGCATGGTTCAGCCGGTCACAAGTGGGCAACTCAAGGTTGAGGTGATGAGATTTTCATTAATAATGCATTTCTTTTAACTGAATATCTCATTATCATTCACCATATCACTTTACTCTCTGCTCTCATTCAGCTTGAAGAGGACCTTACTTGTTGGGAAAGTGTCTACGCAGTCCTCAGGGGGCGAGGTCTCCTCTGCTACCGGAGTCAACGGGACCTGGAGTCCGAGGACACGCCGCTGCTTGTAATCCCCATCAAAAAGGTTGGTGAGTGAGCACAGGTTTCATGAATAAAGAAATAGATGTTGTTGTTTTTTTTTGTCCATGTTGATTAAAGTATCACGCAGAGGCCACCAGAGAGCACTGGTGAATTAATGAAAACGTTTGTTAGGGGAGATTCAGGGAGGAGAAGTGACTCATTCGCCTCTCACCCTGCTGAAAATATTATATATAGATTTATAAAGAAAAAATAAACTCAATTCTACACTGAAAAGTTCTTCTACCGTCCTTATACAGGTTAAAAAATAATATGATTAACTTTCAAGATTCATTTAACAAAGTTTGAGTCACTTTTTTTTTCATTTTAAGCTTAGATTAGATTATTCTTCTTTTACATGTCAAATGGAAATATTTTATTTAACTGTGTCTTCCACAGCTATAGGTACAACTTCAATAAGTACACACTATATAAAACATTCTTACAGTAGACTATGGATTAAATCTGTGTTTTTTATATAAATAACATGATCACATGTTTTTGAGTAATACATTATAGATGATAGTGGAATGAGACAGAAATACAAAGCAATAAACAAAAAAGAGAGTATAAATATATAATAATATTCAATTGATATTCAAAAGGTTTCACAAGACTGTAATAGTTTAATACTGTAGAACTGAGTGCAGTTCAAGGTGAAAATGAACAATTTTAGGCATTGATTTTAAAAATGTCTGCTTGTGAATAAAAATTGCTGTATGTGAGTAACAAAATTAATCAGATATTCAAAAGCACCATGTTCTGGGTTGTGGATTAAATCTGTGGTTCCTGACATTTCTTCGGCCTGTGACCCATCACAGTTCATGTATTAGATGTATATAAGTTGTTAGCAGTTCCACCACTAAACAATTTCCCCTCTAAACCTCCCAGATCGTACTACATAAATCATTCTCCACAGCTCAAAGAGGTAAAATTAGCAAACATTTCATAAAAAAACTAAAGATGAGAGAAAGCCTTAGTAGATGTTTTCCCATTAACCATCTAATGTCAACTCAGATGTATCCTATGACCCTTTGGACTTGACCCCTAGTTGGAAACCTTATGATATATGAAGGTGATACGATGTAAAAAGCAAAAAAAACTGTAGAGAAATTAATGCATTTCTTCAGATTATATATTAGTTTTAAAGTATTAGTTATTATATGTTTCTGTCAGCAACAGATTTACTATAACCTTCTGATAAAATACACAACAAGCTGTTTGATTACTAAATTTTGGTATAAAACATGCTGTTTATTTCACATTAGCTCAACTGACTACTGACTCCTTCCTATTATCTATGTGGATGTTTTGAGAAAAAAGCATTTCGCTTCACCACGTCTAGACAATTCAATGTGACAATGTGTGTTTGTTTCTGTCAGGACACCGTGGTGTGTGTGTCAGAGACAGATCCCGTCCACTGCCTGACTGTGTACGTCAGTGAGCAGCAACGAGACCACATGAGCTACACGCTGACCACACACACACCTGAAGAGACGCAGCATTGGGCCCAAACTCTCCGCCATCACATCTACAATATGAGTGAGGCCATGAACCAATCATTTAATATTTGAACCCCAATAGCCTTTATACACACCTACAGGTACTGTAATCAGATTACTAGTTCCAGTAATGTTACTTTACTCCTGTAATACTAATGTTAACTAATTAAGTTCAGGTTGCTAGGCAACCAGCTGAAGCCCCTCAGTTGCTGGGATCAGCTGGTCTGGACAGACCTGAGCTTTATAGGTGCTGGTAGTTGGCTGTTTCCTTCTGTTTCAAGTCTTTATGCTGAAATAATAATCTATAGCTTTATATTTATCCTACATGAGTGGTATTAATAAGCAATTTTCATCCACCTCGAGGCAAGACTGGGAACAAGCCTTTTGCTTTAAGATGCCCCATATTATATATATATATATTGAAAATGTGACTGCGGCAACGGCTCTACTCAAGCGAGACGCGCTCATACTTGGAAACAGTTAGAGGGGATGTTTTTCAGGCTTTGCAAACGCCTTTTTATACCTGCAAGACAGCATTCTTTGATGACATGTTCCTGGTATCGGTTAAATCTGGATGCCTCGCGTTTACTTGTAGTCTAATAGGAGAAAGAGGAATCAGATTCATGAGGTGCTTTTCATCTGAACAATTGTGGACTTTACTTTTCTAAGTATTTGTGAGTCTTTTATGTATCGGCACCCTGGGTGACTTACCCTTAGTAAATCATTACTGTGCATCTGTAGCAGCTATTATCATTTTCTTCATGTCTAAATTCTTTGTGCTTTTACTCATCAATCATTCTCCTTTACACCATATCTTTGAGCACCTGCTATGTAAAGATTTATTTTTAAATCACAGCCTTCAGCAGAACGCAAACACAAATAATGATTCTGAAAACATTGCCCAATGAGATACATTTATGTTTAAACACTCAGTGCGTTTACAGCTTACCCAAGCTATGCTCAAAATTCTGTCATGGCATCTAAGACTTCAGTCCTCATCCTGTTTTACGCGCCACAGGGAAGACTGAATTACTGACAGGAACGTGTCCTCCCTTCAACACTAGGGGGCGATATGTGTGTCATTTCAATGCTTTAATATAGCTCCTTTCCTGCATTTTTGAACATCAAGATTGATAATTACATCACTTTTTTCATTTCATTTGTAATAATCTGGTGGTTCTTTACTGTGATTTTATTCTTTTTCTGTGTCTTTGTGGATCATACACCAGCGTGGGGTGTGTGGAGCATGCACACAAGCATTGTCTAGTTTAACTCTGATTAAGGTGCATACTTGCCGGCCAAAACCCGAGTCCAATCACATTATCTGGGCATCTTGATTGGATTTGGGGAACTCAGAGTAATGTTTATATGCACTTAAATTGTCCACTTACACTTGGATTAAGGCAATAATTGAATTTTTTCAAGTGTCATGTAAATGCACTGAGGGTAAACACACGGAGAGGCATCATGAGTTTTTTTCAATAGACTTATTGTAGTACTGTTAATGTTTTGATGTAAGAAACAACAACTATAATCAAAAATATTTTATTTATTCATTCATTTAATGTAACTTTCCCAGGATATCTCCATGATATGCATCTCTTTCTTTCGATATTTGTAGAGTTTGCTTAAAATTCACTTGACAAGTGGAATGAAACTCTATTTCTATGTGTGGTTACTGCTGTAATTGCTCTTTTCCTTCCTTTTACATCATTTGCAGTAGGTCGCCATCCAACAAGCTACATGTACCACTTTCCAGAAGGAAGCAGCCACGATGTACCACACATTACTTTTTGCTCCAGCACAATCAACCACTGATGTCATTAACTACAGAAGCACCCTCTTTATGCATTTGCTAGTGTGTGAATCTTAAAGCGCCACAAGGAAAAAGCACCTAAAAGAGAGCAAAACACATAGTGTCCCATTCTCTCTGATGAATTGGGCCTTGTTCCCTTAACGTGGCAGGACAGGTGGTGCAGTATGATCGTCTCAATAGGCTGCCGGCTTGCTTAATACGGCATCATTTGACAGCTTAATTGCGGAATGACAGTAAATGATAGCGGGATAACAGCTTTGCCATCGATCTGCTCTAAAATGCACTGCTCATTTGCTGCAGGCCAGTGGAAGCAGTGCTGCGAAGACTTCATGAAGATTGAAACGCCTAGCGCCAGGAAATCCATCACACTGAAGCAAGGATCGCTATACCATGAAATAGGTAGCGTAACACAAATGGAGTGACACCTGCAGCGTGTGTTGTAGTCACGCTGCTACTCGCATCAATTCCAACAGAAATCCACAACGCTCCGTCTCACTACTCATCATTTTGTACACATGTCGGCTGCTGTGTTTAATTTAAACATATTTTCTTGTTCCAGTCCAGGCCTCTGATGTTTTTTATCATTCATTTTGCATACGTTAAAAATCCTGTGCCAAATGCCTGAACATGCTTGAGCGGCCTCCATCACGAATATATTTTTCCTTGTGACAAATTACATAATAAATGCATTTAAAGTGCATTAATGATGAACGAAAGCTGCAATGACAAATGCTTTTTGGCCGTTCAGCAGGCAGAAACAAGCTGCAGACACAACAGTCGACACGGCGGACTTGGCAAAAGTTTGCCTCTTTACACATCCAATTAGCATTCATTCATAGCCGTGTTTCTGGCAATCTGATGAAAAGACCAATGTGCACTCTGTTAATTAACTCTGTTGTTTTCCATAAACTCCTGAAGGAAATATCTGCCTCTCTAGCAGCAGCTCTGTCGCCTTCTGTTTGTGGCTGTTCTGTTCGATTACAGCCGGTTTATCAGAGTTGCTGCTGCCAGCTGCAAAAAAAAATACTGTTGACGAAGGAGGTGAGGTGTGGCTTCATTACTATTAGCGCCCACTTCCTATATACCTGTTCCGTTTTTAACATATATACATTGATTATACCAGATGTATGATTTTGACATCTTGACAACTCAAAAGCTTTTATGTGTCTGTTCGAAGGCGAACTAAGAATAGATGAAAAGATCCAGAAATCCAAAACTGTCAATGCATAACAAAATTTAGGCATATTATATAAGATGATTTCTATTTGAGCATCTAAATCTAGCAAACAGGGTATGTTAAACTGAGCACGGTTGTTACAGAATGTCTTACATGTAAACACCTGTCCCACAGTACAAGGCATTCTGATGAAATAATGATGATGACGCATCATGCCTCAGTTGCACCTGCTTCAATCTTATTGCCAAAACTGGAGGGATGCCTGTTCTTAAAGTAGACAAACTAGATTTAGTAAATAGCAGGATCCAACAGAGATAAATAATACTGCTCAACAATGTCCCGCGGCAAAAAGTCATCAAGTTTACTGATTGTGAATAGGTGAATTAAAAGAATCAAGCACGAAAGGATTATTCACGCTATCTCAATTTGCACCTGTGGCGTGGGCTTGTTGGTTGAATGGCAAAGCGTTCTTTTTAAGAGCATTCCTTACATTACGGTTAAACTGCGGGGGAAAAAAAGAAGGAAGAGATACCAAAAATAACCCAGTAAAGTAAATGGAAAGTTCCCCTTCGTTCAGACGCATCAATCAGTGTTGGCAGTTTGCCATTCACAAGGGTGAAGATGCTTTAAATATGTGATCTGACGGTTGATATGTTGCATAGCATGCATGACACGACTGCAATAATCTCTTCATGTACTCTTTATAACCATGTTCAATGTACAATAGCCAGGTGCAATAACAATGTGAATCTATTCTATATTTATTTTATATTTTCTATGTTGGTGTTGGGTCCTTTTTTTATATATATATATAAATATTGCTCCTCTGTTTTGTATGTCTTTAACTTTAACTTCAACAATTCAAATTCTATATCTATATATTCTATTTTTTTTATCTCCTAAGCCTACTGTATAGGATCTGTAACCATTACAGCAAAGTGTTAAGCTAGCAAAGCATTATTGTTATTATTATGTAATTAATGATGCATGAAAAAAACACATTATCATTATCTTTATTTTAGGAAAGTTAGAAATTATGAGTTCAGGTGGTATGTTTCTGACTTAGCCCTTATAGGGTCTTCATTGTTATGTTATACAGGGGTCTTGCTGGGTCTGATAGACAGGGTCTATTTTGGGGCCATTTTCTACATTTGTTCCCTTTACCTTCGTTAAATCACATTTCTGAAAGGAAATATCAGTTGTTTTTGTTTAATTTTTTTCTTCATTAAAATAAAATAAAGAAATACATCATAAAACCGCCATAATTAGGTGATTATCAACAAAGATACAAATGAACCATTTTTTTCCCCAAAACTACAGAGTATTATTTATTTGAATTCCATTAGAAATTTCAACCTTCTCAGGTCAGTTTACATAGCATCTGCCTGAAAAACACATTCATCCTATCGATAAATAAAATAATTATTTCTCTCATTTTTCTGAGGCCTAATATTGAAATTGGGTCCCACAGACCTGAAGACCTTATCAGGGTTAAATCAGAGCCATATTTAGCGCTGTTTACAGACAACCTGAATCTGTGACTAATACATTTTTTGAATGCATGACCTGCGGGTCATGCAGGTATGCAGACAGTAGGATTAAAAGGTTACAGTGGTACACTGACAAGGCTTTCTTTGTGACTCCACTTCTCATGTCTCTTTTTGTTTTCTCCTTTTCGTGATCAGTTACCCCCTCCTCCACCCCCAGAGAGGGCCTAGTGGTCCCAGATTTGTCAGTCGAGATCCGCACTTTGCTCTCCTCATACCACAAGGAAAGGTATGTATGTATGCCACAGCAGGGGGCCGCTCCGCCGCATTTGTTTGACTTTTCTATACCTGCATGACTTTGCCGATACAATTCAGTGTCTACCGGTGCATTCAAATATGCAATCTTCACCCGAAGCGCACCGTGACAGCTTCAAACATCACCACTGGCGTGCTGTGATGGTGCAACACGACTTGCAATGTAACTAAGCCCATTGCAGCATTAAACAGGACACGCTGCTGGCTCTGAGGCATGAAAATAAACACAGAATTTTACAACAGCGCTCACAGTGTCTGAATGAATCTGCCCCTCCCAGCCTGACAAAACGTGTTGAGTGAAGGAGAGAAATCTTGTCTACATACCTGAGATTACCTGTACATTTTGAAATGCGTATTCTTTTGTCAACCTTCTGACATGAATTATGTCAACAAGGGCGACTTTACGGTTATGCATGGCAGTAAAGCATCGAAGAATTTTGTTTTTGACTGCATTCTTCATGAGTAGGAAATAAAGGTTAAATTAAATTTTGTCACAAATTTGTTAAAATCCATGTTAGTGAGATCATCAGCACCATCTCTGTGCTTTATCGCAGGTGGTTATGACAAGTCCTGGGCTGGCGTGGCTACACGTGCTTTATGGTTGTGAGTCTTGGATGTACTGCTAAAGTATTCAAAACGATAAGAAAAACAATTTACTTCATGGGGAACAGCTCTGATGGACAGGAGTCCCTCCAATCTGGGGTCATCTGTGGCCTCATGTTGTATGGTAAAACACATTTTACATCCTGTTGTTGTAACCAGCCCAAGTCACCCCTACGCAATAATCATGTTATTTATTCTGCATCTCATACGCCACACGAGTCAGAGGGATGATTATATTGGCAAAGGAGTACTCAATAACACACATCTAAACTTATTTGTGAAAATTGAGTAAAAGTAATCTTTAAGCGCCATACACAAGTTATCAATCTTTTCATCTTTTCAACTGAAAATGGGGTCAAAAACAGAATTGTTGTTTAGTGCACATAATGAGGGTCAAACCACCTATTTGATAATTATATTCTCAATCACAGACAGAGCAGCAAAGGATGATGACAGGTCACCCTGTTTTCTCTGTGCACTGATTGATTTCAGCAAGTGGCATGTGTGTGGCATTACAATAAGCAAGATAAATGCGTCACTGACTCAAAGACACAATGGTCCTTCTATATATTGTTAACAAGCAATGAGTGTTAATCTTGGCATAGAAAGCACTCAAAGTTACAAGTTTAAGTCGGTACATAATAGATGTTGGGGTATCAAATGCTACAGATATTGTTCAGGAGGGTGATGGCTTGTGTGTAGAGGGAAGCTTGACGATGTCCCGGGGAACAGGTTCTACTGCAGATGTTGATACTTGATATATGGGAAGTATTGAAGTAAGAAGATGACAGGGTCCAGGTCGTACAATGCAGCCTTTGTGTAACTTTAAAAGGTCTGGCTTGTGTGAATTTCTGTGACTTTCCAGCAGTCTGGATAGTTTTGTCTGTATTTGAGTTATGACTCAGACCAAAAAAAAAATAAAAAAAAGCAAAAGGAACTGTAGAAAAGATACTGTGTGTGGCAACAGGTTAAATACAGTTAAATGCTCTCGTTAGTATTTTCTATGTCTGTGAGGAAATGTAAATAAGTGACGTATTCTTGATTTTCTAACTGCCACTAATGAATATATAATTAAGTTACTACAAATAGTAGAGAATCAATCATTAAATATGACATAAGTAAAACACCAATACAGCAGTCGTGTATCAATACTTAAATACAATTAAACTGGATGAAAAATCCTACTTAAGTCAAAGTATTATGATCTAAATTAAAGGTACTAAAGTATTAGTAAGTAAGTTTTAAAGAGTGCAATAAACATCAGTGTTTAACAGTATGTTGCTGTTATAGCTGCTGGAGGTGAAACTAGTTTAACTAGTTTATATACAAGCTACCACCTAATTTTGTGGAGTGACATGACACTGTTATAAGGGTTACATGTCACAGTCATGACTGTATCATAAACATTGTTTTAATATGACAAACATTTATGACTGCTGTCATTAGGTTTTTAATGACAGGTTGGCATTGCTTGTCAAATAAAGTGGCACTGTTGCCATAACACTTCAAATGAAGTGAGTCAACTCTCAAAATGAAGTATAGTAACAATTTGAGTAAAGTGCAGTAACAGCTTGAGCTTATGCTTAAAATAAAGTGCAGTAATGCTTCAAATAAAATGTTACCATTGCACTAACACTTTATTTGACAAGCAATGTCAACCTGTCATTATAAAAACCATAAATAAATAAATAAATCGTATTACTATATATGGTGAGCTAGTTTAATCGAGTGGTTCCCAACCTTCAAAAGGTCAGCAGATACATGTGAAGGGTCATGAGATGATTAATGGGAGAGGAAAGACAGACCAACAAAGTTCTGATTCCCCAATCTGTTTTTACTTCAGGAGTTTTTTTTTTTCTTTAAATCCTTATTTTTTGTAAAATATTGTATAGGATGTCAAAGACTAAAATGCAAAAACAATCATTTTCATATTTATTTGTATGTTGCATATTTAAATCGTGTTATCCTATGCACTGTGTAAAACTTGGGTTAATGTACTCAGTCACTTCCTCGGGCCGTTTTGTATAGACAATGGACAATGAAGATAAATTGTGGTCATGTCAACAGACAAGCATTTTTCATTTTCAAAGGTTTCGTAAGTCCTGTTGTAAAATGTAAAATGTTTCCTCCTTCTCAGAAGTTAATATGATCTGACAGTGGAGTGGTTTATTCATGTCTATGTGACAATGATCTGGGAAATCATGTTTTGTGCATGTTGTAGTAGATACTGAGACTATATCCTCATGCCAACCAATGCTCAGATAAGAAATTGTTGTTCTTACAGGAAAGGCTGAGATTTGACAGATGAATAGGTTCAGGAAGGTGTGAGGTTTACCGTTTTTCCAAACTGACTCAAGATTAGGCAACATTGATAGGGTATTATATAGGGTAAAATTTAGACATGCCTTTCTATTCCCTTGAATAAGAACATTATTACATACAGAAAATTAGACACTAAAGAAGAAATAAATACAAACAGATAAATTGTTCATGCTGTTTAACCTTGTACCTTTGTGACCTTTTTTGTCTTTATGGTTCACAGTTATTGACCCCATGAGAGAGTGAGGAAAAAAGTGCTCTTGTTACCATGCCTGGTCAAAAGAAATGGATTTCTGCAAAGGACATCTCCAGATAAAGTGCAACACCAGTGATTTTTATTTCTTTCCTACCCTCTTCTCTTTGAGTCTTAACTGTTTACCAAACCAGCAATGTTTTTTTTAAGAAAGGATTGTGACCTTGCAATTCTGAACCAAAACTGGCTGTAAGTACAATTTAAATGCTTCTTCAGGTCGAGAGCTCCCACCCTGGTGTCTGTTCGGGGGTTCATGCTGCAAGAACAGAAGTTGACGAGGCTCAGAGCTTTTGAACAGAGTCCGCATTAAACTCAGGTTTATATCAGACTGATAGCAATACACTGCTTGAGGTTATTTTGCACTGAGACCGACGGCAAAAAACAAATAAATGAATTTCAATATGTTGTTATGTTGTTTTTTTCATCACCAGAAATTTGGAAAAGTTGAAAATGTTTTAGGATAAGATAATCCTTTATGTGTCCCACAGTGGGGAAATTGCATTAGCAACAGCGTGGACAGAGAAATGCAAGAAAAAAAAAGATTGCAAACAGAGATTGCATAAATATATATATATATATATATATATATATATATATATATATATATATAGAAGGAAAGACCTGCGAAATCTCTCCTTGTTACTTACTTTACTAAGTAATACTTACTTTACTAATACTCTAATATTTACAAGTTGATAAAATTAATCAACTTATTTAGCATTCATTTTCAGATTGAAGCTTGTATTAATAGATTTACATGTTGATGCCTTTGAGGCCAATAAATGCATCTCATTGACATGTACATCTAAAATTGTTTAGCTTTTTTTGTATTTACAGAAATAACTTGCTTAATGATATTTATGCATGATTTCTCACAGTAATCTTAAAGCTGTATGAAATGTTTTTACATTTTTGCAGATAATAGTTATCACAGGACTGATGTGATGTTAAGAGAGCAGCTGACATGTAATAATCCTGCAGTAACAGTGATGGGAATGCTTGTTCTGTTTCATTGTTATCACACCTACAAATTCCACATTTCATGGATCATAATAGCTTTTTAATAGATTTTAATAGATTAATAGATTCTTATTAACTATGTTAGTGTGAGATGAAAACAGGAGGTAGGTGGTTTCAATCAACAAATGACTATGCAACATTTAATTTTATTCATCAGATTTTATTCAGCTCATACTAAGGTTCAAAGTAGTACATGTACTATACAAATATTGTTTCTGTATAGAAACTTGACCATGTCAACAGTGTTCAATCTCCTCCTAAAGGAGACTTTTTACAGGTTTATATTCTTATTCGTTGAAAGTGTGCTGACGTGAGGAACCCGTGGGGCAACATTAGCAACAAACAATACGGAACATGCCCAAACAATCTGATATTATCGCGGGGAGGAAGTAGAGGCAAACGAAGCGTTCAGAGCAGAATAAAGCGCTGGCTTTTCACTCACAGGGAGATTTTTACATACATCCTTGTTTACTAATTATGACATTCAACATCATAAAATAGTTACAAATAAGTGTGAAATTAAAAAAAAAATCCAAAAAGCATGATCCTTCCCCTTTAAATCAATGCTTACAATGAATTATTATTCATTATATCTGTAATTTAGTTTAATTTGAAAATGCTTTATTGACAACTCAATGCCATCACAGTATATACAGCACATAGAAAGCTTAAATAAGTGCATACAGGATATGAATGAGAGTTGTGATTATCTGTTCAGTTCATGATGAGCTTGAGACAAATTTCTTCAGCTTCATCACCTCCTCGGTGGTGAAGTGCAGCAGAGAGCTGGAAGCCTCCATTCGCACGGCTGGGGCCGGCTTCTCCTTTCCTCCCTGGTTGGCGTCTTTGGGGTATGGTCTGGGGACCGTCAGGTCCTGCAGGGCCGCAAGAGGATCAGTGTTCACCAGCCTGCTGGGAGCCTGGCCCTCTTTATCATAGGCGTTCCAGCGGTTTTGGGGTTTGAAGCCGTACGATTTGTCAACATCCTGCTCCTCCACTAGATAAACGTCCTGGCTGGCTGAGTTTTTCACAACGCTTAAAGGCGAAGGCTTGTACTGGGCAAAATGACTCTGGCCGGTTCCGTGGTGCTCACCGGTTGTCTGGACGTCTAATGCAGGATTTGGAACGTCCTTGGGCCTCAGCTGCAGATCCTCAATGGCGTGGTGCTGGACATTCATGTGAGATGTAAGGCTGATGGGGGGGAGGTCCGTGTTAGATCGATGGCTGTGTTCCTCCTGGAAGGGAGCATGTGGCTGCTTAGCCCCCTGCATCAGGCCCGGGGCCCCATACAGCCGCAGCCAGTTATGAAACACGGACAGGGGAATCTCAATTTCCATCTTGTCACCATTCTCCCGGGGGGTGCCGGGCAGCGGGTGGCCAAGGTTGCGCCTCTTGGCCTCTGGACTCCCCTCTCGCTCCTCCGCTGGCCGGATTGTAAAGTCTGTCTTTGGCGAGCCGGGTTTTGTTGTCACTGCAGAGGCGTCTGTTCTGGGCGTTGTGGAAGAGACATATTCGGGGCTGCTCAAGGGTGTTTTGGATTCAAGATCTATAACATATCCCTCCGTAGTCACCGGATATGATTTGAATCCTAAATCTGCCCGTGGTGTCTCGCTTGCCTCAAGTCTCACCACCCGTGGGTGGAGGGGAGTGTACAGGGGGGAGGGTTTGTTCAAAAACTTTGGGTTCTTGCTGGCTGAAGGCGGCGAGAATGAGGATGCGGGCTTGCTGTTGCTATCCTGGCTCGACGCTTTAACGCTGAGGTTCAGAGGCTCGCTCAGGCCAGAGGAGGTCTTGTATCGTTCTGACAGGTAGCGCAGGTGCTCCAGAGGCTCCTTGATCCCTGCTATCGGGTTTGAATGAGACGGATGGAAGGCGAACTGTGGCTGGGGGGCAGGGGAGTTGTGCAAGGTCACAGGCGAGGAGGAAATCGGGACGAAGGGTTGGGGGATTACGTGGCTCTGACGATAGCATTGAGGGTGGTGGAACAGCAGAGGGAAAGCGTTCCCATGTAGGTCCGAGTGGACGTTGTGAGGGTCCTGTCAAAGAGATAAGTGGTTCATGAAAGTTTGAAGGAACAGCTTGATGTCTTATTCAATTTGAGAAGAGAATTACCTGAAAAGATTAATGCATGTAGGGTAAATATGAGTACGAACAGCATAAAGACTAGAAAAGACTAGTAACAGGTGGGAACCATTTCTGTAAACCACAGATATATCAAATGCCAACATTTACATTTACATACATATTTCAAAAAGGATTTTTTAGTAAGTGTAACAACACTGGTCAATGTGTTTAGGTGTAGGCACAAAAAGACCTGGTGAGTGTGAGGAGAAACATTATTTGGTTTAAAATGCCTGATATGACAGCATGCCTAGTAAACATGGGCGTCATCTTCTGCAACTTTTCCAACTCCAGTCCAATAAACAACATATTAAACCATCCTCTCAACCCTTCCCTATCTGCTTTAAAAAAAAAAAAAAAAAAGTAAACGTAAGAGGAATGTCATCTGAGCTAGGTAACCGCTTCTGATACGTATCAAAACCCTTGATAAGGCGTATGCAATGATGACATTCCACCTATCATTGTTCGCAGGAATGTAAGTAAGTTTCCATTGTTTTCGACTGGACTGTGGCGTAACAAAGCGACTTAGCATATTTCACCTATTTGAAAACTATAAAGAGAAAATGTGATTGTATCTTCATCCTTCAATCGGAGGGTTACCTGCAGTGGGACCAGTTTGCGTTTGGCTGGTGTCTGGCAATCCTCCTCTTTTTTGCCGTAGCCAGGGTAGATTAAGGTCTTTGGCTGAGGATGAGGCAAAGTGGTCAGTAAAATGCCTTTCACGTGGCATTCGTATGGCAGCAGCAGCCTGGGGCAGATAGCACGAGGATCAGATCAGATCAGGGTGGCGATAAGAAGCCATATCATGACACAACTTGGCAACATAGGGTTGAACTAACTTCTCGTAGTGTCTGCGGGTGCAGGTGGCTGCACTCGTGCTGCGAGGATTCCCTCCGAGTATGTTGTAGACCTGCTTCCACAGCTGCTGAGTCGTCACCTGGAAGAGTGGATGAGCCAGAATGTTACATTATGCCTCGACTCAAAATTAACAAGCCAATCACGCAGTCTTAGCATCAGTCGTAGAAAAGTCTTTAGATGTTTTTTTCATTAGAAGTACTAATACACACTGTGAAAGTACTTAAAAAAAATCCTGCATTCATGACTTTACCTAAGTAAGAGTATTACCAGCAAATTGTACTTGAAGTAGCTTTAAAAGCAAAAGTACTCATTCTTTCAGGAGGGACTATTTTCAGGATGTTTTTGATATTTACAGCCATTACAGCTTGTAGCATCAATGTCCTGTGACAAGCATCTCTTAAATGTCAACTATTCCAAGAGCTTAGAAAAAAGAACTTTCATCTTTGTGATAAGTTTATTTCATTACTCAGTTTATTTAGCTTCAGAAGTTGGAGAATAGTCTCAACCAATAAAGAAACATTAAATCTTTCAGTCTCACACTTTAGTGGAGTAAAAGTACAAAGTAGCATCAAACGAGTACTCGAGGCATGTTCAAGTACCTCAATATAGTGCTTTAGTTCAGTTCTTTAATAAATGCATGTAGTTACTATCCACAAATGATTAGTATTATGTATTAAATAAATGTGTTTATACCATAAATCACATCAACACTGCTACTATTTCTTTTATTATTACCATCAATTATATAATTAATTACTCTGATTACCACGTAGTAGCCGCCCAAGTCCTGGACAGTCTTGTACATCACAAATAAATCAACTGAAATAAAATGGAGAAAAAATGCAGATCGTCAAATACAAATTGATATTATCAGAATTTACAGGATTACATTTTGTGTTATAAAATGTCAGAAAAAGGTGAAACCGCTCATCCTGATTTGTTCTAAATGTATAACTGACTACTGGACCACATATAGAAATAAGATAAGATAAGATAGGACTTTATTGATCCCACAACAGGGAAATTTGCTTGTTACTGCAGCTAAGCACAGTTGTGAGAGAGTGAGGAAATGCAATCTGGTGCATGCTTCTTTAGACTGATCAAGTTTAGACATGAACTTTCAATAAAGTATATGAATAATTTATCGTTATATGAATCTAACATGTATAAAAAAAAGTTTTTAAAAAAAAGTACGTTGCTTGAAGCCCAGATGTGGGATTCTCTCTATGGGTGCATCTCTCTTCTTCATGAAATGGTAGAGATCTTTAAGGAATTGCCCCTCATGCATCTCCTCCACTTTGGGTCTCTCCTCTGGAATCTCTCCATGTGCCATCTGTGCGTGTGCCTGAGAACACAGGAAAGGACTTATTCGTACATATTCACAGTACTGTACCGCAGGTATGTCTATTTTTAAATGATTGTCACTAAACTCTGCACCTGCCACCAAACACACCTCTAGACTGGAGGGTCCCTGGTAACAATGCCTCTCTGTTTTCGAGGTCATCTTGACTGATCGTCAAACACATCCAGGGTTTTGACCATATATCAAATGTTTCTACTTGCCCCAGGGGTGTCACACCTATCTCTCGAGACAGCATGCCATTGATATGAGACTCAGAAATAGCATCAATGCACGCTTTCATTACCTAGAGGCCACCGTTTAGTACACATCATTGTGAATCTAACATGCTGCCATGTCAACGTGCATACTCAGAATATCAGTGTTATTATAAATCTCTTTTTGCATGTTATCGTTATCATCGTCATTCATTAAATTATTGTTAATTTATTTATTGTGTTACTTATATCATGTTTATGCTTGTTAATATGATGAAATAAATGCGATCATGCTTTCCAAAATGAATGCTCTATAAATTCAGAATAAAACCTGATTTGTGGCAGAATCACATTTACTAAAAAAACACATTGGATGGAAATTGTACAGCAGGACAGAAAATCATGTCAGCATTTTTTTTTCTATTAATTCTAGTACATTCAAAATTACAATTAAATAAAATCTAATTATATCTGTTATATCATTACTCACCTGTGTTTCCATTAAGAGGATAAGGTTGATTCATATTATTTCATGGCCCTGATAGTGAAGGAACAAGCCGTTGGCCAGTCTGCAGTGTTGCAGTGTGTGTTTCCTCCGGAGTGGTAAACAGCAAAAGACGAGAAGAAATTTGTGGCAACCAGTTTTTAAAGATGTGTCCCATCAGTCACACACCTGTCATTTTGTGTATGTGTGGCAATGTGGGCGACTGACTGAGGGGGTGTTTACTCTATAACGTCTTCCTTCTGAGATTCCTATCGTCAGACCAGTTCAACCTGCTCGCAAACATGTGAGCCTAAACAGTGCATTGAAATAGACAACACAAATTGGCAGTATAATGAGGAAATCAGTGGAAATTCTGAGTTCATTAAATCTGAGTTACACTGAGACTCTTCTCTGATTTATTTGGAGCATTGTTTAATTATACTAATGCTTTTGATTTGATTTGATTTATTTGGCATATCAAAAAGAAACATCATTGCAGTTGTATTTTTTTTAAGAAAACAGATAGAAAATAAATATATCTGAATATATGAATATATTAACATACTTACTGTACATACATGTGTCCTTATATACATAACTACCCACATTTCCACCGAGAAACTTTCATTTATATTCAATATACACTATATAGCAGCCAAACGAGGAAACATGTGGCAACTTTAATAAACACACCCAACAAAGAGTGGCAAAGAGAATTCATACCTACCATACACACACACACCTGTGTACACATGTGCCAACATACAACATTCAATTAAGCATGTGACACGACAACGCAGCATAGTGTTAGTTAGCCCCGCATCTGGTTACATACAACGATAAACGAGTCCTTAATGAGCATAAAATAATTTGTGAGGTTGGAACACGTTTCATGTGGATGATGAGGATGGACAGTTTTTTTCCAACTTTTTTTATTAGAGAGAAAATTTTAATTTCTAAGAAAAAAGCCTTCCGTGTGCTTTGTGCCTTCTTTTCTCAGAAATTGTTATTTCATTGTCTGGAAGTGGAGCGTGCCAGGTTTTGTGTGTGTGTATATGTGTGTGTGTGTGTGTGTGTGTGTGTGTGTGTGTGTGTGTGTGTGTGTGTGTGTGTGTGTTGCGCATAGCTCAGGTCGTGGCAGTTGCCAGGGTGTGTCTGCATCCCTATCACTGCTCAGCTGATTATGCAACTGTGTGTTCATTGTATTAAACTAGTGATACAGGTGTAGAGACTGAACAAAGGTATTGGAGGAAAGCTATGTGATATGTTCATTCTCTTTGACTGGATTCCTATGTGTGAAAATATTTTGCAGCACCGACGGATGATTCAATTCATTTTAGCTAATAACCAAGAGTATACATCATCAGCAAACAGCATAGTGACTCCTCTCTATTTGAACCAATATTTGGTAGAAGGTATAGTAATATTGTATGACCAGCTCAAAGGCTGGTTTTGGCTTTTTTTTTGCATGTGTTACAGCTGTTAAAATGAAGCAGGAAAGGGGAAGGAAAGGATTAAGGGATTAAGGCGTATGGAAAAAGGATCTATTGATGGACAGAAATGTGGAATAGAAATGTGTGCAGTCTAAAATGAAAACATTTAAAGGAATGCAAACAATGTAAAACACATTCTTTTAGTCACAGGGTAAAAATATACACCTGTAAAGACGTCTTACTTTAAAATGGTGGCATGCAACTGTTACAGTGGTTCCAAGCTCTCCTCCGTTCTACACATTTTTGCTGATGTTGTATATGTGAAATTCTACAAGAACTCCTGAGTATCTGCTACCGCAACAGAGATGAGGTATTATAGCGATGTGGATTACTATAATACACAGTTTACACTACAGGGAGTGACTGTACATTACTCGTGTGTGGACAGTTTATAGTGTAGGGAGTGTCAGCTTAAACATAAAGTATACAACACCTCTTCTGTCAAAAGAAGTGGTATGAGTGGAACTTCTGTCTTGATCCTGGGAACATTTTGTCTTCATTTCCTGTGGTCCCTGTGTGTGTGTTGCATGTTTTTTCTACATCAGAGCACCAGCTTATCTTTATTTTTTCAAATCTTAAAATCAAATTGTCATTGTCAGTGTAGTACTACTTATAGGTAGCCGTGTTTCTTCAAATCTATAAATCTATAAATCAAGGAGCGTCTGTCGGTCTGTGGCTCACATATCTCTCTGACTGGTTTGTCGGATAAACCTCAACTCAAGATATAGCTTACACATTGCATGAAAATGTATATAATTTTCTAACATCATCATTACCATTATTATCATTCAAACTCATGAGGCTGTGCTATGGTGCTACAGTACAAAAAAAACTAACATAAACTTAGGTATCACACTGCCATTGATTATATCCCACATTGTAATCTCCATTGTTTTCCTACATGGATCATGCATCCAACATAGGGAAATACGTTTCTTGGTTTATCTGCTACTTTATTCTTCACTAACACAGGCTACTGTAGCTGTCAAAAACAAACTTTATAAGAAAGGTTAATGTGCTGCAGTCTAGAACCACTCTCTACACACTCACTAGCCACAACATCTTAAATATAAACTACAAGTGCAACTAGTAACAAGTACAAGTAAACTAAACTGAAACTCAGAGATGCGTTAACAGACCCTTAGGAAATCCTGGCACTATCATTTTATGGATGGGTGGATGGATAGAAAAGTTGTTGAACAAGATGGTTAAACAATGTGACACAAACAAGATTTATTATCATTTCTCCATTTTACTACACATACTGTCATTATCAGAGCAGTGTGTGGGACATAAAACAATAGTGTATGTCCAATCTATCTTCTTTTCTATAGGAATATGTACTTTCTACAGGCACTGCACTATGTTATGTTTAAATCCCACAACCCCACTGTGCAGAATTCCCTCAGCAGCAGCTTCCTGCACGCTCAGAGTGCAAGCCAGTAGGGGGAGAAGCTGACTCCGGAATTTGTCTCAGTGCCAAATGGTAATTGGAGAGATTTTTCTGGCGAACTTTCCCGGTGAGTTGCTGCTATTTCCTGCAGGCAGGTGAGCATTCGTGACACATGAGAGCATATCTTCCCTATCTGCAGTGAGTCAAGCGCGCCGTGTTATATGTTGTTGTTTTTATATGTCGGAGATATGGACGAGGTTAGAGATCACCCCATGATTTGTGCTCAGGTAACATTTCTGCCCTTGACGGCTCGGAATGCCGTTAGGGAGACGAGGTTGAATGCAGCTAACTTTACGCGGCTGATGTTATATTGCAGTGTTTACAGATAACTTTACAAAACAATCACTGTCCACATGCCCTTCCTCTCTCTGGATGGATATCCAGCTACAATGTGCTCGCACCCAGTTTAATAATTTAAACACCCTGCTATTTTGTTATTTCTCCCACTTAAAAATCATAGAGGGGTCTGAAATTTTCATCGTAGGTGCATGTCCACTGTGAGAGAGATAAACTAAAAAGAAAAATCCAGAAATCACAATGCATGATTTTTTAATGATTCATTTGTGTGATATAGCGGCAAATAAGTATTTGAACACCTGAGAAAATGAATGTTAATATTTGGTACAGTAGCCTTTGTTTGCTATTACAGAGGTCAAACGTTTCCTGTAGTTTTTCACCAGGTTTGCACATACTGCAGGAGGGATCCTGGCCCACTCCTCCACACAGATCTTCTCTAGATCAGTCAGGTTTCTGGGCTGTCGCTGAGAAACACAGAGTTTGAGCTCCCTCCAAAGATTTTCGATTGGGTTCAGGTCTGGAGACTGGCTGGGCCATGCTAGAACCTTGATATGCTTCTTACGGAGCCAGTCCTTGGTTTTCCTGGCTGTGTGCTTTGGGTCGTTGTCGTGTTGGAAGACCCAGCCACGACCCATCTTCAATGCTCTGACTGAGGGAAGGAGGTTGTTCCCCAAAATCTCACAATACACGGCCCCAGTCATCCTCTCTTTAATGCAGTGCACTCGTCCTGTCCCATGTGCAGAAAAACACCCCCAAAGCATGATACTACCACCCCCATGCTTCACAGTAGGGATGGTGTTCTTCGGATTGTACTCTTCATTCTTCTTCCTCCAAACACGCTTAGTGGAATTATGACCAAAAAGTTCTATTTTGGTCTCATCTGACCACAAAACTTTCTCCCATGACTCCTCTGTATCATCCAGATGGTCATATGCAAACTTAAGACGGGCCTTGACATGTGCTGATTTAAGCAGGGGAACCTTGCGTGCCATGCATGATTTCAAATCATGACGTTTTAGTGTATTACCTACAGTAACCTTGGAAACGTTGGTCCCAGTTCTTTCTTAGTCCTTCTTAGAATCATTGAGACCCCACGAGGTTATATCTTGCATGGGGCTCCACTCCGATTGAGATTGACCGTCATGTTTAGCTTCTTCCATTTTCTAATGATTGCTCCAACAGTGGACCTTTTTTCACCAAGCTGCTTGGCAAATTCTCCGTAGCCCTTTCCAGCCTTGTGGAGGTGTACAATTTTCTCTCTTGTGTCGTTGGACAGCTCTTTGGTCTTCGCCATGTTACAAGTTAAAGTCTTGCTGATTGTATGGGGTGGACAGGTGTCTTTATGCAGCTAACGACTTCAAACAGGTGCATCTGATTAAGGATGATACATGGAGTGCAGGTGGACTTCTAATGGGCGGACTAACAGGTCCTTCAGGGTCAGAATTCTAGATGACACACAGGTGTTCAAATACTTATTTGCCGCTATATCACACAAATAAATCATTAAAAAATCATGCATTGTGATTTCTAGATTTTTCTTTTTAAATTATCTCTTTCACAGTGGACATGCTTCTAAGATGAACATTTCAGACCCCTCCATGATTTCTAAGTGGGAGAAATAGCAGTTCAAATACTTATTTTCCCCACTGTATATCTCCACCTACCAATAAATAATTAAGCCCACTAGTCTCAGCATGAAAATATTGGCACTGCCGCCAAAGTCTCTCCCCCCTCAGCTCTTTGTTCACAGCGCAGACAGTGATGGCGAAGGTAACTGCTCCCAGCTCACATGCTCATTAAAACCAAACCACACCGCCGCCCGCTGCTTGTGTAACAGGAAATTAGAGAGAGACAAACAGGTGGCTGGCAAAGCGTGATGAGAAGTGTGCGCATCTGAGAGACAGGTATCCTTCTCAAAGGTTGGAAGACCCACCCAGGGCTAGCTATGACTGCTGTGAGCGTGACCCGCTTTCTGCAGGATATCACATTTTCCTTATATTATGCACTTGGAAAAATGTATATTTCTGTGTGTGTGTGTGTGTGTGCGTGTGTGTGTGTGTGTGTGCATGTTTTTTTTTTGTGGACACAAATCATTAAACACTTCTTTTAAATTAAATCAATTATAATTGCAGATTAAATAAATGTATAATAAATGTATTGCTTCAAGATGTGCAATTTAAGTAAGATTATCTTTACAGATTTCGAAAACTCTCATAAGAATCAGATTTATCTTATCATTCGAACAGCCAGTGGTTGCTGTTGTAATGGTATTTATATGATTCTGATATACTGTGACACACACCTGTTTCTGCCTGACCTCAGAACAAACAAATCTATTGTGTCTCTAATTAGAAAACCAAAACCTTCCCTGTAGTGTAACAAATAACCAACACAGAAAAGCTATTTGGCAGGAGGGAAAACACCATGATATCTGTGGGACAGAAGATACTTTAACCTGAGCAAACACTTCCTGAAAACAGTTAACCATGTTTTATCTAAGTTGTCTTAATTCTATCAAGTAAAACTACAAGTCCTAATTATGGAAAGTTGAATTCACAAATAAAATTTGTGAACATAACTGCAAAAAAAGTCAAAAGGATGCTGTTTAATGTTAATGTGATAAAATAAATATGCCTTCTCTTCTTGCCATGTTTATTTATCTCTACTAAATATAGAAAAGTTATGTAATAATTAATAAGACCTTAGAGAGATTTTATCATCAGTAATATGACAGGCATGTAACATGTTCACATTTTTCTTTTTACTTCAGTTTACTTCAGTGCCACGTTCATCCATCAAAGCCAACAGATATTACACTAATTGGCAGCTTAACTTGCTTCTTGTTGGGACGTGTTATCTCATCTCGGCAGGAACAGTACAGGTGTAGCTAATTACTCCAACCATGCTTGGCGTCTCTCAAACCGCCACACCTCATAGTTTCACCTGTGTATCCTGTCATGACCTCTCAAAAAAAATGTCGTTTGGAAAATAGCCGAGCTGCAGGTCTTCTAAGCACATGGTGGTCAATCGGCATCTGCAGCGCCTCAAAAGGAATCTTTACTTGGTGGGAGTTATGGCGTACATTTAGACCTACAACCAGTTTATGTATGAGAACACAGACAAACAGATATCTTAGGAATGTTTAGGTGATGATGGGTTGATAAAAAATACAGGGGGGGGGGTTGTGGTGTATAGTCTGTTCCTGTTAGTGTGACAGGTATGACAGCTGCTTCCAGATCAGCTGCTTTTCAGCTACATGTTAAGGTCCGTCTATTGGGAGTTTCAGTGGGTTTTCTCCTGGAAGGATCTAATGAAATCTGTCAAACTCTTGAACAAAGTTCTGCTATGAAAGAGCACCGTTCACACTAACGTTCATCAAGCGAAAAATACAGTATGTTCAGCTCACATTCACACAGAATACAAACAAGTAATGATTGATAATTGATTAAACACGTTTAGACACAGCACTGCATATTGGGACAGAGGCTTTCCAAGATTCAGCATTAGGGAGAGAGATGTACAATGTGGCCCTCGGAGATGCTCCCAGATTCGGCATGTGTTTGACACTGTTCCTTTCAGAATAAAATCCTTTTTTGTGCAAGAGAAGACATGTTGGTTTCAAACAGCACATCAAGAAACAACACATCCATTAGGAGTCGTGGTCTGGTAAAATACACAGGAGGGAAAACAGGCTTCATCTTTGGATGGAAAGATGAATATTGTAAAGCAAACAATTAAAAGCAGTAACATAACCCTGTAAGATTGTATGATACACTGTAGGTTTTCTATAGCATGGCATAAGATAAGATAAGATAACTTTATTAATCCCACAATGGGGAAATTTGTCTGTTACTGCAGCGTTACAGAATAAAGAAAAGAAAATAAAAGCTGAAGAAGATAAAAACTATAAAAAAAAATAAAAATAAAAATACACAACACTATGTACAAATTCGTAGAATTTGTTGATCCGCATACACAGTATGCATTATGGACATAGAATGGAGAGAAAATGCTAATAAATAGTAAGAAAAGATTATGCATAAGCAAAGCATATATACATACATACATGCACGTACATACCTACATACATACACATACACACATATTTGCATACATATATATATATGGACATACATATCCACGCACATACCCACATGTACACATACATAGCTAATGCACACTTAAGGTGCGGGGTGTGTGTGAAGAGAAAAAGTGACCAGTGAAAAAGTGACCAGTGGGGGAAAAGTGGCTACAGTGAGTAGCCGCATGGGATGCACATCTCAGAGAATCTGTCCTGGACAATCAACACCTCCAGCCTGATTAATAAGACCAATCAACGCCTCTTTAAGGACACTGAGACAACCGCTCTACTGACAACATGCCACTTTTGATACTGTGCGATAGAGAGCATCCCAGCCAGCTGTATTCAAGTCTGGTATAGATGGAAACTGCTCTGTCACACACTGCAAGGCACCACAGGAGGCAAAAACCACACAATTCATGGTAAGAACTTGACTTCCTGTCATCAAGGATGACCGGGAGAAGCGACGTCTGCGCTGCGCTGCGAACAGCTTTTCCCCTGGAGCTGTCTACTTACTGAACTCTGTCCCCTGCTGAACCTCCTGGCCACTGTACTGTCCAACCCTTCTCTCTCCCTGTGCAAATTGCTCACATGTTTTCCATTTTTATTGAAATGTAAGCAGTTTAGGTCCAATGAATACTATAAAATTCATTGGACCCATATGGATATTTACTGTATATGACAGGAGGCGGAGCAGAAATACGGCCTCATGTTTCAAATCCACACAGAAACATTCAAATCAGCAAATCAGATAAAGAAGAAAGAAGCTTGAGAAAGGTGGTGTAAAACTATATTTAGATGATCTTGTTCTTGTAAGAGATGTGAATATTTTAAATAAAAACTGGAACGTGATATAATATAGGATATTTAAATGGTATAAAATTGAGTAATAATAATAATTTGATCTAAGAATAAAAATAACATTTCAGGAATCAGATAATAGTTACATGCAATGTAATGAAAAAATGTAGACTTACAGCTTTTCTGCAGTAATGAACATAAATTAAGTCTTGAAAGTTGATTCAAACATTTGCTACAATTTTTGCTGTTTAATTTACCCTCCAGGACCCTTTATTTATATGCAGCATACAGAACTATGGCAATGCTTTACATCAAACTAACAGCAGCGGTTTGTCAGCCATATAGTGACAAACCAGGAGATCACTAACCACAGCACTGCGTTGGTTCAGATATAGAGTATCTTGTTATCTCTCTCATTTTTTTGCACTCTCACACAGTGGGCTTCAATGTTTCTCAGAAACATTCAGTACTCAATAAAAAACAGCCTCAGTGCCCTGAGCGGAACACTTTGTGTCCTCATTGTTGAACCTGTCAAACTGACAGCTCAGTGCTGACTGATGGAACCCAATTCATTATGAAAAAGGAAATTCTGCTGCTATTTTTAAGAAGATCAGGTCTGGTATATCTAAATGAACTTTGCCTTGTTTCTCAAGGATCACATATCTTGATGCCATTGTATTCTAGGAACCTGAGTCAGACACAAACAATCACAGGAAACTGTTGGTGTGTCATCTTCCGTGTAGCTACTGAAACTCTGTCATAAGCTGCAGCGAAACAGAAGCTGTTTTTCGGCTGATTAGCCGCCGAAAGAACTGACACAATGCATTGAACTTCCAGATACTGCACTCAGCCGCTGGTTAATGGAGAATACAGAAATCAACAATGTGCACATTTTTACCCATTTTTTGTTTGACTTTCGTTTTTTTTGTTGGCAAAAATAGTTCTTTTCTATTAATTACTATTTATAAAATAAAAAGGTGAAATGTATCTGTGATCACCTACAGTCAGACACAGTGTATTGGTTATGGCCCCACTCCGCCTTCTCCTTAAGCCGTTCTAATCAGTTTTTAATTGTGTTTGAATCTTCATGCTGAACGCAATAATGAGAATGGCGTTTGTCATTATAACGCACAGAGCCGTGATTTTGAAATGCAGGAATGCATGTGTGTGGGTGCAGAGGAGACCAGGGAGCGTAGCAGCACTTAAACGTCTTAAGAACACCATCACATAAAGAGCCAGTGTACCATAGAACGTGCATGAATGGTGCTTGGTATGCTGTGTTGTGATTGGTATTCATCGGAGGGATTTACAGGAGCAGATGTATGTAAAACCTGCAGGGTTTGCGTGCACTTCGGGGATTTCTTTTCAAGACAAACATGTAGTTTGCGATTGTGATCAGATTTAACCACGTCAGAGTAAAACAGATTTGATAAGCATTAGAGCAAAAAAGGAAAAAGAAAAAAAAAAAACTGATCTCGTACATCAGTCCCCACAGTGTGTGGTGGTGGCTCATGTGCAGTTTAGACATTTTTAGATGCGAGAGACTACCCGACCAAGTGTGATTTACACTTACTGCCACTCCAAGCTAATAAGAGTGTAACTAATCTGATCTAATCTAATTTGAAACCCGAACCGTCTAACCGAGTGTGACACCGAGGCAGGAAACCGCACAGCAGGATTTTAATCAGGGTCTCCGCCCTGGCACGGCAGAGCACAAAGCTTCCTGGTGCATTTTTATGTTCTGCAATCCGGTGTTTTGGTTTGATGATCAAGACCAAACAACACAACCATGCACCGCGAGACAGTCGAGTGTAGATCGCAATCGGAAAAAGGGCCGAGATAGGAAGGACGCCCGTTCCTCTAACACGAGTCAGTTGCTGGAATAACCTGTTGCTCAGGATTGTAATATGATTGGTCAACAGACATGAGTGGTGAACCATGGAGGACAGATGTTTGCTCGGATAACAATCCATTTGTAGTACAGCACTGCCGAAAATATTATGGTGATGACAGATGTGAACATGGATCGGGTTTGATGGTAGAATCTAGGAAAAGCAAAAAGTTTTTTTCCTTTATCGATCACTAGATTTCTCAGAGCGAGACACACAGTGGGTCTAGCGTTTGGAGAAGTATTTGTATCTATCAGGAGCTTGCAGCGTTTGCTTCTCGTGCTCTCCTGAGTAGTTCAGGAGGAGGTTCATCCCTTCACCACACAGTGGAGCTGTGGCTCAAGCTTTCATATCGCTTTGCTTGTCGCTGGGAGCGGCAGTGTGACACGACTTTAAGATTAGGCTGAATATGAGATATAACATTATATGTTCAATGTTAAAGGAAAAAAAATGCTACACATTTCTGTACATGTTTTATTTTTTAATGCACCACCTTGAATATATTGCCAGTGATCTGTTTAGGTAAAAAGCAAAACGTGTCAGCGTCTGAACAGCTCTTATTACTCTTGCAGCTCATGTTACTGATTTCTTTTTTTTTTTTTTTCCTCCACTCATAGACAACATTTTTCATTTCTGCCATGTGTTTCTGCCCCAGCATCCATAGAAGACTGACTCCAATGCATAGGAAATGAAGAGCAGATTGGGATTTACTTATGCTATTTCAAATCAACAGACCTTGTCATATTTGTAATGGAAGTTTTTTCCCCCAGAAAATATGGCCGAACCTGGCTTTTGTTGGGCTGTGATTTAAAAACAGGAGGAAAAAAAAACAAAACACTGCGACTTGTGCCGCATTTCTCTTCTGCAAGTCAACAGGGAGGTAAATTATAATTTCAGAGGCAAATGGTTAGATTGATACCAGATATGTTTGGTGAACAGCTGCAAAGGTCACGGCAAAGAGGGACTCCAAATGTCAAACACTCGTCTCTGAAGTTTAAGCCTTTGTAAGATCTGATGGATTGATATTCTTTTCCAGACTCGAAAAATGTCATTACTGATGTTTTGATTCAGAATATGCTTCTGCTCCTCCGATAATGGTAATTGAGCAATTGATGGACGTCTGCGGAACACATTGGTTTAGTGGTTTGAACTTCTGCTGTTTGTGTGTGTGTGTGTGTGTGTGTGTGTGTGGGTGTGCGCATGCTCAAATGCGAGACTCGCACGCTTTGTTGTGAAATGGTAGCTGCCGGGAGAGTTATTTGGAGCAAATACCCCTGACCTTTTTTTGCCCTTGGTGCCCTTTAAAACTAAAATCGAATTTCTAACAATGGCAACCACCCGAGGCACCAGAAGCCAAAAGGGGCATGTTAACGGTTTGAGGACATTTATAATGTGGCAAATGTCACTATTTGCATGCTGGTGAATCTCAGTAGTGGTTTTCAAAGTGGGGTCCAGGGACCCTGGGGGGTCCTTGAGGGGGTTCCCTGGGGTCCCCGGCAAAAAAGGGAAATACCTTATTATCATCATAATTCCATTCAAGTAACATAATGGATGAGAATGTATGGTCTTGTCTGATGGGGGTACTCTGGGACAAATTCTGATCAGATAGGGGTCCATGATCCTATTTCTGTCAGTTTAACCCTGTATTGCATAGCACTGCCAAATGGCATCAATTACAATGGCTCAATATTGCTAGGAAGCAGTAATATAAAATCCATGTTTTACTGTATAGATGTAAAAATCTATTTTTTACTCCGAAAGATGTATCAAATAATCCTATTATATGACCAGGAAATACAGTTTTCACTGTTTTAGTTGGGGTGACAAAAACCTTCTGAATTTCCATGGCACATTTGTTCCAGTGAACCTGACTATAGCAGTGCATTTTGGGCCAGAAAGAGCCCTATGCAACAACATTTAGAGGGTTAAGAGTCCTTGATGTGAAAAAGTTCTTAGCTCACCAACTCCACCAATAAAATATGTGGTTTTCCACTTGAAAACAACAAACACATTATTGTTAATTTCACTATGAGTTTGCCTATAAGTGTAGGATACCAATAATAAAGGGTCAGTTCACCCAAAAAATCAACAATACGTGTTTTTCCTCTTACCTGAAGTGCTATTTATTCATGTAGTTTTGGTGTGAGTTGCACGGCTTTGGGGAAGTCTGCCTCCTCTCCACTCCAGCAGAAGTGGATGCCACTTGGCGTGTGGTGCTCGAAAAGTGCCAACAAAAACACATTTGGAAAAGCGGCGTCTCTTTCCAGAAATCGTGACCCAGTTCATCGAGATAATCCACGGAACTTTGTTGTGAGCGGTTCCACGGAGGAACTGTTTTTTTTCTGCCTCACTACGCCCTCCGACTGTCTCACCGTGCAGGAGGGAGCATGAAGTAACTTGCCCAATACTGTTCATGTCATATTAAAGAACACATGTAAGCTTATATTTGAATAGCTGACAGTAATGCACCATACAGTAAATGTGCAGTATATCTATTTCGGTTTTATACTTTTCTTGCTGAAGTCAGTGTGTTTTTTTTTCTTTTTTTTTATCAGATCTTGTTTTAATTATGTAAACATCGGGCCTTGCAACAAAATGTCTCTGTAGTTGGCTGAGTGTGAGAAGAAAGTCTCCTAGTAGCATAGGAAACCTACGGTTCTACACATTTCTTATAAATCAAGGAAACCGCAGAAGGAACGAAGGACGAGTTAAAGCCTTTTTGATTCGAACGTTTCTTCCATCTCGGACTGAAATTAACAAAGCACCTTTCAAACGCATCTTCAACTAAAACTTTTCTATTACTTCATAATGTGAGCTGATTTGTCAGGAATTCAGCATAAAAAAATAGTTTTGTCCTTGAAGCAAGTTAACAACAAATCAAGACAACGTGACAGTCTTTACAGAGAAACGCATCCTTTAATTTATTACAAGACGACATGAGAGAGGATGCGTTCATGATTATTGAAGAATGTTAGTGAAGGTAATTAGAAAAAACATGTTTCTTTCCTGAATCAATAAAAGATGAAGAATCAGTACACTGACATGAATGTAAGAAGAAATTCTCAAGGGGGTTTATGCCTCTTTGTTGGTTGCAAGACAAAGTTCCAAGCTCTCCTCACCCCCCTTCATCCTCTTCACCAGTCCTTCTCCCACCAAAGGGTGTCCCACCATGAGCTGGTACATCACCGAGCACGAGGAACCAGCAGCTGTCACAGCTCTGTGACGGAAAGAAAAACAGCAAAAACTAAGATATGATGCTGTATTCATGACTTTATTGGGCCGAAATAAAATCTAAATAACAAAATGATGTGATCATTGTTTATAGCTTGTTTAACCAAACTTTACTCATCAGACTGGTTTGGAAAATACCCCTTCTTGCCAAAATGTAATTACAATACTGAAGGATGGTATAACGCTATACAGTAGTATAATACACTGCCTTGCTATTTACCAGTGGTGGTTGGTGCATTAGCTAGTGGTTCTCGAACTTTTTAAAAATCAAGGACCCCTAAACTCACGAGGACTAGACCTGGAACCCCATCCAATAAGATTGTTGCAAACCTGATGCCACATTAATAAGTATACCAATAAATGTTCATATTTATTTCATTTTCTATTTAGTTTATAAAATTCATATATTCATTCTTTCATAACAATAGAATATTATTTATGATTTATTCATTTGCATTCAATCACCCATTCACTTCCACCTCAGTACATAAATTGGAAAATAAAATTTGATATTAATTGCAAATAAATAAATGCAAAAGGACACAAATAATAGGAAAATAAACCTAACTAAATTAAATACATTTATTTATCTATTTAAAATATGGCAGTCCTTGCTATAAATGGATTTACAGTTTTATCATTCTGGAATAATAGTGAAAATAATTTTTTCCCCTTTTTTCTTCAAGGACCCCCTGGAGGGCCGCGGGTGCTACTTTGAGAACCAAGGCGTTACGCATTCATTGTAGTCATAGACGACCTATACATTTACTCTGACACATTTCTGTCTCCGTGCTCCATGATGAGACGTGTTTAGCTGCAGCTTTTATTGACAGGTGCCTCAGCCGACCCAATTTGGGTTTAATGGTTCCTGTAAGTGACTTAAGGGGCGGCAAGTTATTGATATGGTGCCGTTCTCTCCCCTTCTGCACTATCTTGAGACGTGTATAGCATTTATTTTCTAAGTTTATTTGTCATAATTGTTATTATTCTCTTATTTATATGGTGGAAGCCAGTTTCCCCCTGGATGAACCATAAACTCAGCTGTCATTAAACCCTGAGCTGCCTGTGACTGTTATCACTCTATCTCCATGTGTTTCTGCTTTTATTGCTGCAGCCTGACACACAGTTTCACAGTTCAGCCTCGGAACGGTGCCGCACTCACATGAAAACCTCTTCGCCCCAGCCTGCGAGAGCCGTGAAGACGCGTGGTCCCAGGTCCCTGGCCGGGTTGACGGCGTAGCCAGAGTCAAAGCCACAGGACAAGCTGAGGACCAACACCATCGAACCCACCGTGAAGGCCTCCATGCCCGCAGGGACCGGGTTGGTGCGTGGGTCGACGATGGCCAGGATGCAGGTGATCTGTTGAACAACCATTCTTGTGTTCATGTACATCCCCACATGGAAAAAAACTGTATAAGGATATATGCACATATATGAAATTTAAGCAATTAAAGTCAATAGTAGTCCAACTTTATATACCTATATAGATAGTTTACTGTATATATTTCAGGAGACAGTAATATACATACTGCCTCATGTTTAAAACGGGTAATCCACTTACAGAAACATATACAGCCTGTATTCAGAATCTGTGCCTTAAAACAAACAAGTCATGACTTATGTGAAGTTGTGACGTCAACAACTATACCATCTCATTGAGATGATCATGTTTAAACATCAAAACAGGAAAGTGTATAATGTGGGACATTTAAAAGGTACAAAAATAAGTAGGTAACTACGTGAAAAAAACCAATAGATATATCAATTTTTAAGAATCGAGTAATAGCTATTAAATTAGACTTTCAGCTTTTTGGCAGTGATGGACATTAATGGAAATCAATTCAAAAATTTCATACAAATGCTGCAATATTTACTGGTTAATTATATGCATATATATGCATATATCTGCATATAAAATATATATATATGTCTCATATATAGCTCATATACCCAGTGGCAGGTCGTGGTCATACCTATTGTAGCTTATATCTAACTTTGGCAACTGTCATACATGATGCCTAGCTCATATTCTTTATCATCAGGGTAATAATTGCATATTTGACTTGAGGTAAAAAAAAAAAAAACCTGCAGTAACTCAATAATGTCTTTTTGTGTATTCTTAAGTTGATTCCAAAAATGTTCAGAGGGAGACACTAGTCTAGTCTTTGTGACTAGTAATTACACTTTGAATAGTTGCATCATTCATTCAGGACACATGTAACATAATTGTGTCTCGTCAAACACATATAGATATATCTGTGATTCAGATTTGACAACAGCCATAAAGAAAGTTATAGTATCAAACGTCATGCATGATTTTTCTCTACTTCAGATATAATAGACATATTCCAGAAATAGCTAACTTGTTTGTGCCGTAATCAAGAAATCCGTTCAGGAAGAAGCAGCAGCAGTCACAGCGTTGGATGTACTCGAGTCAAAACTATAATTGAAGACAACTGTAATTACATTCTAACTAGGCGGAACGAAAGTTACAGAAAGTCATCAGTTCATGATATCTATAACTTGATAATAGATATCTACTATTATATGTTGACTACTCATTATTCCAGGTTGAGATATCTTCAACTTCATTTTAACTTGTTATAACTCCAGCTATAGATACCAATAACTTCATATTGCCTAGTTGCAACTGAATTTCAGATATCTGAAAAAAAGGACATGCAGATATCTTAAACTGTGGTGAATTGAAGATATTTTGAACTGGTATTATGGCGAGTCATAATCAAATTGTAGATATCTCTAACTGGATTTTATTACTATGATTATTCAGTTAGAGATACCTGTAATGTACATAATGGGCATTTTCAAAGTGAGCTGTAGAATTCATATATAAAGGTACATATATGTACATATAATTTAGGAAAATGGCCAATTTAATATATTTAAAACCTATATAACAACATATATTAAAACCTGTATGTTTATAAAAGTTCTTTCAGTGTGGTTCACTTTCATATGATCAGTAATACAGAAACAAAAAAGAGAGATAAGAGCTGCTTTTGCATTAACAATCAACAACAGTCTTTAACAGATTAATGTTTTGTCTCCTTGGAGATATTTCAAAACATTTATCACACAAGCCTCAATTTTGTACATTTATTCATCTTGAGATTCCTTGGAGGAACGAGCTGTGACATTCATACAGCAGCGGTATTTTGTTTCCGGCAAAGTTGACAGGCTAAACTTCCTGAAGAAAAAACAAACGTAATAGCTGGCAGCCGTGTCGGCTTTTTCATCAGAAAGCACGGGGAACATCACAGACTGTCCACCGACCGTCTCCTGATGTTCTCTGACATCAATCGATGGTGGAAGCGCAGCCAGGAGGGCTCCACTGAAGACAAGCTTTTTACTTTTCCTTCAGTTCCCATTGTTGCATCACCACTGGCGAGGACCTCAGGTCAGTTTCACGGCATGTGTGCACACAGCGGATATTGTACGGATCAGGTCACGCGCAGCGGAGCGTCAGGGCGGCGCCAGTGACCACGTCAGCCGGCCAGGGCGCCACAGCTGGCTCACATGGTGCAATACAGCTGCCAGGAGCTGAAAAGGCGTGTCAGTTTTGGAGCACGTTGCTGACACCAGCGCAGAGGAAAAGTGGTGTTTGACGCAACGGGGGTCTGCAAACTTTGCAGACCCCCGTTGCAAAGTTTGCAGACCCACACAAACCCAAAGAAACAGTCGGGAGCCAAGAGAGGCGAAGGGGTGGGGGGGGGGTGTACATGAAAATCTGCTGCCTTTATAACCAGGGACGTGACGATTGCTGAGAATTTTTCAAGAGAGTCTTAAGTCTAAAAAAATATTTTTAAATCATCTAAATAGGTGCTGAATTCGGTGTTCAGAGTGACTAAACTAGAGCCATGCAAAGCTTGGTTCGGGCAGAGGTCGGCAGTGTAGGCCACATACACACATGCTGCAGTAAACAGAGCAGAAGAGTTAGGAAGTGTGAGTGCTGAAACAAAAGGAAAACGGCTTCAATTGCATACATTGCAATAGCATTTTTGTACCATCTAGAGTTGGACATGTTCCATGCTGTCTGGAGATGAAGAGAAATGTTTCTGCAAGGAATATTTAAGAAAACGCTCTGACAGCATTAATGGAACAGGTCCATTTCACATTAAGTGCATTAACTCCTTTTTTTTTTTTTTTTTAAAGGCAAAAAAACTAATTATTGTGTATTATTGTGAGTTTTTTTTTTTTTATAATTTTGCCATTTGTAAAATTGGTATCTCAAAAGATTCTGCAGCTACTCTCCTGTTAATGGTGTGGGCTGTTTGGTAGAGCACGATCTGACCTGAGATATCTTGTGGAAAAACTAGCTGCACTTACTTAAATGAACCATCTCAGGTGTTTACAATTAGCAAAAAAGGTATTGGTGGCCTTCAGAAAGTTAGCAGCAGGAAAAAATGTGTCAGCGTATGGCCTGTTTACTAGTTTTTAAGTTTCAGGAGGTTTATTGAAGAGAGATAAATAAATAATGTGAATAAATAAATAATGTAAATAAATAAATAAATTAATGTGAATCACTATTCTTTGAAAAACTTAAACAACCAATTTGCACTGATACGTTTTGTATTGTTAACTGAAAACAAAACTGACTACAGATATGTTTTCTGGTTAGAAACTGTTTTAATATTGACCAGTGTCATGTTGAAATGTTTATTTAACTAGGACTTGGATGTTTGACATTTAAATACAGTGTATTTTGCCGAGTGCTAATTTCATCGATAGAAGGAACAATGTCAAAAAATGCCACAGTGTAGTGTAACCCTAGCCCTAGCAGATCATTTCACTCTCTTAAAAAGTTAAAAAAAATAAAAGAATATGCTATCACCTAGTTTTATATTTTAGTATTTTAGATGGATTAAATCACACATTCTGTGTGAGATTCTGTGTGATTTAAAAAAAATGGTACAAATGAACTTTTGAATGACATAAAACCAACATAACCATTTTGAGAGACGATGATGAACTGTATTTTTTACTTTTGACTTTCGCATGTTGCCAACCATGATTTGTCACTGACCCAGGAGGTGCTGTCAAATCACCCGCTTCACTCTCCTCCAAACTAACTAATCTAGGACTGGGCTTAGGTGTTGACTTAGGTGTAACTCCCGGTTGCTGGTCCTGCTCCAATCCCAGCTGTGGCGCAGGCTTCCCTGTACTTATGAGGAATGAGAACCTGGCGCTATGGCAGCAGCCATGAGTGTTAAGCCCCGCTGTTCCACGCTTTGTCCTTGGTCATGCTTTCCAATCCTCTGCCTCTCGGAAGAGGAAGTGTCACAGGATTGATTAATCCTGTAGTCTATCCAGCCACAGCACACACGGGTCACTTCCAACTCCAGTGTCTACTCAGGCCTACGGGTTGATTGTTTCCTTTTATAGTGGAATGAAAGTGTACGTCCAGGCTGTCGCCTACAGCCGATGGACAGTGATGGATGGCTGCCTGTTACGTATGTACAGTGCTCCGGTGTGAGACAGCAGCAGCATGCTGAATCTCCTCAATCATACCTGATCAACGATGCCGTTCGCCAAGGTGAGATGTTTAGATGGGTAGGTGGCAAAGATCTCAGCTGTGGATCTTTTTTTTTTAATATTTGTGCATTTTAAATGTGCCGGATCAAATGGTATGATTTACAGTCTACATCCAAAATCAAATAATCGAATAATGCAGGAACACACATTATGCATCCAGTAACAGTAGCCCGGTTTTCTGCTTCCTTTTGACTTTCTGCTTGGCTGCCCGCTGCACAGCCGCTGTAATACATCAACAGTCAGCAGTGGGTGGAGGCTGCGCATTCACTCAGATACACTCAGCATACAAGCAGAATAACAGCACAACACATACACACAAACACACACACACACACACACACACACACACACACACACACACACACACACACACACACACAAACGCTGTCGGCTGTCAAACTTACGGCCATGATATGAACACATACGCAGAAATCTATGTATGTATGTATGAACATGTCAGTGCCCTATGGAGACTCTGACTCCAACTCAATTATAAACCTGCTTAGCATTGCTGAATCTGTACAAACAACATGTGGCCTCACAAAGCTGCTATAGCTGGAGACTCTTGTTTAATTATCAGAACCAAGCTTTGAATGCTAATCAGTGTCTGATGTTTTTTGTGTTATGCGTTTTCTTCCATGAAAGAAATTTCAATTGTCTATTTTAAAATCCATAAATTTACATCTACTACGGTAAATATATGCAAATATATTGGATTTCAGGAGTTGAAATGTTGAAAACACATGAGACATCTCCTTCCTCACATCCAGGCTTCAGGTTTCCACATTGGATGGCCAGGGGTGGCTTCCGAACTAGCTGTGATGTCACAAATCATGCTCCTAGGCCCGACCCCTTAAAGAAGATTCTCAAACGGCACTAAGACACTTTTAGAGTGTTACTCTGCAGAGTAAAAAAAAGCTTGAACAAACCAAAATAAAGAACAATGAATGATTTCTTTTGTAGCAGAAAATTCAAATTATGCACTATTACCATTCTATATGCACCACAATACAGGACAAATACGATGGCTGTGCCCAAGAAGGCTCCAAGAGTCTGGAAGAAAAGGAACAAGGGGAAATTCCTCCATGGTTCTGTCCCCAGAAGACATAATGTGAAGGTCACTGCTGGGTTCAGATGGCCTCCTAAAGATGTGAAAAAAAAAGAAAATAAAACAAAAGACTTTGGTATATGTTCATCCGAACTATATCTAGCTTCAGTAGAGATACTGAGCAGCTGCTGTATCCCTGCTGCATACTTTTTCCTCAGTTCTATTCAGTACTTTTGGGCCTTTGTAAAGTCTTGTTAGGGTGGACGCTCTTTTGTGACACAGAAATTAAATTGGAGGCATGAAAAGCTTCTGAAAAGTTTCATTTTTTTTATCCTTAAAGGGAAAAGAGCCGCTCTGATGGCGCACTCATGTGGGTCCCTCGCACCTTAATCGTGTCAGGATAGGAGCCGTCTAGTTATAAGAGCTTATTTCCTCGGCTGCAGTGTCTATTAGGGGAGGGGGGGGGGGCTCATTATGAAGGCATTGAAGGACCGAGCATGACTGCAGACCTCTTTGTAGTGTTGTTGCTTTTTGACGGAGGATACTCGGATTGAGAATTGACTTGCTCGCTTTCCTTTCAATTATAGGCCGCGCGGTTTTCGAGTTAAGGGGGCGGGTGCCCCCCCAACCCCCTTCTCCATCCGCTGCCTCCTTGTTTAGCTTCCCCCCGCTGCCTTTAGCTGTCAGTCAACTAGAAAACAACATCGGTGCAGTGAATACTCCACTTCAGATAACTGCCAATTTACCGTTTGCTGATATTTAGTGTCTGGCCAGCCATCAATAATAATGACTCAGTGTTATGCTGATGGAGGATGAAATAAAGCTGAGTCGTTGGAAAAGGAGCATCTGGCACTTCGTGACGATGAAGTTAAGAACGGAATGTGTTTGCAGCTGCCCCTTTAGACGACATATGAAGCCATGGTTCCAAAACTGTTGACAATAAATCTGATTTTTTGGAGAAACTTTGTTGCATTGGCTAAGAGATACTGCTGTTGAAAAGTTGTCCGCCGACAAGACGTCGCAAACAAACTGCAATCAATCAATCAATAGAAGAAGGCAATTTTTTAAAGTCTGTACATCATTTGTACTCTAGATCATCCATTTGTTTAGAACTATTGCTTATAAATTAGTTGAAAATACCCAATAATACCCAAAAGTTCTTTTGACATTATCCAATATTATCATTCAAGTTTCTGGAGGCATCTAGTGGTAAAGTTAAAGAATGCAAACACAAAAACACCTGAAAGGCAATCTGAGTCACTGTTAGGTTTGTCAGCTTCTCTTCTTCATTTTCATTTTATGGAATTACATGCTGATTAGAACATACTTGCACATTTTGAGAGACCTGATGAATGCTTCTTAAAACTGAATTTTAAAGATTTTTTGACTTTCTCATGATTTGTCACTGACCCCCTTATGAATATTACTGTCTTTCTGCCGAGCCAGTTCTGCTGGATGCTGCTACATTTTACACACTGTACCTTTAAATATACCGTGTGTTTCCTTTGCCTCTGATCTTTATTAAAATCCAATAAGCTTTATTAGATAGTATTTGCTTCGCCACAAACTGAGCTTGCACATTTAATGAAGGTGACAAAATATGACCACAAAGCAGTCATTACGCAAAGTATTGAAATGCTATGTCTAAATATTTAATGTTTTATATATGATACACTATAAAGGCGATGCGTAAACACAGCCTCATACTGTATGGGTGGGTATGTATTGAGCATTTGAAAAATCTTTTTTAACTTCAGGAATCACCGGTTCAACATCCTATTGATGTACAATTCTCCTGAAGTTAGGAAAAGCCATAAAGGAGTACCGCGTATGTTTTATTAGCTGTTAAAGAGGGGACCTGACCACATGCTGATTTGTCCACTCACGACAACGCCCAGCGTGGCAGCCGCTCCGAACGCCAGGTTGAGCGTGAGGAAGGTGCTGTGGGAGCCTCTGCTGAACATCTGGATACAGAAAGGGACATATGCTGTCAAGCGAGAAGGAATCTGGAATTGTAATCCCAGTAGTACACAGTAGTAGACAAACTTCAAAGAGGATAATAAGGCCGTGGTGGCCCGCCGCGCTCCGTCATATCCAGGGTGCCTCCCTTTGACCTCCCAGGCTGCGTGGCATTCTATGGGTGGGCTTTGTGCGAGACAACAATCTGTAGTCCTGCCTCCACGCGGGGCCGGCCCCTGGCCCGCCGAAGGGGAGCCGGTCGCCTGCCGAGTCAAAGCTCCGGTGGAATTAACAGATCAGTCGCAGCCGGGGAGCGGAATAACAAATGGCCTGGTGTTTCGCTGCCGGCGCCCTCCCCTGATATTTTTGTTATCAGAAGAATTCCAGGTTATTTTGCACGGGGGGGGGGGGGATAACGGCATTTTAATTTGAAAAAATGCTGCGGCTTCCTAGTGTGTTGAAATAGGTTTCATGAGCCGTATGAAGCCATCTTTCATTAGTAAAGAATATGGATTTTAAAGTTGCAGAATTCTGTCTGTGTAATTTGAAAGAGATGAACACAAATAATTGATGGAGAAGCCTTAGGTGGTGCAACTCTGATGTTCGTAAGAATATAGTGAAAAATTATTCACCGTTTTTTTTTCTTTTTGAGTCGCAGACATCTAAGAGAACAACTATTTAATGAGAAGAGAGCAGCAGTTAAACTTTCTTTATCTTTGTTACAAAAAAGTTAGCTTTGAAGATTCAGACAGTCTTACAGAAAAAGAAAAAAGAAAAACAGAAAACCTTGACAAAATGAAAAGCGTTGAATGTGTTTGTCATGAAACATATAAAGTCTTGCCAGAAACGCTAACATCCTCACCTTTTTTTTTTTTTTTTTCCCCTACACAGAAATGTTGGACAGGAAGGATACAGAATCCCTTTGGGTATTTTCAAAAGATATTTTTCTCTTTCCTCATGTTGAGCTGCAAAGCTGGTAGAAGGCTTTAGGGTGTGTTCCTACTGACAAAATTCCCTTTTCAACTTGTTCACATTTTATTGGGACATTCTTATTTTATTGTTTAAGAGGCCGTTCAGTCATTTTATTTTGCATCTCTAGTTGTTGGTTGGCTTCATTTGGATTATAATACAGTGAAGAAATAAAATAAATACACATTATAAACATTTCAAACATTCATGTATTAATAGATTTAAATTCAAACTTGAAAATATAAATTTAAATATGAATTAAATATATGTATATATATGACATATTACATTTTACCAGAACCTTTCCTGTTTTAGTGGAAATGATTTAAAACAATAGGTGTATATTACTACTACTACTACTTCTACTACCACTAACACTAATAATGTTAAATGTTGTTTTATTAATATTTAAAAGAAATGTAAATGTCTGTGTGAACACAGCAGGATAGGACAAAAAAGCAAAAGTACATTTGTCACAGCATGACATTCATCCTCCGTGATTTAACTCCATGCATTTTCTTTTTAACTCATCGTAAAAGTAGATTATCTGAAGTAGACGTTTTGATGAGTGTCTTTATTCACTTCAAAGTACCAGCCAAAGGAGGAACGTACAAAGCATGCAAAATGTTATCCATCCGGCTATTTCAGTTATTTTAGCACGCATTAGGTAAATTATTTTAACAGCAAACTTGACAAGTATATGCACACCAATACCCTTTCCATTAATATTTTACATGGTAAGTTAAGACTTCTTTTTCACCATTTTCCTAAGTAGTTCAACGGCACAGCTTGAGTTCCTATTTCATTAAACTTTGCAGCGAGATAATGACAAGTTCATAGTAAACTTTCGGGTAATTTATTCTATTTTGCTCTTTTATTTGATCTACTGTACACAGCACCCTGCAGGAGTGCAGGAGGCAAAAAAAAAAAAAAAAACACTCACCACCAGAATCAGGGTTCCCAGGCATTCTGCCAGGGCCTGGCAGAGCAGCACGTGTCAGACCTGAAGGGCTTCTGTCAGGTTCTTAAAAACATCCTTTTGTTTTTCCATGATGCCGCTGTTCCACAATTATCCTGAGGTATAGTCTCCGTGGTCTGACAGGGAAATCTGCTCGCATTGACAGTACATCAGCTTTTAGGGGTCTCTAAGGGATCCCTCCCCGAGCAAGAAAAACATTTCTCCTCAGGACTGCCTTAACACATCTTTTACTTACACTTTTTTTTTCTTTTAGCGGCTGCTGATCTCAAGAGGCCCACTGATGTTTTTTTTTTTCATGGTTTCTACTATTAAATTATACCAAACTCAAATTAAAATGTAAGCCTTGCTGTACATAATTGTATTCATTTATCAAGCGAAGGAGTTTGTCCTGCGGGACGTCAGTTTACTCCTAAAATGCTCCCTCCTCACAAGCCCCTCACATCTGTGGAGAGGGCCCCGCATTAAGGGAGAATATATAAATAAACAGGTAAACTTGGGGTTGTGCAGGCCGCTCTCTCCGAGGTGAGCGGGAAACATCGGTCTCCATGGATACTGATAGATGCTGCGCTTCACCCGGCTGTTGGAGCCTTTAAAATCACCTCCTTCCCCTGTTTATACGTTCCTCTCTTTGCCCTGCAGATCAGTGAGCAGTTGTCGTTGCTGGCTGTGTAACCCGGAGCCTATTTAGTAAGAAAGTGGAGCTACATGCAGCCCTGAAAAGCCACTGAACCCCCAGTCAGCAACGGGATCGCATTTTAAGGCTTATTCCGTTTATTTGACGTTTTCTTCTTAATTGTTCCGTTGATAATACATGTTGCTTTATATTCATTGCCACTGCAATAAGTTAAGTTTAGCAGTCCTGCAGGGGGCTGTGTACAGAAAATCAAGTAAAAGAGGAAAACAGAACAAATGAATGAAAGTTTACTACAAAAATGTCATTGTTATCTTGCTGCAAAGAATAATGAAATAAGAACTCAAACTGTGATTTACAACTGCTTGGAAATAGTGGAAATAAACTGTAAAACATGAGTAAACAGTGTATTTATATTTATATACTACTCTGTCGATTCAGCAGTGCAGCTGTGCTTAAATAGAATTTAAGATACTATAATCAGATATCTCTGTGATATCGTAAGCTCGGGAACAGTTCCAGAGATGTTTGACATCCATCTATTACTGAACAGTAAAGTCACTCCTGTAGAGACACTCCTGTGTCAATATGCAGTTTTAGATTTCATTTTCTATACCTGCTTAATCCTCATTAGGGTCACAGGGCTCTGCTGGAGACAATTCCAGCACATTACAGGTGAGAGGCACTTTTCAGGCAGGTCTCCAGCCTATCATGGAGCATACACACCATTCACTCACACACTCATAGCTAAGGACGATTTCGTGTCTCCAATCAACCTCAGCATGTTTTTGGACCGTGGGAAGAAGCTGGAGAACACACACAGACACGAGGAGAACATGAAACTTCACACTGTGAGGCAACACCACTGCTCCACCTTTAACAAATCACAAATTCTATATATTAAACAAAGTGAACCTGGGGCCATGAGGAGTTTGCTGTGTGCACTGTACCTCATAGAGATTGCGAGGCAACATGGCACATACACAGTGGTAATCCACCTATGGATATCATGATTAACCACAGAGGAAACCAGGGCTGGTTGAGGATGAAGGTCAACTTGACTCTGTCACTGATTAATTTACCTGAGTGAAAGCGTTGAACCTTCACTTATTAAAGCGCCTTTGTCGGTGTTAATCTTTGAAGGGAAAAGCACAAAGTGGTGTTTACTTGAAAAATACGTTCTCACCTTGCCGTAACATTCAACCACTTACCAGCGCGCGTGTGCTTTCATTTCCCCCTCTTCAAGAAGGCTAATGCCAAGCGCATTATCACATGCGCTGTAATTAAGATTTTCACATCTCCTGCTTAGTTCAGCACATTAGTGGGATAAAAATGGCCAGAGGAGAGAGGGTCAATGCTTTATCTTTAGGGTCAGTTAAAATCAGACTGACTTGCTGTTTTGGCCCAACATGGAAATCCCCTATGATAACCCCAATTAACATATCTACTCACATACTGGTTTATCTACTGATCAGCCTCTCTATCTAAGACTTTTCCTGACCACTCCTTTCAAAATATGGTCCTTCGCGAGGATGCTTTTTGACTTTTGTTTCGCATTGTAGATCACTTTGCTGCGGAAGGAGAGTACCATGTACAGCACAAGTTTACAATCTAGCGGTGGAGAAAATACCCAGATCACTTACAAGAGTATAAGTCCTGAATAAAAATGTTACTCAAGTAAATATACAGAAGTATTATCACAATTTAACAATTACCTTATACAATACAATTGCATTACAATGTAACACAGATGTCTCCAATCCTCCTGCATGTTTCAGGAATCATGATAAATGTAATCAATAAAAAAAAAAATAAATAAATAAACTTTTTAAGAGTGAAAGTATCTGGTACAAAGGTTTTAAGTTACCCTCCATGATATTTTTAATATTTACCCATGTAAGTTACTTTGCTGTGAATCATTATCTTAAGACTTGTATTAAGGCTTATGTGTCACGTTAGGGGTAGGTGTGTGCTTTATTTTTAATGGACTATACATGCTGTATTGTTGGTAAAACAGGGGAAACAGGTTCCAGGTTGCCAGTAAATCCTGTTGTTAACAGATGAATGTTACACACTGTTGTTACCTCTACTATAAATCCAGTGTTTAAATGTATTGTTATTAGTTTTGAGTATTTAGAAAGGCGATTTGTGCGGGGTCTGTTGGTGGGTTTTATTCACTAAATGCATGTGTTCATTAATGCAGAGCCAACCTAGATTCATAGTAATGTATAGTACTGTATTATTTGGCACCCTTCACACAGCAGAGAATACATTATATTCACATCTGAAAAATAACTAAAGCTATCAAATAAATGTAGTGATGTATTATGATATTTTCCTCTGGAATGATGCATAAAATAGAATCACATGGGAATTCTTAAGTAAAGTACATATCACTCAAAACTATGGCTACAGTACCTTTTTTGTAACCACTGATGTTCTTCATTTTAAATACTGCACATAGTAAGAAGGATGAGTGAAATTACAGTTAAACCATATTGTATTTATGAGGAGAATAATTTAAGGATGGTTGCCTCTGGAAAAAAAAACAAAAAAACAAAACGACACGTTCTTTATTCCTGTCACAGCTGGATTTAGAACCAGACAAGGGCTCATGTCGCATGCACACATACACACACACACACACACACACACGGTAACAGACACAGCTTGTCCAAAACAGAACAGCAGGTTGTATTTTCTCCTAAAATTCTGGATTTTTTATTTTTGAGCCAAAGCCTCACGCGTGCAAGAACAAATGAAACCACAGCGGTGCACAGGTTCCTGTCACACGCCTGTCTCTCTGATTCTGACCTCCATACCACATCGACCGCACTGAGGACAGGACGTCTTTCTGCTTTAAAAATTAAACGCGCATGCTGATGATTTATATTTCATTATCCTGAGCTGGATTCATAATGCATCATGTTCTGTGTACAAAATCAAAAGGTCATATTGTTCTTTGTAAAACAATGTGTAGTGTATTTCAGGGGGCACGGCGGCATTGTTTGGACGCGTTCGAAGAGACAAAAGCTGAGCGACAAAGATGAATAGGTATAAGCTTATTATTTACATAGCTGCAATGATTATACCTGGTTGTCCGCCCGCTTCCTGAGAATAAAATGAGTTTCCATTATCGGCGGATCGTATGAAAATTCACGGCTAATGCTAAAAGGTGCTCGGTGTGTGTGGACACAGTCGGGAGAGTAGCTTGGCATTAGCATAACATCAATGTCAAGCCTGCGCGCCTCAATCGAGCTAATCAGTATTCCTAATGTCATATTAGTATGGCACTCGGGATCTAAAATGTATCAGCATGTCTAGTGAAATCACCAATCAGTGTGTGTTGATATGTGATGCAGTCACACACTAATGGAATTTTTGAAAAGAAAAAAAAAAAGTTTAAAAAATGCAATTCTGCTGCACACAGGGGTAAATTATAAATGAGCAAAGGCTGGATATTATATGTAAGTGTGAGCATGCAGCACAGGTGAGTTTGCAGGTGATTGATTTTACATTGTGTTTTTTTGACCTCTAAACTGATCTAACGCCTTTATTTTGCAGTCATCTTTCTTCATTCCAGCATGTCCGCCATGGACAAGGGGTCCACTGTAAATGTAAATGAATATCTTAAATAGACAGGGAATAACCAGGCATAACATCCCCAGAATATTCAGTTCTATGAATATTTAAACAGGGAATACATCAACAGAACAGGGTGGTGTATTTTAGATGCTTCATTTTTTCAAGTACCATAAATACCAAATAAGAGCCGGGTCGTTTATTTGTAACAGTTTGAGACCAGGTGGCAGTTTGGGACATGTGAATAACAAATAATTAATATTTTTTCTGACAAAAATTGTGTTCAGCAAAACTGCAAAAAAGGTAATGTACTCAAATTCTTTCATTACACTAGTATGACTACCATATAACTTATGTAATAACATTTTTCAGTCAATTTGTTTAAATCAAATTACAGTACAGTAGTTAAATGCAGAGCTTGTTTCAAGATTTCCTTTGCATATTTTTTTTACACACACACATATATATATATATATATATATATATATATATATATATATATATATATATATATATATATATATATATATATATATATATATATGAGTTGTATATAGATAGATATAGATATAAACTTGTGTGTATGTAATTATATACTTGCATCAGTTATCCTCTACCGGAGTGTAATATTGAATACGAGGAGGGTATGGCAATTTGGGATGCAGCAATGTTTTTCTTTCCATAATCATTTCTCCTCTTTATATAAACCATTAGAGGATCTCCTTTAAATGTTTTTTTTTTTTAAAAATAACATCAATAACATGAAGCTCCAGCCATCTGTTAGTCAAATAAAGTAAATATCTTCCACTTCCAGTTACATTTTTTAGTAAATATTTATCTCTTTGTGTCTTGACTGACCGGATTTTCCTGTTTAGATGTAATTGAAGGATTATAACCAAAAATAATTATGTGTTGAAAAGACTATGACTTGAATTAAGGTATTGAATTGATTTGATTACTTTTGGCAGCTGAAGCTTTGTTCTCTATTCAAATTAAATTTTAAATACATTTTTTAGTTTTTGCATTTATATGGTCGTCGATGTTGTCAAATCATCTGCCAATGTTCGTTTTGGCAGTTGATTATTTTTTAAGACAGGTCCACTGATAACCATGGATCTTCACGTTTGGAAATTTACCAGATTAAATGAAGGATTTATGGGTTAAGTGCTTTCTTTAAACTACTTTCCAGCTCATGAGACCTTTATGTTTTGATATATGGCTTTCGCTAGACAGTGACGAATGTTATGAACTCAAACAATAATCTGTTAGGAAAATAAAAAATGGGACGGCGGGGTAAACTTTACCAGCTAATTCTGTAGGCACGCCCACCCACACACTGAGATCTATTTCATGCATATCTAGAACAGTAAAATCTCCCTGAGCTTTCAGCATGGACTAATAAAACCACTCAGTGACATAATGTTTTATAAATATATATATATATATATATATATATATATATATATATTCACATAGCACCATTGCCTGTGTGCAAATCACTCTTTCTTTGCTCTTCCTGACTCTAAAAAATCTCTAAATAGGTTGAAAAACTGTCTAAAGCAGCAGTGCTCAACCTTTTCTGAACTTTTTTTTGAGATCTACTTTTCAAGTTGCCATCTTCTAAGGGCTGAGATACTTTTGTTCTTGCAGTGGGTCCCAGAACAGATCATTCACACTACGTTCAGCAGCTGTTGCCCCGGATTTGAGCTCAATGTCAGAATTTCATTTTCAAAAGCGGAGCTATCCAGGTCGAACAGTGAGGCCACTTTTCTGTAGGTAATGTTATCCACAATACTTGCACCAAATGGAAAAAAAAACAACAGACGCTTGGCAGCAAGCTCACTGGATGCAAAGTCAGATTCTGACAAGATGTTGTGAACTTGCCCCACGTAACCGCTCTGTCCAGCTGTGTGATGTCTTTACCCTGACATTGTTCTGCCTGCATGATAGGAAAGCTGAGCGGGTCACGGCAGCCTCCCTCGCATCAGCTGGAGCTCGCTTTTAAAAGTGTTCTGTGAACTCATCATGTAGATCATGTCTTTATTCTTAGCCCGCAGCTCTGCATTAAGGTCACTAAGCATACCAGTGAGATCTGTGTTGAACGTTAAGTCCAAAAAACACTGGTTCCACATATTTGGAAAGCTTGGGTAAATCCTTGATTTCAGGCAACAGCGCGGTGAGTGTAGCCAAAAATTAGATATATGGGATCTGAGTTTTAGTTAACGAAAAAAATAATCCTCCTCCTCCAAAATGGGTCCTTAGGAGAACAAGTAGCAAATACATTTCCTGTGTTTTTTTGTGCATCAATGAGAATTCCAGTGGGAAACCATAATCAACCGGTTGGATACTACTGGTCTAAAGAAGATTTTGTATCTGCTATAACCATATAAACATGCTCAACCATTCATATGACTATGATTTATTATGGTGAGTTTGTCAAAACTAGTGCATTGCCTGTGGAGAGTACTGTGCCATATTTGGTACAGTATTTGGCCCCCTGAACTTTTTGACTAATTGCCGCATCACACACTTCAAACATAAACACATAAAACATTATGTTTTTTGTGAAGAAAACTGTACCGTGGGGCTTTAAAAATTATTTGCCCCCGCCCCTGTCTCTATCAGTTCTGCACATCTAGAGACAAAACAGCTGGAGTTCAGTCAGATTTAAATGGAAAATGTTTGTGAGCAGCAGTTTGCAAAATGCTTTCTTCGTGCCACTCTCCCATAAACACTAGATTTGTGCAGTGTATAACTAATAGTTGTCCTATAGATGGATGGATAGATGGATGGATGGATTTGTCTTAAGCTGTTGATCTCTGCAGTTCATCCAGAGAAAACAAACAGGACTTTTTGTGTCTGTCTTATAAATATTAATGAGTCTCTCCTCTGATTGGCTATAAATGGGGGGTGAGTGGTGACTGTATAGTTGTAACATCACAACTTCATGGACAGCTTGAGGACTAATTTAATGGCAGTTTGTGAATTTGAGCTGCATGCATTTTTCTGCAGATTAGTCTTTTTAAACAAAATATTTTACGTTGGCCCTAAGAGTTCAAAACACTGCAACTTTAGAAAACACATGCAAGTAGACAAACATGGGCATTACGAAAAGCAAGAAAGCATTAAGAAACAGCATTTAGAAAATACAATGCAAATACCACAACACATTAAGAAAATGCATTGCTTTTAGGTCAAGTCACAAGCATGTGAAGCCTGAGGATCCATTTTAACTGTCCACTGGAAACACTTTTGTTGTGTTGCAGTGCTTTTTTTCTCATGTATTGTGCTGTGATCTGTTTTAGCACTTGTTCTAAATGTGCATGCTGCAAATGTGTTGTCAATTTAATGAAGATGTTTTATTTATTTGCTTGTGTTTTATGTCTATACACATGTCTTATGTTGCAGTGCATTATTCTCTTAGAGCTACTGTGACCCCAAGACCTAAAGCAATTAAAATCTTGCTTTCTACATTATGTTGCTATGATATGGGACTTTTGTAAATACATAATACAAGCCTTTTTTGCCAAAATTTCATTCAGTTCACATAATTTGGACTCCCTTGACATCCCATACAACCAACAAGCAACTGTGATCAGAGATCATGATTTCTCCAGGATAAGTCCCTTGAGAAGCATCATGTTGCATGTGAGCATGTTTCTTATCCAGATGACATGACATGTTGTACTGCATGCCTGCAGCGATTCATCTAACTAGTTCACAGTGACAGTTACTCCATCGCCATGTTTGTACCTGATTCTATTACAAATAAGGTCCATATATATCCCAGGCCAGAGGCACAGTTATCCACTGCTGGGAGTGTGCACTTCACATTTCTACAATCTGTTATGAATGTCACTGTGTAGGGAAAATGCTCAGTGTCAAGCCAGTCACTGGAGTCATAGTATAAGTACTTTTTGCCCATTTGGTTCACACCTATTGTGTGTGCCTGTGGTTGGTCAGCTCTATCTTCAGCCCCCAAGGGACGAATAAATAGATTTGAATGTAATTGAATAATTTTGAACTGAATTGGATGTGAGTTGTGACATTAAAAAGGAGAGGCAGTGGGCAGTGGAGAGACAGTGCTTGTCAGACATAATAACCATGCTAAGTCCATGACAGGCCTGTACAACACATCAGCCACTGTAAGAATTTCCAATTTAGACGACAAAGGGGGAAGCAAGGCCACCGAAGTCCTGTGACTTTAGAGGGTGAATGACAGAGTGATGATCCATGAGAGAAGCAGGTTGAAGCCAGTTTGGAACAAATCTGTGAAGTAAAAATAAACCCTCATGGTCAATTAACATGGTTTATATAATAATAATTACTATTTTATCAATTAATGTAGTTCAAGCTATTATAACACTAATATACATATTTTAACTTGTGTTGCTAAATGATTTCCTAGGAACTTAATGCAAAAGCATGCCCCAAAGCTATAGACAACTATTATTATTATCTGTATTTCAAAATGAGGAACAACTAAATTTGTAATGCAAGGCCAACATTCCACCACAGCACACAACAGTTTTTAGTAATATATATATATATATATATATATATATATATATATATATATATATATATATATATATATATATATATATATATATATATATATATATTAAATTTGTGTGTCTATGTGTGTTTTAGAATTTAATATATTATTGATTCAGACTTGATCTTTAAATTTGACACTGTGGATATGTGGATAAGAATATGGTTGAATTGGCTCAGGTTCCATTAAGAAGATTGGACTCAGTTTATCAGACCCCAGAAACCGTGCCAACAACTATGGCATCCGTCACATGATGTCATCTGGCCCAAAAAGCCTTTTTCCTAAAATGGCTAGATACATTTTTATAGATGTCATCATCTCACAAAATAAGTTATTTCACTGTCATGATTTAATCAACTCAGGTCAATAACATTTAGAAAGTATAGAAGAACCGCATGATAGAGTTATTTTCACCAGACAACCAGCTACTAAACCAGAAGTTACCCACAAAGCCATTGGGTAAAAGGTTCGCAAAGGGCCAAAAATTATAGTAAGTATAAGTTAAATTTGCAGCAATTTTCTATAGGAAGTTAAGCTGGAGAATTTGGGGAATGTTGATTTTTTTTTTTAAATAATCTGTCATACATTTAATTTTACAGAACAACACATGACCACCATAGTTACACACATGAGTTAGATATATCTGGCATACTGTGTCATTGTTGAGAGCAAACACATAATTGGATGAGCCTCAACTGAATGAGGCTAAAACTGAGATTATGCTGTTTGGAAATTTAGAGAATAGAATTAGGAGAAGTAAACAACTCTAAAAAAAACAAAGACCAAGTCTTATCTTGGCATCATAATAGACTTGGATCTCAATTTACCAGCAATATCAAAGCCATCAGTAAAACAGCCTTCTATATTCTTAAAGCCAGAGTCAGAATTAAGGTTCTGGCATCCAAACGTGATCTGCTTTTGTTTCCAGTAGTGTGGACTACTGGTCTCTTAATTGGTCTTCCCATGAACTGGTTAAACAGCTGCAGCTCATTAATAATGCTGCCGCTGGCGTTTTATCCTGGACTAGGAGAACAGAGCACATTACTCTACAGGTGTAACAGCTTAACAGTTTCTTGCTATTAGTAACAGGAAAGTGATGTTACTAAATCCCTGCATTGCTAGAGTCTACTGATGACAGAAACTGGGTAGAGGACCCATTGGACTAGGCCAGCCAGTAGAACCCAGAGTCCAAACTAAAGCTGTCATGCTGCACCGGGAACAATCTGCCTGGAGATCTTAGATGTGCCCCAAATGTAGCAATTATAAAAAAATATTTAGGAAAATGATTGAGCCCTCAACTCAATTCCTACTACACTTAATTTCCGGAAGTAGAAATGCCTCCCCTGCTATTCAAAGCAGAAAAGACAAGATATTAGTGCAGACCTCCATCAATGAACAGCGACACATAGTTTAGTTGATAACGTACCCTCCTAACCAGTAAATGCAATATGAAAGCTAAAAGCAATATAAGGCAATCTATGAACAATAAATCAACAACTCACATTTACATCAGTGAAAGCTGGACTGACTGTATGCACAGCGGCACCATAGGAAGATTTGTTCTTTTGATTAAAAACCCTCGAACGCCAAATGACCAATATAAGAGCTTATACTGCAGTTCTCAATGACAATAAAGGTCTGTTAAACTCTGTATTGCGTTTGTAGTTTCTATCTGAACCACATTTGACTAGTTCCTCTTTCTGCCCCAACCCACACGGAGCAGCATCTCCAACACTCATCTACCTCATCTTACTCAGTCCATGTCAATTATGGATTGAAATTTAATATCACTTTGGAACAATTCATCTTACAAGCAGCCCCTCAGAATCTGTGGCGTTCTTAAGTAAGGCGCTGTCTGTGGTCTTATCTTAACAAGTGCTTTCTTTTTGTATTTAAAGATCTCAAATTTGTTGTCATTTGTGAGCACTGCTGGGCTGTGAACGCTTCATCTATTGCACGCTGTGAAAATGACAGTAGGTTAAGCAGCCATGGCGAGCAGCAATGCTCCATACGTGCTATAGCTCGTCCATTGATTGGTGATTTGATGGCGTCAACACTGCAGTGTCAGAGTTGTGAAACACCTGTGACTTCATAGGCCACTTTTCTTCACTGGCCACATATACAATATACTTTTATAAATTTATTTTATTGTATATATACAGGGCGACACGGTGGAGCAGTGGGTAGCACTGTTGCCTCACAGCAAGAAGGTCGCAGGTTCAAGACCGCCTTGGGGCCTGGGTCTGGGACCTTTCTGTGTGGAGTTTGCATGTTCTCCCCGTGTCTGCGTGGGTTTTCACCGGGTACTCCGGCTTCCTCCCACAATACAAAACATGCTCAGGTTAATTGGCAAATCTAAATTGCCCATAGGTGTGAGTGTGTGTGTGAATGGTGTGTGAATGGTGTGTGTGCCCCACGATTGGCTGGCGACCATCTGGGGTGTATCCCTGCCTCTCGCCATAAAATGCGCTGGGATAGGCTCCAGCAGACCCCTGCGACCCTGAAAAGGAATAAGCGGGATAGAAAATGGATGGATGGATGGATGGATGTATATATACATTATTTTTTATGTTTTAAAAAAAAATTGTGGTTACTTTGGTATTTTCTTGTTATATAACTTTTTAATTATATTCTCTTTTTAATTACTATTTTATGTGCTTTGTACTGCCTTTTAATTATAATTTATAGATTGATGTTCCTTTTTGCAGTTATTTATGTAAAGCATATTCAATTGCTCCTGTGTATGAAATGTGCTAGCCTATATAAAGAACCTTGCTATACACTAAACTAATTATTGAATGCATGCTAATACACTATACATTTTAAATATTAAATTTGCCAAGAATATAAAACTGATAGCTTGTGGGTTAATAGCAACCTTTTTCAGAGAGTTACATTATCTGGATTGTTTTGGTTTACACCATATGGCAGTTTTTACAGTGTCCCAGACATCTTCTAAAAACCATGATGTGGGATGCATCGATTTTTGCATCAAAAAATTCAGCATTTGTTTTTGTTAAAATTACAGTTATATAAAATTAGATTTGTTAAATATAATAATAGGTCACCCTCAAAAAGATGCCACCACCAAACCATAGAAAGCTTAGTGTAAGTCATTGTTGCAGTCATACTGAGGACCTGCATCCAGCTTCTCTGCAGCTTTACCAAAACCAGATAATGCTCCCAACACTTCCGAGCTGCAAAGCATGCCGGGACATTTCACTGGGCAGCGAAAATAACATGTCAAGCCACTTTGCTGCCTAAAAGGATCAACAACTACTTGTCTAACTGCCACTTGTACAGCGGCTTTGCCTCCTGGCAGACAATGCTTATTGCTTAGCATTCTTTAAGCTGTCTAGAAGCTACTGTGTATAATAATGTTTGGCTGTTTGTGAGGCTCAGTGTCATTTTTGGTGCTTAAGCGGAGTGTCGAGCCATGTTGTGCTGCCGGTTGGCAGACATCTGAAATTATCTACAGATTTCGGTCCAGTTTGCCTTGAAGCTGTAAGAGATTGTGGTTTCGCTGCCTAGTAGGCTGGCGTCTAATCCTTGACTGAGGACATTCTTAAGTATTCTTAAATGTCCACTGGAAATTCCCTCAAAAGTGAAACATTATTCATTAATTCTCAAGTGTTTAAAAATGGTTTGCTTATTTAGTTATTTTTTAGTGTGGATTATGTGATTCTGTTTCCAGGTTATGTGAAGCTCCCGAACTTACACCAGAGCAAAAAGTGAATATAGTAAGTTCAAGTTGACTCATATATTATAGTCCCAGGTGGGCAATTTGTCCTGCAGCAGCCATAAAAAAACCCAACCGCACAAACAAGTAAATGTTTGTTCTCAAAATGTCAAACCTATTCCTTTAAAACACATTCACAGGATGACAAAACTGAGTTTAAATACATTCTGTTTTCAGAATTTCAGAAAGTCTATATGAAAAAAGGAAACATACACACAATCACAAACATTTTATAATGGTTTCAATATAAAGCACTATCCTCGATATAAACTTCAATTCTGAAATAAAACCGTACAATTTGTTTATCCTATAAAGCAGTTGCACCATTTCAAAATGATACTTTTACATATAAAAAAGTTTTGTAGTTAAATTGAATCCATCATTCTCTTTGAACGTCTAGTCACAGCTGGCCAGCTGTGAGCCACCAACATGGGGCCTGAGCCTGGCCTCTGTCTGAACCCTGTCCGAATCTTTTTACTGCGCTGTAAGTCTTTGCATGTCAGAGCGCTGTCTGCCTACTAATGATTAAACACAGTCTGAACATGTCTGCGCACTAACTGAATCAATTAGAGGCTTGACCCTTCATAACCTGTGGAATGAGCTGAGGCACAAAGGCAGAACACTGGCTATTATGCTCTTCTGCGGAGGAAAGAGGCTGACAGCCAGTGTTTAATCTGTCCATGTCAATTCATCACTGTCAACCGTCACTGTCACCAGTTTACACCCAGGGAGGATGATAGAAGACAACAGTGTGGATACTGAAATGGGATTGGAGCACAAATCACCAATTTAGCCTGATGTGGAAACATTTTTCCTAATAAATGGTATTTCTATTTGAATGCTTATATGTGTAATCTAATAAGCTTATATTTTGTTTTGCCAAAAGGAAGCAATTTATCAAGGCTATTTGTAAAAGAAACATGTTTAAAAAAATATACTTTATTTAATTGATCATCACATCTGAATGTCTAAGAAGGCAAAGGCTTCATGAAATCGAGGGCTGAAAAAAAATGTATTAAATTTAGTGAGGTGCGTGCCTCATTAAATCTACCTTTATGGCTTTAATAAGCCTCAGTGAGAGCTTATTAAAGTTCTGAAGAAATGATACTATCGTCTGGTGAATACCTGATTCTGATTGGCTGCAAGGCGTCCATTAATTCCTCATAATAGACACCTGCTAAGAATTTCCAGTGAAGCTATACTATGAATACGCTACATGATGCATGTGAATATCTTATCCCACAGTGAGTAGTCCTTCACTGACTCATCCTGTGAACACCACAGGATGGCGCCTGTAACACACAAGCTGCAGAAAGTGCACTGGCCCTCTGAATTTACTGATACTTGCTATATTCTGTATGTGGTGGGGTAATAAGTTATTGTTGCTAGTTACTTAACTCAAAAAGTAACTGAGTTAGTAACAGCTTACTCCTCTATAAAAAGTAAGTAGTTACCCCGAACGTAACTATTGTGTGAGTAACTTTTCTTCAAAAGTTAGTTGTGTTGCCATTGGCTACGGCTCCACTAGCCGGCGTTAGCATAAGGAGTATCCCTGCTAGCTCAGAACTTAATGATAGAAAAAGTATTTAGTTAGATTGCCCGCCACTGATAAAAGTAACACCATTAGTAATGCTGTTTATATATATATTATATATATATATATATATATATATATATATATATATATATATATATATATATATATATAATAAAATTATTGACTTAAACACTTGCTAGCATAACATTAGCAATCTGGCTAAGCTAAGACAAAGTGTTCTATGTGCTGATGTGCTGAGCTTACTGTTGTGCCAGAGCAATTGTTAAATAAGTGAGTTTAAGTGAGGTTAAGCCTGTAGCTTCAAGGTATTCTTTTGAGTACCTTACTCAAAACAGAGACACTGTCATTTATTTGCTAATCAAGCAGGATTCCACACAGGGGTTCCATCAGGGGAATCCCAGGAAACAGACATTTGGCCATAGTGATGCCACTGCCTATAGCAACTCAGATTAAAGACACAGCAATCCAGGAAGCTTTGTCTTTACCATCCCGCACCTCGCAGGAGATAGAGAGTACATCACCGCTGTTTCCAGCCAAGGAGACACCGCGTGCTTGTTCTATTGTTTGTTTCTGTTGTTAGTTTGCTTAACCTGTTCTTGTTTCAATTGTTTATTTCACATATATGTTTTTTTAAGCTGGCAGGTTTCACTAACTTGTTTTACATTTTTTTCCCCGGTCAGAGTTGAGTTTTATTGTATTTTTCTGTTTTTAGTCCGGATCGCCGCGTCCGCATTGCTTACATTCTTGTTAAATATGATCAGATGATTTGAGCGTAGTGCAGTGTTCGCTTTCTCACTCTCTCTCTCTCCCTCTCTCACCCGCACATACAACTGTATTAACACATATCAGCTCTGTGCACGTTTCCAGTACTTTCCTTGTTTTCGGATCGTGTGTTGTGGCAAAGTCTCCATCTTTCTATACATACAAGTATACGGGAGTGTACCATCCCAGCCTGACCGCTAGCGGATGTTGTTCCACACTCTGTAACCGATCTCAGACAATCTTGCGTTGTCTCGTCGTAACCACTGTCTCACGGCAGCACACTCACGCATGCACACTTGCGCATGCGCACACAAATGCGCGCACGCGCACATGAACGTGCTCACACACGCACACTCACATTCTCTCTTCAACTCACACACTTACATACACACACATTTGCATATACCCCCCTTTTGGTACTGTTTGTCTGTGACCTGTAGTTAGTTGATGGTAGACTATATAGTATGATCTGTTTAGTCTGAAGTATTTAATATTTGAATTAATATGCAGAAGACAATAAATCCTGTTATTTTAAAGAGAAGTTTTCCTAGTATTTTATGCTAGCATACTGTGAAAGTAAACTGGTTGACAGAGCTGAGCTCTCCCCTTCATTGTAAACTATAGGAATATCAATATTCCAACAAATATTGGTGTTCCTAAGTGAAGAATGATACACAAGACTGTTTTAAAATTGGTTATTAGTTCGAGTATTCCAGTGGTGCCTATTAACTAAATTTAACTCCTCCTAATGCATAACACTACAATCATCTCATGTCGCTGTATTGTAATTGCATTTAAGGTTTGTACGTTTTACTGGAGAAGTAAACAACATTTCCATTGCATAAGACTTTTGGGGATTGTTGTGCATATGATCATTGATCTTGTCCCATCAGTGGCGGCAGAGCATCCTACAAGAAGACTCTCTCTCTCTCTCTCTCTGTCTATTTGTCTCTCTCTCTCTCTCTCTCTCTCTGTCTATTTGTCTCTCTCTCTCTCCCTCTCTCTCTCTCTCTGTCTCTCAGCCAGCAGGTTTGCCAGCAGCAGATTATGCTCCACACCACGTTATTTGTTCTCCTTTCTTCGTTGTTTGTGCAATAAATGAACTGACTGTTTGTTTTATCTAGTCAAGATTCCCTTTGTTCATGTTACTTTCCCAAGCCAGGCTGGTAACAGATGGTAATGATTGTTCCAGGTGTTAGTCAAACCCTCCGGCGTTTCCATGGATACTGAGTTATTGTTTGCAAAAAACTTTATTGTAAAACACATGAAAGCATTCATCTTTATCTTCTTTTTTTTTTCTTTGGCAAGTGACCACGGTATAAACATAATAATGTCTGACATGGTGTCCATTATCAGGATTTAATGGACTCCACTGAGGCGCTTCTGTTCTGGTTGCCCTGTCATCCATTAATTCCTGATAATGTACATCTCGTTGGGCATTATCCCATACATCTAAACCAATACATTTGCGGTGCACAAATGTGTTGAAGTCCTTTAATATAACATTGGTATGAATAGCCTTTTATAACATTAGCTTGTATTTGGCAGTGACCTAATGTCATTGCATGTGCATTCAAAACTACTCAATATAGCTTCATCATGCACAGTAGAAGCTATTACTGAGACCAAACAGACAGTGCAAATGAAACACTATGTGATGAAGTGACCTCAGTGAATATAAGGCTACATTATAAGCTTTTACTTTGTGAGGAGTTACATTAATAAGGCTCATCAGGGGTCATTAGGGGCTTTCAGCTCTGACACTTTGTCTGAGAGGTGGGTGGGAAAACGAACCACTTTTTACCCAAGGCATCTTTAAAACAAGGTGAACACAGTAATCTCGAATGATGGCTTGTGGTCCACAAGATTTAAAATGATCTGTGAGTTTCAAATTCCATGTAGACTCACAGTAAAGTCATGAATCATCTGACAATTTCGACCTACTAGGCATATAATACTGTAGGGGATTTTAAGAGCTAACATGGGCAACCGTTTCACAGTTCCTTTAATATGAAATATTGTCTTAGATCCGTTTCAAACCCACAGTCTTTAGTCCTGCTGGATTGAACTCAGGAATGTTTTCCCCCTTTGTGCAATATGGGTGCAGACCAAAATGACTGCACAGAGAGAAAATGGTCCCAGTCCAGTTCTAAATTAATGATACCTGGATGTAGCTGAGGAAAATCAACAGCAGTTTTTTCTGTGAATCTGCATGCGTAAGTGAATGCATCCATATGAAAACACTTTAAAAATAGTAACACAAAGAATGTTATTAAAACACACACCATGTGCATTCCTCCATTCCAGGATGATTGAAATAAAGGATTTTTTAAGGCCTTGCACTGTTGTAATTTAAAGGGGCACGGTTGATTAGACCACTGCTCAGATCCAAATTGGGTCAATTACATGAAGAATGATAAAGGTGCTATTCATCCTGCCCTAACAGGTGCCTGAAAACTGACAGGGAAGGGATAGAGACGTCAGTCAAGCTCAATCTGTAGGCACCCACATATTCCTGAGAGAATCCAGGTCTAATCAGGAAGAATGTGAAAAAATGTGAAAAAAAAACCTGTGTGGGTTGAGGATCGGATGTATAGGGGCTTTAGAGCATGTTTTACCAGTGATAACTTCTTTCTCAGCTCTAAGATTTGCCCCATATCAATTCATTTAGTTGCAATCTTACAGCACTACAGACTTGTTGGCAGGAATGACTAGTTTTATTTAAACATGCTGTCCATTTCTCAAATTGTTGTTGTGACATTCTGTCTTGACCTTTACGCTTGTCCAAACCTAGAATTCTCAAAATGGGCTGTAAATTTAAAAGTTGTCGATACAAGTTGCTCAAACAGACAACTGAGTTTGAACTTGTCCAAACTTCTGAAAGCAGTATGAATTATTATGGTTTGAAATTACAGGGACACCAGTGCCACTCACAAATCAGCATAAGACTGACAGGTAAAGACCAGCTGGTGTTGCTTAGGTCCCTCTATTTATGAAGACATTGTATGTGATATATATGTACACATTTTATATTAATATCAGATTAAGAATTGTGTTTTATTATACTGTTTTCTTCCATAGAACCCACCATGTCATACCACCATGTTTTCTTTTTTGGGGCATTTGTGGATTTTTTGGCCTTGATTTATATAAAAGAGTAGATAGACAGTAAAGAGTGAAAGAGTAGGGGAATGACATGCAGGAACAGTCTCGCCAGCCACTCGCTGCTTAGGACACTTTTGCCTGTATGGTACACACCTTAACCTCTTAAGACACACAGTACTATGAGCAGTATAGGGGAGTGGCAGAGGGTCATTTACACCAATTTTACACTTTAGTTGGTTTATATGTTCAAATAGCAATTATGGTCTCAAAGTTGTTTAACAAAGATTGACACTATGCATGAGCCAATTGAAGCATGGGGCCGGGAGGACTGATTACAAAAGTTTGACCACCTTTGGTTGGTTGGTTCAAGTGCCCTGTTAAATGTGGGAAGTGTGCCACTTACAAATTGGGCATACCATTTTCACAAATAAAACTAAAAAGGAGGTTAACACCTAGCTTACCCATGCAATGCCAAAAAATCCCTGAAACACTGTATAAACAGAAAACATATCCAAACTGGATATGTTTTCTGGAGCTGGAGCAGGGATTCAGATGATTTTTCATAATGTGCACTTTCTTACAGAAAAGCCACAGATGTAACTAATAGCATTGATAATGGCGCAATCCTTTTGGGTATACCAGCGCAAGGGCATATAGCGCGTGGTGACTCAGAGTCATGGCTTAAAAGGGCACTTAAATTGAAGGAGCCTATTATCGTTTGTGTTATTGATTACCGGTATACCTTATATTGACCTCCCCGCAGTGTCAAAAAAAGGGCATTTATCAGTCTATACATGAGCTAAATTCACCATTTCTTGTACTGTAGCTGGTCACAGGTCTAATCACTCCTGGAATAAAAAGTGATGACTTTGACATTAGGTTAAAGTAGTCAGAGAAGACATGTGGGGGCATTGATAAAGTAAAGAAGTAAGGATTAGATTAGAAGGTGAAAAAGCCTCAAAACCATTTAACGCATAGCACCTCATTCATTTGCTGAAGAAACAAAAATAGGACCCTTTATTTTGACTTACTGTTGCACATATTACATGTGTTAATACTAAATAATCCAAGATATTAAGTTCACATAATGTGTTTATTATGTACAAGCCTATGACATTTTCCAATTTGGGATTTTGGGTTTCCCTCTTTAACCTATAATTTTAACTCTTCCAAACATAAACAGCATAAACAACTCACTGTACTCACTGTACACCCCCTTATAGAACATGGTGGACGATGCCAGCACAGGTTTCCTTTGACTAACTATCCCTGCTGTCAGCAGCACAATGATGCAGGCGCTTCTCTTGAGTTAAAAAAAAAAAAAATTCAAAGAGCGTCTCATGCTGTGTTGGGCTGATGAGGGAGAAGTCACGCTTCTCTCAAAACACTGAGGAACTGACAAAAGAAAAGTAATTATCTTCCTACCAATAGTTCAGGCAATAGTTTTACTGAAAAAAAATAGTAGATTGTGGTGTTTTCATGTGGCGCGATGTCACAAAATACACAGCTATATTGGGTTTGTAACATGCTGGTATCTGCTTGCATGCAATTAAATGAAGTCCAGATCACCTGCCATTACTTGAGTCACACAAACTCTGGATGTAATTACAGGTCTGGCCTCCTTTGCTTATGCATGTCTTTGTTTACTGTTGTAGTCATTAAAGTCTGCTGCAAGTTTACCATATATGGTCTGTCACACAAATCACCAGAGCTATTTAAAACCTGGAAGCGTGCCAAATAGTTTGCTTAAAAGGGGGAAAAAAAACAATCAAACTCACATATGCATTATATTACTGACATTTTTGGCATCGCATTGAAATACCGCACCAATAGACTCCTGGGAATGACAAATGTGCGATGATGGGTAAAAGGATTACTGTAGTATGAAAAATGTTTTGTAGACAACATCTTTGCGAGGATAATTGTCAGTTGAGCAGAAAGCCCAAACAGCAGATGTTTCATTCCCAAGATGGAAAGCCTTACAGCAGCAATAATGGTAAACCTAGAAAAAAAATGCACACAATGCCCACTAAATCTATTTTGAAGGTGGTTAGCTTCCTTTAGTTTCTACAAAGGAGTTATAGATGCAGGTTGGATAAATAATGTTCAAACGAAAATGTACGGTCCATCAGGAAATAGATGTTTGCAAGCTGTCAGGAAGATACTAAACATGACATTAAAATCATCCATTACAGACATGTGGATAACTGCAGCCTGTGAATATTTAATCACTGAAGCTGGTGGAGGTATTTTTAACCACGTAGTTCCGATACATTGTAACATGGAATGATCCGGAGGTGGCAGGGATTTAGATAGGGCTGAAGTTTTATTTATTACCAGTCAATCACTGCATGCGACCTGCATAAAATGAAAACAAAATGCCGTCAAAAGGCCTGAAAAACATTTTAACTAGACTCAGTCACGTGTTCCATCAAACACAAAAGGCAGGAAAACTCTCTCTAGAACCACCTTTGTTTTTTTTCCATTCTGGACTTATATAGAAACGTGGTCGTGCAACATGGCAAGCGTCACATAGGGAGTCCTGCTTCCTATATAGATTAAAAAAGGCACTTGATCTGAAGTAATAAAGACAGAACTGTTCATATTTAGAATTATATACTAATAAATATAATATTACATTCCATTTCAGCCAAGTGTTTTAAGCAAGATGCTGCTATATGTCACTACATGTTAACAACTTTACCTTTCAATTCATGCGGAGACAAATAACGTTAAGCAAGAGGAGAAAGTCAAAAACTTTTTAAAATACAGTTTTTAGAAAGCATTCATCAGGTCACACAAAATATACATTTTGAGTTTTTGTTGGTTTCTTGCCATTTGTATCATTTTTTTTTACAACAATTGTGATTATGTGATTTTTTTTGCACAAAATATCAAACTTTGTAACCAAAAGACCAAAGAAAGATACATTTCACATATTTATTCCACTTAGAATATAAAACTAGTTTATAGCATGTGTTGTAATTTTTTAAAACCTGTACCTATCTGTATCTAGTTTTTAGGGTTACACCACATGGCAGTTTTAGTATTAATATTGTCCCATATATTATGTAATTTATGATATATTTAATTGATATTTATTATATTCATGTATATTTACCATAGTGTGTGCATATTAAGAGATTAGAATAGAACATCTGTGTGGTTTACCTTATGGCCACCGTAGGTTCTCCTACATGCTTAAGGTACTTAACTGCTAATCCTCCTAATCACAAAAGGAGAAGCTACTGTCCTCTGCCATTTGCAGAAGGCCATAGCGGTCATGATAACAATATTTAAAAAAAAAAGGTAAAAATATTGCAGTAAAAGCAAAAAAATAACAACACAAGCCAAGATGAAACAATGTAGGTTCCTAAACATTACCCATTTTTTAAAATGTTTTATCTGTTTATGCCAGTTTCCACCTCAACCCTCTCAGCAAAAAGAACCTGAGGCACAACATCACTCCATCAAGGTTACGCCAGTGAGCGGAAGAGTTCTGCCGCAGCATTTGGAATATGAGTCACACATGTGAAGAAGAAAGGCTGAGGTGAAATCTACGGGATATGTGACAGTGATGGAAACACAGCCAGACAATTGCTCAAAGACAAAAGCCTCAGCTGGAATAAAATAAAAGGGCAACACTCTCTGTCCTTTTTATAAGCTCTACTGTAACAACATGTATATCTCACCAAATTTTACCAGTAACCATTCATACTCTGCTGCGTTTGATTTATGTGTACGGCAGACATAAGAATTATCAGGCCAACCTCATGATCTCAACTCCACGAGTTTAATTTCTGACTTTCCCATCGAAATGAAGAGGGTTCAAAAAGTTAACAATCTTCTCACCACTGATAGATTATCAAGTGTTTAATTCAAAAAGAACGTAGAGAAAACCAAGCTGATGGACAGGGGCTTTAGAATGGTGCTTGGCATAGAAGAGCGGGGAGAGAGTGAAAGAACAGAATGTATGAAATGAGCGGTAATTAATGTTGAATAAGGAAGGCAGAAGAAAAGGCCAGCGTGCTCCTCTCTCGCCCAGCCCGGTGCTAATGGGAATATGATTGCATTCTTTTTTCCTCTTCATGAAGGTTCTTTGTCTAATTCATTCAATACTTCAGGGGCTTTCAATGCACTCTGAATGGATGCGAGAAAAAAAACCCAATTGAGATGGCAAATGGAACCAGTTTGACCTGCTGTGGTGTAAATAAGTGAAAGCCAGGAAATGCTGGAATTTTATAGATTTAGAAAGCGTGGAAATATGTTAATAAATAAACAAACAAACAACAACAAAAAATCCTAGCTGCGTTTTTCAGAAAAAAAAAACAAAAAAACAAAGCAGGCTGAAAGCCCCTTTGTACAGTAACAAATGCAAGATTTGGACCTGGATTTTACATTACATTAAGTAGTTGACATTTTCTGTGGATGAATTTTATGTGCAGAAAGCCAGGGAACACCATCCACTGAGGGCAGAGAATGTCAGCCGCCGCAGCTTTTGAACCTCACCTGACTCCAATTAACTTGCGTGCCATGTGAGCCACATGAATGACAACTGATCAAAGGTCCAGTGGTTACACCTTAAATATAAAGTTAAATGGATATGGATGTGTACAGATTGAGCGTGATTGAGGGGGCATAAAAAGGGCATCAGCTGAGCTGCATGCAGTAGTAGCCTGGTCCTGCCAGGCTGGCGACATATCATTTGTGCAGAGAATCTGGTCACTCTCTACTGACAAATATCAACTGACTCTGTTAGAGTTTAAACTATTGGATCTGCCATAGCCAATAGCTGACGTCTGATTGTGGTGTGTGCCATGCCCTGGAACCGGCCGAAACCCCCCCCCCCCAAAAAAAAAACTCACCAAAGGTTGTTCTCCGGCTTTGATATTTGGATATTGCTGCGCAATATTGCACAATGGACAGAATAGCTTCTGTTTCTCCACCACCATTACTGGAATACAACTATAGACGAGCTGCAACTCAAACTAGCACAAACGTCAAACATCATTCTTCTCAGCCTCTATGTCACACAAATATACTGAAAACCCAGGGTACCAAATGATGATGGAAATTTAGTGGAAGTACGAATTTTTCTTTTAAAACTGTCTGCTGTTCTGCCAGGATTCAGAAAACAACAGAGCACCACCACTGCCACCAAAAGAATTGTGATTTACATTCTTGAAGCTTTAGACCAGAACCAGTGTTGTCCCGTTTTATGGACTTCTCCAAGGCTTTGGATACTGTAGATCATATCGTTTTATTAAATTGGCTTAAAGCCACTGGGTTTTCAGACCATGCTGTTGAGTGGTTTGCCAACTCCCTTACTGGTTGAACCCACCCCACTGAGTCATAAAGTATTCCCTCTGACACATTACAAATTCAGAAAAGTGTACCTCAAGGTTCTGTTTTGGGACCACTACTTTAGCATCTATATCATTTGCCTTGGGCAAAGTTTAAAACTTTTTAGCATGCATTTAACTAAAGAAAATATCAGCTTTTTAATCTGCAACTTGTGGCAAATCCAGAGAAAACAAAACTCATGTTCTTCATGTCCTCAAGACAGCAACAAAAAGAACAGGATTGTTACCATAGAGGTAGAGAAATCAAGTGAGTCTCTTCTTTTATTTCATATTTCTCTTGTCAAAAATAGGTTAGTAGAGTCTATCTTTTTTTTCTCTTTTTTTTGTGTGCTTGATAATGGTGATGTATTATACATGAATGCCTCTACCCAGAGTTTTAGAAGGTATGTTTCATGTTGCATTTATTACTAACTGTGGAATCCTTACTCACCATTGTACTTTATATTCTAAGGTCGTGGGGCTCCTGCCCACCTGAGTCCATCTCTGATTTGAGCTATTGAGTAATACATCAATACACAACCGAAAAAACTGAGATCTTTGATGCAATAACCAGCCCTTTATTCTGTGATGTGTGTCAATATTTTCTCATTCTTCTCTTTATTGTTTTATGCTGCTTGTGTATGAATGTAGACACGGAGGTATTGTCTTATTGTTTACACAAAGAGCCCTCTCTGATAATGATTTCTTTCATAATATCACTCTCCACCCTCGCTGGAACATGTGCATGCACGAACAAACCTCTGTTTACATTTTTACATACATTTTAGTACAAAGCATATCTCACAACCCACATACTTGCAATTAACCTTTCTTTTTCCAGGAGTTTCATCGTGTAAGCAATTTTTAACCTCACTTCAAATTTCAGTGACAGAATAAATAATGACGCGTGTTCAAAACCTGACATATGGAAAGTCAAAGTCCAATAATGACTCGAGGACAATTTAGCACGATTTTACTTCTAAAGTGGAATTGACAAATATAATATCCACGCGCCACACTGCCGCCTCTCTGTCCTTGCAGCGGAATGGGTGTTCAATATGTTTTCTGTCGCGGTAATCAGTCCTGCGCGGTCCGACCTTAACCTCAGTCAATGCAGAGGGGGCCAAGCATCCTCACTCACGCACATCACTCAGCTGTACTCTAACTCTCCTCCCCCAGTAATTGTGTTTTCGTTTGCACTTCAGCTATAAAATTGCTTCTCTTCCCTCCCCCCTACTTTTCCTCTTTCATTTTGCTCCAGATGTTTTATCAATGTCAGGCGATTTGTGTGTGTGTGTGTGTGTGTGTGTGTGTGGCTCCTGGGTTTACAAGCTGCGACGGGACATTTTAAAGGCATACAATGCGCATTTGAAAGGTGCAATAAAATAGTGAACATCTCTGGATAAAAAAACCTGAGGTGCAGATGCAGGTGCGGTTTCCTCATTATTTCTCATTATTTCCAAAAAAAGAGGCGGAATGGGATGCCATTGTGTTCCTCGGCTCTTAAAAATGCACGTGGAAGTTCAGCCCATCAAATTGAGTCATGCCAGTGTGTGTGATGTGGTGCACTGCAGCATAGATCCCTTTTGAAGCATCCTTCTTATAAATAGTCTTTTCAAGCTCAGTGCTCTTGCTCATTCTCAGTGCCACTGCTGCTACAGTACTTGACAGTGCACTTACTATTACCTGCTCACCATTCTGGCACCCATCAGCCCCACTAACAACCCTGTATCCACCTGTAGTCTCTCAAATGTATTTCCCAAAATGAGACCTGCTGGGCTTTCGTAAGCAAAATGGAAGCACCGAAAAGTTACTTTTAAATTTGGCTTTGATCATTCCCCGTGTACCCCGGTGCGCTCGCTTGAAGGGGGAAGATAGATGCTGCGCAAGACCTTGCAACTGTCAGCTAATGAAAGTTAGTAGAATCCCTCTGGTTTTATTCAACAAATTCCATGGAAAAAAAATACAAAATCAATAACGTGGGAGTTTCCAGGGGGACATAAGTGGTCGACGTGGTGTTGAGTTTGCAGATTTCAAATAAACTGATCAACAAATCTACAATTTCTAACATAAAAAAATGCTTAAAAAAGTGAGAGGTAGTTTCTGGGGGCTAGTGTTTGGTTTGCCTATTCTGGGCTACTGTAGAAACATGGTGCAACATGGCAGGGTGGGAAAGAGGAAGACCTGCTCCTTATGTAAATAGAAAATGACTAAATCTCAATAAATAAAAACACAATTCTATTTGATTCTTTTCGATTGAAATATACTAATTAAAGCATGCTCATGGATATTATTTTCATTTATACTTACATGCTGTATCTTTTAATGCCTGATTTTTTTTTTACAACTGCTGTGGGACTTCCTTAACCTTAAGTCACGGATTACAGCAGTTAGTCAGGAGAAGCACAACATTGATGTGGTTTTCTAATTGATTTTTAGCAACAATGTAAGATTTTAGTATTTGGCTACACTTCATCAGTTCATCAGATCAGTTCATCGTTTTGGTCTTTTCATGTGATTTTGAGTATCTCTTTATTCTATACAACAAAATAATTGATCTAAATATTGATTGACATCAAAAGCTGACATTTTATAACTAGGGGTCCAAGGGTTCGACTTAGCTTAGTTACTGTAGCTAATGTACACGAGTAACCAATCAAAACTATAACACACTCACTTTCACTGAAAGTAAACCTGACCTTTCTGTCAAAGGTCAGCGCTGTCAAGATGGTGTACAATTTAAAGGTCAAAATTCACTTAAGTTGAGTTCCATAGAAACACATTTATACTGACAGATATCAGTGTAATAGTTTAAAAGGTAGTTGTCATAATGAAATGTTAGTGTGATAATTACCTTATTTGGTATATTGTCTACAGTAGCAGTGGTGGAAGAAGTATTCTGATCTTTTGCACTGTAAAGTCCGGAATTCAAAATGTTACTGAGGTAACTGAACAGAATAATGATCAGCAAATTTATAGTTATGGTATACAAAGAAACAGCACTCACTATGTAGTTCAGAGTGTTATAATTTTTCTGTAGGTATATTAGATTGGCTGTCACACAAAAAAAAAATATAATCCGATTCCTCCAGTTGCCTTAAACACATGTAAATACATACACACATACATAGTGAACATATACATCCAGAGCTGAAATATCCTGTGGGGTATAAGCGGATGAATAAAAAAAAAAAAAGAATCCTTAGCTGCAGCGAGGAATGAACAACTACCTGTTCTGCACTCATCTGGAGGGAGCTGGACCTGTTGGGTGGTAAAACCTGGAAAGAATGCAGGTCACACACAGGCAGCCATACACTCACACGCTGACTCTCACAAGGAAAAAAAACTGCCTGTGAATAAGAACCTCTATTGAAATTCCGGGCCATGGTTTGGGCTCTAAATAAGCACAGAGGCATAAGGAGAGAATCACCATCTCCATTTAAAGGGAGCAAAAACTTCACACCTCCAAACGTCATTATGCTTATCCAAGCCCTTATCACAGCTCAGGAATTACTCAGGCCCGTTGCAGTCAGATCACAGGAGGCCCCCCCAGATATAGCCTTCCAAGAAATAAATAAAATAAGATGGAATAAAATGCCCACTGCTACTTTACAACCTTACTACCACTGCTAAGCTACCGCTTTCACTTAGGCATGCCGAGGGTGTTGTGTGCTGATAAATTTACCCAGTGTATGCTATGTGGGGGGGGGTTCAATGCTACCCCTTAGAGATTTTGGGACCCCAAAGAGGATTACAAACCACTACTCACCTTGTCAGGGCCACGTCCTGTGTGATGGTGATATCCATCAATAAGTACAACTCAAAGAATAAAAGTGCTGTAGGTCAGAAAAGCAACAAAGCATTCTGAGGGTTAGGGATTGTCTGAATCTTCACAAATCACATTGAAACAACCAAATATGTATTGTTATGAACATTTTTGAGTTGCATTTTTATCAATAATGTGGATGGAGAAGGACTCAAGCAAGTTCTCTCCACACAGTAATAATAAACATGATTCAAATGATGCAATTAACTGAAACAGTGCAGTAAAGAAAAGAAAGCCTATACATATATACAGTGATTCCGATTGATTCTATTCATGCTTGGAAATCTAGCCTGTAGGGCTGAAGCTGCGAGGTGCAGCATACTAATACAGGGAAATGCTTTTGAACATTGAAGGGTCACAACCTGAGACATTTTAGCCAAGGCTCCGATCAATTCCAATTTGTCACTTCCACATCCTGGTGTCACATTTGTGAACAAAAATGGGAGCAAATTGCTGTAAGGGGACAAAGAGGATGTTCCAGGTCAAACTTGACACATTTACATCCCAGCTGTTATGGTGCATAAGGTACTCTGGGTATTAGCCACAATACATTTTGAGTATAGGGAACAGCAGTATAGGAGCAGCAGTATAGGAGCAGCAGTCATCACCATGTGAAGGGGAACATACAGTACAGGATGTTTTTCTCTGATAATTTGGACTGTTGCTGAGAAATTGAAATCATGACTCACTATAGAAGATAGAAGTTGTTCCCTGTCAAAGACTGTTGTGCAGAGAAATGCACACACACACACACACACACACATATACACACACAGCTAATGTCTTAACCTCCCACGCACACACATGTAGTTGACATTTAACTAGAAGTAGAAGCCAAGGACATGTCGTAGGATGGACGCCACAACACACACCCACATGGACTCAAACTCTGATCACCCAACCCTTAAAGAAGGCTGCCAGAAACAAAAGAATTTTTTTTTTTTTTTTTTTTTTTACAAAAAAGTAATCGAAGTTGCTATATCATTCAAAGTGAGTTAAAACAAGCAATACAAATTTGTAGATGTTATTTTGGTTGAAAATTTCTGACAAAAATGCAGTTTTTCGCTCAGTGACCAACCCTCAAGTGTGTATATATATATATATATATATATATATATATATATATATATATATATATATATATATATATATATATATATATATATATATCAGCAAAGTAACAAAAACTAACATTGCTTCAGTGAGGTTTAGAATGTCAGGATATTTAACAACCATGTCTACACAAGAAATGTTGACACTACATAACATAATAATCCATGATTGTCTATATATACTGGATGCACAGAAATACCTCATATGCACACATACATACACACATAAACATACACACACACAGACGAACCTACCCACAGCAGTGCAGCATTGTGCGGATTAAGGGTCCTCTGTGGTTGTTTGCCTATTTAATGGTGTCCTAATTATCATTTAACCCTAATTAACCTGCATGGATAGGAGCCGGGCCTTATTAATCCTGGACATTGTTGGTCCACTGTGGGGTAGGAATCAACGTCCTCATTCTCTCTTTAATCAGCTTTCTGCCAGAGCATTGCACAAATGATGTGTGTCAGCATATTCACACACACACACACACACACACACACACACACACACACACACACTTACACACACACACACACACACACACACACACACACACACTCACATACACAGGCGCGCACACACAAATCTATTCAGCAACTTCTTTGTTTCAAAACTCCAAACATAACTCCACAAGGACGGACAAGGTGTTATGAGGATACTTCCTCCAAACTTAAGGTAATTTATGGAACTTACATGAATGAGGTGATTATAGATGCATAAGACCATGACAGTCCTTCACTTGCCACTCACTTCAACCTACTGTAAATTCCCTATAGTGCACTCAGAGGAATCCCCCCAACACCCTCAAAAAAGGAAGATATTATACTTTTCTGACCATAATTCATCTACTACATACTTTGGCTGTGAGTCTTTCTACATAGATCGATAATTTACTTCCATACAATCAGTCCAACTTAGCATTAAGCAGTAAAAGTCACACTTAGCCTGACAGCTTCCTGCTACAGAATGTAAGAGCGTTTTGTGTTTGTCTTATTTATATTAATTGCTGACAGGAGGTTAGTTTAGCTAAAGAAAAAAAGACAAATTAACATGTTACATCTCTTTTGTTCAATCTGTACAAATATGAATGTTTCATTTCTTTGTGCTAAACTATATTAATTGCCTGCTAGCTATAATCTTATACTTACTCTTACTATACAGACAAATATGCAATGGTGCAATAATAATCATTGTAGGTCCTAAAATGTCTGTTATTATATCAGCATTTCACGTCTTCATGTCCAGCTATCTTTGGCATTATTTTCCATCCTTTACCCTGACTGACACCCGGTACAACATTACCTGTCAGAAAAAAGACTATTTCATTGTCATTCTCCTAAATTTGCCACCACTGTTTTGATGATAATGCTCCCAAAGCTGCAGAACAGGGAGTAGAACATATTGTAAAAAAAAATAATAATAATTCAAGCCAGAGCTTGCATCCTGCAACAACACAGATTGGTCAAAATTATGTGTCAGATGCTTTTCCACCATTTCAGTGAGAGCTGGTCTTTACGTCAGCATGTTATCATGTGAAGAGGCAACAGGTGATATTTCAGGAGAAACCTGAGCAATTACTTTCCAATCACCAGCAGACATTATCAAGTCGCTGTGTCCTGCGCCTGTGAAAGGCAATATTCCCATAATGACAGTGTATCTTTTTTCATACCTTTCCTTTGCTTATCTGTCTTCCATTTGTTCAATCATTTGTGCCCTGTATGCCTAAATTCGGGGGTTATGAGACATTGCGGTCCACTGCCTTACAGCTGATAAGCTAAACCAGGAAAGCTGTGCAGAATTACTGCGATTTTTTTTTAGCCTATGTAACAGAAATTCTATTTTCCGTTCTTCCAGCCATCCGTTTTCCACCTCTTATCTGGGTCTGTGTTGCGGTGGCACTGAGCTAAACAGAGGATCCTCCATCTTCTCTAAGATGCGCCCTAAGGTTGCCTTCCTGTTGGACATGTCCAAATATGTCCATTAAGAGGTGCTCAGAACTTATTTTAATCAGAACAGATCAGCTGCTAAAGGACAAACTGTGTATGGCTACATTGTGCAAGATTTAGCGGAATTTAACAGCATCAAGTACAATTGATTTGTCAATTGTGCTTTCATTAATATATCATTCAATCAAAAATAAGAATTATTGTGTTTTCATAGCTTTTGAGCTACTTTTACCCACATGGGGAAAGCCACCATGTTTCACTGCCTTGCTTCTACAAACCATACAAAGATTCTAGAGACAACTATTTGCATTTTTCACTGTAGATTAAATGCACTGGATACTGCCAGAAAACTACACACTGTACCTTTAAAAAAAAAAGTTATGTTCAAAATATAATGAGCATTCCTCCTCCTCCTGCTCTCCTGCCTTTACTGCACTACCGAGCATCTGCTTCTCTATAGCATGATATACAGGTATCTTCTCATTGTTTGCTACTGCTGTCCTTAGATTTACCTTAGCCACAATTCTTCTGTCGCTTAACTCTTAACAATGTAATAGTTTTAATCATTAATCAATAAATGGCAAAATGCCCCAAAAATTAAGTGAGCATTCCTATGCCAAACACATGTTAAATGATGTTATGCCCTATAATCTGTCCCTTTCATAAATCAACTGATCCCCCTGACATGTGACACCATTCTCTTAACCTGACCTAAATTGCCTGTGGTGCCCTTAAATCTATTTCTGCATTGTTATGCATTCATTCTGAAACTATATCAAAGCGAAGCAGTTTATATCTGCTAAGAATGCGCAGGCAGTTTCAAATGGGGTCATTATAAATGCTGCATCTACTTATGTGAATATAGTGATTCAATTCACCAAATTCAAAATATGTCATTGATTTTTCACAAGATAAACAAAATAATAAAGATAGCGTTGGGTTTGTCCTGTTTACTTGTTGACTATTAAAAGGAAAGTATGCTGTTTTTATGGGTGGAATGGACGCTGTAGCACTTTAATGGCCATTAAACTCCATCTTGACACAGCTGCATGCTGAACATCCTGCGGGTAACTCGGCTACTGGTCAGCAGAGAAGTACAAGTGTCGAGTGATGTATCTCGGCAGGAGGGTATTCCCGAAAATGGGACAGGCAGGCAAACATGCTGGGGCTCTTCACACAAGACAGTTTTAGTAAATTAAAAAACAATGCAATGTTTTAAGTCAACCAGTCAAACAACAGCCAGGTGCCTAAATTGTTTTGTTTTTTGCACAAACTTATATATATATATATATATATATATATATATATATATATATATGAGTCTTAAGTTAATCAATTTAAGTGTCTTTCAACACAAAGTTCTCTTGTTAGTATCCCTTCACTGCAGATCAACAGGAAACACTGTGCAGGGAAAGGAATTTAATTCTAAAAAGGCCATTACTCTGCAGGACAGTCACTTAGATGGGTTAATATGATTCAATCTCACAGTGCTGACGCCTCATTTTAGATTTTGTCCACCATCACATATGATGAAAATGCATAAATAAGAAGATATTTATTGGTCAGATTGAACTGCAGGAATGAGTGGAGTGAAAATAAAGGTTTCTATGTTCATCAGGACACCTGACAGACCTGAAAACATATGAAGCTTTCCTTTAAACCTTTATCTCGGAAACCCCAGCTAATAAGAGAGTGCTAACACCTCAATTGACCTTTTTGCGCAGCAGCCTTATTAACATCCAGGTTTCATTAATTACACCTGTGTTAAGTGGGGTAAACAGGTTTAATTAATGAAATGAATTAATTTGGGTTCCGTTTTAGTCAGTGTAGCAGAGCTGTTCCGGTGAGCCAACGTGCTCAATAGCGGCAACCTGACTGTTTGACCTGAACACCTGTGTTTACCTACTCTTTCTTGTCAATATAGCTGCTGTGAAAATGGTATTTTTGGATGTTTCCTCTCCCCAGCAAGTATGACTTTCATTACTTCTACTGCAAAATTGTATGCATTGCCCTTTGTCCACCTTTTATTGCAGACACTTAATACCTGGGGAAAGCAGCTCTAAGTAGCCCGGTAAGAAAGTATAAATTGTACAAAATGCCTCTGCATGTTTCCCTTCTTTTTTTCTCCTTTTTTTTAAAGAGAGAGGCTCATTAATGAGGCTCATCAGGGTTCCACAGTAATAACACAAAAGCATGGGTGGCAGAATATTGTTTTCCATTTCTAAGGTTCATTTCCCAATGTAATGCAACTCATTACTCTTATCCCCATTCAATATAATCTTTGCTTAGTTGGGGATGGTTTCATAAGATTGCGTGCCGTTTAGTCTTAGTTCAGTCACCAAAGTCAGTGAGTGTGTAATCAGCTGTTCTGCATGTGCAGCGCCTGACTCAATCCAGTCAAGTTTAAGTTTAGGATTTTGCTAACTGCCTCTTCTGAATCAAGAAACTTTACAGTGACCTCTAATCTGCGTTATCCTCTGGTGCCTACATTAGATCCATTATTGTCCCTGGGATATATCCTTTTCCACCATCACTAACCTCTTCTTCGCCCTCTTCATTTTTTTTATTCCCTTCCTTGCTTTTCATACTTGCTCTGTCCAACCCCCCCTCCTCTCTCTCCACAGGCAATTTTCTCCATTCACTTTTCCTCTCCTCCTCATGACTCAAGTCACGAGTCATTAGAAAAGCCTGACCTTCTGGGAAAGGTCTTGGGTAAGCAGTGATAAAGTAGGGTTGGCCCACTGAAGAAAGCTATGCTGTAGCATTATAATAGGTGCAGCTATAGTCCAGGGAGCGGACTAATGGTCCTTACCTCCACGTGCCATTAGCCTGAAATAAAGACTGGAGGGACGAATACAGACTAGTGGGAGGACAAAAAGCAGTCTGGCTCCCCTCTATCCTGCTTTACATGGAGACGTGGATGATGTGAACATTAAACGCACTTACGTGGTGCCTTTGTATTGACTTGATTGAAATGAAATTGGAATGACTGATGGCTTTTAAGTCACTTCATGTGAGGAAGTATTAGTCACCGCTAGCTTGAATGACTCATATAATAATGTATTGTGAAAGTTAGTGGCCATATATAGAATTTTTTAGTTTGTCAATGTCTTCCTGTGTCATATTAAATGTTGCATTGTAAAGAAATGGAGTAAAATTTAATGACACAGAAATGTATATTTTTAATATAGAACCATATGTAATATTATCGGAGGAGGGGAGGAAATTAACTAAAACATAAATCAAATTTGACAAAATTAATAAATAAATAAATCATGTTGTCTTGGCCCAGCTGTCCTGACCTATATATTGGTTTCACCCTGGCATCCCTGCAGTACTGGTGCTTTTTTTAATTTTTTTTTTCCTTACTCTCACTAGTTTCCCTTTTCTCCATTTTGCACTTCTCACACATGTCTTTCTTTTATATCCTGACCCACACAAAATACCTATTCACAATAAAACACACACAGGCGTGCATTAAGTATATTTTAGTTATTGTTTGTTTGTTGTTATTTTCTTCTCAGTTAGTATCTGATTTTGTATATATATATATATATATATATATATATATATATATGTGTGTGTGTGTGTGTGTGTGTGTGTATAAAATCCTTCAATTCAGTCTTAATAGGATTTCCTACCTGTGTAATATACATTAACGATTGGAACACTAATGTGAATTTACACACACCCCATTGCATTTGGAAACCCTGAAATAATAAATAGTGTTTCATTGTTCAAACAGCTCAGTAATCATTTATATTGATCAGAGAATAAAAGTAACAAACCTGTGACTGTATAAATGCTACACCATACAAGTTAGCCTTGCAAAACACATATAAATCTCAGCAGCTCGATTTTTACTGTCCAAAAACCATTACCTGGGCCATGTGGCTGCAGCTGGACCAATCAGTGAGCTGTGGGGGAGTGGTTAACGTATTCACAAATACTGTTTATCTCTTCAACTGTGAAACTATTAAATGTGCTCATGCTTGGGCAAAAGAAAACCGTTTTTGGTGGATTCATGTGTGAAAAGTCTGAAGGGGCTTCTATCATCTTCCAATCACGTCCCCCACACATTGCAGCCTGCTTAAAATCTCCCAAGAGAAAGCCCATTTAGATTATGGCGTCCATTCATCAATGCAACTACTTCATCCGCAGCTTATCCATGTCCACCACATGGAGGCAGTTGGCTGGTTTTTACCTCTCTGTAAGGCGGCGTCTTGATCAGATGCCCAAACCACCTCAAGTCACTCCCCTCGACACAAAGCTGCAGCATTCCTCATCCAGGACTCATGAAGGAGACTCACATGTGTCATCTTTATCTATAATTTCATCCTTTCGGCCCCGTCTCAGAGGTCAGTTTTAGAATATAATGTTGACTGTCAAAAGCACAGTTCCCTCTCCAGTCCACTACGATGGTTGCATCACCGCGAAACCACGGTAAACTGTTTAGCGATGTCACGCTCCATCCCACCCTCACTCGTGAGCAAGCCCTTGAAATCCTTTAGCTGGGGCAACAAGTCATTCTCCGCCCGAAGAGGCCAATCCACTGTTTTCTGAGCACTGTGGCCTCAAACATGCAGGCGCTGACTCTCATCCTCACCTCTTCACACTGCAAATGGCACCGGAGGTTACACGCCGGAGAAGCCTGCAGAACAACACCATCTGCGCTCTGTTTTTCTACTTCTTCTTTTTCTTCCGTTTAATCTTTTGCAAGATTCCACCAATTACACAGAGATGACTTTAGCAGATGAGACCACCAAACTACAGTGAAAGTACCCTACTGTAAAATGGCCTGATTTAGAGCATTATATATGTCATACATGCATATTTACTGTATCAGTGACTAACACGCAGAGTATCAGCAGCTTTTTAATTTTAAGCTTATTTTAACACATTATACTGGCATATTAGTCTAATCTACAGTATAACAGAACATATTTATCAATTGATCATCTGTTTTGCAAAATAGTGAAAAAACTATTGAATAATAACTTTAGCTGTGAAATGAATGCGGTGGAATAAATTACTACATAGTAGTAGTTATCTATCTTATTATATTTATTAATAACAATAATAACTAGAACATTTCCTCTGGGAAAATGTTGAAGGGGCTCTGGTGGCTATTGCTGGAGTGTGTACATTACAATGAGCTTCTGCAGAGATTTCAAATAAATAATAATCGTTTATTTATGATATTATATATATATATAATAAGGAGTGCACCTACAACAAACATGTTATTTTAAAGTATTTATTAAGTAACCTATGCTCCTTCGATAAGTTTACTATACACATTTGACATTTAAAAAATAAAAAGTTTATTATGTATTATGTAGACTGAAATGTGGAGAAAAACTGCATTTGTTTCCCTCTGCACTGGTCTCCTATTTGAGCTTCAACTGATAAAATGGTAGTTTCTATAAGAAAATAACTTGGACCATCATCATCGTAAATATTCCACTAAAGTTTTGGTGCGATTTGGTGTTTCTACAGTGATTATAGATAACACTGGCAAGTTTAAAACAGAGATCTGTTTCTCTTCTCTCTAAGGAGCAGAGACAGATGTGGCTGTAGAGGCTTCCCATTTAAATTCAGTAAGTCTCTCAGATATGTTGAGCACATTGTGAGAATCAGACCAAGTCTCTATACAAAGCTGGACAAGAGTGGAAAAAGAACAATTTTTTTTGTTCTCCTAACACACATACACAAGACATGTGTCTACAGTTTAGAATTTAAATGGAGTCTTTAGGTGAAGGTATGCCTGAGCAGTTGGCAGTGCAAAAACTGTTGATTTGTTTGATTTTTGACCTTGTCCCATTCATTCTCAAAGAGAAATCTTACTTTCCACTAGTGATGTTGACATTTAAGTCTGAATATTGTACCTGCTGTAACAAAGATGACATTTAACCAAAATGACAGTTAAACATGGTGTATTTATGAGAATAATAATTTTAAATAATTGCATTCCTTTATTGTTCCTCACATGAAATCATATTGTGCACATAACACACACACACACACACACACACACACACACACACACACACACACACCCACAGCATATCCATGATATAACAGCAGGATGTATTTTCTCCTAAAATGCTGGATTTGTTCAGCCACAGCGTAATGCATGCAAGATAAATTAAATCACTCTGATGCACTCTTTGTGAGGCTCCTGTCTCTTTTATCTTTCATTTTGACCTCCTGTCTTACCACTTTTAAGAAATAAACACACATGCTGATGATTTATATTTCATTTGATGACCTGAAACTTCCGTTTCTGTTCACAAGTCATTCTATAATGTCATAAGAGCAAACTAAAGGCTAAACAAACTAAGTCATGAGGTACCATTTTATCATTGGCTTCACCTCTGCACAGGGAGCTCTCATTGCTTGCATGTAACCACAGCAACCACAGCTTTCTCAAACGTGATAGGTCAATAGTACATGGTCTGAAACTACTCTGGAATGGTCTGCACTTAAAAAAATAATTTCTGATCACCTACAAATTCTGCATATTCATTTATGGATATTTTTTCATAACCTGTAATGGGACGCGCACCTACATTTTGTAAAAAAGTAAAGTTGTCAAATATATATATAGTACAATTTACATCAAAATTGTACTCAAGTAAATGTACTAATATTACCTGGATTCTGTTAGAGGACAGAGTGAAATAAACTGTCATGGTGGAGCCCAGCACCCACTGAGAATACAGTGGTTGCAAAAGGTCAGGATAGCTGTACCTTCTTTATTAAACTGTTCCACTATTATATAATGGTGAATGCAACAAAATATGCACTGTACTAAAAGTAGATTTTCAGATCAAGTAACTCTAAAAGCAGGTGGTTTAGAAAAATATTTAAAGATCCCCTCCAGTCATGTTTTAAGGCATACGATGTAAAATACTCAAGTTTGAATAATAAAGTTTAATTGGTAAATCCTTAAAATTGCATCTGTTTCTTTTTTGGTTTGAACAGACTCGATTCTATAATTATGTAAATATTTTCACTTTGAAAAGTCCAACAGCTGGATACAGATGTCTCTTCCTTCACTGTAGAGTCTGTTCTGTTTCAACTTTCCACATCACATACTAAGATAAGAATTTTGGACCAGAATTGGCTTCTAAACTATTTGTGATGTCTGCTTCTCTCCATTGTCAGTGCTGTGTGTGGGATATCATAATGTTCAGTCAAATGCTCTTCATTTATTAGTCATGGTTTTAATAATGCATGGCGTTGGTTGGTATCTGTGATTTAACTTGTTTACAGGTTTCTGATCAGAAGGGTCAGCCCACTCAACAGGTTTGCATCATTGGGTCCATTCAACAATGAGGCATGAGGAATCATTTTTTTGCTTAAGAGTACAGTTTAAGTATCAGCATTAGCAGGGAAATCCATGGTTTATCATTCTGTGGTGTTCTTTATGCTTTGTAAGGCTGTCCTACTGATTAGCTCAGCCCAATACTTACCTGAGCATGTGGTATGGTCCAGTATTGCGAAGAAGAGGAGGTAAAATGACATTCAGATTCCAGGAGGGAGCAATTAAGTGTGCTGTGTGTATTATTTTTTGGTTTTATTTTGTTTCTGTTTAATCTCTCTTGGTTAATAAATCACTGCAAGCAGCGACTCTGACCTGCGTTTTAAGCCGTCTCTTTAAAGGGTTTCCAGTGCCCAGTCAACATGTCTGCCCTTTATCTGGGGTTGCGACACTGCTTAATGTCACAAACCCTGCTAGTAGGCCGGCGCCTTAAAATGTGATTTTTAATGAGCTCGGAGAAACTTTCTTCTTTCAGCAGATGGGAAAACATTCTATCAGTGTCTCTAAAACTCTGCACATGCATCATTTTGCACAGTGAACTTCAATGTTCAACTGTAGCAAGACAAAGATTCACATTTTTAAGGAGTTTAAGTGATATTAAACTAAACCATTGATCATGTTATGTGGTATATTCGGTTCATATGCTTTTTTATGTATTCTGTATTCAGATATTGTTGGATATGTTGTAGCATCTGAATGTTTTTTTCTCTGTGTACCCTCAACTTGAGAGTTACAGTGCAGCCACTGACCACCTGCTTCCTGCTATAATTGTTCTTTGATGAGTCAGCATGTGTCTGATTCAGCCATGATTAATTGCACCACTAAATTCTATATGATGATCTTCCTTTCCCTGTTAACCCAGAAAAGCTGCAAGTACAGGTATATATGAGGGGAAACAGTACTAATAGTAGAGAAGCAGAAACACAACTGCCAATAGGAACCTCGCTGGTGTCTGTTTTAATGTTACCTTTGTGTAAACTCAAACGCTGTTGCGGCTGAGCCTCATTTGCAGCTTTCCTCTGTGCACGGATACTCACTTTGCATAACTGTAAGTCAATTAGAAATGATCCTTTTCTGGCTGAGATAAACAGATTCATCTTGATCAAGGCCACCGGTTATAAGATTATTCCAAGAGATTTGCTGTAGGAAAGCCTGCGCTGATGAAACGGTGTGTGTGCACTGCGAGCTGCCCTTGAATTCAGTCAATCCCTCAAATGAATCACAGCCCCCAAATCCCTCTCTAAACTACTGTCACCGCGCAGGCAGTCTGTTTAGCATATTACGACTAATCAATTAACTGCTGCACTGATTAATTGAAGTCTAAGTTAAGCGCAGCAGACCAGAAGTAGATGTTAGAGGTCCGCTCCCATGATACTATTGATTGTATAAGGGTCAGCTATCATCTTGCACCAGTATAATGTGTCTGTGTGCCGCCCACGGTAGGAGAGAGCACGGCTCGGTGCTGGCCTGCGTGCTCTTATTCTGAGCTGGATTATTGAATAGCTGTCCATCATAACAGTGCTGGTGTAGACAGATATCCTGTGCAGGGCACTGGCATAAGCAGGGAGCAGATGGTGCCATCTTTTATTAATGACTAACATCAACATTATGCTGTGTATACATCAAAACAAGTTTCACATATCACATATCACACCAGTGGGTGGACGCATGCAGTGCAGCCCTCCAAGCATAAACTATACATACATCAGTGTATGTGGGTATTGCATAAAGTTTTAAATACACCATGAAAAAGCAGGGCAGTCCGACTATCCCAATAGTTGCAGTTTCTTGTATAAAACAGAGATGTTGGGGTTAAATACATTTGACGTGTGGGCTACTTAAAGACCTTCTCCACTCAAATATGAGGTTTTCTTCTTGCTCGTTTATTTGGATGTTTGAGCTTCACGGCGCAGACTGACGTATGTGCAGTTTCTCACCCAGAAGGCTGTTTTCACATTAATCCGGTAAAAGTGTTGAGTTTCTCTGAGCTCGCTGAAAATCCACGAGTGAGATTTAGTGACATCACAGACAGTATAGAAGCCAATGCTGGTCCAATATTCAACCTAAAGCATTTCAGAGATTCAGAATTTTTCACCAAGTAATCAGAAGTACTACTTACCGTCATGTTTACTTTGTTTACAACACATTATAAGTATTTTTAGACAGAATTAGCTGTATTTTGATTGAAATGTATACTTATTAATATTATATTACATTTCTGCCAAATGTTTTTTGCGAGATGCTGCAAGATCCAACACACTATCTGTCTGGAGGGGATCATTAATATAGTAAACATTAAATCACTGGGTGTATGTGTGTAGGTTAAATAACATTTGAGTAGAGCGAAAAGCAAACATTTTTGATTTCCTTCGAGTGCCTCAATCTCTGCTCCGATTTTCCATCTATTATTGCAATAACACGCAGTGTGGTCATCTGAAATTCCCTTTCAGCAGTCACTGGGCAAATCCCATCACTTATTTGGGGAATAGCGGCTCATTGGCCAGTAGTTGAGATGACTGTCTATTAATAAACATGGTCACTGGGGCTTGGCTCTACAAGGGTTTGTCACTGACAGGATCGGTAAATAGGAAAAATCCCCAGACACGCATGCTAAGCTTTGACTCTGAAATGCAACTTACTGCCATACTGCTATGATAATAAGTCAAGGTCTAATCAGAATGGTCACAGATTACGGTTTATTTTGAATTATGAGAGACTGACTGCAGTCATTTCGTTTGCTTCCTTTCTCCTTCCACAGAAGTGCTTCTGAATTTTATGGCAGCCTGTTTGTGTCGCTTTGTATTACTGCTAAGTTTTTGACTGCAATAATATCATTTGTTTCTGTGGCATCAACCTATCTGCTATTTTCAGCCGGATGTTTTTCGAGCTAGCATGTCTCGGATTCATAATCATATGAGATGAAACTTTTTCATGCTTTGCATTGCATTGCAGAATTTTATATCCTGGTAAACACCGGTAATCAGCAAATAAATATAGATTCAGATGTAACACATTCCAGACAGATTGATTTCACGTTGGTTGATTACATGCGAAGAGCTGAATCAAGGGAAAAAAGTAACTCATTCACAAAATGCTTCGAATTCATGAATACATTTCGAAAGCTAACATGAGACATATATGCAGTCTTTTCAGACACTACTAAAGTAATACCTCTTGATTTATCACTTTTACATTTTCTAAAATTGCATATTATTTATTAAACATGTTCAGCTGTTTCATTTGTTTTTTGACAATACAGAACATAGTTAATATGCTGAAAGTGACAGTTTGTAGCATAACCAGCACTGGCTCATCTGTAATTAATGGCATGTCCTACTGAATAAGTCCAAACTTCATTTTCATTGACCTATAATAGCTACTATTTACAGTAAGCATTGACAGCTACTACAATTGCCTGAGATAGCCTACAGACTGCAGAGAAAACTGATGGTCAATTAGTAATGTCAAGGCAATTCAAAGATATATCAGCCAGATGAATACCTACATGAGTTTAGTCTACCATTTCTCCTCCTCATAAAATGCATTAGCTTATGAAAAATACAAGACTCAAGACCAAGGTTATGGATATGCAGAAATTCAGCTCTGCTCTGACAACAAGGTTTTACTCTCACAATCCCAGTAGTAGCCATCATTTATGCATAAAGCAGCTAAAGCAAACAACCTCTCCTAATCATAAGACATTCAATAGACACACTGAATGTAGCATCTTTTATGAACATCAAAAGCAGTGAAAGGAATGTGCAGAAAGGATTAGAATTACGACAAATCATGTTGCTAGAGAGGTGTAACACTACATACTGGAGGGATTAGCTCTATGGTGTTGATGTTGGTTGTGTCACATGCATGGAAATGAGCATCTTGATGACAAATTTCAAAAGCAATTTCCTTTGCTGCAGTGGTTACTATGTGTGGTTTAATGAAGTATGCATTATTCTATATATATTTCCAAAAATAAAGACTGCAAACTCTTTTTTGTATCTGTCTGGGTTGTGCTTAGATGCAAATACTAACATGCTCAAAGGAACAATGCTAACATGCTGCAGTGACACTAACGCAAGGCAGATCGACTTTGTACTACGAGGTTTTCATTTTGTGGTGCAGCGTCACACAATGGTCAGCTTGTTACTCTGGGTCTATATTTGGAATATTTTGCCTAATTCAATGATCATCATCAAACTTATGAATGGTCCAGTTTCTGCTGTTTGTGCTCACAATTCACTCATTGATAACTTAAAAATACAAATACAAATACTGGAAGCAATAAACACACTTTCCTATTCTGATATAATGATATACTAATTAAATATATTCCATTTCTGCTGAGTTGAAATTCCTGCAGATGCTGCTAAATGCCACAAATCTTACACACCTGGCATCACTGAAGTTACTACCATTCATTCTGTGAGGGAACATGAATGTCTGTATCTTGTATATAATTGAAATCCATCTCATAGTTGTCAGGAAGTACTAAAAGCTCATGGTGGTGCTATGGGGGATCACCAAAGTCAATAGGAGCAATCTTCAAAGAATCATTAATCACTTCCATGTGTTTTTTTTTTTATATTTCTGTCTAGTCCCAAGTGTTGGACCTGGAGATGTTACTTTGCAGTAATCTGTTTTACTATTATAGGCTAATACTGAGGTGAAGACATTTGATGGGTTTCCTTCAGCTTCACCCTAATGAGATATTTACTACCTACATATAGAGCATTTAATCTTAAATACAGTTCATGAGCGATAACCCTTGTTAGCCTGTTGTCCTTGAAGCTGGATAACAAATGCATCTCATCTGTAGCTGATATGTAAAATGTGCCGTGGCAAAGAAAATCATTAATCATTTTATGCAAAATGGGACAGCAAAAATGGGCTAGTAACGGAGGGATTGGCCTTGGCCCCGCTGTTGACAACAAAGGCTGTCAATAGCTGTTATGTGATGACTAAGTAAGAACACGTTAGATCTTAATGGGAATTACCGATCAAAGACTGGAGGGAGGTTAATTAGAGCACACATCAAAGACTCCCGATTCTCAGGAGAGGAGCTTCCTGTTAATGTCACCTGCTACGGATGTTATCAGCCCATTAAACAGTCATTATCAGATGTCATCAGGTCCCATAAATTTGAGGCAGTATGGCCCTGCAGTGTCTCCTAATCAGCTCAATAGGCCGTAATCATCTATTGTTAAGCTGGAGGTCATGTTCTAGTTACAGACGCCTTCAAGCCAGTGGTCAAAGTAATTATGACCCGGGGAAGTGATGTAATTCAAATGGTGTTAGGAGGAGGAGGTGGGTTGGGTGGCTGACTGGATGGTTAGTTTGGCCTAATCGCAATTCACTATTTTACCCTCCCCCCTCCTGCCTACTTACCCTTATGGAACATGATAGAAGAAGTAAAGGTTTGAAATATTTACCTTCAAAATGGGGCGATACTTCAAGACACATATACAAAACTAATGATATATGTATATTATATAGTTTAAAAGAATGATATATATATGGCACAATACACTGCTTTTTATGAACAAAATGTAGGTGCTTTCTGCATCAGTGCTCAATCTTACAAAAACAAGGCACCTCAGTTCCCCACATGATTGCCAGAAGACTTAAAATCCATTAAAACGGCAGCAAAAATGTAATTAGTGTTAGGCATCACTAAGTATCAACTCAGCAGTAATTCACTCTTTTTTTTTTATCTCTCTTTTGATCCTTCGACCCTCCTGACAATTTAGAATAGGGAATTATTTTTTCCCAAGGATCAAAAAAATGCATACAGAGGATTACAGAGGAAACATAAAGCTACTTGCACTCTAGCATTAAGTGAGGTTTAGATTTCAATACAGTGTGCATATCCTCCCTGGTGTTCTGAAGATCAGCATTATAAAAATAATATATGCACCGCTTTATGCTATGGTCATTCATTATAGTGTAGCTCTCTCTTGTGCTTATGAACAATTTCATTAATGTATGTGATATTCAGGCGGCAGTCATCAATAAAAAGCCCAAATTAATCTTACTGTGTCTCTCACATTGACTGATTCCCTTGTCTTCTATACACTAAGTGAATTAATTACGTAGAGTCATGTCACTTTAAGCACCTGAGAGGAGAAAGGAAATTAAGAAAACAGATAAAGAAGGCATTGTTCAGTCCATTAGAGCCAAATCAGTCGCCATGATTTAAATTCTATATGCATGCTGATGAACATAGGATTATTAAAGAATATGAGATTCAATTTTAGGACCTCCGCTGTGCGCCGCATGAATATCAACTAATGACGATCAAACGTCGAGGTGGCAGGGCCAAGCCGGTGTAGGGTTTTTTTGGCATATGCGTGCACGCATCCCTGCACTCTTTGAAATTCATGACGGTGTTAAGGCCCCTGGATTTAATTAAACCAATTCAGGCGCGGTGGCAAACAGGATTGGTTAACTCAGCACGGTGGAACACGAGAGAGGCAAACTGGGAGGTCAGAGCAGGCGGGAAACCTGTGCTGCCGAGGCACTGATAAAGCCATGGTTGATGGAGTTGTGGGACAATGAGAAGATGAGAGGGGGGAAAAAGGCAGAAGGAAAGTTGCCGTGGAAGGTGAGTTGCTCAGTTGGAAACTTTGCATATAAAAATAACTGTAATTATTTTGGGCAATATATCACCGCCAATACTGCGTTCAGTCACGTCACAGTGAGGCTCACACCGTCGTACGCCTCTGTCCATGGTGCTGAAACATTCAGCGACAAGTCTGTCAACACTCACGTTCCCAAATTAACATTTAAACCGATTACACTTGCTCTGAAAATTTCCGCTGTTCATACTGACAATGAGAAAAATCTTCAAATGTGCTCACAATGTAAGTGATAGAGGACAAAATCCACAGTTCTCATTTTGTCCAGAAAACTGATTGAATCTATAAATGTTTGAGTTAATATCGAGCTTCAGTGGGCTGAATCGGTCAAATGAAGTTGATATCTTCCACAGTTTTTAAAGAAAAATATTAACTATTTAGTGGCATTTAATATCATTGAGTGAAAGAGATTTGGAAGAATTGAAATATAATGTCCATAAGTAGGCATTAATTAGTACAAGTCATTAAAATAGGATTTATTCTGTCTTTATTCTCTAAGATTAAGGCCATATTTATCTACTTTCCTTCCATGAAGCCTGCCATGTTGCATGACTAATCATACTCTACACACTGCACCTTTTCATTTAAACAACAAAAAGAGACAAATTTCCACTGAAAAAATATTTACTTGATTTGACAAATTTACAACAGAAACCTTCTGTTACCTTAAGATTGACTTTTAAATACTTTTACTTACTGGAAAACCTTTTTGTACTTTTAAATTGACATTTTTATTAAGTTTGACAGCAAGGTCTGCTATTGTTGGTTGTGACAGTCTTATCAATCTCCATTCAAGTAAAAAAAACTGTACCTTTATTCAAGTCTCCTCTACACATGTATGTGCAGGTATGCGATGCTCTCAGTAGCCCAAGCTGCAGATAATGAATTAATTTTCGCATAAAGCACACAACATTAACAACCTTAATGCCTTATAATTACAACTACAATCTGCTGCAGGTGTGATATTAGGATAACTGTAAATTAGTGTGATGACTATTTATATAAAATGGATGATCATTAACTAATCGGATGTGTGAAAACAGAGATTACAGTTATAATTTGGGAATGCTTAAGTCAGGTCTCTGTTTTCCATATTTGCCATTCCAGTCACAGAAACTTCAGGCTACTTGGCAGTGAAGTCATTTATAGCAGCCGCTGCGCAGTCATACACTGCTGCAGTTTACAGTGACACGATCTGACACAAAGTATGGCTCCGAACCATCTCAACAGATGTTTCCCTATAGCACCCCTTTAGTCCTTTACGCTCCGCACTCCTCACTTCCCCCGTGAAACCTGGGGAGTTTGTCTGATGACAGAAGGTGATGGCAGGGGGTAAAAGGGGGATGATTTCACAAAGTACAGACAGTTCTCTGAGGAGAGTTTTTTTGGGGGGGGGGGTGGGATCAAAGTCTTTATAACTTTAAAACATCCCAAATCACATGCAGTAAGGGGCTGCATGTCAGAATCAGATCTACCACTGCCTCGAACATAACAAGTGATATATGCTAATGTACTAATGGGAAACAATAGGAGGAAATATTCTACAGCAACAAGCTACTTCTCCTCATTTATGCACGTACACTTTAGGATTGATTATTGTAGATTTTTATTGGAATGGTCAGCTATGTTAAATGATAAGTAATGAGTGGCCTTAAATGATGGTCAGGCAACTAAAGAATGATCACAAATGTTTAATTTTACTCCACAATGTGTGGCAAATTAGTCCAATCCAGTTAGTCTCTTTCAAATTTCTGAATGTTTTAGTGCTAAATTTTATCTGGTTATCATAATCCTAATACAGGGAAACACTGTCAGGACAAAAAGAGGAAAATCTTGACTAAAATGTCTGTAACTGTGGAGTTTTTCACTTCATTTGAAAACCTCAGACGACTTCTAACAGCCGATGACGCAATAACGGCTGATAACACTAAAGGCCGATAACATTATAAATATGCCCTATTCAAAATGTAATAGGCCAGTAACATAATAACTGTCATAATAAAAGTGCTGAAACGATAATAAAAAAAACTTTTAGCTTTTGGTTGTTTTTTTTACTTTTAGTTATTACATCATTGGCCTGGTGAAGAAACAGGTTATCAGTTCAGCACTTTTAATATGTTACGTTATTGGTATATTACATTTTAAAAAAAGCAGATTTATTCATAATTGGCTGTTATTATGTTATCAGCAGCTACATGGCTGAAGCCCCATATTATTTGCAGGAACACATGGAACCAATGTTAACTGTGATGATCATGTTTACATACATAACAGAGCCCATCACTTAACATACATTCTGTTGCATCATATGCAACGAAACGTTGCAGCCGTCAATGGATGCCGGTGTTTTCTCTGCAGAACACAGAGTGAGTAAACTGCTAATTAAGTTAATCTGCTGCAGATAGGCATTTTATCACTGTGACAGTTGCTGAAATAGCATCCACTGATTATTGACTGCATCTTAAATTAAATGCATCAGTGTGTTTTAACCATAGTGTTGCTTTAGCTGCTTTTTGGTTTGATGTGTATTCACTTAGTTACCTTGGATGATTAAGTAACTCCTTTGTATCTTTGAATTGTTGATTAAACAAATAAGTAAATCCCTTCATGGAGAACTTCCTGTATTCATCTAAAAAATTACTAAAAAATTTGAATTAGTTAGTTGTAGTTTTAGTGGTGTTTCTAAATTGGCACTGTTGCTCTCTACATGTTTTTTAATACTCATACAATATATTACTATGGTCTATGGTTTTATACAGGAGTCAGATGTATTGATTTTCTCTCCTTTTTTGTTCCGGTCTTAAAGGCAGCAGACAGCATCCTCTGCAACCTTGGCTTTTCACTTCAGGAAACATTCTCAGAACAGCACAGCTACAACCTTTCCCACAATAGAAGAGGTATTCTTTGTGAATACAACTGACATCCTTAGAATTAGATTCCTCACAGTGACACAAGGCTGGGGCGTGAGTGTCATAAAGGCGTGCAGCATATTGGTGGCATGCTGCATTCTTCATGACAACACAGTCCCTCATAGTATTCCTGAATGCCTCGGTTTGGCTCTAAACACAGAAAACTGAGGGATGATGTATATCCTATAGGGCATCACAGTGGTTCAGAGCTGCAAGAAGGTCACAGGTTCAAGGACTTAAACTGGGATCTCTCTGTTCTCTCTGTGTCTGTGAGGGTTCTCTCCATGTTCTCCAGCTTCCCATGGCCCAAAAAACATGCTGAGGTTCTTTGGAGACTCTAAATTGCCACTACTATAAATGTATCCTGCCTCTCACCCAAAGTACCCTGGCTCCAGCAGACCCCTGTGATCCTGGTGAGGAATAATTTTAATTTAACAGTAAGTTTAATCTAAACGTTACCTGGCTGCCTCTCAGTATCACCTGACCCAAAGCTCCCAAAAATTGGACTTTTTATCTAGTTTTAAATCAGATTTTTTAGTTTTTTAACTATCTTTACCAAGCATTTTAGCCATTGGACTTGTGTCTAATCAGAAGAACAAGCTAAAAATATGAATTAAACTAATGAATTCATATTAATTGTGAAACTGCTTTATTCAGTATTTAGGGAGAAGACAACAACTCCCATGATCCTGCATTACTTCGGGACATCATTAGCTCTGTCTTTTGTTGCTGCTTAGATTGAGAGATCCTTACAGCATATCACATATTGAATGTTCTGCTTGAATACTTCTTTATTGCAATACTCATATAATATAGAAATTGCAAAACCATGGGTTTATTTCTTATTTGATTGAAACATTACGAATCATGATCCATGAATTGGATCATGATTCACAAAGTGAGTCTGTTGGTGGCACCGTGTCCCACATATCAGTTGATGAAGAGCAGCAAGTCAGTCGCTTCCACTGCAGCTGCTGCCCAACAAAGACTGATGAGGTTAGATATGTAGAGGCGATAGCCGCCGGTCCCGTTGCCGACCGATCCTTATCCCTTCTTCAAAGCCATGGGCTCCGATTCCCCGGCTCGGCTTACAGCTTCTACTGGCAGCAGCTATTTTACTCAGTATCTTTAGATTTTAACTCCTTTTTTTATAAGAGCCACTCTCTCTGCATAGAAGCCCACAGACAAAAAGGTCACATACTTTATCTGCTGCAGCTGGACAAGTGAAGAGATACAAACGTATGTGGGGGAAATAAATGATGAGGTACCAATGAAAATGTAGCGCACTTCACTTCTGATTTCATTACATTTTCTCGCCTCCCTCCTGCGTATAAAGATAACTCTCAATGTAAATAGTTGACGTGCCGCCTGACCTTTAGATGTGAGAATGGAGTGGAGTTTTTAAAGGTGAGGACTTATAGTTAGTAGCTGTAATACCTGATTAGCATCTGACCTGTGTGCTGACAGTTCCTCAGGTGGTAGAGCAGGTGGTCCCACTATTCACAGGAGTGTTGGTACTTTTCGCAGCTCCTCCTCTCAGCATGTCCAAATATCCTTGATGAGGAAAAGGTCATCTTTATCCAGCATAACTGTAAACTGTAGATGGAGCTCCTCGCCATCACAGGATAAATCCCTTCTGCAATGTGGGCCATGTTGCAGTAATCTGGCGGAAGACAATTCTTGTTTTCAGTCCAGCAAATCTTTTATTCATGTTTTATGGCACTGCTCCTCATTCATATATAAAATCATCATATGGAATTATTTGTTTAGTAAGAAAACATTCTGCCATTGAGGGGACCAATAATGGACATTTATTTAACAGTCCTGTAAAGGTTTTACAGAAAAAGAACAGCAATCATAGAGGTTTGCTCCTTCATCCCTTCAGTCAAGTAAAATCTTTACAACCAAAATCTGTGCAGTGCCTTTTCTAAACATGCCTGCCTCTTACTACATAGAAATAACTAGCCTGGGTTTACCCATCCTAAGTCATACACAAATTCAATTCACTCTGCAATTCAGTCAACATTAGCTATAAACTACTTGCAGAAGCATTTGATAGACATTCATAACACCCAGTAAACAGCTCTGGGCTTTCATTAACCACGTCTCCGATGTGAATAAATGGTTCCCAGATTGAATATCAATCACCACTAATATGAGGTGTGGTGTTAGCCAGGCTAGGAGAGAAAGGTCCTATCCCCCAAATGCTTCATGTGACTAGAAGCTACTACTTTGAGCTAAAGTGGATCAAATGAACTGAGGTGAGACATCCTGCTTGATGTAGAGAGAGTAGAGCTTATCAGTTTATCCTCTACCAGTGCAGTGCCCATAGTATGTATTCCAGCCATTCAGCTGCTTGTGAGCTAGGATCAATGTGGCAAGCGATCTACCCCTACACCACCATAGAGCACCCAGCCGTCCCATATGCTGACACTTGAAAGCAGATGAGAACAGCATGGTGAAACTTGAGATTACTGTACTCAATCTGCATATTGTTTTTTTGTTTTTTTTTAATTTTGTGGATAGGCCAAGTAAAACCAGACTCAGGAAGAAAAATCGGAGCTTTGAATTTTAGCTAAAGCACTGGCATGCAACATGAGAAGGAGCCATGATACAGAGCTTTACACTGCAACTAAAGTGCTGCTGCAGGATAGCGCTGTGATATGTAAAACTATGGGATTTTAACTTTTACAATCATGATTATGTTTTGAATATATAAAATGCACACCATCACGCCATGTCCAATCTGACAGTCAAAGACATGCGAGCCATAGACGATTGTTGCTTTCTAGCTAGATGGTATCCACTAAGGATCATATCTCCCCCTCCGGCCACAGAGTGAGTTGCAGTGGCGGGCTGACTCTGTTTCTGCCTGTCACGGCCAAGAAGCAGAAACTCAGCACAGTCTATGCAGTCCTGATCAAATATACATCAAGGTTATGTTACTGCATTGCCTATTCAGCGTTTCTCATAGACGAAGTAGCATTGTGTGGCACTAGGACAGAGTCAACTGGGGTGGGGAGGGTTTGGTGGAAAGCGTTGTGCCTGTGGCTGTTGTGCTCACTCACACTCGCTCGCTCTCATTCTCTTGCACTCACTCGCTCACTGCGTGTATGCACGAGAATGAGATCGCAAGGAGGATTGGATCTGTGGCACTACGATGTCATTGTGTGGCACAGAGCCAGTCAATGTGTGGGACACACTGCTATTTCCACCCTAAAATGTTTTCCAGAAGTATATTTCAGTTTGTTTGGGCAGAACAATAATATTGTTTGTAATGTGGCCAGACATCTTGAACATAAATCATAGTACATCATCATCATCATGTTAGAAATTTAACATTTATTAATATGGTAGCACCACACACCATGTGTGATATCACCATGATAATGTTATGTTTTTATGTGAAATAAATTCATGCATACACGCACTCACACGCACACAAACATGAACAGAGAATTTTTTTAGTTAGACATCCCACTCTGTTGCTCTATGAGGTTTCCTTCATTCTTTTTCTTGATGAATGTTTTGTTTCTGTGTTTTTTTTTTTTTTATTTGGAAGGGGTGGGGGGTCTTTTGTAATCTGAGCATTAATGGACAATCCAAGGCAAATGGATATCACACCATTTTGTGACTTCCTTTAGAATTGGAATCACTGGTGCAGGACTTGTTTTGTGTCTTGAGATGTTGAAGATGTGATGTGTTTTCCAGTATGACATGTCGCATCAATAATTGATGATCATGCTGGGACATATCACATGTTCCCTCTGCACAGCTGGAGTTCCTGTTCTGAAACGAACAAACTTCACCAGGCAACAACAGATTCAACACTTTTAGATATTTGTATCCCATTTTTTTCCCGTTGACTCCCTCATGACTTATTCATGTATTTATACCGTACCTGTCATTATTTGGTTCTATCTCTGTGCCGAATATACTTCTTAATCAACTCTCTTGGAAAACTCGCAGCCATTCATAGAGAAGCTGGAGCCACTTTACTTATCTTTAAAAGTTGCTCCTAATGAGGAGTCATTAGGTTACTTGTTGATTCCTGCATTTTTATCTCCTCATTAGTGCTTTTAACAGAGTTTGTTGTTTAAAGGTTGCCTCATTTATCTTGCAACTTATCCTTATCAGATAGTGGTGCCTTCATGTTGGCTATATCGGTGAGGAAAGTAGAGTATTTGCTTTACCAAACCGCAAAATAAGACATGAAATAGATTCCTTCATGTACGGTTTTAAATACGCATGAATTGCTCTTGGATCTTAAATAACCTGAACATATTGTATCCCAAGTACTGCAGTTTGGCAAATAGCCTATGTCTTAGATATTCATTCATGTAGTATTCATGTATTCAAATGTTCAGGTATCAGATTTTGCATAATCGAATGCAGCTTCAAAGGAGATTCACAAAACTCGTTCAGAGATCACACATTCTTTTTTTGGTGCAACCTGTCAGAAGTCGCCCACTTCAAGGAAACACCGAACGGGTCCTGGCAGCGGGGCCATGTGCTCGCTGTCAACAAGTCGAGGAAAACGCGATGACTGATCAGGTTTCTGTCTCCGTCGTCAGGTACGGCAAGTCAGTCCTGTGTTTCCCTTTTTTTCGCGAAACATTTTTAAACATTTATCACGTCCTGTCATGCCGGGGCTTATGATGTGGAGAACGAGCTGATGGAAGCGAGCACTTACCCCAACAGTTAAGCCTAAATATACTCCCTTCTTCCCCCTTTTCACTTTGCCTATCTCTCCCACGCAGACACGCACATACACAATACAGGAAGCGTACCAAAGACACAGGAGCAAAGCCCCATTTTAAAGGTGGAATACCAGTCGATGGGAGCATATCCATCAGTGTTTGTCTCCCACTGAGATACTGAGATGATGGATGGATCTAATGGATTGATTTAAGCCTCGGCTCCTCTTACTGACTGACTGAATAACGGCAGTGAACGCCGGAGCAAATAACCTCAGCCTGTGGAAATGCATTTATACTGTGCACTTCCTGCACAGTCGAGTTCATCTATCACCCCGCCTGATTGTCTCAAGGTTATTGTGTATGCTTTATTATTTCTTATTAAGGCAGGGATTTGACACCGACATTACCCGATCACTTTGTTCATGTTTATGTCAATACCTAAAAGAATCGTTCACAGAGTTCTTATTAAAATGACTGATGTATACAATGACTATGTTATTACTGAGGGAGAATATCTTTGTATTTAATAGGGGTAAAGCACTGTGTGTATGTGTGTGTGTTTTGCTACCTATGTTCCTCTCAAGTGTCCGGGACAACTTTTTTCCTAGGGGAGACAATAAAGTCTTATCTTATCTCATCAGACAATATTACCCACTTAGTAGCTATAATGTTACGGTCCGCTTAAAGGTACATTGTGCAAAACTTGTGTGGCATTTAGCAGCGTCTAGGAGAGCGGACTTGGCAGAAGTGGAATGTAATATTCATAAATGTGTTTTATTGCTACATAATTCAGTCAAAATTAGAATTGTTGTGTTTTTATTGGCTTCGATTAGGGCCGTTTTCATCGACACGGGAGTGAGTCTTCCAGTGATGCACTGCCATGTTTCTACAGAAGCCCAGAGCGGACAAACCAACCACAGCTCCTGTTTTTACCAGCCGACGTATGTATGTTCTACTACATGCTTAGTGTACTTAGATGGTTGTGATCTGCAGCCTCGCCACTAGATGCCGCCAGAAACTACACAATGTACAGGTTACATTGGTCATTTTTATGGTAAATCAAGTTTGTTGGTTCTTCATGTATGTTAAAAAAATAAAAAAATAAATAAATAGGAAATGATTATAATCCAATAAATAGCCCCATAAAACATAGTGTGGGTGCTAGCAAGAATGTGTTGTGGTGAATTGGTCTTTAAAATGTAATATTATGCGGTTAGTAGTTTAATTTGATTTGTTGGTTAATACGTCTTTGACAGAGTGCAGGAGTGTGAGAATTAATTAGGATTACACGTCTTTTATTCTACGCTCTACGCTCGAGTAATCAAGCTGTGGGTTTTTCCATTTAACATTTGCCGTGAAGGTTCACTGTCTGTCACCTGTCAGTTCTTTATTTCCCCTATTAAAAGGTAAAATGACAAGGAGAAATTAGGAACAATGTGTCACCTGCATCTTTCAGCTGCTAATGTGCAGGTTTGTTGTTCTGGGACTTTGATGAAGCTTTCGGCCTTTTGTTTAGTATTTTTTTACACTCTGCTGAGCAACTGTGGCCCTATTGTCTTTGCGCAATTAGCTGTAGTCGCGAAATAAAAAAGACTTTTGAGTGACTCACAGGCCTCCTCCTCCATGAATTAAACATACAGGTGCTCAGCTGGAAGCATGTGGATCACAACCGAGTGTGCCGAAATGTGCACAAACTCACAGTGATTGCTTTTTTTTTCGGGACTTTGCCGCGATAATAAATGAATTATCACAGCGGCTTATGTCCTGAATTCACTCCGTTTGCCTCTTAATTCCATCCATCCATCCATCCATTTTCTATCCCGCTTATTCCCTTTCGGGGTCGCAGGGGTCTGCTGGAGCCTATCCCAGCGCATTTATGGCGAGAGGCAGGGGGATACACCCCAGATGGTCGCCAGCCAATCGTGGGGCACACACACCATTCACACACCATTCACACACACACTCACACCTATGGGCAATTTAAATTTGCCAATTAACCTGAGCATGTTTTGTATTGTGGGAGGAAGCCGGAGTACCCGGTGAAAACCCACGCAGACACGGGGAGAACATGCAAACTCCACACAGAAAGGTCCCAGACCCAGGCCCCAAGGCGGTCTTGAACCTGCGACCTTCTTGCTGTGAGGCAACAGTGCTACCCACTGCTCCACCGTGTCGCCCCTCTTAATTCCACTCATTCCATTTTTAACAAAGGCTTGGACGGGCCCCTGCGCTGCTCATTATCATTGCAGAGAGGGCTGCAGAGTGACTGATGGCGGCCTGGTCGGCGTCTCTACAAACAGCCATGGCTCCTCGCCGCCCCGGGGGTGAGGGAGACAAGCTGTGACCATGGAAATTAACAGGTGAGTAAACAAACACGCGGCGTACGAGCCCTGGTTCCGTAAGGTGTAAGCCCGTATCTGCTCTGAGCGGTGAATTGTGCAATCTTTCCTGCGTGGACCACATGGTCGAAAATATCGGAGTCTGCACCTGAAATGCAATCAAAGCTTTCATCGGTAACTTCCATGGCAGCCTTGCCGTTTTTTTGTTTTTTTCTCAAGGTGGAAACAAAATATTTCCTACAGTCTGTTGCGGGATGTCCTACTTTCTCTCGCACGACATTAAAAAGAGTATTTTAGTGCTGCACTCGTATAACATTGTTGGGCTTGCGGTTCAGATATATATATATATATATATATATATACATTTTTTTTAAACTCTGCACAGTTGAATAGATCCATTTAAATTTCATGCATGCTTCTTCCTTGTCAAAACCTGGTGCCCACATGACTCTTATTCTAATTCTCCCCACATTAGTAGCAGCTAAAACATTCACAACAGTCCTGGAGCATTATTTCCAGGTTTCTATTTGGTAAACCTCCTACACCATTGTTGCATAAATGTTATTGGTCAATGTAATGTTCCCTCTTGGTTGAATTTTATATAATCCTCTTAAAAATGATTTTTTTTTTCAACATGACCTTGTCAGAAAGTTCCAAAAATGTTGGTTTTACGTCAGAAAAAACCTGCAGTTTTAACATTTATAGGGAAACATCAAGGGGAAACATCCTGAATAAGCAGGAACATTCTTGAGCAAAATGTTAGTTTTGCATCAGAAACTCTCAGGTTAACATTATGCAGCGGCATTCAATAAACGTCCTGGAACATATTGAGGAGCAAATTCAGCCGGAGCAGCAGCCTCGGTTCAAGATAAAGTGGGCTACACATGTCTGCTAGCATCACTTCTAACTACACCACCAGATGCAGTATTTTTTTTCCTTTTTTTAATTTTTAAACTTAAGTCTTCAGCTTCAACCGATGCTGACTAGACATCACTTGAGGCAATTTACACAATTTTTGTGCAGCTCCCTACGCAGTCTTGAACGTCTTTATAGAACTTTTGTTAGTGTTATTTGTTATAGTGAGTCTGGCCACCTGACAAATGTAAGTCCATTATTCACTCCCATTTTAGCTCCGTTGTAGCTTCCACCAATGTCTGAGAGGTTAGAAATAAGAGCCTCTTTAGCTGCTAACTCTCCTCAGCAGCTGGTGCTGGGCAGGTAGCTACAGTTGATTAATAAGAGCTTGTTTGCTCTGTAGAGCTCTGGGAACTGTGGAGTTTGTGATAATTCTCTGTGGGTTTGTTCGTTACATTATTCATTTTTTTCCCCCCCCGTATTATTAAGTGCAGTTTTAAGTCCACAGAAAACTTGGCTTTCAGATATGAAGTGTTTATCTTCCGCATTAAAAAGTCTGGATATGCTGGACCTTCTCGTTTTAAGGAAACGGTGAATTGTGTCCAAACTTTTGCCTGGTCATCGTTAAATATTCATGACATAATCGAATGGAAGAGACTCATATCGGCGGTCTGTTTCACACGCATTCCATTTAGGATGTGCAAACCTTCCTGTCAACAGACCTTTTTTCCGCAGCAGCCATATTGCTGTGAAAAAGTAAACACAGATAAACACGGAACCTTAATTAGCATCATCGATATAATTATACTAATTAGGGTTCTGTTCCATTACTGTAGCAGACAGCAGCACTCTGACTCTGTTTGGTTGGAGCAGAACTTTAATTATTATCATTGGTAACACCTGTGTTTACTAATTATTTCATATCAATATGTGCAAAAAAATGAACCTGTTTGTGATTGTAATGAGAAGAAAAACTAAACTGTTTTACCTTTGCCAGAGCATTTATTTTATTCTATCAGGCTTCATTGTTCTCTTCTATACATGTATCATAACTATGTGTGTGGTTCATTCACACTGAACTGCTATACTAAAGTTGTGTATAAGCTCACTGGGGAATAATGAGCTTCATGGAGGTGCAGGCAGATGTGGATTTTTATATTAAAACCATAGATAGAACCGTGAGGTTGGGGATTTGGTGATGGTGGTAATTTACAAGCATTTACAACCATAGACTATATATACAGTATATGTATATATGTATAAGTATTCAAAGACTCTTGCTGAGACTAAAATGTACCACCAATGTGCATGTTCCTCTGCATTAGCAAATTGTTGGCAAAACAGAGCAAAACTTTAACCTCTCAATCTAGGACCTGTGTTTTAAAAAAAACCCATCTCCATCTCTCCAGGGAGAGCATGTCTAACTGGAGCAGGAGGCTTCCTGTTAACCCCCGGAGGTTTTAGCAAGTTTCTCAGCTCCTCTTTTGTTTTTGCGCTGACACCTGTTATTTCACCCCCCGTGCGATCTCTCTCTGTTCTTTGCCCTTGTCTTATGCGAAGAAGGCCGGCTGATTTGGGGGGACAGATGACTATTTAAGCTGAGGTTGGAGCCCTTATCCCCCCCCACCCGCCTACCCCATCACCCCACCGCCTGTGGTTTTCCTTGCACAAGGTCAACGGGGGAAGGAGGGTAAAGGGTGTTGTTTCATCTCCCAGTGGTACAATTCACAGTGGGCAGACAAGCGAAACACCGGAGCTGTCGGAGTGCTGATTTAAGACCTTGCCTTTACTTGCCGCACATTCTCACAACTTTTATCCAGGAGTTATTGTTAGATGTATTGATATGTAGCATTTTTATACTTATTTACAACACTGATCATCTGTGTTGGAAGGTAACCTTTAAATTATTTTAAATGTGTACAACATGCTGATCAGAAATGCAAAATACTATAAGTAAGTAAGTATGTTCTATTTCGTATATAATTCAAACAGTTGTTGAGTTTAATATTTATTGTTTCTACAATAGCCCAGAACAGACAATTTAGACAATGACTCTAAGCTAGAGACGTCTTTTCGTGTTTTTCAGTTTTTCCTCCAGTTAGCTGTTTGTAATTTGCAAACTCGCCACTAGATGCCGCCAGAAAGCAAAATCTGCAGCCAGTCTCCTGCAGGGTTTTCACTTTCATTTTAACAATTAGTATCAACACTTAATGGATTAAGCTCATCGTACTTCTGCACAATAATAAATGCAGCAATTTTACTCCTAATGGAATACTTTTGCATTGTGCAAATGCTGCTTTTGAGCCAAGATCTTAACTGCGTTTTATCATACGTGACATTAGATCAATTATCTAACTGGGCTGACAGTGATCTTGTGGTGTTTCCTTTATTTGTTCAGATTGTCAATGCATCATCTATAAAGAAACACAAAGAAGAAGAATAAATATAATTGAGTCGAGGTTTACTCACGCTTTCACAGAGAAACAAGGACTTCCTTCATCATGGTTATTGATTCCATCGTGACAAAACCACATCAGTCAGACACAACCTCGAGAGGATTTGTTTGACCATATGGAAATGAACGTGTGTGAAATATGGGATATGGAACATTTCTTTGTATGTCTGCCAGCGGTTCATCAGTATCATATTTTAACATATATGAAGAGCTGCTCCCCTCACATGATAGCCCACTCATCTCCTCACATAATTTATAGTGGTATGTTTTGAAACAAGAGGGGAAATTGAGAGTTGCATGGTTATGAAGAAAACAGATAATTGGTCTCGGAGGATGCGATACATGATCTGACCTTTGTTCAAAGATATCTTCATGCTGTTTTAAGACGTACACTGCCAGTGGCGCAGTTGGCACCATGCCTGGTAGGATTAGAGTAGGGCCCTGGTTTGATTTTTTTTTCTTTCCTTCTCTCCTCTCTAAAACATACAGTTTGCTTTCACAACACTTTATCTAGCAAACTTAAAACTACACACACCTAACTCACTCGACTCATACTGTTAAGAGATCTCTACATAATTACATTCTGTATTTATTTATTTGATGACATGAGCATTCTATGACATTTTAAATACAGCCAAGTGAGTACAGGGACTAATTTTAATTGCTACAAACAAAGAAAACGTGCCCAAAGCCAGAATTTCTTCTAAGCAAATTAGTCTGTTGCATTTTATCCATGACCTGCCTAATTAACCTCACAGACTTTTACATGTTCTGCAGCATTTTTCCCCATTTTCACTTATATTTAATGGATGTAGCATAGCCTGTGGTTTGGAACAGGATGTATGTATGCACTCTTTCTTCTCCTTGTACCTGAGAACACAGCATGCTTGCCAGAGAAAATCTGGATCAGAATCCAGGCTGTATCGCAAGACCCCTGATTGGCAGTTGCTCTAACCCCGGGAGCAATATTGAACCAATCACCAAAGACAGTTTGTCTTCACCTTTGCATGAAGGTCAGAAGCTTCAGGGCAAGATTACTGGAGAGGCTTTGGGGGGGATCCAGTTAGTCAATTCTGACATTTTATTTCCATAAAACCTGGGGAGTGGTGAATCTCTGCAGACTGACCTGAGCAGATTCTGGAGAGGACATGGCACGTTTTTCTCTGACCGTGTTGGTTTGACAGGTCTTAGCTGTAACTTGGGCTGGATGTTATTTAAAAAATGATGACACGCAGACCAATACCACTGCGCTTAAACTACACCTATATCAAAAAAGTAATTAATTCGGTATTTTTTTATGCTGAAGTGCCAACTCTGTCAAGTCGGCTTGCTTTCACCATCCCTGATTGCATGTGCTGTAGCTGCTGCAGTACTGGGCCAATCACATGTCACGTTACATCAAAGAATGTTTACTGTGATTGGTTGCAAGCAAAACTATAAGAAGTAGTTATTGTTTTTTCCTAGATCTGGGTGCAAAAAAGTACAAAAAAAATTAAATGCAGTTTTTTTTGACACTTTGATACTTCTCTACTGGGTTATTTCAGTAGATACTCTATTACTCCCTACTACCTTACTGATCTCAAGGTGTACCGGTTCACTGATCTCAGACCAAGAGAATATATAAATCTGTCAAGGGTCAGAGATTTTGTCAAAGCGTTTAAATATGGAAGAAGCTATCCGTTTAGTGTCCGTGGCTGTCAGAGACTTTTGTGAGCAATAATTAGAAATCAATGAGTGGAACTGATGCATACATTTTTTTATATAGTGTATGGTTGCTTTATTATATATATTTCATAAATGAATATAACAATATATAAGTGCAAAAGGATTGCATCTGTATCACCCCCCTCTAGTCTCATCCATGATAGTCTCTTTGGCTCTAAGTGGAGACGTGGATGGGAATAACTTAATGAATCATTGAAGCCACGGCCTGTGAATTGCCAACCGGATCCACATGTTGCTTACTGTAGCATCTAACACCAAATGCCATATTTCCCTGTTGGCCTTATATTAATTAAAGCAACATGAAATTAATTTATTCACAGCATGCCATGCAGGTCCCTGACAGCGCCGGAGCCCATAGGCGAGATTTGTTGTTGTTATCTCCCACCGACAACAGCTGTGTGAGCTCCGAGCAGCGACAGCCCGCCGCACCTAGAGCCGCCTGTCGGCCAAGCTGCGATCTTGCGAAACCTCTGTGAGATTTCGCGCCATAGTCAAACACTTATACCTATACTATGTGTCACCTCTGGTGCCATGTAATACCTGCAGAGTCTGCATTTAGGTGTGGGGAGAAAAAATAGTACTGAAAACTTTATCTGTAAATATATAACTGTCTATCATCAGGCCTCATATTAATGTAGATTGATACTCGATCTGGGAACGAACTGTTCATTTGTTTGTATTGGAGGCATGGTTTATGAAAGGCCAGGGCCATTTATTGGGTGCTGCGAATCACATAGGTCTGGATGTACCTTATATCTAATAATATCAAACATAGCCAATGACGTAGGTTGAGGTTGCTAATTTTTAAAAAATAAATTGTAGTGTAAATAACATTGAACATTATTTAAGGCGGGCAACACGGTGGAGCACTGTTGTTTACCAGCCTAACTTAGCAAGAAGGTCACTTGAGCTGGGACCTTTCACAGTCCACACTCCAAAAACATGCTGCCGTTGATTTGGGACTTTAAATTGCCTGTAGGTATGAGTGTGTGAGTAATTGGTGTGTGCACCATTATAGGCTAAACAAAGTTGCTTCTGTGTTTCGTCATCTTCTTACTACACCCTCCTCTGTTCTGTGATTGACTCCCTAGATAAGGGGACAATTGGGTCCTTGGTGTCCAGACTGAATTTCACAGCAAAGGAATTTATTACATTTGGCAATGCAGAAGACAATGCCAAAGTTGCACCAAAACACAAAAGCTCCAACTGTAAGTCAATGGTTATAAGATCTTTTGCAGGGTGTTGTCACATATTGCAAATACACCCTAATCATTACCAATACACCTGTAAACAGAAAATGACATCACTGTATAACATTGTTGTAGTCACATGAATAGATCTTTCGAAGTTTCCAGTTCTTCACTCCTTTAGATATTTCTTCTCCTCTCAGTACTGTATCTGAACATCTGACTTGCTTTACCAATAGTGCTGTGTGTCAGCACATAAGGATAATGATGTAGCCTACTGCTTCTCCTGGTGCTCCAACATGGTCGATGAGCAGGGGAGAAAAAGACCTTCAGATGCACTGATTGTCCGTCCGCCGTCCTTGTGTGTCGAGAAACTCTGTTGCCTGTCTGAGAGCATAAGGAAAGATCTGGTGCTTTGGTTACAGGTTGTAACCAGAACCAGGTTGTAAACAGAAACACTGCTGCACGAAAACGCTTTCCATAGGGATATGTTGTATTATAAACAATAAAAATAATAAAAAATAGGAATAATCAGTCAGGGCAATTGCAGCTTTCATAAACATATTGCCACTGTTTTCTGCCTTTTATTCCTTCATTACAGCACATGCAGCACTTTTTGCACAGCAGCTTCTATGCATTGTCTCGTCAGTGATATATGTTTTTTCGTCCATGCATTGTACTGTGATGTATAGCTTGACTGCAGCTCTGCATAGCTCTTTTGCCTGAGACAAATTTCCTTCGGGACATGAAAGTTTATCTTATCTTATCTCATTATCTTACCTCTATGTAATCACACATAGTTTTGTTGGGACCTTGAAACAGATTTATATTACAGCAGAGGACCAGGCTGCAGTATCTCCTATGTTAGCTATACTCTACTTAAAGGACTGGGACCATAACCAACAGGAAACTTAACAAAATATTACAACAAATGACTGAGTATGGCCCCCAGAGGCTGGGCAGGCGGAGAGCGAGCTGTCAATCACAGCTGTCAGTCAACGCCCACTCTGCAGACAGCTGAGCTGAGCATGAGTCTGCAAATCGTATTAACTGAGCAACGATTTTCAACATTACCGTTGACACACGGAGTGAAAGGTCCGAGTTTGGGGATTTGAAAAAAAAAATGAATGGCTGTGTTTTTCTAGAGAAGAGTTGACATTTTTTTTTTAATAGGAGTCAGTTGGAGCATTGAGCAACTTCAGCTTGAGGCCACGGTAGTTGCTGCTGGATTTGAACAGACGAAACTGAGGATTTGCTTTAAAGCACAAATCAGAGGAATAGCTTTGCTTTTAATATTATATGGACTGACTATTTAGAGGTTCAGTGTGTAGATTCTGATGACATTTCATGATGACGGCGAATACCTGAGGACCTGATGTGGTTCTGAACAATGTGAACAATGTAGCAACAGTTGCGTTTTCTTTACAGCTTTTCTTATTTCATTTAAAAAAACGCAAACAAATGGATGAAAATACCATGAATTTGAAAAAAGGATGTAAATTCTCCACAAGCAGCTGTTGCCATGGATATGGCATCAATTCGCATTTTCTTTTTTGCACATTTCACAAGATCCGCTCTAAAATTTCTATGCATTGGTTTGTCCTTCCTGGGCTACCGTAGAAACATGGTGATGCAACATGGTGAGCTTTGTGGAGGGAGAAATGCTCCCCATAAAGATGAAAATAGATTTGGTTTGTATGACCGATGAGCTAAAAATGTGCTGGCAGTATTTTTGTAATTCCTCTCTTCACCAGTAGGGTAAGACAACACTGTCGATTTTAATGTTTTATTTTGAAAAACTGCCGGGAAAAAAAAAAATCACAATCTTTCCTCATGGGTAGAACTGTAAACATTCAACTTTCCAGTTATTTTTGTATAGCTCAATAGCTTTACTTCCTCCTTTTGTTCAGGAAAACGGTAAATAAGCAAATCTTTTGTTAAATTGTAGAAGGTGAAATCTCTGTTTTTTTTTTACCACATGAGAGAATCAAAAGTGCTTTACAGTAAAACCTCCCACACAGTACCTTTGTGCATGCTTTCTATCTGTTATTTTGTTCAACAGCTTCTGCCCGAAGGCCGACAGCACCACAGAGAGAAGCGAGCAAGGACACGTTGTTTGAATGTTTCTATCACGTCTTCGGCATAATCACTTTGTGTTTATAAGGACACAGCGGTCACAGATAAGCTGCTGTGCTCTATGTGTGTTTGCTGCCTCATCAAAATAGGAATGGTCTCTCTCCCTCCTGCACTCAGCCTTTAGCATAAACAGAAATGTCAGAGCCGTTTTTATTGCTATGGAATATTTACAGTGGCTCCGGTAATACCTGCTTGCAACCAGTCATAACAACCCTTATCTGTGAGTTAGTGTTTAAATTTAAATTTAAGGCTTTTGATACTTTAAAAGTTGCAGCATTGTTTATTTGCTTCTGCCTTTTCAGGTGTTTTTGCATAATGTACAAAAGGGATTGCAAACAGATTATGGGTGATTTGCACAACTTGGTCAGGAAAACTGCCCATTTGTGCTCGATGGGCAGGATCTCCACAAGCTTTTACCTGGCTGCTGATTTCATATATATATATATATAGTTTCTCAAAACTCAAAAATGTCCTGAGCGCAACCAATAATTTGATATAAACAATGAGTGTCTATCCAAAGTCTGATATTCCTTATTATTTAGACCTCTGTTGTCCAAATACAATTAAAACAGTGAACCAAAACTGATACATTTTCACTTTTCTAGCAAGTTAGCTTTATTTTTTCTAATTTTATTTTATAAAGTGCGATATAGTACAAAGTCAAGAGGTTTTTGAGTGTTGCAAAACACGAAAGAGAAGCAGAGTGACCGGTCAGCACAGATGAATAATCTATGTCAGAGTATGGAGGCACACCCACCCACCCATGCACACACAAACAAACACACACACACACACACATACAAACACACACAATGTGATTGCTGTTTCAATTCATTGTTCGCTCTGCTCTGCACATAAGGGGCCGTCGACAAGAAGAAACATATAAGCTCTGCATCCTCAATCCTAAATCTGCCACACAAATCGGCATATAACGACCTCCATGTGTGGACCTGAGTCAATGTTTGTCCTGCAGGGAAAAACAAATTCCCATGTGTGCTTGGTGCAGCACTTTGGGTGCTGGAAATGCACATGATAAATTTGATTTATCCTTATCATTAAATGAATGCCAAAAGGAAAGGGTCGTTAGCGGCAGGGTTCTTCAAATGTAGATCCTTTTCCTCAGCGAGCGATGTCTCATAGCATTTAGTAAACATGTCACCGCTTGACCATCCACTGATATCATCTCACCACAACACCTGCCACTGTACGCTGTAAGCAACATGTGACAGGGCATCAACAAAAGGCAAGAAGCTTTTCCCCTACACTGAATAGGATGAAAAAAAAAAATCTCACTGGACTTTAAAGAATGTAAATGTTACCATGGAGATGAATAAGAGAAATGAATCTGTTAAAAGTGAGTGTGTTCACACACACACACACACACACACACACACACACACACACACACATCACATACCTTCATTGTTTCTTCTCTTCTATTGTGAGATGACAGAGGTTACAAATTAACGTCAGCAACAAACCTGTAGGCACGACATCCATTTAACATTTTATATAAAACCATGCTCAGTATATTGTTCCCGCTCAATAAATGTCTAAATAGAGAAATAAAAATGCACACTACTATCCCATAATGTTGTGTCTTGGTTTTTGGTGCATCCTGAATATGTGTTGTGCATGGAAACATCACATAAAACCTGTACAATATCTGGAAATGAATCTTTTATTCTTTTATTTATCAGGCACAATGCACATTAATGAACAATTCAGTTTTCTTGTCAATGCAAATGAGCTATATTAAGCTAGAAAGCTAATTTACATCCAGTAGTCCCTAGGCAGGTTATTTCAGAATACATAATCCAATACACAATATGGCATGAATACGAAAACTAATACACTATAATATAATAAAAGGGTCACGCAAGGTTCGCACACGTGCAACACAAACCGCGAAGGAACCGCGACATATGGAAAGAGAAGATTTTCTGTCATTTCAGCAAATGCTAAAAAGACAACATATGTTTGAAGAAACAAAGCCATGGGAATTGTGACGCATCTGTTGGGGGAAGTCGTGCGGCCCTATTATAGAGCCACCAGCTCCATGGGGATGTCGACGAGGTGGAGGGATGGGTCAGTGCAGCGGTTCATTTCCTGTTTCCATCTGCTGGCTACCAAAAGTACTATCTCATCCATCCAAACCCAACATCCAGTGCATCAATCTAGGTCCATGAAGACCTGGATGACAGAGTCTGGTGTGGATGAACTTGGCCTGCCTGCACAGAGTCCTGACCTCAACCCAAAAGTACACCTTTGGGTTAAATTAGAGCAGAGACTGAGAGCCAGGCCTTCTGGTCCAACATCAGTGTGTGACCTCACAAATGTGCTTCTGGAAGAATGGTCAAAAATTCCCATTATCACACTTCTAAAAAGGGTAAGCCAACGTCATATTGCAGCCTATAGACTAGGAATGGGATGTCACTGAAAGTTGATGTGAGTCCAGGCAGCTGAGTGAATATTGCAACTATAGTGTTACTTTATATAGATAATAGATATATTTTGTTTTAAAGAACCAAAAATCACCACATTTCTCTCAAGATTCTCTCCGAAGCTCTAAGGCAGGGGGTAGGGAACCCTGGTCCTGCAGAGCCACAGTGAGTGGAGGTTTTTGTTTCAACCAAGCAGTCACACCTGATTCTACTAATGAAGGTCCTCAGCAAGAGCTCTAATGCTTCATTAGTAGAATCAGGTGTATGACTACTTGGTTGGAACAAAAACCTGCACCCACTGCGGCTCTGTAGGACCAGGGTTCCCTACCCCTGCTCTAAAGAAAGATGCTGTCTGTCTCATTCATATTCATATTCATGAGCCTCTCCTCAGATTGGCTGATTTAAATGGCTATAACTGGGGGATGAGGAGCAACTGGGTTTCCATCTAAATGTACCAAAATTTTAGAGTGGATGTTGGGAAATGTGTAGAAAGGAAATGCGAGTGACGTCACATCCCGATTAGTCATGATTTATTCACAAAACCTGTTTCCAAAGCCAAAGCTGCACTTTACATTTATTGATATGCTGACAAATCCACCTCCTACAGGTGTAAACATGTTTTTTTTAATTTTCATATTTTTTCATGTTTTTTGTATTTCTGGCTCATCTATCCATGTATTTATTGACATTTTTGAAAATTGGGTAAAAATACAACTAGTGACTATAGTTGTGAAACACACTGTTATGATACTGTAATCACTTAAATCTCACTTAGCGACAGTGTGCGACCTTAACTACAGCAGCCCACCTACAGTGGTTTGTAGAGCTCTGACAAATGATCGTCCCATCCAGGACTGCATGATCAGAAACCCGGACACGGTGATCGGACATCACACTCCACCCGTCGATGATTTGCTGCGTTACAGTGTGAAACCTTTTGCATTATCCAAACCCCCCTCGTGCTCAGCAAGTATTTCAGTCATGTAAACATGATTATATGGAGAGTTATCGGTCATGTAAATAGATTCATCAGATGACTCCTTTTTCTTTTTTTTTTTAACTATTGGAATGCAGTTGAATTACATAGGATAACCAAAAAGACACTTGTATCTTTACGCAAGGTTATTGTGTGAATCAGTGTCTTCAGTCAGTATTTAAAGTACATTATAATATTACTATAATAATATTGTAATATTATTGTATCAGCATATTCCAGGTGTTGCATATCATTATTTGTAGCAAGATTTCACATTTGTGGTGTTATGTACATATAGCCTCCTACACGAGAACACGATTCACCTCTCAGGAGAAGCTTGTGTCAACTCTCCTTTACATTGCCCGGGTGACATTACGCCCTTGTGGGAGGTGCGGCGCTCATGATGAGATGAGAGGGCTCGATTTTATTGCCCGGGCTCCCCACCGCCGACACGTATGTCCTCGTACGCCGCGGCCCCGCCCCCCTCGCAGCTCCAATCCGGCAGCGCTCATCCCTCGCCTCTGATCGCGAAATTACCTCTGCCCGCTCGCTGGGAGCATGTATGCCTGCGTGTGTGCCTGGATACAAGCAGATCAGGCCCTTATCTAATCTCAAATCGATTATTGCACATGTTTGCTCCTCTCAATGGTGAAGCACAATCTCATCTGTAGTTGAGTCGGAATGCCTGCAGCCAGAATTTTTGCAAGAGAGATCACAAAACTAACAGAACTTCCAGTTCCAAAATTATGTTTGACTTGCCTGCAATATCTTGGTGTATTTATGTATCATATTTGTTCTATGTATCTAGCATTTGAAATTGGAGTTTTTCCAAAATATGAAATATGTAATGCATCAAGTGTTACTTGGGATACGCGATGGGTTTTATTCAGCACAAAACAATGAATGACATACACAATTTCCCTGATTGATTGCAGTAATTTTTGAATGCTACGCACTATTAAATCTTAAAAAATACATCCAATACATTGATTTTCTTTCTTGTCTGTGGTGCCATAATTGCACCTTCTGGCGATTCACATCCTCTGAGCCTCCAAAGAACAAAGAACAATGGCGTATTGAAAAGTGCAGCCAATTATTTCAGTAAGAGCCCACATGAGGCGTTTGTTGAATAAGCATTACAGGATCGCTGACCTGTCTCTGGACTTTTTTTTTTTTTTGCAGATCTGTGATAGGACACTGACTCCAGTTTCCTGCATGAAAGTAGATTATGCTTACACCTGGATTATACCTCCACTTAATTTACAACTTCCAACTTTCATGTTCAGACTCAAACATGACTTGATTTCTTTTTGAATTGATGAGGTGAATGACTGCTGATATTTAACTTGTTAAATAAACTATCACCACATCCAGGCCAGGTAAACCGATGGGGCGAGGTCAATTGCTGCTGACCTCCAAAACTTCACGTGGCCTTCAGATCAGCATCCAAAGTCAATGCAAAGTGCCCGATGCTGTGGTGTGAAACACTGGAGGCTTGAGTTCTCTGATGGGAGTGGTAAATCGCATTTCTCCATCTGCTGATCTGATGAATAGCCCTGAGTTTGGGGGGTTACCAGGAGAACGATACTTGTTGGGCTCCATTACGATGTGAAGGTGTTTCTTTTAGGAATTGGGTTTGGCTCCTTAGTTCTAGTGGAAAGAACTGTGAATGCTGCAAGACGTCATATAGAACTCCATAGACTAAGAATGGCAACAAATACTTTTGGCAATATAGTGTAGGTGGTAGGTGGTGTCTAATCAGAAAGTGATGCTGATTTTCAGAAGTATCTGTCCAAAGGAGCAATGTTTAAGATTGACGTCTATATGAGATTAACTGTAGAGTTACAGCTTTTCTTATGTCAATGCAAGCTTTTTCATCCCTTTTGTTTCGCTGGTTGCTGTACACCTTCGCTGAATTAGGTCATTACCTTGATTCATTTTGTGGCTTGCTTTTAACGGCGTTCATGCTCTGGGGAAGGCATGTAGCTGAAACACATCAGCAAGGATGTCTTATAATCAAACAGTGAAGCCCCAGAGACATCGAGCGATGTGAAGACTCGCGTCCTATTTCTGCTTTTAAACCGATTTTTAGGAACACCGTCAGAATCCTCCTGTAAATAAACTGCAGGTATATGTGTTACATGTATTTGTTGGAAAATTCTTCCCCTGCATGTTATTACCTGTTTACCTTTTTGCTTCTGTCGAATAAAATATAAATCTAATAGTTTTCTTCACAAAATATTCAGGTAGTCATTCATTTCCACATCCGGGATGTGCAACACATTTGCAGTACGAAAAACATTATTAAGGCCAAAATATTTAATATAGATACTTTTTCTCCTGCATTAAATTATGAAAAAAATTGTCCAAATAAAATACAGGTAGCCCTAAAATGTTATTTAATGACACATTGAAGAAGAGAGGATTTTGAAATTAGAAAAAAAAAAAACACTAAGGTAAAGTATTGATTTGGACCTGTCTGCTTTGTACTCTGGATGGAACAAATAAATCTTTAAAGGCTGAAAACAGCCTTTCATCTTGTCTCCATGAAAAAAGGTTATTTTTATTTATTTTTCCTATTTTTGTGATGAGCACTTTATTGTTTTGGATTACAGTGACACTTATCTGAACTGTACAGGAACAGCTCTATTCCAAAGCCAAATCTTTTGGTCACACTGGTTGGTTAGTTGAGAACAAAAGCTGCTGGTTCAGTACACTTATATGACCCAAAACATTATTTCCCATGAGCATTTTATGGACGATAGTACAGTGTGGAGCACTATAGAGCTGCCAAAGGGTATTTAGTAGCTTTCATTTCATTGTCAATGAACATCCATTGCTTCATTTTACATTCACGGGTATGAAAGAAACATTTTTCCTGCTTAAAAAAAAAAAAAAACTCTTCTACTTCCGTTATGCCAGTGAATAATTACAATAATCAATTCAAGATATGGAAGGGTTGAAGTTTGCAGTGCACCAGCAAATAAATATGTCGTTGTGCAACTCGTGATGTCTCCAGAACGATAAAAGCGACAATAGTCATTCAACAAAGGGAGAGTATTTGCAGTGTATTTCTATTGTTCACGGTCTATCAGGTAGCCAAATAGCTTTAAGGCTGTCCCACATATTCAATGCACATAGCAAACTCTCCTTAGAAATATTATCAAGCAGTTAACCTTGCATGACAGGTTGACCCCTGGCAAGAACTCTGGGAAATTAACCACTGAATTTTTAGTCAAGAGGGTAAGTATATAAGGGCAGGTTGACCTGCAGGGGGTTTACAAAAAAAAGATAAATAAAAAAGGGGGAAACACAAATAGTTTGTCTGACATAGTTTACTTCTGATTACATGTGACAATAGGAGCAGAAACCTGACAATTATCTTGGGAATCTTTTTTCACTGGTCAGGTTAAGGGGACATAACATGAGAGAATTTAAATGTTTCATTAACAGTAATCACAATGTACCTCATCCTTGTAGCAGCGAACATTAATATTGTGGTAATGGATGATTTGACCCAGAGGAAGCATATTCATAATAAAAAATATTAATATAGGACCATGAATTGATCCCTGTAGTACGCCACATGAGAGGGGGATGGGGAGAATCATCTCATTACAACAGAGATCTATTAGAGAGGTATGAGCGGAACCATAGAGAAGTGTCCTTAACACCATTGGTTTTCCAGGTTGTATTTCCAGTTGTAGATCATATAAAAATAACGAATTAAAAATCTCTCACAATTAAAACTGAATGAGCGCCAGAGTCAGCAGCAACCAGCGGCCTTAATAAGAGCTGTTTCTGTGCAGCCCTGGGCACAAACTCCTGATCAATATCATCCCAAAATACCAAAGTTATTCATGTGAGACTTATTAAGAGTCAACAGACTCTTTGAAAATGTAAGATACAAATATTAAGTTTAAAACTGGTCTGAAATTATTTAAAACTAAATGGTCAAGTTATTATGACCGTCACTGACACATCTGGTTTCCCTGTTCAGTGCGTTTAACGTGACATTCAAGAGAATCAAATTATTGTGTTTTTATTATGATTTTCCCCCAGCATGTATATGTCTTAATAAGACTGAAGCTGGACAATGCATGATGCTCCACAACAGTAGAGAAGGGACAAAGTAAGTTAAGAAAAAAAAAAACTAAAAGAATGCTATTGTGTATTTTCACACAGTGCCACCAGCATGTATGTCAAGTCAAGTCAAGTCACAGATTTAGCCTAATGGGCTTTACAGTTTGTACATCAGCAACACAACATCCACTGTCCCTAGACCTTCACATCATGCATGGAAAAACTCCCTAAAATAAACCATTTAACAAGAAAAAAAAAGAGGAAGAAAGCTCCTGGCCCCCGTTCCAGGATTGAACAGGATGCAATAGATGATGTGAACAGGATGGAAACAATACACTCAAACAGGAAAGGTTAAATTTGACACTAAATATAAGAATAGAAATATATTGAATTGTGGTGTATGTAGAAGATGAGGTGACAGGATCCTTAACAGCTTCCTGGTAGACAAGTATGGCCAATTAAAAAGAGAGAGAGACAAAAGGAAAACTCTAGTTCCTGTTTTGTTTTGAAAAGGTTTCCTCTTCTGTTTTTCCTGTGAGCTTTCCTTCCTGTATTTTTCCGCTTTGGTTGATTGTCTGAGGAGATTTGCCTGTGTCATGTTTCAGTCCCCTGTCAATAGTCAGTAATTAGTTCACTGTGTATTTAAGTGGAGTTTTCTCTTCTCCTCCCTGTTGTTTCCTTGCTGTTATCATCCTGCCTGTTATCCTTTAGGTTCCGTCAGCTGCTGCATTTTTCACAATTTGTGAGCGAACCGTCTGTCTGAAATGGAGCTTTCAGAAAACCAGTATGCATAATGTTTAATTGACAGGTGGAAGACTTTATGTGTGAGATTAAGTCCTCTATGACTGGCATAGAAATTCGCTTAAAGTGAAGCAGGAGGAGGCTTTATAGTACAGATTAGGAGATTTCTGGTGATATGGAGCCTAATGTACTTTGTTTTCTTCATCAAATGTTGGAGAAACTGCTCAGTTATTCATGTGGATGCTTGTGTAGGCAGAAGGAGGGTAAACCACTCACATGACTCACTGGGGTTCTGGCAGCTGTCAGTTTGACTGGAAAAATAGCAACTTGATACAATTCAGACACAGTATTAACTTCCCAATCTCATGCTACTCTATACTACTAATCTAAGGAATAAATAATGTATTTACTGGATATGTTAAATAATAAGTAATACTTATTAAATAATAAAAAAAGGGTAATACTCTGGCAATTCTTTCATTTTGTCTTCGGTGGTATAAATACGTAATAATGAAGTGTTTTTCTGCTTCAATTAAAGTAAATATGCTTCTAATTCCTTTTCTGATTTCCATATACATATACTAATTATGATACTTTTCGCTGATGCCACTTCTTTTCCACCATTTCCTATAATTCCTTTTAGATTACAAATGTGAGTCTATTATTGGTCTGACCTATTAATTAGTCAATTGTTTTGGTCATACACAGTAATATAGCCAGAGCTATTATAACACTATTATTAAAGAGTTAATTCAACAATACTAGTGTTAAGTGGACTCTTTTTTAACTCTATAAGTGTTATATTAACACCGCTGATTTTACTCAACTAAAGGTTTGCTATTGATAAGTCAGCTTTTCTGACTCTTCCAAGCTGAATTATTTACAACCTTGAAAACTGCCACCATATAATATGTTATATGCTAGATTTAAGCACAGATCTAATCAAATCACTGCAAAATAAATACAGAGATGAAGAAAATTGTTTGTGAATTAACATTTGGGAAGGAAGAGCACCATTTAAGTGAGACATTGCGTACTTTTTTGACAAAAGAACAGCCATCAGAGGCCTTCAGACACTCATAGGCTGAGGATGGGCATAAATTAGTAAAAAGGAAGATTGTTTTTCAGACATCACAGACGAGAGCTCTGAGACAGGAGTGCTGATTAAAGAAATGAAGGTTGCTCAGTGTATTCAGAAATGTAAAAAAAATAAAGTAGTAGAGAGGGAGATAATTGAGATAATTAAAGAGCATTTGTTCTCTCATCTGTATACAGACGTGTACACTTACACATCTTTGTAATCTCAGTGCGGGTCCACAGTGGTTAAGACAAGACACCCCCCCCCCCTCTCTGTCTGTTTCCTCCCAATTCAATATGCTTCATTGACATGAGTGTCAGATGAGTAATATGGCGGAATCATCAAGGATAATACAAGTAATTAACGAGATGAAGAAATGGGGTTCATTGAAGAAAATAGCTGGCCAATAGTTAATGAAATGTTCTATTCGTGCATTGGGTCTGCCTCAACCTCAGGACTAAGGAGACTTCTCATGGCAATGGGTCAGTTGCCTCGAGGTGTCTGGAGAATCTAATTGCTCTTAATTATTTAAGCCATCAGGTGCCCGGTTGAGGGAAAAAAGGAGAAACAAACAAAAGATGAAGTGATGCAGCTACAGTATCTCTACAGGCTGGCTGCACCTCTGTCTGTCTATTCTAGGGCAGCAACTAATTACTATTTTCATAGTCTATTGTTCTATTATTTAAATGTATGCTTGACTAGTTGTTTCCATTCATAAAATGGTGTGAAATGTCAATCACGATTTCCCAAAGATGGAAAAAACAACCTAAAATGTATTTTATTGTCCAGACCCACAGTCCTCTACCCAATATAATAATAAAATAATAAATAATGTAAAATAATCAGAGAATAGAATCTGGAACCAGATATTTTGGACTAGGCTTCCTTCTTAAAAAATGACTCAAATCTATTAAACGATTATGTAAATAGCTGGCAACTAATCATTAATTGGATAATTGTCGCAGCTCTAATAATCTATACTCCTCTTGGTCTTCATTTTTTTTTAGAATATAAATTGATTGGAGGAGAGGACGACATATTAAAATAAAAAAAGCAAAGCAAAAAAAAAAAAAAACAGAAGGCTGAAGATAAATAGTGATATCATTTGTCTATTTCAAATTCCGAAAGGTTTTTTATTAGAATGCGAAACACTCTGTCACATTGCCAAGTGAGAATTAAAAACTAAAACGTGTGCGCAGCTACACACACACACACACACACACACAGACTCTCTCTCTCTCTCTCTCTCTCTCTCTCTCACTCTCTCTCTATCTCTCTCTCTCTCAAAAAAAGCCCTTGGCTCGCGCGCTCTCCGCGTTCCACGCGCCGCTCCTGTCGCGCAGCCTGCTGGAAGCTGCGCCTCCACAGACCTCCAGCAGAACCAGAACCAGAACCAGAACCAGCAGAAGCAGACCCCGGCTCCTCTCTGCTCCTGGCGGACAGTAACTACAGCCAACTCCCGGACGGACGGACGGACGGCACAGGAGGAGGAGGAGGAGGAGGAGGAGGAGAGGAGGAGGAAGGGACGTGTTTGGAGCAGGTGTCTCGTTGCAGAGCCACAAATGCCCGGGACCCGCGGCCGCTGCCCCCGGACCCGATGGGGAGGGAGACCAGCGGAGCCGTGATGGGACAGTTCTCCGGAGGATGCTGCTCGAGTTTCGGCATCATCCTCCTGGTGCTTCTGGGCTCGCGAGTACCAGCCACGTTAGCGAGAGGTAAGACACACACTCACACACACACTCACACTCACACACACACATGAACATGTTTGATCCCGAGGGGAAAAGGTGTGTGTGTGTGTGTGTTCCTCGACAGTATTTGATTTGGTTCTGAAAAGTGACTCCCACTTGGTCCTGTAGCTTGTTTTATAGGTCGCATTTAAATTATGAGTTTAAATTATAAGTTTTTTTTTTTTTTTTTTTTAATTACTATTTCCTTATTATTTGTTCGCGCTTATTATTTGTGCGCGCTGGCTAATTTCCTGAAGTGCATGTGTGTTTCAAAAGGCTTAAAATGAGTCGAGTTTGGTTTAACTCCCTCTAATTAAGCTAATCAGACTCTCTTAATTGATTGTGCCCCCGTTCTGCTCAGATTAAAAAAATGGACCCTGCCCTTTGCAAGAAAAAGGGAGCATATTATTCCAGACATTATAATTTCTCTGATTGTTTTTCCTTTCATTGTTGCTTGAATCATTTCATGGAGAAGTTGGTGAAATATCAGTAGAAATGGGAAGTTGTTTGCATGTGTGTCCTGTTGTGTTCATGTCTGCAGCTCCAGCTGTTCCAGCTGCTGCTGCTGCTGCTGCTGCTGCTGACACTTCCCAATGAAGAGATCATTGCACAAGCTGTTTTTTTTTTCTTACTTTTATAAGGTCTCATTGATATGAGCAGTTTTGGAAGTTATGAGTTTGTATTATAATATTTTTATCAGGCCACATCCCCGAAAATGTGTTTATCAGTGGGCGAGGAATGAAAAAAAAAAAGTGCTGCTGTAAAAATCCAATAATGCAAAAATGTATTTAGTTGATAGCAGCTTCTATACGAGAAGAGAGATAACCAGAGATGTTCTGCACTGTCTGGGGAAAAAAAGAAAAAAAAATATGTTTGTGTTTGGTCACTAAATGGACCATCAGTAAAATCTGTCCTGACCTATTGACATCCATTTAGCTCACATAGCAGTGCAACAGAGACACATTTGCAAGTCAATTAGTTACCTTCGCCCCGAGGTTTTCATTTTGTGCATTCGAAGTTTTGTAATTAGCTTCAACTTGGAGAATTTGCATAGCATAAATATTAGATTAAGCATATGTATCTTCCGGGCAACCCCTGCATGTCGGGATCAGACGCGCGTTTGTCAGTCGCTTCAAGTCGGCGGAGAACGTTGAAACGTAACCTTTCGAAACTGTCATGTATTGTATTTACATGGCCAGCTTTTTTTTTTCTTTTTTCCACAGCAACGCCTGCTCGTTGAGTGCTGCATGAGGCTTGAAAGCAATGGCCTACGCATGGCAGTGAAAAAATATAATATTGTGAGTGCAAGATGTTGTTTTTATAGGCTGCATACTGCATATGTTGTTATACAGCTGCCAGGTTTTTAAGTGGCATGTGCGATGGCTCTCTGCCCGGCTGTAAAATAAATATTTATGTTGTGCAATAATATGGATGTCAACAGTCAAATACTTTATGCAGAAATGAAATGAGATGAAATGGAAAAGACAGACTCAACAAAAAACTGTCTAAATAATGTAAAACATGCAGCCGAGGCAAAGTTATGGAGCTCGCACTGAGATATAATTTCAGTTTTTTCTCCAGCCACATGCACATAAAGACTGTCCCACAAGAGGGGATTTATTTCTCAATTAGGACCCGGGCTTGTCATTCAGCAAACCCAAAATGTTCTTTACGGTACATCTTGCAGAGAAGGACCCTATCGCTCAGCTGCGAGCGCACGATTTAGAGCTTAGCACGCCGAGGGAGCGAATGAAAATAACAAACGCGGGACTGGCGCCTACAGGTGGATTCAGGGAGGAGGTGAGGGCTGCTGAGGTGTGAGGCGGCAGCGGCGGACTTAACAGAGGAGCTTGCAACGTGATCAGCACAGCGTTGGCAGCGAGGGAGCCGGTGCATCACGGTCTCGGATATGTTTGTATGTAAGTGTGTGATAGCAGAGAGCTGAGTCATCTGTGAGGAACTGTGGCTTCCCAGGCTCTTGACGGGAGTTAATTCATTCGCTTGAAGATCATTCACGATGACTGTGGTGATTCATGTTTTCTAAGGAAAGGCTTGGTTGTCACATTTGTTCGACTGCAGCTCAAAACAAGTTGACGTTTCATCCACGGATGAGTGTCAGCTGAGCTCGGGTGATATCCCTAATATCCCATTGTGATATCACGACATGTGATATCGTTGCCAGATCGTTGTTTTTTATGTTTCAGTAATTTCTTTGATTTCAAAAGAACCGACAGTCGCAGCAGACCTGCAGTTTTCTGACTTTGTTCTGGTATGTGGAGAATGGAAATTGAACGGTACTTCCCCATAAAGTTTTATATAAGCACACACGCGGGTACATTGTGGAGTAAGCAAAGCAGTGAAATGAAGTTCAGACTGGCAACAGGGCTGACTGGGCAAAACCGTAAAAAAAATAAAAAATGTATATATATATGTGTTTTTTTGATTTAAAATATATAAAGGCTGTTTCAATATTGTGTAAAGTATTGCAAATGGCGTAGGTATCGAAATATTTCTATATATTGAAAATCAGCCGTCGGCCTAATATTAACATTACGTAAATTGTCACATTTCCTTGTTAAGGTAATAGAGAATGTGATCCATGCAGCATTATGTTTCCCTAAAATGTATTTACTGTTGTATAGTTGTATGAATATAAGCTTAATATTTGCCATATACCAAATGTAAAATGTTTATCCATTCTTGTCAGATAATAGTCCCCAACAAATATAATGGAAATTGTCTCTAGTTGTGAGTTGTCTCATACTGACAGACTGACAGAAAAGAAGATTGTTGGTTTGACGTTTAAAGATCAAACGGACAATGTCCAAACTGCTATGTAGTGTAACCCTAAAACCTTTGTACCAAATAGTTTAACTTTCTTTAAAAGCTTTTAAAAAAATAAATCTCATCTATATCAACTAGTTTTCCATTCTAGGTTAATCATTATTTTTGCAAAAAACATTTGTTTTTAAACCAACATGAACACAAAATGTTCATTTCTAGAGACTTGATTATTGCTTCTTAAAAACTGTATTTTAAGAAGTCTTTCTCATCTTGCCAAACATGATTTGTCACTGACCCCTAAACTAATTGCATCGACTGCCTGATTTAAAATAGAAATTAGGTCCTAATAGGCTTTATAAGGTTATAGGGGTTGGTTACTAAAGTGTTTCCCTATTGTTGTGACTGCGTGTGAACCAGGGGGAGCGGGCGCCTGCCATGCTGCATCGGGGCCTGTGTGATTGATGTGTGGATCATCATAAGTAAAGGTACAGCAGGATAAATGCTGCTTCAGCCTCCCTGCGAGCCACAATGTCACGCATAGCACGGCGGAAACATGCTAGCCTCATCAGGACAGCAGCACCGCTACGACGCCAGCGCAGCACACACACACACACACACACACACACATTCCACACACACACTTTCATTTCAGTTCAGGACTTGCAATTCCCTTCAAAGTAATGGAACTGGATGGTGCCCGTGGCTCGGGGGCTGCAGCCCATGTTTCCCTTGTTGCCTCCTGCTGCTGAAAGGCTTCCTTAGCACAAGCGGAAAAGCCCAAGAGAGAGGCAGGAACCAAGGGAGAGCGAGAGTGGAATAAAGGGCAACGGAGTCATCTCTGCCATGTTTTATTTATCCTAAAAAAAATGACTGCCAGACTCTTTCTTGGGCTCCGGCTTTGATTTAACCGACACTGAACATGAGATGAATTCGCGAGCTCGGCTGGGATGGGATCCACGGTTGTTGCTGTTCTGTAAGAGGTCGCGTGGTAGTCACATCGCCCGGTTTCGCTGTTGCATTATTCAAAGGGGACCCATTTCTCCATCCAACTTATCCCCAATCTCCCCCTCCCCAACAACCCCGCTTCTCCGGGAGCCGAGCAATCAAACAAGTGCAGGAAATAAAGTCTACGGTGGAATCAAGGAGCTACAAAATCAAATGTGTGGGATAACACACTCTCATTATTATACTGATGCAGCATGGTGAGAGTGTTGGTGGGACAAGAGCTGCTGTTGTAATCAAGTGGCCGTTGTCTTTTTTATTCTGTGGGATCCCATATCCATCAAGACCGCAGGAATCGAATTCGCATTTTAACACTTCTGCTTCCATCGTCTCGAAAGTTGTTGTTGTTTTTTTTTTAAAACGGTTCAAACAGGCTTAAGGGATTCTCACATTTCATTCTACGACATGAAACGCGTCAGTCACTTGTGATTCCCGAAGCCTTCCTGCAACAGAGGAATTAGCCGCCATCGAGTGTGAAAGCTAATTATAAGTTGGTAGGAGTCATGTGAGCATGATGGAGCTCAGTCATTTTTCGCTCCTGATGATGACTTTTGTTTGCCCCTATGCTTATTTTCTGCGATAATCTAAAATCGGATGAAAAAATCTGCAAGCCATCCCTTAGGCATTTTCTACAAGCTAATACAATGATTATTACACAGTAGCAATGAAAAATGAACACACAACTGTTTGTTACACCACTAATTTCTTAAATGCCATTAACACAGGATCTGTTGTGATGATCCCTTGCTTCATCTGTAATTTAGCCCTTTATTTTGCTGCATAAAAGCTTGCAACCAAAGCTAATGCTAATACAGCCTTGTTAGCCCTGCTTGCAGTAAAACCTGCTTTCGTAGTGCATAAGAGAAAAACCCACAATTTGAATGTGGCTGCAGCTTGCAGGGCAGAAGATCGAGAGTCTGGGCAAAATAATTCAGTTCAATGACCACCATATTCTAGATACCAAAAACAAAACTCATTTTCTTTCTTATACTCCCTTTCCTCTGCTCACTTTATTATTTGTTTTATTCTGTATCATCTTGTTTGCATCCCGCAGCACAAAGAGATGTTTTTGTGAGCCTTTATTTTTCTCATGTGAGATTGGACCCAATTACCTTGTGTAATTTGCTTTTTGAACTGAGGGATCCAGGGAGGGCAATCAGTACTGAAGTAATGGAACATTTAGCTGGACAATGTGCACATCTCTTCCCCGTTGAGTTTGAGTTTGATTTGAGCATATTTTCAAAAAAGCTAAATGCTGTACCTGCTTTTCGTACTTTCCCCATCTCTGTTCATTTATCAGTAAATCTATACATTTACACAAAGTGGCACATCTTGCCCACTCCCATGGTGATATTTGATATCCAACAAAAAGAAAATCCGCATCATCTGATTAATCACGTTAAATATTTTAATCGATTGAGAGCCCTGTTTTGTACCAGATATTCCCATGGCAGGTATTATTGATTGGAACAGAATCCTTTTGTTTGCTCCAATAGCAAACATTCTTTCATTATAAACATGTTGATGTAACTGCACGTTCCTATTTATAGATTAGAGTCAGTCCTACCTCCACTTTACAGTCAAGTTTTGTGTTTCCGGTAGAGCCGCAACAATTATTTGATCAATCAATTAGTACAATCGGCAGAAAATGAACGCCCAACCCTTTTGATAATCAATGAATTGATTCGTTATTGAAAATCCTCTTGTTCCAGCTTGTGCAAAAGTGAATTTCTGATTGTTAAATTCCACGATGGTAAACTGAATATCATTGGTTTGTTGGTTTGTAATTGACAGATTGATCAATAGTAAATAGTTATTACAACATTGCTTTGTTGTGCAGAGAAATATGTTCACTGCTTGCATTTTCTAATATTGGAGTGCAGTTTAAAGCTGGAGAGTCGATTATCAGTGGGTTTTAGTATATCGGTTATAATATAAAATATAAGACGATTCCCACTTTTCCAAAATGTAATTCTCAGAGTAAACTAGTGATTTATATTTGGGCCAATACAGCAGTTTATTTGTGAGAAGTTTCTAGATGCTGAGACTGAAGGGGCGTCCAGTTTTTGCCATTTGAGTTTGCCTCAAACGTGCCTCAAACGCGCAGCACTTTTTGTTTCCTCTAAAGCGCTTTTATTTCATAAAATACCCTGTCCCCTTCCATCCTTTTCCTGATGTCCACTCCTCCCTCGCAATTCCTTTTTGGTGTAATTTAACTTCAGCGGATTGTTGCCGTGACAAATGTTTTGGTTCTGGTATCATTTCTCAACTCACCTGACTGAAGGAGAAAGGAGAGCCGAGCCTGGAGAGGCAGAACAAGGAAGCAGGGCATGTTAGGAGAAAAACAGACGGGGAGAGGAAAAAAAACAGATAGGAGGGTTACAGTGCAGAATACTTAAGTATCTCATGTTATCAGAAACTGCCACAGCAGTTTGTCAGTAACAGCGAGCACCTGTCACTACGCTCCCTGATGAATTAATTTCAAGAGTAATCAAAAGCCAATACATATTTAATGACTCTGGATTAAAGTAGTTTGTTTTTTGTCTATGTGTATGTGTGTCGAGTGAGTATGTGTGTGCAAATATGTTTCTGCAGACCTGAAGAACGCTTCACTTTTTTTTTTTTATATTGTCTCACAAAGGATCTTGTTGTGAATCGCAGCATTATAGAAATCACCTTAAGTACAGATCATGATGACAGATAACAAAAATGACACATTTAGGGTTGAGACAAATCACTTTTTTCATTATTGGTCAATGGTCCGATTTTTTATCTCAAATCATTTATGGATTATTTGCAGGGCTGAGCAGTATGAACAAAATAAAATGTTATATTTTTCACCGAAAAATACCTCAATATCACACAACTGATAATGGATGCTGTTTGTGAGTTTTGATAATTAGTAATATGCATGTAATGATTTAGTGGGTAAAGGATTAAGCAAAATAAGCAGCAAAATAAAATAGATGAATATCAGCTTTTATATATCTAAATTTCATTATATGTACATTCTATAAACAGACTTATTTGTTTTTGCTCACCTTCTTGTGTGAATATTCTGCAGCCCTGCCAATTCAGCTACTCTAGCCTAGGGTTTATATATTTTGTAAATTGTGTGTAAACAGATTCTATTACTATTGCATATGTTCTTTCATGTATGAGCATTTTAGAGTCCTTCCAATCCGGTTATTCTAGCCTCAGGTTTAGCGGCTACAAAAAGTCTGGCAATTGCATCACTTGACTGTAATGCGGCCTGTGTAAGTAGGCAACACTTACGCTGTATTACAATATCAAAATATGAGACTTATTACAATAGTGTTTTAATGTGTTACCCAGCCCTAGACATTTGGTCTAGAGATCAGAGATCAGAAAATAGAGACAACATTATAACCAGGAGTCCAAGGGGATGTCATCAAATATCTTCTCTATATTGGGCTGGTTCAACCTCCTCATATCTACTGTAGGCCCCGTTTTGAGCTTTTCAGTGGGAGCTGTTTTCACTCTCCCTCCAACAGAAATGTCAAATGACACCCCAAGCTACAGAAAGGGACCAGTCCGTCTGTATTTCATGCTGCCCTATCAGTCCTCCAAGGCCATTTGATGCTTTTCTGAGTGTCAGAGATGCAAGATCGGGGTTTAAGAGTCCTTCTTGGCATATTAAGCTTACCTCTCTGTGGTGTGCTCTGTGTGCTGTAAAACCAACAAAGCACTCTCATTCATAAAATGAAACACCAAGTGGAATCCCATTGGCCTTTGAAGATGCCTTCTGTGTTTTTCAGAAGAAATGCTTTGTCCTGAAGACAAAGAAGGACAATTCAGAAGCACAACAGTCTGCCTCCGTAAGAAGTGTGAAGATATAAAGGACATCAAAATTCAGAGTTGCTCTTAAGAGATGACTTCGTACCGGAGTGAAGTTCGGGGCAAATCGAGTTTATTAAAGACTTCTGTTTTCATTAAAAAAAGTGTGAGTCAATGACGTCATAGGGGTCACTATCCTCAGTGTATTTTTTGTCTTAAATCAAGATTCAGATTTTTTGACTGACCATGTCAAACCATATGATACTGAAAAATAAAACTACATAAAATTGGCTTATCAGCGTGATGTATTTATTTTATTTGTCTTCATGCTGTCCATTTTAGACACAGTAACACATCGGTCTTTCACAGTGAACCAAGCGCTATTTCCTCATCTTAGCTTTCAGAGACTCTCGTTTGTCTCTTTATCTCCGTCTCTTTTCGCCTGTCTTCTCATCCGGGTTAAATACTTTTCATGGCTTCACTTGAGGGTCTGCTACACTTCGTGTCTACACTTCATTTTCCTACTCTGTGCTGTATGCTCCCTGTGCACACTCTGCCAATGAGAGCTCCACTGCCCCCTAATGTAGTGGCAGGGCAATTGCACTTTATTCTAAGATCGTAAAAAAAAATGTATTAAAAAAAAAAAAGCATGTTCCCCAAGGTCAAACGCACCCCCTTGATGGAGCCACCCGGGGGTCACGTTCTTGCTGCACCCTCCCTTGGTCTGTGATTGGTTCTCTGGGGGGGGGGTACTGGTTCCTTGGTGTCCAGAGCAAAGTAAATTTGCATGCAAGGAAGGATGCCAATACATGACAGGTAATACATGCACAGAGATATTGATATTGATTGATTGATTGAGTGCTACATTTCATTCACAATTAGCTTAAATAATTTTTTTTTTACAAAAAATTCAAATTTCCAACATTTTGGATAACAAAAGTAAAGAACTCAATACAATATTTAACAGGTTTAGCCCTTTGTAGACTTTTAATCTGCATTTTAAACAGAAATATTACATATTGCAGCTTTAATGAGTCTATAGGCTAAGCTATATATCACTTGCTGATACAAAGTAAACCCATAAATAAACTGCAGTCATTTTTACATAACTTCATCTTATTTATTGGAACATGCTGGATTAAAGATGACTTAGGAGGCATAAATATTAGACCTAACTCCATGTGTATAGTATACACATAGGGCTGTAGCCAACTAACAAATAAAAACATTTAATGTTTAAAAGCTTGTGAGGAATTGCTGTTGCGACTGAAAATAATTTCCATGCGGCACTTTTGGATGTGATGCAGTAGAAAACGTTGGCAGGCGACAACTCTTCGGATGTCAACAGGAAGCCATTGTGCTTTTTTTTTTAAAATGTAAATAGAATAAAAACAAATGAACAACATGGAGGTTAATGAAGCTGCAATACACTTAAAGTGAATGTGGAGAGTCCTTCACAATGCATCTACGGCACAGGATTTCACTGCTGTAGGCATTTAATATTTCCTGCAGCGCGCCGAGAAGAACATTATAGTGATTGAGCAGACACTAAACTCCATGGGATGAGAGGCACACCTGTGTTTGTATTATATTCCCCCACCTTTACCATTTGCCTTTGCCGTCTCCTTGTTTGCGTGTTTGCTCAGCAGAGAACATCAGGATTCATTTGATGAAAGCACAGTGGTCAATAAAGTTCAGAGTTCACGCTGGAGTCTGCAGCATCATCTCCCAGCTTGACTCAGCTGGCTTCCCTCCATCCCCTCTTCGACCCTCCAGCCGGGTTCGCCCAACTCTCCTCAGCTCTCCCCTGCTTCCTTGGCCTGTTCCAGCCCTTTCCCCTCCTGACCCGCTCGATAGCTTTTCATAGCAGGCACTTTGGCTATTTATGCTGCTTGATCCTCCAAGCATCATCACGTAATTATTTTCATTTGCACCTGCTCTGAATCACTTTGGACTCCGGGTGTATTTGTAGCGTCAAAAAAAAAGCCTCCTGTGGACTGTGCTAGCGTCTGGTTTTATATGGTTGTGTGTGTGTGTGTGTGTGTGTGTGTGTGTGTTTCTCAGCTCTCTGAGCTCCATCACAAGGTTATGCATGTGTAACTTTGATGAGGTTCCCCTTCAGCCAAGGACTCCCCTTTGTCATTAAGATAGATAATATCTATTCTGTGCATCGATGTGGCCACATTCATCTAAAGACTTCTTTTGTTTCACTGCGCAGGCAGCAGAATCAATAAATAGCTTTGCCTATTTCTGCTTCATTTAATCTCAGTTGCTAGTTTGGAGCAACTCAACCTCGGAGCTGGAGACAATGCAGCATCTATAGAGACAGCCGTATGTACTCTACATACTGTAAATGTGATTTAGGAGTTAAAGAGAGGATGCGGGTGTTATGTTTTATAAGGGGAGCTATTTCTCTGCAGAGACTGAAAACAATAATCCATTTATATTTTAGTGACAAGTATATCCATGTAAGCCACAGCCAGAATAGCTCATGCCGCCATGCCATAGAGCTCTACTGTCATCCGAAAAAGCACAAAACAACCATACTGTCACACTGCGAGACATATTCCTCTATTGCAATCAATGCGGGACATGTGGTTTACTCTGAAATAACTCCACAAGATAGCTTGGTGTTAGGCAGACGTCATGCTGGTGCACCCTCTTCCATATTTAAACTGCTTTGCTCATTTGACAAGCTGAGAGGAATAAACACATTTCTTTCAAAGGAATCTCATTTGACTAACACAAGAATGGTTTGAAAGAATATGTTAATTGACTAAAAGGAGTAAACATTCTTGACGTATGTCGCCCCCATCGAATGTGGCGTAATGTATTCAATAAAGCCTTTATACTGAGTGACATGACTTTAATTAATTGATCTAATATTAATTCATTTCGCAGACCTCCCCCCAACTTAGAGAAAGATTCAGCAGCATTTAGCTGAACAGATGCGACAAAAATGGAATATTATGTATGTATTAATTAGTATATAAATATTCAAAGTAGGAATTCTTGTGTTTTTATTACCTTTTATTGAGCTTGCCATGTTGCACCGCCATATTTCTACAGAAGCCCAGAACCAAATGTCTCTAGAGACGCCGTAGGATTGCTTGCATATTAAGGAGGAAAAGAAGGAAACTTGCTTATTTTACAGCAACATGGTAATGGCAGAGAAACAGGCAAATGCCCATATTTCTCATGTTCTTATGCAGTTTTCTATGATTGGCTTTCGTAGCGGCACCACTGTGTTGTCACAAGTCGTGTTAGAAAAGGGCATGAAACCCTGCACACTGGAGGGTTAGATATCTACAGTATTAATGCCGGATTGCAATTGTCAGTCTGTCGTGGTCCATAACCAGAGCACATACACATGTACTGACAAGACCCATATTCAAAGCACTGAATTGCAGAAGCATCTGAAATTGAAATGTCAGGTTGAAATGAACATGCGCTGAATTAAAAAACAGAAATAGAAAAGACAAACTACTGTGCAGTAGCATTGCGTGCGCAACACTGTGTTGCACTCTGCATACCTTGGTACCAGATTTGGTTGAAGTGAAAAAGCATTATTTCCTCATGAAAACGGTGACGTTTCTGTATGAGACTGTAACAGAGGTCTCATTCTCCCACTTCTAATCAGTTATCTTAAGATCTGCTAATGTCTAGGTATTCCTCTCTGTTCCTGTGTATGCGTGTGTTGTATAGTTGTAATCCAAAACAAGGCCTGATAAAATGAGAGGATAAAACCCAATTACCCAGTAGGCAGTCCTGAGTCATCTCCCATTTGTTCCAGCCATTTTCTCCTCTGTCTACTCCTCTTTATCTCGGCTTGTACGGTTTACTCAAAGAGCACCCCAGCTGATTGTAATCTGGGGGTGAAAAAAGAAATGAGATGAAATAATGTGAAGAAGAAACTGAAGTGATAGAGTGAGCAAATCGATGGCAAACAGTTTGCACCCAGGGTTTCTCTTTTCTCTTCAGGGTAATCTTTCAGTGTGATTGTGAAGTTTGTGTGCTTCTGAGGGGACTAATTAAGGAACGGCAGGGGCAGGAGCTTCAACCGCTGGCTCCCCTAATAGCCTACAAGCTGGAGTGGTCCTGATCCATAGTCAGTCGATAACACAGGCCTCCCTAGTCTGTCATTTGGAGTTTGACTGGTACCGTTCAATATTTGAAAAAAAAAAAAAAAAAAAAAAAAAATTCTCTTGCATGTTAAAATATTCATCTTTACCATCACATTAATCTGTTTTTGACCTTAAACAGACCTAATCAACAACTTAGGGTGATTTTGTTCCATGCAAGGCAATACACTTTTTACTAATTAGTATATAGACTCCAGTGTGGTCTGCTGGTGGAACGAACCAAAATTGGTCCAATTGATGTTTCATCATGTTTATTTTTTTTTAACAACAAGCAGGAAATTCCTCACCAAAATTAGCATCTGCTGCTATCTTGAATAGTTTGTTTGGACTCGAGTTTGCTTTCCCAATGGAGGAACCACACCAAAGATGGTTATTTGGTGCAGAGTCAAGCGGACTGAGACCCCCTTATATTGGAGGTTTTGGTCTTTTCGATTTGGTGCACCCGAGTGTCACTGATGCTTTTACACCAACAGAAATGATCTGAACTGACTGGATTGTTTAGTGCACATCAACTGCAGTTGCACCATATCTAGTTTTCTGCTGCTGGGGGTCTCAAAATCAACAAAAAAGATGAAGTTGTTTATATCGTGAAGTCCTATAGAAGTTGTTCTCTTCTTCCAGTTATTATTTCTTTATTGTTCAGGAGGTTTTTACTAGGAGCTGAATTCTCCTCAGAGGTCTCTCTCTCTCGCCAAAACAAACAGACCCATTGATTAAAACACTTAATAAAGCAGCTTCACTTTAACAATTTGTGTTTCTCTGATGCTGTGCAGGACAGCTTATGCTAAAATTTGCTCAGCTTTTTGCACTTGATAACTTATGATTCAAATGTCCGACGTCTAAAATCCTGGTTAAAGATGGTTAAAAAGAGAGAGAGCGAGAGAGAGAGGGAGAGAGTATATATTCTTATAGAAAATTAGTATAAAAGTAGATTGGTAGCTAGGACGTGAGCTTGTTGCTTATGAGGCAAGTGCACTACCCCCTACACCACCACAGCACACCTTCAGGATTTATAACAGGATCAGGGTCTTTTTTAGATATTTGAATCTGGGAAAGTTCTGTTTTGGGCCTTTAAAGTACACTCTATGATGTTTATGTGCACTTTCCTTTGCTGAATGTCCTCTCATTGTCTCTAGAATGCAGCGCAGGCTGTAGCCCTCACACACTGAAGGAACACAGCATACGGCTGACATTCAGCTCCCTCATTGCTGACCTACAAGGTGTAAGATAACCTACAGGAACAGCAGGCTTGTTTTTCAAGGCTAATGGAGAACACGCCCAAGGCAGAACACAGACTGGGGATGTTATGACCCATCTCAAAGGGATTCTGTTCACTTTTATGCTTCAGCATTTCCCCTAGCTGGGTTAGAGTCAGGTAGTATGTAATGTAATGTGACTGCTTTAATTTAATCAATAGCCCTAGATATCACTTACCAAGTTCTTCAAACACATTAGGCCTTAGATTACTGCTCTATACAGCTTCAGTCGATGTGATATACCACAGCCTTCAATTTGAAAATCTCTGCAGCAGTTTCTTCATCCACCTGCATGTATGACTCCAAACAAGGACTGACACATGAGAAAAGCTCAGGGCACTCAACCACTCAACATAGGAAATGCACACAGGGTTTTCTTTAATAAGAGGTAACCGCTACTGACATGGGAGACATTCATCTTTAAGCTGTTTTGTCAGTTGAAAGGTCGTTATCATTTTGCCTCAGAGGGCGTTGTCTCTAAGAACACCAGTAGTGGTCTAGAGCGACTTTGATTAGCAAATTAATCAATTCCTTGATCTACAGGAAATGACTCACAATCTATTTTGAGAATAATTAAGCATTTTAAGGCATTGTTTCAAGAAAATACAAATTCTCCTGTTCCATCTTTTTTTAATTGAAATATTTAATCATTAAATAAATCAACATATTATTTGACAATGAACATAATTAGTTAGTTTCACTCCTATAGTAGTCCATTCTATGCTTGAGCTACATTTTGATATTGATATTGCAATATTTTTTACATTTGTGATTAAAACATTCGATCAGATATGACATTCCTTTGCAATGTATCCAGCTATGTGATAATATTAGGTTAATATATTAAATTCTTTGCCCTGCATATCAGACACAAACTCCCAGGTCTGCAGGTCTGCTGTAGATTAATTGAATTTTTGCCAAGTATTTAATTAATCTTGAACTGGTTTGAAAATCAATTAATCAGTTTAAACCAGCTTCTCAAGTCTGGTTCTTTTCTGGTCTGGTCTTTATAACAAAAAAAACATTATTTGCAGCCCTAAACTGATGCATCTCACTACTTTTCAATCAAAGCAGGTAGAATATCTGAGACATAAAGTACAACTATATACTTGTAGTACTGTATGTTGTATTTCAAATAATATGTTTTTTTTACAACACAATATTATATGTTGTGTTGTCATGTAACTGAACACATATTAAGATGGACCCTGGTTAACTATTTTAGGATTTCTAATTTTCACTGTGATTCTCCTTCTTCTACATTTCCTGTTTCTCCATATAATCCATTCTCTCCTCAAATGTTTGCACACAGCATACATGGATATTCCACGGTGGTGTGATCACACTGACTAATACACCCATCAAGACAAAATGGCATTCCTTTCCACTGGCGAGGCCCAAAAGCTTATCACTGTCAAATCATTTCTCACATTGTCATTTGCTGCCTCTGCTTACAGCATAATATAATGGTGGCATTGTGCCTGTGAGATGTGAGAAGCACAGCTTTGACATCTATGCCTGGTTTCATGTTATTTCCACCTGTCTCTTTTTTTCCCACCGTGACGAATACGGCGCATTTTTGAATATGTCCATTGTTCTTTCTACTGTGTCATTTCATTAAAGCAAACCCATTATTTCCTTCTGGGAAATACAGCCTACGTCACTATGCTATTTTGACAACTGGCAGGAGAAGGCGACTTCATTCTCACCTACTGAGAGACTTCGAACTCCATCCTTTCTGAGATCCCGAGCATTTCTGAGAGGAGGGCAGTTGCAGGATTGGACGTTCTCCTAAGGCTACGTTGTTCTTGGTGTCAAGGAGCTGCAGGATATAAATAGGAAGTGAACAGGCTTTCTACATTTTATAACTTATATTATATTAATTATTGATGCAAGATACATCATGGTGCAGAATGCTGGCAATTACATTGTGTATCCTGCCGCGGCGCGATGCCAGTTTATAGATGAGATTCCGACTCTGTGTTTAAATGTGATTTGCTGATTCTCTCAAGTGGACCCTGTGGAGGCCAAGAGCCCTCCTGTGGTCTAATTGTGGTTGTAGGTGCTATTGATTTCTCTGCATAGGTTTGTTATGTCCGTTCCCGTTCCTGTATTATCAGCAATTCATCTTAATTCATGTCTCTTATCCTCGTCCTCTTCATTGGGAAGGGTTTCACGCGTTGAGGGTAGCTTTCGGCCCTGCCCACTGCATGCTAAGCGTCCGCCACTATCGGCGGGCAATTTTTTCCGAGATGTGGCAACTCTTTTGTGTTTATCGGGCACAGGCGTGCACCTGCACCCTGCAACGTCGGGAGCTTCTGAGTCAGCAAGTTCTTAACAAAGTGAGTAAATGCATTACTCAAGTAGACACCGGACTGTTTATGTACTCGTTGCATCATTCCCACTGTTATTTAGTACTTGTGACATACTGCTTAGCTCCCATGTAATGGTGCAGAGCTTCATCATGTGTCAATGTATGTGTCAATGGCCTGAGATGTTTGTTAGTTCTATGTTTCAATGCATTATAAAACTCTGCTGTAAATATGTAGTTATTGCAGTTATTTAAACACAGCCAGCAAATTAATCAATATATTAATTGACAATAAACATAATAGTTAGTCTCAGTCCTATATTAGATCATTCTAAGCTTGGGGCACATTTTGATTTTGATATTGTGATATTTTCACCATAAATGACCATATAACCACCATATATGATCAAAATATATTCATTCTTTTGTTTAGTTTTTTTTTTTTTTTTTTTGCCAATGTACCTAGCTGTGCAAAAAAATTAGGTTTATGTATTAATTTCTTCAGTTCTCATAGAAAACTGCAGGATTAAGTGAATTGCTGCCAACTATTCAATTAATTCCCATCTGGTTTTAAAAATGGATTAACTGGTTTGAGTCAGCTACTTAAATCTGATTCTTTTCTGGTTTATGTAGTTTTCTATATAATAAATGGCCATTGATCGCAGCCCTAATTAGCTCCATCTCAGTACATTTCACTCAAAGCAGATAGAAAATCTGAAACCCAAAGTACAAACAATATACGTGTGTTGTATTTGAAATTTCTGCTCTCATTTAGTACTCGTGACATACTGCTTGACTCCTATGTAATAGTGCAGAGCTTCATCATGTGGATCACTTTAAGTGACAATGGCCTGAGGCCCGATGGTTCGCTGCTCTGTAAACTTTGCTGTGAAATCTGCAGTTATTTACCATGTTAAACAGTGATTTTACTGTAAACGATTATTACAGTAGATTACTGTATATTTTAGTCACAGTAGTCACAGTATTACTGCATAAAATCACAGTAGTCCAAAGGTTATTGTATTACAATAGATGTAATCACTCAATACTATACATACCACTGAAATCACAGTTATTATTTTGTATTAACTTACAGTAAAACCACAATACTGTCAACAGAAGTATAGTATTACTACTGTAAAAAATAATGATATTTACTTTCTCTGTGACTTAACTGGTTTTACAGTGTGCTTTCTCTATTTCTTCCTTATATAAAGGATAAGATGCTTTGTCTGAGAATTGAGGCACACTTATCTATTTCTTTTAGTTTTTGAATTTAGATTTTTTTTATGCATATTGACTGTCGTCCTTGGAATAACTAGTTTTAATATTTGTTTGACCTACAGTGCATCCCTTCCATTGTAGTCGCTACTGTAGGTAGCTCAGATTCATATCTGTCATTTCAAATGTTGGAAAAATTGAATGCAATTTCATTCATCTATACAATATCCTTTCCCAAAACTTTCTATCATGCAAAATGTCTATAAATTATGACAGTTTTACTTTTTTGAAAGAAATTATGAAAAATAAATAATAACCTCTCCATGATATTTTTTAAATTTATTTATTTTTTATTTCGGAAAGGACATGAATTCTATTTGCATCCCCTTTGGCCAAATCTCAAATGTGGTTTTGTTATGCTTTTGTCTGGGCTTCATGCAAATCAGGATGAGTCCTTCTCCAGCCCAGACTGCTGGTAATGCACACTACTGTAATATTATCATTTACACCTGTATTCTGTTCCTGCAATGACATATGCAATGACATCAGCAATATATATATATATATATATATATATATAAAATAAAAGCTAGTGGACCATTATGATGGTTTGACTTAAATACTCATGCCTTGTTGTGTGTTATCCTTTATTTATTTGGGTTTCAGTGGCTCGATATAGAAGCCAGGCAGCATTGAGATTTGTGTTTCCTTTATCAGGACCAAGCAGATGATTAAATGCATTTGAGCTAAAAATGACCTTTCCGGCAAAAATTGTGTTATAAGCATTTTACACATGTGAAAATATGAATCCTTAGAATTACTGTAAGCTTGTATTTTATATAGGTTTGACATTGGGTTGAATTCTTTCCTCCTCTTGTGTCTTTTATCCTTGATAGTTAATGCAATGGAAAAAAAGGGAAAAAGAATGTGTCTTGCTCCATCAAATCATTCCACAAGAACTGGCAAGGACGATGCACAATAGATGAGGGAATCATGAAAATACAACCACAGCACACTATAGGAAGCGTAATTTTTCAGTTTTTTTCTTTTATTTATTCATTGTTTTAGTTATTTCTCTTTCCTTGTTTTTGCTTGTTTGCTGCCCACAGTAAAAATGCATGAAGATTCAAGATTCCTTTATTCATTATATTTTCTGTGCTCGCATCAAAATGTATAAATGTGGCAGCATGAATAAAATAACTAACAGGAGTGATCGTTTGTAATGTGAAAGCCTGCAATAAAATAGAAAAATAAATAAATCATCCCATAAGAACTTACAAATACAATGCATGGTGGGTGCAGAGGCTGAAAAGAAGCGTGGTGTAAATGTGCTGTGATAAAGCTGAATCGATAAGGATGTCATGAAAATTGTAACTGGAACCAACAGTATGGGAGTAAATCAACATATTGTGAATATAACAAAACAGCAGAAACAACAGCTGTCAGAACTTTTTTTTTTTTTCTTTGTGAACATCATCAAGTTACTGTAGCCAGGGCAATAAAACGCTAGATAACACTTCACCATTTTATTTAGCACTGGCAAAATGATGTGTGGCCATATAAATTATAGACAAGTGGTCTGAACCGTCCTTGTGCTGGCTGCCTCTGCTGCGTCTCTCCCTGTGACTCATGTTGTTCAGCAGCACGCCAGCAGCCAGCGACGGGAAATCACAAACCTGTTGTCGTCCTCCAACCAGGCCGCGGGCCGCTGCCACGCCTCCTTCAGTCAGTCCTCCTTCCCTCTCTCCTCTTTTGTTCCTCCTTTTTCCTTCTTGCCTCTTTTCATTACTGCTTCCTCTGCCTTTGTTCTCCTCTTCCTCCTCTCTTCTTTTCCTGGTCCTTCCTACTCTTCCCCCCTTTTTTCTTTCCTTCTCCTCTTGCCTTCCTTTACTCTTCATTTCCTTTTTCCTTCTTTCTCCTCCTCTCTTTCTTCTCCTCATACTTCCACCTTTCCTTCCTTTATTCTCTCTCCTCCTCCTCATTTTCCCTACTTCTTCCTCCTCTCTCCTCCTCCTTTTCCTCCTACTCTTCCTTGTCTTCTCTTTCCTCCAACTCTTCCCTCTTTTTTCACCTCCTCATACTGTTTCTCCCACCTTATTATTTGTCTCTACCTCTCTCATCTATTCCTTTTCTTTCCTCCTCCTCTTCCATCACCTCACCTTCTATCACCTCACCCTTCTCCTCCTCTCCTAACTGCCTCTACCCCCCCACCCATGTTTTCCTGCTCCATGGTGTGTGTGCACTGCTTACAGCAGCAGAGCGGGGGACATGGCCGTCTTCAGGAATTCTTTTTCATCGGCGCCCACACCTCCGATTGTGTTTTGACAGTTTTATCAGGAGTGAAGGATCTGCTCTGTAAACACAATGAAGGATCTGCTTTGTCATGCCGTGGCGCCGTGGCGTTCCCCCTCCCACCGGACGGAGAGTACGGCCATCAAATAACGCTGATACGCTTCCACACCATTTATTTTTTCAGAAAGTCGCTGCACATTACCTCTGAAGGGACGGCGTCCGTATGAATGTATTTAGCTGGGTCTTCTTTTATTTAGATGACCTGTATCTCACGGCCTGGCCGGGACAGCAGGCCGTTTTACAGTCTGCCTTATTGACGTCTTATCATGTTCTGTGGGAAAAAAGGATGTACAGTGTTTCTGGAAGCTGTTGGGTGGGTGGCGTGAACTGAGAATGACCACAGTGATTTTGGGGGTAAACACTAGTGCCTGAGCAGAACCCCTGTGTGTTTAAACCTGCAGTACGCTGTAAAACTTCAATCTGCAGTTGTTTGCAGTGTCAAACACAGTAATGTTAAACTGTGCAGTTATTACAGTAGATTGCTGTACACCACCGGTCAAAAGTTTGGGGTCACCCTGAAAATGTTGTGTTTCCAATTAAAGGTCACACTTTTTTTGTCAAAAGTTGAGTTGCAAAATGAGTGAAAGACATTGACAAGGTTAGAAGTAATGATTTTTAATTGAAATAATAATTTTCTCCTTCACATTTTGCTTCGGTCTCCATCTTAGCAGTTAAACGGTTTCCATCTGTGCTAATAAATAACTGCACAAGGCTTTTCTAATCATCCATTAGCTTCTAATGCAATTTAACAAACACAGCTAGAATAGTCATTTACCACATTACCAATGTATAGTGTGTATCTCTGATTAGTTTCATGTTTATGTTTAATGAAAAAACTCTGCTTTTCTTTTGAAAAAAGGGACCTTTCTAAGTGCCCCCAAACTTTTGAACAGTATAGTATGTTTTACAGTAAAACACAGTAGTCAAAGAGTTACTGTATTATACTACAGTTAATCACCTAATATTTTGAATACAACTGAAATCACTGTATTTAATTGTTTTTATTTTTATTTAGTATTCTTTTTTTTATTTTACAGTAAAGACACAGTACTGTGAAGACACGTACTGTACTTCTACTGTAAAAACTAATTACTGTAACTTCCTAGATAATTGCTGCCAGTTAGTTACAGCAAATGTTGAGGTCAGGCTTTTACAGTGTGGCTAATTAACTGCAGTAATGAAGAATATGGCTAAATTATGTGGCTTGAGATCATAACGACACATGTGGGGGAAACATCTATAATGTGTAGCTGTAGGCAAACTGTGTGATGCTATGGCGAGATACTGCACATGGAACTCATTTTACAGTCTGAGTCATCTCACATGTGAGCTGTATCACACTCATGAGCTTCATTTATATACTATAACATTCATTTTGCTGAAGGAAAATCACTGAAAAAATGATTTTACTTTGTTTTACTTGTGCATATTTTAATGTTGTAGATAGATTTGATCATCACCATAATGTATCAATGTAATGTGTTGTCACAGACTATTCACTCTTTGGGATTTGTGCTTGCAGTGAATCTATTAAAAAGGAAAGACAGGATCTGTAGTGCAGTATGCACATTGCAATATGTCTTGTCACCTCCATATTGAAAAATGCTGCAGACTTTCTTCAGATCATGCAGCTGTCATTTAATGTACAGCAGGTAAATAGCTGCTGAAATGAAGAATATGGAGACGTTAACTGGGCTGAGCAGCAAATATGCCTCAAGTAACAAGACACCGTCAGCACATCTGAAGCTCAAACAAATCTGTTGCTGCTCCTGCGACCAAAGGAGGAAAAAGAATGTGAAGGGACAAAAATGTGTTGACAACTTCAACAACAACTGGGATACCCCTGCGCAGACAAGGCGAGTTGAGAGGCAATTTTATTTGGAAAGTGACAGTTGAACAATCAGTCAAGTGGGCAGGGATCCCAAAAAAAAAGAAACGGGATACTGCCAAGAAGCTAAAGTAGCAGTGACTCATAATAAGCAGCGATAGGGATGAGGAACAGGTGTACAAGCAGGTGGCCGAACCCAAACCCTGACAGGGTGGGAAAACAGAACAACGGTGCGACAAGTGGGCAGGTGAGGAGCGCCCTGACATGCGGGGACAGTGAAGGCGTCAGCATGACAAACTTGAGAACAGGACACGGGGGATGTGTCTGGAACCACCCGAAGGACCAAGGACGCGTTGACCTCATTCACTTAGACTGATTCACTGCTTTAGTTCCTCATATGAAATTAGCCTCGCATTTGTGTATTTGCAGCTATATTAGAAAATGTATTGCATACAAGGACCTCGAGGAAATGCACCTAATTTCTAAAATTAACTTGATTTTATATTTCCTAAATTGCACACTAGTGTATTTATGATGAATACTTATTCCTTAAATAAAATAAACGAAGCAATCCGCTGGTCCTCTGGTCCCTCGTATCCCTGGGCTGTCTTATTGATGAATGGCCTTTGATTAAATATTATACCAGAATTAACTCCATATTGCGTTTAATTTGGTTAATATACTTTCTGAATATTTTACTGTTTGTTCTCTACTGAGTTATGATACGAGGCTGAGGGAACTGTGTTTCTGCTCCAGAGGAATCGTGGGTCTAAAGGCATACATGCCCTGTGAAAGCTTTGGTATTTTTTGAGGTGATTATGAGACAGTGCGCCTCATCTTCTTTTGTGCTTCTCCTGCCAGATCCTCCCCTCCTTGTCACATCCGATATAATTTCCCAGCCATGCACTATATGAATTTTAAATTCGCAGGAATGTGTGCCTAAAAGCTTTGATCCCCATGCTCTATTTTCTCCTGCCTTCCTCTCCTCTGCAGGTAGCCGAGCATTAACCTTTAGCCAGTGCTTCTGAAATGAGAGCTGGGGCGGTGGGAGTACCTCCCCAATCTCCCAAACTCTCATTCTTGCCCCTGTGAATCTTTCTTATTCATGCAAAAACGAGGGCTGGGTAAGGGTGGCTGGCTTTGATCGAGTGGGCTTTCTCTCTCTCTCTCTCTCCACACAAGAGCAAAAAAGCTGCAAGTCAACGAAACGCAGTGATCAGGGTCCTCAAATAAAGGTTTCCTCTTAATGCATTTGGACAGTATGCAACTTTTCTAGATTAAAAAAAAATCACTATAAAAATTACTTACAGTAAGTCAAACTGGGAGAAATGTGTGATGTTAATATTGATTGTAATATACAACAAGGGTGCATGGCTGCATCTTAATTATAAAGAATTTGAACTGCTTAAAAAATGTTTATGCTCTTGTCAAAGACTTCTTCAGTATGAATTATGGAGATTGTAATTGACTACTAGGAAATGAGGGTCTATTATCCCCCATCCAGGCTATAGGATCCTAAACGTTTGGGGGGGTGTTCTACCCTTGTGATTGTGAAGGCCGCGGCTTCATTCGTCGTTACTGAAAGTGACGTATGAAATAGGCAGCTTTTCTCGGCTCACGGTTCCACCTTCCTGCATTCCTACAGCGATGCACCAGTCTGGAATAATGAGTTAATCACAGCCCATAAATTCTTCTTCTTGATCCTGACTGTTTATGAGATCACCTTGTTATAACGCGTCAACCTCTCCAACGCGTCTCCATTTAAAGGCCTGCTCAGACATGGTTAAGTGCTTTAATTAGCTTTCTTTTTTTTCAAAATATTATTTATATTTGTCTATTTTCCTTGTTTCCTAATCCAGGTGATAATTTCTCAACGTGCAATCCGACAAACCTCCGGGGAATGCGTTGGGGTTGTTGCATCAGCCATTTTTCACATGCAACCGAGGAGCAAAGGCGAAAGTGATGGCGAGAGGAAGGAGTTGGAGCTGCGTAAATATCTTATAGCTGACTCGCATTATGGCCTGTTGAGACGCAGCCGGTGCAGAAAATACGTATCTATCCAGCTTATTTCACACATTTCTATGTGAAGATTTCCTGGTAATTCTGCATGCACTGCCTGCTACAGAACAGCCTGCATCCTGCTTTGAGTGCAAGTAATGTCACTGCAGTGTGACAGTCTCAGTAGTTTCATATCACTGTATTTTACTGGCCACAGGAGAGCTCATGCTATTTAATGAAAAGTAGCATGGTTCAGATTTAGGATGAGTGTCCCGTTGCTAGGTAATTGCCTCTGAAACCCTGATGAACCACCACAGAATTAAACGCAGCTATAAAGCCTCATTTGGAACAGAAGTGAAGGAAAGTGGGATCATAACTATGTCACGGGTGGCTGACAGCCAACTAATATTTTATCTGAGATTAAAAAGAGAATGATGAAATTATGAGGGTAGCTCATCAGCCATCTGCTCTCTGTTATTTCATTGTGGGCCGATGTTACCCTGTGACACACATTAGAAAGCTGATCAGCTGAGTGTGCGAGCGCCAGCTAGCCTCTGAGGGTAGGCTAAAAATAAAATAAAAACCTGTATCAATCAATAAATCATGCAATCATCATGCAATCATGCAATTACAAGATATTGATGGTTGTCAAATGACTGTAAAATGACTGTAAAATGAAAAAGTAAAAAACAAATAAAGCATGAAACAAATACAAATACATTTTAAAATACTTAGAAATAAAAGATAAAATTAGCAACTATTGGCTATTTTAAACCAGTGAAATCTAAAGAGGTTTTTGTAAAAGCAGTTTTAAAAATCTGAGTGATTTACTATAATCTGCATCTTCAGATGCTGAAATAAACTTCTTTTAAAAAAGGGTGGTGGCCTCTATCAGGTCAAAGGGAGCACACCCATTCTTCAGTTCCGTTACGTTTCCTGATGGTTCCAGCACCTGCCAGGCTAAAACGCCCCGACCAAGGACATCAGTACAAGAATCTGTTCTGCTGGCAGACAGCACACCTACTGCTGATTATTTCCTCACCGAAGTAGTCAGTTTCAAAAAAGTTTCAAACTTAACTTACCGGCATTAAAGCTGTATCCGACAGCGGTGGCATGGCGCAGTTCTTCTCCTGCCAAGAACACATTCTTTGGCTTCCCATCTTTCAGCATCCTGACAAAAACTCCCCAAAGGTCACGGACGCCCGCGGCAGCAGAGTGTGCCAGGACACGGAGGAACTTGGCAGGCCTCAGGTCCTCCAAGAACCGCTCCCGAAGGTCGTTAAATATGAACCATGGCGAACCTTAAGAGCGACAAATGGCTGCCTTCCATAAATCCTAATATAATTCCCCGTCCGTCACTTAGAACGTTTAATCAAAATTCATGCAGCCGTTCATTTTCCTTTTGATGATGAAAATGAATTCAGCCACCTTTTGTTTTTAAATCACAGCCATACGACATCATACAGGGCCTTTCAATCAAATCAATCCGCAATCAGCCAGGAAAATCAATCAGCCTCTGCCGCAGTTCTTTTGTTTTATAGCGTCAGCGGCAGAAAACATTCTCCATGGATGTCCTCCGCGCTGATGATTAAAAGCGCAGCGTTCACCTTGTCGGGCCCCCTCGCTCTCGGCCATAGTCTGATCCTCCGTTTCTCAAGAAAAGGGGCCAGAGGATTTTTGACATTTCGCAGCTTTTGATGGTCCGGGAGATGTTGCTACCTGGACATTCGCACAGCCGCACCGATGTGGAAAGGTCACTTGTCCCAAACATATGGGTAATTGGGCCTAAAATACCACCTGGCATGTTTTCTTCCCATGAGGTGATGTGAATTCAGTCAACCTTTACAAACATCCTTTTATGTCTTCCATCGTATAGAAAGATGATTATGTTACGTCGAGCCACATAACAATAGCTCAATTCATGCCCAGCGTTTTTTTTTTATATTTTCAGAGTGCTGATAAGCTCTTGGTCCTAAGAAGACAAGTAGGATAAAGGATCATGTGTAATATACAATATCTGTTCTAAGCTGTGTTGGTCAGCAGTTTGTTTGACAGCAGCTGGCACAATGACAAACGGGACAAAATCTGTAGCGACACGCTCAGTTTTTTGTTGCACGTTTTAACAGACACGCGGTAGCTGACAGGTGTGTGTGTGTGTGTGTGTGTGTGTGTTTGTGTGTGTGTGTGTGTGTGTGTGTGTGTTTGTGTGTGTGTGTGTGTGTGTGTGTGTGTGTGTGTGTTTGTGTGTGTGTATATGGGGGAAAAAGGGTGATTCTTTGAAGGCAAATTTTCTTTTTTTCTTTGACTGACAAAATCCTGAGTCGGTTACAGCCCTGAAGTTTTGTGAGGTTCCCTGCTGCCCACTTTCTACTTCACCCTCCCACAATGTTAAAAGAGTAGCATTCAAGGTAACCTTCCAAGAGCATTCTGGTAGCCATTTATCTTGCATTCAGTATACATTCTCAGAGCCAAGAAGAATGTTACCAGAGCAGTTGGCACAAAGTTTTGTTAACTCGGTCAATAAACATAATAATACAGCGAAATGAAACCTCATAATTAGCTCTGTCTTGTTGTTTTCTGTTTTCCAAAGTCCTCTACTCCTAACCCTTTAGGATGTGACGTGATATAGTGTTTCTAAAGCTTAAAAGACATTCAGTCATGGTGAGAGACAGGGCAGACTATACTGCCATCAGGCAGAGAAGAAATTAACGTCAGCGTGCCCGGCGCTGGTTTCATGATTGAATGCTCCTGACAGATGGAATCGTGTTCTGTGTTTGTCATTGCACTGATTGTGGTCAATTCTCTGCAAACTTTTTTATTGATTTCAGCACATTTACCTCAATGTCAAGACATTAGTAGGAGGTTTCACAGCGTTTGCACAGTGAATGATTTTGTCACGAGAGAAGGCCATCAATATGAGTCATAGCGGTCTGTAATGTGAAGAACTGATGAGGCAGAAGCTTTTTCTTTCTTGCTTTATCTTGTTTTTGTGCTATTTCAACATTTGAGCACAAATGGATGGTCTCCATTTAATTGTTTTGAGCTTTAACTTTTCTTTTGATACAATCATATCTCTAAAGCTGATTCCCCGAAGGACATTGTAGGCGTATCTTTGACTAAATAATGGTCTTAAGATCCTCATTTACAACAACACTTCTTCTTCACTTTTGATGTTATCCACTTGTGTGGAGGTGGGAAATTGCTGCTCACGGAGAAATGCCAATGCCAAGGGGAGTTGTCAAGCTCTGATCTGTGTTAAGGGCGCCCATCGATCTGACCTGTGCTTGAAAGTCCTCCTGGACTAACCGCACGCAACCCCGCTTCCCACTGATGGGTGATGGGTGTGGGAGACCACGAGGTGCCCTCTTCAGCATCCTGCTTTTTCCAGCTCCTCTAGTTTTTTTTTTTTTTATGTTTCTATTGCAAGCATGAGTAAGGGCTCTGTCCTGGAGGCGTTTTACTTCCAACCCTCCACAGTGCTCTGCCTCTGCCTCTCAGCCTCTATGTTTTTTATTTTTTTTTTTTTTATAAAAGCTCAAGTGGCAAAGTTCTCAGGTCTCTCTTGGCAGGTTTGCACCCAGTCTTAATTTGAGAGCTGTTGTTTTCATCCTATCATTTGAGGAAGAGCGGGAGAGCAAAAGAGCAGCTTTGTAGTTTCTGAGACGTACACCTACACTACAAAGCAGCAGACTCTTGTTGTTTGAAGTATTGTTCATAGGTTAGAGTTGCTCTGTGAACTCGTGGAGAGAAACAGATTAAGTGTGATTACAAGAACTGTCACGATTTCTAATGGAAATCCAAAATTGATCGAAATGAGTCTGACCTTTGAAAGCACAGGTGTGTTCGTTGTTCTTACAGCAGTTTTTTTTTTCTCTCCACTGTTAATGTGAGTCTATTCAGTAGGAGTGGGGAAAAAACACAGATAGCAACATAACTGTTAGCTAGTGTTGCAAAATTTTATTTTTTAAGGTTGGAAACTTGCCATAGGAATTAATGTGAATACAGTAATCCCTCGTTTATCGCGGGGGTTACGTTCCGAAAATGACCCGCGATAAGTGAAATCCGCGAAATAGAAAACTTTATTTTTTTTTTACAATTAGCAACTATTACATGTATACAAATACAGTGACTCGCGTGTAGGCCGTTTCACTGCTCTCAGACTGGGCCGCTGCATCCTGACTGCGCTCTGCAGTGTTCTCTTCTTCTGAAGCCCGCGGTGCAGGTGTGTTTGTTCGGGAGAAGAACAGTGATAGGCAGCTGTTGTCGCTCTTTTTTCTTCTTTGCAAACGAGACGACAAAATGATAGCACAATTCGTAGCATGTTTTGATACAAGAAGCGAAAGTGAGTTTTTAGCGAATCAGAATGCAGAACACAATGCACCAAAAAAAAAAAAAAATGCATTATGAAAATCCGCGAAATAGCGAATCCGCGATAAGTGAACCGCGAAGTGGCGAGGGATCACTGTATACCCAAAATTTACAAATTTGAAGGTTGGCCTTAACAGGCAACTTAAATATATAATGTTGAGAAAAATATATTGTAGCATAATCTTGGCTAAAACAACCACACTTAAATGGACAGTTCAACATTTTTGCCCATTATCATGGGAGCTGTTTCCGGACCAGCTCTGATACTACAAGACTAATAGTAAATACTAAATGCTGTGTTATGACCTGCACATTCACCACGCTATGAAACAATAACTGTAACATTACAACACATGAAGCAAATAGTGAGGACTACTTTCCTCAGTAAGCTGCTGGGTGGAGGGACACAGAGTACGCACCTCAGGCAGTGCCAGGGATGACGAACTATTGTTTTGCAATCACTCCACCAAGCAGCCATGTCTGGAGTGTGAAGTACGGAGAATTTTCAGGAATATTGAACTACACCCCTCAATCACATGAGCTATCGAGCCACACCTCCTTCATGCACTGTGCATTTCTCCATCACATGTACAGATTTCTAGATCCCTGGAGGCCACACTATTGAGCCCAATGCACAAGACTATTGAATTGTGGGATGACCAGTGGGGAATTCGGACCAGAACACTGACTCAAAGCTGAATGAAGAGTTTTATTGAAGGAGTAAAGCTTGTGGGTTGGGTTGCAGGGTTTGACGTAGAATTCTGTGCAGAGATTGCAGTGGAGCTGACATGTGGAGGTGAAAGATGATAGCAGGTAGAAGGTAGTAGTGAGAAAAGCCAGGAGTGGAGTAGATGCAGGGAAGCCGACAGATTGTCTGCAAAAACAGACATAGTTACCACAAAGGAACTGAAATGACCTGCCAGAAAATGGCTAAAGACCTGAGGTATTTAAGCAGAGTGTTGATGAGGTGATTGGCGTAACCAACAGCTGTCAGAACCTGGGACCTGCCCCGAGGGAGGGGAAACAGGAAAAAGAACTCCAAGGCCAGGATATGAAAATGACCCCCCTCCTCCTGGCTGTCTTTCTGGGCCTCCTTCATGTTGGTCTCAATCTCCCACAACATAGGAGGGAGGCAAGATGGTGTTGGGGTTTGTGGGTGATTCCTGGACTAAGAATCATTAGGAAAGGGTGTCAGGCTAAGTGTTCTCAGAGCCAAGCTATGTAGGTTATGGTGAAGTTGAAATGGTCAAAAAATAACACCCTTCTGGGTGAGTTGACTTTTCTGACTTAGCAAGTGTTAAGGTGCTTTGCTGTCTGGATGTAAGCCAAGTTTTATGCTCTGTCCACATCAGAAATGTAAGTTCAGCAGGGCCAGTATGACCGCTAGTAATTCCTGGTTCTTCATGTCATAGTTGTGCTCAGTTGATGTGAGTATTCTCAAGAAAAAAGCACAAAGACGTCGTTTTTGGGATACCTCACTTTGCTGGGAGAAACACGCCCCCACCCCCACATCAGATGCATCCCTTTCACCACTACAGTAGCTGCCTGAACATTGGGAAGGAGGGGGAAAGAACAGACTGCAAGGCCAGAATATGACAAATTGAAAATTTCCAAAAATTCACAGCTTATCATCACATAGAAATGTATCTGGAAATTTACCAGAAATTTTCCACTCCTATGCAACCCTACTGCTAGGCAGCTTAATGGTAGCCTGCATACCATTTGAGCATCACATTCACATCCCGGTAAGTAAGCAAATCCAGGGGCAAGGTTGGCAACACTGTTAACCACAACAAATTAGTTGATACTCTTCCCCTCCCACAGCTGTGTCTGCCCAACCAAACCTCACTCCCCAAGGCAGAGAGATTGGTATGAACTGTCGCTGTATGTGTATCATGTCAAAATTTAAACTGTAATTGACCTGTGGTAATCAATCAATCAATCTGATAATCGATTCTGGTCCTTCCTGGTTCTTTAATGGGCAGGTTTAAAATGGATCACATGCTTATTTCACAGAAACATATTTATTTATTTAGAAGTCAGATTTATTATTTATTATTAAGAAAGCCCTGAACATACATATTTGTTCAGAGATAGAATGATTATATATATCATGGAGAGAGAATTATATATTATATATGATTATATATATTGTATTCTTTGTGCATTTCTTTATAGCTTCAGTCATTTACCTGACACCACCTCGATAGGGTTTCCTGCTTTTGAAGGTTGGATATAAAATCTGTCTCTTCAATGGCAAAATACGTACATCTCAAGGACTGGGCTTATCTGACACACATGGGGAACGTTCCATTAAAAAGAAGAGCTTGAAATTGTGACGACTTGCACTGTTTCAGCACTTTGCATGCGTTGTACGTGTGCTGTCAATTATCTAATATTTGCACTAGCTCCATTATCACATACTGTTATAGTGACAGCTCTTTGTCATTGTTCTGGTGGCATTACTATCACTTTGCCGCTGTGTGCCTACCTGTCCCTCTCCATATGCTTTCTCAGATGCTGATCCAAGCTGGCTGCTTGAATTACCGGGTAGTGTTCTAGGAATATCTCCAGCTTTGGGTAGAGAGAATTCCAGCGAGTTATCAATAATGAGTGAGTGTAGAGGCAGCTCTCAGACTAACAAGAAAATCACAAATACACAGAGGAATGAGATTCTATCAATGTACCTGGGTTGTACTGTGAAAATAGTGCAAAATTAATGTGTAAAGTTGAAAAATAGCTTTAATTAATAATCCTGTTGTACATTCTTTCAGTCGAACAGCAGATATATTAAGCCAACTGCAATTACCATTTGGTTTTAGCACACAGATGCATCAAGGCGAGACGCCTCCCTGACACTCGGCTCACCCCCAGTGGAGCAACAGCAGCGGTGGTCACAGTCGGTTTAGCAGAAAACCCGAGCTGGAGGAAAACACAACCGCGGAATATCACCTGTGGATCATTCCCCACAACTAAACAAGCGCGCACCTCCGTCAGCAGCACTTCACCACAGTAACAATACTTAACAGACCATAAACTGTCACAGCAGAAACAGACGCCATCTACAGAGTATTTAGCCACGGTTTGTGTTGTTAGTTGCACCTAAAGACATTTCACTAAATAGCTTGTAGCTTGTTCACCTTGTCAGTGTAGGAGAAACGTTGAATTTAGCATCAACAGGCCAACATTAACTCAGGATTTGTTCCTTTCATATTTTTTGGTTCGTAGGTGATCAAAGATAATAATACAACTTTAAAGTAGTGCTACTCAATTATTTTCTGTCACGCGCCCTTCCCGCACGACTATAAATAGTATCATTTGTCTATAAGATTGTTATAAGCACACCTCTGCATAACACTGTATCCTTATTAATGTATAGGAGAATAAAAAACAAAAGAAATCTTTCAAAAACATTTTTTGACTGACCGCGTCAAACCATATGATACTGAAAAATAAAATTACATAAAATTGTCTTATCAGTGTCATTGTGGTGTAATTTCTTTAATTTCTTTGTCTTCATGCTGTCCGCTGCCAACATTTTAGACACAGTAACACACCAGTCTTTCACAGTGAACAAAGCGCTACATACGCTTCGTTATATTTCTTCATCTTAGCTTTCGGGAGACTTTCGTTTGTCTCTTTATCTCTGTCTCTCTCTGCCTGTCTTTTCCTCCCTGTTAAAAAGTTTTTCATGGCATCACTTGAGGGTCTGCTACACTTGGTGTCTAAACTTCTTACTCTACACCTATACCACCACCTAGTGAATGCTCCCTGCACACACTGCCTATGAGAGCGCTACTGCCCCCTAATGTGGTGGAGGTGCAAATGCACTTTATTGTAGGATGTAAAAAATAAAAAGCATGTTCTCAGAGGTCAAACGCGTCCCCCTTGACTTAGCCTCGCGCCCCCCTCTAGCGCCCCACTATTTGAGAACCACTGCTTTAAAGCAACATATTGTCCTTCAAAAAATATTTTAGCAGTGCCCTACTTCTTCCTGTCATGTTGACTGAGGCCAGTCTGGGTGCTACAGCCCCTCTTTGTTGAGGAGCTGGGGAGGAGTAGCATCATAGGACACAATGGGCCGCTAGGTGACGCTGTGACAGCAGATAGAGGACTGTGACATAAACTCAACACTGCTCTGATGATGGGCAGGCTTAGTTTTTGGATGTTTTTAAATTAAAAAAAATAGACATAAGGCAGAAATGAACTTAGTTCGACCCCAATGTTGTTTTGTAGTAATTGTTTTGTAGTAGCGTTAGTATTAATAAAAGCTGAGATTAAGGCACATTCAGTTCTTTAGACAGTATTCTACAATACTGTACTACACTTTTTTTTATCATTTTTGTGTCTCCCTGTATGTAAGATGAATTCAAACTATTCATTTCTAGATAGAAAACAATACTCAACTATGCATGCATTACTGAAAAATAACTCAAAGCTGCAGTCAAGCACTGATGGCTTTAAACAGTGATTCAGCAGCTCCTTATTGAAAATGTATAATGGAGCCATGATAGCAATATCCAAATAATGAACTGTGGGTATTTCCCCTTTTATTTTGCTGCATTCCTGGTAGACAAACTTGAATTTTCTGTAAATATATAGTTACCTAGTCTTTCAAAACAGGGGAAATACCGAGTCTTAAAATGGAATGAAAATCCAATAACCCTGATGTGCAACCATTAGTTCTGCTCCGAAAAATCTCTTCTACTTTATTTAAGTGATTAATTACTACAACAAGAAAAGTGTTTGGCTTTGGAAAACACTGGCTTGCAGGAATTATTTTTGCTCTCGCTCAACAAAAAACTCAAGTCAGTCAAAAGGTAATTGAAATCTGTGAATCTTTACCAACGCACACAGGAAAACCTCCGTGTTCCATGTCTGATGAAATGCTGATCCACACTTTATGATGGGGAAATACTGCTTTCATCTCATATTTGACTAATTGTGTGTGATTTAGTCCATTAATTAAACACGGGCCACGGATGTTGCTGACAGCACTGCTCTGCTAAATGAAATGCCAACAAGAAGATCCCATCTTAAATCCTTTGATCTGTAACCTGTTGAATGTAATTTCACTCTTACGTAACCCACTGTGCATGTGTAGGCTACACACTGCATCAATCCTATAAATATTTTTTCTCATATTCATGCATATATTTTTTTGCATATTAAAATATGCGAAATTTGCAGTCCTGTCAAAATCATGGAGATGTGGTATTGGCATTATGTGCATGACTCCTTCCTGGTGCTGTCTTGTTATCTTCATACCTGTGAGTGTCGCGGCCTTTCATCCTCATAGCCACCCACTCTGCTATCTGTGAGTTTGACTTGATATACATGAACATGAAACATACTTTGGAATAAATTCCCTCGCCCACATTGGTCATACCTTTGAACTAGAGCAGATGTTATCTCTATACCAATTGCACTTTAGCAAAAGTTGCAAAGTTTTACAAATTGATTTCTTTACTTGGTAACTCAGATTTGATACAAGTCTGAGCTTTTCAAGATTTTAAATCTTAGTCTTAGTTTTTGGAATTTGGAAATATAACATTCCCTCATGTTATTAGGAATGGGTCCTTTTGGATGCTCTGCAGTCAAAGTAAAGCAAATGCAGTGTTAGTGAAGTTGAATTGTAAATCAGTGTTGAAAGCATCAAGATGAGAGCTAGTGACAACAAGGTTATATTATGGTGTGTTCTAGGTTCAGTCTATAAAATGAGAATTTTGTGAAAGATTTGAAGTTTCCACAGTGTTTCAATTGTAACATGTTATTATTAATTAATAATACGGTAAAATTAAGCTGTTGGTGAAGAACATGGTTGTGGGGAAGATTCAAATCAATGAGGAGTTTCATTTTCCAGCACATTTTAACAATATTGCAATATATATTCATGTCGTGACTTTTTGCACCAGGTTGTAGAAACTTGTATTGATAAGCAGTCGCAGCTGTATTTTTTTTTTTTTGTTTATTTGCACATCTGCAAAAAAATATTTAATTAACACATTTAAGTGGGATGTTGCAAAATAACATAGGAGTTGGCACCCACCGTCACAGTGTTTTCTTCACTGCTTCTCCTTTTAGCCATCACGAAAAAGCAGATCGCGATTGTTGGAAAATAAACAAAGGGGAGAATGATATGCAGCGCAATTAGAGAAGAATAAATATTAGCGCTGCCTAAATTCGGTGTGAAAGACCTCAAGGCAACACATGTGATGCAGCAACAGAAGTAGCCCTTTTTTTAACAGAGGGGTAAACACTTGTATTCATGAGTAGAAAATTGGATTTTCAGGCTTACATTTAAATATTGTCTCGTTATTGGATGTAAAGCATCAATTATTCACACAGAACAAGACAAACTTACACACAACAAACAAAGTATTTATATCGTTCCTATAGTTTCAGTAATAAGGGAAAAAAAGGATGCACAACATGTCTAATTACACATCTGTGCGTTATTCTTTAAATGCTTCCTCAAAAGTTAGTATCTTTTTCGGCCAAAGCAGGCAGAAGAACATCATAAACATGTTGGAAAACAACCAACAACCACTTCTTCTCTCTCACTCCATGAAGCTAAAGTGGATCGGAGTGTTATCGCATTAATGGAGTTTGAGTCACATCTAAAGTTTAAGAGAGATGTTTGATATCAAAGTGTTTGGAGGGAAAAAGCAGTGGAAAGGAAAAGGCAGCGCCGTAACAGAAAGAATTAGAGCGCAGGTGTTTGAGGTTTTATACAAAGTTTCTCCATAATTGGAGTGTCAGTACAGAAAGAAAACACATGAAACACGTTTCAGAGTCTCTCACATCCTTCGGTTTAAAAAAAAAAAAAAAAGGAAAAAAAAGAGAGGCAGAGCTTCAAACAGTAATTACATTTTGGTATCAAAGAGCAGGCAGCAGTTGGAGCTTAAGGCCCACAAAAAAAAATACAGTCCAACCTATTCCTCATTAATTCCAAAGACAGGGGTGCGGGGGGGTCTTTTTTTTTGCTTTGTGTCTATGCACATGTCTGTCTCTGTAGGGTGTGTATTAGTGTGTGTTTACCGAGGGTCAGGCGGCTGCACTCGATATTTGTGTTTGCGTATTGTTTGTTGATGTGTCTTCGGCGGGAGCCTTTATGCTCCAGAGAACAAAGCCAATGTTTCCAATTATACCGGATTTCATTTGGTTGATGCATTGTCATTGCTGCATACTTGGACAGGTGTTGTTAGTTATAAAATGTATGCGCTAGCTCCCACGTCTTTCCTTTCCTTTCTTTTTTCTTTTTTTTTCTCCGACTTCTCGACGAGATGGCAGCACCAGGGGAGGAGGGAGTGATGTAGGATGCAGCGGGTTTTACTGGCCTGGGGGACAGCTGTAGCACTCTGTGTTTTTTATTCATTACACAGTAGAAAAACCATCAGTACTCCGTCCTCTGGGGAGTGTTTTGTTCGGGGCTGCTACAGCCGTCACTGTGTCTCGCACGACTGTTTGAATAGTAAAGAACTGAGAGTAAATTGTAGGTGCAGGAACACTGTTTCCTATGTGATTTCAGGGAAGAGTGAGGTGAGCATAATTGGCATTCAGAGGTTGGGATAGTGGCGATGGATGTATTACTGACGCCGTCATCTTTGTGGGAAAAGGAAAATGAAACAAAAATGAAACATTGAAACTGACCATTAGCATCAATTCTGAAAAAAAAAAAAGACTCTTGGATGTCAGTGTACCTGTGGTGTTAGGAGAATAGGACAACTCCAGAGTCGCATTTCTCCTTTCTTGGAGCACCGATCTGTCAGGTGAACACAAGAAGCTTTTGATAAAAAGGCCCTCCATTAATCCTGGCGAGGCTGTGAAAACATGCTGACCCCCCCCCCCAGACGCAAAAGAAACAGAGTGTCCCTGGGAAACAGCGGACGCGAGGCTATTATCAAATTTCAAAATGTAATTTATTACACAACTTGTGAAAAAAAAAAAGGCGATTGTAATATAGACAGTGACAATATTGCTGACTGACAGTGGTGATAATATTTAAATATGTTGAAGACTCTGGTGTTAATGATGATGTCGGTTTTGATGAGGCTGATGGGACCGGTGACGGATCGTTGGGAGGCTTAGGACTGACTGGAGATCAGATTACATATCTATGATTGAAGGGATGACTGAATTGTTCTTTTTTCTGATATCAAGATGATTTTAAATAAATTTCTATAGCAGGCTGTCCTCAATCATAACATTCACATTCATAATGCACTCAGAATTCCTACATATGGAATGAATGAAATCAATCTAACAACATTTTCTCTATATAGAGGAGTTAACTGTCCACATGTGGAGATGGAGGGTTGGGTGGTGGTTAGATAAATAGATGCAAGAAGTTGTGCAAGCAGCAGGAGAGCACAGTTCAAACCACTAAGTAGACATTTTAACACAAACCATTCTTTCTCCTTTAAACCTAACCTAGTGTTTTTTTGTGTCTCTATAGCAACCAACATGATTCAGAGATAAATTACGTCAAATGACAAAGGATCATGCAGGATTAAGTGTGCAAAACTTTTCACGAGAGTAGGAGTGCATGATTTGAGGATGTATTTGTAGAGTTTGATCCGATGTTAAAAGTTGAGAGCAGAGATAGAACTGGACAAGCATCTGATGGCGGTGTCACGGATGGTGTTTTCATTTATTTTTTAGTACCATTCTCTCTATTTTTTTTCTTTTTTCTGCTATTGAATTTTTTAGCTGCGCGAATAAAGATTCATTCTTTCATCGTACGCAACATTCCACGGGAACGCGTTGACTCCGGTGTGACGCAACGGTGCAGCTCCTTTAAGGAGCAGCAGAGGTTGCTTCTCGCCTTCCACTTGCTGATTAAAGTGAAGGGGGGTTCACCCCGAAGTCTTCAGCCCTGCAGCCGAACACAAAGTCTCCCCAGTGAATCGGGAAAGGTTAACAATCAGAACTAAAACGTTATAAAAGAAATCTCCAGACTCCGCGGCTCGTTCAAACTCAATCACCTGACCTTATATAAAATCAATCAAAGCCTCGGCACTTCAGAGGCAAGACAAAGACTTCAAAACTATTAGATCATAATTGTGTCCTTCTATATTTGACCACTCGTGTATAGAAGCCCAATAACCTTCATTGGCAGGAGCGTTGTTCAGGCGGTGTCAGGGGTAATCAAGCGTTCTATTTTCCTACTCTCATCAGTTACTGAAAGTGGGCCGCCATCTCCCTGACTGGACTCCCTGACGCACACAGACACACACATACACACACACACACATAGACTCACAGTGACACACACACACCAGAGCCCATACAATTATCATAAGCATTGCATTAGGCCACTTCAGCTATCAGTTGTAGCCGAGATGAAAAATAAAATGAATCACAAGCCTCATATAAAGGGTCATCTTGAAGAATGTAGTTGCCGAGGAGAGGTGAGAATGAAATAGGTGTTACAGTGAGGTGTGTGTTATTGAAAAGCCATGCACTGAAGTAATCATAGTAGCTCCCTTTTGTAGCACGTTATCAAATTATAGAAGAAGAAAAAAAATACAATAAAGACCAGTTTAGCCTGTTGGCATTATATTATGAAATTTAAATGACATATTTGGGTTAAAATGAGGTCCAATTTAGTGCTGCATATTCAATACCCCACAGACCGCAGCACTGTGGTTTCAGAGAGGAATAATGAGAAGGCGGCAGCGGAGAATCCAGTCAGTTTGTGAAGAACTCTCATGTAACTGCAGTTTTCCTCATCTTCTTTTTCCCGTCTGTTCTGTTCTCCCTGTTTTTCTTTTATTGTCCTCAACAGAGCTTGGAAAAAAAAGAAAAAAAAAACGCTCCCCGCATTCCTCAAGGCTTCGTATCCCTTTCTTGTGACGGGGGAAATGTGTTCAATAATTAAATAAATAAAAGCCGCCTTAATGTTTTATGAATGGCGTTCCCGTTTCATCATAGCGGCAATGGATATGCACCCGTTGACAAGACCCTTGTTAAAATGTGAGGATTAAAAAGTGATAGTAGTAGTTGTCAGTGGTGGAAAAAGTATTGAAATGCCTTACTTACGTACAAGTGGAAATACAGTCATCGGAAAGTGTTCCATTGCAATTAAAAGTCCTGAAGTATAGAATAGTATTAGCAACAAAATGTACTTCAGTATTATTTATGGCTTTGTTTTACATTATTATGGTTCACTGTGTATTTTTATTATACTTTTATCACCAACAAATACATGTAAGAGTATATCACTATGGAGCCAATTTCGGGTACTTTCGCTACAATTATACTAATACCACTGCATCAATAGTACTGCATCATATGTAAGTATGTCTTTAGTCTTATAATGACAAATAAAAGACAATTTAAACAATGATTAGAACATTACAATTTAATGAAGTAAAACCATTATAAAGACAATTGCAGACAATTACATCAAATAAATGTAGAGTAGAAAATACAATAATTTTCTACTGAAATAAAGCAGTTGTGGCATAAATGCTCAATTGAAGTACCTCAAATGTATACTTAAGTACACATGATTGAATAAACTATCTAATGTACAATTAACATGCTTTGTTTCCACTTATTTGCAGTGCCGTGCGCTGCATTAGTACCACGTGTTCTCTCATTAGTGCGATGTCTTTTGCTCGCCTGCGTTTGTCTACCTATGTGGTATTATGGTGTAGTATTTGTTCCGTTCCGCTTGCATGCAGTGTTTCCACCAGGCTGCTACACCCCTTACAGTCCACTGACTCAGCCTGGCATCTCCAGTATTTTCAGAAGTGCATTGCTTGCCAATTCCTATCTATCAACCCCTTCTTTGCGACCTTGGGAAGGTGCAAAGAATCACTACTCAATCAATGCTATTAATTAATCACGTTTCCTTCTGGAGTGCGACGGAGGCGCAGCGGCCAGGTAGTATTCCAGTCACTTATGCAATCTTTGTTGAACTGCAGGGTAACCGAGGGAGATATGGAGGACGGCGTGCCCGGCGCCGGGTCATTAACGTCTGTCTGCATGGCGTTGCACTCTCCCCTCACCCCTGTTGGTCCGCCGCTTCTTTCTGATGAGGAAATATTGAGTGGAGAACCGCAAACCCCAGAGTTGTGTCTCAGCAGCCTGCCGATGTGCTTGAACTGTGAAAACTAGAAGGAGGAAGGAGGAGGAGGAGAGGAGAAAAAGAGGAGGAGGTGTTGTGGTAAAGGTGGAAGAGGGGGCATGGACTTCTCGTGCAGGTGGAATTGTTTTCTATCTGCTGAGCTGGAAAACATTTCAGAGAAAGTGTGTGGGAGGTTTTGTAGGAGAATGCCAAACCTCGCTGTGCTCAACAGTGAAGCTTCAAAATGCAGCACTGAAATTACTGAGATGTTCATCTTTTTTTTTTTTTTTAATATCTTATAATAATTTTCCTGGAGCAATGACAACTTACAATACAGTGGGAGCTGCAAGTAATGAGTGTTTGAATTATTGATTAATATTTAAGTAAAACTTTCTGTGAATTCGATATAATACATTACACACATACATATGTGTTATAAATATCTTATAATGCTGACATGACATGATATTAAAATACATTCTAAAGCATTTTATAATGACTTATAGGGTTAAGTGTTATCAATCTTCATAATAGTGCATCTATTAGTGATTTAATTATTATAAATAGGAACGACCAGATCACCAACCTATCAATCATTATAAAAATTATTATTCATTTGTCTCAGGGGAGCACAGTGTGATCATTCAAATTTAGTAAAATACAAAAAACAAATTCTCTTAATGTAATTATTTAAATGGCAATGTGTGGTGGTGATGTCTATAATATAAAAAAATGTCCCCTGTTCACCTGTAGTGTCTCCCCCTAAGTAATAACCTATAACACACACTCACAATCCCTACCTGAGTAGGACATTTATCACAAGCAGAAAGTGTAGATGTGCAGAGATTTGCAGTTTGAAAACGCCGCGAACGAGGCGGCGAGCCGAACACAACAGCCGCAATGAACTGTGAGCAGCCTTTCACAGTCAGATGCAACACGGTAAGAAGAACAGATGCAGCGACAAGCATCAATTAGTAGAAAACAAGAGGAAACATGCAAATGGGTAGAGACTGTAATGGAAACTCAAAGAGCATTATAAGTTTCTACCTTGAAAAGGTAAAAGCTTCTCGTCCTCCGCATAGCTGCGGCCCCGGTCTCACTCCAGTGGTCGCTGTCAGCGGCGGCGTGCTCTCAGGTGTGTTCCTCCACCTTCAAGTATTCAGGTTGTCCGTCCGTCCAGCTCCTTCCTGAGCAGTAGCTCAGGAACGCCTGGAGGGATTTTCTTCAAATGTGGCACAGAGGTCCACCTGGACTCAGGGATGGACTGATTAGATGATGGTTGCCAAAGGTCAAGGTCACTGTGACTTTATAAGTCAGGTATATGGCCATAACTCAATAATTCATATCATCACCCCAATAAGCTCTTCAGACACACCCCCTTTTTCAGTCTTACTGGTGAAAACGGTATGCCTGAGTTTGTAAGTAGCACAGTTCCCACATGTCACATGTTGTTTTAAAGCGCTGCCTATTGGCTATCAGATTTGGATGGTCTCATCATGGGAAATTTCCATTGGGTCACACAGTCCATCACACTAAAAGTGGTCAAACTTTCGTAATTATTCCTCATTGTCTTTCGAGCTGCTATGTCCCAGGCCCACGCTTCAATTGGCACGTGCATGGTGTCAATCGATGCAAAACAACTTTGAGACTATAAGTGTTGCATTATTTCTACATAGAAACCAATGACTAAAGTAGTTTGGCCATAAATTATCTCCTGCTGCTCGCCTGCAGTGCTCAGTGTGTCAGGTTAAAATGACAACCTAAGTCATTTTTTGATAAAAGTGAGTTTGTCAGAAAATGACTCTGTGGAAGAGTGTGTAGCTCTGTTCTGTCAAAGCTAGGGTTGATTGGAGACTCTATATTGCCTATATGAGTGAATGGTGTGTGTGTGTGTGTGTGTGTGTGCTCCATGATGGGCTAACCCGTCTTTGCTTAGGCTATTTTAGTTTTTGCCTAAGTCAAGTTTTTCTTTTCTTTAGGATAAAATGTTTTGACTTGGGCAATTAAACAAACTTTTTTCTATGGTACAGAATATATATAATATTATTCTTGAATCAATTGCTAGGGGTGAGTGAAAAAGACTAAATAAATGGCTGAATTAAATGATTAATAAACAAAATATTCTTTGCATTTGATAATGTTTTTTGTGTTTTTCCCAAAACCTGAAAAATGGCTATTATTTTAGTTAGTGTGTTACATTTTGCTTATTATGACAATGTTTCATGCAAATATCTAATTGGATAAAATGACAAAGTGATAACAGTTTGTCAACTTAAGACCAATTTCACTGTGTGACAATGTTCTGAAAAAGACTTTTTACATTTGGTCAGATACTGGTTTGGTGAGAGTAGTTGTAGACACACAATGAAACTCTGGTGATTGTATTGATCATCCAGTTTTTAGAATTTGCTGCTGCGTTATCTCTATCCATATCTGTCATGGCTACAACTTTGTGTTCTATCACAATCACCCTTATTGACCAAGTATGTAAACATGTAAACTGCAACAACTGGGTTACAACCACGAGATGATGTTTCTCGTTTCCCTTTGACCATCGCTGTTTTACTTGTCGTCCCTCTCTATATGTTTCCTTTCCTGTTCACTTTGGCTCTTCCAACTGTTTTAGGTAAGGTGGCGTATCTGTGGTAATTAAAACCCCCTCTAAACTTTGAGGATTAAGGTGATTTAATTGAGAACAGTTTTTTCTTAGAGTCTGAGAGCTGGACTCCCTGAGATGACTGAGAAAACTATAATATTTTTAAATCTTTGTAAGAAAGTAAAAGTTAAAATATCTAGGAACAAGTTTTCAGACCCACAGAATGTATCAGTTTTGGCATCTATTTTTAAAATAAACTAATTCACATTCATAGTGCATAGATCTGAATTTTGAACATAAATTCATAATCCTAAAATAAACAAATATATATATATATAAAACATTGAAGTAAAACAACATGGAAAATCATCACAGGTACGTGGATTCATAGACCTTTTATACAGGACTCTAACAAGGGTCAGAGATGGACAGGTATAGAAACGCACCAGACCCAGAGTGCTATGAATCTCATGACCTTCACCTGAGGCATTTATGGTTTACCTGGTAAAACGGCCATTAAAGGAGTGAATGATCACTTTCATGCTAGTGCAGTGCTGACTACAGTAAGTGAAGTGTAGGCCGATCCATTCTCCTGAAGCAGGCCGTACTGTAAATTGCGTGAAAGCCTTATATATATATGTCTTCATGTTGCAACCTAAACATCCTGCTAATTTGGTTTATGTGCATACAATTACCGAGGCAGGTTGGTAATAACCTCTGCCGTCAGCCCCGTATGCGAGCCGGTGCAATCCCTCACCTTCCGCCGGCATGGTTAATAGGAGAGTGAGAGCGGCGTGGTCGCCCTTGGAGAGAGAGAGAGAGAGAGAGAGAGAGTCACCTCCAGCAGCGTCACACGGGCACATTGTGCCTTCCAACGTTATTTGTATAAACAGCTATTGATCCTTGGGGGAGGACTGGCACAAGTCAGCAACTTTATCAACAGCTGAAAAGAAATGAAATTACATTTTTTGATGGATGCTCCTGTCAGACAAAAAGGAAAACAAATGCCCACAGCATCAGCGGCTGCAATCCTCGCCCAACAATGATTGTGCAGGTACGCCCGGCTGTACTGTAAGTTAAAATAATAGCCTTTTTTACATCCAACACGGCTCTTATTATTTATTTATATGAACAGAGCGCCACTGCCACTCCTGGCGGTTACTAATTTGCCTGTTTTTGGGCTAGTGCACCTTCACTTCCCTTTAATGTTGCCTTGTTAACTCTCGCCCCGGTGATCGAAACGTAATTCCCCCGAGCGGAGCAGGCTTGAGCAGCGGCCCTTAGACGGAGAGTGCTAATGAGATCCCGGCGAGCTCCTTCATAATGAAACATCTTTGAGGCCAATTGTCCATCACTAATAATCGTATGGTAATAACCAGAGCATAAACCTGCACATAGGCTCATTTTCACTTTTAAGTGTACTCTACCTTTTTAGAGGGGGGAGGGAAAAAAAAAAAGCTAGTGACAGTGAAAAATTAAAATGAAAGAAAAAACTGATGAGGAATAAATGAGTAGGTGGAAATAAAGTAAGTTTATTAATGAAGGAGAATATGGAGGTGGAATATAAGGTATTAGCAGCGTTGTGCTTGAACACGTTCATTAAACAATAGTTCTTAAAAAATATTTTG